>CM053027.1:509833213-512245473 GCA_028564925.1 Lithobates sylvaticus
CTGTTTTCTATCCAAGTTGCTGCCAAAAGACTCATTAATGATTTGCTAAAGTGATACTAAAGGGTATTATTCTTTTTTCTTTAAAATAAAAAAAAAAAATTCTTACCTCCTGACCATCAGATGTCGCATGTTTTGAGGGAGCGTGCATTTGGCATGCTGACTGCAGGAATGTCCACCAAGATGTTGCCCTTGAATTGAATGTTCATTTCTCTACCATAATCCACCTCCAAAGGCGTTTCAGAGAATTTAACAGTACATCCAACTGGCCTCACAACCGCAGACCACGTGTAACCACACAAGTCTAGGACCTCTACATTCAGCATCTTGAAACTCTAAGATCCTCTGAGACCAGCCACCCGGACAGCTGCTGTAACATCCGGTTTGCATAACCAAAGAATTTTTGCACAAACTGTCAGAAACCATCTCAGGGAAGCTCATATGCATGCTCGTTTTGCTCATCGGGGTCTCAACCTGACTGCAGTTTGTCGTCGTCGCCGACTTGAGTGGACAAATGCTCACATTCAATGGCTTCTGGCACTTTGGATAGGTGTTCTCTTCACGGATCAATCCCGGTTTTCACTGTACTGGGCAGATAGTATACAGCGTTTATGGCGTTGTGTGGGTGAGCGGTTTGCTGATGTCAACGTTGTGGATCGAGTGGCCCATGGTGGCGGTGGGGTTATGGTATGGGCAGGCATATACTTTGGACAATGAACACAGGTGCATTTTATTGATGGCATTTTGAATGCACAGAGATACTGTGACGAGATCCTGAGGCCCATTGTTGTGCCAATTATCCACGACCATCACCTCATATTGTAGCATGATAATGCATGGCCCCATGTTGCAAGGATCTGTACACAATTCCTGGAAGCTGAAAACATCCCAGTTCTTGCATGGCCAGCATACTGACCAGACATGTCACCCATTGAGCATGTTTGGGATGCTCTGGGTCGACGTATACGACAGCGTGTTCCAGTTCCTGCCAATATCTAGCAACTAGCAAAAGCAACTAGCAAAAGTAAAAATGTAAAAGCAGTTTTTGCTGTAATATTCACCTTTGATCTGGTGCTATCCCTTGTCTGTAAGCAGGGCCCTGATTCGCTGCCAGCAATGACCATACTGGCCAAGGGCACCTCTCACCCTCCTCCTGCAACAGGATTGAGAGTACCACACACCTTTGCTGAGTGGGAAGGAAGTCTACCATCTTGATTACTTACATTCTCCTGGCCCTAGGCCCAACACTAGAAATAAATAAATGACCACACATGTAGGCCCCTTTCGCAGAAAGTGGATTCCATTGCGACCAGTGGGGGATCTGGGAGTTGATCCCTTGCTGATCAGAGCAGAGTGGGTGTATGACACATCCGTGTCCGCTCAGTATATGCAACACTAACAAGCCAAAATTTGGTAACCAGTGGTGGTGGAGATACGGATGGCAGCAGGAGTGCCAAGAGTGAGAAACTGGCTGGACAGGGCACAATGAACTGGCATACAGGAAGTGCAGAGAGATGGCTTAGATAGAAAGTTCATGGGAGGAGCAAACAGTTCATGGTTCACCAGAAACAAGGCACCAGGCAGGATTGTCCAATGGATCAGACAGGGTGCTGTCCAGCATCTCAGGTGGCTCAGCAAGAAGAGACATTGCCAGACAAAGCTGACAGTTACCAGCCTTTGTTCAGGCCAACACATGGAAGTTGAAGATTGATTAGTGTTTAAATCAAGTGCCTAGTAGGCAAAGGCATGTCACACTAAATGATACAAGATCCCAATGGAACTGTCAGTGGTCTGGCGTGCTGCATATGTGTCAGATGTCTGTAGGGGTGATGGAGCTAAGAGCTACTCTTTGATCTTTACAGAGAGAGATAATGTGTCATGTCAGTAATTGGAGAAAGAAACTGTCACCAACATAATTTTACAATGGTTTCATTTTATTTCTATTCACCTGCATTTCTAATTTCATATTAATGTATATATGAAATAACTTTGTGCCAATATTCCAATTACATGTAAAGCACCTTGAAAAAGATTGCCATGGTAGCATCACAACAGACCTACAATATTATATTTATTATTAGTACTATAATATCTAAGATTGCCATATGATATGAGCCTAAATCGAAATAACTTTTCTAGAAAAAGACCTTTAACCTTCAAAACATGAAAAAAGTAGAGCGTTTAAGAAAAATCCATTTTCTTTTTAAATATTTTTATTGTCATTTTTCAAAAGTGCTTACAAAAACACTAACACCCACACAGGGGCGAATGTTAGCATATCTAAAACATCTGCCAATGCACAGAAAACAAGACAACAAAAAATAAAAACAAAATCTGCACAATATAAAAGGACTGCTGTTACTCGTGTGTTTGTGTGTGTCCCATGAAATTGGTTAAGAAGGTAGGAGAGATAACTTATTTCTCCCCAGGCCCCCCCCTCCCCCCAAACCCGAA
This sequence comes from Lithobates sylvaticus, assembly GCA_028564925.1. Taxonomy (NCBI): domain Eukaryota; kingdom Metazoa; phylum Chordata; class Amphibia; order Anura; family Ranidae; genus Lithobates; species Lithobates sylvaticus. The sequence goes on from CM053027.1 coordinate 509,835,665, forward strand.
CCCTCACCAACAAAAGGGCACCTGAGACATTAGCACTCAACTGATAAACAATTTAGATATGGGCAGCAAAGTCATCTTGGAGCCACTTGGACCAAACTTAATCAAACCTGGCACATATAGCAGGAGGGTGCAGACTTGGGAGATGTCAGGAAGAGACAGCCGACCCCCTGATAACATACAAGAGGAAGATGACGAAGCTGGAGAAGACCTGTAAATGGAGAGCAGTGCAGGAGAAGTTTTGGATCTTCTGGGCTTGAAAATATACTTGTGTATAAGTGTGTGTGGGGCAGTAAAATACTTACTTACCTCTGATTATACTATGAAATAATGTGTTTTCAAAGATCAAGGACTTGGGCTTTATTCAGTTTCTAATAGCTTAGAAACAATTGCTGGTTGTTTACATTAGAGTACTCGCAGGATGCCAACAGCTGCTCTCATAGAAACCCCCCCCCCATGTGAATGAGTATCAGGTACATCGTACCCCTACCCATTCACCAAAAGGTGTAAAGAAATAATAAAAACACAGATACAGTTTTTGACAAGTCCTTTATTAAAAACAAAAAAAAATAGTGTCCCTTAATTCATCGTCACTCACACCCTCCCGCCGAACCCGGAAAAAGAAATAAAAAAGCGCTCTACCTTCTGGAAGGCTACTCGCCCGCTCTGCATTTTGACAGATCTTATATAGGCAAGGGGCGGGACACCCGCCTACGTCACCTGGTGGCCCCACCCCTTCTGATGTCACATGTAATCAGATGGGGTGGGGGCGGGGACCCGCCCCTTGCCTATATAAGAACTGTCAAAAACGGAGAGGAGGCAGATGGCGGTAGCCTTCCAGAAGGCGGAGTGCTTTTAATTTTTTTTCTTTTTCGGGTGCGGCGGGCAATGTAATTGATGATCGATTACATTGAGGGACACTATTTTTTTATTTTTTAATAAAGGACTTGTCAAAAACTGTTTCTGTGTTTTTATTATTTTTTTACACTTTTTTGGTGAAGGGGTAGGGTTACGATACCCATTCACATAGGGGGGGGCGGGATCTGGGGGCCCCCTCATTAAAAGGGGCTTCCAGATTCCGATAAGCCCCCTGCCCGCAGACCCTGACAACCACAGCCTAGGGTTGTCGGGAAGAGGCCCTTGTCCCCCCCTACCCCACCCCAAAGCACCCACCCCCCATGTTGAGGGCATGTGGTTTGGTATGGTTCAGGAGGTGGAGGGGTGCTCGCTCGTCCCCTCCCCTTTCTTGACCTGTCGGGCTGTATGCTCCAATAAGGTCAGTAAGGTCTGTTATTTTTTTTAACATTTTTCTACTGCCAGGCAATGCTGGCATTGATTTCATTACATTCATTTGTCAGTGGGGAAGGCTGCTGACAGATGAGGACTCATGGTTGTTAGGGACTCGGAACTCGGCTTCCCAACCCACTGCTTAACCACTTGCCGCACGCCGTATAGCAAAACGACGGCAGCAAAGTGGTTAAGTTATCCTGATCGGACGTCATATGACGTGATCAGGATAACAGAGACGGCGCGTGCCCGCGGGGGCATGCAGAACGGCGATTGAAGGTGCTGTGTGTCAGTCTGACACACCGCAACTCTGATCGTGGTATGAAGCTTCTGACAGAGGCTTCATACCACGTGATCAGCTGTGACCAATCACAGCTGATCATCGCGTGAACCAGGAAGTGCCGGTAAACGGATTTCCTCGGTTCACGCTGACAGAGAGAGCCGATCGGTGGCTCTCCATGTCAGAGGGGGGGTCTGTGCTGATAATCAGCACATTGATTATCAGCACAGCCCCCATCAAAAGGTGCCCATCAGCTGCCAATCAATGCCCATCACCTGCCAGCCTGTCCCCCTCTATAAAGCCTGTCAGTGCCCATGAAAGTGCAGATCAGTGCCCACAACAGTGCCCAAAAAATTCCAATCAGTACCCCATCAAAATGCCACTCAGTAAAGCCTGTCATTAGCACCTCATCAGTGCTGCCTATCCAGTGCCACCTATCAGTGCTGCCTATCAGTGCCACCTATCAGTGCCATCAGTGCTGCCTATCAGTGCCCATCAGTTGTTTTTTTTTTCAAAATTGTCGCTCTTTTTTCATTTATAGCGCAAAAATTAAAAAGAGGTGATCAAATACCACCAAAATAAAGCTCTATTTGTGGGAAGAAAATTATAAACATTTAGTTTGGGTAAAGTGTTGCATGGACGCGCAATTATCATTTAAAGGTCGACAGCGCTGAAAGCTAAAAATTGTCCTGGGCAGGAAGGGGGGAAAGTGCCGGGTATTGAAGTGGTTAAAAAACAGCTATTTCTTCACACAGAATTCGAATCGTCAATCGTTTTTCGACCAATCCAAATTTTAATTGTTCTGAAAAGTTGGAATTCGTTAGAAAATGAAAAAAACTAAACACATTCAATGGATTTCAACGAAAATTGTTACCATTCGTTACAATTTAATTTGAAGATTTGCAAACATCCAAATCTCCAAATAACCCAAAATTCGTCCAAAATTATATTTAGACCGAAACAAGGTCAGGTAGGGGAATTCTAAAATAGTAAGGTTGCAAAGTCAGGGTTTTTCATAAAAGATATTCAGGGAAGCCTGAATGTCCTTGGCATGAGAATATTGGTCGTGTAACTGTGCTGATAGTTTTTCCATTCTCATAAGCTTATTTAATTTGGTTATCCACTCTGTTATTGAGGGTATATACTGGGATTTCCAATATCTCGGAATTACCGCAAGAGAAGTTTTGGATCCTCTGGCAGCCACTGAAAAGAAACAAAAAATCCCCCTTCTTAACTTTTGAGACAGATTCTGGGAACATAGGTCATAGTGCTATTCGGGGGGGTTTGGTTGAAGCACTGTCTCTGGGGCAAAAGCAATATTTGTTTTAAAAACATTATCCTAAAATGGGTGAAAAGCAGGGAAATTCCACCATATATGTTGCATGGTGCCTACATGGGATAGATGTCGCCAACATTGGTCTGATGTGCTTGGGAATATTTTATGTAGTATCCAAGGACAGTGGTACCATCTTGTATTGACTTTGTTGTTTCGTTCCTGCATATTACTCGCAACAGAAAATTTACGAGACCATATACAAGATTTACAAACTTCTTCCTCCACAAAAATAACTCCTAGCTCCCTTTCCCATTCCCCAAAATAATAAGGATTGTCAGAAAAGATTATCTTGGTTAGAAGACGATTATAAAGCAAGGAAACAGTGTGTTTCCAGTCAAGTTGTGTACATAGAGATTCAAGAATGGAAAGGGGACAATGAAGGTTGTCTTTTGTTTTTAGTGAAATATAGATGTTACGAAGTTGGAAACACAATAGCCACCTGAGTGACAGGGTAAAAACTCATTCAATTGTGTCAAAGGTTTCAGGCCAGTTGAGTCAGTAACATCAGTCATTAAGAAATGGATTTTAAAGGTAGAAAAAGAGGGAGTAGTCTTTAATGGCAACCCAGGTGAATTCCAGATTACTTGTGAGTGGCGTCAGTGGACTTATGTAGGAACATATTAAAGGAATGTTAAGTAAAAGGTCCCAGGTTTTACACAATGAGAACGTAAGGATGGCAAAATCCATGGTAAAGACATGAGGAGTGGGTAAGGAGAAAGGTAATTCCTCAATTTGTATCCATAGTTTCCTCGAAGAATTATGGAACCAGTCTTAAGCCCCATACACACGCTCGGATTATCCGAGGACCAGGTCCGTCGGATCATGTCCGTCGTACTTTGTCCGATGTTGGTTTTGCGTACACACGGTCGGACAAAGTTGACGGAAAATCTGATCATTCTGAACGTGGTGACGTTTGTTGCCTACGACGGGACTACGTAGAGGCTAGTAGCCAATAGCTTTGGTCTTGTAATGTGATCTAAGCATGCGTAGCACTTTGTCCGTCGGAATTCGCTACACACGATCGGATTTGGTGTGATCGGACTTTGTTGTCAAAAAATCTATCCAGCAGGAGATAGGACTTTGTCCGTCGGACAATCCGATGGAAACTGTCCGATGGTGCCTACACACGGTCGGAATTTCCGACAACATTGTCTGATAGGACAGAATCCATCGGAAAATCCGACCGTGTGTATGGGGCTTAATACTCAAGCTATATGAACCGATTCGTAATAGTCACCCATGTGGGGCAGACTCACTCCTCCCAAATGTTTGGGCCTAGTTAAGAGTGTCATAGCCAACTCTGGCATGAGAGTCAACCCAGTTATAGCGCACAAATAAAGATTTCAAAGAACTGAAGAAGGAACGTGGGTGAGTTTATTGGTACAGTTTGAAAGATATAAGGAACACAGGGAAAAATATACATTTTCAGGAGTGCCATCCCTCCAAACCATGAGTGATTAAAAACCCGCCAATCTTTCAACCTACTATTTACTAATGACAATAAAGGTTTATAATTTAAATCATAAAGATATTCTAGGTTAGATGGAATTTGAATACCTAGATTTTCAATAGCTTTATTTTTCCAGGAAAAAAGGGAGAGTCCTGCAACATCGAGTTAATCATCGAGTCTAGTATGGTGACATTTAATTCCCCTGCAGTATTGCTCTAAATGACCCTTTGCAGGGCTGAAGTCCCAGGTAAGGTGGTAAAGAACATGGGAGAAATATCTTTACTCACCCTGTCTCCCTTGACCTTCTTCTGTGAGTCCTGGGTGGATACATAAAAAAAAGGATACATTGTATTAAAAGATACATTCCCCTTTTAAAAAATAAAAAATAAATGCACATCGTTTTGCAGGTAAACAAAATGTGCATTTATTATTATTTTTTTTTTTTTCGTTGGGAGCCTGGAAAGCATTGCACCCACAATCAGCAGATTGTGGGTGCAATGCAGGGCTTTTGTAAACTCTGAGTGTAAGCTGTTTGGCCGTACATTGTACGACCAAGCAGTTACACACTAACAGAAAGCATCAATGAACTACCACGGCGTTCAACAGCACCGTGGTAGTTCATTGAGAACTACAAGCCAACAGCCACAAAGGCTGCCGGACCTTGTCGTTTTCTATTCACAGGACCCTGTGAATGAGTGACGTGGCCGGGCAGGCGGAGCTCCACACGGCCACATTCTTTGCAGAGTATGACAGAGAGCCAAGAAAGAAGATCGCCCGCCACCTGTCATATCGGAAAGCCGGGGAGGTTCGGGGCTGGTGGATTGGTAACATGTTACACCCTTAATATGGGTGTAACATGTTACAAAAGATGAACTTATTTTTTAAGGCCTGGGAGGCCTAAACAAAGTCCTCTGATGGTGGAGCCTAGGAATGAGTGTGCCATCTGGGAGCATGCCCAGCTGAGCAGAGCCCTTGGAAAGAGACTGGAATACTAAAGGAAAGTAAATTGATCCACCCGGACCCTCAGCTGTGGGTCCTGTGATAAAAGCTAATGCTGTGGACTTAGTATACACGGGGAAGTGATACCAACTCTGTGGTGCTTCCAAGGAGAGGAATAGAGAGCTGTAGAAGGTAGACGGCTTAAATATGTGTACTTGAAATGACTACTTCAGAATGTCTAACCTTACATGTGATGTTCCACGTATTCCCTTTGATACGTGATATGCGTTAGCCAGCCAGTATCTCCCCACACACAAAACCTGTAAATGCCCACAAAAAATTATGATTTGCCAATTTGCCGGGTGAGTATTTACTGGTGAAGCAAGTTTTGGACCCGGTGTGTGCAACTGGGCAGGAGAACAAATTTGAATTGGTTTAATCATTTTCTGGACTCTTTTAGTGCAAGAAGACAAAGAACTGTGATTAAACAAATTTGATTTTGATTTAATTACTGTCTGCATCTTGCAGAACAGTAGATTTTGATATCTCTATTTTGGATCAGAGGGATTTGTCTATGTGCACCTAGTGCAGAAGAAGGGGTTTAACAGATAGCTGATGTAAGGGTTGGAACTACAGGGCAAGTTTATGAGATTCTTTATGTTTGGGTAACACTGTCACTAAAATAAATAAAAAACAAAAAACAGCCTTTTAAAATACATGTAAACTACTCACCACTGTCACCACCAGTACCAACTCCGTTGGGCCTATCTTCACTGTGCTGCAGAGCTACAGCCGCCGCTGGAATCCTCAGCATCTGACACATCCAGATGAGTTGAATGCTTGTATCTCCACGCTCAGTTCTGTGAGTCACCCCTCCCCAGCTGCTATGTCGGTAGTTCATCCCTGCAGTTCTAAATAGCTTCAAAAGGATTTCTCTATGTAATATGCATCCTAATTTCCCGTTTGTCAGCACTGAAAATCCACCTTCAGGGCCTGCCTGTATTGATCTAATAATTATTTTTCAAGTCTTTGAATAAACAAGTAAGTCTGAAAGATCAAGCTTTTCAATACACTTTTGCAAAACTTACCAAGTACAGCATGACTATTCAGACAAGGACATTTTTTGATAAGGAAAAGTTACAATGACTTTGTTTATGGTGCACATGAGTGGGGTTGTGTAGATCTGGCAGCAAGCAAGGCTATTTTAGCAGGGCCATATAACACACAGTATATTAGACTGCAATGATGTAATGAGCCAACCTGCACGGTGAGTATTAGGATACAAAACAAGTAAAATAATGAGTAAAATATCACAGGTACACCAAAAATCTATGTTTTGGAAAATATATATTCTGCACTGTGATTATGATGTTTACAGTGTGGTTGTTCATGGGTAGGGATGAGCCGAACAACCCCGGTTCGGTTCGCACCAGAACCTGCGAACAGACCGAAAGTTTGCGCGAACATTAGAACCCTATGAAATACAATCAACGACAACGTTCGCAATCTAAAGTGCTAATTATAACGTCTAATATGCATGTTATTGTCCTAAACAGGGTTTGGGGACCCGGGTCCTGCCCCAGGGGACATGTATCAATGCAAAAAATAGTTTTTTCTGGAGCAGTCATTTTAATGAAGCATAAAGTGAAAAAAAAAAGTGAAATATTCCTTTAAATATTGTACCTGGGGGGTGTCTAAAGTATGCCTGTGAAGTGGCATGTGTTTCCCGTGTTTAGAACTGTCCCTGCACAAAATGACATTTGTAAAGGAAAAAAAAGCCAGTAAAAAATGCTTGAGGCTTTATTGTCATGTCTTTTCCTGGCAATATGGATGAAAATCTTGAAGAAAAATGGCATGCAGAAATTTGCCCCTTAGATATTGGTGTTGCCACAACACAGTAAGCCCCCACAGTTACTCTTGGTGGGCGCTGGAACGCCCTGCTGTGAACTATTATATCAGGAATTGTAATTACATGCCATTGTTGAACAGTGGTAGGAAAAATTGGGCCTTTGGTGGTGGTGCTGGTGCTACAACACTGTAAGCCCTCACAGTTACTCTTGGTGGGCGCATGAATTGGCCCTGCTGTGAATTATTAGATCAAGAAAGGTAATTGCATGCCCCTGTTGAAGAGGGGCAGAAAAATTGGGCCTTTGGTGGTGGTGGTGGTGCCACAACACTGCAACCCCTCACAGATACTGTACTTGGAGCACAGCAATGAGCCCTGCTGCAAAGTATTGCATCAAAAATTGTAATTACACTCCCCTGTTAAACAGGGGCTGAAAAATTGGGCCTTAGCCACTGGTGGCGGCACCCAGAAACAGAAATGTTCTTCCAAGCTATCATCAGGATCATTGAGGAGGAAGAGGATAGTCAGTCAACATAACAGGACAGTCACTCCAAGACTGATTCAGTCAGTCGATCAAAGTCAGTCGATCTAAAGTCAATCGATCAACCAAGTCGGTGGACAGGCGCACCCTGTGATCGGTGACAGCCTCCAGCAGCACTGAATGTGCGTTCCGAAAGAACGCTGGATGCAGGACAGGTCAGTAGCTCAATTGCATACTGTGCAAGCTCTGGCCAGTGATCCATCCTCAAGACCCAGTAAGCCAGAGGATTTTCAGTGGGAAAGGTGTCCAAGTCTGACATTGCCCCTAGGTATTCCTGCACCATGGATATCAGACGCTGTCGATGGTTGCTGGAACCGATCATACCTTGGGGCTGCGGACTAAAAAATTGTCTGAACGCATCGGTCAGACGGCCACCTTCTCCACCGCTCCCTCTGCTACTGACCGAAGCCTCTCCAACTCGTTGTCCAGGACCAGAAGTTTGTAACCTCCCAGTCTCTGGGAACGCGTTGCACAGACCTTTCTGCAAGGCCTCCCGGAGATGTCTCATCCTCTGCAACAGCAAGATAAGGTCCGCAACCTTACCCTTGTACCGTGGATAAAGGAGAGTGGCCAGCCAGTAATGGTCCCTCTCCTTGATCCGAAGAATACGAGGATCCTTCCGCAGGCTTTGCAGGTTCAGGGAGACCACGCAGCGTAGGTTAGCTGAGGCATTCGGTCCGGAAGTCCTCTGGGTCACTAAGGACGACATAATCCGTAGCCACCTCCTCCCAGTCACGTACAAGTCCACCGGTTTCTTGGGACTGTAAATCATCCCTAAAAGACTGCTGCTGCTGATGCTGAGTGCCAGGCTCCACCTCCATGCTGACACAATCCTCCTCCTCCTCATCCTCTTCCTGTGTGATGGGTGGGACAGAAGGAACACTGTCTGGATAAAGGGGGCCTTGAGAGGCAAGGACGTACTCATCTTCCTGCCTCTGTTCTGCCTTACCTTCCCTGTCCATTATTCCACGCAGCGTATGCTCCAACAGGTGGACAAGAGGTACAGTGTCACTGATGCATGTACTGTCACTGCTCACCATCCTCGTGGCCTCCTCAAATGGTGACAGGACAGTGCATGCATCCCTGATCATGCCTCACTGGTGTGGTGAAAAAAATTTGAGCTCCCCTGACCCTGTCCTGGTGCCGTAGTCGCACAGGTACTCATTGATGGCCCTCTGCTGTGTGTGCAGTTGCTGCAGCATGGCCAACGTTGAGTTCCAACTGGTGGGCATGTCACATATAAGGCGTTTCTTGGGCAGGTTCAACTCCTTTTGCAGCTCAGCTAGCCGAGCACTGGCATTATATGATCGGCAGAAATGCACACAGACTTTCCTGGCCTGCCTCAGGACATCCTGTAAGCCTGGTACCTGCCCAAGGTTGTCCCTGTCGCAGGGTGGAGAGGAGGTTGGTGCCATTGTCACAATCCACCAATCCTGGCTTAAGCTGGTGTGGCGTCAACCACCTCTCGACCTGCCCCTGCAGAGCTGACAGAACCTCTGCCCCAGTGTGGCTCCTGTCCCCCAAACACACCAGCGCAAGCACGGCATGGCATCTTTTTGCCTGCATACTTGCATAGCCCCTTGAACGCCTACGGAGCACCGCTGGTTCAGAGGACAAAGCACAGGAAGAGGCCATGGAGGAAGAAGAAGAGGAGGGGGTGGAGGAGAGAGGTGTGCCACAACCGGTAGTAGCATTTTAGAGGCGTCGTGGCAGAACAACCTCCAACACTACTGCACCTTGTCCTGCATCCTTCCCAGCTGCCAAAAGAGTGACCCAATGGGTCGTGAAAGATAGGTAACGTCCCTGTCCATGCCTGCTGGACCATGATTCAGCAGTAATATGCACCTCACCGCTGACCGCCTTGTCCAGCGAGGCATGGACATTGCCTACCACATGCCGGTAGAGAGCCGGAATTGCATTCCGTGAGAAAAAGAGGAACCGCACATTGCACAAACTCATGGAAGGGGGCAGAGTCTACCAACTGAAAAGGCAGCTGGGCATATGGATGGCTGGGAGTGAACTTCTTTTGACGGTCCAGCAGCTGGGGCAGGGAAATTTGCCTGCTACAATCGGACGTGGGTGTACTGCTAGCGAGTGCCCACAAATACTTGGCTGTGACACACTTAATTCTACACCTTTATTCCTCTCAGTGCAGGTTTCAGAGAGGATTTAAGGTCTAGTGGGGTTGGAGATCCCAGCTGATGAGGAGCAAGGAGAGGTCCGCTTTGTTCTTTGGTGTGGGTCTTTAAGGTACGCTTGCCAATGAGCTGCATGGCAGGTTAACATATGTCTGGTCAAGCATGTGGTGCCCAAGCGGCTGATGTTTTGGCCACGCGAGATACATTTGAGACATATGTTGCAAATAGCAGCGGTGCGATCTGATGCACTGGTCTCAAAAAAGGCCCACACCAAAGAACTTTTGTAATATTGCGCAGAGGAAGCACCCTGCACAGGCGGAGCGGTCTGATTCAGTCGGTGTGCTGCCCCTAAGCTGGCCCCCGGAGGGCATCCTGCCTTGTTGGACTCCTTCTCCTCCTCCTCCTCTCTCCTATCAGGCACCCACGTGGAGTCAGTGACCTCATCATCCCCTTCCCTCTTCAACACTGGAGAAAACCTGGCAGTATGCTGCAGCTGGTGGAACATGACTGCCAGATTGCTGTCCTTCTTGAGCATCCCCTCTCTCTGCGTTCACGCTACTGTCTTCCTCTAGCTGGGTATCATCAGAGCCTTCAAAACCCTGGGCATCCTCCTGGAGCATGTACCCAACACTGTGGTCAAACAGTTCGGGGACTCCTCAGGAGGACATGGTGGGTCTAGGGAAGGAGTGACTGATGACATTGAGACGAGAGAAGAGAATGCGTTGGCAGCTGCTTTGCTAGTACCCTGAGCCTGGGTGAGAGAGGATGAGGAGGATGAAGAGGGCTTGGTCCTCCACTTTACCAAGTCTTCGACATGATGCGGCTCAACACGTCCAGCTGTTGAAAATAAGGACAAGCGTGTCCCATGGCCACGTGCTGATGACGATGCACCTCGTCCACGGCCAGCACTGTTGTCTCTAGACACAGAGCCTGCTTGCCCTCTTTTATTGGCTCGCGACTGTCTGCCTCTCCTTGTTGGCCTTCCAGACATAGTAATGGCCTGCAGGGAGATGGGAAAACCAGCAATTGGGTAGTGTATATTGTGCTGGAGGCACACAACAAAGGCTGCAGATGCCTTTATTAGAGAACACCAGCAAAAAAGGGTAGATACAGGTGTATACTGTGCTGTGTTGGAGGCACACAACACCCACTAATTCCTGCAGATGCCTGTATTAAAGAATACCAGCAATAAAGGGTAGATACAGGTGTATATTGTGCTGGAGGCACACAACACCAACTAACTCCTGCAGATGCCTTTATTAGAGAACACCAGCAAAAAAGGGTAGATACAGGTGTATACTGTGCTGTGCTGGAGGCACACAACACCGACTAACTCCTGTAGATGCCTGTATTAAAGAACACCAGCAATAAAGGGTAGATACAGGTGTATATTGTGCTGGAGGCACACAACACCCACTAACTCCTGCAGATGCCTTTATTAGAGAACACCAGCAAAAAAGGGTAGATACAGGTGTATACTGTGCTGTGCTGGAGGCACACAACACCGACTAACTCCTGTAGATGCCTGTATTAAAGAACACCAGCAATAAAGGGTAGATACAGGTGTATATTGTGCTGGAGGCACACAACACCCACTAACTCCTGCAGATGTCTTTATTAGAGAACACCAGCAAAAAGGGTAGATACAGGTGTATACTGTGCTGTGCTGGAGGCACACAACACCCACTAACTCCTGCAGATGCTTTTATTATAGAACACCAGCATTAAACGGTAGATACAGGTGTATACTGTGCTGGAGGCTCACAACACCCACTAACTCCTGCAGATGCCTGTATTAAAGAACACCAGCAAAATAGCACTAATAGGTCACACTGATGAGAAAGCACTGATGGGTACTGATTGGCAGCACTGATGAGCACTGATTGACAGCACTGGTGGGCACTGTTGGGACTGCACTGATAATGCCAATGTCCCTTTAACACAAGCCGCTATCGGCTCTTTTTTTCTCTCCTCACGTTGTCAGCATGAGGAACAAAAAGCCAATGACCGGCTTGTGTTTACTTCCGTAATCAGCTGTCATTGGACAAAGCTTAGTCCGAAGGGCAGCGTGATCACAGGAGGACATGTACGCCCACCCGGAAAATTAGCTGTCTTTCAGCTAAAGCAGATGGGGAGTAGTTAAAGGCAAATTCATACTATAAAGGCTGAATTGTAGTGTGAATGGGACAAATAGGAAATAATTGTGTGAATAGGTCCTTATGCCCCGTACACACAATAGGATTTTCCGATGGAAAATGTTTGCTAGGACCTTGTTGTCGGAAATTCCGACAGTGTGTAGGCTCCATCACACATTTTCCGTAGGAATTTCCATCACACAAAATTTGAGATCTGGTTCTCAAATTTTCCAAAAACAAAATCCGCTGTCTGAAATTCCGATCGGGTGTACACAATTTCGACGAACAAAGTGCCACGCATGCTCGGAATCAAGCAGAAGATCAGCACTGGCTATTGAACTTCATTTTCATTTGTCGTATGTGTTGTATGTCACTGCGTTCTTGACATTCGGAATTACGGAGCAACTTTAAGTGACCGTGTGTATGCAAGACAAGTTTAAGCCAACATCCGTCTGAAAAAATCCCATGGATTTTGTTGTCGGAAAATCCTATCGTGTGTACAGGGCATTAGTGTTCTAAATGTGACTTTCTTGATTTGCAAATGTGTTGCAGGTCTGAGTCACACAAATATAGGTTAGATACAACCAGGAAACTAGCATTTTCAAAATGAAGCACACAATGGCAGCGTTTGTATTTATCTTGGTACACTGTTTCAATTAAAGTTAAACCTAGTAATGACTTTAGGTCTCCAGTTCAGATACACAAGCTGTTCTAAAATCCCCCTTTATCAGATCAAAAAGAATAACCAAGCTAAAGGACAGCGTATGATCTCAGAAAAACACATAATATACTCTATGTACCTACTCTTGAAAACCACTTGATGTTAATGAAAACAACCACCAAGCAAGATGATGTAGTAACATTCTAAAGTTTACAATGGCACTATGACAAAAGGATGCCAAGTACATGCAAAAGGAAAAATTATAAATGATCTGGATCAGCTTAAATGAAATGGTTAAAACACATTTAAACTATATCTATAGTTGGCCTGGCACCATCCTGGAGCCATCGGCACAGTAATCTTAAAAATGTAAGGACTAAAATCAGATGCCAGTGGCAATAAATAAAAGCCAGTTGCAAAAAACATCAGATGCCAGATACAAAAAAATGATCTATTAGGTCAGATCATAAAATGTATAAAACAAACAAAGTGCAACGCTTAAAGTATACAAGTATGACAAAAATAAAATATCTCAAAAGTTAATAATTTAGTGGGCAGTGTTCTTGCAAAAAAGTCTATAAAAAGTTTAATTTGGAGATCCTCTGGAATAAGAATAATTCAGTCACAATAAAAATCGCTGATCGCCGCTATTAGTAGTAAAAAAAAAAATATTAATAAAAATGCTATAAAACTATCCCCTATTTTGTAAACGCTAAAACTTTTGCGCAAACCAATCAATAATCGCTAATTGCGATTTTTTATACCAAAAATATGTAGAAGAATATGTATCGGCCTAAACTGAGGAAAAAAAATGTTTTTTTATAGATTTTTTGGGGATATTTATTATAGCAAAAAGCAAAAAATGTTGTATTGTTTTCAAAATTGTCGCTCTATTTTTGTTTATAGCGCAAAAAATAAAAACCGCAGGGGCGATCAAATACCACCAAAAGAAAGCTCTATTTGTGGGAAAAAAAGGACGCCAATTTTGTTTGGGAGCCACGTCGCACGACCGCGCAATTGTCAGTTAAAGCGACGCAGTGCCGAATCGCAAAAAGGGGCCTGGTCCTTTGGCTGCCAATTGGTCCGGGCTGAAGTGGTTAAAGGAATATTTCATTTTTATTTTTTCACTTTAACCATTAAAAAGATCACTGCTCCCGAAAAAACGTACGTTTTAAAAAAAAAAATTGCATTGATACATGTCCCCTGGGGCAGGACCTGGGTCCCCAAACACTTTTTATGACAATAACTTGCATATAAGCCTTTGAAATGAGCACTTTTGATTTTTCATATTAGTGTCCCATTGACTTTAACAGTGTTCTGGCGGCTCTTGAATTTCCCCCGAACACTGCATATAACAACCAAAGTTCGGCCCGAACTTGTGCTCAGGCCGAACTGTTCGCCCATCCCTACCTCTAACAACCTTCTATACACTCTCACTACTATCATATCCCAATTTTACCTATTCCTTTGGCTGCCGCCAGTCACCTATTTATCCACTTATCTTTCATTCCTATCCACAGTTGCATGTGCATTATTCCATACGTCCCATATCTTATGATATATTTGTATCCCTCTTCTATGCTCATACATTTTCTCATAGGGTATGACTTGATTACCGTATATACTCGAGTATAAGCCAAGTTTTTCAGCCCATTTTTTAGGCTGAACCCCCCCCCCCCAACTTATCGAGTGAGCCGTACAGCAGCTGTACCTTTGATTACTAAAACAGCGGGTTATGCAGTCTGTTCGGCCATCTATTGTAACAAAGCCCCGCCTTCTCCTCGTCTGTGATAGACGGAACACTGATAGAGAAACACTGATACAATTCTGGGAAACTGTATCAGTGTTCCGTCTATCACGGACGAGGAGAAGGCGGGGCTTTGTTACAATGGACGGCCGAACAGACTGCATAACACAGCATGAGACACCCGCTGTTTTAGTAATCAATGGTACATTTTCCACGTTTTTTGTGTTAAAATTAGGTGCCTCGGCTTATATTCGGGTCGGCCTGTACTCGAGTATATACGGTAACTGTTTTCATCCATTGCTTTACCGAAGGTGGTTCCACCTGCACCCACTTTACCGCTATTTGCTTCCGTGCCAAAAATAATGTTTCCTGCAGTAAGATTGTATTATATCTAGACCATATCTCGTCTTCCAATAGTGAAAAACGGGCATTCCTCCACATTACATGGGATCGATTTCCCCACCACATTCGACAGCTTTCCTATTACCTGGTTCCAATATCTTAAAGTGTGGTCGCAGTTTCACATTAAATGTAGGAAATCTGCTCCCTCTTGATGACATCGCAGGCAGTTCGATGTAGCCCTACACCCCATTCCAAATAGTCTACTTGGGCTAAGATATATCTGATGCGTCATATATAATTGAATTAATCTATTATTAGCCACTGGTGGGACTGCGAGATGTATAGAGCATATCTCCTCCCACTTCTCATCTGTCATATTCGGAATAATCAGCTGCCATTTATCTCTTACTCTCAATGGGCTACTGCCTATTTTAGCCTGGATTAGATGTGCATATAATATAGATATTAGTCCCTTAGGGCCCTGTGATCTAAGTACTCTTATAAGGGGAAATCTAGATATCTTAGGATTCTGGTTACCTGGTTGTGACTATAGCACATGACGAAGCTGTAAGTATTTATAAAAAAAATTCTATGAGATATCATGCTGTTTATACATATATTCAAATGAGTGTAATGCTCTATAGTTATATAACTGTGTCAATGTGACTATTCCCTTCCGTTTCCAGAACTCGCAGTCCATGAATATCTTTAACTGCTCCAAGTTTGGGTTATTCCAGAATGGAATCTCCAAAGGAGTATCAATATATCCCACCACTTTTTTTGTTTCTCTCCATACTGATCGTGCCAGAATTAATATGGGTATTTTTACCCTTGGTAATCTCGCTGCCTGTGCCTCTAGTCCCACTAATGCTGCGTACACACATGACCATTTTTTCTGTCGGAATAAACTCTGACGGTTTTTCTGACGGAGTTACGCTGAAACTGTCTTGCCTACACACGACCACCCCAAAGTCCAACCGTCTACAAGGCAGTGACGTAGAACGCGGTGACGTACAACATGTACAATGGGACTAGAAAAAGGAAGTTCAATAGCCAGTAGCCAATAGCTGCCACCTCGTACTTGCTTCAGAACATGTGTCATTTTTGGTCCGTCGGAACAGCATACAGACGAGCGGTTTTCCCGATAGGAATTGATTTCGTTGGAAATATTCAGAACATGTTCTATTTCTAGGTCTGTCAGAATTTTAGAAAAAAAAAGTCTGATGAGGCCCACACACGATCGGAATATCCAATTAAAAGATTCCGTCTGACTTTTTCTGCCGGAAAGTCCGACCGTGTGTATGCGGCATAACAGTCTACCTCTAAGATCTTAAGCAAGTACCTCTCCACTCCCTCTCCCTACTCCTGAGCTATCCACTTCTGCAGGTGCTTCAATTGGCCCGCTAAATAATATAGGTATATATCCGGAAGAGCTGCACCTGCCATGGCTTTAGGTCATTGCAATGTTGTTAGTTTTAATTTACATCTTCCATTATCCCATATGAATTTTATAAACTGGGAGTTCAGTTTGTTAAATATTATTTTAGGTATTATTACTGGCGAATGTGAGAACACATATAAGCATTTAGGGACTATTATACTTTTAATCAAATTTGTTCTTTGTACTACTGATGGTATTTTAGACCATATTCCCAATTTATATTTAATGCGCTCTGTTGGAGGATATATATTAGCTTTTAATGCCTCATTCGCTTGTGAGGTAATATAAATTCCCAAATACTTAAAGGACTGTACTATTTTTAATGGGGGCTCTACCACACAGGCCCCCCTCTGTATTTCCTGTCTTAATGGCATCAATGCAGATTTCTGCCAGTTTATCTTCAGGCAAGAGAACTCTCCAAATGTCTCTATTATCTTCATGGCTTCATTTAATGTACTCAGCATATATAATATAATATGATATATAATATGATGTCATCTGCATACAATCCAATACACTCATTTTTTTTCTCCTAGAGTAATTCCCTTGTATTTCTTTGACTGCCTGAATCTTAACGCTAAAGCTTCTATCGCTATTGCAAACAGTTGTGGAGATAGGGGACATCCTTGTCTAGTCCCTCTATACAGCTTTATAGGAGGTGATAGCATACCATTCATCAGCATATTTGACCATGGTTGTTTATATAGCATATGGTACCCACCCATTTTATAAATCTTTATTCAAATCCAAATCTTTTCGTTGTCACTCTTAGAAACGGCCACTCTATAGAGTCAAATGCTCTAGCCGTATCCAAGGATACCAATGCAGATGTATTTGGAATATGCTCTTTTAACTGTGCTACTATTTGCGTTCTTCTTATATTAATTGATGTTGATTTCCCTGGAATAAATCCTGTTTGATCATTATGAATAATAGAGGTAATAACCATATTTAACCTTTTTTCAAGAATTTTGGCTAGGATCTTATAATCTATATTTAATAGCGAGATTGGTCTATAAGAGGCACACTCACTCAGATCTTTATCCAGTTTAAGTATTAATACTACTAGAAATTAGATAGAGCACCCCACTCCCTCAAAAGGTGGTGGGATTTTTAAGGATGTGTATAGAACTGTCACCAAGGTAAGCACACCAACAAAACAATGTTCATAAAAACTATTACATTTATTACAAAAGTTCATCAATGAAAAATTCACAATAATGACATTTGGTCATAGGGTAGACCAGTGATCAATACAGCAAAAACATTTGGTCATAACTTATTTGACCATAGTTGATACTCAATACACAGGATACAACAGATGCTTGTGTATGCAGAAAGCCGCCGCATTTCACAGACTTGTTATCTGCTTCTTCAAGGCAGCTCGGCATGCATCTATACTATAACATTGTGTAAATTATAAAGAAATATCATTAGTACAAACAACAATTGTTGTTATTTTATTCACATTTATGGACAATTATATAAATATAAGTGCTCATCAAACTTGTAGTATTGATACCCCAATGAGCGCAGCACCAAAAAAGGAGCGAAGATTGACACACCCTACAATAATAGGAGCGGTGAAGCCAGAATCAACCGCCTGGTCTGATGGACGTTGGACCACATAAAAGGCTTGATAAGAAAGAAAGGAACCAGCAGTAGTCTAGGAATGCCAAATAATATTGTTTAAGGAGATTTTATACATATACATGGTATATGTATAAACACACTTTTGCGAGGTGTATCAAGGACCATTTATATTATCTTGATGCAGGCCTGTTATACACACCTATTTGTAAACATGTAGGTCTTAATCATAGCTATGACCCTGCATTTATTTAATTTTTTGTGCTTGAAGTAATTCCTGAAATGGAAAGGGAAGGTGATTTTGATAAGAAAATCCTTCAACAAAAAGCTAAATGGATTTATAATCAAAGATCAACTAGTCCGCCTGGTATGAATACAGCACTTTCCTTTAAACCGTTAAATACACTTCACTATTACCATCCATCCTACCTCACTCACACACCAACAATTTAAAATTATTATCGGGGCATTGCCACCATACAGCACAGAGGTGGCTGGTGCTCAAAATTTTTGGGGGGCGCAAATAAACTGAAAAATTCTGGAAAAAAAAAGCCCATCAAATGCAGCCACTGTACCAAACGCAGCCACTGTGCCCATCAAAACGCAGCCACTGTGCCCATCAAAACGCAGCCACTGTGCCCCTGTGACATCAAACGCAGCCACTTTGCCATCAAACACAGCCACTTTGCGACTTTGCCACTTTGCCACTTTGCCATCAAACACAGCCACTTTGCCATCAAACACAGCCACTTTGCCATAATACACAGCCACTTTGCCATAATACACAGCCACTTTGCCATAATACACAGCCAATTTTCCATAAAGCTGTCCCTGCAAAGAAGGCTTCTGCAAAGAAGCTGCCACTGTGCCCCCCCACCCCTGCACTTACCTTGTCTCGGGTGACAGCGGCATCGGTGTCCTCCATTTCCTCTCCTGCCAGCTCCTCCTCTCATCCTCTCATCCTCTGCTATGATTGGACGCCTGATAGGCGCCCAATTACAGCGCCTGTCGTTTCAGCCAATCAGGGCACAGGTAACACAGACTTGTGCTCCTGATTGGCTAAGGGGCCGTACAATGTTAGCAAACCAAATTCCTTCGGTTTGCTAACATACTGCTGCTGAGTGACAAGGAACGCACATCGTTGCGCCCGCTTGTCACCTTTTTGGACGCCTATTAGGCGCTAATCAGGTGTTTTCCAAAACACACCCCCACCGCTGTAATTCAGGCGCCCGGTGACCGAAAAGGGGCCGGACACCTGAATAGGGGGTGTCAGCAGCGACCATAGATAGATTCATGCAATGCATGAATCTATCTATGGTGTATAGTGAGTGACAGGAGAGGGGGGCGGTGCTCCTGCGCCCTTGTATGGAAGCAATACGTAGTGTTCTCAGCCTATCTGGCTCCGAGGGACCCAAAAACTATTTCTCAGCTAACTTTACATATCTTTCAATATACTTCTCTTCTATTTCTCAAGGGTAGGGAGAGGCCAAAAACACCAAAAAAAGATAAAAAAAATAAATTATAAAAAAATTATAATAATAACTATAATGATAATTTATAATATCCTATGTTATATAATGTAGGGGGTTTGGGCAAGTCTATATCCATATACTACCAATGTGTTTATCTCCTTCCCATGTGATACCATTTATGAATGCATATTCCATGCTCGCTGTGTATATCTCATATATTATCAAATCTTATGCATATCCAAAGCCACAAAAAAAGAAAAACTGCGTAGTCACCTTAAAATGCATGTGCATGTGTAGTCACCTTAAAAAAAAAAATAAGGGATGTTTCAACCCTACCCCTCAATGTACATTTCTTCAAAATACCAAAATCTTTTATCAATTGCACCATTTATCCCCAAAAAAATAAAATCGCAACCAATCCAACAATCGCCCATCCACCAAATTACATCAACCTAATTGCGTTAATCACTATTCAAAATTCAACTGTATAATGTGTTGTAATTATCATGATATATCATGATTAGGTATGGGCGAACTTTGGTTGTTCTGATGTTCTGCGAACACCGAACAATATGCAGTGTTCGGGGCAAATTCGAAAGCCGCCGGAACACTGTTAAAGTCTATGGGACACTAACATGAAAAATCAAGTGCTAATTTTAAAGGCTTATATGCAAGTTATTGTCATAAAAAGTGTTTGGAGACCTGGGTCCTGCCCCAGAGGACATATATCAATGCAAAATTTAGTTTTAAAAACTGCGTTTTTTTCGGGAGCAGTGATTGTCTTAATTAGAACAGTACCACAGCAAAATTACATTTCTAAAGGAAAAATTGTCATTTAAATCTGATCGCGGCTGTAATGAATTGTTGGGTCTCGGCAATATAGATAAAACTCATTGAAAAAAAGGACATGGGATCCCCCCAGTCCATTACCAGGCCCTTTGGGTCTGGTATGAATAATAAGGGGAACCCCGAACCAAAAATAAAAAAAAATTGCGTGGGGGTCCCCCTAAAATCCATGCCAGGCCCTTCAGGTCTGATGTGGAAATTAAGGGGAACCCTGCGCCAAATTAAAAAAATGGCGTAAATCCATACCAGACCCTTATCCGAGAACGCAACCTGGCAGGCTGCAGGAAAAGAGGGGGGATGAGAGAGCTCCCCCTTCCTGAACCGTACCAGGCCACATGCCCTCAATATGGGGAGGATGCTTTGGCGTAGCCCCCCAAAGCACCTTCTCCCCATGTTGATGGGGACAATGGCCTCATCCCTACAACCCTTGCCTGGTGGTTGTGGGGGTCTGCGGGCGGGGGGCTTAGCGGAATCTGGAAGTCCCCTTTAACAAGGGCACCCCCAGATCCTGGCCTCCCCCCCTGTGTGAAATGGTAACGGGTACATTGTACCCCTGCTATTTCACAAAAAAGTGTCAAAATGTTAAAAAAAAAAAAAACAAGACACAGCTTGGGACAAGTCCTTTATTAAAAAATAAAAATGTCCCACGATGTCCATTCATCTTTTTATATCACTCCACCCACGGACCGAAAAAGAAAAACAAATATTTTTTATTTTTCGGTCTGTCGCTATAGACATATTTTTTTTAATAAAGGACTTGTCCCCAAGCTGTGTCTTGTCGTTTTTTAACATTTTGACACTTTTTTGTGAAATGGTAGGGGTACGTGTACCCTGTTACCATTTCACACAGGGGGGGAGGCCGGGATCTGGGGGTCCCATTGTTAAAGGGGGCTCCATATTCCGATAAGCCCCCTGCCCACAGACCCCCACAACCACCGGGCAAGCATGTGGCCTGGTACAGTTCAGGAGGGGGGTGCGCTCTCTCGCCCCCCCCCCTCTTTTCCTGCGGCCTGCCAGGTTGCGTGCTCGGATAAGGGTCTGGTATGGATTTTGGGGGGACCCCTACGCCATTTTTAAAAAAAATTGGTGCAGGGTTCCCCTTAAAATCCATATCAGACCCGAAGGGCCTGGTATGGATTTTAGGGGGACCCCCACACAATTTTTTTTAATTTTGGTTCGGGGTTCCCCTTATTATTCATACCAGACCCAAAGGGCCTGGTAATGGACTGGGGGGGGGGGGGATCCCATGCTCTTTTTTTCAATGAGTTTTATCTATATTGCCGAGACCCGACAATTCATTACAACCGCAATCAGTTTTAAATGCCAATTTGTCCTTTAGAAATGTAATTTTGCTGTGGTACTGTTCTAAACACGGAAAAATTGCACCACTTAACAGGCATACTCTAGACAACCCCCCCCCCCCCCGGCACGATATTTAAAGGAATATTTCATTTTTATTGTTTCACTTTAAGCATTAAAAAAATCACTGCTCCTGAAAAAACTGCAGTTTTAAAAAAAAAATTTTGCATTGATACGTGACCCAAGTCCCCAAACACTTTTTATGACAATAACTTGCATATAAGCCTTTCAAATTAGCACTTTTGATTTTTCATGTTTGTGTCCCATATACTTTAACGGTGTTCGTATGCTCTGCCAAAGTTTTTGCCTGTTCGGTATGTTCTGGTGCGAACCGAACCGGGGGGGTGTTCGGCCCATCCCTAATCATAATTAATCATTGTGTTCCACCCTTCATGTGCATGTGCTATACACCCCCCCATTCTAAAAAAACAAAAGGAAAAACACATCTCCCCCCACAGTTCTTCAATTATGTATTATATAATCAGTCCAGCACATAGCATTTCTCGTTAACTTCTGTCTCTATTTTCCAGCAATCAAATCTTAGTCTCTACAGTTCATACTTATCGATCCATTTATTTGGTAATTATCCTCATCCACTCTTGGGCTTGCTCTGGGGTGTTGAAAAAAAAGCCTTTCCATTGTCCACCACTCTTAATCGAGCCGGATACATCATTGAGTATTCAATTTCTTTTTCCCAGAGTTTTTGCTTAATTTCATTAAATGTTGCACATCGCTTCTGTAGCTCCAACGAAAAGTCTGGTAATATAGATACTTTGTTACTCTCAAACTGTATGTCTCACTTTTGTCTTGCCTTCCGCAATACCAGATCTTGATCCTTACAATTAAGCAGTCTTGCTATAAATGGTCTTGCTGGTGCTCCTGGTTGTGGTGATCTCGTTGGAACTGAGCTCTCTCCACTCCTAATGCCATAGAAAATTCTGCATCCGGAAAGATCGTTTTTATCCATCTCTACCCAAATTGTCCCATATTCAATCCTTCTACTTTCTCTGGCATATCCACAATTTTTATAATATTTCTTTGCATGCGATTTTCCAAATCGTCCATTTTTTGTTTCCACGGTACCATCTGTTTTTTCCATTTCTGCTGCTTTTTTTTTACTACTGGGGGAGTTCATCCTCTAAAGCTGATACTCTATTTTCCACTTCAGTCACTCCTCCCACGCATATTCTGCAGATCTTGCCTAAAAAGTCCTATATCCTCCTTTAGTTCCTCGATTTTCCCCGTTAACATGCCACTGCTCGACTGTATAGCAGCTAGTAATTGAGCGTTCATCTATTACAGCTTTTCTGTGGAGGGCTGCGTCCACTCTGCTGATTCTTGTTCCTTGCGTACTCCCGCAGCTGATCCGCCGCTGTTTGTCTGTTCATACCAGCCACCTCACGTCTTCAGCCTTGGGATGGTGCCATTTTAAGTCTCTCAGAGCTGCGATCGCATCACAGGATAATGCTAAAGGCTGGACACAGAGCTCACACTAACCTCCTACACATCCATCCATGTAAGCAGAGGCCAGAGGAAGCCACGCCCCAGGTAAAGATGCATACACCATGTACAGACACCTTTACCTTGAACACTTTATTGCATTATTGTTTGGAACACTGTACATAGACACCTTTACTTAAAACCACTTCAAGGAGTATTACTAGCTTGTTTAAGCCCCTCGGCTATTACCACAACACTGTGCCTTATCGGATACAATCTAATGAGCTCCAACTGCCGGTGAAGACTATCAGGCCTGCATCTTGGACACTGTTGGTATTACCATATAAAGGGCCCTACACTATCCCTTATTTCGTTTGATCTTTTATTAGGATATAAAGGTTGAATAGGCCGTCCTGGGGTTCCCCTTTAGTGTGAGCCTGTCCCAGATAGCTAACCTTTTACTGCCTTTACAGGTTATGCTTCAAGTGTTAAATCATTGTACATATATGTAAATTGTGCTTTTGTGCTGTTTTACTTTAGTCTTTCGAGTCTGGGCTATTGTCTAGCACTCGGCTGACCAATACCCCTTATCTGTGTCTTAATACCACATCACTTACTCCAGTAAAAGTGTATATACTATAAACATATTTGACTTGTGTGATGTATCATTTTAAAGGTGTTGTGGAAGATGTTTGAACCCAGAGTGTCAGGTGGGTTGAAATGTTCACAGGGTCATAGCGATGCAGAAGAACAGGTGGATCCAAGCAGTCGTCAAGGGGGCCGTGATATATATATATATATATATATATATATATATATATAAAAATAATCTAAAACATGCGACAGACTCAATGAACTAATTGTTTTCCTTTCTGCCTAAATAGTTATTTTAATATTTTAGGCTCCTTTTAATAGAATAAAATATTGTCTGGAATAGTTGCTATTAATATGGTAATAGATCCAATTCTGTATTATTTTTTGGAATTAATGATATTAGTTCTCGATAGAACAAAGGCAGCCAATTTCTGATGTATTCTACCTAATTCAGCCCTTTGCGTTGTTTGAATTTGACATGCCTGGTCTAACGGGAATAATCTTGGTAGTTGCTTGTATGTCACAACCAATTTTATATACACATATATGATTTGTTAAAACATAGATTTTCTCTATACATATACAGCACACCATTTCATATCATTTCCTTAACTTAAACAAGATAAAAAGCTGTGACCAGTTGCTACGGAAACTGATAAGCTTCCTCATCGGATTTGTTGCTTTTGAGAAATGTTCGGTTTCTGTGCAGTGTGAAAATAAATAGTAATTAATTCATGCGTCAGTTTGTAAATGAGGACAAGGTACTACGGAGGAAGTGGGAACTGTGTGAATTCTGGGACATATGTGCAAATTACATTGTTATCATAATTACATATTATCCTCCTACAAGGAAACAGTATCCTTTGGTTTAGAAAATGCACAAACTGAGTTCTTTTCCTCAGAACCCTAGAACAATAAGTTTTTTTTTTTTTTTTTTTTTTTTGAGATTCCCAGTTTGTTTCTTAATTTACAATTACATTGCAAAATATGCAATTCCTTTGTGTGTGATTATGTGTTTTCATTTTTATTCTGACCATGAAAGCATGACTGTCTTTTGCTTTTGATGGACAGTGTATTTGCTTTGTTTCTTTCTTTATATATCTATTTCATTTTAATTCAATTAGGAAATCCCTAATTCCCCAAACTAGATTTGCAGCCCTTGAGTTCAGAGAATCATGGGGGCAATGCTGCTTTGTCGTATTGCAGTGGTGGCTGGTGCTCAAAATTTTTGGGAGGGGTGCAAACAAACAAAAAAATTCAGAAAAATACTGAAAAAAAAACATCAAATGCAGCCACTGTGCCATCAATTGCAGCCACTGTGCCCATCAATTGCAGCCACTGTGCCCGTCAATTGCAGCCACTGTGCCCGTCAATTGCAGCCATTGTGCCCGTCAATTGCAGCCATTGTGCCCGTCAATTGCAGCCATTGTGCCCGTCAAATGCAGCCACTGTGCCCCATCAAATGCAGCCACTGTGCCCCATCAAATGCAGCCACTGTGCCCCATCAAATGCAGCCACAGTGCCCGATAAATGCCATCACTGTGCCCGTCAAATGCAATCACTGTGACCACCTGCTCGCTTTCTGCCTGGCACTTACCCCATCTTGGTGGGGGGATCAGGCATCGGGTGATGGCGGCGATCTGTGGGATGGTGGGTAGAGCAGCGAGTCAGGCGGTGGCTCCTGTGTCCTCCATTTGTCTCGCCTTCCTGCCTGGCTCTTGCTAGGTGTCCAATCAGAGTGCCTGTGCCGTCAGCCAATCAGGTGACGGGTATTAGACCCATGCCTCCTGATTGGCTGAGAGGCTATTCAGTGTTAGAAAAGCGAATATTCATTCGCTTTTCTAACACACCTGGGTGGACTCTGAGCGCAATGATTTGCGCTCCGAGTTCTTCATTCTTGAAGCCTATTAGAGCCTATGGCTCTAATCAGGTGCTTCAACCCCCCCCCCCCCCACCGGTGTAATTCAGCCAGCTGCTGTGTGCAGTGTGATGCCGTGGGCATTGCACTGTTCACTTTTTTTTTTTCATTAACTTTATTAAAATGTCACCTGGTATGAATAGACTCTAATGCCGCGTACACATGGTCGGAATTTCCGATGGAAACAGTCCGATGGGAGCTTTTCATCGGATTTTCCGACCGTGTGTATGCCCATCGGTCTTTTTCTGTCGGAATTTCCAACAGACTTTGGATTGAGAACCTGTTCTTAATTTTTACGACGGAAAACCTTTCTATCGGATTTTCCGATCGCGTGTATGCAATTCCGACACGCAAAATTCCGACACATGCTTGGAAACAATTCAGCGCATGCTCGGAAGCATTAAATTTCCCTTTTATAGTGCTGTCAAAAGTGTTGTATGCCGCGGTGTTATTGACCGTCGGAATTTGGTGTGACCGTGTGTAGGCAAGACAGTTTGAGCGAAATTCCGTCGGAATTCCGACGGGAAAACCATCAGAGCTTTTTCCGATGAGAATTCTGACCGTGTACGCAGCATAAGTCCCTGCCAAAATTGATGTTGTTTGTCTATTTCAGCATAAGTTAGTTTAAGCACTGTAAGTATTGTAATATTATTTGGTTCTGGCATTGGTATGACAATTTTGGTCATAATTATAACAAGATTTTGTGCTGTAATGTGACCAGATTGGTATATTGCAAAATGAATTATGCCTGATGTTGAGATTATGGGCCCATCCACACTTGAGCAATCTGTTGCAATGTTTTAAAGAGTTTTTCTACTTTTTCTACCCCTGTCCAAGAAATATCTCCTTAATCGACACGGTTAAGGAGATATTTTACACAAAAAATTTTACAAAAAAAAGGGCACTGCGTTCTATGGCGCATGCGGGCCGTAGATAGCGGCACATGCGCGCCATAGTGTCAGAGCTGTACTTACCGAGGCCGAGATGCCGAGAGCGGTTCACCCTTGCGACCCGGCGCAGGAAGCCCCTGGAGATGGAACAGGGAGCGAGCGGCACCAGGAGGCACAGGCCACCTCCGATGTGTAAGCAGGAACTGACGGGGCACCTGGAGGTGATGAGGACCTGGCCCGTGTGGCCGGCAGATGGCAGGGTTGGGAGGCAAGGACCAAACGCCCGGCTGGGGTGCTGACACCGGGGAAATTGGTAGAGATCAGGTGGACAAGCCAGAGGGTCAAACACTGGGGATTATCAAGGAAGTCCGTAGGCAAGCCAGGGGGTCAAACACAGGAGATTGTCAAGGAAGTCCGTAGGCAAGCCAGGGGGTCAAACACAGGAGATTGTCAAGGAAGTCCGTAAGGCAAGCCAGGGGGTCAAACACAGGAGATTTATCAGAGGAAGTCCGTAGGCAAGCCAGGGGGTCAAACACAGGAGATTTATCAGAGGAAGTCCGTAGGCAAGCCAGGGGGTCAAACACAGGAGATTTATCAGAGGAAGTCCGTAGGCAAGCCAGGGGGTCAAACACAGGAGATTTATCAAGGAAGTCCGTAGGCAAGCCAGGGGGTCAAACACAGGAGATTATCAGAGAGGTCAGGCAATCCGGGTTGGCAACAGTAGGTTCAAGTCAGGGATCTGCAGAAACACAGGACGCACAGGCACTTAGCTGGAGAGACAGACCAGCAAGGTGCCTGTGCGTCAGGGCGCTTTAAATAGGCGCCCGAGTGACGCTAATTGCGCGTCACCGCCGCCAGGTGGGCGCTAGTGCGCATGCGCCGGCGCCGGACCGCCGAGCCGCGAGTGCGCATGCGCCGGAGCGCCGAGCCCCCGCGCATGCGCACTAGAGAGCGGGCCGTCCGTCCGGCGCCGCTCTCCTGATAGTGCCCCCCCCTGAGGGGTGGCCTCTGGACACCCAAGCTGGCCATCAGCTCTGGGTGAGCTTGGTGAAAGGCCCGAATTAAGCGTGGAGCGTGCAGATTCCTAGAAGGTTCCCACGAATTGTCCTCAGGGGGGTAACCCTTCCATCTAATTAAGTACTGAAGCTGTCTGCCCATTTTCCTGCAGTTCAAGATTTCTTCCACCTCAAACTCCCTTTCGCCCTCAACTAGGATAGGCGGTGGCGGAGGTACTTCCCTGCCAGGGAAAGGACTGGGAGTAACGGGTTTCAGTAGGGAGACGTGGAAAACCGGATGAATCCTATAGCTCTGGGGAAGCTCGAGTTCAAAGGCCACAGGGTTCACGACCCTTTTTATCTTGAATGGGCCGATGAACTTCGGCCCCAATTTGTGGGAAGGGACAGGTAACTTCAAATTGGAGGAAGACAGCCAAACCTTCTCGCCGACCTTGAAAACCGGATTCATTTTCCTCCCCTTGTTGTAATATTTACTGTACCCCTCCTGGGCCTTTTGCATTAGTTCCTGAAGTTTTTGAAAGTTGCTTTGTAGAGAATTCACCCGGTCCTGGGCTGCCGGGACTGAGGTTTCCGGGGGTGATGCAGGGAGAAATGAGGGATGAAAGCCGAAGTTTGCCCAGAAAGGTGTCTGTTGGGTGGCAGAGTGGATGGAGTTATTGTACGCAAACTCAGCGTATGGCAGCAAGGTTGACCAGTCGCTTTGAGAGTCAGAGCAGAAGCATCGGAGGTATTGTTCTAAGGTCTGGTTGGTCCTCTCTGTCTGCCCGTTGCTCTGGGGGTGATACGCGGAAGAGAGGCAGACCTTAATTTCCAGGGATTTGCACAATTCTTTCCAGAATCTTGACGTGAACTGCGTGCCTCTGTCTGAGGTGATGCTTTTAGGTACCCCGTGCAGCCTTACAATCTCCTTAAAAAACACATCAGCCGTGGTGGAAGCAGAAGGAGTACCCACCAAAGGTATGAAGTGGGCCATCTTAGAGAGCCGGTCGATGACAACAAAGATGGTGGTGAATTCCTTTGAAGGGGGTAACTCTACAATGAAATCCATGGAGATCTCTGCCCATGGACGTTCAGGGATAGGTAGTGGTCTTAACAGCCCCCAAGACTTGGCCTTTGGGCCCTTACTGCGCTGGCACGTAATACAGGAAGCAACATAGTCCTTGCAATCACGTCTCCAACCTGGCCACCAGAACGAACGGGAGACGAGTTCAGTAGTCTTTGTGGACCCGAAGTGGCCTGCCAGTTTGTGGTCGTGGAAGGTTTTGAGAACCAATGACCTTGTCTCTTGAGGGACAAAAATTTTCTCCTTGGACCAAAGTAGGTCGTTATGTTCAACCAGGGAGAGGTCGGTGGGCACCGGACGGCGCCTGGTAGCTGACTTGATGGCAGTTACGAGATCCACTTCTGTGATTAAGCAAAAGTTCTGGGGGGATAAAATGGTACTAGGTTCCGTTTCCCGTGGGGTGTCCAGAAACATGCGGGAGAGCGCATCTGCCTTCCCATTCTTGGAACCCGGCCGGTATGCAATAAGGAAGTTAAACCTTGAGAAGAAGAGGGCCCACCTGGCCTGCCTGGGCCGAAGGCGTTTGGCTGTTCTCAAATATTCCAGGTTCCTATGGTCGGTCCAGACCATGACAGGGTGAGATGTCCCTTCTAAGAGGTACCGCCATTCTTCAAGGGCAAATTTAATAGCCAACAGCTCCCTGTCTCCCACATCATAGTTCCTCTCTGGAGGGCTCAATTTCCGAGAAGCAAAGGCTACTGGGTGAAGGAGGGCCTTGGCGCCCTGCCGCTGAGAGAGGATAGCCCCGAGAGCTGTCTCAGAAGCATCTACCTCCAACACGAAGGGTAGTCCGGGATCCGGATGCCGTAGGATTGGGGCAGATGAGAACAGGGTCTTTAACTGGGTAAAGGCCGCCTGGGCCTCAGGGGACCAATGGAACTGATTATGTTGGTGGGTTAACTGAGTGATTGGAGCTACAATGGAAGAGAAACCAATGATGAAGCGTCTGTAAAAGTTGGCAAACCCAATGAACCTCTGGACTCCCTTCTTGTCCTTGGGGGCCGGCCAGTCCTGAATGGCTTGAACCTTTTGTGGGTCCATTGCGACTCCGTGGGTGGAAATGATAAATCCCAAGAATTGTACGGTGGTCTTCTCAAACTCACACTTTTCTGCTTTGAGGTAGAGCTTGTGTTGTCTAAGGATGGTGAGGACCAGTCTGACGTGTGTCTGGTGGAGCTCGGGAGTGGCGGAGAAGATGAGAATGTCATCGAGATAGACCACTAAGAAGTCATCTAGGTACCTACGGAATATATCATTGACCAGATGCTGGAATGTGGCTGGGGCATTGCAGAGTCCAAATGGCATAACAAGATACTCGTAGTGCCCGAATCTCGATCTGAAAGCGGTCTTCCACTCATCACCCGCTCTGATCCTTATAAGGTTGTAAGCCCCACGGAGGTCAAGTTTGGAGAAGACCCGTGCTGACCGGAAGCGTTGGAACAACTCAGGAATGAGAGGAAGCGGGTACCGGTTTTTAATGGTGATCTTGTTAATCTCCCGGTAATCGACACAAGGCCTCAGTGTGCCATCTTTCTTTTCGACAAAGAAAATACCAGCACCAGCCGGTGAAGAGGAGGGACGGATGAATCCCTTGGCTAAGTTTTCGTCGATGTAGGCCTTAAGAGTTTTTAACTCGGTTTCAGATAAGGGAAAGATACGGCCGAAAGGAACCGCGGCCCCGGGTAAGAGGTCTATGGGGCAATCGTAGGGCCGGTGAGGTGGTAGGCAGTCGGCCTGCTGTTTGTCAAAGACGTCCTTGAACTCGAGGTAGACTGGTGGGACGTGTTCTAGGTGCTCGGGCACTGGTACTAGAGCTGAACAAGTAGCAGGGCGGAGAGCAAGGCAGTTCCGGGTGCAGTAGTGAGAGGGGAAGGAGACCTCCTTCGTCCGCCAGTTGATGAGGGGTTCATGCTTTTGTAGCCAGGGGAGCCCCAAGATAACGGGGAACATGGGAGAAGGAATAACATCCAAACACAGGAGCTCTTGATGACCCGAATCGGTAGTGACCGAGATGAGGCCAGACTCGTGAGTAATTAAGCCGGAACGGGGCAGAGAACCATCGGCTAGGTGAACCTGTAGGCATTGCTTCTTGGGGAAGGGGAAGCCGAAGCCTGGCGGCAAGGGCAGCATCCAAGAAGCAGCTGCAGGCCCCAGAATCAATGATGGCCGGGAGGCGGACCGCCCTTTCCGTCAACTGTAGGGAGATAAAAAGGACAATGTAAGTTTGGGAGAATCCGGAGACTTGGAGGCTGAAATTAGGGATATGTGAGAACTTACTCTAATGGGGCAGGACCGGAGGAAGTGACCGGAGCTTCCACAGTAAAGGCACAAGTTGCCTTGTCGCCTACGTAAACGCTCCTCTGGGGTCAGGGGAGCGCGGACAAGACCTAGCTGCATGGGCTCGACTCCGGAGGTGCTCCCAGGTGGAGCATGAAAAGAGGATTGGGCAGGACCAGGACCTGGTTTGGGTAGCATCCAACTGGGACGAGAGGTCTGAAAGCGTTCAGCGCGACGTTCCCGTAAGCGCCGGTCAATTTTGGTGACGGCTTGTATGAGATCCTCCAAGGCATCTGGGACGTCAATCCGGGCAAGCTCGTCCTTAAGGGTGTCAGATAGCCCTTGGCGGAATTGGTACTTGAGGGCTGGTTCATTCCAGCCGGTGTCGGCTGACCATTTTCGGAATTCCGCTGTATAATCCTCAACCGGCCTCCGGCCTTGAGAAAGGTTATGTAGGGTGGTCTCAGCCGTGGCCCCCTTTTGAGGGTCATCGTAGAGCTGGCCCATGCTTTCAAAGAAGGTGTCCACAGCGTTCAGTATAGGGCTCCTTTGCTCCATTAGACTATGGGCCCAGGCCTGGGGTTCTTCAGCCAGCAGAGAAATAATGAACCCCACTTTCACCACTTCAGAAGAGAAGGTTCTGGGTTGGAGGGCTAGGTACAGGGAGCAGGCGTTTTTGAATGCTCTGAATTTTTTGCGATCACCGGTGAACCGTTCCGGTATAGGGACCCTGGGTTCCGGAGTGGCCATGACTACTGTGGGGTTCGTAGGTGCTGCAGATGGGGGTAGCCCACTGGGTGCGGCAAGGTTACCCGCTGTGGGGAGAGACGGCCCGGTCAGCTGTTGCAAGCGGCTGTCTATTTGGGTGTACCCCACTTGCAGCTTCTGGACAGCCTCAGTAAGTGCTGCCATCTGCTGGCACAGGATCTCAAGGGGAGAACACGCTCTGTCGGCCTCGGACATGGCTGGTCTGTACTGTCAGAGCTGTACTTACCGAGGCCGAGATGCCGAGAGCGGTTCACCCTTGCGACCCGGCGCAGGAAGCCCCTGGAGATGGAACAGGGAGCGAGCGGCACCAGGAGGCACAGGCCACCTCCGATGTGTAAGCAGGAACTGACGGGGCACCTGGAGGTGATGAGGACCTGGCCCGTGTGGCCGGCAGATGGCAGGGTTGGGAGGCAAGGACCAAACGCCCGGCTGGGGTGCTGACACCGGGGAAATTGGTAGAGATCAGGTGGACAAGCCAGAGGGTCAAACACCGGGGATTATCAAGGAAGTCCGTAGGCAAGCCAGGGGGTCAAACACAGGAGATTGTCAAGGAAGTCCGTAAGGCAAGCCAGGGGGTCAAACACAGGAGATTGTCAAGGAAGTCCGTAAGGCAAGCCAGGGGGTCAAACACAGGAGATTTATCAGAGGAAGTCCGTAGGCAAGCCAGGGGGTCAAACACAGGAGATTTATCAGAGGAAGTCCGTAGGCAAGCCAGGGGGTCAAACACAGGAGATTTATCAGAGGAAGTCCGTAGGCAAGCCAGGGGGTCAAACACAGGAGATTTATCAGAGAGGTCAGGCAATCCGGGTTGGCAACAGTAGGTTCAAGTCAGGGATCTGCAGAAACACAGGACGCACAGGCACTTAGCTGGAGAGACAGACCAGCAAGGTGCCTGTGCGTCAGGGCGCTTTAAATAGGCGCCCGAGTGACGCTAATTGCGCGTCACCGCCGCCAGGTGGGCGCTAGTGCGCATGCGCCGGCGCCGGACCGCCGAGCCGCGAGTGCGCATGCGCCGGAGCGCCGAGCCCCCGCGCATGCGCACTAGAGAGCGGGCCGTCCGTCCGGCGCCGCTCTCCTGATACATAGATAGTGGCGCATGCGCACTGGGCGCGTCGCAAGTGAAGGAAACATGCTGTCACTTATGTGATATAGGAAAATTGGGACTTTGAGTGAGGCACTTGAAAGGATACCTTAATCAAATTATTTAATAAAATTATTTATTAATAAATTATCAATTTATAGAGAGTGTCAATCTAATAGGACACCATTTTTACTATAATACACTTGTAAAAAACAAATAATTATTAAACAGAGTAAGGTAAAACATAATCGGCATGACAAATTGCATGAAAACACTCATCCATTCATATACATTGAATATAAATCGATTGCTCATGGTGAGCCAAACTTGTCAAAGCATCAGTTCGATGTAACTCATGTAACTCGACGCACGTTTCATGGCTCATACCAATCATCAGGAGTAAATACTAATGCGGCCCAATGGTGGCGCCTAACCTTAAATCCAAGGGAAGAATTTTTTTTCACTTGGATCATTCACACAAGTAGGATCACAGGCATGCTTATTGCCACAGAACCATACACAAGAAACAGTGTGGACTGTTCAACTATAGATACAAATGGTCGTGACATGGTCGCCTGGTATTTACCGGTTTTGCTGTCTCTGGCTTGGATGGGACTCCTCACCTCAGCCCCGGGGGAGATGATCATCCTTATCCCCTGTCTTCCCTTGGATTTAAGGTTAGGAGCCACCATCGGGCCGCATTAGCATTTACTCCTGATGATTGGTATGAGCCAGGAAACGTGCATCGAGTTACATGAGTTACATCGAACTGATACTTTGACATGTTTGGCTCACCATGAGCAATCAATTTATATTCAATGTATATGAATGGATGAGTGTTTTCATGCAATTTGTCATGCTGATTATGTTTTACCTTACTCTGTTTAATAATTATTTGTTTTTTACAAGTGTATTATAGTAAAAATGGTGTCCTATTAGATTGACACTCTCTATAACTTGATTATTTAATAAAATTATTTATTAATAAATTATTTGATTAAGGTATCCTTTCAAGTGACCTGCCTCACTCAAAGTCCCAATTTTTCCTATATGTTCTGCTGCTTTGACACATATTAGGGATGGAGGCTTGCCACTATCATAATCAGTTTGTGAGGTCGCATCATTCATAGTGCTCACATTTAGTTTACAACTGATAATAAGATCTGCTAGCTCAGCACTGACAGAGAGCTAGTTATAGTAAACATTAACTCCCCAGCCCCCTCCTTATCATTATCTAGAAAGGTAAAACTAGGTAGGATTTTTAAGTAAAAATGTAAGCAATCATTTTTTAAATATTTATTAAGTTATGATACGTGAATGGGAACATGTAACAAATGTAAAGTAAAAAGTGGAAATGCACATTAAAGCACAACGTTTGGCACCACAAAGGATCAAAAAATGCACATGTAGCTTTTTTTAAGCAATGTGATGTAACACAATGCATGGTATGTGCTCTTTTTTTATGCTGTGGTGTGCTATGTAATGCCCTCAACTTTATAGTACATTGGGGTGCCGTTCCCAAGGAATGGCAATGCAATTACTTGTGCAACAGGTACTTATCTGGGTGTTGTGGTAATGGACATGTGTCACAGCATGTTTTTGCAACACCCATGAGTAAATAGAGCTATAGGATTAAGTTTAGAGGTTATGACAATGTTCAGATTTAGGATTACATTTTAGGTTGAAACTAACGTGGAACGCATATTGTGGTAGCTTAGAACTACTTTTAGTTCTTTAACTGCTATCTCTGACCTCATTGGGTAAAATGCCTTTCTTCCTATCAACGAGATTGTGGGAAATAGAGAGATCTCTCCAACAGAAACAGAGACAGCCATGATACCATTTTTTTAACTAGTATAGGGAAGGGATAGAACCCCTTTGTGCTTTTACTGATACCGTTATGCATCTTGGACAATAACTTACTCCATACACACACCCTCTTCCAGTTCCACAGATGGGGAGATTTACTAAAACTGGTGCACACAGAATCTGATGCAACATAGTAACCCATCACCTTCTAACTTCAGCTTGTTCATTTAAGGTTTGATAATAAAACCTAGAAACTGATGGATTACTATGCACATCTACTATGTGCACCAGTTTAAGGCCAGCCATACATGGTTCGAATATGAACTGACCAAGCTAAGAAGCAATAATGGGCAGGCTGAATGTAGCAAGTTTATTGATCAAGCTGTCTGTATTTATAGGGGAATCATGTGAATGTCTTTCCTGCAACCTGTGTCTATGGCCGGCCTTAGTAAATCTCAACCACAGTGTTTACCAGTGTTTACCAGAATCATACAAGCCGCCGCCTGATTCCTTTCAACTGATGCTGGGCAGGGATGGAGATACATTGTGGGCGTATTCAGTGGGATGGTCAGTGGGCAGGCCCTGGGGAAAAACACAATTTTATTTTTGAGGTGGGGGGGAATCTTGGGTGAGTTCCCACACTTTTTTCCCCAGGACTTGACCCCTGGTCAGATACCAGAAAAAGGAGAGGCGACACATGTAAGAATGAAAGAGTAGGAACAAAACATACCGTAGTTCAAAGTCAGCAACAGAGGTCATTCACAGCAGAGGAAAAGAAACACTAAACCAAGGGGCCAGCTACAGATGTTCTGGCAACTTTTTTAAATACTGAAAGAGAGTACAAATGGATATGGCTTATTATAGAATTAGACATTTGTTAGCAAATTTGGAGCTTTCCATCAGCTTTTAACCTTTTAATTCTGTTAACATCTTCCGATAATTTCCTAATGTTGTCTAAATGATTTAAATTGGCATGAAAATCAATGGAAAATGCATTTTGATTGGCGCTCTAGTTGGTTTGAATGATTTCTAACTCACGTGCAATTCTTTGTTTGTTTTAACCTAATAAAAAATTAGACTGTAGGCGGCAAAATCTTTTAATTGAGGGTTTATGTAAAGCTAAAGTGTTGCCAAAAAATTACTAAATAAATGTCCAATTATTGTGGAAAAGTTACATAGTTAGTCAGGTTGAAAAAAGACATATGACTGTCGAGTTCAAATGAAACAGAAAAAGAAATCCATTAAGAGCCTTACATCCTCGACTGTAAACATGCAGCGGAAGCCCAAAAATGTGAATCAGAAGATATGATTCAAATTGCTTTAAAAGGGAAAAAAAAAAACATTCATATCCTCAAAGGATAATACTCCCTGTTTCAAAATTCTATGGTGTTATTTGTATATATATTTATAGCCAGCTATGTTTTCTGCCTTTTTAAAGGAGAAGTCCAGCCTGGGCTCGTTTGGCTGGGCTTTTCCTAAATTCAATTAAATTTTCACTCCTGTGACCTTTTTTCCGTAGAGAGCGGTCTGAAGTCCACTCTCTGCTGATGTCACACAGATAAGTCCAGGCACTGGTTCATCCCGACTCTGGGAGTCTGGATCCACCAGGTGCCTGGACTGATGGCTGTTTCAGCCTCTCAGCAAGCTGCTGAGAGACTGAGACGGCCGCTCCCCGCCCCTCCACAGCTCAGCTCTACAGTGAGCGTGGAGGAGCAAAGCAGGAGAACTGCTGATTGACAGTCAGCAGTTCTCCTCTCGGGGAGCCAAGAAAACCGAGCCATCGGCGGTGTTCGATGGCTGAGTTTCTCAGTGCAGAGATAGCGGGGGACAGATGCAGCATCGGACTGATACTGCATCCACCTAGGTAAGTATGGGCAATAAAAGTCAAACCCATACTTCTCTTTTAAGCAACATATTCACTTGACTAGAACTAGCACTTGTGGAAGAATATACAAATTTTCACAGGTCCTACTGGAAAGAAGCTTTTCTGTTATTGAAGGAGCAGAGAGGGCCCTATTATATTTGTCAATGACTTTATAGTGAACAACTTTACTATATTAAATGTAAACAGTATCCCACAAAAGTGAGTACACCCCTCACATTTTTGTAAATATTTTATTATACCTTTTCCTGTGACAACACTGAAGAAATTACACTTTGCTACAATGTAAAGTAATGAGTGCACAGCTTGTATAACAGTGTAAATTTGCTGTCCCCTCAAAATAACTCAACACACAGCCATTCATGTCTAAACCACTGGCAACAAAAGGGAGTACACCGATAAGTGAAAATTTCAAAATTGGGCCCATTTAGCCATTTTCCCTCCCCGGTGTCATGTGACGCGTTAGTGTTACAAGGTCTCAAGTGTGAATGGGGAGCAGGTGTGTTAAATTTGGTGTTATTGCTCTCACTCTCTCATACTGGTCACTGGAAGTTGAACATGGCACCTCATGGCAAAGAACTCTCTGAGGATCTAAAAAAAGAATTGTTGCTCTACATAAAGATAGCCTAGGGTACAAGAAGATTGCCAAGACCCTGAAACTAAGCTGCAGCAGGGTGGCCAAGACCATACAGCAGTTTAACAGGACAGGTTCCACTCAGAACAGGCCTCGCCATGGTCGACCAAAGGAGTTGAGTGCACATGCTCGGCGTCATAGCCAGAGGTTGTCTTTGAGAAATAGAAGTATGAGCGCTACCAGCATTGCTGAAGAGGTTAAAGGGGTGGAGGGCCAGCCTGTGAGTGCTCAGACCATACATCGCACACTGCATCAAATTGGTCTGCATGGCTGTCATCCCAGAAGGAAGCCTCTTCTAAAGATGATGCACAAGAATGTCCGCAAACAGTTTGCTGAAGACAAGCAGACTCAGGCTGCGTACACACGAAGGGACAATCCCGCGGGATTATCCTCTGGACTGAAGTCCAGCGGATAATCCCCTCGTGTGTGGGCGCCGGCGGACTTTTTGGCGCCAAAGTCCGGCGGACTTTTTGGCGCCAAAGTTTTAAGTTTGGTTTTAAAATTATCCGCTGGACTTGGCAGTCCGGCGGACAATCCCGCCGTCAGTAGGCAAGTCCGCGGGACTTTTGAAATGAACGGACTTGCCGCTCATCGGCAAGTCCGTTCATTTAGCACGTGACTTCAGCTTACTTCGCTAGCGTAGGCAGTAAACCGTAAGCTGGCATGGATTTAAAAGGACTCCCCACGCCGAAAAAAAAAACGGCGTGGGGGTTCCCCCCAAATCCATGTCAGACCCTTATCCGAGCACGCAGCCTGGCAGGCCAGGAAAGGGGTGGGGACGAACGAGCGCCCCCCCCTGCTGAGCCGTACCAGGCCGCGTGCCCTCAACATCGGGGGTGCCCTGGGGAAAGGGGGGCCGTGCGGCCCCCCCACCCCAAAGCACCTTGTCCCCATGTTGATGAGGACAAGGGCCTCTTCCCGACAACCCTGGCCGTTGGTTGTCGGGGTCTGCGGGCGGGGGCTTATCGGAATCTGGGAGCCCCCTTTTATAAGGGGGCCCCCAGATACCGGCCCCCCACCCTATGTGAATGAGTATGGGGTACGATGTACCCCTACCCATTCACCTAAGGTGTAAAATGTAAAGTACAAAAACACACACACTTTTGAAAAAATATTTTATTGCACTGCTCCGGGGGTCTTCTTCCGTCTTGGGGGTCTTCTCGCCGGACTCCTCCGCTCTCCTCTGCTCTTTTACCTAGCTCTTTCACGAGCGGAGGAGTCCGGCTACCTTCTTCGTCGTCGCCGCCGTCTGGGGGTCTCGATCCGCCTTCGGGGGTCTTCCGGGGTCTTCCGGGGGTCTCTTCTGTTCTTGCGGCGGTCGTCGTCTTCCGCGCCGCCGGGGCCGCCTTCTTCTTCTTGTCCTTCTTCTTGTTCTTCTTCTTCTTCCGATGTTGACCCGATGCTCTCTCTGCCTGGAATGCCTGTGCCGCGCTGCGCTGGGACTTATATAGGGGCATGGGGACAGGGTCACATGCTCATGTCACATGGTGACCCCGCCCCCTTGCGATGTCACAGTCCCAGCATCCTCCGTGACTGTGACAACACAAGGGGGCGGGGTCACCATGTGACATGAGCATGTGACCCTGTCCCCCATGTCCCTATATAAGTCCCAGCGCAGAGCGGCACAGGCATTCCGGGCAGAGACAGCGACGGGTCAACATCGGAAGAAGAAGAACAAGAAGAAGGACAAGAAGAAGAAGGCGGCGCCGGCGGCGCGGAAGACGACGACCGCCGCAAGAACAGAAGAGACCCCCGGATGACCCCCGAAGGCGAAGACCCCCGAAGGCGGATCGAGACCCCCAGACGGCGGCGACGACGAAGAAGGTAGCCGGACTTCCCCCGCTCGGTAAAAGAGCTTGGTAAATGGCGGGGGAGTCCGGCGAGAAGACCCCCAAGACGGAAGAAGACCCCCGGAGCAGTGCAATAAAATATTTTTTCAAAAGTGTGTGTGTTTTTGTACTTTACATTTTACACCTTAGGTGAATGGGTAGGGGTACATCGTACCCCATACTCATTCACATAGGGTGGGGGGCCGGTATCTGGGGGCCCCCTTATTAAAGGGGGCTCCCAGATTCCGATAAGCCCCCGCCCGCAGACCCCGACAACCAACGGCCAGGGTTGTCGGGAAGGGGCCCTTGTCCTCATCAACATGGGGACAAGGTGCTTTGGGGTGGGGGGGCCGCACGGCCCCCCTTTCCCCAAGGCACCCCCCATGTTGAGGGCACGCGGCCTGGTACGGCTCAGGAGGGGGGCGCTCGTTCGTCCCCACCCCTTTCCTGGCCTGCCAGGCTGCGTGCTCGGATGAGGGTCTGACTTGGATTTGGGGGGGGGGAGTCCCTTTAAATCAATGCCAGCTTACGGAGCTAGCACGGCGGCATTTACTGCCTACGCTAGCTACGTAACCTGAAGTTACGTTCTAAATGAACGGACTGCTGTGTGTGGGCAAGTCCGTTCATTTTCAAAAGTCCCGCGGACTTTTGGCCGGCGGATTATCCGCCGGAGAAGTCCGTGCGTGTGTGGGCAAGTCCACACGCTCGGAAAGTCCAGCGGACCCAGCTGGAAAGTCCGGCGGGATTGTCCGCTGGACTAAGTCCGCCGGCAAAAGTCTGCACGTGTGTACACGGCATCAGGATTACTTACTGGAACCATGTCCTGTGGTCTGATGAGACCAAGATAAACTTATTTGGTTCAGATGGTGTTAAGCATGTGTGGGGGCAACCAGGTGAGGCAAGTGTGTCTTGACGACAGTCAAGCATGGTGGTGGGAGTGTCATAGTCTGGGGCTACAGGAGTGCTGCCAGCACTGGGAGCTACAGTTCTTTGAGGGAACCAAGAATGTCAACATGAACTGTGACATACTTAAGCACAGCATGATTCTCTCCCTTCAGAGACTGGGCCGCAGGGCAGTATTCCAACATGATAACGATCCCAAACACACCTCCAAGATGACCACTGCTAAAGAAGCTGAGGGTAAAGGTGATGGACTGGCCAAGCATGTCTCCAGACCTAAACCCTATTGAGCATCTGTGGGGCAGCCTCAAACGGAAGGAGGAGTAGCGCAAGATCTCTAACATCCACCAGCTCCATGATGTCGTCATGGAGTAGTGGAAGAGGACTCCAGTGGCAACCTGTCAAACTCTGGTGAACTACATGCTCAAGAGGGTTAAGGCAGTGCTGGAAAATAATGGTGGCCACTAAAAATATTGACACTTTGGGCCCAATTTGGACATTTTCACTTAGGGGTAGGGATGGGCCCGGTGTTTGATTCAAACCCATGTTCGAATCGAACATCGGGCGTTCGCCCGCTCGGCGAGCCCAGAACTATTTGGGCTGCTCACATCAAATTCGTGTGAATGGCTGATGATTGGCCAAGTGATGATTGGCCGTATATTGTGTTCCAGCGTGTCAGTGATATTATGTGCTGTGATCCATTCTGCAGTGCTGCTGACTGCTGACATTATCTGTGCTGTGATTCTGGGGATTAGTGTGTGCGTGCTGTTAGTACAGCATTGCAGTATCACATTAAAACACCTTCCTTCCTTTCTTCATCCTGTTGTGTCATCTAAGGCAGCCATCTGCGGCTAATGAATTGCCGGTTCCCGTAACACAGAGAACAGTCATTCATTGAAAGTCATTGATAAAAAAAAAGTCATTGATAAAAAAAAAAAAAAAAAAAAAAAAGCGTGGGGGTCCCCCCAAATTCAATTACAAGGCCCTTCAGGTCTGCTATGGATATTAAGGGGAACCCCGGCCAAAAAAAAAAAAATGGCGTGGGGTCCCCCTCAAAATCCATACCAGACCCTTATCCGAGCACGCAACCTGGCAGGCCGCAGGAAAAGAGGGGGGACGAGAGCGCCCCCCCCCTCCCTCCTGAATCGTACTAGGCCACATGCCCTCAACATTGGGAGGGTGCTTTGGGGTCCCCCCCAAAGCACCTTGTCCCCATGTTGATGAGGACAAGGGCCTCTTCCCCACAACCCTGGCCATTGGTTGTGGGGGTCTGCGGGCGGGGGGCTTATCAGAATCTGGAAGCCCCCTTTGACAAGGGGACCCCCAGATCCCGGCCCCCCCTGTGTGAAATGGTAAGGGGGTACAAAAGTCACCTGGTGACCCCGCCCTCCGTTATAAAAGACCTGTCAGACGCAGCGAAGCCTCACACAGTGGGAGCCTCCCATTGCGTGGAGCGGCCCAAGAAGAGACGCCGACGCCATGGAAGAAGATGCCGGACGAGAAGACCAGAGCTAGAAGAAGCGGATCGGAGGAAGAAGAAGATGGAAGAAGAAGATGGAAGAAGATGCCGGAAGGAGAAGATGAAGAAACCGAAGGATGAAGAAAGGAAGAAGTAAGACCAGAATAAAGAAGATTTTAATAAATGAATTGTCAAAGACCGTCTCCTGTCATTTTTACCATTTTTGTCACTTTTTTGGTGAAATGGTAGGGGTATTTTTGTACCCCCTTACCATTTCACACAGGGGGGGGGGGGCGGGATCTGGGGGTCCCCTTGTTAAAGGGGGCTTCCAGATTTTGATAAGCCCCCCGCCCGCAGACCCCCACAACCAATGGCCAGGGTTGTGGGGACGAGGCCCTTGTCCTCATCAACATGGGGACAAGGTGCTTTGGGGGGACCCCAAAGCACCCTCCCAATGTTGAGGGCATGTGGCCTGGTATGGTTCAGGAGGGAGGGGGGGCGCTCTCGTCCCCCCCTCTTTTCCTGCGGCCTGCCAGGTTGCGTGCTCGGATAAGGGTCTGGTATGGATTTTGAGGGGGACCCCACGCCATTTTTTTTTTTTGGACGGGGTTCCCCTTACAATCCATCCCAGACCTCAAGGGTCTGGTATGGATTTTGAGGGGGACCCGACGCCATTTTTTTTTTTGGCCGGGTTTCCCCTTAATATCCATAGCAGACCTTAAGGGCATGGTAATTAAATTTGGGGGGACCCCCACGCTTTTTTTTTTTATCAATGACTTTTAATGAATGACTGTTCTCTGTGTTACGGGAGCCGACAATTCATTAGTCGCAAGTGATTTTAAATAGCTTTTTTTCCTGCAAAAATGACACTTTGTGCAGGGACAGTTCTAAGCACGGGAAACATGCGCCCCTTCACAGGCATACTATAGACACCAATTAAAAGAAAATACTGCACCAAACTTAAAAGGTGTTTAGCTGCTGACACGACAATCAGACACAATTGTACAAAACATAAAAATCATAACGTGCAGCGCTGATGTAAGTGAATTAAATCAATGTCCCTGTTTTACATAAAACAACACAGGAAATTGCATCCCTGTGAGCAACAATGCACAACAGGTCTATTTATAATGAGAAACCACTCGTGTTTCGTGAATAGAAAAAAAACAATTTAGCAACTTATATCAGTAAGACTGCCCAACAATTAAATGGGTCATAATCTCATAAGTGCAAATCCAAATACAATATAGTGAAACAAATCATCAAGTGTGATGTGAGTATTCAGTGTATGATCTCCTCTCACGGATCTACACTGTATCAAAGTGCTATAATAAAGTGTCATGTGCAATCAAAGAAGTCATGCGATTTCTATATTTAAATGCATGAACAAAATGTGATAAATAAATATAAGATGGAAAAAAAACAGGCTACGAGAACGGCCTATTGATCCATCTAAATGAACCAGTACAAATAAACCAATATTTGTGTGCAGTGAAAACAATTATAATGATGTTGACACCAAACCTAATCAAACTGCGCAAATTAGTAACAATGCTCAAATAGGACTAGGGAAGGAACTACAATCACCTGTTTAGAAGAATAGCAAGTATATCCCTGTAAGGAGTATAATTTCTAAAACAAACAATGCGATTTTGTAAGAATCGCATAAATAAAAACAAAAAACGTATAAATTAAAAAGTCATAAAGTACGATACATAATTACAGAATTTATCCAATGTACTCCAATGGGGAGTGCAATTTATAAATGCAATTAAACCAGAGTGTGCGATTTATGAAGTCGCATCAAAAATGCAAAAAATAATAATAAAGATAAAAGAAATAGCAATTTTGCAGATAGGGCACTATACCCTGAGGAGAGAACTTCTCTATCTAGGGCCAACCAAATGTGTTGGATATGGTGATCTGTAGATTAAATCCTCAAGGCAGAGGTGACCCCAAAAGAGGTATTCCCCCAATAGTGTTACAATAGTCCACTGGATTACACGGTGAGTGCTTTGTAATAGTCCACAAATATATCACATTATAAGGACTAATGTAAAATCACAAAAGATTTCTATAATGAGAAAAACTACAGTAATGCAGTCCCCCAGAAAATATCAGATAGTGGGTGCTGTTTCTGACTTCAGGCTGGTTCAATCTTTTCTAAAACATTTTTCTTTAGAAGTATGAGCAAGAGGTGACCAAAGTACCCTTACCAGATAAGGTGGACTCACAGACCTCTCGGTGGTGAGTCAAACGAGCATGTACCGGATCCACCGGATATGTGGGGATAGTGGAGTAGCCAGTCGTATCCTATGGAGGGTTTCCTTTTCATAGGTAGCAAGTACCTCTGATACTCACCCCCAGTAGGTTGTCCAATCCCAGGGTGGGGAAAAGGCTTTGGTTGCACTCTCTGCTGTGGATGACTCAAAAGGGGAGATAGAAAAAAAGGAGGCAACTCCTCATAGCGTAACTCCAAAAAGGAAGTTTTTTATTTTTTAAGATATTCAAAAATCTTAAACAGAAATAAAATGATAAAAAAGGTTTTTTAAAATAGGCACAGGTAAAATCTTTGAGTGGCTCAGGCAAGCATTTAACCCTACATGTTTCGCCTGCATAGGCTTCAACTGGGGTACAACTGTACTCCAGTTGAAGCCTATGCATGCGAAACATGTAGGGTTAAATGCTTGCCTGAGCCATTTAAAGATTTTACCTGTGCCTATTTTAAAAAAGCTTTTTTATCATTTTATTTCTGTTTAAGATTTTTGAATATCTTAAAAAATAAAAAACTTCCTTTTTGGAGTTACGCTATGAGGAGTTGCCTCCTTTTTTTCTATCTCCCCTTTTGAGTCATCCACGGCAGAGAGTGCAACCAAAGCCTTTTCCCCACCCTGGGATTGGACAACCTACTGGGGGTGAGTATCAGAGGTACTTGCTACCTATGAAAAGGAAACCCTGCAGAGGATACGACTGGCTACTCCACTATCCCCACATATCCGGTGGATCCGGTACATGCTCGTTTGACTCACCACCGAGAGGTCTGTGAGTCCACCTTATCTGGTAAGGGTACTTTGGTCACCTCTTGCTCATACATCTAAAGAGGATACGACTGGCTACTCCACTATCCCCACATATCCGGTGGATCCGGTACATGCTCGTTTGACTCACCACCGAGAGGTCTGTGAGTCCACCTTATCTGGTAAGGGTACTTTGGTCACCTCTTGCTCATACATCTAAAGAAAAATGTTTTAGAGAAGATTGAACCAGCCTGAAGTCAGAAACAGCACCCACTATCTGATATTTTCTGGGGGACTGCATTACTGTAGTTTTTCTCATTATAGAAATCTTTTGTGATTTTACATTTATGGTCTAGAGCCCTACGGACGACATGAGTAACAATGACACATAGGAACAACACAAAACTCACCAACATGAAATAGACCTGAAAGTGTGCCTTGGTCTACCGTATGGTACACCAAAATAAGGGGGCATACCCTAGATAAGGAATGATAAGAAGTAGTTATGGAATAATGTGGAATGAGTATTCAGTCTGGGGTAAGAATACTTGGAAGAGGCTTTTAAAAGGGGAGGATGGGTGGGTATCACGCACAGGAAACCGACAAAGACCGGCGGCCTTTGGGCTGCTTAAATACCCTCCGGGCTCCTCCCATAACTTCAGGCCGGTACCCGGCCTTCCAATTTATGGTCTAGAGCCCTACGGACGACATGAGTAACGATGACACATAGGAACAACACAAAACTCACCAACATGAAATAGACCTGAAAGTGTGCCTTGGTCTACCGTATGGTACACCAAAATAAGGG
The DNA here is from genome assembly GCA_028564925.1 of Lithobates sylvaticus. Lineage (NCBI taxonomy): Eukaryota > Metazoa > Chordata > Amphibia > Anura > Ranidae > Lithobates > Lithobates sylvaticus. Next base: position 509,880,457 of record CM053027.1, read on the forward strand.
AGCAAAAACCTTCAGGTAGGGGATAATTATTTATTAAAGGTAAATGTCACTGACTAGTTGGGCAAAGGCCTGAGCCCTCTCCAACTGTGGGTTAGGTATGTAGTGAGAGAAGCAGGCCGACTTCCACCGACCTAGTTTCTTGATCACATGGTCCGGAACCCCCTGTCTTGAGGCCGACGTGGCCGCCCCGATCCGGAATGAATGCCCGGAGTACTGGCTGGGGTCCAATTGAAGATTGCCGAGAAGGACCCGGACATGTACCACGAACTGCGACGAGTTTGAGGGGTTTAACTGGAAAGGGTAAAGCGGACTGGACCCTGGGCGGTCGGATAGCAGTGCCGTCGAGCGGTTTAACACGGCAACTGGGCACCAGTTGTTGTGGGTCCTGTACGGAGAATATCTACTCCGGAACCTTGCTGCTGAGTTTTAGACGTCGCCAAGTGGAGAACGTAATGATCCTGGTGGCGGCAGAGATTACTTTTATGCAAGACTGGACCGGCTGGGTGGCTGCGAGTGAACTCGCTGGGCCGTAGAAACCCATAAACGCCATGTGTATCGCAGCCTGCAGGACGGTGCTGAGGAGGAGACCAAAGGGGGACCTATCCAGGATGTCAGACATCCCCTTAAAGATCTCCCCAGTGATAGGCAGCCGCTTCGGGGCTGACTGGCGGCTGGAGCTTCTGAACTCCACGCAGTAGAGCCCTCACTGCGTGGCAGGAGAACACCGAAGGCCTCGCGGGGTCTTGAAGTGACAAGTAGTGCTGCACCCCGGCCACATACTGGCGTATCGTGCTGTGTGACAGTGCTAGGTGAGAATGGCAATAAGCGATAAACGCCAGAACCTGCTTGACGCTGGAAGATTCACGGGGCATTGGGGCAGGAACTTATTAAACGCCCCCAGGCCGTCCGGCAGGCCTGACGGGTGTTGCGGGCGAGCGAAGCGTTGATGAAGTTAGTAGCTGACTGTAAATGTGGGGCTAGTCCAAGGTCAGTTGTGACCAATCCGGGATAGAGGCTGAGAGATGGTAGGCTCCTGGCATCTGTTCAAAGAAAGGAACAAAGTTAAACGGGAGAGTGCGTCCGCTGCTGAGTTGAACTTCCCTGGAATGAATGAGCAGTAAACATTGAATTGATGTTGTAGGGATAGCTGGATCAGTCCGCGGAGGAAGCACATGACGGGCCTGGATTTAGACCTGCCCTTGCTAATGATCTCGGCTGTGGCTTGATTGTGTGTCGTAAAAGCCACCGTCTGTCCAGACCAATGGTGACCCCATAGGTGAGCGGCTGCTACGACGGGGAACAGCTCAAAGAAGGCTGACGTGGTAGTGAAGCCCGGTGTGGCTAGTGCCTGAGGAGGCCAAGGGGCGGTGAACCACAAATGGCCAAAAATGGCGGCGCATCCTGTGGATGCCGCCGCATCGGTCACCACTTGAGGTGACTGCGTGGACACGACTGGGATGAACAGGGACACACCGTTCCAATTACTAAGAACGTGTTCCCACATGGGCAGATCTGCCCTGGCTGCTGAATCCAGCCTGATGACCTGGTTAGGGTCCTGGGTGTAGGACAGGAAGACCGGCAACCGGGACACGAAGGAGCGGCCCAGGGGGATGATCCTCATAGCAAAATTCAACATCCCGAAGAGAGACTGAAGTTGCTTCTGAGTACATCCCCCCACCCGGGTGAACTCTCGCAGAACCGTCCTCCAACTTATCTGCGGGAAGGCTGGCCTGCATGGCAGGCGTGTCAAGGTCGATGCCCAAGAACGTGATCTTGTGCGCCGGGCCGTCCACCTTGTGTTCCGCTATGGGGACGTTCAGATTGTCGAAAACCGTCCTCAACTTTCCAAGGTCCCCTGGGGGAGCCCCGGGTGGTTCTATCAGAAGGAAGTCATCCAAATAATGGACGACCTCGTGGCACTGTGCCTCGTAGAGAAGGATCCACGCGAGGGGCTCCGCGAACTTATCAAATAACCAAGGACTACTCTTAGACCCGAAGGTCAATTTGGTTGTGAAATAATATCGCTCCCTCCACTAGATGCCGTGCCAGCACCACAGGGAAGCATGTATGGGCAGTAGATTGAAGGCGTCAGACATGTCCGCCTTCGAGAGCCAAGCACCTACCCCTGCCCTGAGTATGGCCTGGGTAGCCATATCTACCGAAGCGTACTTCAGTGAGAACTCCTCGGAGGGAATGAGCGAGTTGAGACTGGGAACGACGGAAGAATGAGGCGCTGACAGATCATACGCCAGACGTTTTTTGTTTTTGTTTTTTTACTCGAAAACTTTCCCTGTACAAGCCCGATAGGGCTAACCCTCCAGATACTAAAGGGAGACTGACTGAACGGGCCTATCATAAAGTCCCGATCCAACTCCGTCTGAAGAAGGACGTCGATAGCTGGCTCATCTGTTGCTGCTGAGCGCAGGTTCGGACATTCGTGGGTGGTGTGGGGCAGGGTGATGAGCCCGGTATGAAACTCATCGGTGAAACCTCGGATGAGGTAGCTGGCGAGTGACGGAGTGGGGTGTGAGGTCAAGTAAACATCGAGCCAAAGGACATTGACCTGGCTTAGTCACGGTTTCTTCTGCTTGACCTCGCACGGGACCCTGGGGTGCGCCCTCTGGCATAGGGTGCAAACGTGCAAGAGCCGGCACTGGCTGAAATTGCAGGAGCCGAAGTTGAAGTTGTTGCAAATGGCAGCTCCCCCAACCATCTGCCCCGGACGACCCCACTTGTCCACCTTCTGCCCTTGCGCCGGGGCCTGCTGAGCCTGACTCGTGCTGGTAGAGGCCGTGCTAGTTATCGGGTGGACAGAGGCTATGTTGGCACACCAGACCGCGGTGTGGGATGCTGACTGACAGACAGCACATAGCGGGGACCGTAGACTCGTAAAGTGGCAGCAGAACAACTCGGTGTCCACTACGCTCCAGTCCGTTGTCCAATGGAACTGTAAGAATCTGTCCGCGGCTTTGGCCGAGAAGGACCGATGATAATCGTAGAAGGCTGAGCCACCGTATTTGTGACCCAGGTCTACGATTAAATGGAGGTAGAGGTCCAGTTCCTCCCGCCTGCCCGGGGAGGCTGAGCACCGTACGTCCCTGAACATGCCAAAAGCGAGCGTGCACTCGGGCACCGTGAGCTTTCTGTTGAGCCTCGGATTCTTCGCCTTCAAAACCACCGAGACGTCGCCCCAGGTGTAGGCCTTGTTCTCGGCCAAGTCATGGACCGAGATCGTGAGTGAGGCCAGGTTAACGTCTCTGCCCTCTAAAATGTCCTTCCTTACGCTGGGTGGCACCAGGTGGGAAGGACGAATGGTAGTCGTGGCAAGCTCACTACCTGCGGCCGGTGCACTGATGGCTGGGATCACCGCAGGGTCCGGAACCGTGGCGGCCGGGCTGGCCTCTAGACGAGACACCCTGTCCTGGACCTCAACGATCGAGGAAGACAGGGAAGACACGAGGGTGTGTAGCTGAGCGACGGCGGCTTAAATAGATTCCAGGGACGCCGCCTGAACAGCTGCCGTCCAGAGCGACGGTACCCAACGTTGACGATAACAAGAGGCGATAGTGACTTAAGTCGACTGACGTGACAGCTGTGGAATCAAATGACAGACGACCCGGCCTCATTTCGGTACATGCGCCAAGGGCGGAATCGCATCACAGGTTGCGTACATGAGGCCTGGTGGTTAAAGTCAGCTAGTGCCGACTTTAGGGACGGGGGTTCGGTAGTTTTCCACTGTCTGGTAATGTTCACTTTTGCTGCCAGTAAAAGATGTATGATTATGTCTCTCAATCTGGGAGAAAATGTTTCTATGCCCAAATGGAGTAAAGCTACTGATGGACAGAGTTCTGTAGGGCTTTGTGTTATGGAGGAGATTAGGGAGAAGACTTGTCTCCAAATGGAGCTGAGGGATCTGCAAAACCAGAGGAGGTGTGCAATTGTGCCAATACTGCTGCAGGTTCTCCAACAAGTAGGGGGTGAGTTATTGTATATTTTTGACAATCTGTAGGGTGTTAGATACCATCTGTGTAGGGTTTTTTGATAAGTTTCCCAGTGATTGGAGCAATGGGATGCCGCGTAGGTGTATTTGAATTGCCTTTAGGTTTAAAGCCAGTGGCGACATCATGGCACAACCCATTATGCCCAGCAGTTTTCACATTAGGTCTGGCAATGGCAACAGGCAACTACTTTACCACCAGAATCCCTGAGTGCAAGGTCTTTCAGCAGAGAAGGCTATTAAGATTTAAAAATTAAAGCACCTGTTTAGGTATAATCATTCAGATAAAATCTCTGAAATTAATTCAACAATAATTAGATTCTTATACTGACCATACCCTTAGCAATATTGTTGGCAATTTAGGAGCTTTCCACTGATTTTTAACCACAGTAATCTGCCACGTGTGGTTTCAGAATGGCTACACCTGCATGGAAATGTGCTATATGAAACCACATATAAAACCAGAAATTATTTAGAGATTAATTTTAAAGGAGCCATGTTCAGAAAAAATGGGTTTACTGAAAACGAATTACATCTGCATAAGATCTTTTGAATTCTTTGAGAGTTATAAAAAAAATTGAAAGATTCTCATATTTGCTAAAAGGTGCACACAATGTGTTGGGTTTGGTGATATTAACTGGGACAAGGAAGCCTTTGTTTAGAGGCAGATTCACTAATGAAATATTAGAACTGGCTGTGATACCAAAGTGAGAATTGTCAGAGCCACAATAAAAGGAGATCAACAAAAATGTAGCCTAGGGTGGACAGGTGGCTCCAGCTTGCCTGACAAAGACCAGAAAAAAGAGTTCACTTAGTGATCACCCATCCTACTGTTACAATTTGAAGTGGATATTCACTGCAACTGAGCACCAAAAACACTATTTACAGTATTTATTGGCCTATAGCACGCACCTTTTCACCCTGAAAATTGGGTGAAAACCGTGTGTGCATGTTATACGCTGAACGTTCATTTCTGGCTGCCTTTAAAGGGGACAGGGAGGGGGACGGGATGAGCGCCAACAGATTACATACAGTGAGAATCTCCTGTTTACTCAGTGGCCTCTGTAATAGGAAGTCCCGTCTCCTGGGCTGGCATTGGATGACGGTTATGTCTATCATAGTAGGCGGGACTTTGTATTAAAGAGGACGCCAAGTAAACAGGAGATTCTCCTGTGTGTAATCTGTCAGTGCTCGTCCCGCCCCTCTCCCTGTCCCCACCGAGGCTGCAGATGGGCATCGATCAGACTGCACTGATGGCAATAGCGAGGCTGCATTTACGGCACTTGTGGGGCTGCATTCAAGGCACTTGTGGGGCTGCATTCATGGCAATGGTGAGGCTGCATTCATGGCAATGGTGAGGCTGCATTCATGGCAGTGGTGAGGCTGCATTCATGGCGCTTGTGAGGCTGCAGATGGGCAATGGTGAGGCTGCATTGTTGGGCACTGACCCTTATTTTGCTTCACAGTTCTTTGTCACTCTTAAACTGAAGGTGCGTGTCATACGCCTGTGCATGTTATACGCCGATAAATACGGTAATTCATTTTTAATATTAAAATCAAAATCTATGTCTCTATGCTTTATTTTGTTGAGAAATTACTTTGAAAAACAACCCTAACATTTCTGTCCATAGCCATCTTGTGTAAATTCAAATGATTCATGTAGCATTTACTTCCTGGAATCCATCTGTCCTTAACACTAGAATACTAGAATACATGCAGGAGAGTGTGCTTAGCTGACCCCCCTCCCCTTGTGAAGACTCCTGGGATGTATGACCTTATTTGCTTAGGCAAGAAACCAGGAAGTAACTGAAGAAATGTAAAAAATAAAAGTTTAAAAGAAGTAAATATGATATACTTTCTTATCTATTTACTAAAGCATGAGGAATAAAAATTATCAATGTTGTTTTGGAGGGATGGTGGGAGCCCCTCATAATGATAAATTCATCATAACAAAAATTTGTAATTGTTACGAAAAGTCAACGAACCTAAAAGTTAAAAACCCAGGAAGTCAGCACAGGGATGGTGGGAACCCCTCATAATGATAAATTTGTCATAACGAAAATTCGTAATTGTTACTAAAAGTTAACGAACCTAAAAGTTAAAACCCCAGGAAGTCAGCACAGCACAGGGATGGAACCCCTCATAATGGGCACAGCAGGTGTACAGACCTGGGAACTCAGCACAGGGATGGTGGGAACCCTATTTGAAATTCTATGCTTACGTATTTTATACGAAATACAAAATTTCGTTAACGAATTTCGGATCCAAATTCCGTTAAAACAGAAATGTGACTGGTGTTTTGTTCACCAATCAGAGGAAGTCAGCACAGCACAGGGATGGTGGGAACCCCTCATAATGATAAATTCTTCATAACGAACATTCGTTATTTTTACGAAAAGTTAACGAACCTAAAGGTTAAAAACACAAGAAGTCAGCACAGGGATGGTGGGAGCCCCTCATAATGATAAATTCATCATAACGAACATTCGTATTTTACAAAAAGTTTGAGAATCTAACGAAAATTAGTATTTCGTACGAATCCGAATTGAATTTCAGACACAAATTACGAAATACAAATTAATTTTCGTACGAAACGGAGCGAAAAGAAACAAATTTATTGACGGCGCACATGTCTATTGCATTCATGAAACTAATTTTGTATGCTCTACTATTGATAAGTGTATGCACAAAATGTACAAAATAAAAAAATACTACTGCATAAAAAGTAAAAAATAGACTGCATCGATTTTAGCATTAGAAATGGCTCAATGTCAAGCACAAACCTGTTTGCAGCTCCCTTTACACACCAGTAAACAGCCACATATCCATAGCAACTAGAAAATGCACGTTGGGTGCTATGTTTGCTGACCTTATCAGCACAGCTCAATGGCTTCCCTGTAAAACTACAGTTTTGATGGTAAAATACGCAAAGAGTAAAGTTAGATAATCTTTAAAAGTGTACAAAGAGGTTAACATTTTGCAAGGGCATATTAACAATTTATTTTCTCATAGTGGCACTATAATGAATTATGCAGCCATAGGTGACATGTCCCTTCACATTCTATCCATGCCAGCTTTCAATGAAAAAAGTCCTCTGCTAAAAAATATACGGTACTTGCTATCAGCAGTGCCACTCAGGCCAGAATGATGTGGTTACACTAGTCCCTATTCCCCAGGTAAAAATACTGACCTATTTAATTCAAAATGAGGCTCTTGTACATTTTGTACATTTCTTCCTCTTCTGGCGTAAATATGCAATGGAATTTTACAGGTCAAAAATGTATTTGAATATATATATATATATATATATATATAATAATATTTTTTTTATTTTTTATTTTTTTTTATTTTTCTTCTTCACAACATTGGCTAACAGATTTTCAAAAACCAATCACCTTTAATATGAAGTACCTTTTCCTAACAGTTTCTGTTAAGCATACAAAATAGGTCTGTCATTTTTCATATGGTCATATTGTTATAGAAAAAAATAATTATCTGATTGTAAAGTCTAGTTTTAAAATAAATAAGTAAATAACAAACATGTTATACCTACCTCCTCTGTGCAGTTGGTTTTGCACAGAGCAGTCTGGATTCTCTTCTTCTCGGGTCCCTCTTTGCTGCTCCTGGCCCCTCCCTCCTATCAAGTGCCCCCACAGTCAGCAGCTTCCTATGGGGGCACCCAACCCAGCCCCGCCCTCTCTCTCCCTGATTGGCTGACTGACTTTGACAGCCGCTGGAGCCAATGGCCCTGCAGCTGTGTCTCAGCCAATCAGGAGGAATATCCCAGGTGGCTTAGACCAGTGATGGCGAATCTTGGCACCCCAGATGTTTTGGAACTACATTTCCCATGATGCTGTGGCACTCTGCAATGTGGAGCATCATGGGAAATGTAGTAACAAAACATCAAGGGTGCCAAGGTTCGCCATCACTGGCTTAGACAGTCATGGACATCGCTGGAGATAGATGGGTAAGTAATTAGGTGGTTACTGAGGGGGCTGCTACACACAAAAGGTTTTTTATCTTAATGCATAGAATCCATTAAGATAAAAAAAAACCTTCTGCCTTTACAACTCCTTTAAATCCTTTAAACTCCTTTAAATCTCTTTGAGTAAGCTTTCTTTTATGTTCAGAAAAGTCATGTGAAAAGTAAATCCAACAGTAGATGAGCAATGAATTCCAACCGAAATTCTGCACACTAGAAGTTTATTTTAAAAATAGTTTTTCATTATTGAAAGATAAAATCAGGGTAATACACATTCAAAACGAATTTTGTAGATGTATATTGTTCATCTCACAAATACTTTTTGATTTATACACATTTTCAACATTGCAAAGCTAAACAGGTGGCCCCCGATTCAGCAATGCATCTTTTCCGTTTACAGAATTTAGCTTCCTTTGTGGAATAAGAACTGTCCTCACTAGTAGATTTTTGAATGAATGTTCATTCAAAATATCTCATAAGTACAATCCATAATACGAACAGACACTTAGGCCCCTTTCACACTGGGGCGGTGGGGGCGTCGGTGGTAAAGTGCTTTACCGTTGCTTTAGCGGTGCTATTCGGCCACTAGCGGGGCGGTTTTAACCCCCGCTACCGGCCGAAAAAGGGTTAAAACCACCCGCAAAGCGCCACTGCAGCGGCGCTTTTCCAGCAGTTTAGCCGCATTGCCCCATTGATTTCAATGGGTAGGAGCGGTTTAGGAGCAGTGAATACACCGCTCCTTCACCGCTCCAAAGATGCTGCTAGCAGGACTTTTTTTTACCGTCCTGCCAGCGCACCGCTCCAGTGTGAAAGCCCTCCGAGTGAAAGGAGACACTTTTTTCAGGCGCTATACAAGCGCTATTTTTAGCGCTGTAGCGCCTGAAATACGCCTAAAAGTACTTCAGATTTTTTTTGCTTTTAACATTCAATTTTGATCTGAATGGAGATTCCTACGCAAAAATGGCACACTGTAATGCCCCTTACATACGATCGGACTTTCCGACAACAAAACCGTGGATTTTTGTTCGATTGTTGGCTCCAACTTGTCTTGCATACACACGGTCACACAAATGTTGGCCAACAATTACGAATGTGGGAACGTGGTGACATACAAGACGTACGACGAGCCGATAAAAAGGAAGTTCAATAGTCATGTGATATCTCCATTACGAACGCTAGTTTTACAAGACCAAGCACTTCCGGATCGCACTTGATTCCGAGCATGCATGAACTTTTGTGCAACGAATTTGTGTACACACACGATTGGAAAGTCTGACAACAAAGTTTGTTTTATTCTGTTTGTTTATTGCGCATATCTTGCAATTCTTTAGCTGCTGCTTATTATCACATTTTTTTACACTAACTTCATATGTTTTTCAAATGATCAATATCAGTAATTTCTAAGATTGTTTAGTTTAGGTTAGCGCGGTGTTGACTTCCCTTTTTAACAAAGTTTTGTTGGCAGAAAATTTGAGATCCTGCTAGCCAACATTTGTTGGCGGAAAGTCCGACAACAAATGTTCGATGGAGCATACGCACGGTAGGACTTTCAGCCAACAAGCTCACATCCAACATTTCCCGTCGGAAAGTCCAATCGTGTGTATGCAGCATTAGAAATTTGTTAGTTCGAGAAAAATTTCCCATTGTGCTTCTTCAAATTTTCTCATAACTACAGTTGAAAACAAATCTCATTTTGTCCCAATTAACCACTAGAAAATCAAATGAATTTTCCAAGAATGAAAATATTTGAATTAAATTCTACTAGTGTATGGCCATGTTTTAGTCAACATCATCATCTCTGCCCAAGGAGCAGTGCTTAGGAATACTTCAACTGTGTATTTACCTGTTTGCCAGAAGTTCCAATTTAAAAAGTACACCTTACACATCTGTTCATATTACAGTAAACTGAATTTAAAGTTGAACTGGGAGAACATATTGCTGTGTAAAAATTAACGGCCTCTAATGCTAGGTGTGCCATGCGTGGATAATGCTGCATTAGGTAAAACTATTAGCTCCATTTATCGCAGACACCAGGAGTGTAGATAGATGGGAACTAAGGGGGTTCATATCCCCCAGAATGTCCATGGCACAGCAACTAGAACCCGCCGTCGCCGTGTACCCAAAGTCACTCCTGCCACTCATCAGTTCTTAGACACAGGCAGCAAGGAAGGTTCTCCTTATCTCCTACTCGACTCTCGTCACGCCTAGGGAGGACTTCCCCTCAATAAACTCATTCTGCACTGCCTTGTTTGACTGTTGAGCATGTTTTGTGCAGGGGTGATATCTGTACTGGGGGAAGGATCTGTACTTGAGGGAAACCTGTATTGTTGGGGAGCTCCCAGAAAGTATCCAGAAAGTATTCACAGCACTTCACTTTTTCCACATTTTGTTATGTTACAGCCTTATTCCAAAATGGATTCAATTCATTATTTTCCTCAAAATTCTACAAACAATACCCCATAATGACAATGTAAAAGAAGTTTGTTTGAAATCTTTGCAAATGTATTAAAAATAAAAAAGGAAAAAATCACATGTGCATAAGTATTCACAGCCTTTGCCATGACACTCAAACTTGAGCTCAGGTGCATCTTGTTTCCACTGATCCTCCTTGAGATGTTTCTACAACTTGATTGGAGTCCACCTGTGGTAAATTCAGTTTATAGGACATGATTTGGAAAGGCACACACCTGTCTATATAAGGTCCCACAGTTAACAGTGCATGTCAGAGCACAAACCAAGCCATGAAGTCCAAGGAATTGTCTGTAGAAAAATCTCTGCAGCATTGAAGGTCCCAATGAGCACAGTGACCTCATCATCCATAAATGGAAGAAATTTGGAACCACCAGGACTCTTCTTAGAGTGGGCCGCCCGACCATACTGAGTGATCAGAGGAGAAGGGCCTTAGTCAGGGAGGTGACCAAGAACCCGATGGTCACTCTGACAGAGCTCCAGCATTTCTCTGAAGAGAGGAGAACCTTCCAGAAGAACAACCATCTCTGCAGCACTCCACCAATCAGGCCTGTATGGTAGAGTGGCCAGACGGAAGCGGCTCCTCAGTAAAAGTCACATGACAGTCTACCTGGAGTTTTTTAAAAGGCTACTGAAGGACTCTCAGTCCATGAGAAACCCAATTCTCTGGTCTGATGAAACAAAGATTGAACTCTTTGGCCTGAATGGAAAACTTCATGTTTGGAGGAAACCAGGCACCGCTCATCACCTGGCCAATACCATCCCTACAGTGAAGCATGGTGGTGGCAGCATCATGCTGTGTGGATGTTTTTCAGTGGCAGGAACTGGGAGACTAGTCAGGATCGAGGGAAAGATGAATGGTTAATAAAACCTGCTCCAGAGTGCTCTGGACCTCAGACTGGGGTGAAGGTTCATCTTCCAAAAAAGACAATAACTCTAAGCACACAGCCAAGATAACAAAGGAGTCGCTACGGGACAATTTTGTGAATGTCCTTGAGTGGACATCTTTGCCATTCTGAAGCTTCCCTCCAACCACTTTGTATATCATTTTATAAATACTGTGATTCTGTACTTGCCAAATATGCTGCAGAAATCTCCCCCCACTGAGTCTGGCTGCAACCAATATAACTGTGAGCAGCGGAAGCTGCTGCCTGTTCACTTCCTGGATTTAGTCAGACACACTGAGGCACACCTCCAGCCCTGCAGCCCTGCAGCTTCCATTGGTCCTCTTATGACTCACCCCCTCCCTTTCTGGCAAACTCTCACAAGAGTGAGTGAGAGAGAGAGCTGTGCATGATGTCATAAGTCTAGGCTTTTTACCAGACAAGAAACAGGAAGTGGGACGAATAAGGTATTTACTGGCAGAAAAAAATATTTTACTATACAAAGTTAAAACAAGAAGGGCAGAAAATTTAATAGATGGAAAGATTAAAAAAAATTACTGAAGGTCTGCTTTAAAGTGGATGTAAACCCGATTCATGAAATTTGAGCTGGGCACATATATCTGTAGTGTTTTCTTATCTCTCTCCAAAGTCCTAAGTCCCCTGTGTTTCTTCTGTTCTGTAGCTCTGTTACCAGCCTGATAACTTCTCCAAGACAGGAGATAAAAGCAGTCTGAAATTTGTGTTGTGGGAGGTTGCTATAAATAGATTAGCAGAGTGCTGGTCTAGTCAGAGCAGAGCTCTGTAAATCACTTCCTTCTTTTGGCGATGATGTGGGCGTGTGTGCGCCTTTCCTCCAATTAGCTGTCTTGGCTGTATGCCAATAATCCACTCTCAGTGCTGAACAGGAAGAGACAATCTGTAACACGATGTGCACCTTATAAAGGATATATAAAGCTGAAGACAGCAGATATACATGTAAAACTTACATAGGGAAATTTGTTTCATCCCTGTGTATCATCTGAGGCTGTTCACTTCACTGGGTATATGTGAGGATTTACATCCACTTTAAGTCCTGAGCATCTGCAACCCAAGCCCCCTCTCCCATGGACAGTGTGCAATAGAAATCCTTTTTATGATCTTACCTAAAATTGACTGCCGCTCATCTTTCTACATGTCTCACTATGCCTAAGTTACCCACCCCTGAAGTGAAATGTCCGGGGGTTACTACCGATACCTCTAGGCGTCAGGGGGGTGCTACACAGGAAAAGTAGTGGTGTAAAATGTCCTTGTTGCTTTAACCAGTCATGTTCTGCTTATTTATTCTTACTGGGCCACATGAGCAGAGGCATGACAAGGGTGTGCCTTTTCCTGGCATACTTTGTGCTAAAAGGTGTCTGCCCCCAAATGTTTGGCGGCATGGATGGGTGATATGAGATTTTGTTTTTCCTTTGTGAAGAGTGCAACCAGCCTTTGGAAACACTACAAGAAACAAGGTCTCAAGGGAAGTCAAAATAACTATTCATGTTTGTTACAAAGTGTCTGCTTTACTCCAAATGGTACCACAAATCCAGATTTTTTTTTTTTTTTAAAGTGTAGAAATATATCCAGGACACAATGAAGCAGCTCAGTACATTTTGTAATGTGGATTAGCCTCAACTGCATGTTTTATCTGCAAGGATTACATGTAGTCCTGACTGTACAAAACGTTTTGAGCCACGTTGTGTCCTACATTTATTTATGCATCTGAAAGACATCTCAGGAAATAATGGCAACAGATGCAGCTTCTAGTTCAATTGTTTCTACTTTCTACAGTAGAGAGAGGAATAAGTAACACACAAATAGAGGTTTAAATAAGCCTAAAAGATTAGTGAATGATTAGTGCTGTTACCCCTAGCAACAAAACAGACTGCAGTTTGCTGACATTAGATCTATGAAAGGTGAATTCTGAATGGCTGCTATGGATTACTGCTAGAGATGTACGAATCAGGAAAATTCTCATGTTTTATCCCCCGGATCTTATTAATTAGACATACATAAAATCAGTATTTATATCATTCTCTAAAGACTGCTGGAAAAAGTTCTATGCATATATTCTAATAAAACAAACACGCAATCTAAAATCTGCCTGATTTCCAAATCAGTTCTTATTACTCCACTTTGAGCATTGCTGTTTGCCTTTTTGTAACAGCCTTTAAAACTCCAGTTTGTCCCCTGGAGAAGTGGCTTGTGGCAAAATGTTCCTTTCACCAAGAGGCTGGTGTTGCACTGCCAGTATGACAGAATTAAAAAGGGAATGTTAACCGCTTTAATACATGTATATGTTGTATATGTATTAAAATCATCGAACAAATATCAAATCATCAAAAAAATATTTTTTACAAGCAACTAAATTAAAGCGATCTTCCACCATTCACTGCACTTTGTCATCCCCTTTCCCCAGTGGTGTAACTAGAACCTTCAGGGCCCCGGAGCAAGAAACCATTAAGGGCCCCCCTGAACCCCAGCCGAGGCCCTTCCCTCCGAGTCCGGTGGTGGAACTCCAGGGCTCGGTCACAGGTACGACTTTTGTGAGCCCTGTAGTTCCACCACTGGTATCAGCAGTTTTTTATTATTTTTTACAAATTTTTAGGAGTCCCGTTGGGGGACTTTGGTGAGATATCAGAGGTCTAAACAGACCTATGATGTTACACCTTTGAGACAAAGAAAGGGAAAGGGAAATTGGGTCCCTGTCCTCTGGGGAGAAGTGGGCCCTGTCCCCAGGAGAGATTGGGTCCTTGTCCTTAGGGGAGATGGGGTCCCTGTCCCCACGTAAGTAGAAGTCCCTGTCCCTAAGGGAAATGGGGTGCCTGTCCTTTAGGGAGAACTGGGCCCTGTCCCCAGGGGAGATGGGGTCCCTGTCCTTAGGGGACATATCTCCCAGAAAGACCTGTCAACATCTGTGTATGACGGGGAGGAGGGGGGGGGGTGCTGGCAGACAAGCCTGCGGTGTCCTTTGGGGAGCCAGCTCTCATAGGGCTGCACTGCATCTGTGTGCTTAAAGTTTGTTTGTCCGAGAGAAGCATGCAGTGCAGTGTGAGCCGGACTCAGGGCGTGGGACTCTGGCTGGGGAGGACAGACACCGGACTAAGCAGCACTGCATGGAGCAGGAGAGGGGACCCTAACCGCCTATGCTGCCACCGGCCATATGTAGAGGGGGCCACATGGGCCCCTTGCAGCACAGGGCCCGGTTGCGCTTGCGACTGCTGCACCCCCTATAGTTACGCCCCTGCCTTTCCCCCACCTTTCAGTTAAACAATATTCATATTAAGCATGATGTATATTTATTTATTTATTACAGGAATTTATATAGCGCTGCCAATTTACTCAGTTCTTTACATATATATATATATATATATATATATATATATATATATATATATATATATATATATATATATATATATATATATATATATATATATTGTACATTCACATTGGTCCCTGCCTTCAAGCTTACCATAGAATTTCCCTAAATCACATTCATACATATAGGGGCCTACAAAATGTAGGAAATACCCATGGGACTTTTAACAGTTGTGCCAAAAAAGTATTACTCCTTTATATATTTTATATATACATACAGTATATACAGTATAAAGATCAATTTCAGTATTTACTTACCTGTTTGTTTTGAGAATTTTGTGGAACATCAATGCTTTTATCTTTATGCATGGTTAAATGCTATGCACAATGCTTTTACTTTGAATATGAAATAAAACATGTATAATTTTATATAATGGAGTCATTCGTTATGGCGCAACTCTTAAAAGTCCCATGGGCATTTTCTACTTTTTTAACAATTACTGATTTTGGGGACTGAGTTACGCTTACATTTGCGTTTGCATTCTGGCCACTTTCTCTATATATAATACATACAGGGGCCAATTAACCCACCAGCATTGTCTTTGGAGTGTGGGAGGAAACCCACACAGGCACAGGGAGAAGATGTAAACTCCATACAGGTAGTGCCATGGTTGGGATTCAAACCGATGACCCTAGTGCTGCTAGGTGGAAGTGCTATAGTTATTCATATCATATTCACATCTCACACATTTGTCCTGATATCAGCTTCCTGCACTCCACTGCACAGCAGCATTCAGACTGGGATTGGCAGCCAGAATGAGCTAATCAAACCCTGCAGCAAGCACATGTGCTGACAAGGAACATGCCAAGAAAAGTAAGTTGAATGACCGGAGGGTTGACATCCTCAGTTTGCTGCTACCCTTTCACTGTCTAGTCAGTAAGAGGGAGGAGAGAGTCATCTTAAAATGGAGGGCCACCCTAAAAAAATTAATTACACCAAAATGTTCCTAAAAATCTAAAGAAAAAAAAATGTTGTCTTCTGGGAAAGGTGGCGCAGTGTGTTCTGGGAACTGTGTGTGTCCAAGAACACAGCCGGCCATTCACAAAGCGATGCGCGACTTGCGCATGCGCAGTAGGAAACGGGCAGTGAAGCCGCAAGGCTCCACTGCCTGTTTCCCTTAGTTTGAATGGCGGCACCGGGAAACCGAGAGCCGAGGGATAGGGGTGGCAGAAAGAGGTGCAGATCGAGCCCATCTGTGTGTGTGTTTGGGGGGAGGGATTGTTAGTGCTGGCTTTGCTCAGTGTGAAAGAGAATGTAACAGCCACTCTCATCTTAGACAACTGCAGCCAGCAACCTTGCTGGGAAGCCATAGTCCGGTCTGAATAATGTGTCCGGGTCTCAGACAGTCTGAAACCCGGATGCATGATTCGAAACCCGAACTGTGGCAACCCTAAAGGTTAGTCACATACTCCTCATGCACAGAAGTAATGGGTAGTTCTCTTAATTTGTGACGACCCAACAGAAGTTAAATTAGAAGTAAACAAAGTTGAAGTGGAGAAATAAAGTAAATGTACGTATGTGCTGCTAATGGGGCCACTATCAAAGTGAACCGTTTGCATGGAAAAAGCACAGATTTCTTAAAGCCCGGTTCCACATTTCCTGCCCCTACCCACACTTGGAACTCCCCTGTCATGTGAAATCACAGGTCTACTTGCTCAGGATGTGGGCAGGTCCCGAAGGCTGCCAAGAACAGCACCACGCAATGGTGTAGCACTGTTTTATGCAGCATTTTCTTGCAAGACCAGGGCAGCTTGATGACATACCCCAAGGGTGTGTCCTCAGCACCTTAACCTCACAAGAAGTAGGTTGAAGAACACTTGGCTGGAGGAGGACCAAAGGTGGATAACAGAGCAGGTCTGCAGGGGACAGCACCAGAAAGGAGTATGTAGCAATAGCTGCTTTCTTATTTTCTAATTTTGATGTCCAGGTAAATTACCTTTTTATTTTCATTATACACTGGAGTTGGACTTTTAGAATAACTTTATCTTTAATGGATGGATATTATCATGTACCCAGTCAAGGTATATAAAAAAAAAAAGACCAAAAACATTACAGCTACATGTATTGCATGTTTCATTTACTGCCACGGACAAATTGCAGGGACAGGTTGCTTGTGACAGTTGGGGTTATTTAGCACTCATAGGACTGTAGATCTATATAGATGAGTAACCAAATGACTCTTCAAACACTAAAAGTGAATAAGTGGATGGTAGCACAGAAAGCTGAATAAATGGGAACATTTTCACTTGTAATAAAGATAGGCATTAGAGCTAAAATGGCATTACCGAGCACATGTGAAACAGACAGAATGAAAGAGAAAAGGCTATTTTCAAACAAAAGAACAGACCCAGGTGCCAGGAAGAGCATAGGCAGATAAGGAAGAAATTTTCTATCGGAACATTTTGTTACGGCAGTTTTCTAAGAAGCTGTCCATTTTTTGCATTTAATTTGCAGAAAGCCTCTTCTTCTTCAATGTTGCTGAGTGAAAATAGAACAGTCACAGAAGAAAGGGTTTATTAATATATAAGTATGGAGATATACTGCTGAGAGCTGTGATCCACCTACAAGAGTTACTACTGAAACAGTAATTTCACCTTCTCATTTCTCTAAAGAACTTTATAGAAGACCTGCAATATATCAGACATATGTCAAGTGTTTATTGAAGATATTTGCCATTGTGTCCATTCTTCTCACATGAAATCTCAAATTTTATACCACAAAATTTAAAAAGTGCACACTCCCTAATGCTTAGATTCAAGATGAGACAAATGTGAAATTAAAGTAGAACAATGAAAAGGCTGTATAGACATTCAAATGTTCACATAATCCTAACAGGAAATGAGCTTTGACTACTTCTGCCCACACACCTCTAATACTCTTTAAAGCAGGGGTAGGCAACCTTCGAGAGATGGAGATCTACTTGAACAACACTGATGAAGTCTAAGATCCCTGGGCACAGTGCCCCCCCCCCCCCCAAAGAAAAAAAAAACAGTAAGACTGACCCTTCTTTTTATAAAATATTTTTACTCAGAACAAAAATAAGTATTATAAGAGAGTGCAGGGTTTAGGAGTGCGTTATGCAGTGAATGCAGGGTTCACCAGTGCCTTATGCTCAGAATGCAAAGATCAGGAGTGGGCTGCGTACAGAATGCAGGGTTCAGGAGTGCATTACACTCAGAATGCAGGGTTCAGGAGTGCTTACGCTCAGACTGCAGGGTTCAGGAGTACTGTTACACTCCAAATGTAGGGTTCAGGAGTGCGTTGCGCTCAGAATGCAGGGTTCAGCAGTGCGTTACACTCAGAATGCAGGGTTCAGGAGTGCGTTATGCAGAGAATGCAAGGTTTAGGAGTGGGTTACACTCAGATTGGGGGGGGGTGATGTGAAGGGTTGTAGAGGACACTGCTATGGGGGTGACCCTGCCCATAACAGTGTCCTCTGCCCCCTTCACATCACCTCCCCTGCACGCACACACAGTGGTGTCTTCTGCCCCCCTTTCCCCTATAGCAGTAATACCCCCCCCCCTTTGCCTCCTCTTCCATAGCACAGCATCCTACCTGTTTCCACAGCGGAGACCTGGAGGCAGCACAGTTCTGGACAGAGGGGGAGCTGGCAGAGTGACTTTTCATATTAGCAAGCTGGTGATTGGTTGCTTAGGACCACCCAGTATGCTAGCAACCAATCACCAGCGGTTTAACATAAAAAGTTTGTTTGGCCAGCTCCTCCTCCTGCCCTCTGTCCTGAGCTGTGCTTGCGTCTGGTATCCACTGTTCACTGATCACAGCGGCAAAAGAGGCTCGAAGGGGAGACAAGGATTGACACATAGAATGCGGGGGCTCGGCGGCGCAAAAACCTGTTTGCGGTCCACCTGTCTCCTGCTGATGGTCAACAGGTGGATCACGATCGTCAGGTTGCCGACCCCCGCTTTAAAGACTAGAAAAAACGTGATACATTTGTCATAACTCAAAGGGAACATGTGTCCAGATGTCAGGGCTCTAGCCGCCCTGGGCACCCTAGCCGGAGGGTGCGCGGGCACCTGGGCAGCCCTGGTCCCTCTGAACGCCGGCGCGCGCGTCGGCGCGCGCCGCGGGCGCGTGCACGCGCCCGCGGGACTCGTGCGCGCGCTCCCGTGCGCAAATAGCGGGCGCGCGCGCCCCCGTGCGCGTGCACGTGCGCGATCGGCGCCGCTTTGGCGCCAGTGGCCTTATTTAAAGGGGACAGCTGCCTGCATGCGGCGCTGTCCGTCTCAGCTCCCACCTGTGACCCCAACCTGAACCTGTCTGAAGCTCCCTACCTGTGACCCGGCTTGTTTGACTCCGCTACTCTCTCCGTTCCTTGACCCCGGCTTGTTTGACCCTGCTCTGGACTGTGTTACTGTTGCTGAACCCCCGGCTTGCCTCCTGACCATCCTCCTGCCTGCCGTCCATACCTGTCTGCCTTACCTGTTGTGACCCGGCTTGCCTGACCATCCCTGCTCCAGTGTCCCTGCACAGGTCTTCGCTGCTGCCGTCATCTGCTGATCTCCTGCCGTTGCTGTCAGCTACTTCAGCCGTCTGCTGCTGCTCCTGTTGTCGGTTTACCTCCTGCCTCCTGGTTTCCTGCCGAACCTTCATCTGCAGACCTACCCTCTGAGCAAGCCCTGCATCTACCCTGCATCAGCCTGCTGCATCCACACGGACACTCCTACCCGCTGAGTTCACGGCTACGCTGTCCCCAATCCAGCAGGCCCTGAACCAGAGTTGTAAGAGAGGTCTCCAACCATCAAGTCAAGCTCAGCACTACCAGGTACCTAACAGTACGGACAGCCAATATGACTGAGCCTGCGGATGGAGCCTCAACCATGCGGGAAATGTGCTCCCACCTGGCAGCCCTCACACAAGCCGTGAAATCCCTGCAGGAGGGATACACCAAGCTGGAAGGCCAAGTTCAACAACTTGCCAGCCCCATGGCTGCTGCACCTCCACCACCAGTGCAACCTGCCTCCCAACCAACAGTGGTGATGCTTCCCCCTGAACCTAGAGTACCTATCCCAGAAAGGTTCTCGGGCGACCGGTCCAAGTTTCAAGCTTTCCGAGATGCCTGCCAGCTTTACTTTGCCCTGCAACCCCGGACCTTCTCCCTGGAAGTCACCAAGGTGGGATTCGTGGTGTCCCTTCTACAAGGAGAACCCCAGTCCTGGGCCCACCGTCTTCTGGGAACCAACAGTGTCATGACCCAGTCCTTAGCCGCCTTCTTCCAGGCAATGGCACAGTTGTATGACGACCCTCAACGCACGGCTACAGCTGAATCTGCCCTATCCGCGCTCCAGCAAGGCCGCAGGACGGCTGAGGACTATATCACGGACTTTAGGCGCTGGAGCGCGGATACTCAATGGAACAATGCAGCCCTCAGACACCAGTTCCGCATGGGCCTCTCAGAGGGGTTGAAAGACGAACTGGCCCGTGTAGGAGTTCCTGAGGATCTTGAGGACCTTGTCACTCTGACAATCCAATTGGACCGTCGCCTACGGGAGCGCCGAGCTGAACGCTCTGCTTTGCCCAGTCGCCCAGCTTGGATGGTCGCTAGGGCTCCTGTTCCTGCCACTCGCTACCTACCTGCTCCCTCTACACCTCCCGTGGGACCTGCTTCAGATGGTTCCGAACCGATGCAGATTGGTCTTCTACGTGCCCCCTTGACGCCCGAGGAACGGGCCCGACGTCGCCAGTTGAATCTGTGTCTGTACTGTGGGGGCTCTGGACATTTCGTGAATGGTTGCCCTGTCAAGACGCGTAAGTGCTTATCATCCGTATCTCCTCTCTCTGCACCCTGCCCAGCCAGTACTATTCACCTTACCCTTCCTCTGTCGTTGCAGTGCCAGGGAAGGACAATCCTCACCAGCGCCATCATTGACTCCGGGGCGTGTAGCTGTTTCGTGGATGCCACCTTCGCCAACACTCACGCCCTGCCGCTCCAGAAGAAGACCCAAGGACTTACTGTGTTTCTGGCGGATGGGTCCCGCATTAAGTCTGGCCAGGTGACTCAAGAGACTTTGCCCTTAACCGCTACAATTTTCCCTCAACATCAGGAGCTCCTGACCATGGACGTGATCTCCTCTCCCCTGTTCCCGGTCATCCTGGGTATGCCATGGCTCCAGGCCCATAACCCGCTGATCCATTGGTCCACCGGGGAGGTAGAATTTCAATCTCGGTACTGCCAGGAACACTGCCTACCTGCAACCCTCGGACCATCCTCTACCTTGCTTTGCCTAGACGCGGATCAAGACCTACGCCAATCTGTACCCCAACCTTATCATGACTTTCTGGACGTTTTCAGCAAGCGGGGGGCAGACTCCCTTCCGCCCCACCGTCCCTATGATTGCCCCATCGAGCTCCTCCCTGGGGCTGAAATTCCCTTCGGTCGCATTTTTCCTCTCTCCGAGAAAGAACAAGAGGCCCTGAAGACCTACATTGCCGAAAACTTAAAGAAGGGGTTCATCCGCCATTCCACCTCTCCTGCTGGCGCAGGCATCTTCTTCGTCACCAAGAAGGATCAGTCCTTGAGGCCCTGTGTGGACTACCGGGAGCTCAATAAAATAACGGTCAAGAATCGGTACCCCCCCCTGCCCTTAATCCCTGAGCTCTTTCAGAAGCTAAGATCGGCAACGGTTTTCACCAAATTGGACCTCAGGGGTGCATACAATTTGGTCCGCATTCGGGCCGAGGACGAGTGGAAAACGGCTTTCCGGACTCGTTTCGGCCACTATGAGTACTTGGTCATGCCCTTCGGGCTCTGTAATGCCCCGGCCACGTTCCAGCATTTCATCAATGATGTACTCAGAGACTATTTGGACATTTTCGTGATCGTCTATCTGGACGACATCTTGATTTTCTCCCAAACCCTTGAACAACATCGTGGGCATGTGGGCAAGGTACTCCTTCGACTCCGACGGCACGGCCTGTATGCAAAGGCCGAGAAGTGCGAATTTGAGCAGCAGGAAATCCAGTTTTTGGGACTTGAAATCTCCCCGGCAGGCATTAGAATGGACCCTCAGAAGGTGTCCGCCGTTCTTGACTGGCCAGCACCTGTAGATAAAAAAGGAATCCAACGGTTCGTAGGATTTGCAAACTTCTACAGGAAGTTTATTAAGGGGTTCTCTGCTATCATCACCCCCATCACCCAGCTGACCAAGCAGGGCACACGCTTCCACTGGGGCCCGGAAGCTCAAGGGGCCTTTGATCAGCTTAAGAGACTGTTTACCTCCGCCCCTATCCTCAGTCACCCCGACCCTGCCCTCCCTTACATCTTGGAGGTCGATGCATCTGAAGTGGCAGTTGGGGCGGTCGTGTCACAACGACAGGGCAATAAAGACGCCATGCACCCAGTGGGATTTTTCTCTCGGAAACTTTCTCCAGCCGAGAGGAATTATGATGTCGGGGACCGGGAGCTCTTGGCTATCAAATCGGCACTAGAAGAATGGAGGTACCTCTTGGAGGGAGCTAATCATCCAGTACTCATCTACACTGACCACAAGAACCTTGAGTACTTACGAACTGCCAAGCGACTCAAACCCCGACAAGCCCGCTGGGCTCTGTTTTTCTCAAGGTTCTGCTTTCATATTACGTATCGTCCCGGTTCCAAGAATGTGAAGCCTGACGCCCTTTCCCGGATGTTTGACAGTCCCAAGGACTCCACCACCCCAGACACCATCCTATCTTCCGGAAACTTTCTACTTTTACAGCCAGATCTGCTATCTCAAATCCGGGAGGCATCCGCCAGTTCCCAGGGACCCCATGGGGTCACCCTAACTTCCAGCGATGGACTCCTCTGGAGGGGAAGTCAAGTCTTCGTCCCCGAATCTGTAAGGGTGAAGGTCCTGACCCTTCTACACGACCATCCACTGGCAGGACACTTCGGGAGCCGTAAAACTGTGGAGTTGGTGCAACGCACCTTTTGGTGGCCCAAACTAAAGGAATTCTGCAAGTCTTATGTTGACTCCTGCCCTGTTTGTAACCGCAGCAAGACGTCTAGGAACCGAGCTTGGGGACTTTTGAAGCCTCTTCCTGCACCTGATCGACCTTGGCGAATGTTGTCCATGGACTTTATAGTCGAGCTTCCGTGCTCAGAGGGGTGCTCTGCTATTTTTGTAGTAGTGGACCGGCTGTCCAAAATGGCCCACTTTTTGCCTTTAAGGGGAACACCATCTGCCACAGAGACTGCCCATCTTTTTATTAAGGAAATAGTCAGGTTACATGGGGTTCCGGCCAATATAGTATCAGATAGGGGGGTCCAGTTCACGTCCCGTTTTTGGAGGGCCCTTTGTGAGATCCTTAAGATTGAGCTGGCCCTTTCTTCTGCATACCACCCCCAAACTAATGGGCAGACGGAACGCACCAACCAGACTTTAGAGCAATACATAAGGTGCTTCACGTCCTTTGTACAGGACGATTGGGTGTCCCTATTACCCCTAGCTGAATTCTCTTATAATAATGCCAGTCATTCAGCCACAGGTCAATCCCCATTTTTTGCCAACTACGGTTTTCACTTGTCTTTTCTCCCTGACTTTCTCCCAGAATCTTCAGTCCCGGCAGTCCAGGATACAGCTTCGTTCCTCAGCCGCAACAACAGGATTCTTCAGGAGGCAATCACCAAGGCACAGGAGGACAGCAAAAGATTCTTCGATCGGAAGAGGAGGGGTGAGCTGAACTTGCAGGTGGGCGACCAGGTATGGCTAGCTACAACTAACCTTAGACTTGCTTGTCCCTCTAAGAAGCTTGCTCCCAAGTTCTTAGGACCTTTCCCTGTGAAGAGGAGGATCAATGAAGTTTCCTATGAGCTGTCCCTGCCCGACTCTATGAGAGTCCACCCAGTCTTCCACGTTTCTCTCCTGAAACCTGCTGTGCCCGATCCCTTCCCTGATAGGGGTACAAACCCACCCGGACCTGTCCTGGTCCAAGGTAATGAGGAGTACGAGGTAGAGGCCATCCTTGATTGCAGGAGACGTAGGGGGGGAGAGGCAGTTCCTGATCAAGTGGAAGGGGTATGGGGCCGAGAGTAATTCATGGGAGCCAGAATGCAACCTTCATGCCAAGAGACTAATCCGCACCTTTCTTTCTTCCCATCCAGAAAGACAACGCCTAATGGGCACCCGGAGGTTGCCCCTTGTGAGGGGGCAATGTCAGGGCTCTAGCCGCCCTGGGCACCCTAGCCGGAGGGTGCGCGGGCACCTGGGCAGCCCTGGTCCCTCTGAACGCCGGCGCGCGCGTCGGCGCGCGCCGCGGGCGCGTGCACGCGCCCGCGGGACTCGTGCGCGCGCTCCCGTGCGCAAATAGCGGGCGCGCGCGCCCCCGTGCGCGTGCACGTGCGCGATCGGCGCCGCTTTGGCGCCAGTGGCCTTATTTAAAGGGGACAGCTGCCTGCATGCGGCGCTGTCCGTCTCAGCTCCCACCTGTGACCCCAACCTGAACCTGTCTGAAGCTCCCTACCTGTGACCCGGCTTGTTTGACTCCGCTACTCTCTCCGTTCCTTGACCCCGGCTTGTTTGACCCTGCTCTGGACTGTGTTACTGTTGCTGAACCCCCGGCTTGCCTCCTGACCATCCTCCTGCCTGCCGTCCATACCTGTCTGCCTTACCTGTTGTGACCCGGCTTGCCTGACCATCCCTGCTCCAGTGTCCCTGCACAGGTCTTCGCTGCTGCCGTCATCTGCTGATCTCCTGCCGTTGCTGTCAGCTACTTCAGCCGTCTGCTGCTGCTCCTGTTGTCGGTTTACCTCCTGCCTCCTGGTTTCCTGCCGAACCTTCATCTGCAGACCTACCCTCTGAGCAAGCCCTGCATCTACCCTGCATCAGCCTGCTGCATCCACACGGACACTCCTACCCGCTGAGTTCACGGCTACGCTGTCCCCAATCCAGCAGGCCCTGAACCAGAGTTGTAAGAGAGGTCTCCAACCATCAAGTCAAGCTCAGCACTACCAGGTACCTAACACCAGACTATGGACACTAAAGCCTCGTACACTCGATCGGATTTTCCGATGGGAAATGTGTGATGACAGGCTGTTGGCGGAAAATCCAACCGCGTGTATGCTCCATCGGACAATTGTTGTCGGACTTTCCGCGGACAAATGTTGGATAGCAGGTTTTAAAATTTTCCGTGGACAAATGTCTGTTGTCGGATTTTCCGATCATGTGTACACAAGTCCATCGGACAAAAGTCCAAAGTACAAACACGCATGCTTGGAAGCAAGGATAAGCTGGAAGCGGTCGGTCTTGTAAACTAGTGTTCATAATGGAGAATTAACATTTGTGACGTGGCAAATTATGAAATCTTGATATGCAGCGCACATTCTCTTCTTCTTTAATGGGATAATAATGAAGCTGCTTTGCTGGTGATACTGATGGAGTTATTGCAAACAAATTTTCAAAGGCTTTTTTTTCTAGTGATATCAAGAATAATCCTTTTTTTTTTTGTTTTTGGGCAAGTTACCACTACACCATTATCCCATAGTTTTTAAGTTCAAACTATGTTGGTGTCCCTTGTTAATTTTACATTGGATTTTTTTAAATGTAACTGCCTACTCCCAAACTGTCATTTGAAGTAAAACACATAGCCAAGTATTATTCTACACAATATTTTTATTGTGCATTAAAAAAGAAAACAAATAAAATTAGACATGCTATCTGCCAATAGAACTTAGAATAGAACCAAAAAGTGCATTCTATGCATCCAAAAATATAGAAAATATACCAAATCAAATAATTATTCAGCCAAAAGAATAATGTCAAAGCAATAACTCCAAGGCCAATAATAAATAACACGTTATCTCCTCCGATTCCGCAACATGGCTGGTTGACGAACGGACATTCAGAAACTAAATAAAAAGCACAAATGAAAAGTGCAAAATGACAAGCGCGAATCAACACTCACCAAACTTCTACTAACACGAAATTAGCTGAAGAGCTGAAAAACGCATAGTACGTCTAGTACGTCACTACGTCCGTGATTGTTGGCCAACAATTGTGTGTCGTTTGTATGCAAGACAAGTTTGGGCCAACACCCTTCGGACAAAAGTACACGGTTTTGTTGGCCAACAATCCGATCGTGTGTACGAGGCTTAAGACTGCTTTCACACTGAGGCACTTTACAGGCACTTTAGCGCTAAAAATAGTGGCTGCATAGCGCCTGTAAAGAGCCTCTGCTGTCACTCCAGTGTGAAAACCTGAGTGCTTTCACATTAGTGCGTTACGCGTGCAGGACGGTAAAAAAGTCCTGCAAGCAGCATCTTTGCAGCGCTGAAGGAGCGGTGTGTACACCGATCCTAAAGAGCCCCTGCCCATTAAAATCAATGGCTTTAAACCTTTTTCGTCCGCTAGCTGGGGTTAAAAGCACCCCGCTAGCAGTTAAACAGTGCCGCTAAAACTACAGTAAAGCGGCGCTTTACCGTCAACGCCCCCTCAGTGTGAAAGCACACTAAATTATCTACATATTCTGAACAAGCACTGAAAGCACTTTCCATTTCAGCCCCAGAAGGATTTACCCCCTTAATGACCAGGCCATTTTTGGCGATATGGCACTGCGTTGCTTTAACTGACAATTGCGCGGTTGTGTGATATTGTACCCAAACAAAACTGATGTCCTTTTTTTCTCACAAATAGTGTTTTCTTTTGGTGGTATTTGATCACTTTGGCGGTTTTTATTTTTAGCGCTATAAACAAAAAAATTAAAATTAAAAAATTGAAAAGATCATCAGTTTAGGCCAATATGTATTCTGCTGTATTAATATATGTATTTAAGCGTAAATAAATTGTTTTGCGCAAAAGTTATAGCGTCTACAAAATAGGGGATCACCTGGCTTGACAATCTGAAGTTGTGCTCCAAAACAATAATGTCATTACTAATTGAGAAATCGCATGAAAAAGGCAAGGGTCTTTTGGAGTATTTTAACACAAACATCTTGATTAAAAAGGACAAAAAAAACTCCAAACGTGATAGGAGGGCATTTCAAGATGGTCCAGCCTACAAACGGCAACGAAACCAAAATCATAACTCTTTAAATGTATAAAACACAAATAAAACGCACAAACGCATATCCATCACCTGCACACTCACTAATCTCTTTTTCTTACTTTTCAATTCTATTAATCATCTCACGCTCACGCCAACCACCTATAGGCACTTTTTTAGATTAAATAAGGGGTTGGACACATCAAAGAAAATTTCAGACACATTCACCCAAGTTACACAAACCCAATATGCATTAACCATGCCAAACGTTGCAAATTTGTCAGTATCACATTTCAACAAGGCAACTTACAATCAATCTTTCTGTTAATATAGTCCCTCT
This sequence comes from Lithobates sylvaticus, assembly GCA_028564925.1. Classification (NCBI taxonomy): domain Eukaryota; kingdom Metazoa; phylum Chordata; class Amphibia; order Anura; family Ranidae; genus Lithobates; species Lithobates sylvaticus. The sequence goes on from CM053027.1 coordinate 509,907,508, forward strand.
TTCGCCTTTTCCCCTTCCGATACTATATACAGTTGTACTACTTGTTTATGAGCAAAACATACATTTATTGATATATGGGGTTATGATCATAAACGCCAGTGTAAATCTAGCTACTGGGTAACCATACACTTGCTACTACTCACTGCCATGTACATATTTATTTATCTAAATTTTACATTTTTATTTTTCTGTCTGTGTCGTGTACAATTTTGCCACTGCGTCATATCATTTTATAACAAGCGCTTTTTTATCTCCATAAATGTGAGTGTTTCTTTTATACAATAAATACCGGTACTCTTTCTTTTTAAAATGGAATTACACTATGTGCCCCTTTTCTTTCTTTCCTCATAACCATACCATACAGGCAGGGCCGGGACAAGGGGTGGGCAGGAGGGGCGGCTGCCCCTGGCGCATTGGTTTATTGCAGGGGTGGGGGGCACACTGACCCTAACCCTAAGGGAAAGGGGGGCGCAGTTTGGCATCTTTGCCCTGGGCGCTGGATGACCTTGTCCCGGCACTGCATACAGGAGAAATTATTCATCTGGCTTCCCCTTTATAAAAACCCCCATTGCGCGCTACCCATTTGGAGTGTCATTGAAAACCGGAGCTCGTGTTTGCCAACGCTGTTATCCCCTGGTGTATCACACAAGTTTGATTGTTTCTCCTTAGGCGTACGACTGTTTGAGTTCAATCGTTTTGGTAAGCCTTTTACTTATTGGTGGTGGATCCTCTATCAGCAATTACTTTGCACAACCTTCACTTCAAGTCACAATGATGTTTTGCTTATTCCTTGATGGACTTTGAATCACTGTTGGACATTTACTTCACCGTTATAGTGTTCGCTTGTTTTATTGGTTTCATTTGATCGTTTTACTCATTAGAGTTATGTCATTTAGACATCACATTGAGTGAAAAATGTCCTTTTAAGTTTGTGCTTTCAGCATTTAACACTTGCATATTGTAAGCAATGTGTCTGTAATTACATTTGTTCATTTTGGTTTTCTCATCACCCAACTGGTTCACATACAGTTGGGACAAGTTTCTAGCCTCAGTTCATGCTGAGACAATTTATTAGCGCTGCAGTTATTTTTACACCTTTCACTTTGCAATTGATCCTTTGCTGTGCTGGCTGCTACCTAACAATTTGAAAGAGACGGCGTGGCATAGTTGTTTTGTTTATATATTAGGATTTGTTTTACCCTGTGTCATGAAGAGCTTGATGGTTAGACAAATAAAAATAAAAATCAGCAGGAAAATAATGTAATACTTTATCCTCCATGATCTGCACATGTGCACTTTAAAATAACAACGACGTAACTGGAGTTTAAGCAAGGTTGCTCTTAAATTTACCTGCCAGGTATAGCTGAAAAAAAAAAAAACCTGTTGAAATGAGCGGCCGCCACTGGATTGGGTGTAGTTGCGCGGGGGGGGGGGGGGGCACTTTTTCCAGGAGGAGGAGGACTGTGATTGGCCACTGCTAAAGTCCATCACAGTCCTGCTAGCTTCGCTCACCACCTGGAGGAAGATGACTTGTTTGGTTGCCACTACCAATCTCAGAAAGAAGGGATTTCACTGTGATTAGGAAAACCACAATCAGGTGACAGTTTGTAGAATTACTGTTGAGCTTATGGGAATTTATGTTGAAATAGTTAGCTACCTGTTTGTTTTAATTTGCTGCTGCTCTCCTACCACGCTGGCCATTTTAGATTTGGGTGGAGAGGACAGGTGATAAACTTTTGTCACATCCTCGTCTATCAGACATTTACCTTGCTGACACTTTAAAATGACTTGTTTGTCATAATCCACATAATCCAGCAAAGGGGGGGGGGGGGGGGGGTACAGTGGTGGGACAGATGAGCAGGGGGAGTATTGTGGTGGGACAGATGAGCAGGGGGTACAGTTGTGGGAGAGGTGAGCAGGGGGTACAGTGGTGGGACAGATGAGCAGGGGGCTACAGTGGTGGGACAGAGGAGTAGGGGGTACAGTGGTGGGAGAGATGAGCAGGGGGGGTACAGTGGTGAGAGAGATGAGCAAGGCGGTACAGTGGTGGGACAGATGAGCAGGGGGGTGTTCAGTGGTGGCATAGATGAGCAGGGGGTACAGTGGTGGGACAGATGAGCAGGGGGTACAGTGGTGGGACAGATGAGCAAGGGGGTACAGTGGTGGGACAGATGAGTAGGGGGTACAGTGGTGGGAGAGATGAGCAGGGGGGGTACAGTGGTGAGAGAGATGAGCAAGGCGGTACAGTGGTGGGACAGATGAGCAGGAGGGTGTTCAGTGGTGGCATAGATGAGCAGGGGGTACAGTGGTGGGACAGATGAGCAGGGGGTACAGTGGTGGGACAGATGAGCAGGGGGGGGGGTACAGTGGTGGGACAGATGAGTAGAGGGGGAGTGTGAAGTTGACATTTTTTTAATAAAACCTGCACTCTCAATTTCCGTGAAAACATTTTTTGGCACACTGTTCTCAATAGGTTGCCTACCCCTGATGTAGACTGTTACCTGTAGATAAAAGAGGCACATTTTATTCAATAATTTGTTCTCTGTTAAAAATAAAATTACACTGATTTTAAAGTTATCTACAACTGAAATAACGTCACTTTTTCTTCAATTTTGGACAATAAAAATAAATAAAAATGAAAACAAGTTGAATATTAAAAAAGCAACACAAATATTGGCTGGAGAAATGTAGGACGGAGTGCATTAGGGCTTATAAGATTTAACTAAGGATTATATTTGAACACATAAAAAAAAAAAAAAACACCTTTTGCTTCATTAAGGCTGCTTTAAGCAATGTCATTTGCATGACTATAGTATAACAGATGTTGCCTGTTACTGCTACCCAGCCACCCACTCCATACCTTTTCCCTTTTTCCCATTAAAGGAGACCACACCTTTCTGGAGTAATTATTGCCGTAGCAGCCCCTTTATTAACAAAACCATTAACTTAACATGTAATAACAAACATCTGTTAAATGTCAACTGATCACATTGGTCTATGCAGGACTCCCCCCCCCCCCCCCCACACCATTAACATAACGATCACCCATACACTGCAGTCCTTTTAACTGAAAACTAGGCCTCAAACTGACATGCTAGCTCAGAAACACTGAATGGTCCCGCATTACCTTCTCTGGGGGGGGGGGGGGGGGGGGGGGGGGGGGGGGGGGGGGGGTATCTTCCTTCACCTGCAACGACCAACACCCGTCACAGCAAACAAGGGTAAAACCTTACCCTTGAGCGCACCTCCACACCCTCAATGCTCTCTAAATGCCATCCTGTAATCCTATGGCCCACATATCTATACCAACTGCATTAAGGTGAACTCTGTCATCCCGCAGGTAATGCCAGGTGTCCACTTCCAACTCCACATGTCTTATAGCTAGCCCCCGTTCTTCACCACGAACTTGCTGACTTCCTGGTTGACCTTCCTCCTTGCCTTATTAACCCTCTCCACTGACCTCGCCAACCTCCATGTGGTCCTGGCAATCATATCTGACCACACTATAAGCATCTTGGGAAAAGCTGCAAGAAGACGCAGGAAATCGTACTTGATATCCCACGTGATATCCAGTTTAGACCTGAGATCCAGATCATTGCCCCCCACATGTAACACTAAGACGTCCGGGGGCCTGTCTAAACGTGCAAAACGGTGCACTTCAGGCACAATCCTGCTCCATAGCATCCCTGGGAAACCCAACCATCTAACACAAGCCTCCCATCTGGAAATACCCAATTGTCTTCCCCCTGATCTCACATCTCCCCTCCTAGCACCGCAGCAGACATACGAGTGCCCCATTATCCATACCAGACCCTGCGTGGCACCTGCAAGAAAAGAAAACAGAACCCAAATGACAGTAGAAATAACAATCCCGCACACAAACTCATGCCGACCAACACCCTTGTCGAAATGCTCTATATATCCAAAAGCTCCGGCCTAACATAGGATCTAAACCTTCTCAATTCCCACCTACCGATCCGTTTGACCGACTCCTCGTCTAAACCCCACCTCACTGCTTCCGTCGCTGCACCTATCCGTAATGGATGTGAGGAAAAGTTCATCCCCTCTAAGCCTAACGCCTTCAGGCATTTACGGAAAACCAATATAAATTGGAATCTCAATAGCGACCCCTTACTTCAAGACGTACCTCCAAGAAACTTTGCACTGATAAAAATGCGCACATTGGAGAATCTGGTATAGCAAAAACCACTACATCTTTACCCTTCCCTTCCTGATCCGTATTTGACTTCTGCACCCGCATGGCCAACCTATCTTCACCGCAGATGACCTCCTCAAACCCCAAACCCCCTGGGCCTTTTTTCGAAGGGCTGACTAATTCACCAATCCTGAATGCCCCAAAAAATGCCAGCGCAAATGCAGTTTTAAACAAAACCCCCTCGTATTGTGATAAACAGATCACCCATAATTGCTCAAAAAGTCTGCCCAGGAGTTAGAACGCCACCGGCTGTCGTCTTTGACCTTCCGCCCCCTCCTGTACCCCTTAACCGCTTGTCTAACACAAAAATCCTTTGTAAAATCCATTTCCCCATGCAACTTAAACCAAAATGCAAGGCCCGCCAACTTCTTTCCTAGTCCAGAAACCGATACCACTTTTTCCAAATTCCGAGATACAAAGTAGATCGCCATCAGCCTACGATCCTGTATGTCCTCCCTGGCTCCTACTTGTGTCACCAATGACTCCTATTCAGACCATACTTTACTGTACGCCGCCCAAGTCGCCTCGCTCACTGACCGTCTGATCCAGCCAGAGACGCATCCAAGGCAATCTTCCATAGCCCCGAGGGACAGGGGACCCCGTGCGTGTCCGCCGCAGGTGCCAATTCCCAGAATCTGTCCCACTGAAAGCGAGACAGCGCATCAGCAATGACGTTCTCAACTCCCGGTAGGTTCACCGCATGTATAAAAATATTCAATTGCATGCACCTTAACACCAAATGTCTCAACAATCGCACCACCGGCGGGGATGCTGCTGACACTTTGTTGATGACCTGGACCACACCCAGATTATCCCCATGAAATCCCTGAAGGACTCACCCCATAGCTCCACCGCCAGTACCTCTGGAAATAGCTCCAGAAGCACCATGTTCTGCAATAGCCCCCCCGATTTCCAGGAATCAGGCCATAGGCCCGAACTCCATCTGCCTTGGAAAATGCCCCAAACCCAGTGAAACCAGCCGCGTCCGTGTATAGCTCCAAATCGAAGCTACTTACCGGCCCTGACATCCACAAGGCCCTCCCATTGAATTGTTCCAAGAAGACGTGCCATATCCACAGATCATCCCTATGTTCCCTCGTCAATCTCACAAAGTGTTTTGGGGACTCCACCTCACCTGTGCTGGCCGCCAGCCTCCTGCTAAAGATCCTGCCCATGGGTATCATCCAACACGTGAAATTCAGCTTTCCCAACACCGGTTGGAGGGCCCTAAGCTGTACCTTGCGTAGCCCTACCATCCCTCGAATCTCTGCCTTCAGGGACTTCAGCTTATCCTCCGGAAGTTAGCACTCTATCGCCTCCGAATCCAAAACAATGCCCTGAAAGCTGATCACCATAGTCGGTCCTTCCGTCTTGTCCGGCGCCAGTGGAATCCCGAAACGCTCTGCTATATGTTCCAACGTTGTCAATAGCACCTACACACAAGAAATCATCCAGGTAGTGGATGATGGAGTTCACTCCCGCGACGTCCCTAACTACCCATTCCACGAACGAACTGAAGCGTTCGAAGAGCACACATGAAATGGAGGAGCCCATAGGCAAACACTGATCCACATAGTATGCTTCCTGCCAATGACAGCCAAGACGATGAAAACTGCCAGGATGGATGGGGAGTAATCAAAATGCTGCCTCAATGTCCATTTTACCATCTTTGCCCCTTGCCCATATCGCCTTACCCAAAACACCGCTGCGTCAAAAGATGTGTATCAATGGCATCTGTGGATCAATGGCATCGTTCACCGACCCCCCTTTTGGGTAGGAAAGGTGGTGAATCAGCCGATATTTAGGCACGACCCCCAATGGCGAAACCACTAACTCTGGAATTGGCATAGTTGGAAAAGGGCCTACCATGCGCCCCAATGCAACCTCCTTCCATAGTTTCTCCGAAACCACATCTGGGTGTTGTAACACGGAACGCAAGTTCTTGGACATCGGAGGGGAAACGACCAGAACTGCTGGTATCCGGAACCCCTCCAAAAACCCTTGACCCAATATTTGCGCTGCCTCTCTATCGAGGTATCTATCTAGGAAAGGACGCATCCTTTCCACCTTCACCGGTGTCGTCCCTTTTGTTCACAGACTCGCCAGCCCTACCTTTTCCTTGCTTGAAGCACCGAGACACTGGGTGAGCTCCCCCACAACCGGAGCTCGTGCTTGTACTTGCAATTCCCCCCACATTTACAGTTGCCCTCATTGTATTGCCAACAAACTCCCTTTTTCCTTGTGGCCAATTGTCCGGAAGTCCCTGAGCCACCGCCCCCCCCCCCCCCGAAAAAACTGATTGGGTGCCCTCACCAACGACATCAGGCACATCCAGAGGCTAATATCCTTGTGATCCCACCGAAGAGCCGGGCGTATTGCCCTCCGTTGACGAAATTGCTCGTCTTATCTCAGCCATGCTACTGCCCCGTAGACTCTTGGTGCTTCCCCTACCGCATCCAAGTAGCAGAAGAGCGCCGAGCAATGCTCCAGGTTCTTTTCCCCTATCACACTGGCTAGGATCGTGGACGCCTGCAGCCAATTCTGGAACGTCCGCGGTATCAGTCTATATCTCCTCTTCTCCTCGTCCTCCTTTTTGTTGTCCTCTGGTTTGACCCTGTCCAAATTAAACTTTTCCAGGGGCTGTAGGGAAAATACCTCTACATATTCCCCCTTCCAAATCTTTTCTCTAACCTCTTGTTTTAAATGGGATCCCAAAGGACCCTCAAAGCACACATAGACTTCACACCTCGCCGCATCCGCTAACCTGATCAAATCTTGTTTTTATTCCCTGAGTCCCCTGTCATCTCCGCTTTTCCCCCTTCGCTAACCGGGGTCACTGTGGTCGGTGACTACACCACTGTGTCCCCCCCCAGTCGTCGGAGTGGCCGTTGTTGTCCTGGACTTTGCCGGGGACCCCACCTCCCCCGGTCCTCTTTCTCCCGGAGGCACCCATGCTAACCCCGGCGTAACAGCCCTGGCATTGCCAGGCTCGAACCTGCCCACTAATTCTCTCAGCCCCGCCAGGAACCCTTGAAGTCCCCCGGCGCGTGGACGTGGACCCGCGTGGCTGGAGGGGGAGGAGCAGAGGGGAGCCCCCTGCTGGTGGGGGCCCTGGGGACCACATTAACACCCCGCTGTCTGACCCTTCCCCACCCGCCCCCTCAAATAACCCCAAAATAAGAGTGGACTTACCGGGCTGCCTGGAAGAGGTCCCACCAGCTGATGCTCCCGTCTCCACCGTTGCCGGGATTCTGTGCGGCTCTCCCTGACAGTTCAGGGACAGTTCGCCTTCCGATCATTCCTCGATCCTTTCTTCGGTCAGCATTGGAGGCCCTCCAGGTGATCCCTCCCTGGATGCCGGTGAGCTGCGCCTGGGCCGGCCCCGCCTCCTCATGCTGGCCGACTTGCTGGATGCCTTGCCTGGGCCCTTGCCGCTGACTTCCTCCCGCTGTCCCAGTGCGCCTCCATGACTCCTCTTGTCCCTCCTTGCCTCTTGGCACTAGGGACCGCCGGCCCGGCAGCTGTGGCTGAGCTTTTCCCACGCCGAAGCACCACCCCTGCTGTGGGTGAGCCGGGGGCGGAGCACGAATGCTCCGTGTCCAGTCGCACAGCGGGCCTGCCTTGTGTCCAGGGAGTTCCTGCGGGCCCCCCCACCACTCTGCTCTTCCTTGCCTTGATGTCCTTGATGTCTTATTGTGTCCCCCTCCTCCCTCATGGCCGGCCGTTTTGCAGGGGGATCAGGGGTGACCAGTCTGGGGCTGGCAGTCTGGCGCTGTGTGGTATGTGGGGAGTCTGGGGAGAACCAATCCGGCGGGCAGGACCGCCGCGCCTGGGCCGGTTCCCTCCCCGCTGTTGCTGTGGGCTCTGTCCTCTCCCCCAGGACCTGTGCTACCTGTTCCCGGAGCCAGCACTCGCTGTTCACCGCCGCGGCCCGCAGCTGGCTCATGATTCTGATAAGCCCCCCCCCCCCCGCAGACCCCGACAACCAACGGCCAGGGTTGTCGGGAAGAGGCCCTTGTCCTCATCAACATGGGAACAAGGTGGTTTGGGGTGGGGGGGCTGCAGGGCCCCCCTTCCCCAATGCACCCCCCCATGTTGAGGGCATGCGGCCTGGTACCGCACCTACACGGAAAAGGTGCACCTTTTTTTACCGCACTGAAATCAGATTGCATGGGTGTTCACAGCCAATCGCACTGGGGTGTCGTTAACTTAACCACTTTAGCCCCGGAAGGATTTGCCCCCTTAAAGTGGATGTTTTGATGTCATAATGTAGAGAATAAGAGTTCCTTTCATTTGAGCCCAGTCTTGCCACACAGATTTACTCCAGCCCTGAGAAATCCTCTTTTATTGTTCAGTTAGAAAGATCTTGACAAAGTGCTGAAAACTTTGTCAAAAACGCCCCCTTGCTGTGAGTGACAGGTGATTTACATATCTCATGCACTAGCCTAAAAGAGGCACATCCTGTGTAATTATAAAAAGTGAGAAATCCACCCCTCCCTCACATAACAAATCCTGTGATCAATGTATCCTCAGACACACACACTGCACTATAACAATCATCAGATCACTGCATGTTCTACTCTGCCCAGCTCTGACTACATACATCTCCCCTATATTCTTCTTGCTGTTCACTCGAGAATACATTTTATTTTCACTCTGGTCTGTGGATCTGTGGTCTGTGCCTGTCTCAGGCTAGTCGCAATCGCGTCTACAAACTACGGGATAGATTTAGGGACTTTTTTTTATTTTTTATTGTTTTTACTGGTAATGGCGGCAATCTGCGAGACAATGTAGCGGGACTGTGACATTGCGGCGGACAAATCTGACTGCTATAAAAATGCACTTATCAATGTAACAATGACACTGGCAGGGAAGTGGTTAACACTAGGGGGGCGATCAAGAGTTTAAGTGTGTTCCCTTGGTGTGTTCTAACTGTAGGGGGGTCAAATTGATATTCCTATCCCACTCATTCCTGGTATTTGTGGCTCGTAACAAAATGGCGGGTGCTGCAGCGATTACCAGTCGGGTCCTGGAAACATCAAACAAACGTACATATTCGCCAGCACACCATGGATCGATAAATCTTCATCCAAAAAAGGTTTTTAATGAAAAAAATTACATCACAAAAATATAAGGTGCAACGTTTCGGAGCCGCGCAGGACCCCTTCGTCAGGTATGTGATAATGTGCAGTGGTTTTAGAACCAGAATATATTTGAAACAACCACCAATCAAAAACATGTGCAAATGAAAAAAATGTGCAAATGAAAAAAATGGGTCCCACCCCCACCACCCACCCCCACCATGTGACGCCCAATGACGTCAGAGTCCCGTTTATATACACAAATGCTACTAAAATAGTGGTTACTTACTCTGGGCAAGTGCACTGTTCCATAGAAATTGCTGGATGCAGACCGCATTGTCCTTATTGGAAAAAGCCCACTGATGTGGGTACACTAGCGAAGATGGTTTTGACATCAGGCAGCTAGGACCCAGCCAGCATCGTATTAGTTTGCCGCTCTGGCCGTCAATCGTGGCGTGCCCTGTATCGGCGCATGTGGGGTAGCTATGGTGACCGGGGGAGGGGGGACGCCAAGACGCTGGGCCGCCGTCGTCATGGTAACCAGTGACGTACGGCCGCCACGGCGTCACGTGTCAGGGAAAGTAAAGTGGGTAAATGTGTGAGAGTGCAGGAGCACATTCACGAAGAGGGAGACAGCGGAGCAAGCAAAAGAATAGGGGTTTAGAGAGACTTATGGGTGAAGAAGAAAAAGCAGAGAGACATAAGGAAGGAAATGAGAGAAGAAAAAAACGAAGGAAAGTATTGGTGAAAGTGAGAAAAAGAAGGAAAAAAGGAGAGAAGAAAAAAGAGAAATAAAGAAATAGAGAATAGAAAATGGGAGATAGACATCAGTAGATAAGAATGAATGGAGATAATTAAATAAAAAATAAAAATAAAAATAAAAATAAAAATAAAAATAAAAATAAAAAATAATAATAAAATATAAAATAAATAAATAAAAATAAAAAATGAAAAATAATGAATAAATAATAAAAAATAAGTGTGAATGAAATCAAAATAAAAATACAAAGTTTTACAAATAAAAATAGATGTGGAAGACAAAAGAATAGAGAGACAAAAAGGGGGAATCAAACGGACGGCTCCTGTGTGAGAACACTGTATGCTCATATCAACTGGGTAATAAACTGGAATAGAATAAACACTATGTTGAGTATAAAATGATCATATAGACAAATGGAGACCAATGGAGATACGGTTGTTGAATTTGGCTAATCGCAAACCTATTGAGTTCAAATTAAGTTCAAAATAAAAATGTACAAAAATTACGGATGTGCAACCGACAACTCCAATATGTATCGCAGGCGAGCATACGGTGTGGGGAAAAAAAGGGGGGTCAAAAAAGAAAGATATTGGAAAAGAAAGAAGAAAAAAAGAGAAAAAGGAAGATAGTAAGTCACATGGTATGAATCATACCCGTTAGGACGTTGCTCAGATATGGCATGTACCCTGTTTAAGAAGAGACATGGGCATGTACTTTATAGAAATGGCTGAATGAGGAAGAGGACATCACCTCTCATCAATAAAACATGTGAGAGATGCGTTAGCTTTAAGCCCACCAGGTTGTACTGTACCTAATGTATATATCCAGTATGCCTCACGACGGAGGAGTAACCGATCACGATCACCCCCCCTGGTGGGCAACTTAACCTGTTCAATCACCATCCCACGCAAATCGTGAACCTGGTGTTTAGTAGTGACAAAGTGTAATGCTACAGGCTTGTTAGGATCAATCTGTTCACCTTTCTCAATTCTGGCCAAGGCAACCCTAATGTCACTTCTGTGTTTCTGAAAACGCTTTTTGAACGGGCCTACTGTTTTGCCAACGTATGTCAATGTGCAGGGACACTTTAGTAAGTACACACAGAAATCCGTATTGCAATTAAAGTACTCACGTATCATGTATTGATTACCCATGCGTGGGTGTGTGAAGTGTTTACCACAGATGAGAGAATTACATACATTGCAATTATAGCATTTGTAACAGCCAGTTTTCTGTGATATTTTAAGTTGCACTTTGGCGTACTTGGACCTAGGGTCTGCCTGTACCAAATGGTCATGTAGCGTCTTTCCCCGTTTGTATGCTAACATGGGTCTTGTCCTGATCTCAGGTCCTAAGGATCTATCAGATTGCAAAATATTAAGATTACGCTCAGTTGCACGTTTGATCACATCTGACTCCTGATTATATGTATGTATAAATACTGGATGACCAATGGGACTGGGAGTCCTGGTATGTCCGGCCTGGGCTTTAGCGAGGGCCTGATCAAGTATCAACGCAGGGTACCCGCGTTCTAAGAATTTGTCATACATCGTCTCGAGCTGTTTCTTTCTGTCATGCTCGTCCGAGCAAATGCGTAAAACCCTTAGGAACTGTGAGATAGGCAGATTCTTGCGTAGATGCGCGGGATGTGCACTATGAAAGTGTAATAAGGTGTTTCTGTCAGTGGGCTTAGTGTATAGGGATGTGGTAATGGTCCCCTGGGAGTTGGTGATAAGTACGTCAAGGAATGGAATACGGTCCTGTGAGAACTCGGGGTTAAAGACTATTCCTGGAAAAATGCCATTCAGGAAGTTGACAAATGTAGTAAAGTCACCCTCACTGCCGGACCAGATCAAAAAAATGTCATCAATATACCTCACCCATTTCCTCACATACATAAATAGAGGTGCTGGGTAAATGTATAATTCCTCGAGGTATCCTACAAATAGGTTGGCAAATGATGGTGCCGCTGAGCTACCCATCGCTGTACCCCGAATCTGCGTGTATGCCCTTCCCTCAAACATAAAATGATTGTTAGTGAGGATGAACTCAAGACATTCAAGAATGTAACCACTTGGTAGACCGGACGGAGCCTGTCTAGTAAGAAAATGTCCGACAGCCTGTAGGCAGGCAGTGTTCGGTATGCAGGTGTACAGGGATGAGATGTCCATAGTGGCAAGTTTCCACTCCTGCTTAAAATCTAGGAAAGGTCCCAATTTTTCCAAAAAGTCACTTGTATCACGAATATATGCAGGTAAGCCCTTGACAATAGGTTGTAGATGGAAATCAATAACCTGGGCCAGCGGTTGGGTAATAGCTCCTGTACCAGAGACGATAGGTCGGAATTTAAGTGGTGTGGTGCCTTTATGGATTTTCGGTAGTCCATAAATAACCGGCATACGTAGGTGATCATTGCGTAGGAAGTTAGCAACTGCATCGGTCAGCCATCCATTCTGCTGGCCTATGTTAATTAGGTCAAACAGAGCATTCTTAGTGCCCTTTGAGGGGGATAAGCTCACTGGGACAAGCCAGGGTACAATTGATTTAGGAATCTCTTGAATAATTCTCTCTGCCTCTTTCTTTTCCTTAATAAAGACACTCTCTAGTCTACTCTAGCTATGTAGATCGCTCACTGATATAACTAATTTGAAGAAAATTTAAGGAATGTGGACTGACTGACTGACTTTATCAGACTAACTCCTAAAATCCTCTCTTAGCAGCACAGGAACCTGTCTATAGCAGAGTGACGCTGTGTGCTGTGTGTCTGTACTATATATAGAGGCTGGGTCACATGCTGCACTGCCCAATCACAGCCATGCCATTAGTAGGCATGGCTGTGATGGCTTCTAAGGGCACACCAGTGAAACTAGTGTCGATTGGCTGCCCTGCAGCTTGTAAAAGGCGCCAATACATCGCCGAACACCAGACCCGAACCCGAACATACAGCCAATAGTTCGGGTCCGGGACCCGTACACCCAAAAGTCCGGTACGGACCCGAACTTTACAGTTCAGGTTCGCTCAACCCTATTTCTGACTACATCCACAGAAATATGTTGCAAATGCCTTTAATAAATCACCCCTCAACAGGATGGAATGGTTCTTTGTAATACACAGAAAAACATGTTGTTACTACAGTACATGAACATACAAAGTACCTGCACAGACAAGTTATGGATTTTCCAGGTAGTTAACTGCATGAAGTCATTCAAAAACCTTCAGAAATAGCTGGATACTGATGTCAGTGAAAGTGATTGTGCACTAAATATTTTTATAGGTTTTCATTTTTCACTTTTTACATTAAAATGTACACCCTAAACAGGAGTAAAAAGAGCAAAACTCCTAAAGCACATAAGAACATGCCTTTCATTATGTCATACTCTTCCCAGCATTATACTATTAACCACTTTCAGACCGGACCAATTTGCAGCCAAAGGACCAGGCCCCTTTTTGCGATTCGGCACTGTGTCGCTTTAACTGACAATTGCGCGGTCATGCGACGTGGCTCCCAAACAAATTTGACGTCCTTTTTTTCCCACAAATAGAGCTTTCTTTTGGTGGTATTTGATCGCCCCTGCGGTTTTTATTTTTTGCTCTATAAACAAAAAAGAGCAACAATTTTGAAAAAACGCATTCTTTTTTATTTTTTTGCTATAATAAATATCCCCCAAAAATATATAAAAAAAATTTCCCTCAGTTTAGGCCGATACGTATTCTTCTACATATTTTTGGTAAAAAAATCGCAATAAGCAATTATTGATTGGTTTGCGCAAAAGTTATAGCGTTTACAAGATAGGGGATAGTTTTATAGCATTTTTATTAATATTTTTTTTAATTAGTAATGGCGGCGATCAGCGATTTTTATTGTGACTGCGACATTATGGCGGACACATTTTTGGGACCATTGTCATTTATACAGCAATCAATGCTATTTAAATGCATTGATTCCTGTGTAAATGAAACTGGCAGTGAAGGGGTTAACCACTAGGTGGCAGTGTAGGGGTTAAGTGTGCCTAGAGGTGTGTTTTTTACTGTGGGGGGGCGTGGCTGTCAGCTAGTGAATGCTGATCTCTGCTCAAATCACAGGGAGCAGAGATCGGCGTCACTAGTTGCTAGGCAGAACGGGGAGATGCTGTTTATTTCCACATCTCCCCGTTCAGCCTTCCCGTGAGACGATCGCGGGTGTCCCTGCGGCGATCGAGTCCGCGGGACCTGCGGCCGGCCTCACGGGGGTCCTGACCGGCGCGAGCGCCTGATGGCATGGCGGCATCTTAAAGGGGATGTACCTGTACGCCCTTATGCGGCGCCACATAGGAAGGCTGTGATCAGACACAGCTCCCGCCACCCTGCTCCGAACGACCGCTATAAAACCGGCCCAAGCTCCGGGGAAACCCCCTGCACTACACCGCAACACAGAGGGGAATCATGGACCGCTTTGTGGAGCGATCGTACGCTCGAGCGGTCGCAGCACAAGCACCTCTTGCGGAGGACACAGCTCCCGGCGCAGCCAATATGGCGGCCGTGCCGCTCTCTAATGCGCCCATACTACCGCTGCCCCCGCCGGACATACAAGCGCCTGTGCCCACACAGTCAGCGGGCATTGCACAGGAGGTAGTGGCCCTCCTGGGACCCACACTTGCGGCCACAGTAGATGCAGCTGTGCATAAGGGTCTGGAGCAGCTGCACATTGAGCTCCAAGCACAAGCTCAAAGACTCACACAGGCAGAGGACAGGATCTCATACCTGGAGGATGACACTACTGCACAGTCAGCAACATTAGCACGCCTAACTGCTGAAAATAGGGAATTATGGGAGAAAATCGATGACCTTGAAAATCGCTCTAGGAGAAACAATCTACGCATAATTGGTCTCCCAGAAGCTATAACACACACCCAGCTTACCAACATATGCGCAAAAATTATTCCAGAGCAGCTGGGACTCCGCATACCGTGCACTATTGAGAGAGCGCATCACATCGGTCAGTATGAGGAAAACCGAGCCAAACCTAGGCACGTTATCGTCAAATACTTGAACTATGCGGATAAAACCGCCATAATGCAGGCATTCCGCCGCACGCGCTCCCTATCTGTAGACGGAGCAAAACTGCTACTATTTGCGGACTATGCGATAGAGGTAATGAAGCAGCGCAAAGCTTTCTCCACGATCTGCTCAACCTTATACCATAACCAAGTGAAATTCTCTCTGGCGTACCCAGCTGTTTTACGCGTCCATACGCGCTCAGGAGAACATCTTACCTTTACATCGCCAGAAGAAGCAGAAAGACACCTGGCAACAACCTGCTCTGAAATGGAACACGCCGACTCAGCAGAAGATTCCTCATCATTACTGAACGCAACACATTCAGCGACACGCAAACCACAATCCAGTCCGAGCAAACCACCGTACAAACGAAGTCGCACTACTCAGCATGCAGACCGCGCTGGCAACCATCGAAGACAAACAGACGACAGATAGGTAATATCCTTCTTTTTCCTTCTTTACACACCATTCCCTGCGTCTTCCTCCGTACTGTTAAAACCAACAGCTATACCCGATAAACCGTAAGGGGACTGTACCTAAATGTAGGTACCAAGGAACTTTCCCTTCTTAGGCGCGTTGGTTACGTTACCGTACGGACTGCTCCTCAGACGCCTAAACTCCTTTATAGACTGTCGAGAACAAATGCCCACCCTGCTTGCCAACGAGCCACCATCTACTTCCGGCATCATACACACCTGAGCTTAATAACCCCCCTAGTTTAGGCCTAAATTAATACCGAATTTTTTTTGTTTTTTTTTTTTTTTGTAACAGCATATAGGCCTATACCCCCCATCTTCCTCATCCATCTTGCCCCACCCAGCTCGGTGCCCCAACCACACTCCACACAATGGAGCAGGTGGACGGCGGGAGGAAATGTTACCTGGTCTAGCCGAGTGTGGAAAAAAGTGAAGTACTTGTTGGACTATAGTTTTAGTCTAAGTCGCATTCTCGTTATGTTATATGTTGTCAAGTTTATATTAATGTTTACACAATATGCAAATTCATACCTTGTGCCTTTAGCCCTGGGAGACATACAATACTTGGGTACCCCTTTGGTTGATGACGCAGTGTCTAGAGGGGAGTCTCATCCCCTATGTCAAGCTCAAAACATTCTTACTTACCAGACATGGCCTCAGCAATCGATGGGAATCACCTGAAAATTGTATCATGGAATGTCAGAGGGCTTCGCTCTCCAAATAAACGCATGATGGTTCTTAGACACCTAAAGCGGCTGCGGGCAGATGTGGCACTACTACAAGAAACACATCTGTCCGCAGATGATCTGGCACGTCTGCGCAAATTATGGGTCGGAGCAGTTTACGGGTCGCCTGCAGAGGGACGTAAAGCCGGAGTAGCCATCCTACTGCACAGGAACCTGAAGCATGCCATCAAAGACGTAACAATAGACCAGCTTGGACGTCACATAACGATTCATATGACCTTAGCTAGCAAAGACATAGCCATTACTAATATATATGCAGCGAACTCGCCAGACTCTACATTTTTTCGAGAAATGACGGCCTGGCTGGTGGCAGTACCAGAGACTTTACATCTAATTGGGGGAGACTTTAATTCGGTCATGTCCCCCGCGATCGATCGTTCGGGTAAAATAACAGGTCGAGAGACCAGTACTGAGAGTTTAAACTTCTCCCCAACTCCCTTAGCGCAGACAATAGATCAGATGCAGCTAATAGATATCTGGCGATTATCGCACCCGACCGATAGGGAATATACCTTCTATTCCCCTCCCAATAACTATTTTTCCCAAATTGACTACTTCTTTGCATCACCAGCACTTTCACAAATGTTACGAGACCCGGAAATTAAGGATGCCAGGATCTCAGACCACAGCCCCATCGCAATACAAATGATAACCGCACGACCCTCGTCCCCAATACAAATGTGGCGTTTTCCTTCCTACCTAGCCGAAAGCGAAGACTTTCGCAATATGCTGCAAACATCATGGGCGGACTATACTTCCACCAATGCAGCACACCTCTCAGACCCAAATCTCTTTTGGGAGGCTGGAAAAGCCTTCCTACGAGGAAAAAATATTTCATATACTGCTCAATTAAAAAAAAATGCCAAACAACATTACATGCGAGCCAGCGAAACCCTACGCTTAGCACACGAACGGCTAACGCTTACACGTACGCCCGACAATATTGAGACTTGGAAAGCAGCTAAGCGAGAATTCGATCTTTGGGCAGAACAACAGGAGCTGGCCAAAGCCTCTTATTCCTCTCTATATTTCCATAAATTTGGTAATAAGGCGGGTAAGCTACTTGCAAAACTTTGCACGGGGACAAAAAGACCCACCCACATTCAGGCTCTGAAAAGTAGCACGGGAATATTACATACCACTCCAACAGGCATTAGTAAAACCTTAGCAGAGTTTTATACTCATTTATACTCTGCAGACCCTATTGATCAACACACAGCAGACACTCTCTTAGATAAATTGAGCCTACCGAGGCTGCAGGGAGATACTCTAGATGCCCTAAACGAACCTATCACTGTGGAGGATATCCAAGAAACGATCAAATCACTAGCATCTTCTAAAGCCCCGGGTCCAGATGGCTATACGGCCGAATTTTATAAATTAACAAAGGAATTCATTCCAGATACTTTGAAACATGTCTTTAAGGCTGTCTGGGACGGAGGCCCATACCCACCTACAGGAACTCAAGCATACATTAGACTGATAGCCAAAAAGGATAAGGACCCCACACTCCCAGGGTCGTATCGACCAATCTCATTGATCAATGTAGATGTCAAAATCTTATCTAAAATAATCGCGACACGCCTAGCCCATATACTTCCATACATACTACATCCGGCCCAATCGGGATTTGTAAAGGGACGCTCGGCCACCCTAAATATCCGTAAAGTTCTTACAGCATTGGAATACGCCAAATTGAACCCAGAACAAGATGTCGCGATAATCTCGCTAGATGCCGAAAAGGCTTTCGACAACATCAGTTTGTCTTGGCTATTCCGAGTGATGGAACGCCTTCAATTCTCTGGTCCAATTATGCGCTTTCTACACTGACTGTATGAATCCCCAACGGCCCGATTAGTCACACCTGACTTTATATCAGACACGATCCCCCTGACAAAAGGAACCAGACAAGGGTGCCCCCTTTCCCCCTTATTGTTCAACATTGCAATTGAGCCTTTGTCCAGGCTACTCAATTCACCTGACGGAATTAGTGGTATAACAATTGGGGACCAAACACTACGCTCCGCTCTATTTGCGGACGATATACTACTTTTCTCTACCGATCCCTCAGCAGACTTTGAGAAACTTAGAGACATCTTCCAGACGTTCCGGCTTTGCTCAGGTTTGCGTATTAATTTTGACAAAAGTGAAATACTCTCGCTCCGACCTAAACTGTCTGCTAGATGGCTACACCGGTCCCCTCTACCTATAGCATCGCAACATATTACATATTTGGGCATACGCATTGGTCGAGAACCATCTTCACTATACACACTTAATTTTCCACCGTTAATATCGAAAATTGTGAAGGAGTTGGAAGCTTGGACAGCTCTCCCTCTCTCGCTCTTTGGGAGATGTCATCTTTTTAAAATGGTGTCATTTGCACGTTTACTTTACCCCATGCAAACAATCCCTCTTTTAATCAAACACTCAGATGTCAAACTAATCCATAAGGCGTTGACCAACTTTTTGTGGTCCCGCAAAAAGCCACGTGTTGCCCTACAAAAACTGTGTCTCCCAAAGACGGAAGGGGGGGCGGGCCTGCCCAATATACGTTTCTATAACTTAGCATGTCTACTTAGACAAGGCTTAGATTGGATATCAGGCAAATCCAGGTACTCTAATAATATACTAGAAGGTGCAACTACCCTACCTTATACTCTACCAGCTATTCTCCACTCAAACCCAAACAAGCTACCAACACACCTTAAATCGAATATGCTTATAAGGGATACAGTCATAGCCTGGAGAGAGACTCGAAGACTACTGGGGCTGCCCTCCAGTATCTCGTGCCACCTGCCAATCCAAGCTAATCCAATGTTTCCCCCCTCTGTTATGCACAAAGCTTTTGACCAGTGGAAGGCTAGAGGTCTTACTAACGTTAAGGAAATCTATCTTAACGACCCGGGTAAAATGAAACCCTTTCAGACACTATCGAGAAAATTTTCATTACCAGCGACCCATATTTTCTACTATCACCAACTCCTCAGTTATCTAAAGACCTGCTATGGACCTAGCACAGACCCTTTTTAAAAATCATTTATAGACACGGTACTGAAAAAGGAGGACTATTCCATTTCTAGTTTATACACTCATCTTATCTCCCACCAGTCTGCTAAATATCATCTCAAACCATTCCAAAAGTGGTCTGACATATTTGATGACACAGAACTTCCCGAAAAAATACTGGAAGGATACAAACGAGTTCGCCAGCTTATTGTTTCCGAAACATGGAGAGAAACACAATTTAAGATTGTGCATAGAGCATATTATCCTTTCTGCATTAATAAAACAGATCCTGAGCAGGAGCGATGCCGTTGGTGCTTGACGCAACGCCCCACACTGGTGCATCGTCTATGGGAATGTCCTTCCATTATCTCTTATTGGGACTCGATACTAAACTTTATATATGAGATTGTTGAAATACGGATCCCAAGGGATCACCTAATATGCCTGTTTGGACATGTACCACCTCTACCCACACCATCGGATAAGAACACACCGCAGATCCCTCACTGGGCACAAATCTGCCTTCTGGTGGCACGTAGGACAATAATGGCACAATGGATCAAGGAAACACCGCCAAATCTACGGGCTGTGAAAAAAGCCCTTGTATCATTCTTCTACCTTGAAAGATTAGACACTATCTCATCAAACTTCCGCTCTACCGCACGATTCTTCAAGAGATGGCGCAGGTTCATGGAACGTGTGTTCTCCCAAGAAGAGATACAAAAAAATATGCAACCGTTCCGATACACAGACTGGTACCTTAAGCGAGACCTTACAAACTCTCTGGGTATCCTAAGGCTACTTAATTCGCTGGATCCCTAACGGCCCCTCTCGATCAAATTGTGAAAAAGAATCTAGGAGACTCTCTGACTTCCATGGCTAACCCACTCTAGCACAAGTTAAATGTGTCTGGAATTGCTACCCTAGTTAGGCTATTGTATTTACTTCTTGACTTGACTCTTCAAACGTTGCTTCCACTCCTAAAGGCACTAATTGTTATAATTGTTATAATTGTTGTTATACTTGTTGTTATACTTGACAACCCCAATACGTTGTTATGAAACAGCTGTTAGAACTATTTTATACATATATGTGTACTGTTGAAAATCTCAATAAAAAATTTTCAAAAAAAAAAAAAAAAAAGTTTATAGGGGTGCTTCCTCTAGTGCAGAGTGTCCTCGACCCCCCTTTAATCCCTTCCTTTTTTCACAACTTAGTGGGTTACTTTAAATGCGGCAAATGTTGCGTATGTCGATGTAATAGGCACAAAAATAAAAAGATTCAGGAGTTCACTTCTAGTGTTACTGATAGGACATATACCATCAAACCTTTAATTACATGCAGTACCACGCACGTAGTTTACCTCCTCCAATGCCCTTGTGGGTCACAATATGTGGGCCGGACCACTAGGGCCATTAATGTAAGCTAAACATACATATTAGCAACATTATGAAAGGTTACCCTAATTATAGTGTTTCACGTCACTATGATCTTGTCTATAAAAGAAATCCATGCAGCACTATTTATGGGAATAGATCATTTTCAACCCCACTGGAGAAGTAGTTTCAAGGTGAGAGAACTCTCCAGAATGGAGACTAAATGGATATTTATTTTCAAGAGTTACATCCCACATGGTTTATACGTGAATTGGGATGTGAATTGCTTCTTGAATAATTCTTTATATCTGTTTGTATTCAATTATTCATCTGGTATAATGTATTTTTGGTCATATATTAATTACATAATGTCTTCCTATAAGCCTCGCCTTGTGGTTGCCATAATACACTCAAATGGTAAAACTATTTTATTTAATTCATAGGTTAATATTTTTCATATTTTTAATTTTATGTGTATATCTTTTTGAGATTATTGTTTTGTTTTTTTCTTCTTATGGGGACACTGGTACCATTAGGACGTCATGTCCGGCGGGAGCAGTCCCTTTCTTTGATTCCATTGTCAGAGTGAGGCTTAATTTGCCATTCAGAACGAGGCGTGGTTGTCTGCACCTATGGCAAGCGTCTCACTGACAACGGATCTAATTGAACATCAGGCTGACATCCTGATAGGAGTAAGGCTTGGGTTTGTTCTCTATATTTAGATTGAGGCTTGGTTTCTTACTCATACGACAAGCCAACTCAAAGTGAGGCTTGGTCAGAGCCCTTTTTTACACTGATATGAGCATGGCACAAGTCCGTTTGATATTCATAGTGAGGCTTGGTTAAGCCTACAAATGAAAACAAGGCTTGGCTGATCAGGTTGGACTTAAATTGCGGTGACAGGAAGTGTTCCTCATGCCCCAGAAGAAGTCCAATTGCGACAAAACTGGTCAGGCGAGGATACACTCACCGCAAGTTTTTTATCTTGATGCTGCAGTTTTTTTTAACCGATTTTTATTGTACCGTATATCACCCTATGGTTGGGTGCTGTGTTCCTCCAATAAATACCTTAAGGGTTTCACACCACCTGGAGCCCTCTGCTTATTTTTGGGGTACTGCTGGGTGCTTGGACGGGTTACTTCAAAGTGTGGGATACACGGCTGGGGAGACGGACATCATCTGCCCAGAAGGACCCTGAGACACTCTGCAGTTTCCAATTTCTATTGCGCTTCTGACCTTCCATAATAGAGGGCCCACCTGTTGCGGTAAGGGCACATCCATATTTCAATGTTGGTGATGTGAAAAGGTGTAGGGTTTCTTTGGATTTTCTACATACAAGCACTTGAACAATTAATATCACAGTGTTTTGCATATTTTGTCACTTGGACTGTTTAGTACAGTTTGGACATTTTTGTTATTTTGAAAGTTTCAGCGCAACATTTTTTTGTTTATCAGTGTCTATTGAAAACTCAAGCTGAAAGTCTTATATATCATTTTAGGGATCAATGATCTGTGGACCTAACATTAATGCTTAGCACATTGTTTGGAGCACAATGGAATGCATTTATGTACAGAAAACAGGTAGGTGTGAGCTTGCAATGATTTTCAGTTGTTCAAAGTACTCTTACTAATGTTGATGGATTTTTGATTGATTGATTCATGGTAGTTACCACTGTCAGAATACAATGTCCTGGCAGGGGGGATTCCTCCATCCATCTCATTTGGTGGATGGAGGAATCTGTTAGCTGCTGGGTGAAGGAAAAAAAACTACCGTAATATGGTACGGCTACCTTTAGGGCATGCACATTCAGAGGACACACTCAGCATGCAGGGCATGCAAGGTTTGAGAACACAGAGGGCACACACAGTCAGTAAATCTACAAAGTGGGGGAGATTTACTAAAACTGGTGCACTCAAAATCTGGTGTAGCTTTGCATTGTAGCAAATCAGCTTCTAACTTCAGCTTGTCCAATTAAAGTGTTTGTTAACCCCCCCCCCCCCCCAAAAAAAAAATAATATTGATCCTGTTTCTTTAAAGCATGTTATACAGCACAGTGCTTGTGCTGTGTGATTTGGCCCCGTGTATCACCTGTAATACCTGGTTTATCCTGCCAGTTTCTGCCCTCCCCTTTGTAAACTGACCACGGTATATCATGGCTGCTGAGCCCTGACACTGTGGTCAGTTTATGTACCTCCATCATCTGCAGCCTGCTATCTGCATCTCTCCTCTCTGCTTCTGTGTCCTCCTCCCCCTCCCCTCTCTGCCTGTCAGCTCTGTGTGTGAGCCGCCCCTCCCCTCCCCTTCTATCACTGTTCCGAGCAGTGCACACATTACTGCTCCCAATCACTGCCAACCCCTCTGCTAGGAGTACATGATGTATATACTATATTTCTACTATAAAATTCTTCTTATAAATACAGTTTTTCTTATCCAAGATCAGCTGTCATGTGACTACCCAGCGCTGTCTTCCCCTGATGTTTGTATTACAGAGGGAGGCCACGTGACCGCCCGGCAGATGTCAGAGGGAGAGCTCAGCCCCTCCTTTTGGAATACATACAGCAGAGAAAGACAGCACCGCACAGTAACGTGACCGATGATCGGGGATAAGAAAAACAATATTTATAAGGCGAATCTTAGAAAATGGCATATAGTATATACATCAAATAATCCTAGCAGAGGGGCTGGCAGTGGCAGCCTTAATAACCCCTTTAAGCTTTCGCAAAAAAACCTGGAAACTGATTGGTCTCTATGCAGAGTTGCACCCTCCAGATTTAGTAACTAACCTCCAGTACACGGTAAACACAGTCAGAGCAAAAGAAATGAAATTTATTTATCATACCATTTAATAATGCTTTGCTTTGGCATTAGGGACCCCCGGTTCGGTTTGCACCAGAACATACCGAACAGGCAAAAAATTTGGCAGAACACACGAACACTGTTCAAGTCTATGGGACACGAATATGAATAATCAAAAGTGCTAATTTTAAAGGCTTATATGCAAGTTATTGTCATAAAAAGTGTTTGGGGACCCGGGTCCTGCCCCAGGAGACATGTATCAATGCAAAAAAAAGTTTTAAAAACGGCAGTTTTTTCCGGGAGCAGTGATTTACATATACGTCAGTAGAATGGCACGTACAGGCAAAACCACGTACCTGTACGTGCCATTCTTCCGGCGGGTGGGGGGGTCCGATTGGACCCCCCGGCCGGCGGGGACGGTCGGGATCGCTTCAGGAGCGATCCGGGATGAGGGGACGGCCAGTGGTTTCTGGCCACCCCCTCGCGATCGCTCCTGGCGAATCAGATGCTTCCCCTGGCTGTGTCATTCAAAACACAGGCAGAGGAAGTGATGTCACACTCGGCGCGTCGGTCAGAAAGACCGGAACGCCGAGGAGTGAACATGTACAGGTTAGTGCACCAACAGTACACTGACACCAGTACACATAGGCACACAATTAACCCCCCTGTCACCCCCAGATCACCCCCTGCCCCCCCAGTCACAGTGTCACTAATTGCAGTGATCATTTATTTACTGATCACTGCATTTAGTGTCAGTGTGACTGTAATAACTGTCAGGGCAGTTAGTTTTAGGTCCAAGGTAGCCCCCTACCCCCCCTAATAAAGGTTTAACCCTTTGATTGCCCCTAGTTAACCCTTTCACCCCCTTTTGCCAGTGTCGCTAGGTAGCCAGTTTTTTTTTTAGGTTAACCGCCACGTTTATATAGGTTCATAAATAGGTTTATAGGTCAGGTACCCCCATATTACAACCTAAATAAAGGTTTTAACCCCCTGATTGCCCCTAGAGTTAACCCTTTCACCAGTGATCACCGTATAAGTGTCACTGGTGACGCTGGTTAGCCAGTTAGTTATTTCGTTATTTAGGTTCCCCGTCAGGTTTTTATATAGCGTCAGGTACCCCCATATATTACCTAATAAAGGTTTTAACCCCCTGATTGCCCCTAGTTAACCCTTTCACCAGTGATCACTGTATAACTGTTACGGGGGACGCTGGTTAGATAGTTTGTTTTTTATACTGTCAGGGCACCCGCCATTTATTACCCAATAACGGTTTAACCCCCTGATCGCCCGGCGGGTGATATCAGTTAGGTTTTAGGGTCAAATAAGGTCTGCGTCGCCCCAGGTTAGTACCAGTACCGCAAACACCCACGCGCAAAGCATACACCTCCCTTAGTGGTATAGTATCTGAACAGATCAATATCTGATCTGATCAGATCTATACTAGCGTCCCAGCAGTTTATGGTTCCAAAAAACGCATTGTTAGCGGCATCAGCCCAGATACCTGCTAGCACCTGCGTTTTCCCCCTCCGCCCAGCCCAGCCCACCCAAGTGCAGTATCGATCGATCACTGTCACTTACAAAACACTAAGCACACATAACTGCAGTGTTCGCAGAGTCAGGCCTGATCCTTGCGATCAATAACATTTTTTTTTGTGGTAGCGTTTTGATTCAGTCGCTAACAGTCAGGAGCTTTTTTACCTGTAAATCTCAAAAAAATAAAAAAATAGTTGTCGTTTTATTGTTCTCTCTCTCTCTCTCTCTCTCTCTCTCTCTCTATTCTCTCTCTATTGTTGCTCTTTTTTTACTCCAACCCCCCGTGTTTGGGGGTTCAACGTAATTTTCTTGCAAAAAAAAAATGTTTTCATGTAAACAAAAAGTGTCAGAAAAGGCTTTGTCTACAAGTGGTTAGAAGAGTGGGTGACGTGTGACATAGGCTTCTAAATGTTGTGCATAAAATGCCAGGACAGTTCAAACCCCCCCCCCCCCCAAATGACCCCATTTTGGAAAGTAGACACCCCAAGCTATTTGCTGAGAGCAATGTTGAGCCCATTAATTTTTTTTTTTTTTTTTTGTCCCAAGAGATTGAATAATGAAAAAAAAAAATATATATTTTTTTTACAAAAAGTTGTCACTAAATGATATATTGCTCAAACATGTCATGGGCATATGTGGAAATACACCCCAAAATACATTCTGTTGCTTCTCCTGAGTACGGGGATACCACATGTGTGGGACTTTTTGGGAGCCTAGCTGCGTACGGGACCCCAAAAACCAATCACCGCCTTCAAGATTTCTAAGGGTGTAATTTTTTTATTTCACTTCTCACTGCCAATCACAGTTTCGGAGGCCATGGAATGCCCAGATGGCATAAAACCTCCCAAAATGACCCCATTTTGGAAAGTAGACACCCCAAGCTATTTGCTGAGAGGTATGGTGAGTATTTTGCAGATGCCACTTTTTGTCACAAAGTTTTTGAAAATTGAAAAAAAAAAGAAAAAAATTTTTTTTTTTCTTTACTTTCTTCATTTTCAAAAACAAATGAGAGCTGT
Organism: Lithobates sylvaticus; assembly: GCA_028564925.1. NCBI lineage: Eukaryota > Metazoa > Chordata > Amphibia > Anura > Ranidae > Lithobates > Lithobates sylvaticus. The sequence continues at coordinate 509,933,555 of CM053027.1, forward strand.
AAAATACTCACCATGCCTCTCAACAAATAGCTTGGGGTGTCTACTTTCCAAAATGGGGTCATTTGGGGGGTTTTGTGCTATTTTGGCATTTTATGGCCTTCGAAACTGTGATAGGTAGTGAGGAGTGAAATCAAAAATTTGCACCCTTAGAAATCCTGAAGGCGGTGCTTGGTTTTCGGGGCCCCGTACGCGGCTAGGCTCCCAAAAAGTCCCACACATGTGGTATCCCCATACTCAGGAGAAGCAGCTAAATGTATTTTGGGGTGCAATTCAACATATAACTATGGCATGTGTGAGCAATATATAATTTAGTGACAACTTTTTGAAATTTTTTTTTTTTTTTGTCTTTATTCAATCACTTGGGACTAAAAAAAAAAATATTCAATGGGCTCAACATGCCTCTCAGCAAATAGCTTGGGGTGTCTACTTTCCAAAATGGGGTCATTTGGGGTGGGGGTTGTGCTATTTTGGCATTTTATGGCCTTCGAAACTGTGATAGGTAGTGAGGAGTGAAATCAAAAATTTGCACCCTTAGAAATCCTGAAGGCGGTGCTTGGGTTTCGGGGCCCCGTACGCGGCTAGGCTCCCAAAAAGTCCCACACATGTGGTATCCCCATACTCAGGAGAAGTAGCAAAATGTATTTTGGGGTGAAATTCCACATATAACTATGGCATGTGTGAGCAATATATCATTTAGTGACAACTTTTTGAAAAATTATTATTATTTTTTTTTTTCGTCTTTATTTAATCACTTGGGACTAAAAAAAAAAATATTCAATGGGCTCAACATGCCTCTCAGCAAATAGCTTGGGGTGTCTAAATGGGGTCATTTGGGGGGGGGGTTGTACTTCTCTGCCATTTTAGCACCTCAAGAAATGAGATAGGCAGTCATAAATTAAAAGCGGTGTAAATTCCAGAAAATGTACTCTAGTTTGTAGACGCTATAAATTTTGCGCAAACCAATAAATATACGCTTATTGGCATTTTTTTTACTAAAGGCATGTGGCTGAATACATTTTGGCCCAAATGTTTGACTAAAATTGAGTTTATTAGATTTTTCTTATAACAAAAAGTAGAAAATATCTTTTTTTTTCAAAATTTTCAGTCTTTTTCCGTTTATATCGCAAGAAATAAAAATCACAGAGGCAATCAAATACCATCAAAAGAAAGCTCTATTTGTGGGAAGAAAAGGACGCAAATTTCGTTTGGTTACAACATTGCATGACCGCGCAATTACCAGTTAAAGCAAAAAAAAAAAGTGCGAAATTGAAAAAAAGACCTCTGGTCCTTAAGCTGACACGGGGCTGAAGTGGTTAATAATGCTTAAAGTGAAACAATAAAAGTGAAATATTTCTTTAAATTTTGTAACTGGGGGGTGTATATAGTATGCCTGTAAAGTGGCAAATTTTTACCGTGTTTAGAACAGTCCCTGCACAAAATGACATTTCTAAAGGAAAAAAGTCATTTAAAATTACTCGCAGCTATAATGAATTGTTGGTCCCGGCAATACAGATAAAAGTCATTTTAAAAAAATGACATGGGATTCCCCCAGTCCATTACCAGGCCCTTTGGGTCTGATATGAATATTAAGGGGAACCCCGAAACCAAAATGTAAAAAAGAAAATTGGGTGTGGGTCCCCCCAAATTCCACACCAGGACCTTCAGGTCTGGTATGGATATTAAGGGGAACCCCGCGCCAAAAAAAAAAAAAAATGGCGTGGGGGTCCACCTCAAAATTCATACCAGACCTGAATTTTAAGGGGAACCCCTCACCCAAATAAAAAAAATGGCTTGGGGATCCCCCCAAAAATCCATATCAGACCCTTTTTCGAGCACGCAACCTGGCAGGCCGCAGGAAAAGAGGGGGAGACAAGAGAGCAGCCCCCCTCCTAAACCGTACCAGGCCATATGCCCTCAACATGTGGAGGGTGTTTTGGGGTAGCTCCCCAAAGCACCTTGTCCCCATGTTGTCCCCACAACCCTTGCCCCTACCCCTACCATTTCACAAAAAAAGCGTCAAAATGGTACAAAAGACAAGACACAACTTGAGATAAGTCCTTTGTTAAAAAATAAAAAAATAAAAATGTCCCACGAAGTCCATTCATCTTCTTCTCTCGCTCCGCTGACGGACCGAAAAATAAAAAAATAAAACAAAGCCGCGACCGACCCACTTCCATGGGAGGCACCCGCCGTATGACGCGTCCTTGCAGGTAAATTTTTTTTTATAACTGAGGGTGGGGCCACCCGGTTACGTAAACAGGTGGCCCGCCTCCTCTGACACCCCGGGAAAGCCATGGGGAAGTCCCCGTGCGTCAGAGGGGTGGGGTCACCCGGGAACGTATCCACGTGGTCCCACCCTCAGTTATAAAAGAACTGTCACCTGCAAGGACATGTCATATGGTGGGTGCCTCCCATGGAGGCGGGTCGGTCGCGGCTTTGTTTTTTATTTTTTTGGTCCATTGGCAGAGCGAGAGAAGAAGATGAATGGACTTTGTGGGACATTTTTTTTTTTAATAAAGGACTTGTCCCAAGTTGTGTCTTGTCTTTTGTACCATTTTGACAATTTTGGTGAAATGGTAGGGGTAGGGAGGCCGGGATCTGGGGGTCCCCTTGTTAAAGGGGGCTTCCAGATTCCGATAAGCTCCCCGCATGCAGACCCCCACAACCACCTGGCAAGGGTTGTGGGGATGAGGGCTACCCCAAAGCACCCTCCCCATGTTGAGCGCATGGCCTGGTACGGTTCAGGAGGGGGGCTCTCTCTCGTTCCCCCCTCTTTTCCTGCGGCCTGGCAGGTTGCGTGCTCGGATAAGGGTCTGGTATGGATTTTTGGGGGGACCCCCACGCATATTTTTTTAAATTTTGGCACGGGGTTCCCCTTAAAATCCATACCAGATCTGAAGGGTCTGGATTTTGAAGGGGACCCCCACGCCATTTTTTTTTTTAATTTTGGTTCGGGGTTCCCCTTAATATTAATACCAGACCCAAAGGGCCTGGTAATGGACTGGGGGAATACCATGCCATTTTTTTCAATGACTTTTATCTGTATTGCCGGGACCGACAATTCATTATAGCCGTGAGTACTTTTAAATTACCTTTTTACTTTAGAAATTTAATTTTGTGCAGGGACTGTTCTAAACACGGGAAAAATGCGCCACTTTACAGGCATACTATAGACGCCCCCCAGGTACGAAATTTAAAGGAATATTTTACTTTTATTGTTTCACTTTAAGCATTATTAAAATCACTGCTCCCGAAAAAACGTCAGTTTTTAAAACTTTTCTTTGCATTGATACATGTCCCCTGGGGCAGGACCCAGGTCCCCAAACACTTTTTATGACAATAACTTGCATATAAGCCTTTAAAATGAACACTTTTGATTTTTTATGTTAATGTTACATAGACTTTAACGGTGTTCTGGCGAATTTGCCCCGAACGCTGCATATTGTTCGGTCTTCTCCAGAACACCCGAACAACCAAAGTTCGGCCCGTATGTATGCTCGGGCCAAACCGTTCGCCCATCCCTATTTGGCATGACAAAATTACTGTTTATTTATTTTTTAGTGCAGAAATAGTAAGGGTAATTATTTATAAGTGTGGTTGCTGGAGATTTCCTTGTTGTTGTTCATGTAAGTTGATGATCAAGTGGCTTTTACGTTGGCACACAAGTGCAACATATAGTAGTTGAGGATTTTCAACAACAGCAATTGTTAAAAAATTTTACTTGCCACAAGACATCAGAAAATGTCACTTTTGGTTTGGTAAAGGAAAAACTGAAACCATTTCAATGTCATAACACAATGTTCATAGATATACTGTATGCTTTAGATTCAGAGCACAACCCGTTTGTTTGTTTTTTGTCTTTTTTTTCTGCCTTATATTCGGCAAATGCTTTCTTGAATTTCTTATTCTACTTTGTATTTTCTTCTTACTTGAAGAAGGGGACACACCCCGAAAGCTCGTTCATGAAAAATGATATGTTAGTGCAAATAAAAAAAGTATCACGGACATGTCGTACTCAATTTTCTCTGTCACAATTGCACTAATACGGCTACAATCACTTCTTACTGTTAAAACTATACCCCAAGTACAAATCCCTTTTAGCCAAAACTATAGTACTATTATATAGTTTATCTTTAGAGATTTCCTTAGCCTAATGTTTCTGTGATGAACAATTAATTGGAACAACTATTGTAATCAACATTTCCTGTCGCATCATGGCAGCATACACATATGGGTTGTGGCTCCGCCTCCGCAACCTGATAGGACCACGTAGCTATTAAACCTTGAGAGGGTCCCCGCCCCAGTATTCTCCTTTTTTTCCTCACCTGACAAGACCGAAAAGTACAGCACCTCTTACCGCTATCGCCCCAGCCAGGTTCAAGCCTCTCCTGGCTGGAAGTCCTACCTGTACAGCCTCTAAATGAGCTAAATGGAGGAACCCCACTCTGATGGTCTCAGGGGTATGTAAACAACATTTTCTCACTTAAACAAGCCTTAAATAGGCTTAACAAGCAGCGGTCTCCAATCCTATCTTTCATGCACTGGTGTCTTAGGGCTGTAAATCGGCCCATCTATCTGTGTACTATGCAGGGATTTTTCATATTGGAATGCCATGTAGTATCACCTCCTATTAATAGGTCTATCTTCCCTGGTGTGTGTGGGGCAGTAGTTTATCAAATATCCATACCTGTGAGTTAATTCCTTGAGTGGTCGCCGGATTAGCCTTTAGAACAGGCATGCTGGGTTAGTTAGTCCTCCTCTTCCCTATTCAGGACGGCCGAGCGGCTCTGAGCAACGGAGCATGGTCAGAGGACTAGATTCTCGCCCTCTAGCTGGGTTTCCAGCTTCCAAAATGGCGACGAGCAGCGCGTGGCGCTACTGCGCATGCACGAGCGTGACGTCATCGCTACGGCGACGGCGGCGCCAAAATTTAAAAATCTGACAGTCTCTGTGTTTCTCTGTGGCTGCATATACAGAGAAACGCTGCTAGTTTGAAGGAAAAACTTCACTGCATCTCTTCTACTGCTGAACCAATTGCTACCAGCTGCATACTCTGCAGTATTACTCTTCAGATTAAGGTTAGTTAACCCATTGCCTGTATTTCCTAACTACAATCCTCTGCCTGCTTCTTTGCACTCCTCATTTCCCTGTATAACAGGACTCACTTTTTCATGGAGGCCGCTGCCCCAGCAGACCATCGCCAGCCTAAAAGGTAAGAGGGGAAGACGGGTAAGTAAGAAGAGGAAAAAGAGAGCATGGCACTAACGCTGTTTAAATGGAACAGCCCTACCAGGTCGCCCAGATCATCGCACTCAAGACGATCAAAGAGCAGACGCTCAAGTCGCAGACACAGCCGCTCAGATCGTGGAAGAAGCCGTTCAAGGGACAGAGGCAGATCCAGTCGCAGAAGGAGCAGATCAAGATCTTACTCCAGACATGGGCATTCCTATCGCAGGAGAACTCCTACACGCAGACGCTCCCCGCATGCGCAGAGTCTCCGTCCATCAGCAAACTCCTGTTGGATTTGCGGCGCAATAGCGCTCCCAGACAAGCTGGCCTGTCGGACATGCTTCAACAAAGCAACTAAAGACAGAGAGATGGAGTTAAGCCAACCAGTGAGAGAACCGACCCTACAAATCGCAGGGCCCGAGGTAAGCAGAGCAGTTCAAGACTCTCCCTCTGCCCCTTCCACTTCAAAGACGACAGAACTTCTGTCTGATACCGAAGACATAGAAACATCTACTGGCTTCGACTTCACTTTGGTTGAACCCTTTATAAAATCAATCAAGGAATCGATCGATTGGGTGGAAGAGAAAGAAACTCCTCATAAAGTGAGGAAGTACTTCCCAAATCTCAGGAAAGAGCCAGAGACCTTCCCATTCATTGAGGAGCTGGAAGACTTAATTAAGGAAGAGTGGCAAAAGCCGGAGAAAAAAGCTAGTCTTGCCAATCGACTAGCAAAACTCTATCCTCTAAAAGAGCCTAACGTGAACCCGCTGATATCCCCGCCAGTAGTAGACTCCTCACTGATGAGACTTGCCAGGCATGTGACGCTTCCAATTGAGGATGCAGTTACGTTCAAAGACGTATTGGACAGGAAAATCGATCTCGACCTAAAAAAAAAAAAAAAAAAAAAAAAAAAAAAAAAACTATTTGTCAGCGGGAGGCGCATGCAGACCTGCAGTAGCGCTGGCAGCGGTAGGAAAAGCTATTTCCAATTGGTCTTCCAGTGCCGAGAAACTAGTGACGGAGGGAGTGGAGCAGGAGAGAGTAATATCTGCACTCCAGGAGCTATCCCTCGCAGGCGATTTTGTCGCAGAAGCGTCTGTAGACATAATAAAATCTACATCTAGGGCAATGCTGAGCTCAGTAATGGCCAGAAGGGCACTTTGGCTAAAGCCCTGGTCGGCGGATCCATCTTCAAAATCCAATTGGTGCAAGATTCCCTTTGATGGAACAAACCTCTTTGGTGAGAAACTAGACTCGGCTATCTCAAAAGTAACCGGGGGAAAATCTGGCCTTATCCCTTCGGATAGAAGGCCAAGACAACAAAGACCGCCCACCTTTAGAAGGAACCTACCTAACAAATATAGGGAGGCGAAGTCTTACAGACCCGGCAGAGAGTACAGGAGGAGCTGGAAGAACCCCCAGTCTTCCTTTCTCAAATTTCAAAAATCCAAGAACCCTGTCTCAGGGGATCAGAAATCCTTTTGACGCCATGCCCGCTCAACCAGCTGTGGTAGGAGCCAGACTCATGAAATACAAGCAGGTATGGGCGGAAACAATAAAGGATACATGGACAGTAGCTACTATCCAATTCGGCCACAAATGGAGTTTTCGAAAACGGCCAAGGAGCAGGTTTTGTATAACAAAACTACCGACATCTCAGGACAAGAGACTACTATTGACCGAGTATGTTCAAGGCTTAGACCAAAAGCAGGCGATAGTAAAAGTACCACTATCCCAGAGGGGGAAAGGGGTCTACTCACCCTTGTTCCTGGTAAAGAAAAAGACGGGGGATCTTCGTCCAGTTCTGGACTTAAAAAAGCTAAACCGATCGATCCAGGTAGAAACATTCAGGATGGAAAGCCTGCAGTCGATTCTTCAGGCCATAAACATCGGAGACTGGATGCTCTATAGATTTACAGGACGCTTACTTACATATCCCCATTCACATTTCATTCCAAAAGTATCTCCGTTTTGCGGTAGGCAGGCAACACTTCCAATTCCAAAGCCTCCCATTCGGGATTTCCACTGCTCCAAGGACGTTCACAAAGGTCCTACTTCCAGTGATAGCTCTTCTAAGGGAACAAGGTCTAAGAGTCCACCATTACCTGGACGATATCCTCCTACTCGCAAACAATCAAGAGTCCCTCCTTACACATCGATCGATGTTAATCTCCACCCTGCAGAAATTCGGGTGGCTGATCAATTGGAAAAAGAGCAATCTAAATCCCACACAGAGGATGATTTTTCTAGGAGCAGAACTGGATACACTCCTCAACACTATAGAGCTCCCGAGGGAAAAGATCCCTATACTGATCCAAAAGGCAAGGGGGCTGCTTTCGACCAGCTCAATCCCCACCAGGGAGTGTCTCAGCATTCTGGGTTCATTCTCAGCGACCATCCCGATGGTTCGATGGGCTCAGTGGCACACAAGACCTCTTCAAGTGTCATTTCTCAGGCAGTGGAACGGCGTATCAATGTTCCAACCAATTGTGCTCAGAGAGGAAGTGAAACAATCACTCTGGTGGTGGACCAGGCCACACAACCTAAAGAGATGCAAGAACATAGTCCTTCTCTCCCAGGAAGTAATCACCTCGGATGCCAGCGGGGAAGGTTGGGGAGCACACTACCAACACCTCGCAGTCCAAGGCTGCTGGCCGTTCAGTACACACAATATGGTGTCCAACATATTGGAAATGAGGGCGGCATTCAAAGCTCTCCTAGCCTTCAGCCACTTCCTGAAGGGCAAAGAAGTCTTACTGAAGATGGACAATCGAGTAGCAGTTGCCTACATCAACAGGCAAGGAGGTACCAGAAGTCGATCAATGCTACAAGAAGTCCGACCAGTCTTCGAATGGGCACAGCAGAACCTTTCGGGTCTCCGGGCAGCATATGTGCCAGGGACCCAGAACCAAATAGCCGACACCCTGAGCAGGAGTTTCGTGTCCAACAGCGAATGGACACTGAGCCACCAAGCATTCTCCCTGATAACCAAGACCTGGGGAGTACCAGAGATAGACTTGGCAGCAACTCCATCCAACACGAAGTGTCGCAGGTTCTTGTCGAGAGTACCCTTCCCGACAGCAGAAGGTACGGACTGCTTACAGCACAGCTGGGACTTCAACCTGGGCTACGTGTTTCCACCGATACCAATTATTCCGAGGCTACTACTCAGACTCAAGAACTCGGGATCCACAGTGATAGCGGTCCTTCCCTTCTGGCCGAGACGCCCATGGTTCACGACTCTCCTCCAGCTGAATACAGCGGATCCACTACCACTGCCCATAGCAGCGGATCTACTATCCCAAGGTCAGCTCCTCCACCCATGTCCAGGAAGACTACACCTGACAGCATGGAGATTGAGAGGTCTAGATTCGTAGCACAGGGCTGCTCACAGAAAGTGGTAGACACTCTCCTCCAAGCCAGGAAAGTCACCACCAACAACACCTACAGGAGAATCTGGGAAAAATTCCTCGCGGTTGCACAAACGCAAGCATGGGATCCAACATCTCCAACAGTGGCACAGATTCTGGAATTCCTGCAGCGAGGTCTTGACAAGGGTCTTGGGTCAAATACCCTAAAGGTACACGTGTCAGCTTTATCTGCCATGACGGGCGTAAGATGGGCAAGGGAACCACTCATTGAGCAATTCCAGAAGGCCTGCCTGAAAGTAAGGCCTCCCAAAAAACCTTCCTTCCCGACCTGGGACCTTGCAGTGGTACTGGATGCCCTGTGTCGCGAACCATTCTTTCCAGTTGAAGGAATATCGCTATGGAATTTAACATTAAAAACCACCTTCCTCATAGCAATTACATCAGCCAAAAGAGTTTCGGAAATCCACGCTTTGATGGCCACCGAACCATACTTGACAGTCTACCCAGACAAGATAGTCCTGAAACCATCGGACCGATTCATCCCAAAAGTGATGTCTTCCTTCCATTTCAATCAGGAAATTTGTCATCCCGTTCTAACCACGGAACAGGGGAATCCACATCCACTAGACCTAAAAACCAACATCCTGGCATACCTCTCAATGACCAGCGACCTAAGGAAATCGGAGAACCTCCTAGTCATTCCATATGGCCCTAGGAAAGGTCAAGCAGCAACATCCCGCACTATCGCAGCGTGGCTGGTAAAAACCATCAGTAGAACCTACACTCCCAGTAAAACTCAAGTACCTGAGGGCATAAGGGCACACTCCACAAGGGCAATGGCGACCTCCTGGGCAGCTTTCTGCAAAGTCTCCTCGGAAACGATATGCAAAGCAGCCACATGGTCCTCTAAGAGTACCTTTATTACGCACTACAAAGTGGACTCGGCCAGATTGTCCACGGTGGAATTTGGGAGGGCAATTATCTGTTCAAATACCTCAATTCCTTGTAAATAAAATATTTGTGTTCAGACCCACCCAGTTTGGCGAGTTAATCCCCATATGTGTATGCTGCCATGATGCGACAGGAAAACGGAAAATTGTATACTTACCCTTCCGTAATTTTCCTTTCCTGTTGCATCACATGGCAGCATACAATTACCCACCCGTCTGAGGTGAGGTATATAGATACTGAGAATACTGGGGCGGGGACCCTCTCAAGGTTTAATAGCTACGTGGTCCTATCAGGTTGCGGAGGCGGAGCCACAACCCATATGTGTATGCTGCCATGTGATGCAACAGGAAAGGAAAATTACGGAAGGGTAAGTATACAATTTTCCGTTTATCTACAGTGCCTTGAATAAGTATTCACACCCCTTGAAATTTTCCACATTTTGTCATGTTACAACCAAAAACACTAATGAATTTATTGGGATTTTATGTGATAGACCAACACAAAGGGGCACATAAATGTGAAGTGCAAGGAAGATGATAAACGTTTTTTTTCAAAATCTTTTACAAATAAATATCTAAAAAGTGTGGCGTGCATTTGTATTCAGCCCCCCAATACTTTGTAGAACCACCTTTCGCTGCAATTACAGCTGCAAGTCTTTTTTGGTATGTCTCTACCAGCTTTGCACATCTAGATAGTGAAATTTTTGCCCATCCTTCTTTGCAAAATAGCTCAGGCTCTGTCAGATTGGATGGGGAGCGTCTGTGAACAGCAATTTTTGCCAGTCTTGCCATAGATTCTCAATTGGATTTAGGTCTGGACTTTGACTGGGCCATTTTAACACATGAATATGCTTCAATCTAAAACATGCCATTGTAGCTCTGACTGTATGTTTAGGGTCGTTGTCCTGCTGGAAGGTGAACTTCTGCCCCAGCCTCAAGTCTTTTGCAGGTTTTCTTCTAAGATTGCATCCCCACAACATGATGCTACCACCACCGTGTTTCATGGTGGAGATGGTGTGTTCAGGGTGATGTGCAGTGTTAGTTTTCCGCCACACATAGCGTTTTGCTTTTAGGCAAAAAAGTTCAATTTTGGTCTCATCTGACCAGAGCATCTTCTTCCACATGTTTGCTGTGTCCCCCACATGGTTTATTGCAAACTGCAAACAGGACTTTTTATGGCTTTCTTCTTGCCACTGTTCCTCAAAGTCCAGATTTGTGGAGTGCACGGCTAATAGTTGTCCTGTGGACAGATTCTCCTACCTGAGCTGTGGATCTCTGCAGCTTCTCCAGAGTTACCATGGGCCTCTTGGCTGCTTCTCTGATTAATGCTCTCCTTGCCCAGCCTGTCAGTTTAGGTGGGTGGTCATGTCTTGGTAGGTTTTCAGTTGTGCCATACTCTTTCCATTTTCGGATGATGAATTGAACAGTGCTCCGTGAGATATTCAAAGCGTGGGATACTTTTTTATAACCTAACCCTGCTTTAAACTTCTCCACAACTTTATCCCTGACCTGTCTGGTGTGTTCCTTGGCCTTCATGATGCTGTGTGTTCACTAAGGTTCTCTAACAAACCTCCGAGGGCTTCACAGAACAGCTGTATTTATACTGAGATTAAATTACACACAGGTACTTCTGAAGGCAATTGGTTCCACTAGATTTTAGTTAGGGGCATCAGATTAAAGGGGACTGAATACAAATGCACTCCACACTTTTCAGATATTTATTTGTAAAAAAAATTGAAAACCATTTATCATTTTCCTTCCACTTCACAATTATGTGCCACTTTGTGTTGGTCTTTCACATAAAATCCCAATAAAATACATTTATGTTTTTGGTTGTAACATGACAAAATGTGGAAAGTTTCAAGGGGTATGAATACTTTTTCAAGGCACAGTATGTACTTTTCTTGTATGACATATACTTTGTTGTGGATAAACTGTAATGTGTAATTTTTGGGAATCCAGATAAGGACATTTTAATCTATTGAAACTACTATATTTCAATGGTCTGGTGTGTGGTATCCTAGATGTTACAGTAGAAGCTTTCTTGGAGTAAATGCCTCTTAACCACTTCAATACCAGACACTTAGACACCTTCCCGCCCAAGCCAATTTTCAGCTTTCAGCGATGTCGCAATTTGAATGACAATTGCGCGGTCATGCTACACTGTACCCAAACAAATTTTTTATCATTTTGTTCCAACAAATAGAGCTTTCTTTTGGTGGTATTTGATCACCTCTGCGATTTTTATTTTTTGCGCAACAAACAAAAAAAGACCGAAAATTTTGCAAAAAAACAAGTTTTTCTTTGTCACTGTTAATTTTTTTTGTAAATAAGTGCGTTTTCTTCTTCAATGACGGGCACTGATAAGGCGGCACTAATGAGCACTGATAAGGCGGCACTGATGGGCACCGATGAGGTGGCACCAATTAGGGGGCACCGATGAGGTGGCACTGATGATGGGCACTGATAGGCGGCACTGATGGGCACTGATAGGTGGCACTGATGGGCATTGATAGGTGGCACTGGTATGCGGCACTGATGGGCACTCAGGTGGCACTTATGGGCACTCATAGGCGGCACTGACGGGTACTTATGGGTGGCACTGATGCACACATATAGGTGGCACTGATAGGTGGCATGGATGGGCACTGATAGGTGGCATGCATGGGCACTGATAGGTGGCATGGATGGGCACTGATAGGTGGGCATGGGTGGGCACGGATGGGCACTGATAGGTGGCACTGATGGACGCTGATGAGTGGCACTGATAACACTTATGGGTGGCATTGCTGGGAATCCTTTTTTTTTTACTTTTTTTTTTATTAATATGATGTGCCAATCAGTGCCCATCTGTGGGCACTGATTGGCATATTTTTGATTTTTTTTAACATGTGGATGGCCATGGGGGATGTACCTGGCCATCCACATGCTGGGGGCTTCCCTGGTGGTCCGGGGGGCTTCCCTAGTGGTCTAGTGTGGGCATCTGAGGGGGGGCTGCGCTGATAAACAATCAGCGCAGACCCCCCCTGTCAGGAGAGCCGCCGATCGGCTCCCCTCTACTCGCGTCTGTCAGACGCGAGTGAGGAAAAGCCGATCAACGGCTTTTCCTGTGTACATCGTGATCAGCTGTGATTGGACACGGCTGATCACGTGGTAAAGAGCCTCCGCCGGAGGCTCTTTACCGAGATCAGTGTAGCGGTGTGTCAGACTGACACACCGCTCCACCGATCGCCGCGATGCGCGCCCCCACGGGCGCGCGGCGGCTGTTATCCTGAAGGACGTCATATGACGCCCAGTCAGGATAACGAAGCCACTTCCCGGACGTCAATTTACTATTGACCGGGCGGGAAGTGGTTAAAGAGGGAGTCCGGCAAAAAATTTTTCTTTTTAAAGTCAGCAGCTACAAATACTGCAGTTGCTGACTTTTAAAATATGGACACTCACCTGTCCAGTGCCAATTGTGGAACCGGGGGGGGGGGGTCATCGGATGCCTCTAGCCTATGCTGATTATCGATCCCTAAGCTAAAAAAAGTGAAAGAACCCCAGATCAGAACAGACTGGGTTAAAATAGCAGGAACTGCATATAAATTCTATTGTAGTAAATAGGTTTGTCTACTAATACAGTATACCGGAAGGTGATCACTATACTATACATTAGCACACTCTACACATACACATACAGTTAAACAGATTTAGCTATCTGGCACTGTTCAGATGAAATAATAACAATAGGACAGAGACGTATCTGTCACTAGGATTCAGGTCAAGAAGATATGAGCAGCCTAAGTTAGATATCCAGAACACAGAATACTTGCATGATAGTCTCTTTCGGTCTGGATTTAGCAGCATGGACAGGACATGTGGCTGAGACTTTCTCTCTCTCTCTCTCTTTCCACTTTCTCCTGCTGGATTTTTATGCTAATACATAATTATACATAACACTGCTATGAATAAGCACTTTTAAAGTGTGAAACGCGTCAGGTCCTGTGATCCGTTGTTTGCTGTGGCTTGTATTTTTTGGATTATTACCTCCTTTTTTTAATAAAGGTATTTGATTTTGAGTGCGGCTGTCCAGAATCTTCCCTTCATCCAATTACCTATGCTTAGCCAGCACCTACTGTTCCTATTCTGAGGAGAGCTCCATTTCCAGACACCATTCCTAGAGCAGCATCTCTCTTCCCCTATACATAACACTGCGATATTGGCAGCTAACATTAGACGGCAGCATACAGTGAGAGGAAAAAAGTATTTGATCCCCTGCGGATTTTGTATGTTTGCCCACTGACAAAGAAATGCTCAGTCTATAATTTTAATGGTAGGTTTATTTTAACAGTGGGTATTTGACCCCTTCACAAAACATGACTTGATGGCAAAACCCTTGTTGCCAATCACAGAGGTCAGACGTTTCTTGTAGTTGGCTACCAGGTTTGCACACATCTCAGGAGGGATTTTGTCCCACTTCTCTTTGCAGATCCTCTCCAAGTCATTAAGGTTTTGAGGCTGACATTTGGTAACTCGAACCTTCAGCTCCCTCCACATATTTTCTATGGGGTTAGGGTCTGGAGACTGGCTGGGCCACTCCAGGACTTTAATGTGCTCCTTCTTGAGCCACTCATTTGTTGCCTTGGCCGTGTGTTTTGGGTCATTGTCATGCTGGAATACCCATCCACGACCCGTTTTCAATGCCCTGGCTGAGGGAAGGAAGTTCTCACCCAAGATTTGAAGGTATATGGCCCTGTCCATCGTCCCTTTGATGCAGGGAATTTGTCCTGTCCTCGGAGCAGAACCCCCCCCCCCCCCCAAAGCATAATGTTTCCACTTCCATGTTTGACGGTGGGGATTGTGTTCTTGGGGTCATAGGCAGCATTCCTCCTCCTTCAAACACTGCAAGTTGAGTTGATGCCAGAGAGCTTGATTTTGGTCTCATCTGATTACAACACTTTCACCCAGTTCTCCTCTGAATCATAGACGTTAATTAGCAAACTTCAGACGGGCCTTTACATGTACTTTCTTGAGCAGGAGGACCTTGCGGGCACTGCAGGATTTCAGTACTTCACGGCGTAGTGTGTTACCAATTATTTTCTTGGTGACTATGGTCCCAACTGCCTTGAGATCATTGACCAGATTCTCCCATGTAGTTCTGGACTGATTCTGTACCATTCTCATGATCATTGAAACTCCACAAGGTGAGATCTTGCATGGAGCACCAAACTGAGGGAGATTGACAGTTATTTTGTGTTTCTTCCATTTGCGAATAATCGCACCAACTGTTGTCACCCTCTCACCAAGCTGCTTGGCGATGGTCTTGTAGCCAATTCCAGCCTTGTGTAGGTCTACACTCTTGTCCCTGACATTCTTGGACAGCTCTTTAGTCTTGACCATGGTGGAGAGTTTGGAATTGTACTGATTGATTGCTTCTGTGGACAGGTGTCTTTTATACAGGTAACAAGCTGAGATTAGGAGCACTCCCTTTAAGACAGTGTTCCTAATCTCAGCTCATTACCTGTATAGAAGACACCTGGGAGCCAGAAATCTTGCTGATTGATAGGGCATCAAATACTTATTTCAATCATTAAAATGCAAATCAGTATATACTTACAAAATCAGCAGGGAATCAAATATTTTTTTCCCTCTCTGTATACTTACATATGCAAAAATATCTATACTTAAAATTCAGCTTTAAGAAAAAGGAACACTAGTTAGTAGTAGTTACAATAATAGTAATGATGATAATAATGATTAAGAACATTAATCACATTTTAAATTATAACAGTTGAAAATCAATTTGACAAAATTAATTTATTTTCAGATATAACCAATACATTATTGTTATAAGCACAAGCCACACTCACAAGCGAACACACTCTTGAGATTTACCTTATTTATTGAATGAAAAAGGAGGTTTATTTATTTTGCTTAGAAAAAAAAAGTGCTTTTAAATTGCTTTTTTGTGTATCTTCTAAGTCAGATTGAGGATGGAGCAAGGCACTACCTTGTTGTGATTATTCATTTTGTGCCCCTTCATTGTCTACACTTCTTGGTTTGGACAATTTTTCATTTTGCAATATTCCTTTTCCTCTTGTGTTTCAAGAATGCTATAAATAGCAGCTATTATTTTCATGTGTGAAAACAGCTCTGCCTGATACCTGGCTCCTGTTCTCTGTTTAGCTATATGGATTTCAAGTGGAGATTTACAGTAAATATAAATCACTACATTATAAAAGGGGTAAACTCTGCTATATTTTTTCATGTTAAATGCATACATGTCAAGAAACGTGTAAGTACCTCCAACAGTGCTTAAAGTGTCACCTCCAACAATGCCTTCATCTGCTTTTCTTTCAAGAAGGATAGTGCCATCTTTGTTTAGGCATTATCCACAGTGCTTCCTCCAACAATATCTTCATCTGCTTTTATTTCCAGAAGGATGGTGCCATCTTTGTGTAGGCATTATCTACAGTGCTTCCTCCAACAATACCTTCATCTGCTTTTCTTTCCAGACGGATGGTGCCATCTTTGTTTAGGCATTATCTACAGTGCTTCCTCCGACAATACCTTCATCTGTTTTTCTTTCCAGAAGGATGGTGCCATCTTTGTTTAGGCATTATTCAAGGTGAGCATCTACTCCCTGGACTGAGACGCTCGTCAAAGAAGACACAATCATGTACATCCTGGTGTGGGTGCAGTTCTTGGCTGTGTTCACAAATGTCTAAAACAGGTGAGACGTTCATAATTGTTTTTAGTAAATTAAAAATAAAAACAGTTCTGCATGTGGTTAGCACTTCTAACTTGCAGTACTGGGGTCCTCAGTTGTTATCCCGAATAGGACACTGTCTGCATGGAGTTTTGTATGTTCTCCTTGTGTGGACTTCATTCCAAACACCAAAGGAATATTGGTAGGTTTGTTGGCTCCTGTCTAAATATTTTTATTGGTCCTTGTATGTCTATGCATTTTAGATAAGGACCTTCGATTGTGAGATTCTTAAGCGTATGCACTGATGTGAATGTGCAGTATGAAAAGCATTGCATAAATTGTCAGCACTATATAAAAGCCTATAATAAATTGTGTGAGAATCCAATCATACCTACAAAAAACAAGTAATCAGGACTTTGCTTTTCACATGATTGGGTAATTGCAGTGAATTTGTGCACACTTTATTCTGTTAAAATTTCTAACTTCTTCAATAAATCCATCTCTATTTGTAGCTTCTCGCCTTTTGACTTGATGCGGAGTTGAGGAATAGGAGATTGAGCAAGTGCTTATTCCGGCCTACCACAGAATAATGATGTCATCTCAGCCTTGGCAAGGTCACCTGACTGGAGTAAAAGGATTGTTTTAATGATAAATATTTTGTTACTCTATATATATATTTACATGGAATTTAATCGTGCAGATTTCTGAAGTTACTATGAGGTTTAGTTTAAAGAATGAAGTTGGTTAAAGTGTATGTCCAGTTTAGTTTTGGATGAAGTAAGGCAGAGTTATGTAGGGCTCTGCTTGAGGTTTTCCCTTTCGATTTTTGTCCAGATGGCAATCATTTTCCAAAAACAGGGTAATTGAGGGTAATCTTCAACAGGAACCCAGACAGCCATAAACAAATCACTGCAGTTCTTTCCTTTCTTCTACCCCCAAAAAAATATTTAATTCAGCCTGTGTTGCCTTTTGGAGACTTACCCTCATTTCCTGTCTGAGAAAAATGCTGTCACCAGGACAGATGTGAAGGAAACCCCAGACAGCAGTAAAAATGTGGCAGGTATTCTAACCTTTCCCCTATCTAATGCAAAAAAAAAGTTGTCCTGGCGCCCAAGCACTTTCACAATGTAAAATACTGGGTTAACTGGTCTGACCAAAGAAACCATTCAAAGCCAGGAAACTGATAAGCCATAGTGGGGCTTTGAATAAACAAAGTGTAAAAGTCAGCGTGTGGAACAGAAAAATGAATCAAGATCACAGATAAAATCAGGGAAAGTGGAGAAGTAGCAAGGTCAAAACAACCAACCTGGAAATATCCAAGGAAAATAACTTGTTATAATTAAGTAGAAAGAGGTAATCAGAAATAGGAAGTTAGTACTGTCTAGGCATACTGGCAGCTAGGGGCTTGGATAAGGAGGAGGATAGGGGTGGTCCAAACCCCCTCAGAGCATCTGTGGTACTGCAGCTCCCACTGGCAGTCTACAGGACAGAAGCACTGCAGAAAAGTTCAGAGGAAGACACTCCTTAACTCCTCCTCTGCTCCAGTCACATGATTCAGCCAAGGGAGGACTTAATCTCATTCTGAAATGCCTGAACTGGTAATTAGATTTCACATAGGGGGAAGATCTGAACTGGGGTGGTAGAGGTTCTGTATTGGGGAAAGCTGTACTGATGGGGGAGGAGGATTGTACTGGGAGGCATGGTACTGGTAGGGGCATTTGTACTGGATGGGGAAGCTGTACTGGTGTGTGTGTGTGTATGGGGGGGGGGGGGGGCTTTACTGGATAAGGCTGACCTTGCCTTTCAACATAGTTTGTACTTGCCACTCGGGCTCCTGCTGATCTCTTTGCACCTCATGGTCCTTTTTTTCTTATTTAGAATGTTTTCCCACCCAAATCGGCTGCCGAAGTCTCTTGAGAATTCAGTGTCCAATCAAACCCCTTCTTCAAAGAACTGTTCAGAATCTCTAAGAGCTCAGTTCCCTCATGAGAATCCCCTTCCCTTGTAACAATGGCACACAGCCATCTACAGGGTTGGTGCACCTGCCTACACTCCCACCTTTCAACAGATGCGGTACTCAACAGGCAAACCAAAAGTAATTACAAGGCATAAATGAGATAACCAGTAGAAAAACAAATTATAACATATATTCATAATATTTAAATAGCTAGCACAGACCGCGGCCACCACTCACCTCCCGCTATATGGCCATGCCTAAAGCAGAGCAGTTGCAAGGCAGGAGAGATGGCTCCTGTGACACACAGAAAGCGCCTGCAGGGCACAGACACCTCCTGAGCAGGACGCTGGAGATATAGCCTTTCTCCTAAAACCGGCTGGCACACCGTGACAGTTTCACAGGGAGGAAGGTGAGTGCACTGAACTAAACTGATTCAGTGTGTGTTATAGCCAAAGTCCCTCTCTGTAACGGCTAAGAAAGGAGGTGGATTGGGGCGGTCTTTTTGCTTGTCTCGGGCTATCCCTTTGCTGGTCCGGGGCTGTCTCTTTGCTGGTCCGGGGCTGTCTCTTTGCTAGCCCGGGGCTGTCTCTTTGCTGGCCCGGGGCTGTCTCTTTGCTGGTCCGAGGCTGTCTCTTTGCTGGATTGGTATGTCTCTTGGGTGAATATCCCGTCACCAACCACCCGTGTGAACGCCCACCCCATCCCCCTTTCCCTGGTTACATAGTTACATGGTTAGCTAGGCCGAAAAAAGACACAAGTCCATCCAGTTCAACCATAAAAATAAAAGAAATAATAAATAAAAATAAAATATATCGTACAATCCAATAAACCCCATTCTATACCCACAGTTGATCCAGAGGAAGGCAAAAAAAAAAAAAAAAAAAAGAGCATGCTCCAATCTGCTACAGCAGGGGAAAAAAAATCCCTTCCTGATCCCCCTAGAGGCAATCAGATTTTCCCTGGATCAACTTTACCTATAAATGTCAGTACCCAGTTATATTATGTACATTTAGGAAAGTACCCAGGCCTTTCTTAAAGCAATCTACTGAGTTAGCCAGAACCACCTCTGGAGGGAGTCTATTCCATATTTTCACAGCTCTTACTGTGAAGAAACCTTTCCGTATTTGGAGATGAAATCTCTTTTCCTCTAGACGTAAGGAGTGCCCCCCTGTCCTCTGTGTTGACCGTAAAGTGAATAACTCAACACCAAGTTCACTATATGGACCCCTTATATATTTGTACATGTTGATCATATCCCCCCTTATTCTCCTCTTCTCAAGAGTGAATAAATTCAGTTCCTCTAATCTTTCCTCATAGCTGAGCTCCTCCATGCCTCTTATCAGTTTGGTTGCCCTTCTCTGCACTTTCTCCAGTTCCCCGATATCCTTTTTGAGAACTGGTGCCCAAAACTGAACTGCATATTCCAGATGAGGTCTTACTAATGATTTGAGCAGGGGCAAAATTATATCTCTCTCTCTGGAGTCCATACCTCTCTTAATACAAGAAAGAACTTTGCTTGCTTTGGAAACCGCAGCTTGACATTGCATGCTATTATTGAGCTTATGATCTACCAAAACCCCCAGATCCTTCTCCACTACGGATTCCCCCAGTTGTACTCCCCCTAGCATGTATGATGCATGCATATTCTTAGCCCCCAAGTGCATAACTTTACATTTATCAACATAAACCTCATCTGCCACATAGTCACCCAATTAGACAGAGCACTGAGGTCGGCTTATAAATTGGAGACCTCCTGTAAGGACGTTATTCCACTTCATAGCTTGGTGTCATCTGCAAAGACAGAAATGTTGCTTTTGATCCCAGACCCAATATCATTTATAAAGATATTAAAAAGTAAGGGTCCCAGCACTGAAACTTGGGGTACACCACTGATAACCTTAGACCATTCAGAGTAAGAATCATTAACCACGACTCTCTGAATTCTGTCTTTTAGCCAGTTTTCTATCCATTTACAAACCGATATTTCCAAGCCTGTAGACCTTACCTTACACATGAGCCGTGTGTGGGGAACTGTATCGAACGCTTTTGCAAAATCCAAGTATACAACGTCCACCGCCACCCCTCTGTCCAAGGTTTTACTTACCTCTTCATAAAAAGAAATCAGGTTTGTCTGACAACTTCTGTCTTTCATGAACCCATGCTGTCTATTGCTTAAAATGTTTTCTTCCAGCATGAACTCGTCTATGTGGTCTTTTAATAATCGCTCCAGTATCTTCCCAACTATAGAAGTTAAACTAAAAGGTCTATAGTTACTTGGTAAAGACTTTGTTCCCTTTTTAAATATAGGCACCACGTTTGCCCTGCGCCAATCCAGTGGTACTATTCCCGTCATTAATGAGTCCCTAAAAATTAAATACAATGGCTTTGAAATTGCAGAGCTCAATTCTTTTAAGATCCGTGGGTGGATGCCATCTGGTCCAGGTGCTTTATCCACCTTTATTCTGTCTAAATATTTCTGGACCATATCACTTTTGAGCCATTGTGGATCATTCAGGGCTGTGTCACTACCACCCCCATTATGGACATGAGCTCCCCCATGCTCCTTTGTATACACAGAACTGAAGAAAGTATTTAATAAATTAGCCTTCTCTTTGTCCCCTGTCACCCACTCTAGATTATTTTGTAAAGGGCCTACATGCTCAGACCTGACCTTTTTACTTTTAATATATTTGTAGTACATCCACAACCCCAGTTCCTCCAGTGGCTCTGGCTGAGCTTTTGTGAAAACCTACTTGAAATAACCGGGTATAAATACTCAATCCTTTGCATTGAGGACAGAAAAGGTGGAAAAATAAGAAAAGGTACAGTACCTCAGATGAATTAACATCAACGTATTTAGTGAAGGGAATTTAAAACACATTGTAGATGTAATGAAGATTTAATAAAAAGGGAAAAAGCAAATACTTATTAGTCACAGTGAGTGGTGCCAGCATCACTTTATTTACACATAATTAGCCTCCATCCAATATGTAGCACAACTTAGTTGACCATTGTGTATGAACATATATAGACGCCAACTGCTAAGTGCGCATACCATCTGTCTCATGTACTACCATAGAACATCAGCTGTCTTTAAAATACCATTCAAACTCAGTCTGCGAATATATCATCTATGAGGAATAACTGAGAATCCAGGAATTCTTTGTTTCCTGCTGTTATTATTCCAGCAATAATACAGTACATATTTTAAAAATTCAGTTTAGTAAGAGAAGGGAAGATGGAAAATATTCACTTTCAAAACCCTGCATGCAATAAAGGTCTTTTCTGAGATGAGATTGACAGGAGGAGTGCTGGACTAGGAATGTTGGCCCACTTAACTGGTTGTATTGTGAAAGACTTAAAGAGGACCTTTTGTGCATACCAAGAAAAGTACTGTGCTGCATAGACGGCTCTTGAAAACAGTGCTGGGGAAACTCTAGACATAGTTTGAGATGCTTCTAAAATCATTTAGAATTAACTGACAGGTGCATTTGATCTTCTGATCTGCATTCAACCTGTTTTTACATTCCCATAGAGTTATAGGGGAATGAAAAACCCATTTGAGGTAAACAAAAGCCCTTCAATGCAGATCTTTAAGAAGGTGTGTCTCGCCTGCACAGCTCTGTATGTTGGTGACAGTCCACTGTAGCTCCATGAGTTATAGTTAAAGTGGTTCTACATGTAGCTCTTCCCCTGCAGGAGTCGGGTTCTCAGTTCTGTGCCTTACCTCCAAGAACAACCTCAGCCCTTATGATACACCTGGCTGAATGAAAGGGCCTGCAAGCACTTATAAGATCATGAGTATAGATACCTTTATCTCCCTTGTGAATTAGTACCAGTAAACCTATACAAGACCGTTTAGTGGTAAATGGTGGGTAAATAGTGGTTTGAGCATAAATGAACACACAGAAGGTAGGTTCAGACACAGTTGCAAGACAGTATAATCACTATGCCAAGGTAACTTAGAATAGAATTCTGTACCACTAGACTGGGATTAACTCATGAATAATTAAACTTAGTGGTAAATGGTGGGTAAATAGTGGTTTGAGCATAAATGATCCCAAACACACTGAAGGTATCATGTGTTAGCAGGTTAAGCCCTTTGTCAATGAACCACAACATGTTTTGCAAGACAGTATAATCACTATGCCAAGGTAACTTAGAATATTTTTTGTTTTTTGTTTTTTTTTTTGGTGTTTTGATTTTTGGTTTTTTTTTTTTTTTTTGTTTTTTTCATGATTTTTTTTTTTTATGTTATCTATTTGACATTTTTTTGTGTTTTTCTATAAGTATTGTTTTTTATTTTTTGGGATGTTTTTTAAAAAAAATACTAAAATGTTTAAAAATTTTGTCTTAGCATTTGGAATTATTTACACAATGTAAAAGTGGCTCCCCCCCCACACCCCCTGATAATTAAGATCATGTGTTTTTGGTCAGCTTGTAATTAGCCCCTCCCCCCCACACCCCCTGATATTTAATATCATGTGGTTTTGGTCAGCTTGAAATGGTGCATGATTGATGTTAAGAAATGTAAAAGGGGTATTTAGATTCTCCCCAAAACATCAATCATGTCCTTCATTCCCTGCTGCATGGTGGCCATCTCCTTCTGCATGTTTTCCATCTGCAGATTCCAGGCCATGATCTGCCCAATAAGCCTGTGGGCACTGTCAGTGGTAAATGGCTCCATGTCGTTCCACAAACAGATAAGCATCACCTAAAAGTTGGGTAGAGAAAACACAAGAACCACAACATGTTTTTGGAATGTGTTCAAACATTATTTTTTTTATTATAGTGCACATCCAAAACGTTTTATTAATTTTTGTTATTTTTCGTTTTTCTTTTTTGGTTGTTTTGGAATTTTTGGTTTTTTTTTTTTTTTTTGTTTTTTTTGGAAAATGATTTTTTTTAAAAGTTTTTTATTTTTTTATGTTATCCTTTTGACATTTTTTTGGTGTTTTTCTAACAACATATTGTTTTTTATTTTTTGGGATTGATTTTTTAAAACAAACATTTTAAAAACATGTTTAAAATTGTTTAAAAATTTTGTCTTAGCATTTGAAATTATTTACACAATGTAAAAGTCCAGAAACTTACAAAGTTCAACAGGTAAACCCATGAACAGAAGAAGCCAAATTTTGAATATGCACACTAATTTAACTGGAAAATGGGTAATGTCAACATTTTGCTATGTTCCATCATGGGGAATCAATGGACGTGTTTTGTGAATTGTGAGCATGAGACCCTGCTTAACATATTTATCCCCCCCCCCCAAGCATTAGGGGTTGCAAACACAAAATGCGTAGATTGAGATCCCCTGATGGCACAAAGCACAGGTTGACATACCGTGTGCATATTTAAAATATGGCCTCTAAAATTAATTAAACAGCGCTTCAAAAGGGTAATGAAGGACATGATTGATGTTAAGAAATGTAAAAGGGGTCTTTAGATTCTCCCCAAAACATCGATAATGTCCTTCATTCCCTGCTGCATGGTAATTACATCTGCGCAAGTTCAGGTACGAATGGTAATAACATCTGCGCAAGTTTCACGGACGAATGGTCCTTACATCTGCGCAAGTTTCAGGTACGAATGGAATAACATCTGCGCAAGTTTCACGGACGAATGGTCATTACATCTGCGCATGTTTCACGAACGAATGGTAATAACATCTGCGCACGTTTCACGGACGAATGGTAATTACATCTGCGCAAGATTAGACATATCAAGTATAACCATAGTAGCGCACGTGCTTGACTTACTTTTTTTGATGGCTTTTCGAATTCTCCTGTATTGATCGTGCTCCCTGGATTTGATGTCGGACCATCGTTTGCGCAGTTGATCCTTGCCCCTTCGTACGCCGAATTTCTGCTCCAGGGTGCTGACGATTGTAGTGAGAATCTTGTCCTTGCGCAAGTTGGGACGAGGGTACGGCCCATTTTCCCCGTCGTAATCTTCCCTTTGGAGGATGTCCACCATCTCCACCATCTCTTCAAAGGCCATATTGGTGGCCTTATATCTGCTGCTAGATGTAGATGTGTTGGCTTCTTGGCTTTCCTCCGCGCTACTGGCTGAGAATGTGTCCGCCATATTCATGAATTAATTCACCAACAATGCAACGAGGGGAAGCGGGGCGGGGAATACTCGTCATGAGGAACGTCATGGGCGGGCGACGCGGAGGACGCAGGCGGACTTCGACGCGTGCGCAGTGTATATAAGGCTGTTTGAGGGGCCCACGTGTTCCCGAACGGAAGTAGCGAGCGCTCTGTACGAAGGTAAGTGTTTTCTAGGATGCATTACTGTGTTTTTTTTTGGGTTTTGGGCCAGCATTTTTTAAGGATATGTGTGTGTTGCTGCCTGTGTGTAGGGGTTGCTGCCTGTGTGTAGGGGTTGCTGCCTGTGTGTAGGGGTTGCTGCCTGTGTGGATGTGTTGCTGCCTGTGTGTAGGGGTTGCTGCCTGTGTGGATGTGTTGCTGCCTGTGTGTAGGGGTTGCTGCCTGTGTGTAGGGGTTGCTGCCTGTGTGGATGTGTTGCTGCCTGTGTGTGTAGGGGTTGCTGCCTGTGTGTAGGGGTTGCTGCCTGTGTGGATGTGTTGCTGCCTGTGTGTGGGTGTGTTGTGTAATGTTTGTTAAGAAAAACTGGTTGTGCGTTTTAAGTAACATTTGTGTTTTTGGTCTTTTGTATTGCCATTACTAACAAAACAGAAACAAACATGTCATCACCCCAGTTGAATCCATTCAAGGACCAGCAGTTCATGTCCGAATTCATTGCCCTGTACAGAAAAAATACCAACCTGTGGCAGCTCAAGAACCCTTTGTATGGCAATAGGGATGTCCGGAAGGCAACACTGGGGCCACTTGTGGCTTTTGTGAAGACTAAAGTCCCCAACGCAAACACCAAGTTTGTGGAAGCCAGAATTGCAAGTTTAAGGCACATGTACAAGCGGGAGCGCAAGAAGATTGAGGAATCAGTCAGATCAGGAGCAGCAGCAGAGAATGTTTATGTACCCAAGCTGTGGTACTACAACCAACTGACTTTTATAGGTGACCAGATGGAACCCAGGGAATCACTGTCGACTCTTCCCTCCACCCTTCCCTCCACTCTTCCCTCCACTCTTCCCTCCACCCCAGCTGAGGCTTCCACGGAAGGAGAAGACCCCTCCACCTTGGAGCAGGCTGATGCGCCCAGCTGGAGCCAGGTATATATTTAGTAGCCTAAATTGTGATTGTGTGAATATTAATGCTGTCAACGTTAAAATGTGAAACAATTAACACCCTGAACTCAGAATTGTGAAAAAAACTGACAAAAATTATGCACACTTCTAAAAAGTGTTGGTGCAACATATCGATACATATATAGTGTATACATACATCCAGTAGTGGCAAAAAAAGCGTTAGACAACATTGGTGATCTGCTTGGAAAATGCAGGGGTCCAAATGATAGCCTTTTGGATCTTTTGGAAAATTTAGATGCTCGTTCCTAAGTTTACAATTGGATGATTGAGTAGGCCAGAAACCACAAAACAGGTGTTTGATTTTTGTTTTTATTTGCACACAGGATGAGCTGACCCAGGATGATGCCGGGACAAGTGGTATGGAGGAGGAGGAGGACATGCCCAGCGAGAGCCAGGAGGTGGCTGGGCCCAGCACGAGCCAGAGTGACAGCCAGACCCAATTAAGAAGTCTACCTCGACCCCTGCCCTTACCCCCAAGAAGGCCCAGGAGGATGACCATTGTGGAGGAGGAATCACTGGAACTGATTCGGAAGGCGAGTGCGATTCTCGACAAACCCCCCCTTCCAGAAGAGGGCTATGGCAGCTACGTGTCCAGCAGGTTGCTGCAAATGGAGAGGGGCCAACGGCACCTGTGTGAGGGCCTAATTTCTGAGGCAATTAGGGGGGGTTTGAGGGGTGAATTACGAGAATCCACCCGCCTGACCCATGAAGGCCCGACACCAACTTCTCCTCCTCCTCCTCCTCGTCTTCCTTCTCTCCTCCTCCTCCTCCTCCTCCTCCTACTCCTCCTCCTACCACAAGTCAGCCTCCAAGGAAGCGTGCAGGGAAGACTGCAGGGAAGAGTGCAGGGAAGCGTGGTGCGAAGAGTCGGAAGTGATTGCCTGGCTTCAGTCTGGTCTCACAGAAGACACAGGCTGTTGTAGTGCCACAGCTTGGGGACATAGATGTCATCTGCTGCTGTTCCTGGTCTGTCTGATTCCTGGTCAATCTTCTTGTGCTCCCTATATTGTATGAAATGTGCCCAAGCTTAATTTTTGGCTTCACAAACTTGGTGTCTGCCGTTGGGGCAAAAAGTCTTCCCAAAATCTACAAGTGGCTCCAGTGTTGCCTTCCTATTTTGTTTTGCCTTGTTTGTTTTAACCAGAATAAATGGTCATTTTATTTTCATCAAATAATGATATACGTGCTTGATATTCAAAAACATAGTTTCTTTAGGAGTAGGCAGGTACATGTCTAAACATTCATTTGACAATACAAGTGTAAAGTGCAACTTCAATGGAACTGCAAGTGCAGTCGCTGGAAAGGTGAGGTTTAAGATCGGAATTAAGGGCAAGCTCTGCTGACTCCACAATTGTATCATGTGTAATAACTAATCCTTTTGATAACCAACAAATAATAAAAAATATCTATATAGAGATATATGTACATATATAATATATAGATATATATATATATATATATATATAATTTTATTTTTATACACGTATAGATCTATATATCTATATATATTTATATATATATATATATATATATATGTAGATATCGATATATATTTTTTTGCGCTTATTGAGAAATATAGATATATTTTTCATTTGGTGATTTGGATATCTATATCTATATCTATATCTATATCTATATCTATATCTATATCTATATATATATATATATATATATATATATATATATATATATATATATATATATATATATATATATATACAAATATATAACTTCACTAAAGAATGCTGAAGAAAAAACGTTCGGGAGTACTCTGCGTGAATATACAAGCAGCAAGGCAAAATCATTCTTCAAGTACGATACCATACAAATCCCGCTGTCAGAAAAAAAAAAAAAAAAAAATTAAACAGCGTGACGATTGTGCGAGCTTCAAAACGAAGGCTAGTTTTACCAGACCGAGCGAGTCCGTGACATAATAGCTACTGAGCATGCGTCCTTTTTGGTACGCCGGACCATACTACACACGACCGGATTATCCGCTGGACTGCCAAGTCCAGCGGATAATTTGAGAACAAAACCTGAAACTTTAGTCCGCCGTACTTTGGCCAAAAAAAGTCCGCCGGCGCCTACACACGAGGGGATTATCCGCTGGACTTCGGTCCAGCGGATAATCCCGCGGGATAGTCCCTTCGTGTGTACGCGGCATTAGCCTTAACTGCCATGTGAATAATAATACTATAACTAGTTTGGAGTGCACACTAGAAAAATGGCTAGGATATGGTGCAATGCCCCCTGAGAGGTACCTCTTAGCATAAGCAACAATTGAAGGTCTCTGTGTAGCAGCTGTAAAGGGATAGTCTTTAGTCCTAACTCTTCAGCTGGCTAGCATTGGGGCCCAGTTGTACCATTGGAGCATGTGAGAATAGTCTCAGTCAAGCCTGCAGGCACCAGTACAGTTACTAGATGGCTGTATGGTCAGTTTGGAAAGGGCTCAGACTCTCTAGCAGCAGATAGTAAATCCCCACAGAAGCTGCTCACCAGTCCCAGTGATATTGCAGCTCACCATTCAGTCATATACAGCGATTAGTCAATTCTCTGCTCTGTACCCAGGGGACTCTTGCTGTCAGCACTCAGAACTCACTGCTCTGGCTGCCAATATGCAGCAATGATGGTACACACTGGACAGCAATGTGCACCCTCTAATCTCCCTCACGGCAAGAGGAAGCTGTGTCCTGTACAGCCTGGAAAATGTAGCTCTTTTGCCTCCTCCTGGCAATCTCCAATCTGGAAATTGTACTTCAAACAGCTCTTGATTACACAGTGGAGTCTAGTAAATTGAAAGGATTGACCTCCTTCTTTGACTTTACTAGAATACTGGGATGTGGACCTGATTGGTTGCCCCTAGAACTGGCTAAGCTTTAACTAAAAATTCTACACAGTGGAGTCTCTCCTCAGGATTACAGTTCCCACAGTGCATTGCTGCCTAAGCCAGTCCATTTAACTCTTCTTGCTCAGTAGCTCCCTCCTTTTGTTGAACTAGCTGGTAACCAATTCAGCTACAAGGAGCAGCTGCAGCCAGTGTGTCCCTCATGCTCATTCTTAGCCAAACACATGGCTACATAAAACAAAAACATTTTTTACCCAAACACATTCCCTGCATTAAGGTGAAAAAACATTTTGCCACTTTCTGTGACACCTCCCAAAGTCCTGTATGAATCCAGCACTGTGCCTGACTGCAGGTATTCTTCCTTATCTTTCTTTTCTTACAGGAGGATCAGGCAGCAGTCATTGGCTCCTGATCCTGACAATCCAATCATATGAGGTAGGAGTGGGTGCGGGGCAGAGCCGCACTGTGTGTGTCTTTGGACACACACAGCCCTGCTCAGGAGGTCCACAATCAACTTACTATGGTGGCAGACACAGAAGAGAAGGTTCAGGGCTCTTATGTGCAATAACATGTTTATTATTTTAAAATACAGAATAAGTGCAGTGCGTAAAATTGCATAAATGAAAAAGGCTTAAAAAGGAAAACTAATGCAGAGTTCAAAAAGTACAGTTGATAGGGACATGAGAAAAACATGTCAAGAACACGGTGACATACAACACTACGACAAGCTGAGAAAATAAAGTTCAATGCTTCCGAGCATGCGTCAAATTGTTTCTGAGCATGAGTGATTTTTTTCTCGTCCGAATTGCATACAGACGATTGCATTTTCGGATAGGAACTTTTCCCGACCGAAAAATTGAGAAAATTATCTCAATCTTTTGTTGGCTGGAATTCCGCCAGCAAAAGACCAATGGAGCATACATACTGTCGCATTTTCTGACAAAAAGCTCTCATCAGAGTTTTGCTGGAGGCATTTTCGATCGTGTGTATGCGACATTAAAGTCACCTAGGATGATAGCAGGTACTTCAGAGGAGAGAAAATAGGGTAGCCATGCAGAGAAGTTATCCAGAAAGAATGACACTGGTCCAGGAGGCCGATAAATGACTGACTGTCAAACAAGCTTGAGAGAAAAGATGAACGCAGTGCACTTCGAAAGAGCAGGGGGAATGAGAGGGAATTGTGGGGAGAGGAGAAGTCCGACGCCACCTCCTTTTCGTCCACTGGGTCTAGTGGAGTGAGTCCAGAGGAGGCCACTGTGGAACAGGGCAGCTGGAGAGTAAGTATCGAATTCCTGGAGCCAGGTTTCGGTAATAGCAAATAAAGTAATAGATTTGGAGAGGAAAAGGTCATTAAAAGAAGCTAGTTTGTTGAAGACTGAGTGGGCATTCCAGAGGGCACATAAAAGATGGGGGCTGACTTGTGGAATCAGGGGAATTGGGATGAGAAGGTGGGAGTTATTTACAACTGGTCTGGACAGAGTACAATACAAGAGGGGGCAACAGGATAAGGTTAAATGTTTGATCTTCTCCAAGGCAGCGTAATACAAAATAAGTGACCCTTATAAAAATAAACAAACAGGTATAGACAGCAGTTTCAAATTCTTAGGATGGCAGAATTAGAGTTCAGTTGTAATCCAGTGTATAAGAGAAGAGTGGATTCTGTGCAGTTACCAGGGTATGAAGAGTCAGGTGGGAAATCGCAGACAGGTAGAGCGACTTTTTGTGTTGCACAAATTAATTCTGTGAAGTTCATCCTTGGCTTATTTTTTTTGAAGGAGCTCTTGTGCCAGTACCTGGATGATACAGAAAATGGCCCTATAATGCATCCAGAGTATTTCTGGGGGACTATAACTAAGTTTCCTGCACCACTGTAATGTGTATATGTGTGCGCCACCTGTTTCAGGTCTGTCTGTGCTACCTGTGCCAGTTTTTACAGTATTTCAGAGTGAAATAGAAACTAGTGCAGGTTTGCCTCTAATTAACAGAGGGAATACAACAGTTTTCCATATAGAGAACTGCTGAATATGAGAACTCCCACCAGGTGTGACCTTGTGGTGTCGAAAGCGAGCTGTCAGTAGAGAGCTTGGTGCGTGCACATCCAGCTCTCCTGTTCTTTGTGATGCTTGTCACAGACATGGCATAACAAGAGAGCTAATCTGCTCCATTTGTTTATGTTTAGAAGAGTAGAGCAAGCTTATGCTTGCACAACTCTTTGCTAATTCCCCCATGTTGTTTATCATCATCAGACAGGGCGAGGTGCTGTTCAGACAGTCTCTACCCATTATTGAGTGCAAGGAGACCATCCTTATCTTGGGGTCTTTGTTATCCAGTTCAGTAGCCACTTAATCCTTTCATTGAAGTCTGAAGAAGGTCAGTTTGCTGCCAGGTCTCTTGTACAGCGCATTTGGAGTTGGTATTTTCTTTGCAGCCATATTTTACTCTAACAGTATGTGTGCTTTGATACTTCCGTCGATATGAGTGACAACCTTTTCTGTCACTTTTAATTATTTTAACCTGTTCCCATCTGCGCTATAGCCGAATGACGGCTATATCGTGGATCTACATTGCCGGGAGGCCGTCAATAGACATCCTCCCCTTTGCCTGATCAGCGCGTGCCCCCTGAAGGTCAATGAGACTTGGGTAATCACAGATCAGATTAAGGGGCCGATCCCAGCCCCTTACCATGTGATCAGCTGTCAGCCAATGACAGCTGATCACGTGATGTAAACAGAAGATTGGTAATCGTTTTTTTTCTCCTCACACTGACAGCGTGAGAAGAAAAAACAGCCAATCACTGGCTTCTGTGTAAGGGAACATCGGTACAGAAGAGGAAGAGGCACAGCCACCTCATATGTGCCAACCAGTACCACCTGCCAGTGCCCACACAGTGCATATCAGTGCCCACCAGTGTATATCAGTGCCACCAATCAGTGCCAACTATCAATGCCCAGGAGTGCCACCTATCAATGCCCACCAGTGGTGCCAATCAATGCCTTATCAGTGCCACCTAGCAGTGCTGCCTATCAGTGTCACCTACCAGTGCCCATCACTGTCCATCACTGCCACCCATCAGTGCCCAGTGCCAGCTATCAGTGTCCATCAGTGCCACCTATTAGTGCCCTTCAGTGCCACCTATAAATGCCCTTCAGAGCTGCCCATCAGTTCCACCCATCAGTGCCACCTCCAAGTGCCACCTATCAGTGCCCACTAGTGCCACCTCTCAGTGCCCATCAGTGCCGCCTCATCAGTGCCGCCTCATCATTGCCCACCAGTGCCACCTTATCAGTGCCCATCAATGCAGCCTATCGGTGCCCATCAGTGAAGCCTATCAGTGCCCATCAGTGCAGCTTCATCAGCATACATCAATGAAGGAGAAAAATTACCTGTTTTCAAAATTTTATAACAAAATATAAAACTGTTTTGTATTTGTTTTCGATCTTTTTTCATTTTTTTAACAAAAAATAAAAAACCCAGAGTTGATTAAACACCACCAAAAGAAAGCTCTATTTCTGGGAAAAAAATGCAAAAAATGTAATTTGGGTACAGTGTAGCATGACGCGCAATTGTCATTCAAAGTGTGAGCGCTGAAAGCTGAAAATTGGTCTGGGCAGTCTGCCCAGTAAGCAAGTGGTGAATGGCTAAGAAACAGGCAACTTCTCATACCATGTTTTATATGGCTCAGATCAGTGTAACAACAACAAACATTTGAGACGCATAACAAGCCTGATTGGCTGCAGTACGTTTACATTACTGTAGATGGCAGCAGACATATTGAACTCTATAGGGTTGATTTAATAAAGACAAAAGAGCTGTTCTCTTTGCAACAGAATGTTCCCCAGTGAATGAGGTGAAGCTCTGCTGACTTCCAGCATCAAATTCTGTACAATCAAAAATATTGTGTTTTTTTTTTTTTTCTTTGTACGTCAAATATATTTTGCAAAGTGCATTTTAACCACATTTATTAAGCTAACAGAAAATCACAAAGTGAACAGCCTTCAATAAATCAAGCCCAACGTCTCATAAAATGTATAATGGGACCAGAGAGAGAGTAGTGGGGTGAGAGGTAAGCGAAGAAGAAAGGGAAAATTGCTAACACTAACTTATAATACAGGAATTGAACAGACAGGAGGGATAAAGTAGTACAAGAGATATCCAGTGCTGTATGCTGTGTTGCTAGATAAACTATCATTCCTTTCTCATTGAGTGTTAAGTCATAGCTCCCAACTGTCCCTCTTATTGGTCTGATGTGTGCATCTTTACACAAAATGTGCTTTTTTTTTTACACCCCAAAGTGGTATACTTCACAAATCTTTTATCCAAACTCTGTATTACTGCATTGTTTTTGTTTGTTTGTTTTTTAAGCCAATATAATCGAAAAGTAGAGGTCAAAAATGCTCTTGTATCATTTATTCAATCATTTTCTGAGTATTAGATCTTTGTGGTTTATGTAACCATGGCCATGTTGTCCATGTAACCAGGGCCGTGATGGGGATGTGCGTTAAAGGCTGTCCCTCTATATCATTTCAGGAAGTTGAAAGGTATGGTTCAGTGGAAGTACAATTGTTTGCACCAGCCATAGCATACCTCTGAAAAGTGGACAGACCTTAGCAGAGGGGTTGATGCATAACAAATGCAGCACTACCCCTGCAGGAACTGCTTGTGATGATGGGTCCTCTGTTCTGCCACAACTCGCTTAACTGCCTGAAATGTCTCCACAGACACACTTGGTCATACACCAAAGCCGTTTACAACTGTGGACTTAAGGGTTAGTAGGCTACCACACTAAGAATGCACAAGAATAAGGCCACAAACTGCTTGCAAATAATTAATTAAATGTATTAGGGCAATGCATACAAACAGAGAGTAAATCAATAAACACGTAACACTGACTTAAGGACACTATGTAGGGTGAAATGGTTAAATACCCACTAGCTGGCACTCAAACATTATTGAAAGACTAAACTAAACTACTACTGGGTAACTAGAGTCTCTAAACAACCTCAACCAATTCAGAAGAATAAAAAAGACTCCTGGTGTACACCTTGTGCATACAACCCCAACAGCAGGCAGTTGTATGTATTCTTAGAATGGGGGTACCCCTGGAGGTGGTAGCCTGGAGTCTAGTAATTAACGTTGGCTGGCTTTCGGTGGGGCCCTTCCTTATGTGGTGCGCTGTCCCTTTAAGAATGTGGTTGGAAGATAGGAGATCGGTCACTTTGTAGCAGTAGTCTCTATTTGGACTAACAGTGGGTGGTATGCCTTTAGGATGTGTAGTTCTGCTCACCACTCAACCACCTTGCAGGCCGCAAATCTGGTCCCAAAGACTTGGTAATCTGTAGTCCCTCATATCCTGTTCACTCCTCTCCTGCACATACTTCTTTTTGCCATATCTTTTGCACTCCTCTCCTGCACATACTGCCCTCTGTCATACTTTCTGCACTTCTCTCTTGCACATACCGCCCTCTGTCATATCTTTTTCACTCCTCTCTTGCACATACTGCCTACTGACATACCCTTTGCACCCCTTTCCTGCACATACTGCCTGCTAAGACACTTCTTTAGCATTGCTTGTAATATCCCTATATCCCTAGCCTTGCCTGTCTACTTAATCCGAAAATGTGTTAGCAGGGGATATATATGTACACTACTGTGCAGAAGTTTTAGGCACGTGTGAAAAATTCTGTAAATTAAGAATATTTTCAGAAATAAAAGTGTTAATAGTTTATTTTTATGGTAAATGTCAATAAAGTCAATAAACAGAAGAGAAATCCAAATCAAATCAATATTTGGGGTGACCACCCTTTTCCTTCAAAACAGCATACATTTTTCTAGGTACTCTTGCACTTTTTAAAGGAACTAGACCGGTAGGTTGTAGATGAGTAAGCACTGAAATACAGTGCGAAACGCGTCAGCTCTGTACCCCCCCTTTTGTCGAGTTTTGGATTGAAGTGGTTCTGGCTTTTAAATAAACCTTTTTGAATTTTATTTTCCCGGTGTGCGGCTGTCTGGAGTTCTTCCTGATTTTTAATTTGCGGTAGGTTGTAGAGTTGGGCGAAAGGTTCGGGCCGAGCAAAAGTTTGGCCCGAACATTGTTGGAGAGCTTGGTATATACAATGCTGAATTGGTGGCTAACTAGTGGCCCTACTGTGTGGCAGTTTAAATGTAGCATATAGGGGTGGAGGTTGCTATATATACATATATTTGGGGGCTTTAGTTTACCCCTTATGAGGTCCACTCAGACATTCCACCCTAAGAATTCCCCTGATGGTTATCGCCTTGTTGCTCTACTTCTCTTTTGCTCACGTTTGTGGATCTGTTTACCATTCAACATTTGTTGGTACACATTCTAACCTACATTTTACAATGCCGGGACAACTCTTGGCAGTTGACCATTATTGACTACGATACTTACTTCAAGCTCCTGAAGAAGTTGCAAGGTACCTCCACCATGATTCACTGCGGCCTGCAGACAATCATTATTGTACCACTCTCCAGCCCTTTCACAAACAAACTGCCTCCTGCTATTGCCAAATATTTACATTTTTGTCTCAACAGTCTAGAGCATATGCTGCTGTTTATCTGCACCCCAGTTACTATGTTTTTATGCATAGATGAGTCACTTAACACCTTTCCTCCATTAAGACTACTTCTGGCCAGACTTCTCCAGACAGTAGATGGGTATACCTGGATCCTGATGGTTTCCACCAGTTCTGTGCTGATGAAACTGCTGGACATTTCCCGATGTCGAAGGGAAGTAAGTATGATGTGTCTTTCATCTTCTGCATTAGGTTTCTTTGGCCAACCACTGTGTCTATGGTCCTCAACATTGCCGGTTTCTTGGTACTTCTTAAAAAGAGCTTGAATGGCACATTTTGAAACCCCAGTTTATCTTTGAAATCTTTGTCTGGAAGAGACCTTGCTAATGCAGTATGCGTCTTGCGTCTTGTTGCTGTGTTCAGTCTTGTCATGGTGTATGACCTATGTCACGAAACAGTCTTCTACAACCTCAGCTTAGTAGCAGAATTTGGCCATTCCTCATCCAGTTTTAGGCCTCCTACACAGCTGCTTCTGTTTTAGTTAATGACTATGTTTCAACCTACATATGAAATTGATGATCATCATCACCTACTTGGTATCATTGGTTATTCATACACCTGACTCTAGTCCTACAAAATCCTACAAATATCTCACCCTAGGCTTATACTCGAGTCAATTCGTTTTCCCATTTTTTTGTGGTAAAATTAGGTGCCTCGGCTTATATTCGGGTCGGCTTATACTCGAGTATATACGGTATATATATATATATGTATATATATATATATATATATAAACACAGTAAAACCTTGGTTTAAGAGCGTTTTGCAAGACAAGCTAATTTTCTTCTATAAATTTTGACTTGATATTCAAGCAATGTCTTGATATACAAGTAGCGTCATGTCACAACTGAGTATAAAAGAAAAGAGTGGCACCTCTAAGTGTAGCAATACAATTTCATTTAATGAAGGTACAACATTTAGAAACTCACATAGCCATTGATGTCGTCCCTTTCCTGCTGTGCCCCACGTGCCGTTCAAGCTTCGCTTTCAGAACGCTCTACTGCAGGGTAGTCTTCCCGATCACGATGCAGACAGCTTTACCCCAGATGCCTGCATACTTAGATGTGCCTCTTTTAATCATCAACCATGTGAGTTGCTAAATGTTGTACCTTCATTAAATGTAACCGTATTGCTACACTTAGAGGCGCCTCTTTTCTCTTTTATACTCTCTAGCTCCTGATGGATTTTGCTTCTAATCCACTTGTGGAGGCTTCCATTTTTGGATGGACATTTTATGGTTACACAACACACATTGCTATAATCTTTTTATATGGATTATAAACTGAAGGACTTATGAATAAATGGTCGTGGAACAAATTATTTGAGTTTCCATTATTTCTTATAGGGAAATTCGCTTTGATATACAAGTTTTTTAGATTACAAGCATGTTTCTAGAACGAATTATGCTTGCAATCCAAGGTTTTACTGTATATCTATATCTATATCTATATCTATATCTATCTATCTATATATATATATATATATATATATATATATATATATATATATATATCATTGAATTTCCTTTATAGCTTAAATGTTTTTGTACCTTTAAAGTTTGCAAAGTCACTACAAATAGTAAATCATTTTCTCTCTCTCGCTTTTGGTGCATTAGTCAATGTTGCTAACAGCAAAATAACATCAAAAATAGCACCCTTTCCCACATTGAACATAATAGCCAGAGGGAAAAACCTGAAATAATCTACCATCTGTACAGTTGGCTGTCAGAAAGCAATCATGTCTTCTTGTCATGTAGCTCTTTTTTGTGGCGAGACTTATGCATGTCTGTGGTTTAACACACACTCTATTAAAGGCCCCTAAAATCCGTGCAATTTTTATAATACTCTGTGCAACGTAATCATCTTTGTCACCTAAGTACATGTGTATGCTGACAAAGCTTCAAGTATTCAAATCTAGTTCGCAAATAGACTTAAATTTAAATTAACTACAATGTTTCAGATATTTCAACTTTTCAATTCATAAAGTACCATGTAAAAGAAGTTCCAGCAAGCAACAGTTTTAAAATTAATTATGTGACACAGGTGATGAAACTATTTTCGAATTATGAATGACATAGATGAATCACATGACTCTTTAGTGATCACAATACTACTTTGCAAGTGGGTGCAGTTAAGGCAAACCTAACTTGGACCAAAAATGCTTAAGTTTCTAAAGGTGCTGGAATGCAGATGCCAACTATATATGTGTAGCACCCTGGAGTTTAGACAGGGTTGCTCCTCACAAATTTACCTGCCAGGATTAGTTATCCTGGTTGATTGTTAGAGATCTATTGATTTCTCCCAAAGTGTGGCCTTGTTGCACTTTTCTCTTCTACCACTAGGTGGCCGGGTACTTGGTGGTACTAGATATGAGAAGGGCAACCTAAGGTCAGGTTATGGGTAAAGTATATGAGGGGTCTCAGCTATTGGGCAGGGGTTTTCTTGGATTCCTTGGCCTGCTGGGAGAGCATATATAGTCGGTTGGAGTCAGGTGATCTATGTTCTGTGCCACCTGGACGGCTGTCTGGGTGGACGCGTGTCATATTGTTCGGGCTGCTAGGCCAGAGATTGGGCCTATCCCGGGGCATCTGGCTGCTAGGCTGTCTGAGGGCCTATCCAGAAGCAAGAGAGAGCAGCGCAGAGTTGGGACTGCGGCTTGCAGTACAACCAGAAGTGACGGTTATGCCGGCTGGAGAACCTGTCGTGGTCAGAGGTAGAGGGGAAGCTGTCGCCACTAAGGGACCATCCGCCTTATTACCAAGGACCACAGTGAGTAACTGAAGCAAGTACTGGAGCAGTATTCTCACCGAATGGGCATGGTGGAGAATAGGGAAACTTCAGGTGGCGATCAAGTCAGGGACCCAGCCAGCGGAGGTGACACTTGCAGAGCAGCCTTGTGTAACAAGCCAGAGATCGAGCAGGCCAGCGGGGTGAAGCTTGAGAAGTATCTGTGAGTGCCAAGCTAGGGACCCAGCAGAGAGGCGGGGGTGACGCTTGAGGAAGATACCACCATGAAGATTGGAGGAGCTCAAGGGGTTCAGTGGCAGTGAATCAGAGGGTCTAGTGAGAGACCAGGAGCTTAGTGTGCTGAAGAACTACCAGGAGAAGCTGTAGTGAAAGTGAAGGAACTGTTACGCTTTGTGTTAGGAACTGTAAAAGACTGTTGCCATAGGAAATCACATCCCTGTACGTGCAGATGTGGCATCTTGCTGGAGGCCTTTCCCTGCATGGCTGTCTTCCTATTGAAGTCTCGGAGTCTGCTAATTGAACTTGCAACTACTTAACCCTAACCCTGTTTCCCCCATAAAAGTTTGTAAGAGAAATAAACATCTCTTTTGCATTCAAGAATTGTCTGGCACCCGATAAATGTATCCACCTTGCACCCACCATGCCTCACAACCCACCATATACAGAAGGATGTAATCTATCTCTGGCCCTGAAGGTTCTTATTAGACTGAATGGGGCCGAAGACCTTGCTACATATGCTAGTCTTTAAATTAATCCATGTGTCACGGTAGAGTTCCTTGTATCCTATGCTCAGAATGTATAAAGAGCCTTGAACTTTTCTAAGCTTTACTTCTATCCGTCAAATGCCCGGTCCTCTACTGACAACTGAAACTCTGGTATTTGGCAGAATGATAGACAACTGGCACAGAACACACAGAGTGTTAATAAAACACATTTAGCAATGTTTTTACCTTCATATTCAGTTTAAAACTTTCTTGAAGAAATAACATGTAGATATTGCTTTGTGTATTTACAAATGTATTTGTCCGGTGAGGTTTTATGTTAGCCAGTTTCTAAAAGTCTTCAAAATCAACTGTGCCCTAAGCATCTGCTACCATATTATTCCCCGGGCCAATGAGATGTATCAAGAATATACATATAGTGGTATGCATATTAACAACTGACCAATTACTGAGATGTTCGGCCCAGTGACTCAACCAAGTTGGGTTAAACTGTTAAATATTTGGGGCACCATTCGGGAAGAGCCCTTCTCCTTCTCTCTGAGACATGTTTATGTGTTGTGTGCACATATCAGACCTATCCAGATGTAGAGGAAGATCTAACGAAATTGTTGGATTACTTTCAAACTTCTACTTTGCTAGTCTGTGGTTACTGGTTGTGTGGAGATTTCTCTAGGCCTGAATCTTGTGCCATTTTGGGTATTCAGGGCCCTTTCCCTTCCTCTTTTTTTCCTGGTAAGGTTGTTAGGCAATACATTTGTAGCACATCCCCCATAGGAGCCGCTGGTAAATAGGGATCCCCCTCCCCTGCACGGCCAGACACAACAATTTTACACAAGCACACTTGAGCCAGAAAAACAGTCCAGCAACTTTGTTTTATTTGTTTATGTAGCCAAGTCCAGAACCTCTTTAGGCCTAATGGTGACCTCTAGAGTTAGGGACAGATGACATCCTTCTGTGTAGAGTGAGTTTACGAGGCATGGTGGGTGCAATGCAAGGTAGATTAATGGGCGCCAGACACTTCTTGAATGCAAAGAGATTTATTTTCTCTTAAACAGAACTGTGGGAGAGAGGGTTGGGGCCAGGGCACCCTTAAGTAGATGCAATGTTAATTGGCAGACTCTGAGACTTCTAAAGGTAGACAGCCATGCAGGGAAAGGCACCCAGCTGGACACCATATCTGCATGTGTAGACACACTGTCTCCTATTGTGACAATCTTGAACATTTTCTAACATAGGTTGTAACAAACTCTTTCACTTCCTCACAATCTCCTTTTTAGATCTTCACTCAACTGAGCTCCCAGTCTATCACTTAGACCCACTGATCCACTGCCACTGGATCTCCTGAGCTCTTCCAATCTTCTCCCTGAGTATGTTCCTCATGCGTCCCCCCCCCCCCGCGTCCCTGCTGGGTCCCTAGCTTGGCACTCACAAATACTCCTCAAGCGTCACCCCACTGGCCTGCTCAGTCCCTGGCTTGGCACACAAGACTACTCTGCAAGCGTCACCTCCGCTGGCTGGGTCCCTGGCTTGATACCTGCTGAAGTTTCCCAATTCTTCACTGTCCCCGGTTGGTGAGAATACTGTTCTGGTACTTGCTTCAGCTACTCACGGTGGTCCCTGGTAACAAGGTGGATGGTCCTTAAGTAGCGACAGCTTCCCCTCTACCTCTAACCATGACAGGCTCTCTGGCTGGCATAACTGTAACTTTGGTTGGATTGCAAGCCGCAGTCCCAACCGCGCGCTGCTCTCTTGCTTCTGGATAGGCACTCAGACAGCCTAGCAGCCAGATGTCCCTGGGGTAGGCCTCAGGTCCTGGCCTAGCAGCCCGGGGCAGTACAACACATGTCCACCCAGACAGCCATCCAGGTGGCACAGAACCCCGATCACCTGAC
Organism: Lithobates sylvaticus; assembly: GCA_028564925.1. NCBI lineage: Eukaryota > Metazoa > Chordata > Amphibia > Anura > Ranidae > Lithobates > Lithobates sylvaticus. The sequence goes on from CM053027.1 coordinate 509,973,786, forward strand.
CTCACCCAAATAAATAGGCTCTCCCAACCCAAGAAGATCCCTGCCCATTGGCTGAGATACCCCGTCTATTCCTAATCTGTCCTTGCAAGGCCCTTGTCTTATCTAATGCCATCAGATACCTGGCCATCTAGTGACAGAAGAGAGAAGTGCAGAAATTGCAGATTTAGGGTGGAATAAATAGATCTCCTATCAATTGGCCAAGGTAACTATACCTGGCAGGTAAATTTACTAGCAAACCGGCCTAAACATCAGGGTGCTACATCTATTAGGGGTATTGAACTTGTATGGGGATGGGATTATTATGGGATGCCTACTTGACTGGAACAAAAGTCTCTTCAGGCACACTTCAACTATATACACTCTCTATATACATTCCTCCAGCACATCGCTTGCAGAACAAAAATGACAGATAAAGCTGGCACACTGTTAGTTAATCAAAAACAAAGGCAACAGTCAGATAAAACAAAGGCCCTTTACAGGCAGGGACCACAGGCCACTTTGGTGTGTAGAAAAAGTCACAGTGTTCAGTTACATTCCAGTGGCTACTGATCCCAGCATCACTTATTCAGGTACTGCCAGCCCACCTGGCTGCAGCTGCTCCTTTCATTAGCCCTCCTGGCTACTTCCCACAGTCCTCTCAGACTGCCACAGTCACCAGCCACCTGGCTGTCTTCTCCCTGGAGATCTCCTGGACGTGCTTGTTGGCTCTTATGTCCTAACTGTTGCTCCTGTGTCTCTGGACAGGACTCTTCTTTGTGTTTTCAGAGGATCCCTCCAGCACCTGAGCCCCAGGCCTGAGGTCACCCCCCCCAGACTAGAAGGCTACCCTCAAGGGCCTCAGACAGCCTTCCCAGCACTCCATCTCCAGCTTCCACCTAAACTTCCCACTGCCCCTGCTGGCTTGACTCTGATTATTTAAGAGGTGCCCTCCCCTGCCAGCCCATTTGGCCGCAGATTGGTTGGGGCCCTCATCAATACTCCAGGCAGCTCCTAACCTCTCTCCCATTTCTCTGATAGCTTCTCCAAGGTTACACATGTAGGGGGAGGTAAAAGTGGTTCTGCCCGATGAGTCATTCAGCCTCCCTGGATCCCGCACTCTGACCCAGATTTAAAACACAGGCTTGGCTGCCAGCTAAGCCAAACAATTTACCTACACTACAGAAAAAAAACTATGTACAATCTAGCACTCTACACTAGAGGATGCTACACATTGTTACAAAAAAGCTCCAAGGGACTGGAGATCCTTATTCTGTATCTAGAGGTGGAGATGCATCTTGAGTTCCACAAGCCTAGGTTAACTAAGTGACTCTCAGTAGTGATATTTAACTTACCTCTGCAGTACCTGACTCAGTGGAGGCACTGACTAAGTCATTTTTAAGAGAGACAATTCCATGCTCCCAACATGGCTTTGTTAGAACTTGGGTCAAGAGAGGATCTTTAGAGACCCTGAACTTAAGTGGATGACCAGATTCTTTAGTAAATGGCTACATTTTTACATGTTGATTAAGGAGGAAATATCATGCAACAAAGATACATTTACAAGCTTTTTAAAAGAAGACCTATAGTCTACAATGAGGTCTATACAGTCCCCACACCGTCTTATACTGTACAATGTAAACGTTGTTTAAGCCAAGCAAAGAGAAAAAAGGGTCGCCATCTTTGGCGACAAGTCAGCTCAGCATTTTCATCTGCATGTTAATGCAAGTTTTTTAATTCTAATGGTACAACAACCTCCAGACAAAAGCTTTAACAGAGATTTACTAATACATATTTTTAGTTTCCCTAACTTACAATGTTAGATTATACATTGTTGAGCTTCATAGTCCTAATTTCTGTGCTGGCACAATTTAATATTTAATTCATCCTGTTGGCAAAACATGCAGTCATGCTCTTGTTACGCTATTTTAAATAATCTTTGAAATTGGCTTTTGTGTTAAAACATGCAGTAAAATGCATGTCTGAGTCTGCCATATGCCTTCTGGGCCAAATAAAAATTGTATTTAATTAGGAAACCCATATGTCCCAATCTATTTGTTTCAGTATAGTCTTAGTTCTTGTTAACATTTTGTTTTTTCCCATCTTTCTGATTTACCAGTATTAAGATTTCTCTAAACGATTTTCAAAAATATAGGGAGTCTATACATGTACACTGTATCCAGTCTTAAACCCCTGGCTTCATAAATCATAATTGTACTGCCCATTTTTACGTTTTTTAAGCATAAAAGATAATGGGGTAAGAGGATATCGCATATTTGGATCTTGTAATATACTGTATTTATTGGCGTATAACACACACTTTTTCACCCTGAAAATCGGGTGCAACTAGTGTGTGTGTGTTATACGCCGATACTGCAATTTGGGCTGCCTAGGAGGGAACGGGACGATCACCATCAGATTACATACAGTGAGAATCTCCTGTTTACTCTGCGGCCTCTTTAATAGGAAGTCCCGTCTCCTGGGCCAGCATTGGACCAGTGTTCTGTCTATCATAGAAGCCGGTCCTGGAGACGGGACTTCCTATTAAAGAGTCCCCTGAGTAAACAGGAGATTCTCGCTGTATGTAATCTGATGGCGCTCCTCCCGCCCCCCTCCCTGTCCCCTCTGAGGCAGCAGTAATCTGAGGTTAGGCTTCAGATGGGCATTGATCAGGCTACATTCATGGCAATGGTGAGGCTGCATATGGGCATTGATCAAACTGCATTAATGGGCAATTGTGAGGCTGCAGATGGACATTGATCAGGCTGCATTCATGGCAATGGTGAGGCTGCATATGGGCATTGATCAGGCTGCAGATGGGCATTGATCAAGCTGCATTGATGGGCAATTGCGAGGCTGTAGATGGGCATTGATCAAGCTGCATTGATGGACAATTGTGAGGCTGCAGATGGCATTGATCAAGCTGCATTGATGGGCAATTGTGAGGCTGCAGATGGACATTGATCAAGCTGCATTGATGGGCAATTGTGAGGCTGCAGGTGGCATTGATCAGGCTGCAGATGGGCAATGGTGAGGCTGCATTGATGGGCACTGACCCTTATTTTGCTTCAATGTTCTTTATTTAAAATGTTATTTTTTTCCTGAAACCTCCCTCCTAAAATGAAGGTGTGTGTTATACGCCTGTGCGTGTTATATGCCGATAAATATGGTATTTAACCCAAATATCTTACGCGATATGAAAAATGTCAATTCGCCACAGGTGTATGCAGTATGAATTGCTCAGTAAATACCACATAAACCTGTCTAAAAGTCAATTCACAAAAAAGTAAACAAAAACAAACATTCATTAACCACTTGAGCTCTAGAAGATTTTACCCCCTTCGAGACCAGACCATATTTTGCTATTCAGCACTGCGCTACTTTAACTGGCAATTAAACACGCAACGCTGTACCCAAACTACATTTATATAATTTTTTTTCCCCACAAATAGAGATTTCTTTGGTGGTATTTGATCACCACTGGGTTTTTTATTTTATAAATGAAAAAAGAATTTTAAAAAAGAAAATCAATATTTTTTTACTTTTACTAATTAAAAATATCGAATTTCTTCATTAATTTAGGCCCAGATGTATTCTGTTACATGTCTTTGGTAAAAAAAAAAATCCCAATAAGTGCGTATTGATTGGTTTGCGTGAAAGTTATAGGGTCTACAAACTATCGTATATACTATACTGGAATTTGTATTTTTTTTTTTTTTATACAGTGGTGTGAAAAAGTGTTTGCCCCCTTCCTCATTTCCTGTTCCTTTGCATGTTTGTCACACTTAAGTGTTTCGGAACATCAAACCAATTTAAACAATATTCAAGGACAACACAAGTAAACACAAAATGCAATTTGTAAATGAAGGTGTTTATTATTAAAGGTGAAAAAAAATCCAAACCATCATGGCCCTGTGTAAAAAAGTGATTGCCCCCCTTGTTAAAACATACTATAACTGTGGTTGTCCACACCTGAGTTCAATTTCTCTAGCCACACCCAGGCCTGATTATTGCCACACCTGTTCACAATCAAGGCATCACTTAAATAGGAGCTGATTGACACAGTAAGGTCCACCAGAAGATCCTTAAAAGCTACACATCATGCCGAGACCCAAAGAAATTCAGGAACAATTAAGAAAGTAATTGAGATCTATCAGTCTGGAAAGGGTTATAAAGCCATTTCCAAAGCTTTGGGAATCCAGCGAACCACAGTGAGAGCCATTATCCACAAATGGCGAAGACATGGAACAGTGGTGAACCTTCCCAGGAGTGGCCGGCCGCCCAAAATTACCCCAAGAGCGCAGCGACGACTCATCCAAGAGGTCACAAAAGACCCCACAACAACGTCCAAGGAACTGCAGGCCTCACTTGCCTCAGTTAAGGTCAGCGTTCATGCCTCCACCATCAGGAAAAGACTGGGCAAAAATGGCCTGCATGGCAGAGTTCCAAGGAGAAAACCACTGCTGAGCAAAAAGAACATCAAAGCTCGTCTCAATTTCTCCACAACACATCTTGATGATCCCCAAGACTTTTGGGACAACATTCTGTGGACCGATGAGACAAAAGTGGAACTCTTTGGAAGGTGTTTGTCCAAGTATATCTGGCGTAGAAGGAACACTGCATTTCAGAAAAAGAACATTATACCAACAGTAAAATATGGTGGTGGTAGTTGATGGTCTGGGGCTGTTTTGCTGCTTCAGGACCTGGAAGACTTGCCGTGATAAAAGGAACTATGAATTCTGCTGTCTACCAAGAGATCCTGAAGGAGAATGTCCGACCATCTGTTCGTGTACTCAAGCTGAAACGAACTTGGGTTCTGCAGCAGGACAATGATCCTAAACACACCAGCAAGTCCACCACCGAATGGCTGCAGAAAAACAAAATGAAGACTTTGGAGTGGCCTAGCCAAAGTCCAGACCTGAATCCTATTGAGATGTTGTGGTATGACCTTAAAAAGGCCGTTCATGCTCGAAAACCCTCTAATGTAACTGAATTAGGACAATTCTGCAAAGATGAGTGGGCCAAAATTCCTCCAGGACGCTGTAAAAGCCTCATTGCATGTTATCGCAAACGCTTGGTTGCAGTTGTTGCTGCTAAGGTTGGCCCAACCAGTTATTAGGTTTAGGGGGCAATCACTTTTTCACACAGGGCCATGATGGTTTGGATTTTTTTTCACCTTTAATAATAAACACCTTCATTTACAAATTGCATTTTGTGTTTACTTGTGTTGTCCTTGACTATTGTTTAAATTGGTTTGATGTTCCGAAACACTTAAGTGTGACAAACATGCAAAGGAACAGGAAATGAGGAAGGGGGCAAACACTTTTTCACACCACTGTACTTGTAATGGCGGTGATCAGAGACTTAAAATTGGACTTCGATAGTGTGGTAAGCAATCTGACATTAACTGATGCTGGGGGGAACAGACTAACTGACATCTCCAGTGACACTAATACAGTGATTAGTGCTAATAATAATGTGTAATATACCATGTAATATACACTGTCACTGTACTAATCACACTGGCTGGGAAACGGTTAACATTTAGGGTGATCAAAAGGCTAACAAGTGTTAATGTGTGTACTGTGTGCTGTTTTCACTAAGCAATGTGCGCCCCCCCCCCCCCCCAATCCATACCAGACCCTCTAGGCCTGGTAACGATTTAGAGGGAGCTTCATGTCAAAAATGAAAACAAAATGACGTGAGCCCCCCCCCCCCCAATCCATACCTGACCCTTATCCAAGCATGCAGCCTGGCAGGCCAGGAAAGGGGGTGATGAGCATGCAACTCACCCCCCGAACCATACCAGGCCACATGCCCTCAACATGGGGGGGGGGGCACTCGCTTTCTCCTAAAGCACTTTGTCCTCATGTTGATGAGGACAAGGGTCCCTTCCCAACAACCCTGGCATGGTGGTTGTAAGGATGCAGGGGTAACTTGTCCAGACCTGGAAGCCCCCATTTAACAATTTCCTGTGCTGCTTCTCTGCCTTTGCTTGCCAAATCTATATATTTATACTGTGGGGCACAAGATCACTATGCACAACAGTCTTGTATAATTACAGTACAAGGTGCTGGAATGGAAACCATGTTCCACCACCCGACACCCTGCTGCCTCTCTACACAGTGTCGTGGATCCTGCAAACCAATCTGCTGGACATAAACAGTATCCAAAATCCCAAGTCAGCATCATTTACTACCTACCTTCACATTGAAAGTGACTTTTCACCCAACTTTTGTGAGATTCTAAATATGCCTTTGTACTTGAACAAGCTCCCTGTTTACCACCCACTCATTTAGCAATTATAACTATTATAGTAATGTTGCTGCTTGTTTCACACTTTTGTTAAACAGCTGATGGAAAATGTTGTGTATTTGTACAGTTAATAAATCAGTAATGCCCTATTAATTGCTTCTTTTTTTTGTTTAGCACAGGCCATGGATCTGCATAAAAGAACATATTGTGCATATGTATTATTCATAATGTCTCCACAATGATGCAGTTTCAAATGCACAATACACAGAAGTTGATGCATCCATGACGCTTTGTGCATTCGGGAGCCCCTGAGCATGCATACATCATGCAGTTCCCAGTTAAAAATGAGTCTGCAAATCTTATTACAGGCTTCCACTATGCCTTCTTTTTATAAATGATGCACCGATCCAGACACATTCAACTGCATTTGCTGGAAATGACTAAAGCTCGTAGGTAAACATAACATAGGAAAATTGCTGGTGACCAGGGGCGGACTGACCATTTGGGCACTCAAGCTCTGCCTGAGGGCCAGGGAACCAGCAGGGGTCCCCATTAGAGCCTCCGGGAGGCACGGCAGGGTGGATTCCACTTTTGTATGTATTTGCCTGCTTGTCGCCACTGCTGCTGTTAAACTCACAGCAGAGGAGGAGGCAGGCAGGTCTACATGGGGAGCAGCTGTAGGAGATGCCCAACATTTTTAATTAACAAGCGGGTGATGCATTGCTTGGACACGAGGCAGTCCTAGCAACCAATCACTTGCTTGTTAACAGAAGCATTGGGCAGCTCCTGCCCTTAGTGCAGACCTTCTCTTTTTTCCACCCTCTTTGCTGTGAGTTTAACAGCAGTGAAAGTGGCAGCAGGCATGGGGGGGGGGGGGTGTGATTGTAAGTGTAGCACTACCCCTGCAGGAGCTGCTGGTGAATGGTTCCCCTACTCCTGTACAGCCAGGCAACAAGTATTTTCCACTGTCATCCAGTCACAGTAAACAATCTTTGAGCTTGTTTTTGTTGTTTTATTAGGGGCAGTGGCAGCTGGTGCTCCAAATTATTGGGGGGGGGCGCAAACAAACTGAAAAATTTAAAAAAAACCCCCATCAATTGCAGACTGTACCATCAATTGCAGCCACTGTGCCCATAAATTGCAGCCACTGTGCCATTAAACACAGCCGCTGTGCCATCAAATGCAGCCACTGTGCCATTAAACGCAGCCACTGTGCCACCAAACATAGTCACTGTGCCATCAATTGCCTCCACTGTGCCCATCAATTGCCACCACTGTACCATCAAACGCAGCCACTGTGCCATCAAACGCAGCCACTGTGCCATATCAAATGCTCCCACTGTGCAATCAAATGCTGCCATTGTGCCATCAAATACTGCCACTGTGCCCCATCAAATACAGCTACTGTGCCCATCTTATGCAGCCACTGGGCCCATCTTATGCAGACACTGGGCCTCACCAAATGCAGCCGCTGTGCCCCATCAAATGCAGCCACTGTGCAGCATCGAATGCAGCCACTGTGCCCATCATATACAGCCACTGTGCCCATCAAATGCAGCCACTGTGTCCATAAAATGCAGCCACTGTGCCCATCAAATGCAGCCTCACTGTACCCCATCAATTGCACCCTCACTGTGCCCTATCAAATGTAGCCTACTGTGTCTCATACTTACCTTACAGGCAGCTCTGCTCGTGCCGTGCGTTCCACGGAGCTGCCTGTGTCACTTCCGGTTCACCACTAGCATATGGAAACCGGAAGTGAACAGTTAACTAGAGGAACAAAGCTCCCGTCCGTAGTAATACTACGGGCAGAAACTGTTCAGCGCTTTGGAAGGTGTCATAAAGCAGGTCAAAAGCCTGCAAATGAAGCGCCTCATCTGCAATCTCGTTATTGCATTGACGTGGCGCTTCCCATAGTGCACTGTGTCCGGTGCCTGAACACAGTGCACTTAAAAAACATTTTTTTCCATTTTTTTTAAAGGGGCATGTGACTGCTGGGCGGGGGCGGCACCCGTGCTCCCCCTATGGATGGGCCACCACTGATTAGGGGTGATAACTTGGATGGAGTAAAGGGGTTATGGGATGCCCAACTTGACTTGAAAAAATAGATGGGGCAACTTCCTCCCAAAATCTTGGATTGTTCTCCCACCTGGCCTCCAACAGTCTTCGGTTATCAAAAGCAAAAGCCCCTTAAGGACTAGGAACTCTCAGTCCCTTTTAGAAAATAGCACAGTGTGTTGTAAGCTGCATTCATTAGTATCTCCACTCCTCCGTAGAAACTGCTCCCAGCTCTACTGCCTGCAGGAATTACCAGCCCTCCTGGCTGCTTGTCCACCAGCTCACCTGGTTGCTCCAAAGATTGCCCAGGGCAAAGGATAGGAAGGGTTATGCACAGCACTGCCCTCCTGAAAGCTTGCTATATGTGGCAGACTCTCACCTTATAAATCAATGGGTGTGTTGATGTCCTCTGTGCTCCCTGCTGCTCCTCAGACAAGATTTGTTTCATATTGCACTACTATCAGGATCTTCCCAAGCCAGCCCGTGCCCAACCCAGGAGTCCCTTCTAGGCCACCAACAGTCTCCTCTCCACCCGACTCCTCTGCTGGCATGGATCCTCCATATTTAATGGCTGACCTAGCCACCCTGCCAAAGCATTTTGCCTGGGGATTGGCCAAGTTCCCTCAAGTATGCAGATCAATCCTCCTCGCCTCCGCTCACTAACTTCTAGAAGTTTCTCCAAACATTCAGATACAGGGGGAGATACCAGAGACCTGCCTCTGTGGGTTATCCAGCTTGACCTGCAGCAAACCCTGACCCAATTTCAGCCTCACAAACTAACCATGAGTCTTAGCATAAATTTTCCTGCATTAACACTATTAGCACACTAGAGGGTGATACATAATAGGGGACTTTGTTTGGGGGAGCTGTGATGTGAAGGGGGCTATGATATGGGGGGCTGTGATTGTAAGGGGGGACTTTGGGGACCTGTCATGTGAGAGGTGACCTGTGATATGGGGGGGCGTTATGATTTTAATGGGGGGCTGTGTTTGGGGGGGGCTGTGATGTGAGAGGGGGACTTGTGATATGGAGGGCTGTGGTTGTAAGGGGGGACTTTGGGAGAGTTGTGCTGCGAAAAAGGGGACCTGTTATTTGTGAGCTGTGATTGTAAGGGGGGACTGTGTTTGGGGGGAGCTATGATGTGATGGGGGAGCTGTGATATGGGGGCTGTGATGGGAGAGGGGGAAGCTGTGATGTGGGGTGCTGTGATGTGAGAGGGGGAGCTGTGATATGGGGGGCTGTGATGTGAGAGAGGGAGCTGTGATGTGAGAGGAGGAGCTGTGATATGGGGGCTGTGATGTGAGAGAGGGAGCCGTGATGTGAGAGGGGGAGCTGTGATAGGGGGGCTGTGATGTGAGAGGGGGGAGCTGTGATATGGGGGGTTGTGATGTGAGATGGGGGAGCCGTGATATGGGAGGCTGGGATGTGAGAGGGGAGCTGTGATATGGGGGGCTGTGATGTGAGAGGGGGAGCTGTGATATGGGGGCTGTGATGTGAGATGGGGGAGCCGTGATATGGGGGGCTGGTATGTGAGAGGGGAGCTGTGATATGGGGGGCTGTGATGTGAGAGGGGGAGCTGTGATATGGGGGGCTGTGATGTGAGAGGGGGAGCTGTGATATGGGGGGGCTGTGATGTGAGAGGGGGAGCTGTGATATGGGGAGCTGTGTTGTAAGGATGGGTCTGTAATTGCAAGGAGGGCTGTGATGTAAGGGGTGCTGTGATGTGAGTAAGCGGGGATCTGATGTGAAAGGGGTGGGGGGTCTTTGATATGAAAAGGAGCTGTGATGTAAAGGGCACATGCACATCATGCACATAAGAACACACTGTCTCTGCCTTGCCAGACCTCTAGGTAGGGGTGAAGAGCAGGGCTCAAGTCCTGCGGGAACGCATGGGAACGGAGTTCCTGTACTTTTTCCACCACAGGAACTCAGTTCTCATTAGCAGCCGTGTCCTGCAAGACTTTTAAGTATGCGAGCTGTGTGGCAGGTGCTACACCAGCAGCTGCCGACACAGCTCGCAATAGTAAGTGACCATTCAGGCATTTCCAGTAGGGGGCCCCATGACAGCTTCCGCTTTGATCTATCTGTCAATCACAGCTAGCTGATGGGTAGATCAGGTCCCTTCTGCTAAGAGATTGTATTTATCAGACCTCTCATGATGCACTCCTCCCCGCCGGCCCCTCCTGATTTTCTGTCTCCTCATCTCCCCCCCCCCCCAGTCTCCTGCATACTTGCTCTGTGTGTCCCGCTGAATCCCCCCCTCCTCTATCTTCAGTGCCATATGATGAGAGAACCCAGAGGAGGAGCACAGCTATTCTGCTCACAGGACATGCAGGGAGAGAGGTGAGCTGAGGAGGAACATCAGTTTGGGGTGGTAAGCTGAGCACAATACCTGGCAAAGTTTAATGCCAGGAGGGAAGTTTATGTGGAAATATGTGAAGGGTTGGAATAGCAGCGAGTGTGTGTTGGAGCCATGCAGAGTTTGCAGCCCCCCAAGCTAACATACATCTCCTAAGCAGGAACACATCACTATCTCCCCAAGCATTCTGTCCAGATAATGTGCAGTTAATTTATGACCTTTCCGTTTAACCCTGTGTTATCCAAACTCTGTTCAATGAAAAGTGTAAACTCACCACATAAACAAAATAAAATTCCCCAATAAAGATCAGAACATGATGTTCACATTTGCATGGAAGCTCAATTGAATGAATGCTGATTATTCAGAGAATTACCGAATTTATGTTTATTGAGGATTGTTTTTTTTATGTACTAACAGTTAAGCTTCATACACACAATACGAAAATTGGATGAAAAATACCACTTTTGAAGCGTTCGTGCATATGAGCGTATCATTTTTTTTTTTTTTTTTGGTGGTGAAGTGGATCTTTGGTGGGAGCACTTGGGGCCCCTGGGCAGTGCCCAGGGGTGCCCGCTCAATAAGATGGTCCTGGACACAGCACAGGCCTTCAGCACATCTGCGCACATGCTGGTTTCTGTGCACAAGTGCATGAGGGTGGCTTATTGAAGGAGGTTGGGGCATGAGCAGTTGCTGGTAGACATGTGCAAACTGAAATATTTCGTTTTGGAATTTCGTTTTCGTCCGAAAAATTTATTTATTATGTTACTCCCTAAATTCGTTTTTATTTATTTCGTTTTCCGTTAAAAATGCATTCGTCCGAAAATCCAAATGAATTAAGGTCGAATCTGTCATTGAAGGCTTATGGTGTCTGTCGAAAGTTCAAAGAAGATTTGACGGAGCAGCTAAACTGTATGACTCTGTATAGTTTAGCTGCAATTCCACCCAATTCCAGCAGCAATCTTTCCTCTCTACGTCGAATCTTTCCTCTCTACGTCAAATCTTTCCTTTCTACGTCGAATCTTTCCTTTCTACATCGAATGTTTTCTCTCTATGTAGAATAATCTTGGACTAATAGAGTTAAGGTTAGACACATTCGACCACAGGTTCAATGGACACAGATTGTTATTGTCAGCGTCAAATCTCCTATCTATATCAAACTGTTGTCACAACGAAAATAAAGCATTTGTTTATGTCGGATCTTTCGTTTTTCGGATTCTGCACTTTCGTTATCGTTTGTTAAAACGATAACAAAAATACCTGAAATTCGGACGAAAATGCATTCGGACGAAAACTAATGCACATGTCTAGTTGCTGGACAATCGAAAATGTTTAGTTTAATGGAAACCTCTAAAGAGCAAAATGAGGGATCTGCTATTGCTGGCCTCTTTAAAAAAAAAAAAAAAACCTGTCTGGCTGCCTCTAACTTCAGCTCTCTCATTGCCCTGGAACATTCATCTGGAACAAACATTCAAATAGTATTTTCCATAACAGAAGATCAGCATTGGTTGCCTACATATTTTTCTCAACACAGTACTAAACTATGTATGTCTATTCAAGAAAGAAAGAAACTCCAACAAATAGGTTCATACGTAATAGAGGCTGACTTTTACCACTGAGCATTGACCCCTTAAGATACAGAACAGCAGAAAAAATTCAGTTCAGGGCTGTCTAAGGCCAGGATTCTAAACTCTGGACTCTCCATAAACTTGGTCACTGGGATGAGCTCTTGCCTTAGGACCTACTACATGAGGTTAAATTAACCAGGGCTGGGGCAGAACCCAGTAACCAGTAGAGTCCCAACACCTCTATAGCATTCATTCCACATTCCTTCACATGCAGGAATTCCTAAGACAGAATATTTTCCTGAAATACAAGAGTGTCCAGACTTGAGGGCACTTGCTTAAACAAGAGTTAATTTACTAATCACAACTCTACATATAGATTTACAGTGTTTAATGCTGTTCCTTTAAAGACATAAGTCTCTTTACAAACAGTTCCACTAGGAAAAAATCCATGCCAATCAAAGTTGGAACAACTGCCTTCTATTGTCCTTTTGCTCTATATATCCAGATATAGTTGAAAACGTATTCCCTGCTCCTCAGGGGAAGAATTTTCTCAGTCCACAGGGAAAGAAAAGTTTTGTTCCCCCAAAAGGAAAAGTCAAGCGTGTTCCCGTGCTTGCTAACCTGAAGTAGGTACCAAGCTTCTCCCAATAAACACCATGTCTAAAAGGAATGTAATAAACCAAAAAACTATTTCGCTATTATAGATCAATGAACAAAAATGTTTACTGTCCAGCCCTGCTTGGCATAAGTTTTTCAACAATACAGTACAAAAATACAATCATACATAATATCAAGGGTCTGGGTACAACACCATCATCCCAGTTCTTGGGCTCCTTCTTTTTACGGTGCACACTACTCCCTCAGAATTAGGACATATTAACTTTACCTGCTCTTCATCATGTTGCCCATAGCTGAACTCTTGTCTTGGAAACAACTGTTAAAATCCTTTAACACTGGATTATTAGGGTCAACATTTCTGTGCTGTTTACTCACAGCACGAGACGATCGCTACAAACTAAGGTACAATTTGACGTTGGTACATAACTACCTAGACTGATTTGAACTTGAAGGCTTCTTTATGGAGAAGATTAGGAGAGTTTAGCCAGACATAATTGAGAGGGTTTTGTGTGGTGTTGTGTCTTGCAGAGATTTATGCAGGGATTCAACGACATGAGTTTTCTCTCCCCTCTTCATTGCCAAATTCAGGCAATTTTTCCAGTTTTATGGCAGGGTAAACACCCACATTACACCAACAAACCAAAGAGGCACGCAGCCCTGGAGAACTTGTGGAATTTGTCAAGCCAAGGTTCCCCACGGCAACTGTTGATGATCTAAGAAAGAAAATTGGCAGCCTGAGGAGTGCGTAATATCAGGGAGCGAAGAAGGTCGTGAAGTCTGAGGAAACTGCAACTTTCAGCAGATGAGGTCTATGTGCCCCAAGCTCTGGTACTATCAGAGTCTCCATTTTCCCTGAAAGACCAGACTGATGTCACGGAGCCAACCTCGACTCCTCCTTCCACGCTTCCTTGCGCGCAGCCCACCCCTGTTGAGGCTTCCGAGGAGCAACCTGGCCTTCCAGTATGGAAGAGGTGGAGGAGCCCAGCTTGTTCCAGGTATAGTATTTTTGTTACCATTTATGGGAATAATGAATGATGTTCACTTAATTCAGGATCCCCAATTGCTTAGTTCCTAACGTTTTTGACATATCAACATACAGTGGTGTGGGAGACATTTGGGGCCAGAATATAAACTGCTGGGCTGATAATTGTATGGTTTTCTATTTGTAAACATTTTGCAACAGTCACTAGATGAGAATTGTGTGTGTTTGATGAACAAATAACTGAAACTATGTCCCTTTTTTCATACACAGGAAGACCTCAGCCAGGAGGTGGCTGTGAAGGTGGCAGTCAGGAGGAGGCAGGGGTTAGTGGCAGCCACCAGCTGGTAGTGGCAGCCAAGAGGGGGCTAGGCCTCGGAGCCTGACTGACACCCAAACCCCTCCCCTCCGCCTTCCGTACAAAAGGGCGAGAAGGGGGGTTTTATCGGCACAGTCAGCGCTCCGCATGATAAGAGAGGCTTCAGACTCCCTACATGCCACACCCCGCCGACGAGGAGACCTTTGCTCGGTAGGTTGTCACAAAAATGATGGTATGGAGGTGAGGCAACGCAACATGTGTGAGGGGCTCATCCTCCATGTCCTAAATAAGGGTAGTGGCTGGGAATGACCCCAGTCACACATGTTTGCCATAGCTACCATGCTCCGCCTCCTCCTCCTTCTGCCACCCCACCATCACGACAGCCACAGCGTGCAAGGAAGCGTGGAAGGAAGACCTGAGAGTGACGACCTGGAATCAGTCTGGTCTGAGAGAAGATGGAGCCTCTTGTAGTACCAGAGCCTGGGGACCTAGATGGCACCTGCTGCAGTTCGGATACTTATGGACTTCACGACCAATTGCACTCCCCTTAATATACGTACTCGGTCAACATTTCTGTGCTGTTTTAGAACATGAAGGAGCTCCCAAACACCCCACTCTTAAATAGCCTGCCTGTGCTGGTCCACAGCTTTTACCTGTACATAGGAAAATTCCAAGTTGTATTACATTTACACATGAGGTTAAGGTATTTTTGCAGCCTGGAGAATTTAGTTAGTTTTTACCATTTCCTTTCTCCGTAAGGGACATAGCACTTCTCAGGGGAGACATCCCAGGCTTTTGGTATTGCAGCTGGGGTCTCAACCCTCTCTCTGAGTGTAGGAAGACCTCTTTGGAGTCAGCTAGATCTACCAAGGCTAAACCGGAGGTTTTTTTTCCAGTGGCCTGCTCTACTCGGCTCTATCAATCTTATATCCACAAGAGTTTCAGCCGCAGTGTTCCAACTCAGGTCCAAGTACTTGGTTTCTTCCCAGCCTGGTTGTAACTCAAATAAGAAAGTCCCACAATTTTGGCAACAGACCCAGAAGGAAAACATCAGCAAACACCAGTGTGGTTTTGACATTGTGCTACTTCAACACGCCTTCAAAGCCAACTATCAGTGCCATTTAATGTGTGGCTTGCTGATATCTGTGTGACTTTAAAGCGGACCTTCAGTAATTTTTTCAACTTTATATCTATTCAATTTTCTGCCCTTGTTGTTTTAACATTTTTTCTCTTTTTTTTCTGCCAGTGATTTACTTATACAGCCCACTTCCTGTTTTTTTTTCTGGTAAAAAAAAGCCTAGGCTTATTACATCAAGCATAGCTCTCTCTCTCTCTCACTCTCCTGAGAGTTTGCCAGGCAGGGAGGGGGGATGAGTCATAAGAGGGCCAATGAGGGCTGCAGTGCTTTTAGTTTCACTTAAAAAGGGAAGCCCATTTCCAGCACCAGTCCCATTGTTAATGGGTCCACACCTGCTTTCCTTTCACTTGCCATTATAGACAGTATCTAGCCTTCTCTGTCATAACGGATTGCTACCTTGCAGACATGCACGTTAGAGCCCTTTAAAAGATGTTACAGCCACCGTGCTTATAAACTCTTATAGCAGCCAATCAAAAGGTGGGAGACTTTCTGCCACTTTCTCCTGTATTCTGCCAACTAAGCCAAACATGTAATAAGATTTTACTTGTACTATTGCACATTAACCCTTTAAGTCTGGGATATCAGTAAAATCTCAGTTCAGGGCTATCTAGGACCAAGATCCTAGACTCTGGATTCTCCACAAACTTGGTCATTAGGGGACCTCACATCCCAGGACCCACTACGTAATGCTGAATCAATCAATGCTGGGGTCCCTAAGACTCTAGAGAGTAGTTAACCGGTGTGGCAGAAGAGAATTTTTTAAACTACGAGAGTCCCAACACCTCCATAGTGTTTGTCCCACATTTCCTCACATGTAGGATCTCCTTATGAGAAAATATTTCTCAGAAATAAAAGAATGTCCAGATTGGAGGACAGTTGATTCCTTCCTTATTTACACTGTTTCCAACATATAGATTTTTAGTGTTCAGTGCTGTTCCATCACAGTCAAAGGGCCCTTTCACACTGGTGGTTTGCACTCCCATAAGCAGAGAATCTGTTATAGATTCCCTGCTGATTGAAGCAGAGAGGGGTGGATCTGCTCAGTTTATGCAGAGCGGATGCGGACAAACCCTGTTCTGCTCTTTGGGCAGCCAGAAGTAAATGGACTCTGCGTCCGTTTACACCCAGCTGCCTCTGAGCCAGTCCATTCAAACGGAAGAGGACGCAGTTTTTTTAGTAGGCCTGATTGGACCCGGAGGTACGACGGGGTAAACTGATACAAGTCCTTTTACATCCGCCGGTCCATAGGAACATCCGATGAGGTCTGCCTGAAAAACTGACAGATGGACCTGATCGGATCACCCGTGTGAAAGGATCCCAAAGTCTCTTTACAAACTACTCCACTAGGAGAAACTCAAAGTTGGCACAAGTGCCTTCTATTGTCCTTCTGCTCTATATTGTGGAGTAAATGTGACAATTCATTTCCCGCTCAACAAAAGAAAAAATCCCTCACTCCACAGGGGGAAAAAACACACTCCCCTTAAGGGGGGTCCACATTGTGGGCACTCACATGCACCTCACAGTCAAGTCATACCCCTATAATGGGTAGACACAGGATCCTCAACGATCAATCCGCTCCCACGGATATCTGCACCAATCCCAGACCAAGGAGGGTTTCAGACTCGTCAAAGGACCCTTTCATGAAGTCACATGTTCAGTGACGTAACGCGTCAGATAGGAGCCGGATGTCGTCACTTCCGTTCGCGGCCGAGACCGGAAGTTTCTGTATTAATCTGTATTCATCTTGCCAAACTGTAAGTAACTACTGGTTTTTATTAAAGTGTATTTTAAATACTACACTATGGAGCCCCTCTTCTTTATTACATGCTAATACCTCTCTGGATGAGCCTGAAATACTCCTTGGTCCGGGATTGGTGCGGATATCCGTGGGAGCGGAACGATCATTGAGGATCCTGTGTCTACCCATTATAGGGGCTTGACTTGACCTGTGGGGGTCTTGCTGTGAGGTGAGAGGCTGGGGCAAATGAGTGGCGCACATCGGATGGTGAAATTAATTGGATGAAGGGGAAATTCTGTTGACTACTTTGCACAGATGCGCTTTTTTCCTTATGAACTGGAACTTGGAGTTTTTGTCATTTGGATTTTTATTTTTTGCATATTTTTAACTTTTTGTATGAACTGTCACTCTTTATATGAACTGTCACTGTGAAGCTCTTGACCATTGGAATATATGTTTTGTACGTTTATCACTTTGAAGCAATTTTGAACTTTAGTATTTATATTGTGGAACTGATCATTTCATTGTGTTACTGTTATTGCTATACATGTTGAATTATACACTTTTTAAATTTAGTTAAAGCGGAACTGCACCCGCACAAAAAATATTAAAAGTCAGCAGCTACAAATAGTGCAGCTGCTGACTTTTAATAAATGGACACTTACCTGTTCCAGCGGTGTAGGCAGAATGTGACGAGAGACCGCTCGTCTCTCGCTGCCCCGCCGCCATCCTCTGTCAGGGAATCAGGAAGTGAAGACGCAACGTCTTCACTGCCCGATTCCCTACTGCGCATGCGCGAGTCGCGCTGCGCAACCTCTATTGGTCCCCGCTGTGTCCTGGGAACTGTGTTTCCCAAGACACAACGGGGCAGCTCCGGATAGGGGCAGGACAGCTCCGGATAGGGGCGGGGCAGCTATCCGGAAGTGGGTGCAGATACCTGTATTATACAGGTATCTGCACCCCCTCCCCCTGAAAGGTGCCAATTGTGGCACCGGAGGGGGGGAGGAATCAGATAAGCGGAAGTTCCACTTTAGGGTGGAACTTTGCTTTAAGCAAGGTCACTTTAGTGTTATTGATTACAGGATTTATTGCATTTTACTGAGTTAGCGCAACATACTTTTCCTTCTTCAGTTATATTTGTGAACACTTTGCATGTTGGCAGCTACTCCATTCATTCTTGATAAAGTGCCGGTTTGCGCATTAGTTTTCCCTTTTCTTCTATTAAGCAACAGGTGCCTCTTCCCAGACAAAAAAAATCATTGGGAATACTTCTTAATGCCAATCGACCAACTAACTATACCACTCTGACCTTTATATAAGCTCAGTCTCCAGCCAGAGACTAATAGCAAGGGTTGCCTGGCACATTGAGTGCTGACCATAGTCAGCATAGGTCTACATACTCCTACGCATATGTCTACGGTGGTACAGACTAAAAGGATATCATCTGTGAACCATCCACACATGAAGGCTGATATACTAAATTTGCTGAGACGCTAAACACAATACATTGGGGGTTATTTACTAAAGGAAAATCCACTTTGCACTGCAAGTGCACTTGAAAGTAAAGTCGCTGTAGATCCGAGGGGGACACGCGAGGAAAATAAAAAAACAGCATTTTAGCTTGCACATGATTGGATGATAAAATCAGCAGAGATTCCCCTCATTTCAGATCTACCCCTTAGATTTAGAGCGACTGCACTTCCAAGTGCACCTTCAGTGCAAAGTGGATTTGCCTTTCGTAAATTACCCCATTGTGTGAATTTTCACTTCAATTATCCAATCACGTGAGCAGCAATATCCTCTTTACTTATGTACATGGTTTGGCTAGTTGGATTAAGTGAATATTTTTACTCCTTTGGTAAATCAGCCATTTTTTATGAATATGAACCTAAAGCCTGTACGTTTTTCATGCTCCATAGGGATGATCCTACAGATCGGTCACCAATTGCTGATCAGAGAGGGGCATTGTGTCCTCTCTCATGTAATATGGGCACCCTAACTATGGAAGAAATAATGAATGCTATATGAAGTATACGAGGGGCAGGTGATTCATTTATAGGAAGCATTGCTTCCTATTGTCTATCTTATTATGCTGTTCCTTACATTTTGTATAACTCTGTAAACAGCGTATTTTATATTTCTTTAGGTGAACATTTACAAACTTTGTTGATCAAGAATACGGGGAATATGACCACTGCGGCTATCCTCCTTCTCCATGGGGCATACTGGGTCAAGGGATTAATTCCTTTCCTATAAGTGATTACCTACCACTTACGGATCTGCTCAATATTCTTCCAAGCTTTAACCCCTACTCTGCTGACTGTCACAAGCAGATCTTAACACATCCTATGGGATAAGTAGGCATTGTATGGCTGCTCTGAGTATTTAAAGTGAACTGGTGACCTTTGCTAAATCCTTGATTGAATTAGAAAACTAAAGCCTCTACTTTTGTATTGCAAGTATGTAAATATTTGTGCATTGTGTTTATGAAGCAGATAAAGGAAGCGCACAACCAGATGATGAATATTTTTACGTGTACGTACGATGGTGTGTGTGTGAATGTGTGTGTATGACAGTGTGTGTACAGATGGAGGGGGGGGAGCAGGGGGAATACGGGCTGCTTAGGTTTAGCCAATCCTTCTCATTGCTCTCAGAGTGGAGACAGGAGGAGATAAGGGGCTGGCAAAATCCTTGTAACCTCAGAAAGCAGAAGCTGTGCAGCACATCCCTGCGGAGAGACTACACTGACCCTGTGCTGAGCCTCTATACACAGCATGGAACCCAACAGTCCTAGAAAGATCCAGTTCACTGTCCCACTGCTGGAACCGCATCTGGACCCAGAGGCAGCAGAACAGGTAAGCAATACCTATTGGAGCTATGTTCCTTATGGGAAATCTAGCAGGCATAAAGGAAGGCATGGGTTACACTGATCTGGAGATGGAAATCTATTGTACAGTGCATGTGGGAGAGGGATGGGAAGGGAATAAGAGTGATCAGGACAGACATGGGAAGGTTCTCAGCTCTATTTCACTGAACCAAGGTGAGAGAGCGATAAAAGAACACAAGTGCTAAGAGGAATAGAGGAGGGGGGTGACGGATAAGAAGAGCTGTAAATAGTGAAGGAGTGAAGGGACAGCACTGGAAAAGGTCACTGGCAAGCTTGAAGCTGTAATTAAATACTGCTCGTCTGCTATGTGATGTGCCACTGTGTGCCCTGAGATGGGAGTGCCAGGGCTGTTCTCTAATGATCTTGAGGGCTAGACTCCACCTATAGGGCTATTAACTCTATAGGGCTAGTTTATAACTATCTATAGAGCTAGTCCCTATCTATAGGGTGTTGTCTAACGATCTCTAGGGCTAGACTCTATCTACAGGGCTATTCTCTATCTATAGTGCTAGTCTCTAACTATCTATAGAGCTATTCTCTATAGGATGTTCTCTAATGATCTCTAGGGCTAGTCTCCAACTATCTCTAAGGCTATTCTATATCTATAGGGCTATTCTCTAACTATCTACAGGGCTATTCTCTATCTATAGGGCTATTCTCTAACTATCTACAGGGCTATTCTCTATCTATAGGGCTATTCTCTAACTAACTATAGGGCTATTCTCTAACTATCTACAGGGCTATTCTCTATCTACAGGGCTATTCTCTATCTATAGGGATATTCTCTATCTATAGGGCTATTCTCTAACTATCTACAGGGCTATTCTCTATCTATAGGGCTATTCTCTAACTAACTATAGGGCTATTCTCTAACTATCTACAGGGCTATTCTCTATCTACAGGGCTATTCTCTATCTATAGGGATATTCTCTATCTATAGGGCTATTCTCTAACTATCAACAGGGCTATTCTCTAACTATCTACAGGGCTATTCTCTATCTAAAGGGCTATTCTCTAACTATCTACAGGGCTATTCTCTATCTATAGGGCTATTATCTATCTATAGGGCTATTCTCTATCCATAGGGTTATTCTCTACCTATCTACAGGGTTATTCTCTATCTACAGGGCTAGTATCTAACTATCTATAGAGCTATTCTCTATAAGGTGTTCTCTAATGATCTCTAGGGCTAGTCTCCAACTATCTCTAGGGCTATTCTCTATCTATATGGCTATTCTCTATCTACAGGTCTATTCTCTATCTATAGGTCTATTCTCTATCTATAGGGCTATTCTCTATCTATCTATAGAGTTAGTCTCTATCTATAGGGTGTTCTCTAATGATCTCTAGGGCTAGTCTCCAACTATCTTTAAGGCTATTCTCTATCTTTAGGACTATTCTCTATCTACAGGGCTATTCTCTATCTATAGGGCTATTCTCTATCTACAGGGCTATTCTCTATCTATCTATAGAGTTAGTCTCTATCTATAGGGTGTTCTCTAATGATCTCTAGGGCTAGTCTCCAACTATCTCTAGGGCTATTCTCTATCTATAAGGCTATACTCTAACAGTGCCAAGATCTATTCTATAACAACAATCAACAATGTCTAAGGTCATTTTCTAACAATCTCTGAGGCTATTCTCTTAGCACATCAAGGGCTATTCTTTAACTATCTCTAAGGTAATTCTTTAAAAGTCTCTGAGGCTATTCTCTGACTATGTCAAGGGCTATTCTTTAATGATCTCTGGGGCTATTCTCTAACAGTTTCTTGGTTTGTTCTCTACCAGTCCATGGGGCTATTCTCTGACAATGTCAAGAGCTTTTCTCTAACAATTTCAAGGGCTATTGTATGATGCCTAGTACACATGATCAGAAAATCGTACGAAAAATACTGATTTCAAAGTGATCGTGCAATAATCTGATCGTTAGTACACAGCTTTGGAGAACCGATCATGTCAATTCATGCAAAATTATCCAAAGGGTCAAGCACAAAAATGTTTCTCGTATGATACCAGAACATATATACGATTTTCATTTAATCATTACAGTATTCATCCGCAAAAAAATCAGAAGAGCAAGACCACGCATTATTGGAAATTAAAGTATACATTACAATACAACACAATACATCATTTCTGAAGTTGTATCCTGTCGTATGAGAATTTTCGTAACTTTATTAACTTCTTTATTTTCGATATGAGACTAGTATGCTACAAACATAAAGGATGACCATTCGTCCAATATTCTCATTGTGTGTACGGGGCTTAATAATGTCAAGGGTTGTTCTCTAACAGTCTCTAGGGCTATTCTCTGAAAATGTCAAGGGCTAATCTCTGAAAATGTCAAGGGCTATTCTCTAACAATTTCAAGGGCTGTTCTCTAACAACCGCTAAGGTTATTCTCTAAAGCCCCATACACACGGTCGGACTTTTTCATGGATTCTGTCCGATCGGACAATGTTGTTGAAAAATCAGACCGTGTGTATGCACCATCGGACAGTGTACGTCGGATTGTCCGACGGACAAAGTCTTATCTCCTGCTGGAAAGATTTGCCGACAACACGGTCCGATCACACCAAATCCGATCGTGTGTACGGTTGTCCGACCGGACAAAGTGCTACGCATGCTCAGATCACATTACAAGACCAAAGCTATTGGCTACTAGCCTCTACGTAGTCCCGTCGTAGGCAACAAACGTCACCACGTTCAGAATGATCGGATTTTCCGACAACTTTGTCCGACCGTGTGTACGCAAAACCAACATCAGACAAAGTATGACGGACAGGATCCGACCGACCTGGTCCGCGGATTGTCCGACCGTGTGTATGGGGCTTAACAGTCTCCGGGCTAGTCTCTGACAACAAACATCAAGGGCTCTTCTCTAACAATTTCCAGGGCTGTTCTCCTACAAGCTCTAGAGTTGTTCTCTAACAGTCTCTGGGGCTATTCTCTAGCAATGTCAAGGTCTAATCTTTAACAATCTTTAAGTTTATTCTCGAACAGTCTCTGGGGCTGTTCTCTAACCATGTCTATTCTTTAACAATTTCAAGGGCTATTGTCTAATGCCTAATACACACAATCAGAAAATCAGATGAAAAATACAGATTTCAAAGTGATCGTGCGATAATCTGATCGTTAGTACACAGCTTTGGAGAGCCGTTTACGTAAGTTCATCCGAAATTATCCGAAGGGACATGCACAAAAAATTTTCTCGTACGATACCAGAACATTTACAGTATTCAGTATTCATCCGCAAAAAATCAGAAGAGCAAGACCATGCATGCTTGGAAATGAAAGAATACATTACAATACAACACATTACATCACTTCAGAAATTGTATTCTGTCATATGAGAATTTTTGGTAACTTTATTAAAGTGTTACACATCCTGGTCCCTTAAAGCAGATTACACACCACAGTGCTTGTGCTGTGTATTCTCCCACCCCCCCCCCCCCCCCCTCTAAACTGTAAAAAAGAACCTCCCTGAATCTGCCACTTCCTGTATGCCCTCTCTGCTCTGACCACAAAAATCAGGGCTGGTCAGCCCGACTACCGTGGTCAGAGTACGTCCCTCCGTCATACGTATCTTTCCCTTCTGCTCTCCTCTCTCCCCCCTCACCCCCTCCTTCCTGCCTGTCATCTCCCTCTCTGTATCTGTCTGCTATTCTCTGACAACATCAAAGGCTCTTCTCTAACAATTTCAAGGCTGTTCCCTAACAATCTCTAAGATTATTCTCTAGCAGTCTCTGGGGCTACTCTTTGACAACATCAAGGGCTATTCTCTAACAAATTTGAGGGCTGTTCTCTAACAATCTCTAAGGTTTTTCCGTAACAGTCTCTGGGGCTATTCTCTGACAATGTCAAGGACTATTCTCTAACAATTTCAAGGGCTGTTCTCCAACAAGTTGTAGGGTTGTTCACTAACAGTCTCTGTGGCTGTTCCCTAACCATGTCAAGGTTTATTCTTTAACAATCTCTAAGATTTTTCTCTAACAGCCTCTGCGGCTGTTCTCTGACAATGTCAAGGATTAATCCCTAATAATGTATAAGGTTATTCTCTAACAGTCTCTATGACTATTCTCTAACAATGTCAAGGACTGCTCTCTAATAATTTCTAGGGCTATTCTGTAATAATGTAAAGGGCTATTCTCTAACAGTCTCTAGGGTTATTCTCTAACATTCTCTTGGGCTATTCTCTAACAATATGTAGGGCTATTATCTAACAGTCTGTAGGGCTATTCTCTAACATTCTCTTGGGCTATTCTCTAACAATATGTATAGCTATTCTCTAACAGTTGCTATGGTTATTCTTTAACAGTCTATAGGGCTATTCTCTAACAGTCTCTAACAATGACAAAGGGTATTCTCTATAAACATCTAGGTTATTCTCTAAAACTGGCTATACACTGCTCAAAATTTGGGTGATTCCTGCTGGTTTGTTTGAAATGTGAGCAGTGTATGCTGGTACTGCTTTGTTTGATAAAAGTACATTTCTCTATTGACCTTTGTTGAGGAGTCTGTGGGCAGCCGAGCAGTGCATGCATTTGATCAGATGCAAGCACTGTTCAGGTATTCTGACAGCTGGCAATACTGTCTGTCTGACTACAATAGCCTGGCAGAGGGTAATTTGTCCATCTGCACTGTTAGTGTGGATGGAGCATTCTGTTAAATCTATTTTGTTCAGCATGCAGGCTGAACAAAATAAATATATATGTATATGGCCAGTATAATAATCTCCATCATTATTTTCTAGGGCTGTGGAAATTAAAGATTAATTCCTTGATTAATCGTTAATTTTTTTGAGAGATCAAAATTTTTTGATCAAACAAAATTCTTTTGATCGGTACTCACCTCTCCGACGGCTTCCTGGTCTTCAGGGAGTTCCCCAAGTTCCCCAAGTGACTCCCTCTGCTACGAAGGTAAAGGCAGAAGGAGTCCAGTGATGTAGAAGTTCTGATTGAACGTAACGTGTACGGGGGAGGAGCTACGCATGATGTCACCCGCTGCTGCCCTACGGAACTAACACGATTGTCGGCCTAACATGCTGTGTTTTTATCATCTTTATGTGAGTAGTTTGTGTTTGAACACAAAAATGTAATCTTATACGTAAGCGGTGAGCACTTAGATCATTTCTTTCTACCCATGACCTGGCGTCCTTGCTGAGATCTAAGGAGACGTGAGAGAAGTGTATGGTCCGTGTTAACCCTTTTGATACCCGCTTGCATGACCACCTGTTTGCACAGGGGTCCATGCCATAAGGTGAGAGTGATTAGTTAGACTGGGGGTGGAGGGATTGTCACGTTACTGTGGAAAAAAAATGACTTACGTCAGTGCTACAGTTTGAATTTAAAATGTATTTGTGTGAACTGTGAAGTTAAGTCATGGATTGTGGAAACTAACTAGTGTCGGGTGATTGTATATAGTGTATACCACATTTACCACTGACTAATGCAGAGTTGCAATGCAAGGAGATCAGCTAAAAGTAGTTGGATCTGTATGTGCGTTATAATTAATTGAAATTAGTTGATTAATCGATTAAAAAAAAAAATCGATTAATCGAACATGAAAATTTTAATCAGTAACAGCCCTATTATTATATTAACAGTCTCCAGGGCTATTCTTTAACAATCTCCAGGGCTGTTCTCCAACAATCTCTAGGGTTTTCCTCCAACAATCTCCAGGGTTATTCTCTAACAATCCCCAGGGATATTTTTTTTTTAAATCACCATTTTTTTTTTTTCCTGCAGGGTTATTATGTTAACATTTCCAAGGTTATTCTCTTACAATTCTCTAAGGCCTCTTTCACATGGGCCAAGCTACTGACTTCTGATCTATGGTGGTTTGCATTGTCAGCAGTAGCTGACCCATCGTTAGCAGACCATCAGAAGGAGACATGCCGCCTCCTGCACCCTTGCTTAAAAAAGGATTTCATATCAAAATCCTTATTCACTGTACCATTGGTGGTTGTGGTGCAGCTCTCTTCATTTCTATATGATGCGTTGGCAGGGAGCATCACCTGACAAATGTGACATGCCGTATTTTAAATTTTTTTTTTGCTTCAAAGCACATTTTTGTGGCCCCAACAATGTGCGTGGGGCAGTCCGGCAGCCAGTACCTGGTTATGACAAGCAGCTGAGGTGAGTTAAAAGCGGTCCTCAATATCTGTTTTTGGCCATCTGATAGGGGCCTAACAATCTCTGAGGCTATTCTCTAATGCCCTGTACACACGAGCGGAAATTCTGCCAGCAAAAGTCCGATGTGAGCTTTTGGTCGAAAATTCTAACCGTGTGTATGCTCCATCAGACTTTTGCTGGTGTAATTTCCGCCAGCAAAAGATTGAGAGGAAATTCCGATCGTCTGTGGCAACTCCGACGCACAAAATTTCGACACATGCTCAGAAGCAATTTGACGCATGCTCTGAAGCATTGAACTTAATTTTCTCGGCACGTCGTAGTGTTGTACGTCACCGCATTCTTGACGGTCGAAAGTTCCGAGAACTTTTGTGTGACCGTGTGTATGCAAGCCAAGCTTGAGTGGAATTCCATCGGAAAAACCATCCAAGATTTTTCTGATGGAAATTCCACTCGTGTGTACGGAGCGTAAGCGTCCTTTCACACGGGCAGTCCTCTTGGCAGACTCGCCTTTGCTCAGCGTGGGATCACTTCGCTGATCCCCACTGAGCAGGCAGATGACAGGTCCATCTCCGCTCACTGTGCAGAGACGGACCTGCTCTCCTTTATGGGGAGATCTGATAAAAACTGATTGCCTGTCCGTTTTCATCCGATCCTAACTGATCCGCCAGAAATATGGAAAATAGGGTCTCCATCTGTCTAGATTTGGCGGATAGGATCGGATAGCGGCGGGTGTCAGCGGACATGTCACCGCTGACATCTGCAGCACCATAGGGGTGAATGAAGTGTCCGATCAGGTCTGCATAGCTCCCAACTGTCCCTGATTTCGAGGGACTGTCCCTGATTTGGAGCAATGTCCCTCTGTCCCTCATTCCTCCTCATTTATCCCTCATTTTGGTCTGATCTATATAGATGTATATAAAATGCACTTTTTATCTATCAAAAAGTATTTTCCAGCACTAAACCTTTCATCCAATTTCTAAATTGCTGCATTTGTAAATTCCAAAAGCCAATATAAAGGAATAGTAGTGATAAAAAAGCACTTGTGGGTTTAACCAATCTTGTTTTTTTGTACAATTCTCCCTTAAGGGGGCGTGCCAAGGGGTGTGTCCTATGCCTGCATACTTTTGCTGATAGGTGTCCCACATTCCCATCTCAAAATGTTGGGAGGTATGCCCGTGTGAAAGGATCCTAACAGTTTCCAGGGCTATTCTCTATCCATCTCTTGAGCACATTTTATAGGCTGCCTCTGTTTCCATGATGCAGGTTACCCATCGGTACATATTAAACATGTTATTTATAATATGGAATAGGCACTTGGGACTTACATACAAATTACTGGTGAAAGTTTAGGATGTGCTGAAAACAAAGAAATAGTGCTAACAGCCATCTTTTTATATAATTGTTCTGCTCTGATGGTACCTTTGGGAGTCAGCGGTAACTGTCACTGTTCTAGGTCGATGACACTTTTATTCTTAGCAGTTATGAAGTATTATGCTGTGAATGCACAAAGATTCTTTTCAAAAGAACGCTATCTTGTAATAATCTTTCAGCGAGTGACTGATGGATGATTATTACAGGAATTGTTATGTGAAAGATCCTTAGATTTGGTGGTTAGTCCTTTTTTCTTTATTTTTACCTGGTGAGATCCTACCAATCAAACACTTCCTGTCCTAGGGGAGCAATGCTCACTCACTGCACCGAATGTATACAGGAGCACCCTAGGCTGCTCTCTCGAATTGGACATTAAACATATCCCCTTCTCCCCATCCCCATAATATAGAGGGCAATGTTTTGAAGTTCACAGAAAATAGCTGAGAATACTAATAACATTGTTTGAGATTTTAGTCCACAGGAAGTTACAATGATACTGGATTTCTGGCAGGATCGATGTGTATTTTTCTAGGCTCGCAGAAAATGGACTTAGCCTGGAAAAAATAAAACTAATACATTCACCTCATCTAGGGACTAATACGCTGAAATATATAATATTTTTGTCTTTAGCTTTAGATATTCTTTAAAACACAAAGACTGCCATTGTTAATCTATTTTTGGAAAATGCTAGATGCCTGGCAGTTTTACTGATCCCATGATTTCAGTACGTTGAGCCATGAACTCTCAGCTAGTGAATATGAGTGAAGCAAGAACTCCTTAGTTGCATACCTGCTTTGGCTCTGTAGCCAATAGACTAAAAAACTAAGTAGAATTTTTAGACAGACAGGCCAACAATGCTCAGGCTTCATAATTTCTACGTTTGCAGTCAAATTTGAGGAAACCTCAGTATGTGTTTGTTATATGTGTTTGTTATGTGTCCCTATTCATACAGCAGACCTTAACCACTTGGCGCAAAACAACGTACCTGTACGTCAGTACTTTGACGCTAAATACCGGGGTTATGGCAGCAGCTAGCCGCCATAACCCCAGTATTTTCGGGAGCGTTGAGCGTTTCTCTTCGAGATAAAAGTGGTCTCCGCGGTGGATTCACCACAAGATCACTTTCATCCACGGCGGGAGAGGTGCCCACCCCCCTCCCGCCATGCTCCGGTCGTCTCCACCGCTTACCGGACCCACCTGTAGCGGCGGAGACGATTGGGTCCTCTCCCGTGGATGCCTGACTGTCGACTGCGGGGAAGATGGCCCCCGCTCGGCTCCATGGCTTCGGAGGGTGAAAGCGACGTCAAATGTCACTTCCGCCCATAGCTCTTAAAGGAGAATTTTTTTTTTTCAAGTGTCTTTTTTTTATTTTATTGCATTTTAGTGTAAATATGAGAGCTGAAATCTTTTTGACCCCAGATCCCATATTTAAGAGGTCCTGTCATGCTTTTTTTTCTATTACAAGGGATGTTTCCATTCCTTGTAATAGGAATAAAAGTGACCCAAATAAATAAGAAAAGTTTTCTTTTTAAAAAGCGCCCCGTCCCGAAGAGCTCGCGCGCAGAAGCGAACACATACGTGAGTAGCGCTCGCATAAGAAAACGGTGTTCAAACCACACATGTGAGGTATTGCTGCAATTGGTAGAGCGAGAACAATAATTCTAGCCCTAGACCTCCTCTGTAACTCAAAACTGGTAACCTGTAGAAAATTTTAAACATCGCCTAAAGAGATTTTTAAGGGTGAAAGTTTGTCGCCATTCCACAAGCGGGCGCAATTTTGAAGCGTGACATGTTGGGTATCAATTTACTCGGCGTAACATTATCTTTCACAATATTAAAAAATTGGGCTAACTTTATTGTTGTCTTATTTTTTAATTCCAAAAAGTGTAGTTGTTTCCCAAAAAAAGTGCGCTTGTAAGACCGCTGCGCAAATGCGGTGTGACAGAAAGTATAGCAACGACCGTCATTTTATTCTCTAGGGTGTTAGAAAATATATATATATCATTTTCTAGCAAAAAAAAAATATTTTTACTTATAAACAACAAGTGTAAAAAAGAGGCTCGGTCCTTAAGTGGTTAAAAAAAAAAATATATATATATATATATATATATATATATATATATATATATATATATATATATATAAATATATATATAAATCCTATATAATAATAATAATAATATATATACACTATATCACAAAAAGTATTGGGACACCTGCCTTTACATGCACGTTAACTTTAATGGCATCCCAGTCTTGCTTTGTGCACTCGTGTGCAGTCATGCTGGAACAGGAAGGGGCCATCCTCAAACTGTTCCCACAAAGTTGGGAGCATGAAATAGTCCAAAATGTCTTGGTATGCTGATGCCTTAAGAGTTTCCTTCACTGGAACTACGGGGCCAAGACCAACTACTGAAAAACAACCCCACACCATAATCCCCCCTCCAGCAAATGATTTGTACCAGTGCACAAAGCAAGGTCCATAAAGACATGGATGAGCGAGTTTGGGGTGGAGGAAATTGACTGGCCTGCACAGAGTCCTGACCTCAACCAGATAAAATACCTTTGGGATTAATTAGAGCGGAGACTGCGAGCCAGGCCTTCTCATCCACATCAGTGCCTGACCTCACAAATGCGCTTCTGGAAGAATGGTCAAACATTCCCATAGACACATTCCAAAACCTTGTGGACAGCCTTCCCAGAAGAGTTGAAGCTGTTATAGCTGAAAAAGGGGGCCAACTCAATATTGAACCCTACGGACTAAGTTCATGTGCGTGTAAAGACATGCATCCCAATACTTTTGGTAATATAGTGTGTGTATATATATATATATATATGTAGCACCCTGATGTTTAGGCAGGGTTGCTAGTACATTTACCTGCCAGGTATAGTTGCCTTGTCCAATTGATAGGGGATCAATTGATTCCACCCTAATTCGGGAATTGCTGCACTTCTCCCTTCTGTCACTAGATGGCCGGGTATCTGGTGGCTTTAGATAAGACAAGGGTATTGCAAGGACAGATTAGAAATAGATGGGGTATGTCGGCCAATGGGCAGGGATCTTCTTGGGTCCTTCGGTCTGCTGGGAGAGCCTATTTATTTGGGTGAGGTCAGGTGATCGGGGTTCTGTGCCACCTGGATGGCTGTCTGGGTGGACATGTGTTGTGCTGTCCTGGGCTGCTAGGCCAGAGCCTGAGGCCTATCCCGGGGACATCTGGCTGCTAGGCTGTCGGAGGGCCTATCCAGAAGCAAGAGAGAGCAGCGCGCGGTTGGGACTGCGGCTTGCCGTCCAACCAGAAGTGACAGTTCTGCTAGCTGGAGAACCTGTCATGGTTGGAGGTAGAGGGGAAGCTGTCACCACTAAGGGACCATTCACCTTGTTACCAGGGACCACAGTGAGTAGCTGAAGAAAGTACCGAAGCAGTATTTTCACCAACCGGGGACAGTGAAGAATTGGGAAACTTCAGCAGGTGTCAAGCCAGGGACCCAGCCAGTGGAGGTGATGCTTGCAGGGCAGCCTTGTGTGTTAAGCCTGGGACCGAGCAGGCCAGTGGGGTGATGCTTGAGAAGTATCTTGGCCAAGCTAGGGACCCAGCAGGGATGCTAGGGTTACGCTTGAGGAAGATACTGAGCGAGAAGGTTGGAAGTGCTCAGGAGATCCAGTGGCAGTGGATCAGCAAGTCTAGGGAGAGAGACTGGGAGCTCAGTTGAGTGAAGATCCACAATAGGAAATTGTAGAGGAAGTGAAAGAGTTCATTGTGACCTTTGTTAGAAACTGTTCAAGATTGTTGCCATAGGAGACAGCTTGCCTACACATGCAGATCTGGTGTCTGGCTGGGTGCCTTTCCCTGGATGGCTGTCTACCTATAGAAGTCTCGGAGTCTGCCAATTAACAATGCAACTTCTAAAAGGGTGTCCTGCCCTAAACCCTCTCTCCCACAGTTCTGTTTAAGAGACAATAAATCTCTTTGCATTCAAGAAGTGTCTGGCGCCCATCAATCTACTTTGCATCACACCCACCATGCCTTGCAACCCACTCTACATAGAAGTATGTCAGCTATCCATAACTCTGGAGGTTCTCATTAGACCAAAGGGAACCCAGGACTTGGCTACTATAATATATATAGTATAGTAGAATAGTGTGGAGACAAACACACTATCCTTCATTAACATGCAATGCATGAGGGCAGTTTCTAAATGTTTAACTCTTTGTTAATACAGACTGTTCAGTCATGTAAAGTCACACCCACCATGCCTTGCAACCCACTCTACATAGAAGTATGTCAGCTATCCATAACTCTGGAGGTTCTCATTAGACCAAAGGGAACCCAGGACTTGGCTACTATAATATATATAGTATAGTAGAATAGTGTGGAGACAAACACACTATCCTTCATTAACATGCAATGCATGAGGGCGACCGGTTCATTCAAAACCGGCCAACATTCAGCTCATGTGTACGACAGCCGGTCCAGCAGAAGCCAGCCTTTAGGCCGGCTTCTGTCAAAGGGGCATGACCGATAAAGGTCCGCCTATAATCACATGACTGCTGTTCTCAGCTGCATTAAAAAGCTTAGAGAGGTGGGGGTGAAGACTACAGGGCGTGTGTGAGCAGGAGGCAGAGAAACAGCACTACACTGATCTTCCCAGTGATTAACTGTGCAGGGGGGCGTGTCAGTAGGAGACAGATTAACTGCAGTACACTAATCTTCCCAGTGAAAAGCTGTGTAGGGGGGGGCGTAGCAACACAAGTCTGAATATCGGATTATAAACACGCTGTTCTATGTAGAACGCAAAAAAGAAAACTGAACCACACTGGGATGGGTGTGATTCCATGCTCTGGGTCAGTTTGAAATGGGTAAGCAGGGGAACTGCCAGGATCACCAGGTATTTCTGACAAAGGAAGCAATACAAAGAGAACAGGATAGTTTTAACACAAGTGCATGGTACAGCAGGCACATATCAGAAATATGAAATGTTCAAGTAACATATAAAGGTAGAGAAGGACACAGAGAAAATCAATTCCAACAGATTAGGCTGCACTGTAGGATGCCACAATTAATTCTTAGTACATTCAAATGAATGTCAAATGAATGTCTTTATAACATCATTAAGTATTTTTCGTGTGTGTGTGCCATTATATATCATTGGACTTTGCTGTCATTCGCAAATAAAAAATAAATAAATAAACATCTCCTACAGTATATCCACTATATCCACTAAATCAGTGCATCTTTCTTCCAATCCATATAAATGGCAGCAATGATACAGGGAAAATGATCATTCTGTAGACTTTTACATAGATTGAAATTTAATCGGTTCAGCAGTGATAGGCAAATTTTGATTGACAAGTTTTTCCTGATCAATCAGCTAGCAAGCAACTCTGATCGGTGTATTCTGATGGCTGGAAATTCTCCCCATTGTCAAGATACAATAACTCAGAAGGGAGGATTCCCCCATCCACATCTGGTGTGTGAATTGGGGAATTGGGGAATCAAATAATTTTTTGGGGTTAATCAAAAAAAAATAATGAATAATTTATGGCCAGCCCTACAGGATTAACTCACTAACAAGACACTTTTTTTCCCCGTAAAATTAGTCTATTATGATTATATTAATTATTCATCAACTGGCATTTTCTCCCTAAAGTTTACCTACAGGGAACTTGCCAGTGTAACATCGCTGCTTGCAAATAAATGATTAGTTGAGTTATGTCTGTCCACGGAGACTATACCTCACTTTGTAACAAGCTTCACTTAAAATATAATAAAACAATAACAAGTTTATGAGAGGCGGAGACCTCCTAAAGGCAATGTAGAGATTGAACTACATCCAAGGAGCTGATGAATGCAACAGTAATTGTGTACATACAGTATGACTCTGTCACTTGTTTTGTCATATAACAATGCCCTCTGTAATTATAGTACTTCCATTTGGCCATTCATAGGAAGCAAAGTACAGTTATTAGCTGTAATTTATACCGTGCCAACGTATTACTCAGCACTGTACAATCAATGATGACATTCTAGAAATAGCGTAGACACCCCTTGTTCTATATCACTCGATTCTGCCATTTTATGGATTTTCCTTTTTTTCCATGAATGCTTCAGCTAATATTGCATTATTGGAGACCTTGATTTTACAAGTTGATTCATAAATCAATAAAACAATATTTTTTGTTTTAAATCAGCATGATTAAATCAAAAGAAATAGACATTCAATAAAACAATACATAGTCTCCATCAGAGGCTCTCTCACATCGGAATCTACCATAGGAGTCTGCCCTAACATCAAATACCCCATCAGAGGCTCCATTACATCAGAGTCCATCTTAGGCACCCCACCTCCTTACATCTGGGGTCCCCATCAAAGCTTGCACCTAGGAGTCCCACTATACATTAGGGTCCCCATTAGAACCCCCCTTCACATCAGGGTCCCCATCAGAGTCCCCCTTACATCATGGTGCCCCCAATTGAGTCCCTCCTTACTTCAGGGTCTTTATTAGGGCTCCCCTTACATCAGAATCCCCCTCAGTGCCCCTCTTACATCAGATTCCCTATCAGGAGTCAGCCCTTATTTTACAGACTAGGTGTAATCATTGTACCAGCCAGATGGGAGCCGGAGCAGGTATGGACATAGACTGTTCTGTCCTCTGCCTGTTGGGGCAAGCAAATCATTGCTTGCTAGAACACCAGTGGTCCTAGCAACCAACTTATTGGAGAAAGGCAGTGCTGTAGGGGGAACCTGACTCTAGCTGTAGGCTGAATGCATTACTGTTTTGGCCTGTGAGCTGTAGTTTGGGGCCCCCTTAATGCATACTTATTTACGTTAAAGCTGTCTGATCCTAACTCTGTTTTTTGTAAATTTACCAAAGTTTTCAGTATCTAAGTATCATCTAATAAAATATACCCACTGGAGTGACTAGTCACTGGTGATATACAGCAATTAAACTATTATTATTATAATTATTATACACGATTTATATAGCGCCAACAGTTTACGCAGGTACAAAAGGTAATAGCTGCGGGGGATGATTTGATGGGGGGTGGCTCGGGTACATTTCTTAGGTGGGTGTGGGATAGGCTTCAATGAATAAATTTGTTTTCAGGGATCTCCCAAAGGTGGACAGCTTAGGGGCTGATCAGACATACTGGGGCAGGGAGTTCCAAAGGATGGGAGAGGCTCGGGAGAATTCCTGAGGGCAAGCATGGGAGGAGGTAACAAGGGAGCTAGAGAGCAGGAGGTCCGGGCGGAGCAGAGGGGACAATTTTGGCGATATCTGCAGATGAGGTTGGTGATGTAGCTGGGGGCGATGTTGTGCATGGCCTTGTATGTTGTGGTTAATATTTTTAATTTTATACAGTGGGGTAGGGGAAGCCAGTCAAGGGATTGTCAGAGCGGAGCAGAGAGGAGCAGAAGTCATGGATCGGTTAGTGAGGTGTATTAGTCTAGCAGCAGAATTCATAATATACTGAAGGGGGGATAGCCCGCGTAAGGGTAGGCCATTAAGGAGAGGGTTGCAGTAGTCAAGGCGGGAAATAATCAAGGAGTAAATAAGTTGTTTTGTGATGTCGTTAGTCAGGATGGGTCGAATTCTGGAGATGTTGCGGAGGTTAAGGCGGCAAGATTTAGCCAGTGATTGGATGTGGGGGCTGAAGGAGAGGTCAGAGTCAAGGATTACACCCAGCACCCTGGGATGTGTGGAGGGACCAATTTTTGTGCTGTTGATCTTAATTATAAAGTCATGGGGGGGGGGGGGTAAGTAAGTTTGAGATCCGTGAGTCGATTGAGGGGGAGTGTTGAGGAGTGGAGAGATAGATCTGGGTGTTGTCGGCTGGTATTGGAAGCCATGGGAGGTTATCAACTGGCCCAGGGAAGAGGTACAGAGCAAGAATAGGAGGGGCCCAAGGACGGAGCCTTGGGGTACCCCAACAGAGAGAGGAAGAGGAGCAGAGGAGATGGAGTTGTAAGTGACACTGAAAGTGCACTGAGATAGGTAGGAGGAAAACCAGGATACAGCAGAATCACGGAGGCCAAGGGAGTGTAGTTTGCTGAGGAGGAGCATGTGGTCAACTGTGTCGAAGGCAGCAGAGAGGTCCAAGAGTATGAGTATGGACTATTGACCATTGGTTTTAGCAGTTAGTAGGTCATTGGTGAGTTTTAGTAGGGCAGTTTCAGTGGAATGTTGTGGGCAGAAGCCAGACTGTAGGGGGTCGAGAAGGTTGTTGTTCAAACGGGTGGGGTCTAGTCAGAGCCGATCCTAGGGTCACAGGCGCCTGGGTACAGAAATATTTCTGGCGCCCCCACATGGGCGTGGTCATCTTACTAACTCCTCCCCGCTTCGGCGGTGCTGCCCATTGATTTCAATGGCAGGGGCGCTTTAGGAGCGGTGTATACACCACTCCTCAGTGGCAGTTCATCCATTAAGGGCGCACGGGTGCTGCCCCCTCTCTCCAGCCACCCCCCTCTGTGTATAATGGATAGATTCATGCATTGAGGTCCCTCACTTGGCACCTCCTCCATTCCTGCAAAACACATTGTGTTCTTTTCACTGAATGCAAGGTATTCTGCGATTGGAGGAGATGTCGGTGTCATTGTAGACTGGATCTAGTGATAGTCACTTCTTGAATTTTCTGTGACAGTTTAATATCCATTCAGAGAATGGAAAGACATGATTTAAAAACCAAATCTGTGATGTCTACTTGTGTGTGAATTTTATCATTGTCTGGCTGATTCTATTGTCTCGTTTGACATTTAAAAAATAAGGGGGTTAATTTACTAAAACTGGAGAGCTTCAAGGTTTTATTGCCAAAGCTTAATTGAACAAGCTGAAATTAGAAGCTGATTGGCTACCATGCACAGCTGCATCATATTCAGTGGGCACCCGTTTTAGTAAATCTCCCCCAAGGTGTCTGTTTATAAAAGTTTTCACCCAAGAGTCACACAACTTTTACTTAGGATTAAGTTATATTTTCCACATAAGATTTATAGCAATCTTGGGTGAAAGTTGTGTCAATCCTGGGTGGAAAGATAGGCAATGACTGTCCAGTTCTCTAAAATGTGGCAATTTAAACGTATGACCAAAAGAATATCCATCAGGTTGAGCAGCTGGGCCTCATGGCTTGTAGGAAACTTTGTATCTTTAGGTCATTCATATGATGGATGTCGTACCCTGTCCTTATAAGTGATCCTCTATTGCCAGGTGGGCTTTGCCTCAACAGAGGAACACGTTCTTGGGGTCTACAACAATGACCTTGTATTGCCATTGTTACTTCCATGCAGGCATTGCTGGTTGCCTTCATGGTTTTCTACAATGCTTAATAATCTAGCCAATTTTTCTTATCATATTTATTATTGAATGATTTTGAAAAGGAAAACTGGTAGCAACACAACATAGGTGTTTGTTTCAGACACTCTAACAAATGAGGTCCATTTTGCTTTTCTCAAATGTGGCTCCATTTTTAGCTTTAGTTTTTATAAATCGTATGCCATATAAACGTGCCTCATGGGTGGATGCCATAATTTAAACTCTTTACAGATAGAGCATGCGTTAATGCCATTTACCTTGTGTTGTTTAATCATTAGTGCATCTAAAGGCCCTTGGGCTTGGCAGGATTTCTTTTACCCGTGTTTCTTTTCCATTTACATGTGTACTATAAATAACTGCACTATTACTGTATAACTGTATTTTTATTCAGTCACTAAATCAAATGTTTTACAAGTAAATGACAGTTCGTAAGGAGACGGCATATGCTGTGTAGATGACCTGGAAGAGCCCCGGGATGGTGTTTGGCTTCATAGATATAATATCAGTGTTACAAAATGATTTTAAAATTTATCATGACTTCCTACCCTTCACATTTGTATAACGTCTATGTGTAAACTAAAATTATCAGTACCGGGTAAACTGATAAATACATATGCAAATAACAAGCTGTCTGCAAAGGTGATTAACTTTTTCTTTATAGCACTGAAAAGCAAAGTAAGATTGCAAAGTGTTAGTTGGCACCTTCCATTACCACATGCAGCCAAGATTATCTATTCTTTCCAATTATTTGAAAATCTAAAACCAAGGCCTCATTCACTTGGCCAAATTCACCATGAAGCGGCAAATATCCTGTGGAAAATTGTGACCGGGGGCCCAGATGTGTGCAAACAGCTGGGAAATCTGTACAAATCAATGACAGGCTGACACAGCCCCTAGACACAGGCTAACAATGGCGGACAGCTGCTGTCGGTTGGTCATTGTCTTGTAGCGGCTTACCCACCGCTGCTGTCCACATACACTCGAGCCCCAGGTCACAGTTTTCCACAAGGGCCTACTCGCCCTACACATGGGGGTACCTCTTCTTGTGTATGCGCTCATCATTGCCCAGTCATGTGAAAGGCAACATTAAAGTGGTTGTAAACCTTTGCATATACCCAGTGAATTGACTGTACACAGAGATGAAACAAATCATCCTGCATGAGTTGTACCTGTGTTTCTGCAGCCCTCTCTTTTCTACATCCATTCCAAATCAGTCATTTAAATAGATTGAGCTGTGAGAAAAACAGAGGTGGAGAGCTAAAACTACACTCCTCAGTGACGAGAGTTCTGACAGCTGATTGGAGGAATGGGACACCCCCCCCCCCCCCCCCTTTACACAGTACACAGAAATTGAGCTGAGGCTTGAGATTTCCCCCATCACCTTTTTTCTCTTGGTGTCAGGAAAACTTGTCAGAATTGACTCATGCTGATAGCAGAAGAACTAAGCAGCAGACAGAAAATTACACTTAGTGCTCATAATTGAGACAAGTACACATTATAGAAGGATATGCTTTGTTCATATTTCATGTCTGAGGTTTGCAACCACTTTAAGGTGGGACCCCAGCTTAGAGATGAGCTGCACACTGTGTGCAGCTGTGTATAAACATACAGATCCTTTCTGTGAAACACACTGTTCCATTTCACTGCCCACCTTATTCTCCAGAATGCAGCGTTTTCAGGGGAACACTGATGAGCCCGTGTCCCACTCCACCAGACCAGCATACCTCTGCTACCTCACTCCCAGTAACAGAATGTGGTCCCACCATGCACCCAGCGTGGATGTCATGCATGCACTTGTGAACTACTTCAGCTCTCCCGTACCATGCAGCTGGGTCCATGGGGTCAATGTAGTGTGGGTTTGGTCCTGATTGCTTTTGCAATCCCCACTGTCTGGCTGCCATACATTCCCACCAGTTCACAGTTACCCATAGCAACTGCTCTCCTTCTGCCAACTCCTGCTGAGTTACCCCCTTGTGATGGCCTTGCTTCCAGGGAGAATCCCAGCTGGGTGACCCATGAGGGGCCCACATGCTCCATTAGGACTACATGGTACAGCAATCCTTCCTCTGTAAATCCCATGTGAAAGAGAGAGCTGCTCTGAGCCCTCCCCTTGTATTTATGTGACTTACAACAATGGGGGGATCCAGAAAGACAGGGAAAGAGTCTGGACACAGTTAACCCCTTTCTACCCTATGCAGCCTGGACCTGTCTGTATAACTACACACAATGCAATTTATACAACAGCAGAAATATATTCACTGATACCTCACAACCACCTGCATACATTCTTGCCACACCCCATGGCTGCTTTGGCCATGTGAATTGGCCTAAGATTTCAACATTTTGGCTCCAACCAAACTGGCTTAAAATTTACATTAAGGTAAAAAATACAAAAATAATAATCAGTCCATTACATGTCCCTTCTACCATGTTTTACCTGAGGCTCTAATTGCCTTTAAAAAAGGGTGGGCTTGGGGAGCAGAGCACTGCGCCCAAGCCCACCCACTTGTGTGACAATAGCAAATTAATATTCGCTAATGTCTTCCTGCTTCTCCTCCTGGCCAATCTCGACTCAGGAAGCTGGTCCTGAGACCCGATTGGCCGAGAGGAGAAGCGATCCTATTGGCAGCCGAGGAGGGGGGAGATGCAGAGGAAGCCACGCTGCCATGAAGCTGAGGAAGGAGGAGACACTCTGCCACTCGGAGGAAGCCCCTGACTTAGATGGGGTAAGTGTGGGAGACCCGATCGACCGCCGCGGAGGGTGGCCCCCCCCCCCCAGAAAATATACCACCAGCCGCCACTGGTTGCCAACCTGCCAGATTGAAATTTACTGACACGACATACAAAATTTACTGGCACCACCAAGTTTTTACTGCCATTTCCAAAATTTACAAAATTACAGTTTTAAGTGCAAATTTCGGTATTTAGGATACAAACTAGCACAATATGAATTTGGCAACGTGACAGCCGTCCCGCTTCCGGCTTGCCTTGCTCACATGGCTCTGGCTCTGGACGCTCCACTCGGCTCCCGTGCACCATGACCTCACATGATACGCTCAGGCATCACCTCCGCCAGACCCAAACATGCTGTAGCAGGCACTCTCGACAGGCTCCAGACCAGAACTGCGCATGCACAGTTCCAAGCTGAGCGTCACAGCCATATTTTTAACTGGCAACCTTTTACTGTCACTGGCATTTACTGGCAGGAGAAAAGTGCCTGTTTTTTACTGGCTGCCAGTATAAATACTGACAGTTGGCAACACTGCTGCACACTTCACTGCAAGCAGATTAAAATTTAGCTTTCTAATGTAAATATTGCTGTGGCTTGCTGTACTCTGCAATCCAAGTTTGTCTTATCCATTAGTGTGGGATATTGCTGCCCTAGTAACAGGGCTCCTGTATATACAGTATGGAAGCATAATATAGAATAAATGCAAAAAAACACAAATTCTTTTTTTTTCATCGGTGCAGATAATTCATTCATAGTAACCTTATTATAGTAAAAAGCACAAACATTTCAATGTACATATTATTTATAATATGAAAGCTAGTTACTCACAACAACATTTCTTTTGCCTGCTTGTGAGATAACTTCAGGGTACGTCTCTTTGATATTGTTTTGCGAATCACACATCAAGGCATGGGTACCAGAATCCCAAGAGTTTCAGTGGCTTTCTACGGTACCTAATCAGAAGCTTGTGAAATTCAGTGACATTTTTCACAACAAAAAACTAGATCACTGAGCTGTTTGAAGTGCTATACAGCTCTCTGTATGGGGTAAAAGGTCAACATATCCTGTGTGCAGCAAAACAACATATACACAATCACAGTTTTGTCATAAAATTCCGTTCGTGTGTGGGCTTCATCTGACTTTTTTTTTTTAAATTCTGACGGACCTAGAAATAGAACATGTTTCAAATCTTTCTGCCGAAACCAGTTCCTATCGAAAAAAAACGTTCATCTGTATGCTGGTCCGACGGACCAAATACGACGCAAAGGCAGCTATTGGCTATTGACTATCGAATTTCCTTTTCTAGTCCCTTCGTACGTCATCACGAACGGACTTTCAAATGGACTTCGGTCCGTTCGTGTGTGGGCAAGTCCGTTCGTTCAGAAGTCCGTCGTTGAAAAGTCCTTCGGAGTTCAGTCCGACGAGAAGTCCGCTCGTGTGTAAGCGGCATTATAGTGATATTAAGCCTTCATTTTTTTTTCATTTAATAAATTACTGACTGTGCAGATTCCTTATCCTTTAATCCTTGCCTATGTTCCAGTATAGGATGGTGCCATGGTCACTGCCCCAGGTTTCCCCCAGGTTTCACCCTTGCATGCTGGGACTAGAGTTGTGTCTCCCTACACTGTTTGCATCAATAGAAACACACATTGCCATACCCTAGGATGGCAAGGCACTCACCTGCTCCTCCTCTTCCCGCCCTTTCTTCTAAAAGCTAACAGACGGACTACAGCCTGCACTGTCCACTGTTAAAATACAATTCCTGTTGATCACTATGTTTAAAAACATCCCCTCCTGCTACCTATGCTGTCTAACCTGTGTAAAAAAAATGTGTATCCTTACCTATTTTCAGGCAATTCTGGTCCAGTCAAGTGATCCTGTAGCACCATCTCCCATGTATCAGTAAGCAGCTGCTGCAGGGGGAGGAGGAAGCGCAGGCAATGACTGGGACATGGGAGCCTTTATGTGACATCACAACTTCCAGAATTTCCAGCTGTTGTTTAGCGATCCCTCCTCTCCCCTGCAGCAGCCGCTCACATGGGGAATCAAGTGACTGGATCAGAGAAGGCTGAAAATAGGTAAGTATTTTACACTGGTTAGGCAGCATAGGTAGCAGGAGGGAGGGCAATGACATTTTTAAACCTAGTGTTAGGCAGGGATTCCACTTTCACTTTTTCCTGTAAGGACCAGAAGTTCAGGAAAGCAGCACTGACAGAGCAGGGGCCAGCAGAATTAAAAATTGTAATTTTCCTTACTTACGTACTTTCTTCCTTACTACCTCCCTTCATCCCTCCTTTCACCTCCCTTTCCTTCTTCTCCTACCCTTACTACTTTGAAAAAAACTTGTGACACACTGTTATGCCCCAAACACGGCCGGACATATCCGACCACAAAATCCGTCAGATTTTTTCCAACGGATTTTGGACAAAACTTGTCTTGCATACACACGCCTTGAGGCGATTCAGTTCGCATTGTAGCGCTATACAAGTTATTCATTCATTCATTCATTCACACACGGTCGCACAAAGTTGTCAGAAAATCTGATCGTTCGGAACGAGGGACGTATAAAAACGTACGACCGGACTACGTAGAGGCCAGTAGCCAATAGCTTCCGTCTAAAAAAAAATTCCTAGCATGCGTGGCCCTTTGTGCATCGGAATTCTCGACACACGATCGGAAAAAGTCTGATCGGATTTTGTTGTAGGAAGATTTTAGATCCTGCTCTCAAACTTTTTCAGTCGGAAATTCCGACGGAAAAAGTCCGGTAGAGCCCACACACGATCGGAATTTTTGACAACATAATTTAATCATACTTTTTCCGTTGGAATTTCTGACCGTGTGTACAAGGCATTACAGTTGTTATTTCTTTGATATCATTACCTAGGCAACTAACTTGTACTGTTCCGTATGTATCTCAATAAAAACCTATTGAAACTAAAAGTTTTAATTTTCAAGTGCTAGGGTAAGAGTTTTAACAAATATTTTACTGGAGAATGTTTTTTTTATTGCAGTCAACGCGTTAAACTAAAAAACGCAGAGGGTGAAATACAAAGATGTAGATTTAAATGGGTATATGGTACAGTTGATGTTTGGAAATGTATATCAATGTACAAAACATGCTACCAAATAGTAAATGTTCAAAAATGTTATTTTATCTTAATTTTTTTTTCTTTTTAATAATTCTTCCTCAGAAATATTTCATTATATGTCTCAGGGCAGGAGCCTTCCAGAAAAACAAAACAGGTCATCACCGCACTCTCTCCTTGAGCAGGGTGACTGGTCTTGTTTCTGACCCCTTGTAGTTCAGACAAAGCAGCAGCAATCTTTAATCAGAACTACCTAAATTTGGTTGACCCGGTCTGTAGATCACATAGTCTTTTTATACCTATAAACACTGATGTTCTTTGATAGCCAGGCTATACAAAATTCTAATGAGCAATCTGGTACTGTTACACCTCCATGCCACAAATCATTCCCAAAGGATATTTTTTTATGAGAGGAGAGGAGCTTCCAATATCCAAAGTAATACTACATTCAATGGGAGGATAATAATCGTTTCTTTAAGTAAAAAATTTACAAGTCAAGCCAACACACTTTGGGGGAACAGCCTCCTCCTTCTTCAGGGCTTTTCATACGTATGAATGGAGGTGGGTGGACCCCGATGAGGTACCTG
Organism: Lithobates sylvaticus; assembly: GCA_028564925.1. Taxonomy (NCBI): domain Eukaryota; kingdom Metazoa; phylum Chordata; class Amphibia; order Anura; family Ranidae; genus Lithobates; species Lithobates sylvaticus. The sequence continues at coordinate 510,016,894 of CM053027.1, forward strand.
AGCCTCTTACGAGACCTAATGTCAGCTTGAATGATGAATAGGCAGCAGTTAAACAATGAGATGAGATTAGGTCTCTAAAGAGGCTCAGGTGCCTCCGTGGAGCCCACCCACCTCTGTTTACACATAAGAAAAGACCTGAAGAAGAGGGAGGCTGTTTCCCTGAAATGCGTTGGCTCAATTTGTACATTTTTTACTTTCAATAAACAATTGTTATCCTTCCATGTGATATCACTCTAGATATTGTGCGTTCCTCTCTCCCCATATTCTTGTTACTGAAGCCACAGTGCAGTCATTCCAGTAATGTAGTAACCCACACCTCCAAGTAGAGTTTAACACCATGACTTACTGCCCTGAAACCACCAAATACTAACTAATAACAACCTAACTAGTAGAGTACAGCCCTCAGTTACAACATTCCATAGGATCATGTAAAATGTGATACTGTCAGGCAGGCCTACATGCATGGAATGTGATGTAGATTGCCTCACAGAACCCTTCTCCCACTGTGTGGACATAGCTGGAAAGATAAAAGGGATTCGGTGACATCATAGAGATTAAGCTTGGAGAAAATGGAATGGAAGTGCTGGGACCTTAGGATATATTAGCATTTAGACAGAGTATCCAAGTTATGAGCAGCCCCCCTGGATTGTGACCAGAAAGAAACCAAGATTGAAGAGTCCCACATCAAAATGTTAAATGTCCAGATACATATTTATTCCAAAATGAGATAAAGGAGTTTGCCACAAACCAACAGGTTTTGGAGTCCAGAAAACACTGCCTTTATTAGGGTTTATGAACCCACAAATCTGCTGCATTCGGCAATGGCTCTTCTTGCTGAGCCACTGGACAACTCACTGTCAGATCCTTTGGACTTTCTTGCCTTGTCGCTTGTTTCTGGTGAACTGGAAATTTTTGTTCCTCCCATGCACTTCCTGATTTAATCCATGTCTCTACACTTCCTGTTTGCCAGATTATTGTGCTCCTTCCAGTTTATATCTTGCTACTTTGTGTACCTGCTGCTGTCCCTATCTACATTACCACTCATTGACGAGTTTTGGCTTGTTCCTCTACTATGCTTTTGCTTCATACAAACCTGCAACCACTTGTTACAGACCTTTGGCTTGTTTATTGACTATGCTCTATCTGCTACTGGATCCCGGCTTGCTCACCTCATGGTGGGGCGATCCTGAGGACCGCAACCTGGTACTAACATGCCGAAAAACCCGCCTCCATCATTAGGAACACTAATGGGTGAGTCTGTGTCATCTGTCAGGGTGACCTGCTTGTTTACTTATCCTCCTGGTCGGTGGGGGCCTCTCTACTGCTGTAGCTACAGGTCTCCGAGCCTGACCCCTGATCATGACACTCACCCAGGTCAACTACTGAATATCCTCATTCAGTTCAGTATCTATAGCCCAGTAGCCCTGTATTATTCAATCATAAGCCCTGATGAAGGGGCATTTTCTGGCACCCAAAACATGTTAGCTCCCAATCTTGGCTTCCATCAGATTACAAAAGTAATTTTCTGGCCACAGCAATAAGATATTCTGTTCCACTTTGCTTCAGTACTGTACATGGAAGAGGGAGAATGTGGAAGAAATTAGGCTTTGATCCTGAAGTACAGCTATACAAATGTTCTTAAATGCCAATCAAAAAGTAGGTCATAGCTCTGAAATGTTACATCTCCTTATACTATGCTATGCTATGCCCCTCACCTCGTGTATTCTGTAACAAGGACCATGGGGGCCACAGCAGTTTGCTAATGTCCTTAATGTTAGTAATAAAACTGCAAAACAAAAAGAAACAGCCTTTACTGACTTCTAACATTTGCAGAGTCGGTGACTTGGCACTTGGTGGCTTCTATCCCTTTAGATTCCTGCATCACAAATTAATTAGTTAATCCTACCCCTGAAGTTAATGAGAGGTGTATTTTCCTGTTAGCGCCTAGATTTATACTTGCTAAATAGCTTGAAAATTCAATAATTTTTTTTTTATTTTTTATTTTTTTTTATTGAATTCTTCTGTTTGAAGCTATTCTCTGAACAAAATGGGCATTGCCTTGTTCTCTTTTTTAAGTAGTTCTACTGCACAGTATAGCAAAAAAAGGATGTAGAAAAAAAAACACTAATGCCGCGTACACACGACCGGATTGTCCGTCAGAAAAAACTTGGATGTTTTTTCCGACAGAATTCCGCTCAAGCTTGTCTTGCATACACACGGTCACACAAAAGTTCTCTGAACTTTTGACCGTCAAGAACGCGGTGACGTACAACACTACGACGAGCCGAGAAAATTAAGTTCAATGCTTCCGAGCATGCGTCACATTGTTTCCGAGCACGTGTAGGAATTTTGCGCGTCGGAATTGCTACAGACGATCGGAAAATAGAGCACCTGCTCTCAATCTTTTGCTGGTGGGAATTCTGCCAGCAAAAGTCCGATGGAGCATACACATGGTCGGATTTTCTGACCAAAAGCTCACATCGGACTTTTGCTGGGGGAATTTACGATCGTGTGTACGGGGCATTAGGCGCCATTCAGACAGGCAGTAAAAGCACCACCCCGACCACCCACCAATAGCCTAACATGGCAGCCCAAGGGAGTGGTACACAGGCCGCCAAATTCTGCTTCTGAGCCCTGGCAACTTTAAAGTGGTTGTAAACCTCAGACATAAAATATGAACAAAGAACTTCCTTCTATCCTGTCTCTATCCAAAGCACTAAGTGTGATCTCTGCTGCCTTCCTCTGTTATCTGCATGGGTCATGTTTGACAGCTTTTCCTGACTCCAAGAGATCATTTTGATTGGAAGTAGAGCTCTAGCACACAGCCTGTGATTCACAGCCACAGCTGTGCATGTTCCTTGTGTACTGTGAGCAGGGGGGTGTGTCCCTTCCCTACAATCAGGGCTCAGAGCTTTCTTTACTGAGTTCTACAGTGGGAGACTTAAGATCGCCATCCACTGCTGCTAGAGCTGAGAAAAAAAATCCTTTAATCCTTTGATCTGTGTGTTTTTAGAATAATCTACAGAAGAAATGGCTGCATTTCTGCGTATTATCGGAGGCTAGTCACTTTACTGGGTACACGTAAGGGTTTATACCCACTTTAGCTCAACTTGTCGCTTTGACAGGGGGCACTGCCAGTCAACTTTGTTCATTGAAGTTAATCAGACTGTGCCACAACCTCGAGCCAATAAAGAAATTAAACAGCCATTCATGAGGCTGCAATTACGCTTCCTGAACACTCTGAAGCTGCTGATGTATTGTTCTTTGAAAAGCAATCCATTGTAGAACACTTTTCAGAGACTGCCTCCATGTGCACCTAGCCTAAAGAAATGTATGGGAATACACAGTAGTCTTGTCTATGTATTGTTTTGTATTTATCATATTTAAGTTTGTAAAAAATGTTTTTAAAATAGTTTCTTTCCTTTTTTTTTTTTTTGTCAGGTAAATAGTAAAAAGTATAGCAGCAAGTGGAAATCTTGGCTTCTTTACACATGTTTATCTGTAATTGCTTTTCTGAATCAAGAACAATGTTTATAGAGCTCAATAGCTCAGGCTTACACACACAACTAAAAAGTATCATCACTCACTGCTCATTTTAGATTGGACCACATCATAACTTTCAAACAAAAAGACTATTTAGCTGTGCTCTCTTTTTAGAGAATCTGGTGTCATGGATGCACCATTCATTCATTGTATCTACTTGTAAAATATTTTATATACGTAGCGACAAAAACTAATATAAAACTTCAGTTCAATGTTCTGCTAACATCATTTATTTTTTCATGTGCACTGCATGCACGCAAAGTAATGTGTATGTTCAAAACAGGTTACAAATAACATAATGTTACAAGTACTTATTATCTCTCTGGAGAGATTAAAATACTGTCCCTGACAATGTCTTCATCTGCCTCCAGAAGGCTGGCACCATTTCCGTTCCCGCATCTTCCAGGATCAGCATTCAAGAGATGACACAGTCACATACATTCTGGTGCCTGTGTAGTGCTTGGCTGTGTTTCCAAAGTTTTACTGACACAAAGAGGGGATTTACTGAAACTGGAGTGTGCAAAATCTGGCGCAGCTCTGCATAGAGGCTACCATGCACAGTTATGCCACGTACACACGACCAGACTTTTTGACAGCAAAGGTCCAACGGAACGAATCCGTCGGACATTCCGATCGTGTGTGGGCTCCATCGGACCTTTGCATGCCAAAAATCCGACGGACTTTAGAAATATAACATGTTTTAAATTTTCTCGCCGGAACTCGACGGACCAAATATGATGCAAGGGCAGCTACAGCCCCCGCCCACGAGAATGTTTCTCTGCGACAAGATACTGTACATCTCGTGCTGGCTGCAATAGGAAAAACACATTTTCCTATCGCAGCGAGCGCGAGAGGGAATGCCCCTCCAAGGGCATACCAGGCCCTTTGGTCTGGTATGGATTTTAAGGGGAAGCCCCTGCGCCGAAAAAACGGCGTGGGGGTCCCCCCAAAATCGATACCAGACCCTTATCCGAGCACGCAGCCCGGCCGATCAGGAAAGGGGGTGGGAACGAGCAAGCGACCCCCCCTCCTGAACCGTACCAGGCCACATGCCCTCAACATGGGGGTGGGTGCTTTGGGGGAAGGGGGCGATCTGCGGGGCCCCCCACCCCAAAGCACCTTGTCCTCATGTTGATGAGGACAAGGGCCTCTTCCCGACAACCCTGGCCATTGGTTGTCGGGGTCTGTGGACGGGGGGCTTATCAGAATCCGGGAGCCCCCTTTAATAAGGGGGCCCCCAGATTCCGGCCCCCACCCTATGTGAATGAGTATGGGTGAAAAAAGTGTAAATAAAAAAAAAACAACACAAGTTTTTTAAATACTTTATTAGACAGCTCCGGGTGTCTTCTTCCGTCTTGGGGGGTCTTCTCGCTGGACTCCTCCGCTATCTTCTGCTAGCTCTGATATGGTTCAGGAGGGGGGGGGGCACTCGCTCGTCCCCACCTCCTTTCCTGACCAACCGGGCTGCGTGCTCAGATAAGGGTCTGGTATCGATTTTGGGGGGACCCCCACGCCGTTTTTTTCGGCATAGGGGCTTCCCCTCAAAATCCATACCATGCGACGGGGCTTGCAAGGTGTCAATCTCGCCAATAAAAGCAGCGAGATTGAGTTCCTTGGAACTCCAGCGGGAAGACCGGCGGACCTAGTCTGCCGGAAAGTCCGGTCATGTGTGAGCAAGTCCGTTTATTCGAAAGGTCCGACGGAATTCTGGCGGGAAGTCCATCAAACCTAGTCTGCTGGAAAGTCTGGTCGTGTGTACATGGCATTAGAAGATGATTGGCTAGTATGCACAGTTAAACCAGACTAAGTTCCAGCCTATCACCAGTGGACCACACAAGTGTGAAGTGAGTGGGTCTAATATATGGATATGGAAGTTTCCGAAGATTATCAGTAGAAGTTAGGATTTTGCATTATACCATTTAGGCCTGATTCACACCTATGCAGGTTGCAGTTTGCATATTTCAGGTGCATTTTTGCATTTTTCAATTTTGATCCTTCAAATGAAGTCTTTGGAACCAAAAACCAGAAAAAAAAATCCCTTGCCCTTTCCATAAAATGCACCGATGTGAACTACATCCATAGGAAGCCATGTTAAATGGACTGTAGTGTGTTTCTGCAAAACTGAAAACACACACAAAAATGCATAGGTGTGAACCAGGCCTTATTGGTTAACTAAATAGATTATAGTGCCAGCTGTTGAGGCACCCTGATCGAATTTTCAGGCTCAAGAAGAGGCCAGCATGCCTCGGAAACTTGCACTACAATCTATTTAGTTAGCTAGTAGATGTTATCACCCTGCATCCAAGCTTGTATTTCTATCTATGGCTATCATGGTACTCTGCTGCTGCAGGAGATTATTAGAAAAGAAGGCAGGTACAATTATAATGGTTTGGAGAGCAATGCTTTCAATCCTACAGTGACTTGCTGTCCAAAAACCCATAAAACTTAAGTATGGACTGTCACTTATTCATATTCTTTATCTATTATACAGCGCTTCATGAGGTTAGTTTATATTGTACAATGTAAGCAATTTTTCCACCACTATTTTATAATTAGCTGTGTTTTGCATTAAGCCCATGAATAGAAGTATTGTCACAACTATGTAGAAATTGCTTTTCCTAGAAAACTGCATAAGCAGAAAAAAAAATTATGGAAAAAGTAGATGTGGCAGCCAATTCTTCTAGTAAAGGTTTGCTGCAGCTGCCAGCACTCAGGACTGGATGTTTTATGGAAGCTGGAATTTCATTCTTTCCAACACAATCACTCTGATTCATTAAGCTGCAGTATCACTTAAAGTGTATGGAAACTCTAATGCCCTGTACACACGATAGGATTTTCCGACAACAAAACCGTGGATTTTTTTTTGAAGGATGTTGGGTCAAACTTGTCTTGCATACACACGGTCACACAAATGTTGTCGGAAATTCCAAATGTCAAGAACACGTACAACACATACGACGAGCCGAAAAAAATTAAGTACAATAGCCAGTGCAGCTCTTCTGCTTGATTCCGAGCATGCGTGGACTTTTGTGCGTCGGACTTATGTACACACGCTTGGAATTTCCGACAACAAGTTTTGTTGTCGGAAAATTTGAAAACCTGCTCTCAAACATTTGTTGGCGGAAATTCCGACAACAAATGTTCTATGGACCGTACACACGGTCGGACTTTCCGACAACAAGCTCACATCCAACATCGTCGTGTCGTGTGTACGGGGCATTATGATAAACTTCTCTTATTTGCTCTCTTTTGGTCTGTTAAATGTACCTTTGACAGTGTTTTTTATGTGTTTGATAAGTGCAAAAAATGAATAATAGTTGATCAGTCAGAAATTCAGTTGTCTTGTGCCCTGTGCACATCTCTTGCATCATCTCAAAAAGTCGAATTAGCTCTCCTAGTTCTTCTCTTGGACTACAGAATTCTTGCCATCAATGGTGTAGTGAAGAAGAGATAGAGAGGGCTTGAGTTGTTTAGCAAAAGACAACTGGGCAACGCTGACAACACCTAGTCCACAAATATGCTGTGTTTTGTTGGCCAACAACATGATTTTGGAGTTTAGGATTTAGGAGTTAATTTCTTGCAGAGCACCAGGTCTTCTTTAATTTCAGGGTGTTTAAAAGGATAAAACATCCCCATGTTTTATCCTTTTAAACACTTTGAAATTAAATGTGCTGGTATTGCAGTGATGTAAATGGCACATAATAATATTGGTTCAGAGGTCACACACTATCTTGTACTTCTGTACAAGAACAAGGTTGATGTTTTTACCGTACATACTACATTACAATATACAGTGGAACCTTGGATTACGAGCATAATCCGTTCCAGGAGAATGCTTGTAATCCAAAGCACTCGCATATTAAAGTAGTACAAAAGTACAGTAATGTAATGTAACTTTGATTAGGTAATCTGAAACAATCCTGTTGTTCTGGATTAATTGAATATTGGCAGATTACTCAGAATAGGAAAGAACACATATTAGGGCTGTGCTGTACCCCCTCTATAGGAATGCCCATACATTGGACTTCAGCCTGAGGTGGAGCTGACAGCCAGCATAAACAGTTCTCTTTTGCACAACCACATAATGGATCAGAACAGGATCAAGTGTTACATGTACTTAGTTCCCTGGAGAATTCAAAAATGATTTTTAAAGAGGAGCTTCAGGCTGCCCCCCAAAAAATTCAACGTCAGCAGCAACAAATACTGTAGCTGCTGACGTTTAGTGAAACGACACTTACCTGTCCAGGGATCCAGAGATGTCCTCACCTGAGCTGATTCTTCATCTGAAGTACGTGAAACAGGAAGTGAAGCCCATTTGGCCTCAAAGCCGGTTTCCAACTGCACATGCGTGAGTTACACTGCGCCTTGTGAATGGGCCCATATTCTTCTGGGACTTGTGATGTGTCCCAGAAGACTGTGGAGGAAGGAGGGGAGGTGCAAACTTCCAACTCGATTCACTGCCATGATCTGAGCTGGAATTGGGAGCCGATACCTGTCAAAACCAGGTACACCCCCTCTCAAAAAAAAGTGACTTTTGGGTGGAGCTTCACTTTAAGTTGTAGTAATATTCTTTAATGTCAATGTAAAGCTTATTTTTTTTACATTACATTAATAAACATGTTATACTTACCTGCTTTGTCCAAAGGTATTGCACACAACGGTCCCTTACCTCCTCTTTTGGAGTCTCCAGTTGGCACTCTTGGTTCCTCCTTTTCTCTGCGTGCCCCTCAGCAAGTTGGCTTCTGAGTGGGCACTCGTGTAGGCACACTTCTGAACCAGGATGTGTGCGTCCATAGACACACACACCACAGCTCGCCGGTGCCCCCCTGCTCCCTCCTCATAGGATTTGCCAATGGCCAATGGCTCCCACTGCTCTCAGAGTCTCCTGTAAATGCAGGAATAGAGGAGAGCGATGCTGCAGCCGGGGACAGCGCTGGATCAAGAAAGGGCTCAGTTAAGTGTTTAGGGATGGCTTGGGGGGAGAGGCATTGGAAGTTTTTTTGCCTTTAGAACAACTTTAAAGTTCCATAAATTATATTGCTACTTGATAAAATAGGGCCACTGTCTTTCCAGTTCTCTCTAAAAGGGCTGTAGCAAACCATAGTAGGAAAAAAGAACCCAAACAACTAATTTCAGCTAGTTACATTGACAATGAGCTATTGTAATTTAATTTTTTTAGGCAATTTTTGGTTTTGTGCTATATTAAATTTTGCCTTCTGATGCCTCTGATTTGAACTTTGCATGGACTCCTAGCAGTAAGTCCAGTATAAAAAAGGTTGCTTAGAGATTTAACACACTTTTAAAATTCTAGGGTACCTCCTGTAATTACTGTATATACTCGAGTATAAGCCGAGGCCTAATTTTACCACAAACAACTGAGAAAACTTATTGACTCGAGTATAAGCCTAGGGTGAGAAATGCGCAGCTACTGTAAGTGGAAAAGAGGGTCAACAATGCCCACTTGCAGCCTCACTGTGCCCATTTGCAGCCTTACTGTGCCCATTTGCAGCCATAGGTCCCCCAAACTTCAAACTTGGTAGTTAAGGGTTCCTAAATGCCCCCTAGCTGCAGCCAAAATTTGGGATCTCTGGACCCAAAGGGTACCGAAATAACATTTCTGCAGATGGACACAGTTGACCGGCTTTGGGGCCCTGTATCTCGGGGTAACTTGGTGCTAGGAACCCCATTGGATATGTTGTAGTGCTAGTTACACTGGGCTTGAATGCCAAATTTGGGGTTCCTAGCACCAAGTGTCCCCGAGATATGGGGCCCCAAAGTCGGGTTAGAAAATGTCAAGCACTTTTCTGCAGCAGAGAATGACATTTTCCGAACCGACTTTGGGGTCCCGTATCTTGGGGCCACTTAGTGCTAGGAACCCCATCTTTGGGTATGTTGTATGGTGTTAGGTCCACTTGGTTATCAAAAAACTTGGCTTATACTCAAGTATATACGATAGATAGATTTTCTGAAAATTCGTTTAATAAACATGCGCTCGGCTTACCTAAGTTCGCATGTATTTCTATGTAAATGGGAAAGGGAGCACAACTGGGAAGTGCTTGGAAGAAACCTATCTAGACAGCATTAAGCAGCATAAAATAAATAATATATATATATATATTTTGTTTCTATAGCTATACACAGTATTTGCAGACTAAATATAGGTTTATACATGTGTCAGAAATTCTTTTTGAAATGGAGTTACAGTAGAGGTAGTGAACTGTGATATTGTTACCTAAAGTGACAACATATAACTAGAACAAATTAATGTGTCTTGGCAACAATTGTGCTTTTATTTTGCAAATTGTCAATAGCGTAATTTGTCTAGAAATAGCTCTTTATGGCCAGGGAACTATTGCCCTTCAACCCAAGAATACAAGAGCTTATTATACCAAAGCATTGTTTATATGCACTTTAGCATCCTGAACAAAGTTATGCCAGTATTGTAACAAATTGGCCCCATTTGTCCTGTGAGTGGTAAAGTCATTGCAGGATTAACAATGTGCGTGCGCAAGGTGTGTCCTCCAAACATTTCCAGAACATCTCAATATAAAATTAAACTGTTTTGCCATTGACTTTTCAAAATCTTACCTAATTACAAAAACTTCTGTATGAGCTTACGTATTTTTATAGAAGAGTTATCTTTTTAAAATAATCAGATTCCTTAGGAAAAAATTGCCTGTTTATGTGTTTCTATCGGAGAAATAAACACTGGAACCCTCAGTTGCTCCTTCTTCTAGGTCTCAGGTGCTTTTTAGTATAAAGTGCCCATGGGTGCATGACCCAATTCTTTTCTACTTTGTTGTAAGGTTAGATGGGTACCCTTTTTTGTTCATCACCTTACTTAATACCCTCAACGACCATGTTGACCCATCATCTTCCTATAAAGACACTGCAAAAAGTATCTCAGCACTCAGTATCGGTAAAGCACTATGTTTGTTTTGTGAGATCTATGATTATGTCAAGTTGAGCATATATTTTTTTTATGTATGTGTTTTATATATAGATTTTTTTTTCTTATTATGAAAAAAGCTGTATTTTAAAATGTTGAATGTGCTCAACCACTATTTAATATTATTACGTTTTTATGGCAACACACATGGATGAAATCACCAGGCAATATAGTCCAGATTTTTTTGAAAATAATTGAATCTCATGTATTTTTCACTAGTGCCCATAAACAGGCAGATGTTTCATAGAGAATGGCAATTCATGAGACATATGCTCATTGTCAAAAGTGCCAAAGAGCCATCGTTTTCGCTACAATATGGCTTATATTTCCAAACATACAAATTGTCAAATTTCTTCCTTTTTCTGTATAAAAAAAATAGAGGTTTCCGCAAAAGTTAACGTTTATAGAAAACCTCCTTGGGAAGCCCTATATGATTTGATCTATGCATCCTAGGAGGGCATCCTAGAACACCTATATATGGGGATCCTAACAGACCTATTTTATTGTGTAAAGAAAACAAACGTGATTCCATAGCGCTCTAGCACGGTATGGAATCACTATTGTTTTCTTTACACATTTGAGGCTCTGAGCTTTACTACCTGCTGCTATAATACATATATTTAATTCATTTCACGTTATATATTTTTGTGCACTGTATATATATATATATCCAGGGTGCATAGGCGAGAGGGGTTTGTAGACCCCTTCACATTTTTTTCAGACCTATTTTATTAACTTCTTTTTATTTCCAAAAAAGTCTCAGTTATTTGGAGCAGAAGGTTGGCCTTCTGCTGATACTCAAAGGTCACTATAATTGTTGACTTTTTATTGATTTTGTCTGAACAATGTGTGCTTTTTGCTTAGCTTTAAGCTATACCCAAATATTTTTTTCTTCTAAAATATACATTGAGAGGGGACAGTGCAGTTTCATTGTCCTTTGAGTCATATTTGAGCCATTAGTAGTTTAATAAGCAGAAAAATGCAAATGGGTGGCATACAGGTCAGTGGAAAAAGCATTGGCGGTGTGACTCTCACTCGTAAGCCAGCAAGATGTCTGCTGCTTACCACACATAAGTGTTCACTGACAAGCTGTAGCTGTCACTATATCCACAGGGCACATGGGAAGCATAACGAATTACAATTACTTTGCATTTTCTTACACATATGAAATTTATTTCTCAAGTCCAATGATATAAATGCTTGTTAGCACTAAGTGTTTGGATCTAAAAATTAAAAAAAAAACGGCATCAGCATACATTACTTCAATATATGGTATCTACCTTTCCTCGGAAAAAAACATAATTAAAGGGACACTTGTTTAACTGAATAGATTTACAATTTACAGTGGTTCTAAAGACCCTGATGTTGAGGTTCTGACAAATTTTACTGCTGGGCACTGACTGGCACTGTGGTGGGCATTGATCAGAACTGATATCGGCACTGATTGGCACTTTGAGGGGCACTGTGAGCTGTGTTTTTATTGGGGCACTGACTGACAGCTTATGGGCACATTTTAAAAGGTGTTGTGGCACATCTGAGGGGGCTGTGCTGATAATCAATGTGCTGATTATCAGCACAGACCCCCCTCTGACAGGAAGAGCCGCCGGTCGGCTCTCCCTGTCAGAGCGAACCGAGAAATGCTGTTTAGTGGCACTTCCTGGTTCACGCAATGATCGTGATAAGAAGCCTCTGTCAGAGGCTTCTTACCACGTGATCATCTGTGACCATTCACAGCTGATCATGTGGTAAGAAGCCTCTGTCAGAGGCTTCTTACCACGTGATCATCTGTGACCATTCACAGCTGATCATGTGGTAAGAAGCCCCCCCCCCCCCGGTACCCCCCCTAAAAAAACATAATTAAAGGGACACTTGTTTAACTGAATAGATTTACAATTTACAGTGGTTCCAAAGGCCAAAGTTTTTTTTACCTTACTGAATTCTATGCCGTAAGGTAAAAAACCTTTTGCATACAGCCCCCCCCCCCCCCCCGCTTGTTACGGGGGCACTCTTAGGAGGGGGGATGAAGTCAGGAGCACCGGCGGGGGGGGGGGGTTAAATAGCCTTTAGTATTACCTTAAAGGGGTTGAAAACCTACGGGTTTTTTCACCTTAATGCATCCTATGCATTAGGGTGAAAAAACACCTGTCAGTGACCGGCCCCCTAGCCCCCCCCCCCATTTTATTTAACTGAAATGGCAGCCATTGGCTCCCATTGCTGTCAATCAAGTCCAATGACACGAGCGCCGGGGGGCGGGGGCCGAGTCCTGCATTCGGCCTCTGTGGACGCCGAAGAGAGAGATCCAACGTTACTCATTTTGTTTCTCATTTCCATTAGTATAGGAGTGTCATCCACTAGTCATCAGTATGTAAAAATTAACCAATAAAAAGTGTGTAGGACTTAAAAGGAAGAGATACATGAAAATGGAATAAGAGTGAGAAGAAAAAGGAAGAAAAAGCAGTAGGCGCTCCTACTTAGGGACCTGCCCCACCACTCCTTCACCCAACCTAAAACTTAAACAGGGGACTGCATACAATGCAGCCAAGGGTTCCAGACCTTCTCAGATCTACTCTGTTTAACCTGTAAAATGTTTGCCAATTATTCAAACAGCATGATCAAGGAGATTTTATTTTGACTCTCTAGTCTTCACCACTGCTCTAGCTAGGGACATTTTTTGCAACCAAAACATATAAAAGATGAATGTCTGGGATAATGTGTGATCTGCTCGCCCAGAAGAGTGTTACAAACAGTTTTGGGGACTCTGATATTGGTCACGGAGTGAATCTGGCTATATATTTTTGTCCAAACCACTTAATTTTCAGACAAGGCCACCATATGTAGAACATTGTACCCATTTATCCCCAGCCGCTAAAATAAGTTAGGGAGGTGTCAGAGGGTAGATTTTAGAAATCTTTTCATAAAAATAGGTACTAACAAGCTAGGACTGTAATTTGCCTCTATCATGGTATTCTGATGCATATTCCAAAGTTGCTGGAAGCCCAGTCCTCCTCACTGATGTCTTCATTTATGTCTGCTTCCCATGCTACTCTTTAGGACAACTTAGCTGAAATGGTGGCAAACAACTGGTATAGTAAAGAAATGCCACCTCTCTGGTTATTTCTAAATGATGCTTCTCAATTGCAAATACAGATATGCAGATCATGCTGATATAATTGTACAGCATGGGGCATATTCTATTTACCAGGGTTTGGATATTTTTTTTATTTCAGCTTATAAATGCAAACTATCCTGATTTTCAAGTATAGCACCAGCTTTTTTTTTCTTTGTGATAGCAGAATTACATTTTCTGAAATAGTGAAGATATTAGAGTAGTATACAGTTTTTTTACATGTTTTATGGAATGCTTAACCACTTCAATACCGGGCACTTTCCCCCCTTCCCGCCCAGGACAATTTTCAGCTTTCAGCACTGTCACAATTTGAATGACAATTGCGCAGTCATGCTACACTGTACCCAAACAAAATTTTTATAATTTTGTTCCCACAAATAGAGCTTTCTTTTGGTGGTATTTGATCAGCACTGCTGAGGCGGCACTGATGGGCGCTGCAGGCCCCCACGGGTGCGCGCCGGCATGTTATTCTGCTGGACATCATATGATGCCCAGTCAGGATAACACAACCACTTCCCGGCCGTCATTCTGCATACAGCGGGTGGGAAGTGATTAAAGAGCTTGTTACCCAAACATATCATATTCCTGATATGTGCCGGCTGTACCATGTACCATGTACGGAGCGGTGCGCTGGCAGGACTTCAGAAAAAGTCCTGCCAGCAGCTTCTTTGGAGCGGTGTGTTTACCGCTCTCGACTGCTGCTCCCCATTGAAATCAATGGGGCAGCGCGGCTATACTGCCAGCAAAACGCCACTACTGCGGCAAATCGCGGGCAGTTTTAACCCTTTCTTGGCCGCTAGTTGGGGTTAAAAGTGCCCCGCTAGCGGCCGAAATGTGCCGCAAATCTGACGGTAAAACACTGATAAAAATAGCGGCGTTTTACCGCCAGCGCTATGAGCGGCTTGGTGTGAAAGCCCTCTAAGCGGGTGAACACACCATGGTCAGTTCTCTAGCTATGCTGGGAACTCAGCCTGCTCTCTCTCCCAATGGTCAGACTTGTCCTGACACACCCCCGCAGCACAGCCTGTCACTGGGTAGCTCAGTGTGCTGCTGCTTCTCCTCCTCCCCCCATCTCCTATGCAGCCGAGAACAGAGGGAATGTATTCACTTATTAAAAAAAGGGAAAAAAAAAGGTATTTATAGTGTTTTTTTTATATCTATACAAAAATGTTTTGCCTTTTGTTTCTATGTTAAATTGAATGGGTTGTTTTAGAAGGTGATCATTCACAATCACTTTAATATGAGATGCCGAATCACATTGACTTATACATATGTTTTAAATATTAGTGACCTTCCAAACATATCATAAGACGAACCCAAGATTAATAAAGCTTCTGTCTCCTCACAGGCACAGCAATAAACCTGTCAGTTAAATTTAAATGTCAGATGTCAGCGGTATTATAACAGCAGGACCCTTCAAATGAAGGATAATGCCAGGTCATGGAAACTGCCTTTCGCTGTTTAGAAGCATGACCTGGCCAACAGGCTGTTTATTACCTCCATAATATATCCCTTTTCATTACACATCCAGCCCTACTTTTTTTCAACTTTTGGATACAGTGGGAAGAATTACCTCCTACAAGTTTTTATTGGTTCCTGAATATATTCCCCACCATCTGTACCAATAAAGGTGGTCTTTGCGATGGATCTCTCCAATGGTGTCACATGCAAAAACACTGTTTACAATAGAGTATCGAAGGGTTAAAACCCCTGAAGTTTTTCAATTACTGTATGTTCTCTTGTTCAGGAGATCCCCCCCCCCGTCCCCGTCCCCGTCCCAGTGACAGTGGCCTTTAGACAGGGAGAAATTACTGTAATGGTGCAGGAAAAACCGAGGTTCTAGCAATTCCCCACTCAATCTCAAAAAAGTCTTAGCTGGAGTTACACTTTGATATTTATATCTATGCTTATTTCTCAGCTGCCAAAAGATAACACGTTGCCTTGTTTTATAGACCTGAATTCAATCATTAGACGTACAAAATAATTTAGAAAGTCAATGCAAATTGCAAAAGCCAATTAAAATTAATAATTTTATTGACTTGACTTACAGTACGATTTATTCGGTCAAGGTCAATAGATAGAGATCTTAGTAACTGTTTAATCCCACAAGAATACTAAAATCTTCATTGTCAGGTATCTTGTATTGGAAAAGTGATTTAAATGGAATCCAAAAGCATGTCATTTTTGAGATTCTAAAAAATGTAAACACAAAAACGCTATATTATGTCGCTTGCCATAGTACAGTAGCGTGTAAAGGGGAGGAAACATCATCTAGTTAGCAGCCCTGTGATATCTATTGAAGATCTAGTATTTCAGTGAATTTCACTGATTTATTAAATTATGACTGAGGTCTGGCAGCCACTGAACTTCTCACATGCTGTACACTCTATTAAATTATGACTGAGGTCTGGCAGCCACTGAACTTCTCCATAAAAATTGATGTAACTGTATCAGTTAAGCCCACTGGTTACTTTTTGCAAAATTTTTCTTAATAAAAAAATCAATTTAAAAGGATCCCCCCTTCTCTCCATCTCCACTCACGGCCGGGGGGCCTGAGTGCAGATTCTTTCCGCAGGTGGCTTCCGGAGGGTCCCCCATTTATCTATCTCCCTTTGGGGAGTGCCCTCAATGCTGGTGCATACAGACGGCCTAGATTATGCAGTCCACTCGGGCGGGACAGAGTTGAAAAATTGATGTAACTGTATCAGTTAAGCCCACTGGTTACTTTTTGTAGAACATATCTGCCTGCGCTATTGACTCCGCTCGGAAGGGAGTCCAACGGATGGGGTAAGGGGCCACACACTCTCTTAAGTGTACTGAGAACCTGGTCTGCTTACCCACAAAATCTTTTACCTCCAAGAGGAATGGATATTTGAACTTTTGTTTGGGAGTTTTTTTTTCCCCCCTTTCTTTTATCTTTTTTTTCTTTCTTTTCCTCATCAGGAACTAGAGTGCAGATTCTTTCCGCAGGTGGCTTCCGGAGGGTCCCACATTTACTCTATCTCCCTTTGGGGAGTGCCCTCAATGCTGGTGCATACAGACGGCCTAGGACCCCTGTGATTGGCTACCTGCGGCGTCCATCAACTCTATCCCGCCCGAGTGCAACGGTAGTACAAAAATTGATTGCAAATAAAGACTTACCCAGCAATTTCTTTTTTTTTACCAATAATTTTTTATATATTTTAAAATTTCTGTTATATCTTTATTGCTGCCTAGGACCACATTATTTTTATATGTATTGAGATTGTCCATCACTTTCTGTCCCATTAGGGATATGTATTGAGATTGTCCATCACTTTCTGTCCCTGTGACAACTGTACAAAAATAGGTGGTACTATTTTCGCTGGAACAGGAAGTCCATCCACAATGAAACCACTGAACTCATTTGAAACTCTACAAAGTTTGTTTATTTTTTTTCTCTGTTGGAGAGATTTCCCATCATTGCCTGTCTGGGCAAGTAGTAGGGGAGAAATCTACCCAAAAGTGGCACAAATAGTGATAAAAACATATAAAGGTTGTGACCCTTCCTGCTCTATTTGAAATAAAATGTTATGTTTACAGGTCGGTAAATCGATTCCAATGCCACGTACACACGATCGGACTTTCCGACAACAAAACCGTGGAATTTTGTTCGAAGGTTGTTGGCTCCAACTTGTCTTGCATATACACGGTCACACATATGTTGGCCAACAATTACGAACGTAGTGACGTACAAGACGTACGACGAGCCGATAAAAAGGAAGTTCAATAGTCATGTGATATCTCCATTATGAACGCTAGTTTTACAAGACCGAGCGCTTCCGACTCGTCCTTGATTCCGAGCATGCGTGTTTGTACTTTGGACTTGTGTACACACTATTGGAAGGTCCGACAACACACATTTGTTGGCGGAAAATTTGAGAACATGCTAGCCAACATTTTTTGGCGGAAAGTCTGACAACAATTGTCCGATGTAGCATACACATGGTCGGACTTTCTACCAACAAGCTCACATCCAATATTTCTAGTCGGAAAATCCGATCGTGTGTACATGGCATAAAAGAGATCTGAGACAGAAAAAAAGACAGAGGAGTTTGGTTCCAGTAGGGACTGTCCCTTAAAATTATGTAAAGTTCTTAGTGCCATTCAGCTTCGGGGAGAATGTGGGGTTGATTTACTAAAACTGGAGAGGACAAAATCTGTGCAGCTGTGCATGGTAGCCAAACAGCTTATAACTTCAACTTGTTCAATTAGGCTTTGACAAAAAAACCTGGAAGCTGATTGGTTTATATGCAGAGCTGCACTAGATTTTGCACTCTCCAGTTTTACTAAATCAACCCCTGTATTTGCTCAGACACTCTCCAGTAGTATCCTTTGCTTTCATGAAGTTCAAACCATGTAATGCAATATCTAATTTATACTACTCATCCAAGACATTACTACAGGAAGGGCATATGGGGAAAATGCTCTTGGAGCCATGTCCAGTATACTTAAAGTAGAGTTCCACCCAAAAGTGGAACTTCTGCTTTAAGCACTCCTCCCCCCTTACATGCCACATTTGGCATGTCATTTTTGTGGGTACCTTCTTTTTAGTGGAACTTCCTGTCCCACTTCCTCCTTCCTCTTCTTGGCCACCTAGGCGACTCCTCCTCTCGCCCTAGTCGGCCCCCTCCCTGCCAGCAATCTTCTGGGGCGCGTAACAGGTCCCAGAAGATTGCCTGGCCAATAGCAGAGAGCAGCAGGACTCGCGCATGTGCAGTGCGTGCCCGGCCATGAAGCTGTAAGCTGTCATAGCCGGGCGCCCACAGTTACTATGACGGTGCCTCAGAGAGGAGGGGGAGAGGAGCAAGGCTCCGGGCGCCCGCATCGATGGACCGTTGGACAGGTAAGTGTCTGTTTATTTAAAGTCAGTAGCTACACTTTTTGCAGCTGCTGACTTTTAATAAACTAAAAAACGTCTGGAACTACGCTTTGAACAGATTATACAAGACCAGATACTTTGAGTTTGTGCAGCTAGAGGTTTGGAAGATCAGTCTACTGACTATAATTCTGATTTACATTGTTTTATTCTAGATTATAAATAGTTATAAATAAGGTCCTTTGCTCCATGGAGGAACTCTGTACGCTAGTAAAGCAAATGCCATACTGATTAAAACCTTGCACTGTGATACACACAATGCTCATCTCCTCGGTGATGTACCAACCAGTCCAATAGGAAGTCATAAATAACTGTATTTATACACAGTAAGCAGCTTGTTTGCTTGGAAAAGGTTTATAAACAGTTCTTAAAATTGTGCAACTACAGCAAAACATCAAAGCTCCTGTTCGCTCCATGCAGCACCTAGTCTTTGTGTAATTAGCTCCAACCAGGTGATCTGCGGTGGACAGCATATATTGACACAATTCAGTTCATTAACTTAGTTAATTTAATGCACTGCAGATACCAGTAAAAATAATAAGACTTTTGCACCAACCAATTTGAAACATATTTTATTTTGCAGACTCCTAACGCCACATACACACGATCGGAAATTCCGCCAGCAAAAGTCCGATGAGAGCTTTTGGTCGGAAAATGCGACCGTGTGTATGCTCCATCGGACTTTTGCTAGTGGAATTCCAGCCAGCAAAAGATTGAGAGTAAGTTCTACATTTTTCTGTCGGAAAAAGTTTTGATCGGAAATGCTGATCGTCTGTACCAATTCCGACGTGCAAAATTCATACGCATGCTCGGAAACAATTTGACGCATGCTCTGAAGCATTGAACTTCATTTTCTCGGCTCGTCGTAATGTTGTACGTCACCGCGTTCTTGGCGGTCGAAAGTTCTGTGTTTTGTGTGACCGTGTGAATGCAAGCCAAGCTTGAGCGGAATTCCGTTGGAAAAAACATCCAAGAATCTTCAGACGGAAAATCCGCTTGTGTGTACGTGGCATTAGAGAGATGTGAGGCAGGCAAACTAGCATGTTATGACTTTGTTAAAGAAAAACTGCTTAGAAAAAGATAGGGGTGTGATTGCTGATTGACTTTTTTCTAAAAAAGTTAGTTGCCACTGAATTTCATATTTCGTTTTCTCTGACCCAAAACTCACTGGATATACGTGATAAGGTGATAGAGGGGGGAATGGAGGCAGAAAAGCAGAACTTCACCCAAAAGGGTACATCAACCTTATTATTTTGTTACATTACCAGTGCTAATTTAGAAAATATTTTCGTCAGCAAAATTAACATGATTTTAGTCTACTAAAATACGACTAAGACAATTTAGAAGACTAAATATTAGTCTAAAATTAGTCTAAAATTATACGACTAAAACTAATATGGCATTTTAGCCAAAAGTCTATGACTAAAACTAAATGGAAATTTGATGTCAAAATTTACAAGGTGTATTCCTTATCTGCATCACCTAATGATTTCTGCATTTTTAGAGAAATGTTTAACCGCTTGCCGACCGGCCCACGCCGATATACGTCGGCAGAAGGGCAGGTACAGGCATATTAACGTACCTGTACGTTGCCCTTTTAGAAGCGGTTTGCGGCCGCATGCGAGCTCCGTGAGTGTGATCGCGGGTCCCGCAGACTCGATGTCCGCGGGGATACCCGCGATCGTCTTACGGAGAGGAAGAACGGGGAAATGCTGATGTAAACAAGCATCTCCCGTTCTGCCTAATGACAGGACACTGATCACAGCTCCCTGTAAACGGGAGCGGTGATCAGTGTCATGTCACACACACCCCCCCCCCCCACAGTTAGAATCACTCCCTAGGACACACTTAACCCCTACAGCGCCACCTAGTGGTTAACCCCTTCACTGGCAGTCACAATTACACAGTAATCAATGCGTTTTTAATCATACTGATCGCTTTATAAATGTGAATGGTCCCAAAATAGCGCCAAAAGTGTCCGATCTGTCTGCCATAATGTTGCAGTCACGATAAAAATCGCTGATCGCCGGCATTACTAGTAAAAAAAAAATGATTAAAAAAATGCCATAAAACTATCCCCTATTTTTAGATGCTATAACTTTTTTTTGCGCAAACCAATCAAAAAAATTTTTTTTACCAAAAATATGTAGAAGAATAGGTATCAGCCTAAACTGAGGAAAAACATTTTTTTTATATATCTTTTTGGGATATTTATTATAGAAAAATGTTTTTTTCAAAATTGTCGCTCATTTTTTAGTTTATAGCACAAAAAATAAAAACCACAGAGGTGATCAAATACCACCAAAAGAAAGCTCTATTTGTGGGGCAAAAAGGACGTACATTTTGTTTGGGAGCCACATCGCACGACCGCGCAATTGTCAGTTAAAACAACGCAGTGCCGAATCGCAAAAAGTGCTCTGGTCTATTGCCAGCCAAATGGTCCGAGGCTTAAGTGGTTAAATAATTTAACTAAACCCATTCGATTTTAGTCGACAAAAAACTGTACTGGAGATTTTAGTCGACTAAAATGTGTTGGAGGTTTTAGTCGACTAAAATACGACTAAAACAATGCAGGCGACTAAAATATGACTAAAACTAATATGGCATTTTAGTCAAAAGACTATGACTAAAACAAAATAGAAATTTTATGTAAAAATTTACTCTGTATTTTCCTTATCTGCATCACCTAATGATTTCTGTATTATTGGTTCTGATTTATTTTAAACAGATACATAGGGAAATCCAAAGAGGTGACGTGTGTCCACCTGAAAGAAAGTTTTAATACTTTTGAGCTCAATCCAAAACTGTAAAAGGTTTTGGCTGGAATTTTAATTTAATCAACGTACTTCCACAGGAAGCCTGCCTTTTGCTACTTGGTATTGTTTGTGATTTGGCTTCTTCTTCTACATCCTCCAGCTTTTGATATATTTAAATTTAGTTCAGCCTATTCCATGCTTTGTTGCCTTCAGGTAGACCGTTTCCAGTCAGCCAGGGATATATCTCATCACTCCACTTGCAAAAGGAAAAATCTGCCCGACCACTTCTTAATTGGGACACTGTTTACAATGAACATTTTCCGTCTCATTTTCAATGCTAATATCAAAATAAAAATTATAGTGGGTGTATGGGACTTTTGGGGCACCAACATAAACACATAAATTATATATAAGAAAAAGCACATTTTATTATAACATTAAAAATAGGCTGAATACCTACTGTGACGGACAACCTGGAACCCCACCTGGGTGCCTCTGCCAAGATACATCTTCCTCCACCCTGGAACCAGGAACCAGGTAATATAGCTCAGAATAGCACCCAAGAATAGACTACACTAGCTTAGGTGCAAACTGGAACTAACTTTATTGTAAAATTCACACAAAACAAGATAAGAGCTTGATCCCATTATCCTAAACAATGCAAAATGTAAACAGTAATATCATCAGTACATCTAATAGTACATCTAATGAACAGCTAGCAGCTAACAGTAACCTACTTAAACAGTGATCTAATTAACCAATAAACTAATTAACAGCTAGGCTCCATAGACAAGCCTTGATTAGTTAGGGAGTGCCCACCCCAGACAGTCCGGCAACAGATCTCATTAACCAGCTTTCTTCCCACATCCATCTTCCCACTGATTTTCACATTGGCAGAGACCGTCATGGCTATCTTGACTGTTAAATGTGGTCATAACATGTCATCTTACATTATATAATAGGACAACTTCCTGAATGCTTGTAGCTCAATCAAAAGCCAAGACCCATAGTCAGTTGGCAAGGCACTACCCTGCAGTCCCCTCCAAAAGCCCCTGTCCCGGTTGGGTCTATCACACCTACCGTTACATATTTTCTCTCATAGTTGTACATACAGTATACTGGTGTCAATATCATATAATTCAGTGGTTGATAATTAGACTTCTTCTTCCGAGGCAAAGTTGAACCTTTATATTAAAAATAGAACATATACAGTTATGCATCTACAAAATCAGATATTGATATTTAAACTTACACCACTGATAAGAGGTATACTGTACATAATCAGTCTATGCCAAATTTTAAAAACAGCCCAGCTTGTGCACTCCAATGGCAGTCAGAATCCTAGGGGAAGGTCATCCTTAGTGCTAAATCTGTCTCAGACCTTTGAAAATTTGTCTCAGTTGGCCACTTGGGATTCCAGGAGCAGGGACTTTACTAAATGAAATGCAGCCTGTTTTGTGTCTGTTTTTATCACTGAATTTCCTGATAAATGTCTCTAATAATTTTCCCTCTTATTAAATGTTTCTTATAATATTGTATAAAACAAAATTTGAAAGAAGTTACAAAATTTGTGATCCCTTTTTAACCTCCCTGGCGGTATGATTATGTCAGATTTTTGAGTCTCAAAGCGGTACAATTATTTTGCATAGAAATTTGGCATTTTATATTGTAGGCCTGTAATTCTTAGCAATAACACACTTAAATCTGTCCAAACAAGAGTTTAGTAGACATCCCGGGTATGAAAAAGTTTGAAACACAGAATCATAAATTATAATATAATAAATGAATATAAATAATTATAAAAAATAATAATATAACAATAATAAAATACATTTCCCCACAATTCACTATCGCTCAATTCTGCAAGTGTTCTAATTTATTATCACTGTTTTCTAGCTGGTCTAATACCACTTTTGACGTAAAGTGACACTTTTTAGTTGCTATGGACAATCTCCAGTTTCCAGGCAGAAAGAACAGTATATATAATATAAAACTGCATGCAGGGCACTGGACAAACCACTAGGGACAATAGGGATGTGAAATAATTTCATACAGTAATGTAATCTGTAAGATTACAGTGTACTGTATGTGTTATGATTTTTCTAATTTGCCGCCAGGCTCCGCCCCCATGGGTCGCGACGCTCGAAGGGAACGGAGCCCGGCACACAGAGGCTTCGGGTGGAGGACACAGCCCACCGACACAGCGGGGGACATCGCAGGATCCTGGGGACAAGGTAAGTATACAACACCAGGATCCTGCAATGCAATCCCGAGTGTGACTCTGGGTTACCGCTAATGGTACTGAAATTTAACCCCGAGCCACATTCGGGAAAACCGCCAGGGAGGTTAAAGGAGTTGCATTCACTAGGCCCCTCTGAAAACATATAAGAGGATTCCTAATACAAATCTACTGGAAACATCATTAAAGTTATTGCTTTCACCATGTGTTTTCACCTATAGAAACTCCATGAGGTTGATTGCCAAATAGACTGTTCACTTTGCAAGGGAATTTTCCCCAGAGCTTAGTGAATGAGTTAAAGCTTTGCTGACTTCCATCATTTAATTTTGGGCACGTAAAAATAATTATTTCTTTTAATTTTGTCTTGCACATGATTAGAGAAGTAAAACTTCACTGCATTCACTAAGCTATGCAGAACAGAAACCTTTATTTTGTGCAAGAGCCATGAGGAACTTTGAAATATTTGGTCACAGCTGCATAGTTAGGGGCTATGTATAATTTACACAGTTGTTTTATCCAGATTTCCACTTAAAGTGAGTGGGTTACTCTCTATTCAATACTTGTTTTTTTTTCTGCACACATATTGCAGCAGAAAACATATTTGCAGGAAAATATTGTCTGTTCAGAAAACTGTCTCTAGTACCAGTTTTTGGGGTAAAAGATGTTATAGCTATATCCAGGTTACATTTCTTATAGAGAGTTAGGGCCTGTTCACACCTTCATTGTGCGTTAACCAAGAATCAACAGAAAAATTCTCTCTGCTCAGTTGATTCTTGTAGCATCTTTAAGCTCCACCATAAGGTGGATTTTGAAGTCCACAGGCACAGCTATCTTTAAGTATTTTGAGACCAGTAGTGGATATTTAGGCCAGGACTGGCAATTGGCTAAGCAGAACTCTTCTTCAAATTTGTCTTCCTTCCCAGACAGAACACCTGAGAAGCATGAAATGGACTTCTCTCTCTGAAGATATACCCTCCACAGATAACAGGCCGAGAGACAAGGACTCCTGGACCTAAAGAACCCATGGACAAAAATGGCCAGCACACCACAAAAGAGAATCTCAAATGTTTACTGAGATCTTAATTCCAGGCAAAAGCCTATGGGTGATGTCCCAGGCATCACTAGCCATTGTCAAAGCGCATTTTCTTCTCCCCTTCTACCCTACTGGAGAGATCACGTGACCAGACTGAAGCAGCCTGAAAATATGTAAAAATACAGCACTTTCTTACACAGTTTAGTCATAATAGGAGAGGGGAAGGGCGTTTTTAAGAGGAGCTAGGTTTTGCCAGGAATACCACTTTAATAACAAATCATATAATAAAAACCTACATTTCGTGGGGGTTGTAAGTCCCATTTCTCAAGGTGACAGAGAAAGGGGACCTATGAGTTCCCAACGCATCAATTTACTGCATGTTTTGAGATTCTCTTTTGTGGTGTGCTGGCCATTTTTACCCATGGGTTGGTGTGGTGTCTTTTGGCCATGCTTCTGGGATCATTCAAGAAAGAAAAGGTGATGCGGGATGGATGATATAACATATCAACAATAAAAACTCTGACAGGTATTCTAACCCCTATTCACTTTATCCAATACTAAAACAAACATTGCGCTTATATGGGGCCATATAATGAAGTTATATGCAGCTAAATTAGCGTAAACCTAATATAACACAAAATCAGCAATGATTAACCACTTCCCATCCCGCCCATAGTCATATGATGCCCACAAGGTGGATCTCCCATCCTGGGTGGGCGTCATATGACGTCCTCCCATTCCCGGCCGCCTAGGGGGCGCGCGCGCGCCGTCGCTCGGGACCCGGTGCGCGTGCCCGGCGGCCGTGATGTCCGCCGGGTACCCGCGATTGCCCGTGAAAACAGCGGGACCGCGCGGGACCGTGGAGCTGTGTGTGTAAACACACAGCTCCACGTCCTGTCAGTGGAGAGGAGACCGATCATGTGATCCCAGTACGGAGGAACACCGATCGGTCTCCTCCCCTTGTGAGTCCCCTCCCCCCACAGTTAGAATCACTACCTTAGGGAACACATTAACCCCTGCAGCGCCCCCTAGTGTTAACCCCTTCTCTGCCAGTCACATTTACACAGTAATCACTGCAATTTTATAGCAACGATCGCTGTGTAAATCTGAATGGTCCCAAAAATGTGTCAAAAGTGTCCGAAGTGTCCGCTGCAATGTCGCAGTCACGAAAAAAAATTGCAGATCGCCGCCATTACTCGTAAAAAAAAAAGAAAAAAAAATGCAATAAATCTATCCCCTATTTTGTAGACGCTATAACTTTTGCGCAAACCGATCTATATACGCTTATTGCAATTTTTTTACCAAAAATATGTAGAATAATACGTATCGGCCTAAACTGAGTAAAAAAATTGTTTTTTTTTTTTTTAAAAAAAAAATGGGATATTTATTATAGCAAAAAGTAAAAAATATTGTGTTTTTTTT
Organism: Lithobates sylvaticus; assembly: GCA_028564925.1. Classification (NCBI taxonomy): domain Eukaryota; kingdom Metazoa; phylum Chordata; class Amphibia; order Anura; family Ranidae; genus Lithobates; species Lithobates sylvaticus. The sequence continues at coordinate 510,042,860 of CM053027.1, forward strand.
CAAAATTGTCGCTCTTCTTTTGTTTATAGCGCAAAAAATAAAAACCGCAGAGGTGATCAAATGCCACCAAAAGAAAGCTCTATTTGTGGGAAAAAAAGGACGTCAATTTTGTTTGGGTGCAACGTCGCACGACCGCGCAATTGTTAGTTAAAGCGACGCAGTGCAGAATCGCAAAAGGTGCTCTGGTAAGGAAGGGTGTAAAATCGCCCGGTGCTGAAGTGGTTAATGGCATTAGAAAACAGTTACAGCCATGATATTCAATTCTGTGATAACTCCTCTGTACACAGTGGGCTATATCCACTTTAGAGTTCATGCTAATAGCATCAATGACATTTATCTGAGGGAACAGTCTTTAGCCCTAGTTCTTCAATAGGAAAGTGTTGGGGCCCAGTCTTTAAGGTGGTGCACATGAGAACAGTCCCAGTAAAGTCTGCATGCAGTAAATAATGCTGCTAGTTAGATGGCCAGTCCCTATGTGCTCAGTCTCTGTTAGCAGCCAGAGGTTAATGGCAGCATTGTCCACCAGTCCAAGTGATACAGCAACAGGGGTCTCACTGTTCATTTGTAGTCAGAGTCTTCAAGCGGGAAATGCGATATTCCTAAGAACCAAGGCCTGAGGTGTGCCTTGGCCTGGCTGGTCGGTATGCCTGAGAAGAGGGCATACCCCGAATGTAGAAATAGAAGTACTACGAGTATGTATGAAAGGCTGAGGGAACCGGGTGGGTGGGAACCCAGAAGCCGACGACCCTGGCCCTGATGGAGGAGGAGGCTTAAATAGCCCTCTCAGGCTCCTCCTACAAATACAGGCTGGCCTCCGGCCAGCCTTCATACTTGTAGTCAGAGTCTTCAAGCGGGAAATGCGATATTCCTAAGAACCAAGGCCTGAGGTGTGCCTTGGCCTGGCTGGTCGGTATGCCTGAGAAGAGGGCAAAAAGATGCAAGTTTAGGTGAAGAAGAGAAGGTAATGATCCAAGGCAACAGTGAGTATCCGCGGTGACAGAAGAAACCCACAGACACCTGACTTGGTAATGAGAAAGGAACCCCCTATGGAACCTGCAAGCTAACCAGAACCAACCAGAACATCCCGTGCAAGATTGGATTGGGCCTGATGCCCGAGACAACATAGACATGAGAATAACTGCTTGCGAATGAGAGGATACGTGGGGGAAGGGAGCAAGGCCTGGCCCGAGGAACCCCTGCGAATGAGCCGGGACGATCAAATCCTATGGGGAAGTGAGAGGGTGAGGGCAAAAAAAGGACCACTGGTAGGAGTGTGAAATGCTGGATACCTGATGACAGTGATGAAGTAGATAAGGCCCATGCGCCATGGCAATAAGTATCATCAACATGGAGAACCATGCCAGGCACAGGACTCTGGTCCTACCTGATAAGATCGGGACGTGCTTCAGCCAGAGACCCAACTACTGAGTCTGAATCCTGAACCGAGGAAGGAGGTATGGATGCCAAGACAGCCCCAACCTGGGAACACAAACTAGAAAAGACAGACAACCAGACATGAGAAACAACAACGCCCGCCCCTCTGTGCCTACCTAAGAATGAGAACATGAGCAGAAATGTCAAGACCACCGCGCGTGATGACCCTAACGACAGAAGCCCCACCCTCATGTGAGTGGTAAGTGAGCCTGAGTAACCTGCAGCGCAGACACAGGTAATTGACTGAAAACTCAGGCTGGTGTACCCACGGACCGTGGTGGGTAGTCGTATGAGTGTGGTGAATGAACATGCATCGTATGACGTATGGTATACGGGCGAGAAGATTGTGGACAACAATCAATTAAAAACGAAACCTCAGTCCGTATGGATCTGTAGACGTGACAGATCCTGACGTAAGCCCTAACTAACTGACCCAGGTACAACATGAAACACAGATACGATGAGACATGACAAACCAACGAACAAAACAGCTACCGGAGTATGCCATGGGTGAACAACAACGCCCCTCTGAGAAACGCTGAGGCTGAACAAAATGACGGAAACGAAATGACGGAAACGAAATGACGGAAACGAAATGACGGCACTGGTGAAGCAGAAACGTGATGACAGAACTGCTGAGGCAGAACCGTGATGACAGAAGCAGAAACGTGATGACCGAAATGCTGAGGCAGAAACGTGATGACAGAAATGCTGAAGCATCGTATGACGTGTGGTATACGGGCGAGAAGATTGTGGACAACAATCAATTAAAAACGAAACCTCAGCCCGTATGGATCTGTAGACGTGACAGATCCTGACGTAAGCCCTACCTAACTGACCCAAGTACAACATGAACACAGACACGATGAGACATGACAACCAACGAACAAAACAGCTACCGGAGTATGCCATGGGTGAACAACGCCCCTCTGAGAAACGCTGAGGCTGAAACACAATGACAGAAATGCCAGGGCGGCAACGAAATGACGGAAACGAAATGACGGAAATGAAATGACGGAAACGGTGAGGCAGAAACGTGATGACAGAACTGCTGCTGAGGCAACCGTAGTGACAGAAATGCTTGAGGCAGAAACGTGGTGACAGAAATGCTTGAGGCAGAAACGTGGTGACAGAAATGCTTGAGGCAGAAACGTGGTGACAGCAACGCTATGACAGAACGCTGAAGCTGAATGTTGAGGCAGAAACGCAATGACATGAATCCAAGGGCAGAAACGCAATGACATGAATCCAGGGACAGAAACGCAATGACATGAATCCAGGGACAGAAACGCAATGACATGAATCCAGGGTCAGAAACGCAATGACATGAATCCAGGGTCAGAAACGCAATGACATGAATCCAGGGTCAGAAACGCAATGACATGAATCCAGGGTCAGAAACGCAATGACATGAATCCAGGGTCAGAAACGCAATGACATGAATCCAGGGACAGAAACGCAATGACATGAATCCAGGGACAGAAACGCAATGACATGAATCCAGGGACAGAAACGCAATGACATGATTCCAGGGACAGAAACGCAATGACATGAATGCAGGGGCAGAAACGCAATGACATGAATGCAGGGGCAGAAACGCAATGACATGAATGCAGGGGCAGAAACGCAGTGACATGAATGCAGGGGCAGAAACGCAGTGACATGAATGCAGGGGCAGAAACGCAGTGACATGAATGCAGGGGCAGAAACGCAGTGATATGAATGCAGGGGCAGAAACGCAGTGACATGAATGCAGGGGCAGAAACGTAGTGACATGAATCCAGGGGCAGAAACGCAGCGACATGAAATCCAGGGGCAGAAACGCAGCGACATGAATCCAGGGGCAGAAACGCAGTGACAGAAATGCAATGACGGAAATCCAGGGGCAGAAACCGCAATGACAGAAATCCAGGGGCAGAAACCGCAATGGCAGAAATCCAGGGGCAGAAACCGCAATGACAGAAATCCAGGGGCAGAAACCGCAATGACAGAAATCCAGGGGCAGAAACCGCAATGACAGCAATCCAGGGGCAGAAACCGCAATGACAGCAATCCAGGGGCAGAAACGCAATGACAGAAAATGCAGGGGCAGAACGAAATGACAGAAAAGCAGGGGCGGAACGCAATGACAAAAATGCAGGGGCGGAACGAAATGACAGAAATGCAGGGGCGGAACGCCATGACAGAAATGCCGGGGCGGAACGCCATGACAGAAATGCAGGGGCGGAACGCCATGACAGAAATGCAGGGGCGGAACGCCATGACAGAAATGCAGGGGCGGAACGCCATGACAGAAATGCAGGGGCGGCTGTCAGGGACGGTAGCAGATTGTGAGCAGCGTGTGTGAACAAGGAGCAGCATGCCTAAATCAAAGGAGTTGGTGTCTTCAAGCTCATCTGGAAGCGAATCGGATAGTGAGGTTGACCAGAAGGCAAAGAGAAAAAAGCCAGCTCCTCCACCAGAGAAGGAGAAGCCCACAAAGAAACAGAAGACAGGAGGAGAAAGTTCTAAGGCATCTGCCAAACAAAGCAGCAATGCTCCAGAAGACAACATGTTTCAGATTGGTAAAATGAGATATGTCAGCGTTCGAGACTTTAAAGGAAAAGTTCTTATTGACATCAGAGAATATTTCATGGATCAGCAAGGAGAACTGAAGCCTGGAAGAAAAGGTATCTCATTAAACCCGGAGCAGTGGAGCCAGCTGAAGGAACAGATGTCTGACATTGACACTGCAATAAGAAAACTGTAACCTCCATCCACTGGCACCACAACCTCATGTTTTAGTTTTAAGCACTCTTTTTACATTTGCTGTTTTTTTTTTTTTTCTATTTTTGTTTTACAAGCTCTTGTACAGTTTGGATTGCAAAACAATTTGTAAGATGACGCATTTTTATGTGCATTAAAGTTGGTCCGATTTTTGATTTAAAAAAAAAAAAAAAAAAAAAAAAAAAAGAAATGCAGGGGCGGAGGCAGATGACACCCCGGGCAGCACCATGGCCAGACGGAGCCCTGGGGAAGCGGGCGGTCTGACACACTGGTCAGATGGAACTGAGGGGAGGGTGTATGGAAGGACAGAACGGCCCCCCCTCCCCCGCATGGGCGCATGTCACTGGCAGTTGGCAGAGATGGCAGTTGTGGAAGAGAGGAGCGCCCCCCCCCAGCACCATGGAACTGACTACCTGTGTGGGGAGCATGGAATTAACGGCCGAACACGCCAACCCCCCCCCCCCCCGCATCTGCACCGGGAGAAACAGGAGTGATCCCCCAGTCAGACCAGCGGGGAGAGAGGAACTGGCGGCTCCCTCCTGGATGTGTAAGGGGAGAGGAGTCGGCGGGCGGCCGACCCCCCCCAGACGACATGTGCCTCGTGAATGGGGAGAGGAGTCGGCGGGCGGGCGGAGCGCAGTGAGGACTGCAATAAGGATGGGCACCTCTCCCCCCGGCATGAGCGCCGGGAGAGCGGGCAGGCTGCGGCTGTGGGGAGAGAGCAAGGAGGACAACCAGCATGGATGGACGGACGCCCCCTCCCCCCCCGCGTGCGCGCCGGGAGGGGGGCGGCTGCACGCCGTGGGAAGAGTGGCTGGTGGAGGATGGCAGGGAGGACGGACGGACGGACGGCCCCCGCTCCCCCTGGCAGGCCGCCGGGAGAGCGGGTGGGGTGGGGGGCTGCAACTGGCCAGGTGGAGCTGAGGGGAGAGTGGCGAGGTGGAGGGTGGAAAGACGCCCCCCCCCCCAACCCTGGCATGAGCGGACCTGTGTGATGGGCTGTGAGGGAGAAACGGGCCGGGTGGCCTCCATGACCGGTGGAACCCAGGCGAGCGAATCACCCCCCCCCCCCCCCCCCGCGGGACACGGGGGGGGTGGTCAGAGTGATGGTAAGGTGGCGGGCGGACTCCTCAAGAGTACCCCCACTGCAACAACCGACCGCCGCTCTCTGGGTTACGCCAGTAGTGGGCGTAACCCAGAAGCCGACAACCCTGGCCCTGATGGAGGAGGAGGCTTAAATAGCCCTCTCAGGCTCCTCCTACAAATACAGGCCAGCCTTCATACATGTCTGCCTGGAGTGACTGTGGTCCTTATCATATGGCCACAGGTTTATGGAAAGTTGTTGTGCAGTCCCTAGACTGTCATGGTAAAGCTTCTTTCCCGAACCATCAAGTTTCTTAAGCTCCTTCTGCTTGTCAACTCCCCTTGGTGGATGGAGGCCAGATGGAGTTAACCCATTCAGCTGAAGTCCATTGGGAGCTCGGAGAGCAGTGCAGCACAGTTTCTTAAATCACTCTCTGTCTCTAGCCAAGCACCTGGCTACATTTAGTTATACTTTAAAATTGTGAAAACTGTAATAAAGAACGTGATACAAAAATAATTAAGGCGGGAATGTTTTATTCCATTTGGAAGTGCAATTACAGAAGTCATTGCTTAGTCGTAAGATTACAAAGGTTGGTTTAGCAAACTATTGGAACCTGTTTGATCCACTTCCTTCCTTATATCAAGCAATGTTTTGTGCAGTATGTTTATAATCTGCTTTTTTATGTGTATTAAATGCTAGCAGACTGCTCATTTACACTAACACAGAGACGGATGTTTGACTTTGAAAACCTTTACAAAGAAAAGAAGTAATTTATTTCTCTACAGCTGCACCATTCAGCAATTTATCTGGTATGTTTCACCTTTATTGAGGTTCTCAAAAGAAAAAAGGAGAACTGATAATAGTCTGGATTTTGCTAAAAAGGCTTAAATGTTTTACTTAACGGATGGCTACAAAAAAAAGCTGTGGTTCAACACGTGTCAACAGGACTTGGAGCCTTTCTCCTCTTTAACATCCATGCCAGTTTTTTAGGTTCAGATGTACTAGAAAGGAACTGACTAATGATTAGCGGGTAGGAAGGCTTTTAACAATCCAGTGTCATTATTCTGAAATAGATTGTATAGTTCAGCTCTCTCCATTTAATGAGGGAACAGTCTGCAAAACTTACATTTTTCTCTGGGTAAAATTCAAATATTTTATGTTCTTTGCAGAATCCCGTGGTGCTAATCAGAATGCTAATCTGCTATTGTGTTAATAAATTGAAGTGCCGTCATATAATTTCTCTCCTTTGTGGGACATTATACTAATGTGATAATGGAAGTTTGCAGAATAATTTTTAACTCATCCGTTATCTGCCACGTCTCATTTGAAGGGAGCACCCAGAAACAATTAAAACATAAAAGGGGACCTGTCATGGAGGTTATAAAAGACACAATGTATGTGCTTGTTTTTCCCAACACAACAACTGCTGCTGTCAAACAAGATAGATTTCAAGGAGGAAAAGTACTGTATCGAACCCTCATTAGACTAGGACCTTTTTTTTATTATTATTATTTTTTTAGAAAAAAGGGGGCAATAGAGAAGCAGGGCTTACAGTCAACTCTCTAACAATGTTATAGATCTTTCCTATTGGGTAAGCCACAATATAATGTTATATAGGTTATTTACGTAATAAAATTAGTTATATGCACTCACCAGCTGCTTTATTAGGTACACCTTGCTAGTACCGAATTGGACCCCCTTTTGCCTTCAGAACTGCCTTAATTCCTCATGGCATCGATTCAACAAGGTGTTGGTAACATTCCTCTGAGATTTTGGTCCATATAGACATGATAGCATCAAGCAGTGCCTGCAGATTTGTTGGCTGCACATCCATGATGCGAATCTCACGTTCCACCACAACCCAAAGGTGCTCTATTGGATTCAGGCCTGTTGACTGTGGCGACCATTGGAGTACAGTGACCTCATTGTCATGTTCAAGGAACCAGTTTGAAATGATTTGAGGTTTGTGACATGGTGCATTATCCTGCTGGAAGTAGACATCAGAAGATGGGTACACTGTAGTCATAAAGGGATGGACATGGTCAGCAGAAATACTTAGGTAGGCCGTGGCATTTAAACAATGCTCAATTGCTACTAAGTGGGCCCAAAGTGTGTCAAGAAAATATCCCCCACACTATTACACAACCACCACCAGCCTGAACTGTTGATACAAGCCGATAGGATGGATCCATGCTTTCATGTTTTTTACGACAAATTCTGACCCACCCAACGGAATGTTGCAGCTGAAATCGAGACTCATCAGACCAGGCAACATTTTTCCAATCTTCTATTGTCCAATTTTGGTGAGCCTGTGCAAATTGTAGCCTCAGTTTCCTGTCCTTAGCTAACAGGTGTGGCAACCGATGTGATCTTCTGCTACTGTAGCCCAGCTTCTTCAATGTTCGATGTGTTGTGCATTCAGAAAAGGTATTCTACATACCTTGGTTGTAACACGTGATTATATCAGTTACTGTTGCCTTTCTATCATCTCAAACCAGTCTGCCTATTCTCCTCTGATCTCTGACATCAACAAGGCATTTTCCTCCACACGACTTCAGCTCACTGGATATTTTTTTCGGACCATTCTCTGTAAACCCTTTAGATGGTTGTGCGTGAAAAATCCAGTAGATCAGCAGTTTTGAAATACTCAGACCAGCCTGTCTGGCACCAACAACCATGCCACGTTGAAAGTTACTTAAAGTGTATGTAAACCCGTTTCATGAAATTTGACCTGGGCACATGTCTGTAATGTTTACTTATCTCTCTCCAAAGCCCTAAGTCCTGTGTCTTTATGATGCTCAGTTCTTCTGTTATCAGCATGATAACTTCTGACAAGTTCTCCTACACAGAAGATAAAAGCAGCTTGAAATTTGTGTAGGGTTGAGTACTATAAAAAGATTAGCAGAGAGCTGTTTTTTTTCACAGCACAGTTCTGCACATTCTGACTTTTTACAATCATGTGTAGAGAATTCTGACGCACAAAGTGCCACGCATGCTCAGAAGAAATTTGGAGACGAAAGCTATTGGCTACTGGCCTCTACGTAGTCCCGCCGTACGTTTTATACATCACCTCGTTCGGAATGATTGGATTTTACTACAAATTTGTCCGACCGTGTGTGTGCAACACAAGTTTTGGACAAAATCCGTCGGGAAAAATCTGACGGATTTTGTGGTCAGAATGTCCGACCGTGTGTACGCGGCATAACTGTAATCAGCCTACATTTCCCATGAATCCTTGGGATGGGAGTGAATGTGGGAGGGTACACTAGGCTTGTACATGTGAAATGTAAATGTGAACTCGCCCACTTCAACATAAATCATACCCTCGATCTGCAGCCAGCAAGCCACACGGTATGATAGGTTACAGCCTTATAAATGCAAAGCATTTTAATATAAATGCATATTAATATAATATTTAATGCATTTAATATAAATGCAAACCAGTGCAGCTTATCAGGGACCACAAGTGCTAAATGTCAGGGACCACAAGTGCCAAATGTCAGGGACCACCAGTGCCAAATGTCAGGGACCACAAGTGCCGAATGTCAGGGACCACAAGTCCCGAATGTCAGGGACCACAAGTGCCGAATATCAGGGACCACAAGTGCCGAATGTCAGGAACCACAAGTGCCAAATGTCAGGGACCACCACAGACCAGGGACCCCCTCCACCCACTACAGTGAGCCAGGCGGAAGTACAACTCTCTGCTCACTTTCAGAGGACTACAGGGGGACGTATCAGACCACTGGCTGAGGTTAATAGGGTTAGCAGCCAGCGGTCTTGCAAACAGGAAATCACCAGGTAATAACGTTTTTTCAGCAAGTTCAGCAGGCTATTGCAGAGGAACTACAGAGCTCAAAAGAACATGGCTGACATAGTTGGTGAAGATAGGAGATCAGTAACGAGGAGATGGAAAAACGTTTTTGCCTGGAGTTCTGCTTTAAGTAGTTACAAGTTCAATTGGCAGACTCCGAGACTTCAATAGGAGGACAGCCATGCAGGAAAAGGCATACAGCAAGACGCCACATCTGCATGTGCAGAAATGCTATCTCCTATGGCAACAGTCTTTAACAGTTCCTAACACAAAGTTTAACAGTTCCTTTCACTTCCACTACAATCTCTCCTTGTAGTTCTTCAGCCCACTGAGCTCCAGGTCTCTCACTAGACCCTCTGATTCACTGACACTGAATCCCTTGAGCTCCTCCAATTTTCACGGTGGTATCTTCCTCAAGCCTCATCCCCACCTCTCTGCTCGGTCCTTAGCTTGGCTTGGATATCTCCCAAGCTTCACCCAACTGGCCTGCTCAGTCCCTGGCTTGACACACAAGACTGCTCTCCATGAGTTACCTCCGCTGGCTGGGTCCCTGGCTTGATACCCACTGAAGTTTCCCAAATCTTCACCGTCATCGGTTGGTGAGAATGCTGCTCCGGTACTTGGTTCAGTTACTCACTGTGGTCCCTGTTAATAAGGTGGTTGGTCCCTTAATGGTTCCCTTTTACCTCCGACCACGACAGGTTCTCCGGCCAGCAGAACCATCAAATTTGGTTGGACTGCAAGCCGCAGTCCCAACCCTGCACTGCTCTCCTAATTCTGGATAGGCCCTCAGACAACCGAGCAGCCAGATGTACCCGGGATAGGCCCAATCTCCGGCCTAGCAGCCTGGGCAGTACAACACACGTCCATCCAGACAGCCATCCAGGTTGCACAGAACATAGATCACCTGACTCCACCTGAATATATAGGCTCTCCCAGCAGGCCAAGGAATTCAAGAAAACCCCTGCCCACTGGCTAAGATACCCCATATAACCATAACCGGACCTTGCGTTGCCCTTCTTGTATCTAGTACCACCAAGTACCCGGCCACCTAGTGGTAGCAGAGAAAAGTGCAACAAGGCCAAACTTAGGGAGAAATCAATAGATCTCTAACAATCAACCTGGATAATTATTTCTGGCAAGTAAATTTGTGAGGAGCAACCCTGCCTAAACTCCAGGGTGCTACATATCTATATTACAACATTCCAATGCTAACCTAAATATAACCTTGACAATAATGTGAAAACTGTAAACCTGTATTCAAAAGCCTCACTGTTAAATGGAAACAAAACAATCTGACCTACAACTAGACTTGTATGTTATGTAGCCAAAAATAAGATTACCCAGAATCCATGTCCATCAAATACATTTCTATATGTGTGAAGAAAGATGTTATAACCGAAACACAGAAGGTTAATGGTGATTAAACTTGTAATATGCGGATAGACTGTAGATTGTCAGGGTGAGTAATTGAGTAGTAAAAATGAATGCGGTGATGTTTCATTTCGAGGACATTGTATTTTTCACTCTTTTAGCTCATCAGCTTGTTTAATTCACAGTAATTCTTTGATTTACTCTGAACTTTGTTCCTTATCCAATTATTTTGTTAATTTTCGAATGAAAATTTCTCATGGCAAGCAGGTTCATGATCCCGCTCCAAATGATATAACAACCAAGATATTGTAAATAAAATAACTTCAGCCACAAAATTAAAGACTTCTTTAGCACTTCACATTACTCTGAAGAACAACTGTGCTAAATACAATTACCCAACCTGGAGATAATACAAAAACACCCTTTTCTCTTCAAAGGTGTTTGGCAAGGAAAATATTAATCATTACAGTAGCTCTGATTCTAATGTATACTTAAGTATAATACTGCTTGATCATTAAAGTCACGCTAAACTCTAGTTTAAAAACATTTTTATTCAAGTATGATTCTTAAGGCCACTTTCACACTGAGGCGCTTCTAAACTGCCAGTAAAAACACTGAGCGCTTTTGAAGAGCTTTGCAGGCGCTTTTGAAGAGCTTTCCATTCATTTCAATGAGGAGGGGAGTTTTTCACAGCCCTGCCAGCACACTGCCCCAGTGTGAAAGCGATCATTGGTTTTAATGGAAATAAGTTTTCATGAGCTTTTTAGGAGCTGTTTTTAGCGTGAAAGCCCCTTGAAAAGCGCCTCAGTGTGAAAGTGGTCTAAGGCTACTTTCACACTGAGGCGTTTTTAAGGTGCTAAAGGGCTGAAAATAGCACCTGTAAAGCGCTTGAAAAATGCCTCCCCTACAGCCCCAGTGTGAGAGCCCGAGTGCTTTCACACTGGGGCGGTGCACTTGCAGGACGTTAGAAAAAGTCCTGCAAGCAGCACCTTTAGGACAGTGAAGGAGCGGTGTATACAGCGCTTCTCCTCCACCCCTGCCTTTGAAATCAATGGCCACCAATGCCGAAGCACCTGCAAATCGATTCGGCAACGGCCCTTTGCGGGCGCATTTAACCCTTTATTCGGCCGCTAGCAGGGGTTAAAAGTTGCCTGCTAGCGTCCGAAAGGCACCAATATAACATCGGTAAAGCACCGCTAAAATTAGTGCCGCTTTACCGCTAACGCCCCCCGGCCCAGTGTGAAAGTAGCCTAACATAAACCTTTTACTCCTCTTAGCCTCCTCCAAAGCACCAAATTCCTTTTTTTTTTTTTTTTGCTGCTGTGAATGAATGAATGAATGAGTATCTTGTATAGCGCTACCTATGCAAACTGAATTGCCTCAGGGTGCTTTTTGCCGCCGGTGTCCATCTGCAGTATAGCGCGGTCCTTTACCCCATGGGGTCCCGACGCGCTTACAAACACATACACATACAACATACACATATTTGGCCAGTAGGATCTAATTAACCAGCATATCTTTGGAGTGTGGGAGGAAAACTGGAGTACCCAGAGGTGAAAGTGCTAACCACTACACAACTGCTATCCTGCTAAAGGGTGGCTACAATCATTCCTCATGGTCCTACTTAGAAAGTAGCCATCCTTTCTTGCTTGGTCCTGAGATGGACTATAGATTATTGGGTGTGTAGTGTGCATAGAGCTGTGTTCATGACCACAAATAACGTGCCCTGCTCGTTCCAAACTGAGGGGGAAATGGTTTGGGAGCTCACAGGGGGCTTTACAAAGAGGTAGAAAAAAACAATAGGAAGCAATTTCATGAAATATAGATTACAGTGCCATTAAGTGCTGGATGTCTATGGATTAATTATGAAGAATAAGGATATCATTTAGTGTCACTTTAACTTAAAGCAGTGGATGGGAGCAACCAGCATTGTCATTTGCACTACTAAAGTGCTGTGAAGAGGACTGAGATCCCCAGATCTGGGTAATCTATGAACATTGCCAAGATTTTAACAATCTTTGAGTCCTACCTTTTGTTATTCTATATAAATAGCTGTTTGTTTGTCTGTGTCCATTTTCAAAGTGAATGTGAATGGGAGTGATTTCATAATTATCACTCAGCTGCTGGACCTGCAGGGTTTTAATAAAAAAAAGTGTCAGGGTCTAAATCCCTTTAGATGTGATTTCCCATTGGGAATATCTCTCCAAAAATTGCATTTTTTGTTGCAGGGGGTACCCACAATCTGACTTGTATCTTCAGCCTCGTACACATGATTCGAAAATCGGAAGTAAAATTTAGTTTGACAAACGATCTGCTGATTTTCGGGTCATTAGTATGGCGCTTTTAACAGCCACTTCCGATTATTCGTATGACAAAAGCTGGATGTGCAGACTATCAAATTTTTATCGTACGTTAACACAACGTCAATTTTCATATAATTAGTACGGTTTTCGTCCTCCAGTCCAGTGTCTAAGGACTGTGTAGCATTTGGCGTTACTGAACCTGTTACTGAGTATTGCTGTACCCATTACTGAGTAATACTGAACCTGTTACTGAGTATTGCTGTACCCATTACTGAGTAATACTGAACCTGTTACTGAGTATTGCTGTACCCATTACTGAGTAATACTGAACCTGTTACTGAGTATTGCTGTACCCATTACTGAGTATTACTGAACCTGTTACTGAGTGCTACCAGGCCTGTTATCACTAGAGATACTGTACCTGTGTAAGACAAAGCTGCTAATGCTAATTTCTGCACTTTGCTACTGCAAGTGTTATTTTAAACCAAATACAAAAAGTGAGAAAGTGTAGAATTAAGCATGCATACACGGTGGGAAGCCAGCTGTGAAGTGCCAGGAAGTCACAGCTGGCTTCCCACATCCAAGATGGTGGCACCGGGTACCCGAAGCCTGGCGAACAACAGACCCGGGTGAGGACGAAGTCTTCTTTAACCGCTTCCCGGCTGCCTCATATAGATATACGTCTACAGAATGGCACGGGCAGGCAAAAGCACGTAGCTGTACGTCCCCTTTAATTGCCTGCCCGTGGGTCGCGCTCGCGACCCGGTCGGGAGCTCCGTGACCCCTGTCGCGGGACCAGCGGACCCGATCGCCGCTGGTGTCCCGCGATCGGGTTACGGAGCTGAAGAACGGGGAGAGGTATGTGTAAACAAACCTCTCCCCGCGCTTCCTACTCTGCCTTTCATTGATTGGCTGTTCCCGGTCATCGGGAAAGCCGATAAATGACGTCAGATGTCAGCCCCGCCCCTAATGTAAAAAAAACACACACGTCACAGCCCATAAACCCTCCCCTCCCCCTAGTGGTTAACTCTTTCACTACAACTGTCATTTATACAGGAATTAATGCATTTAAATAGCATTGATTGCTGTATAAATGGCAATGGTCCCAAAAATGTGTCAAAAATGTCCGATGTGTCCGCCATAATGTCGCAGTCACAAAAATAAAATCGCTGATCGCCGCCATTACTAGTAAAAAAAAAAATATTAATAAAAATGCTATAAAACTATCCCCTATTTTGTAAACGCTATAACTTTTACGCAAACCAATCAATAATCACTAATTGCGATTTTTTTTACCAAAAATATGTCGAAGAATACGTATCGGCCTAAACTGAGGAAAAAAAAAAAATTTATATATTTTTTGGGGATATTTCTTATAGCAAAAAGTAAAAAATATTGCATTTTTTTCAAAATTGTCGCTCTATTTTTGTTTATAGCGCAAAAAATAAAAACCGCAGGGGCGATCAAAAAAAAAGGACGCCAATTTTGTTTTGGAGCCACGTCGCATGACCACGCAATTGTCAGTTAAATCGACGCAGTGCCGAATCGCAAAAAGGGGCCTGGTCCTTTGGCTGCCAATTGGTCCGGGGCTGAAGTGGTTAAGAAGTAGGTATTCTTTTACAAAACAGCACTGCATATTATTGTACTGAGGACACTGTAATGCGATGGGATATTTTTGGCAAATGTCATTAAAGGTTGACTAACCCATTAAATAAGATATAAAGATCCAAAAACTGAATGAGAATTAGAATATAAAAAATGGCAGTAGGAAACACCTTTAAATGCAGTTTCCTAATGGAGGCTATTAGTGTGTTCAGGAAGAAACCTCTGTAAACAGACTGACACACATTTTTTGAGCCAGGAGCACGAAAAGTAGAATTTTATTAATAGAATGAAATACAACGTAGCAATAAGAAGAAAGACACAATAGAGGAGGGGGACATCAGTACTGGCAGACAAATTACTGGTGACTATAATGGATGGGTATAGTTGTTTTATGGGATAAATCTAATTGTTGACAGAGAATCAAATTACTGGTGCTCAGCTCATGTCAGCACTTGCAGGATTTATCCTCTTTAAAGAAGCATTAGACTTCCAATATATTTAACATTGTATAACATCGCAGGTAAAAGGAAAATAGGAATAGCTAGTATTGCTGGCAAATACAGACCACCTAATAATGATGCTTTTTTTTTTTACCTAAAGATGGATTCCAGGTATGGATATCTTACATATAGTCCAGCTTGGACAAATGTAACTATGTATATACCATAAAACAAGACGCAACGCGACAGCTTCTTCATCAACAAAAATTGTATTTGAGCATTATAGCAGTAACAGAATCCAAGAATTCTGATGTGTTACTATGATGAAGGTTTAGGCCGAAACGTGTCAGCATTCTTGGATTGTGTTACTGCTATAGTGCTCAAAAGTTTTTCAATGAAGAAGCTGTTGAGTCACTGGCTTGTATTTGCTATGGATTCTGGATTCTATGTACAGTATAGACAATACCTGGCTGATGCCCCTGGAAGCTGGAAATCACTGAAGTAGACACCACTACACCAATATTTTCCTCTTGCTTCTGGGTCCCGTGCTGAACAGCTGCCCTGCTGCATTGTGAACAAAGGAGATCGACTGCATGGCACAGGCACCATTCCAATAATTCTTTGCATTTTCTGAATGAGTACAAAACGTTCTCTGAATGGATGAGGTGGAGATGAGTCACACTCCCCACCTTTCTAATCAGAGAATGCTTTGCATTTATCCATAATATATCAAGCATTTTCTGAATGGCACTTGTGCTAAACAGTCGACCTCCTGTGTTTACAATGCAGCAGGGCAGCCGCTTAGCACGGAACCTGGAGGCAAGTGGGGATCACTGCCATACCTCCCAACTTTCTGAAACGAGAATGAGGGACACCTATTAGCAAAAGTATGTAAGCATAGGACACACCCCCTGCCACGCCCCCCTTAAAGGAGAATTGTATAAAAAAATAATGATTGGTTAAACTCACAAGTGCTTTTTGCCACTACTATTCCTTTATATTGGCTTTTGGTATTTACAAATGCAGCAATTTAGAAATTGGATGAAAGGTTTAGCACTGGGAAACACTTTTTGAAAGATAAATAGTGCATTTTATATACAATATATAGATCAGACCAAAATGAGGGACAAATGAGGGGGAATGAGGGACAAAGGGACATTTTTCCAAATCAGGGACAGTCCCTCGAAATCAGGGACAATTGGGAGTTATGATCACTGCAGTAATGGTGTCTACTTCAGTGATTTCCAGCTTCAAGGGAGATTGGCCAGATATGGTATATACCTAGGTACATTGTCTTAGCTGGACAAATGTAACCATGTATAAAAATATCCATACCTAGAATTCATTCATCCATACCTTTAGGCTCCGTTCACATCTGGACGTTTGTGATCGTTGGCAAAATCTTTGCGATTCTGCCTGTGATCTCAAAAAGCTCTGCAAAACTGACAAATCACACCATGCTTGTTCAGGTGTCATTCAATTTTAATGGCACCTAAACCTAAACAATCGCACTGCAATCGCATTGCGCAAAGCTTGTCGCTCAAATAGGAGCAGGAGCTTCTTTTGGCCGACAAACTTTAACCCTATAATGGGCAACTACCAAGCCACAATGGCATGCATTGCATCCAGTGCCGAAATAAGGTCATCTAGACCCCAGGGCAAACATGCCAAACAGTGTGCCCACCCCCAAGATTTATTTACTTTTATTTATTTATTACATGATTTATATAGCGGCAACAGTTTACGCAGCGCTTTACAATATAAAAAGGAAGACAATACAGTTATAATACAATAAAATACAAGAGGATTAGGAGGATTAAGATTTATGAGCGTTATGTGTCAGCAAAAATCTCCCTACAAAAACACTGAGTACAAATCTGCCCCCTGTTGAACCCCCCCCCCCCCAAATAAAAATTCACCCCTCCTAGCACAAATCCTCTACCCCTAAAATGTCCTATCCTGGTACACATCTTCTCCCCCCCCCCCCATTTTAAATCCTCCCCTCCCAGCACAAATTGCCCCCAAATCCTCACATCTTGCACAAATCATCTTCCCCCATCCCCTTCCCAACACAAATGCCCCTAAATTATCACTCGTAGCACCCCCCACCCCAAAGTTCCCCTCCTAGAACAATATTTATCCCCTGCATCCCTCCAAATTCCCTTTTCCAACACAAATTCCTTCCCCCAATCTCTGTGTTGCACCCCCCACCTCACATGATACCACAGTGCCCAGGGCAGCTGGCCCTCCTGCCCACCCCTTGTCCCGGCACTGATTGCATCACGGCCCGATTAAACTCAGTAGGCGAGTTGGACTGGCGGTACCACCTGTCAGACTCTGCACCCCAAGCTAAAAATGCCAGGGCTACAAATAAGGCATCCCGGGCCGCAGGATTAGTACAGCTCTGTCTGCCTGTATAGGGACAGTTTGGGTAAGCGCTCCGCTCTTCCTGGTCGCCCGTCTAAAAGAGCATTTACATGATTTTCTAACTCCAGACACCTGATAGCCGATGTCTGCTCATTATGAGTTTAATTAGATCCTGATTGTCTAACATTGCTTCTTATCCCTTTCTCTGCCTGATTTTTGGTTTGTAGGTTATTTGGGGAGATGATAGGAAGATATGAAAGTTAATTATGTTGTATTTAAAATGCATGTTATGTTTTTGTAATGAACTTGTAGATGAACCAATCGCTATTTTTTTATTTATTTCACCCTAACTGAAAATTGCCTGGAGCGTTCCTCTCGCTGAGCTAAAAACTGCAGTTTTTTGTCTAGACCCCAAAGCAATGTCCTATAATCCATGTGTGTCTGTCTGCTTCTTCTCATGCTAATTTTGGCAGAGCAAAACAGGCTCATCATAGTCTTAAAGCAGAATTAAAGCCAAAAGCAAACATTTATTATATTGCAGCTTACCAATTCTTACATGTGATGGCTGCATTAGTTTTCTTTTTTAGGCTTTCTTTCTTATATTTTTATCTGGAAATCCAGACAGCAATTCTGTTTTTTAAAAGCACAAGCTTTCAATGTCAATGTATCAATTGACATAGATGAGAGAAACCACTTAACACTGGCAGGGGTGATTAAAATGATCAGCTTTTATTTATTTATGCAGAACTTTTTATCTCAAAAAGGAAACAAAAATGATTATAAAGTGTGTTTGGCTTCAATTTGTTAGTGTATCTAAATCTACTAATACATTTAGCCAGGGCTTTTTTTCCTCAGAGAATAGGTGCATGAACTCCCCCCTTCTGAGTCCCCCCTTGTCTCCGCCCCCTACCCTCCTCTGAGCACCATATCTTGGTTCCACCCCCTCCCAGTACTCCCCCTTTCAAAGAATACAGAACCAAGTATCATTTTTTGGTGCTAAATAGTTTGTATGGAATTTGTTAACCACTTGCTGACCGCCGCATGTACATTTACGTCGGCAGAATGGCACAGCTGGGCAAATGGGTGTACAGGTACGCCCCATTGAATTTGCCGCCGCGTGGTCACGTGCGACCCCGCCAAGACCTCCATGAGTAGGATCGCGGGTTATGTGGACTTGATGTCTGCGGGGATACCCGCGATCGTTTCACGGAGCTGAAGAAGGGTGAGATGCTAATTTAAACAAGCTTCTCTCCATTCTGCCTAGTGACACTGTTACTGATCATAGCTCCCTGTGATCGGGAGCGGTGATAAGTGACATGTCACTCATAGCCACGCCGTCTAACAGTTAGAATCACTCCCTAGGACACACTTAACCCCTTCCTAACCAGCTAGTGGTTAACCCCTTCACTTCCAGTGTCATTTTTACAGTAATCAGTGCAATTTCATAGCACTGATCGCTGTTAAAAATTACAATAGTCCCAAAAATGTGTCAAAATTGTTCGATGTGTCCGCCATAATGTTGCAGTCCCAATAGAAATTGCAGATCGCTGCCATTACTAGTAAAAAAAAAAAATAATAATAATAAAAATGCCGTAAAACTAACCCCTATTTTGTAGACGCTATAACTTTTGCGCAAACCAATCAATAAACGCTTATTGCGATTTTTTTTTCCAGAAATATGTAGAAGAATACGTATCGGCCTAAACTGAGTAAAAATTTTTTTTTATTATTTTTTTGGGGGGATATTTATTATAGCAAAAAGTAAAAAATAATGCGTTTTTTTTTTTTTTAAATTGCCACTCTCTTTTTGTTTATAGCGCAAAATTTAAAAACTGCAGAGGTGATCAAATACCACCAAAAGAAAGCTCTATTTGTGGAAAAAAAAGGACGTAAATTTTGTTTGGGAGCCACGTCGCACGACCGCGCAATTGTCAGTTAAAACGATGCAGTGCCGAATTGCAAAATGTGCTCTGGCCTTTCGCCAGCCAAATGGTCCGGTGCTTAAGTGGTTAATGATAGCAAGAAAAGCAGTAAGCTAGACCCCTACAGCCAGCAACAATAGACCCCATCCTAGCAACAATAGGTCCCCCACACAACAATAGACCCCCACACACACAACGACAATGGACCACCCACAATTAAATACCACCCCTAGCAACAAAAGATCCACCCCAGCAACATTAGACCCCCCAGCAGCAACAACCTATCTCCCAGCAGCCTGAATCAATAGACCATCCAGCAGCCAGCAACAATAGATCTCTCCCTTAACAGTAGATCTCTATTAGCAACATAAGACTACCCAGCAACAATAGACCCCCCACCGGCACCAACAGACCCTCACACAAAAGCAGATCCCTACCAGTAACAATAGATTCCCCAGCAGCCAGCATTAATAGACCCTCCAGCACATCCCAGCACCCCTTGCCAATACATACATTCAGTGCTTCCCCCACATTCCAGCTGAAAAATCCCCCCTGCATTTAACACTACCCTCCTCCCCAGACTGACAATGGTGCTGTCTGCTGTTCCCCCCCTGTGCTCATTCCTCCAGAGTGATGTCTTACTAATATAGGAGGTGTGTTAATGGCCAGATCACCTGGTGGAAACAGAGGGAAAAAAGTGGGGTTGCTACCTCATCCCTTTAAAACGGAACACATTAATTACATTGTAGTGGTTTTGTAGCTAATGTAATGCAGATAAGGCACTAAGTGAGTTTAATTACCACCATCAGCCACAGAACCTGTGTAATTAATATGTGTTCGGTTTTAAAGGGATGAGGTGTCAACCCTAGAAAAAAAACACAGAAAAGAAAGCTGAAGCAGCCACCACCTCTAATGATTGGTAAGCTGCAATATATTACATTTTTGGATTTAATATCGCTTTGTGTACCTAAAAACCTATCGATAGCCATCTTATAACTGATCTCTTCTTAGTCCTTTGGGCCCTTTCACATTGCTGCCATGTGCTTTTCAAAGAACACATGCAGGAAAATTTAATAAAGCAGTAAAGTCACTTTTCTGGCCGTACGGCTTTAGCATGGCTAATTCATGAAAGCCTCACTCTAGTTTTGGTACAAGTATCGGCAGGTGCTTATTATTCACCATTAGTGAAACACCCCTTGAATAAGATGTATGACAGAATCGCAGGATCCAAGATTTCTTAAGGCAGTTAAGACGGTCTTAAAAGAGGAGTTTCCATTAAAAAAATAAAAATTAAAAGTCAGCAGCTACAAATACTGCAGCTGCTGACTTTTAATAATCAGACACTTACCTGTTCCAGGGTCCAGAGATGCGGGGGGTCGAAGCACCACTCGTCGCCCCCTGCTCGGCGACGCAGGCATTGCAACTGTGGGCACTCGGCTGTGGCTTCACAGCCGGGCACCCACTGCGCATGTGCGAGCGGCGCCGCGTGCCGTGATTGGCCGCGCAGTCATCTGGGACCTGTAACGTGTCCCAGGTGACTGACAGGAGGGAGGGGGCAGAGCTGAGCCCTTCCTGCGCCGAGGGGAAGTGATGTCACCAGCCCAGGCACTGAAGGAGGCAGACTATGTGGGACCCCCTAGCAACAGGCATTTAGAGGTGAGTTTTAAAAAAAAATATGTTTTTATTTTATTTTTTTAGGAATTTTAATCATCTTTTTTTTTGGGGGGGGGGGGGGGGGGGGGGGAAACACCACTTTAACCATGAGCGTTTCCTGCAAACATCTTATTTTAGCCTAGGACTTACGGATAACTGAGAATACTTACAGTACCTGTTCTAAAGCTCCCTAAATGATGCAACAGGTTAATTGCGATCAGGAAGGTGTGACGTGCATTTCAAGATAATTTTAAACTGTAAGTGTTAAATAGACAGATTGGGATGGAAATACATTTTCACTAGTAATGTTCTGAGCTGATTAAATGAAATGATGTCTTGGCTGAATGAATGAGTCACCACCAGGCACAGATGGATTATGTTACTCACTGACGTCATGCTTTACTAGTGATGATCCCATTTCGGGGAACCTGCTATATAGGAAATGTGAGCTTGGCTGAGCTGATCTTTTCTGCTTTTTGTCTCTTTGCCGTGCATGAAAACAGAGATCAAAGATCTTTTATACAAGTTAGCCAAGCAAGTAAACATAATATATGAGATCTCATCAACTTCCACTGAAAAGTTCTTCCATAAACAGTGGTTTGTATGCACCGAGAACCATGCTTCTTCTCATGGCTGCTGTAACCAAGGTTGATTTAATTCATATTAAATGTGTTTTACACATTAAGGGCTCATGCACACGGCTGTAAGGGGTCTGTACAGCATCGTGAGCATGCATAAACACTTTCCCAGAACCCATCACTGCTTCCACAGCCACCTATAGACATCGATTCAAAGATGAGAACAATAAATAGTAGGCATCTCCTTATTGCCTTCTCCATTGTGCTCCAACTACACAAAAACAATACCACTAATAATATATCAGTATAACAAAACCATTTTAGCTGCTCCTTTAAGGCTTAATGTACATAGAACGTTTTACAACCTCTCCTGAACGATTTTACTTGACAGATAGTAACCGTTTAAAAAGGTCAGTTTTGCTCTTAGAATCGTTCTTTATTTTTTTTTTTAAATAGTAAAAAATTAATACATACTCCAGTTCTTAATACCGTGTATTGCCCCCTTTAAGATCAATGACAGCTTGAAGTCTTTTGTGGTATTTGTGGATGAGGCTCTTTATCTTCTGAAATGGTAAAGCTGCCCATCCCTCCAGTTCCTGTAAATTCTTGTCTTGCATGAACTGCATGTTTGAGATCTCCCCAGAGTGGCTCAATGATATTGAGGTCAGGAGACTGAGATGGTGACTCCAGAACCTTCACTTTATTCTGCTGTAGCCAATGACAGGTCGACTTAGCCTTGTGTTTTGGATCATTGTCATGTTGGAATGTCCAAGTACGTCCCGTGCGCTGGCTGATGAATGCAAATGTTCCTCCAGTATTTTTTGATCACATACTGCATTTATCTTGTCATAAATTTTGACCAAATTTCTTGTGCTTTTGTAGCTCACATCCCCGAAACATCAGCGATCTTCCTCCGTGTTTCACAGTAGGAATGGTGTACCTTTAATAATAGGCCTCGTTGACTCCTCTCCAAATGAAGCGTTTATGGTTGTGGCCAAAAAGCTCAATTTTGGTCTCATCACTCCAAATGACTTTGTGCCAGAAGGTTTGAGGCTTGTCTCTGTGCTGTTTGGCGTATTGTAGGCGGGATACTTTGTGGCATTTGCATATTAATGGCTTTCTTCTGGTGACTTGACCATGCAGCCCATCTTTCTTCAAGTGCCTCCTTATTGTGCACCTATTAACCTGAAATTTGTTGGTTTTTCTTTGCATCCCAAACAATTGTCCTTGCGGTTGTGTCTGAAATTTTAGTTGGTCTACCTGACCGTGGTTTGGTTTCAACAGAACCCCTAATTTTCCACTTCTTGATTGGAGTTTGAACACTGCTGATTGGCATTCTTAATTCCTTGGATATCTTTTTATATCCCTTTCCTGTTTTATACAGTTCAACTACCTTTCCCCGCAGATCCTTTGACAATTCTTTTGCTTTCCCCATGACCCAGAATCCAGAAACATCAGCGCAGCACTGGATGAAAGATGCAAGGGTCTGTCAGGAGTCCAGAAATGCATTGACCTTTTTATACACACACACTAATTATAAGCAAGCAGATCACAGGTGAGGATGGTTACCTTTAATAGCCATTCAAACCCCTTTGTGTCAACTTGTGTGCATGTTATCAGGCCAAAATCACCAGGGTATGTAAACTTTTGATCAGGGTCATTTGGGTAGTTTGTGA
The DNA here is from genome assembly GCA_028564925.1 of Lithobates sylvaticus. Taxonomy (NCBI): domain Eukaryota; kingdom Metazoa; phylum Chordata; class Amphibia; order Anura; family Ranidae; genus Lithobates; species Lithobates sylvaticus. Next base: position 510,065,876 of record CM053027.1, read on the forward strand.
TGCCATTATGATTTAAAAAGAGTAAACATGGTTGATTGATAATAAATGGCTTCAGCACAACTATATCATATCACATCATATCATAGAAATTCTCCTTGCCATTTATGTCAAGATGCCTAGAATAGAATCCATGTGGATTTGGCAATGTTCTAGTACACAATAGCTACTAATTGTTCCATCAGACGTTTGAGTATTCCTTTATCCTTTCAGCAGCTACATTGGCTTGATAGTGAATGTTGTATTAGCTCCCACTAGATGAGTATTCAAAGTTCTAGCTTTTCTATGGTTACTTAGGAAAGAACAATTTCTTAACCATCCACATGATATCATGATGTTTACCAATTGTTAAAATAGTTTTGGCCCATAGAATGGTTAGACTGTCAAAGGGTTGCATTAGAACTATGTGGGTCATACTAAAATGTGCACCCATGTATGGCCATCATACGTATGGGGTTCAACATAGATTGTTGTGCCAGCTCAATGGAAGCTGATACAGTCATCGAAATCCTACATTACTCCTTAAACCCCATACACACGGGACAAATATTGGGCAGTATCGACAGGTTCAATAGAAACTGGCCCGGGCATTTGGCCCGTGTGTACGGCAGCCAATCTGACAGAAACTGGGTGAACGTCCAGCTTCTGTCAAAGAGGCATGGCTGAAAAAAGGTCTGCCAATTGGCATCAGATAAGCACTCTCAGCCAATGGCTAAGAGCGCTGACCTGAGTGTTCTGTAGGGGGTGTCAGAACACAATGGCTAAGAGGGGGGAGATCGCTGTGCTAACATCGAATTGTTAATACAGCTCCCCCCGAACTCTTCAGTTTTTTTTTTTTTCATTTAGCCCGCTGGGTTGAACGAACAAAAACTGCTAGTGTGTACCATGCCAAGTTTTCAGGAAAATAAATAAAAAATAAATAGGTGTAGCTGTTTATCATGAATTTCTGCTTTAAAATCACACTAAGCTTCCCATTCTTTTCTACTGTGCTGGGGGAATATGATTGGATGCGCACTTCTTTCTACAGACACTTGGATAAATAAGTCCTTCTGCGATTTTCCTGTGAATATTACATCCCCTTTGTGTGAATTAATTTATTCTGAAAGTAGAAACCTCTTTATGAAGTCCCCAGTGATTTGAGTGAATTCTTGAAGTTCTCTTTTCTGGAAGCACTGCTTTTGGCAACTCCAGGGTTAGTGCGATACCCTAAAATGGCTGCATTGCTTTTTAATCTGCCTGAATGGTCCAATAAATATTTAAAAAGACTGCAGCTGCAGCACATAGAGCTATTTAGGTCAGGCAGAAACATGTAAGTGCTGAGAAGTAATTAACCCGTTCACTGTTCTATTAAATCTTCAGTGTCCTCTAAGAATTGTAAATTGGCGTTAACTTGCGTTTCATTTTAGAACACGGAAATACATCATGGAGTTCCCTCTCTAGAGCGTTGCAACTGTCATCATGTTGTCACTAGATATGAAGAAAATTCTCAGACATCGTAGAATGAATTCATTCACGTCAGTGACCTAGTAATACCGCTCTGCTTGAATTATTCATCAGATGATTTGTTCTTGTTTGAAGGATCAATTCAGTGAAGTTCATGCTAAGGTGTTCTATTTGTTTCATCCAGATACTGTATGTTATGCAGCTTTACCTAGAAGACGAATGGCAGTATACTGTGCTTCTGGTGACAAATCCAATTGTCAGGACCATGGGGAGATATGTTTTTCTCATAGAGACAAGATACAGAATATTCTGCTTTGCCTACACCATACCTCCCAACATTTTGAGATGGGAATGAGGGACACCTTCTAGAAAACATATGTAGGCATAGGACACACCCCCTGTCACACCCCTTAAAGAAGAATTAACCCCAAAAAAAGGTTTATTAAATCTACGAGGGCTGTTGTTTTTACCACTACTATTCCTTTATATTGGCTTTTAGAATTTACAAATGCAGCAATTTAGAATTTGGATGAAAGGTTTAGCACTGGGAAACACTTTTTGAAAGATACAAAGTGCATTTTATATACAACTATATAGATCAGACCAAAATGATGGACGAATGAGGAGGAATGAGGGACGGAGGGACATTGCTCCAAATCAGCAGTGTTGGTCATCTTACTTTAAAAAAGTAATTAGTTACAAATTACTTCTCCCAAAAAGTAATTGCGTTAGTAACTCAGTTACTACATTGGAAAAGTAATTAGTTACGCAGCAAAGTAACTGACTTTTTTTTAAAATATTCTATAGTGTAACTAAGGGGCGGGTCTAGTATTACTGTAACCAAGGGGCGCATTTATTATTATTGTTATATATTGTGTAACCAAGGGGCTGCTCTATTATTACTCTAACCAAGGGGCAGATCTGTTATAGCGTGTAAGCAAGGGGCGGGTCTATTATTATTATATCGTGTAAGGGGCGGATGGCTACAGAAGAGGGCGAATGTTAAATTAATGGGCAGAGCTCGATATATAACAATAATAATAAATGCGCCCCTTGGCTACAGTAATACTAGACCCGCCCCTTATTTACACGATAGACGCCCCTTGCAGAGTAGCATGAGCATCAGGAGCCTGCGGCATTGCCTCATACAATTACATGTTAACTGCACCTGCGCGGTGTAGAGTTCACTCAGAGCTGTTTAGGTTCGGCAATTTTGGAAGCTCCGTAGTCCTTCGTACTGCGCAAGCCCTGCGCCTGCGCAGTACAGGGGGTCATTATCCGGCGGGGGAACTTTTTCGGCAGGACACCGGAATTACATCACTGCCATCTAGTGGCGGTAGATGTAATTGGGGTAACTAAGGCAAAGTAATGGGAACTGAGTTACCATGAGGGGAAAAGTAATCAGTTAGATTACTCGTTACCCTCTAAAGTAACTGCGTTAGGTAACTCAGTTTATTTTAACTCAGTTACTTACATCACTGCAAATCAGGGACAGTCCCTCGAAATCAGGGACAGTTGGGAGCTTTGCCTACACTAGTATCGTTTGGTATATTGTGGGTATATTAGAAGGGTGTTTTAGGATGCTATTACTGCTGCACCATGACCTGTTGTCTGCTCTGTTTTCCTCTCCCATGGAGAATGACCCTGGGAACCAAAATCCTTGTGTACAATCTAGAGCAGCCTTTCTCAGCCTTTTCAACACAGTGGAACCCTTGAAATGACTTTCCAGTCTCAGGGAACACCTTCTAAAAAATGACTATTTCTACAACTCATGATACATTAGTGTGATGGTCAGTGGGAAGGATTCTTCTTATGCCACGTACACACGATCGGAAATTCCGCCAGCAAAAGTCAGATGAGATCTTTTGGTTGGAAAATGCGACCATGTGTATGCTCCATCGGACTGTTGCTGGCCGAATTCCAGCCAGCAAAAGATTGAAAGCAGGTTCTCAATTTTTCGGTTGGAAAAAGTTTTGTTCAGAAATTCCGACCGTTGGTACCAATTTCAATGCGCAAAATTCCTACGCATGCTCAGAAAACAATTCAATGCATGCTCGGAAGCATTGAACTTAATTTCTTCGGCTCGTCATAGTGTTGTACGTCACCGCGTTCTTGGTGGTTGAAAGTTCAGCAAACTTTTGTGTGACCGTGTGTATGCAAGCCAAGCTTGAGCGGAATTCCGTTGTGTGCACGCGGCATTGGACTTGTGTCATTGGGAAGAATTACCCCCTTACAGATTGCTAAAAAGGTCAGTGGGAACTTATCTGAAAGGCAGAAATTGCTTATTGCTCAAGGAACCCCTAGCAACCTCTGGAGGAACCCTAGGACTCCAGGGAACCCTGGTTGAGAAACCCTGATCTAGAGCATAAGGAAGGTCTCAAATAGCTATACATGGCAGAGAGTAGGGGTCCAGTCTTAGGCCAGAGTGTGGCTACAACCCCTTTGGCTCCCATAGTTCGATCACTTATTCTTTTGTTGAAATGGGAGTTTTTATTAAAGGCAAAAAGACGATTCACTTTGCAAGGGAAGTTGCACTTTTGCAAGGGAATTTGCCCAGTGTTAGTGAATAAAGTGAATTTCTTGTGAGACTCATTGTGAAACATTGTGAGACTCGCTGGATCACAGATCCGAGCCGGTAATCGGCTTTTTTTCCTGCTCGCGCTGACAGCACGAGGAGAAAAAAAAAAAAAAGATCACCGGCGGCAGTGAGGGACATAAGTCCCTCTCACTGCAATATGACAAGGGTCCATGGTGCCCACCATTGGTAATAAAAGTGCCCCCAGTGCCATCTGTCAGTGCCCCCAGTGCTATCTGTCAGTGCCCACAGTGCCAGTGCCCACAGTGCCAGTGCTGCACATCAGTGTCACCTACCAGTGCTCATCAGTGTCCCCTACCAGTGCTCATCAGTGTCCCCTACCAGGGCCCAGTGCCACCTATCAGTGCCCTCAGTGCCACCTATCAGTGCCCATCAGTGCCATCTATCAGTGCCACCTATCAGTGCCCATCAGTGCCATCTATCAGTGCCATCCATCAGTGCCCATCCGTACCACCCATCTGTGCCACCCATCCGTGCCACCCATCCGTGCCCATCAGTGCCATCTTTGCTGTGCCCATCAGTGCCATCTTTGCTGTGCCCATCAACCGACTTATCTGTCCCCAGTGCAGCCTATCAGTGACCACCAGTGCCGCCTATCAGTGCCCACCAGTGCCGCCTATCAGTGCCCACCTTGCCACGCCCCCTAAAAGGAGAAATGTAGAAAAAAAAAAGATTGCTTAAACACACAAGTGCTTTTTTAACACTATTATTTCTTTATATTGCCTTCTGAAATTTACAAATTAAGCAATTTAGAAACTGGGTAAAAGATTTAGCACTGTAAAAACTTTTTTTGATAGATAAGTAGTGCATTTTATATAAATCTATATAGATCAGACCAAAATGAGGTACAAATGAGCAGGAAATAGGGACATTGTTCTGAATGAGGGACAGTCCCTCGAAATCAGAGACAGTTGGGAGCTATGACTTACACTGCTTGCATTTAAAGAGTACATTAGGGATGTATTAAAGTATAACTAACGGCAATGTTTTCTCTTTTCCAATAGAGTGGAGAGGGATTAGAACACCTGTCAGGTTTTTATTGCTGTCTGTGTCCCTGTTAGGCAGAGAAATGCTGCATACACACGATCGGACATTCCGACAACAAAATCCCATGTTTTTTTCCGACGGATGTTGGCTCAGACTTGTCTTGCATACACACGGTCACACAAAGTTGGTCGGAAATTACAAACGTCAAGATTGCGGTGACGTGCAACATGTACCACGAGCTGAGAAAAATTAAGTTTGATAGCCAGTGCTGCTCTTCTGCTTGATTGTGAGCTGCGTGGCACTTTGTGCGTCTGAATTGTCTACACACGATCGGAATTTGCGATAACGGATTTTGTTGTCGGAAAATTTGAGACCCAGATCTCAAATTTTGTGTGACGGAAATTCCAATGGAGCCTACACACAGTCGGAATTTCCGACATCAAGCTCCCATCGAACATTTGCCATTGGAAAGTCCGAACGTGTGTATGCGGCATTACTCTCTCCATTTGTCTTGTTTACTGTTATCATTGAAAGCTAAAGAAAATCACAAATTTTGGGCTGTCCCCAAAACAGGAATTGTGGGAGCATCTTCCAATAGGACACTAGTTTTGGTATCCCTGCTGACAACCAGGAATTCCCTCACTTTAGAGGGATTTTCTTTTACTTCCTGTTTGGCTATGGGACAGGAAGTGAAAGGAGATTTCCACAATGGGACACAGATTGCAAAAATAAACCTTACAAGGGTTATAGCCTTTCCTTACTCTATCCAAAGCAAAAAAAAAAAATAATCATTGCCTATAGTTCTACTTTGATGATTACTGAGTTGCATTAATTTGTGTCTTTTATATCCACCTTGAGTTCAGCCTGAGGTCACCATCATAGAAGCATGTCTAAATGACCTCTTGTTTATAAATCAACTGTAGTTTATTTTATTAGAGCAGTTGTTACTAGAACTATTAAGTAATACAGTTTGGGCTTAGTTGATAGGCACATTACACCGTTTCTTACTTTCCAACAGTATAGTTTAATCATTGTGGTTTGGCGCCCACCCATAGTGTTATTTACTTTTGAAGCTTTGAGTTCATGTTTCTCAGTGATAAATACATTACGTTTAAAGTACCAGGACCTCAATTTGTAAAGCTAAGCTTACACTGAGTTATATTATTAAAATAAAGGCATCATCAACCACTATCTGGCACCATAATCTGGCACATGATCAGTTGTGGCTTCATCGGGCTCTGCAGACTGGCTAGGGTTGTGGTTGACTAGAGGATTTCAGCTCACTTTACTATAAAAATAAAAGCTGGTGAAAATGAAAATTCCTATTTTTAATGTTCTTCTGTGATGTCACCTCACATGGAGTTTGGCAATGTCGCAAAAAAAGCAGACTGCATTTCAACAAGTGCCCAAACATCACTCTGACTAGGGAAATACTTGATGTGTAGTAAAGTAGAAGTAAACCCAATCACTAAAATCTCATATACATTTTGGCATGTAAATATACTGTAGTTTCATAAGACGTTTTTAATCTTTTTAAAGCTGCAGCATTCATTGAAAGAAGACTTGGCGATCCTGCCATCTTTGTACATTCTTGGTCATGTACTTCCTGTTATAGGGTGACTACTGTCACCCATCTTTGCTACTGTGTTGGGACCCTATCACATGTGCCCATGGTGGAGACTACAAGTGGCTGTGCCGACACACATTGCAAAGGCATGGTCTATGGTTGTCACTGGGGTTGAGTTCAAGCATGTTCGCATCCTACTCTGAACACACTTGAGCTGTCCCGCCAAGAAGCTGTCACTGCACAAAGCCAATCATAAGTGGCCGAGGCATCCTCCGCCCTGCAGCCGCATGTATACACACCCCATGTATATGTGTGGCTGTAGGGTGGGGAATACCTCTGCCGCTTATAGTTGGCTTTCTGCAGTGATAGCTTCCTGGCAGGATAGCTCAGGTGTGTTCAGAGTAGGATCCAAAGATGCCTGAGCTCATTCTTAGTTTTCACTATTTAGAAGTCAGCGTGGACCGATGTGCAAACAATAATGTAGTGAGTGCATCCAGACAGTAAGCGAAAGAGGTTGGAGCAGCACTGATTAAAAATGATAGGCCAATAGTCTATGACAAGGGTCTCCAAACTTTCTAAACAAAAGGCTGGTTTACTGTCCATCAGACTTTAGGAGGGCCGGGCTGTGGCCAGTTAGAGTTGAAAATGCCCCAGCGTCTGTGGGAAAAGACAATGTCACAGGCTTGGTGGTCAGTGGGAGTCAAAAATGATATGGTGCCTGGTCAGTAGGAGGAGGAACAGAGCCCCATTATTGATGTCAGTGGGAGGAATGGTGCCCCACCATTGATGTCAGGGGGAGAAATGGTGCTCCATCATTGGTGTCAATGGGAAGACTAGTGCCCCATCATTAGTATCGGTGGGAAGATCAGTGCTCAATCATTGGTTCCATTGGGGAGGGGGGACTAGTGACCCATCATTGTGGTAGTTGAAGGATAAATGCCCCATGTTGGGGTCAGTGGAAGGAAAAATGCCCCATCATTGGTGTCATTGGAAGGAAAAATGCCCCATCATTGGTGTCAGTGGAAGGAATAGTGCCTTATATCAGTGTGGGTAACAGTCCCCCAAGGGCTGCATACAGGCACCAAAGGGCCACATTCGGCCTATGAGTCACAGTTTGGAGACCACTGGTCTATGATATGCAGTGCTTTAGCATCTACTAAAACTAAATAAAGTATAATAAAAAAAATAGGAAGCAATAACTTTGTCACTTTATGAACATCCTTATTGCTACATCACTGACTCTGTAAATGATAAGTATTATACAGGATTTATATAGCACCAACAGTTTATGCAGCACTTTATAATATGTTTGCTATGTATATATACAGGTGGGTGTGTAGACGCAAAGAACAGAGAGGTATTCAGAGACGACATGACAATGTGACAATGACGGGAATAGTACTTCTCCAGCCTGAGAGTCTATAAATAAGACGTCATGTGATGCTGTAGTCATAGAGTGCTGTATTACAAAGCCTGGCACCTGTAGCAGAAAGCTACAGTACAGCTTCACCTTAACATGCTTTATGTAAAATGCTTCTAAATAAAATCAGCAGTTATTTTTTTATATTGATTCAAAATGCTTAATATACCACTCGTGGTTATTTTACCTAGCAGTGAATGTCAAAATAATAAAAAATAGTGATAAAGGGTGCAAGTGGAACATGAAATAATGCATTACTAAGTAAAGTGCATGATATATTATATCAACTAGTGAATCATATATTTTGTGTCAAAAAAGTCCAAAAAAAATATTATATAATATGGATTTAAAACAATGTGTTAATTTGGGTCTTCTATATAAACTCCAACACCATGCCTCATAAATTGCAATGTGCTTCAAATCTTGAAATAAAGTGCTTCACCCGAAGTGACATATAAACGTGCTCACCAGATGTCCCTTTATAATAAAAGGGATCCTTCCTCCTTTGGAATGTCAAAATAATGTCTGGAACTCCTAGAGAACAGCCCCAATGTAAACTGTGAGTGAGACGAGAAATAAGGGGAAATCCAATATCAGCAATCTGCTTCTCGATTTTCAGTTTTTTCTCCTCATTAGAGAATTCTGTATGGTACCCCAGTAATGCCATGCACCCACCCTATGGATGTCTGCGCAATATGGTTTGATTATTTGGTAAAGTAAAATTTTAGCTAAAAAAAAAAACAACTTACAGCTTTAGTCACATCACTTACCTGTAATGAAGGATGTCCATTGTTGTACATTAAGCTGGATCCTGGAGAAATCTTCCTAGATGTCTGTCCTTTTCTTGCTCTTTACGTCCAGCATTGCAATGGTGACCAGGTTTGGTTTTTGAATGGGGGAGTCTGATCAGTCACAGGATTCTGTCCCTGGTTCACAGATCCTGTTACAAAAAGGGTAATCATGGGAAGAACCTTTCTCAGTGGAGGAGGGGAGGGGGGGGTGTCCCCATCAAAGACAGGAAGAGGACAGGCATCTCTGCAGTGAAGATTTCTCCAGGATCCAGCTGCCTGCACACAGGGCTGGTGCTACCACTAGGCAAACTAGGCAGCCGCCTAGGGCGCACTGCTTCCTAGGGTGCCCGGCCACTGGTGTTCCTACTCTCTTCTCTCTGCGGCAAGCAACTAAGTCTCAGCATCAGCAGGCCCCGTTCGCACATAGTGTCAGAGGCACAGTGGAATGAATGGAAGCAAGCAAACATTCATTGATGGGCGCTGGTGAGGCTGCATTTGATGGGTGCTGGTAGGTTGCATTCGATGGGCGCTAGTGAGGCTGCATTCAATGGGCGCTGTTGAGGCTGCATTCAATGGGCGCTGTTGAGGCTGCATTCAATGGGCGCTGGTGAGGCTGCATTTAATGGGCGCTGGTAAGGCTGCATTGATGGGCGCTGGTAGGCTGCATTTGATGGGCGCTGGTAGGCTGCATTTGATGGGCGCTGGAGAGGCTGCATTGAGGGGTGCTGGTGAGGCTGCATTGAGGGGCACTGGTTAGGCTGCATTGAGGGGTACTGGTATGATGCATTGAGGGGCGCTGGTGAGGCTGCATTTGATTGGCGCTGGTGGGCTGCATGTGATGGGCACTTTATTAAAAAGGTGGGGTATACATGGGCAGGGCAAAGGGAGTCAGGGGTGGAGCCAATGGGGGGGGGGTAAAATTAGGTTTCGCTTGGGGTGTCAAAAATCCTTGCACCAGCCCTGCCTGCAAAACCTGGGGCATACTTTTTTTTACAGGTAAGTGATGTCACTAAAGCTGTAAGGAGTAAACTTTAGCTTCAAAGCGTAACTAAAGGCAATACTTGAATGCCTGTCAGTTTTTTTGCTGCCTGTGCCCCTAGTAGGGAGATTCACTCTCTCTATTTGTCCTATTTACTGTTATTATCGAAAAAGTGCAAGCAAATGAAAAGTCCCAAATTTTGGGTTAACACCAGAACAGTAAAAGAGGGGAAATCTTCCGGGAGGGACACTAGTTCTGGTGACCCTGAAGAAATCCTGGGATTCCCTCACTTTGGAGGGATTTCCTCCCACTTCCTGTTTTGGCTATGGGATAGGAAGTGAAGAAAAATCTCCCCAGTGGGACCAAACTGGCATGGGGTTATACTATCCAAAATAAAAATAAATAAAAAAGCTCTCCTTTAAAGTATAACTAAAAGTAAAGTATGGCCAAAGCTTTTTTTGGCCATACTTCTCCTATGGGTCACAGGAGTGCAGTCCATACTGCACTTCTGTGATCCATTTTCAGCTGACAGCAGGCTGAATACGGCTGTCAGCTAACATCACAGAGCCAGTCCAGGCACAAAAAAGATCCCAACCGCCCAGGGTCTCCAGACTAATTTTACTTCGTAATAAAACCTCTGGCGGTTTGGGAGTACCGAATTTTCTCAAATATTACCAGGCGGCCCAACTAGCACAAATCACGCTATACCACGCCAAAGACGAGACCCCAATTTGGGTGAGTCTGGAGGCAATTGATTTACACCCTATCCTTATCTCTAATGTTCTATGGTTACCAGCCCCATTAAGAGGACCCATATCTAACCCTATTACCCTTCACTCCTTAAGACTCTGGGATAGATTACGAACCTCATTCAAATTGATGTCCCCCCACTCCCCGCTTCTCTCCCTCCTAGATCATCCTCAATTCTACCCGGCCTCCTCCGAACCGCTCTCTTTCCAAACCTGGAGGCATCTGGGCCTGAGTCGCATAAGGGACCTAGCTGCAGGAAACACTATAAAAACGTTTGCAGCCCTCCAATCCAAGACGCAACTCCCTAATAGGGAATATTTCCGCTACTTACAAATAACTCACTTCTTACAGACAATCTTGGGATCTGGCTTTGTGTTAGGCCCCCTATCTGTATTCGAGAAGATCTGTGACTCAGACCCACGCGCCCCAGGTATTATATCTGACCTCTACTCATATCTCACCTCCGCACCTGACGCTCCTCCACTCTATGCCCAACAATGGTCCAGCGACCTTTCTATGGATCTAGGTGCGGACGAGTGGTCTACCGTTTGGTCCAATACCAAGATATCATCCCAAAATATTGTTGCTCTTGAAGCCAGCTATAAGGTTCTGATGCGATGGTACCTGGTCCCGGCCAGGATTGCCAAGTTTCTCCCATCATACTCTCCTAACTGTTTCAGAAACTGCGGCGAACGTGGCACTCACTTGCACATATGGTGGACATGCCCTATAGTGCAATGTTTCTGGGCAACAATATTCCAGATGATCTCCACACTAACCCAAGAAAAACTCCCCCCTGACCCGCTCCTGGCTCTTCTAAATTTTCTCCCAAATCACTTCACCAGGGCACAAACCCGGCTCACATTACAACTCACTACAGCCGCCAAACAAACCATCGCAAAGGCCTGGAAAACCCCTACACTCCATGTAACTGAAACTAAAAACAGGGTCACCCAAGCAATGATCCATAGCAAAATTGAGGCCACCATCTTGGACAAGATCCCCAGGCACCTAAAAATATGGCAACCCTGGGTTAACTATTTCCTACCTCCAGGATTCGACAGTACTCTAATGGAACCGTAACTTCCTACAAATCCCCTTGGTAGCTGGACCTAGCTACCTGTCTTGTGTGCGCCGCCCGACCCACCTTTTCCCTCCTTTTCTCCTACCTATTTCTTCTCTCCCTAAACTTCCTCTTTACTTTCCCCTTACTAACCTCTTCCTCTTCTCTCCTCCCCAAACTCAAGGTAACGTTTCGTTTTGTTAAGACTTGTTTGGCTGATAGCCTGTTCTCACTCACATAGAGTACTACCCCCAATTCATGTATCCTGTTTCTGTGGGCCCTGGCCCAATTTCGTTTTCAACTTTGTATCTACCTATTTCCATACATGCACTTACGCCCTCCCAGCCTGGGCACTTTCTATTGCACTAAAATGTTATCTTTATGTACATTACTGAGTACTCTGTATGTACCCTTTGGAAAGCTAAACTGTTAATGTTTATGTATCACACTTATTTGTTACCAATAAAACTTTTGAAAAGAAAAAGATCCCAACCATATGGTTGGTATCCACTGAGAAGCCTGGACCCACACCTGGCTCAGCCTTTCAGCGATCTGCTGAGAGCCTGAGCCAGCCTCTTTTGTCCCCTCCACAGCCCAGTGCCCCAGTGAGAGCTGGATGGGAGAACAAAGAGCCGCTGACTGACAGTCCTGGCTCTCTCCCCAGAGCAGAGGGGGAGACCTGAGCTTTCAGTAGTGTTTGATCACTCAGTTCTCACTGCAGAGCTGGTGGGGGACAGATGCAGCATCAGATCGATGCTTCATTCACCTAGGTGAGTCTAATTGTTTAATTCTTTTTTTTTATTAATCCTGAACATCTCAATTTAACAAGAAAAACCTGACAAGCTGTAACTATTCTCTACTATGTCCAAAAAGACTTAAGCGCCACTTTGAACCAAAATGATTAAATACATGTATATAGTAAATTGCATATACTGGCATAGCATAGACAAATGCTAGCAGATGGTCAGTGTATGTCAACAAGCATATGTACCTAGATTCACTGATTTTCATTATTATGCTTCTCAGCGTTCTTGTTTCAGGTCAATTACAGTTAGGTACTTGCTAAGTGGTAATACCAGGGGAATAGCATGACAACTTCTGCTTACTAATAACATTTTAGGAAGGGGTAAAAAAGGCAACTCAGCCATATTTCTGTTTAAATTTGAATAGCCTTTGCCACATTTACTATTAGTTGTAAGCTAAACCGAATTCCTGAACTAGGATAGAAGAAATTAGGACAGCCTGCATCCCAAGCTTGGCTGATCCTAATGGATTGTGTATGCAGTTGTATCACCATCACGTGATAGTTTGCGTTTTTTTTAGGGTTTCTATTCGTTGTGTTCAAAGAGAGATCACACAAATACTTATAAGTATAACATTTATTAAAGATGATGTCAGATACATATAAAGAAAATATTAGAAAATTTAACAATAATACTTAACTAAAGATGTTGTTTCTGCCATGGGTCCCTCTAATTATAATGGCATGACCACAGACACATGCATGATTGCAAGCTCTGAAGACTAGACAGTTAGTACAAGCTGTGTGTGTGTTATCTAGATATTGTGTAAGAAAATGGTCAATTTCCACTGCAAGCAACACTATGACCTTATAAGGACTTGGTCAGTTTGCAGTAACATCCCTTTGGTGTTAGTCAACTAAAGTGACCATTCTTGTCTTGTATAACCCCTAACCAGGTTTAGAAAAAAATATTAGATATTGTGAGCCAACAATATGAGCCAAATATACAATTTCCCCATCAGCAGTCCACAGGGCAAACCAGTTGACTTATGTATGGAGGTATTTTTGACCCCTTAGCAGTTCAGACCCCGTATGCAGATTGAACAGCAGATCTAGTACTGATGCTGCCTTGCAAAGACCAGATCCCCTATCCATGACTGAGTACATGTTCTAAAAGGCAAGTGAGCTTTATACTGGCCCATATGCATGATGTAACTACCCCTATTCAAAAAGGAAGCAAGAGAACATAGAACCTTGCAGGGGAGAGAGGAACTATCAGAAGGCACATTCATATTGCCTTGCATGGCCTGCATACAGACATCTGTAGACATTTTATATACCTAGCATACAATTCCTGGTGATTTTCCACCAATTATTCTGTGCATAGGCGTTTATCCATGTGTACGACATAGTTACTGAATGTGGAGGGTTGTGTTGGGGAAATACATTGTATGTGCATCGGCAGGTAAACACCATTGCATAGAAGCATGAATTTAGCTATTTATACAGCCTTTCACTTTTAGAGGCAGGTGCATAGAAGTACACCAGCTGCTGCCTCTTGGTGCAGGAAAATACAGGGAATTGTATGAAAGCCATACATAATGCCTGAAAAAGTCCATGTGCATGAGACTTGTCCTCTGTGCAGGGCTATGTTTTATTGTGTTTGCATCTTGGAGCTGCGTGTTCCAGATTCCGATAAGCCTCCCGCCCACAGACCCCGGCAACCAACGGCCAGGTTTGTCGGGAAGAGGCCATGTTAATGAGGACAAGGTGCTTTGGAGTAGGTGGGGTGCAAGGCCCCCTCTGCCCCAAAGCACCCACCCCCCCATGTTAAGGGCATGCGGCCTGGTACAGGTCAGGAGGGGGGTGATCGCTTGCCCACACCCCCTTTCCTGACCTACCAGGCTGCGTGCTGAGATAAGGGTCTGTTATGGATTTTGGGGGAACCCCACAGCGTTTTTTTCAGTGTGGGGGGTTCCCCTTAAAATCCATGCCAGACTGAACGCCCTGGTATGATCTTGGAGGTGGAACACATGCCGTTTCTTTTTTAAGTTTGGCGTGGAGTTCCTTTTAAAGATTCATACCAGACACAAAGTGCCTGCATTGTCGGGATCAAAGTCTGATCCCTGTTGCCACTCTTCAGGGGAGAGTCAAAGAGAACAACAACTTCCAATTGGTCACCTTAAATGCCTTTTCTCATGATTGGATGCACCTGTCTATGAAGTTCAAGGCTTAATGAGCTCACCAAACCAATTGTGTATTCCAATTAATCAGTAGTTACAGGTATTCAAATCAACAAAATGACAAGGGTGCCCAAATTTATGCACCTGTCTAATTTTGTTTTGATGCATATTGCGCATTTTCTGTTAATTCAATAAACCTTATTATTTCACTACTGAAATATTACTGTGTCCTTCAGTTATTTGATAGATCATAATGAAATTGCGGATCCAAACACCCAAATATTTATAAATGAGAATTATGTAAATAGTCAGGGGTTCCTAAACTTTTGCATACAACTGTATGTTTCTACAATGGAGGTAGTATAGATACAAAATAAACTAAACACATCCACCTACATAGAAAATTACCTCAAAGGACATGTAGAGACCAGATAAATCTACTAAGTCGCATGAAAAGATGCATGATATATATATTGCCTAAAAAATGGTAATGGCTTGCCATTTGTAATCTCTGTGTACAGGAGAATCATACCAAATGTGCAGACTGTGTCATTCCTACCAGTATTCTGTTCATCGTGTGGCACCTCTGGCCCTCAAGGCTATTGATTGAATTAGGACACTTCAGCTGATACAGCTACCTGAAGACATTTCAAATTTTTTTGTGAGTAATCTTCCTCCCTCAGTGTAATAAATGACTCATTTACCACACAAGCATTGCCTGGATTTTCACTTGCGATATACGGTAGATCAATGTTTTCCCTGGGGCCACATATGTGCTGATCCCAAAATCATTTCTTGCAGGTTGCAAGGTTACAGTCTTCACCTTGACTGTGCTGCTGTCGTGTTCTATCTCCTTTTATGACTATTGACATTTATTTTAAAGGGTGAGTTTGCTCAGAAGTGATATTTTAGTGTTTTGGTAGAATCTGGTGTGTGAAAATTAAAGTTTAATCTACATATGCTTTGCTTCCCTGGGTCCCCCTTTCCTCTCTCTTCAACATGCTAATGAAATTTTTTGATAAAACCTTTCCGTTTTTATTACATATCTTATCCACTTCAAGACTAAACCTATTTCTGGAACTTGTTGTTTACACGTTAAAATCTGTATTTTTTGCTAGGAAATTACTTAAAACCTCCAAACATTCTATATATTTTTTTTTAGCAGAAACTCTGGAGAATAAAATGGCAGCCATTGCAATATTTTATGTCACACAGTATTTGCACAGCAGTCTCTTAAATACAATTTAAAAAAAAAAAATACAATTCATTGAATAAAAAAAAAAAAAAACTAAACAGTAAAGTTAGCCCAATTTTTTAACCACTTCCCGACCGCTCACTGTATATATACGTCATTTTTTTGAAGAGGGATATCTCGGTAACGGCAGCAGCTGCTGCCACAACCGAGGTATCCCTCTTAACAGTGAGCGGTCCCCTTTCCGATAATAGTGGTCATCGCATCACATCAAATAGTCCACAGCAAAGGAAAAGCGGTACAAAAACTGACGCGTTTCGCACTAGAATCAGTGCTTACTCACTATGACACAGGATTTTAAGTCTTTTTCCGGTGTGCGGCTGTCCAGAGTTTTTCTACCATTTCCTGCCTATTGTGTATGTATCAGCCAGCACCTGGGGCTCCTTGATAGGAAGAAGAGCATCCGCCCTGGAGGGCTATCCTTGAGCGGTGGTTCCCTTTCTCTACGTTCATGGTTTCTTATATCTCCTGGGCATTCTGAAAGTGACATCTCTGAAATCTAAGTATTGTCCATCTGACACAGCTAAAATGGGTGATCACTTTCCCCAAGTTGACTTCTTGTATGTTTCTTATATTGTGGAGAATTAAACATACAGACTAGGATGAGTGTTTTTTAAACTATGGGTTGGCGCTCAAATTGAGTTTGTAGGCATGTTTTGTAATGGGTTGTCACTTGACTGGGTACCTAGTTTGTCCAAGTGCAAAATCAATGAATTAGGGGCCAGTGATATAGCTTGAGAGGTGATGGGGGGAGGAAATTGCAGAGACAGACTCTGAGCTCACAGGTACTTGAATAGAGAATTGAATCATTCACATTGGGTGTACACAACGCTACACAGGTGTTCCATGCATCCCCATGCAGGCAATCCCATAGCTGTCAACTGGGATGCAGCAGCTGCAAAGACACAGCCACTGATCCCAATGTGACATCTGTGTGGGCCCATAGCCCTGAAAAACGTATGTGTATTCTGAATAATGAGCTGCATTACTTTGTCCTTTTATATCTACCTGCGGGTCTCCTTTCAATCATTTTTTTGTATATGTATGAGAATTTAAATTGAAATGATGCTCCGGAATGTGTTCTCTGTTTTGAATTTTATTTATAACTTTGTGTTGGCTTTTCACTTTTCTTCTTTACAAACGCAAAAAAATTGAAAAAGATACTCAAATGAAAACAAACACATTTACTGTTTACCTGTTTTTCATTTATTTTTACTTTTTTATTATTATTATATAGATATTGTTATTTGCCTTTGTATTTGCCCCCAGAACCCATGCTGGGGGTCGCCAAAGGTCAGCAAAAACACACAAGGGTGGCACAGAGCCATCAAGTATTGTCAGAGTAGATAGAGTCCCAAAAGAAATAAAAAGCCAGCATGACTCCGCCCCCCATACTCCATTGGTAATTGAAATATCGCTTTTTAGATAGACTGACCCTTTACCAGAAATAATAAGCATTCTTATATCCAAGTTTTGATCTTTAAATTTTTTGGCTTTAATAGCACTGTGTCCTATACTTATTTTCCTATGTGATTTATATCTTTTAGAATACTAATAATACAATTGGGATTGTAATTTACAATCCCAATGTACCAATAGCTTGCTTTCATTAAAATAGGGAAAGTTTTTACCTGCCCTTATTTAATGCTTAAAAATTATCCAATTCTATGTGTTTGTGGTTACCAATGTCATATTGTCTTCATCTAAAATAGCAAGATGTACTTAGAGATACAAATTTTACCAAACTTTAAAAAATATATTTCTGTCCATAGTGGTACTTATAGTATTAGGTATATAGGTAGTATTATAAGTCGTATTGCTATTATTAGCTATCAAAAACGTTTGTAAGGTTCCATATTACAAGTGGCATTTTTACCCAAATATATTCTTTAATTCTTGGGACATTTATTATTTCTTAAGTTATTTTCCAGCAGAGTGGAATGTTGAATGATTTGTACCGGTAAGTAATTAGCTTTGATCAATGGAGTAGAAGTTGGACAAATAATCAAATGTCTGAACGGTAGCGGTAATTGGTCCCCAGGCTATAGTCATAGTGGTCTCTGCTATACAGAAATATTACTATCTGTTCTACTCTGTTCTTCATCATATAAACCCTTTAAAATTGGAATCTATAGTACCTAAATATAGCAATGTCCTGAGGTCTGTTAGCACAGCTCCAGTCAATTACAGAATCAGAAAACAAGAATTTGCTGACATTCTATGAACAGGCTGGGTGATTCATTTATATTTATTTATTTATCTGTCTACCATGAGTCATATATAATGCGCTCTTCTGACTATAAAAAAATTATATGCTTTATAAAACAATTTTGCATGTAAACAGACACTGGCTTTAGGTACCCCTCCCTCAACCGCAACTACTTACTGTCATTAAAACGGTAGGTACAGTAAGTGTGCTATATTGTTTTTCTTTTTAGGGGCCCCCAGGTGGGTTATGCCATAATGTGCTAGTATGTACAGCATATTAGCACATTATGGCAGACAAACGATGCCCTCCAGCTCGGCAGTGTGGTCGACCCAATGGGCCCCCGACACTTCAATCTTTGCTCAGTCTTCCTTCAGACTTCCATGCCTTTAGCTATTTGGATAACCGGGCTGCGATACCATCATTCCAGCTCATGTGCACAGGAGTTACATCACTGCGGCACACATCTGGAGCCATAAATGTCCGCTGAGCTACGCATGCACGGATCACTGTACATGACCACTGCCAGGCAGGAGGAAGCGCCTATGACAGAAGACACCAGTGGGGTCTCTTCTGTCATAAATTCTCTGCCTGTCAGCAATTTAAAAAAAGTAAAGTTTAACTACTTTAAAGTGATTGTAGAGGTTGTTTTTTTTTTTTAATAACAAACATGTCATACTTACCTGTTCTGTGCAAGGGTTTTGCACATAGCGGCCCTGATTCTCCTTTTCTGGGGTCCCCCCGGCAGCGCTCCTGTCTCCGCCTTTTCATCGAGTGCCCCCGCGGAGAGCAGTGGGGGCACCTCAACCCCCGCCCACTCGCTGTCTGCCGGTAGGTCCGGCACTTACCCCATCTAGGTGGCAGGTGGCAGGCTTCGGACAGTGGGCAGCAGGCGTCAGGCGGCTCCTGTGTCCTTTCCTCCATCAAGGTTGTTGTGTATCTTCTTCCCTTCTTCTAGACTTCCAGAATCACCTGTCCTTTCAGTCAATCAGGTGACGGGTCTTAAGACCCGCTTCCTGATTGACCGGGAGAGGAATCAGTGTTACAATAGCGAATATTCATTTGTTATTGTAACACACCTGGGTGTGCTCAGTTCACATTCTCTGCACCCCAAGCCCACCCTATTTTAAAGTCTACTAGAGCCTCTGTCTCTAATCAGGTACTTAACCCCCCCCCCCCCATTGGAAACCATGCATCCAGCATCCTGCATAGGGGCGGATGCATGGATAGGGGGCATTCCATTTGGGCAATCGAGGGAGAGTGGCTCTCCAGCGGGGCACCTAAGAAGAGGAGGAGCCAGAAGAGCCGCTGAGGGACCCCAGAAGAGGAGGATCGGGACGCTCTGTGCAAAACCAACTGCACAGAGGAGGTAAGTACATGTTTTGCTTTCTTTAAAACAAACCTTTACATATCCTTTAACCCAAATACGTCAATTTATATAGCAGTAGAGCTGCAATCATTAAAGACTTTCAGAGCTGTGTAGTTGGTGGTAGAAGTTGGTTCCATTGGAAGAGGATCACCTTCATAGCATAGAAGGCAGCATAGAAGACAAACATTTTTTTGAACTGAGGGGCTTCTTATGTGTCACAGATCCCTAGCAATAGGGGAATATGGTCACACAGGGCCCCTAACTTGCAGTTTTTAGGTAGGTGGAAAGCAGTCTGTGAATTTAACACTATTTAAGCACTGGTATTTTAAGACAGAGCCATTTAATACCTATTTTGTTTTACTGAGCTGACTACAGTAGCTGAAATCTTATTGCTTGTCATGGTTGATTACACTTACTGCAATATCACTGTGACAGTCCTGTACTAAGTTCCAAGCATGTAATCATATAAAATGTGGCGTCATAAGGCAGTCAAGAGAAAATTATATTTTGAATCTCTTATGAGAAACAGTTTTTATCTCTCCCAAAAATACTGTTAATATTAACAAATATGTCTAAACAGCCACAAGGAAGCCATCAGCAAATAATCAGCAGATGTTCCAGTATGATCCTTTCATGTGGAAGGTACATGATAGAACAGATTGTACGGCTGTGTAGATTTTGGTATAGCTTTGGGGACTGCTTTGATGTTGTGTTTTCTAGAGGGAGGAGCAGAGACACACTTATGTCCCGTACACACGGTCGGAAATTCCGACCACAAAATCCGTCTGACTTTTTCCGATGGATTTTGTCCGACACTGGTGTTGCATACACACGGTCGGACAAAGTTGTCGGAAAATCCGATCATTCTGAACGTGGTGACGTTTGTTGCGTACGACGGAACTACGTAGAGGCTATTGGCCAATAGGTTTGGTCTCCTAATGTGATCTGAGCATGTGTGGCACTTTGTCCGTCGGAATTCTCTACACACGATCGGAAAAAGTCTGATCGGATTTTGTTGTCGGAAAATTTGAGAGCAGGATCTCAATTTTTTTCCGTCGGAAATTCCAACGGAAAAAGTCCGATGAAGCCCACACACGGGCGGATTTTCCGACAACATGGTCCGATAGGACATTTTCTGTGTATGGGGCATTATTGTACATGAAAGCGATAAATTTACTAAAAGGTATGAAAATGGTATAATATAACATTTTAAACTTAAAAGGTGTTTAAATCAAAAGTGGGTATTGCATGTAAAAGAGATACTAATAAAATTCATACAAATAAAAGTAAATGACTTTAGCCGCGTACACACGTTCAGAAATTTGGCCAGTCCATTGGACTTTTGCTGGCATAAATTCCAGCCAGCAAAAGATTGAGAGCAGGCTCTCTATTTTTCGGTCGGAAAAAGTTCCGATCAGAAATTCCGATCGTCTGTAGCAATTCCAACGTGCAAAATTCCTATGCATGCTCGGAAACAATTTGTCGCATGCTCGGAAGCATTGAACTTAATTTTCCGCTCATCGTAGTGTTGTACGTCACTGCGTTCTTGACAGGCGAAAGTTCAGAGAACTTTTGTGTGACCGTGTATATGCAAGACAAGCTTGAGCGGAATTCCGTTGGGAAAAAACATACAAGTTTTTACACTTTCCCTGATGTATTTCATTGTGTATTCATTTTTCATTTTGTGTATATTGGTGACTTATTTTTGTATTTTAGCTGGTGTTTCAGGGGTTTATAAACAACATAAGTTTATGGAATATAATTTTTCACAATGTTATTTTTTTTTTTTTAAATGTATAATTTATTATTCATTTATAAATGCTAAATACATTTTATTTTTGTAATTTCATAAACCCTTTAAATATTTATTCATGAAATATTTTACAAGTTATTTTATAGAAACCGCCTTTTGTTTAGTGGATATTTAAAAATACTGAATGGGAATGGTAAACAATTGGGTTTAATGATTCTCTTAAATTTTCAATTTATGCTTTGCTTCTCTTTCCAATTAAAAGTAATACAATGGGAGTAAGGTAAATGATAATGAGTTTGGGAGGTGATAATGTGTTAGTTTAGATTGCCCTCAGTCATTAGAGCAGAACAGATAGACGCATTTCAGAGCAGAATTAGGTAAAGGCCCACATTCGCATTGAAAGGGAAAAAAAGACAAGCTTGAGAAGAAAAGATTTGGACAGCTCATGTTTAGTTTAGATTTTCACAGAGTGAGCTTCGTGCCTTGTTTTTTATGAGACGTTTTATAGGATTATAGCGAAACTCCGGACAGATATAAAAATGCTCTTGATAAAAATTTATTGAACGTAAAAAATTAAATCCAGTTATGTATTCATTAGAAAACCAATACATTTATTTTACATTAGCACAGGCATATGTACATGAATATTTCTTGATATTAGCCTAATGTAATCTTCATACAGCAGCACTCGGGCAGGACTCATTTATTCTCTGTGAATATGATTACATTAGCGAAAAGAACAGAACAGAACAGACCTCATTGGCTTACTGCTGCTCCTTTGTTGTCCTATGACAGCCAGGATTGGTTTTGGATATAAATATGTTTGCACAGTTACTGTATATTGGCGTCCAGCTTGAATCAATGTAAGTATCCATGTTCCATACCCAGTGTTGGTCATCTTACTTTAAAAAAGTAATTAGTTAAGTTACAAATTACTTCTCCCAAAAAGTAATTGCGTTAGTAACTCAGTTACTACATTGGAAAAGTAATTAGTTACGCAGCAAAGTAACTGACTTTTTTTTTAAATATTCTATACGTGTAACTAAGGGGCGGGTCTAGTATTACTGTAACCAAGGGGCGCATTTATTATTGTTATATATCGTGTAACCAAGGGGCTGCTCTATTATTACTCTAACCAAGGGGCAGTTCTGTTATAGCGTGTAAGCAAGGGGCGGGTCTATTATTATTATATCGTGTAAGGGGTGGATTTCTACAGAAGAGGGCGAATGTTAAATTAATGGGCAGAGCTCGATATATAACAATAATAATAAATGCGCCCCTTGGTTACAGTAATACTAGACCCGCCCCTTAGTTACACGATAGACGCCCCTTGCAGAGTAGCACGAGCATCAGGAGCGTGCGGCATCGCCTAGTACAATTACATGTTAACTGCACCTGCGCGGTGTAGAGTTCACTCAGAGCTGTTTAGGTTCGGCAATTTTCGGAAGCTCCGTAGTCCTTCGTACTGCGCAAGCGCTGCGCCTGCGCAGTACAGGGTGTCCTTATCCGGTGGGGGAACTTTTTTGGCAGGACACTGGAATTACACTACTGCCATCTAGTGACGGTAGATGTAATTGGGGTAACTAAGCCAAAGTAATGGGAACTGAGTTACCATGAGGGGAAAAGTAATCAGTTAGATTACTAGTTACCCTCTAAAGTAACTTAGTTACGTAACTCAGTTTATTTTAACTCAGTTACTTACATCACTGTCCATACCTGGCTGATCCCAGTAGAAACTGGATATCATCACTGTAGGCACCACTACCAAAGTGAATTGTAGGCACCACTACCAAAGTGATCGCTGCTAGGTTCCGGGTCCTGTGCCCTCACTGCCCACCTTCTCCCCTTGTCTTATAAGAGAACCTGGAAGCTAGTGGTGACCACTGTAATAAGTGCTTTCCATTGGGATGGACCAGTTATGGAACATATATACTTAAATCGATTCAAGCAAAAATATTCATACCTAAACTTTAGCTTTAGCTACTTCAGCCCTGGAAGGATTTACCCCCTTAATGACCAGTAAATAGAACTATCTTTTGGTGGTATTTGATCACTTCTGCGTTTTTTTGTTTTTTTTTGCGCTGTAAACAAAAACAAAAAAAAAGTCAGACAATTTTGAAAAAAAAATTATATTTTTTACTTTTTGCTATAATAAATATGCAAAAAAAAGTGTAAAAAAACAAATTTCTTCATCAGTTTAGGCCAATATGTATGCTGCTATATATTTTTGGTTTGCGCAAAAGTTATAGCGTCTACAAAATAGGGGTTAGATTTATGGCATTTTTAAAAAATGTTTTACTAGTAATGGCGGTGATCAGTGATTTTTAGTGGGACTGCGACATTGCGGCAGACAGATCGGACACTTTTGACACTTTTTTGGGACCAGTGACATTTATACAGCGATCAGTGCTATAAAAATGCACTGATTACTGTATAAATGACACTGACAGGGAAGTTGTTAACACTAGGGGGCGATCAAGGGGTTAAGTGTGTCCTAGGGAGGTGTTTCTGCACACACCCGCTGTATCTAGTACACGAACCGCCGTACCGGTATGGCGATTCCCGCAATCGAGCCTCCCTGCCGCAGTATAACTGCAGTGGCTGGTCAGCAAGTGGTTAAAGTTATAACTAAAGGCATTTTAGAAAAAGAAATACATTTGTTTTGGATAGAGTGGCGAGGGATTAGAACGCCTTTTTTGCTGTCTGTGCACCCATTAGGGAGATTCACCCTCTCTATTTGTCCTGTTTACCATTTCCATTGAAAGTAAAAGTAAAAGTAAATCCCAAACTTTGGTTTGTCCCCAGAAAAATAATGGAGGGGAAATCTTCCGATGCAGACACTAGTCCTGGTGACCTGGAGGGCCCTAAGAGATTTCACTAATTTGCAGGGATTTCCTCTCTCACTTCCTAGTTTGGCTATGGGACAGGAAGTGAAGTTAAATCTCCACAATAGGACACAGATGGAAGAAAAAAACTGACAGGGATTATAACCCTCTCTAATGCCACGTACACACGACAGGACTTTCCGGCAGAAAAGGTCAGATGGAATCATTCCGTCGGATATTCCGATCGTGTGTGGGATAATCCGATCGCTTTTCTTCAAAAAATTCAGACGGACCTAGAAATAGAACATGCTTCAAATCTTTCCGATGGAATCAATTTCTATCGGGAAAACCATTTGTCGCTATGCTGGTCCGATGGACCAAATATAACGCAAGGGCAGCTATTGGCTACTGGCTATTGAACTTCCTTTTATAGTTCCGTCGTACGTCATCACGTTTGAAACTAACGGACTTTGGTTCAATCTTGTGTGGGCAAGTCCGTTCGTTCGGAACTTTGTCGGGAAGACCGTTGGAGTTTATTCTGACAGAAAGTCCAGTCCTGTGTACGTGGCATTACGCTGTCCAAAAAAAAAAAAAAAAAAAGGTTTTGCCTATAGTTCTACATTATTTTTTTTCACTCAAAGATTTTATTGAACAAATATAAAACAAGCTTTACAAAGTCCAGAGCAGCACAGTTAGTTACCATAATAATAAAATACTGAAAGTGTTAAGTTTAAGTACATTGACAATATACAAAATTTCAGCCATTAACTAACAAAATAGAGCAATCCAGGCATCTAAAAAAACAGAACCTCCTTTTCCCCCTAGAATCTGCACTCTAAATGTTGGGTCAGTATTACCTCTCTTATAATAATCGATCCAGAATAAGATCTATCAGATCGATCTAGACCTGGAACATCTGACAATGGGACCCAAAGCTTGTCAAATTTCCTGAGGCTACCCCTGTGCTGGTATATATATTTTCCCAGCCTTAAATTATTATACCAGCCCAGGGGTAGCCTCAGGAAATTTGACAAGCTTTGGGTCCCATTGTCAGATGTTCCAGGTCTAGATAGATGCGATAGATCTTATTCTGGATCGATTATTATAAAAGAGGTAATAATCCATTCCTTCACTGTAGGAGGCTCTGTGAACTTGCAGTGCCTCAAAATGAGTTTATCGGCCTGGAAAAGAGATCTAGCTATTGCTTGCTTAGGGGCATCCTCAACAGCAATGTCATCTATTATACCTAATAAACATTGTTTGGGATCTTTCTGAATCTGTACTTAATAGCCGGTTAATAGTATTCCAGTATACATGCAGCTTTAGGCATAACTATAAAAGATGTATCAGATCCCCATGCTCCCTAATATGTCCATAGTTCTACTTTATTTGTAGTGATGTCTGTAGAGAGTTTCTGGGCTGGTTGAGCTATCTGATAGGGGTGCCTGCATAACAATATTGGCTGAATGGAGTTACAAAGTGTTTGTGTTCACATATATGTATTTTTACTCTGTATTTTCTGTAGCTGTTTGCCTGGAGTGTGATTTTAAGCAGAGCCTGGTGAGCAGAACTACCACAAGAAGTCTCTAGAGGACTATATTTGCTGGCTTATTTAATGAGGCAGTGCAAAGTGCAGTGGTTATGTGTTAAGGGCAGTAAGCCAAAGCAATCACTTCAGTTTACATTAGCTAGATGAATTCTACTCCGTTGCTGTAGTTTGTGCCTAGTGCACTCTAAAATATAAAAGTAAATGTACCTTACCATAAAATATAATCAATACTCTCCACTATTTTATTGGTAATAAAGATTGGTTATCTTTATTGGTAATTAAAATGAAAAATGCAGTTATTGGCAGGCCATCAGATTGGGTCTTGGTTGGGTCTTCACTTGTAATCCCTCAAAAATCCAGATACTGGTGACCTAACAAAGCATAATCCTAAAACTGAAAACAGACCTATCAGTAACGTTATTAGTATACATGTGTACATTCCTGACAAATCAAAATATATAGCAACAGTAGCATTTAGAATCTATATCTACCGTATATTAATAAAATTACCCCTTTTGGTATAAGCCTATGCCTAAAGTGAGAGGTGCAATCTAGGAAAATTATATCATCAGTCCTCTGACATCACACAGACTGTACATTGGCACTTTGTGTCACACTAAGAATATACAGGCTACTAAGCAGACACAAGGATATACACGACTGTGTCATCTATGGACCAGTATCTTAGCCTTCCAAGCAGATGCTGGTCTTGGATTTGCCTAAACCAAAATTGCACCAACTTTTTTTGGAGAAGCAAAAGCTCCTCTAATGGTTTACAGTACCACTACCAATCACTGACGCCACGTTATCTGTATATATAGACATGGTTGATGCTGAGCAGGGCTGAGTTTGGGCTCATGCTTTTGGGTGTGTCAGCTGCGGGGCAGGCAATCTCCGGCATGAAGCTCATCGGCCCAGAAATTAAGCTAACAGATTAACTTGGATTTAGACCGAACCCAAGGCCATCACTAATAAACATATGGTTACCATTGGTCCAAAAGATAACTGCTATTGAGTAGCTTACACTACAGCTAGGCCTGCAACATTGGTACTTTACCTTACCCAGTGCCTCAGTAGAAGATTTATGCAAGTCACAGCACAGTGTATCTGAACATGCAGAAAAACCTGGGTCTCGGGTGTATGGCAGCCTACTTATCCAAGTAATGCTCTCTGTAGATGAACAGAAATGTGATTTCTTCTTCCCTAGAAAAGAATTTGCAATGATTGTTAATATGGTCTAATGCAGGGGTCTCCAAACTGCAGCCTTTTGCCTGCCTTTATCTAGTACCTTGGGGCACTATTCATCCCACTGATATGAGACACTATTTTGCCTTCTTACAACAGAAAAGGGGCCATAATTAGTGCCACTGGCACCAACAATGGGGCACTATTCCTCCCCCTAATATCAAAGATGGGGCGCTGTTTACTCCCACTGATTATTGGAAAATGTTCTATTCCAACTGGCCACAGTCTGGCCCTCACTAAAGTCTAAAGGACAGTAAATTGGCCCTTTGTTTAGAAAGTTTGGAGACCCCTGGTCTAGTAAAAAAAATAAAAAAGTTTTATATACACATGTGCAATGTACATTGATCATGCATTGCACTAAAAAAGTGAGGCCTCCCCAGCCTCTCTAGGCAGGCTTTCTTTGAAAAAAATAAAAAACCTTCCTTAAGCTCCTTTTCGCACTTTGTTCTTCTTTGACTTTCTCCCTTTTCCTCTTATTCCTTTTTTACATCACCTACATATGATGACAATTTATCATTTTGAGGATCATTGTCAATAGTTTCATTTCTATTAAGCTGCTGGTGCTATCCACCCAATGCCTTAGATGGGGAAAGTGCAAATGGGGTGTAGACATTCCTTATTTTGTGAGTGTAAGCTGGATATTGGTTGCACTTCTATATCGTCTAACTCTTATATAGTACCTGTACTATCTTTCCTCCGACAACTATTTTCTGATGTACTGGATATTGCTCAAGTATGATTGTAGACTCTGACACTTACCTGTAGCCATACTTTTATATAATTGTAACTATAGTAAGAATATTGAAACAGAAAAAAAAGTAAAGAAAACACTGACCCCAATTCTATTAAAATTGTGGTAGTACTATGCCTGGATGACCTGATGTGTGTAAATGTCCTTTAAGACATTCAGTTCCCTTGGGCAGCCACATTCTGGCATTCTCAAATTACACAGTGCAATGTGTTCGGAATATCCTATATCTCATGTAAGATTTCAGTCATGGATCAGGTCACGTCAATAGTTAACACATGACTTTAGTCTAAAAATGTAAAACTACTAAATGTTACCATAACACATTCATGGATTACAGTTTTATTAATAATCTATGTTCTCACTGATCTACAAAGCACTTATTTGAATTGATAATTTGGACATGTTATAATATCATGTACCAACATATTTTTGTCATTACAAGGGATACTTTTTTGACCCCTTTAATAAGAGAGTGTATTGTTTTTATTTTTTGCCCATATAGTCCTCGGCAACATATTTAAATTTTTTGTAGTTATGATTATATTCTGGGTTTTTCTAAAGATGAACTCTGAATGAGAGATAAACACAGAATGAACAAGGTACATGCCATAAATGTACAGTACTGTCCTTTTTATGACTCATTGCTATCCATGCACTGCACAATACCTGCAACCCCTACCCAGTGCTTGTGCTACATTGTAATACTGCCACCTCTCTAGCCATAATACCAAGCTTTAAAGTGAAACTCCACCTAAAGGGAATGCCCTTTTTTCTGGGGGGGAACCGAAAACAGGAACAACGAAAATGAAAATGAACGAAAAAATTCGTACATTCGTAACCTTTTTTTTTTTTGTTGAATTGGTAATTTTCCGCGTCCCTTACAATGGTGCTGCTTAACATGCCTCGAATGGATTGAACAAAAAAATTTGTAAATTCGTAACTTTTTTTTTTTTTTTTGATTCGTAATTTTCCGTGTCTCTTACAATGGCGTTGCTTAACGTGCTTCGGATGGATTGAACAAAAAAAATTCATAAATTCGTAACTTTTTTTTTTTTTTTTTTCGATTCGGAATTTTTCGTGTCTCTTAAAATGTAATAATAGCATACACATTACATAACATTATGAATTATGCTCCGATTACGAATCTACGAATGTTACGAATGTTACGAATGTACGAATAAGTACAAATGCGTCCGAATTTCGAATCAACGAAAAAATAACTTTTACGAAAATACGAATCGTTACGAATACGAACACCGACGACTTACGAATGTACGAATCGTTACGAATAGAACACCGACGACTTACGAATTTACGAATCGTTACGAATCAACGGAAACGAAAAAAACGACACGAAAATAAACAAATTTTTTAGTTTTGACACGTACCCACTTCTACTTTAGCTTGGATCACCTAGGCAATCCGAGCGGAAGTTCTCTTCCCCTCCCTCCCTGCAGTCTTCTGGGACACTCGTGCATACGCAGTGGGCAGTCAGTTGTGAACCCAAAAGCAGCATAGTCGGCTGCCCACAGTTAGGAACCCAAAGGCTAGTGACAATCTAGCCCAGGGGAAGATGGCACTGGATCCCTGGAGTCAGCACCTGCAGGATTTGGAGCTGCTGATTTTTTATTTTTTTTTCCCCAGAGTGAACCTCCTCTTTAAGTACTGTATATGCGAACCCAATCATTAAACTCTTATTTAAGCAATAACATGTTTTTAAATTTGAAAAATAGCTTTCAATATTTTATAAATCTGCAGCTTTCATCAAATTAAAATCTAGTTATCCTGCCATTTACGTCCCCATTGAGGCACTTTTTTTTTTTTTACAGAGTGACAGCAGGTTGTCTGTCCCCTGGGTGTTCCGCATTTTCGTTCTGTCACACTTCAAGTGGAGACTACAGGTGTCCATTTCAACACTAATTATGCAGGTCTGTCCACTGTTGTCATCATCAGGAAACCCACCCTAAGAAATCCCATGTAGACATTGTCGGGGTCAATGTATGTAGACAGGAAGTACCGTAGCTGCAAAATAGGCTGCAGGAGATCAACAACACTGAGACCTAACAAAGGATAAAAATGGGGATTTTTTTAAATATACTGTGGCCATGCAGTGGGGAACGTGAATATAATTCTAGGATGCATCATTAGAAGGGTCACCAGCAGGATAGAGGAGGTCCTGATTCTTCTATACAGATCTTCAGTTAGACTCCATTTAAAATATTGTGTCCAGTTCTAACTTACAAAAGGATATTGATTAGGTAGAACTAGTCCAGAGTTGGGCAACAAACTGGTGAAAGGTCTGAAGCATAAAACATATCAGGAGAGACTTCAGTAACTTTATATGTACAGTCCGGAGGAAAGAAGGAAAAGGGGAAACACAATTGAAACTTTAAATGCATCAAGGATGGTGAAATAAGGTTCAGGAGAGCAGTATTTTCAATATGAAGCTAAGATAAAGAACAAGGGGTCATGACCTTGTTCAAAACTAATCATTTAAAGTATTATTTTACCGAAAGAGTAGTTGATGCCTGGAATAGACTTCCAGCATAAGTAGTGAGTAAGTCAAGAGTAAGTGTATTCAAGCATAGATCTATACTCAATATAAGACAAAAAAACATATAAATAATAAAAAAAATGGGGCATACTCAATGCAACACTTGGTTCTTTTTTGCTGTCTCCATTGTAATTGTTTATTATACATAGTGCTTTACACATATAAATAATTTGTAGATGGGGGTTTACATCTTCTTTAGTCCGTCCTGGAGAGCATCTTGTAAAGATGTTCAGGATATCGTACTTCAGCTGTGCCATTTATATAATAGAGAATATTATTTGAGGAATAAAGCATTTTGCTAAATCAGAAGATCATTCTGAAAAAAGACTCATGATTTAATATACTGTACATTGTATCTGGATCCTTACAATTATAACAGCATTCATTTTAGCTGGCAAACTGTTTTTCTTTATTCTGTAAAGCAACTCAATGAAACACAAATTTAAATTTGACTTTACAAGCACACCAAAGGGAAGCTGATGAGAGATTTGATTCATTGTGCTTTAATCCCTCTTTACACGGCAGATAAAAATGGAAAAAGCATGTACTTCAATAGTCTTTATTTCTCTGAAAATGTCACTGGCTCTACTTGCATGTGGAAACCCTCAGGTTCTCAAATCACACAAGGCAGAATGACCTACATTGTTAACTGAAGACAGTAAGGACAGTGTTGTGTAATATATGTCCCATTTTATCAAAATCATAGTGTCTGGATCAGAGTCAAGCATGCCGGCGCTGCGGATCCACCTATAATGATGACCTTCCACATTCTTGATGATTTGAGTCCTGTGCAGTGTTGCCAACCTACAAGATTTAAATTTACTGACACGACACTCAAAATTTCCTGGCACAGCCAAGTTTTTTTTACTGGCATTTCCAAAAGTTCCAAAATTAAGTGCAACTTTTTAGTTTTAAGTGCAACTTTTAGTATTTAGGCTACAAAAAAGTACAATATGCCATTAGCAAGGTTATTTAAGGTAGATATTAGGGCAAAAAACATATTTCTTATTTTATTTTCGATATAGTAAGTAAGTAGCTCAGGGACAGAAATTAGAATAGGAAGGCACACACACATGAAGTTGACTCTTGGTCCCTTCAGTCCACTCCAGTCTAAACAGCACTGACAGTCCCACTCCCGACCTGCCCTGCTCCTGTCCTGCAGACCCACACACGAGGCTCTGGCCACTGTGCTTTGCTCCCTTGCACCATGACACCACTCGAAACGCTCCTACACCGCATCCACCAGAGCTACCCAAAGACACTGTAGCAGGGACTCAGGTGGTCTCAGCCAGCTCTGGACCGAGCCGAACATCGCAGCCATATTTTTTACTGGCAACTTTTTCCTTTTACTGGCATTTACTGGCAGGAGAAAATTGCCTGTTTTTTACTGGCTGCCAGTAAAAATACTGACGGTTGGCAACACTGGTCCTGTGTCTGAAAATTGTCAGTTGATAAATATATATATGGTGGCTTTGGAAATAACTTTTTTATTTTATTTATGTATTTGTATTTAAATGATAAAACTTTACTTTTTATGGTCAACTTAATATGACATAGTCCATATTAAAATTATGCAGTCTTCTATCTAGCCAGCATGTTACCAGCATTTACCTTTTTTGATATTTATTGCTGAACAAATTTGGATGGGGTATGTGGAGCTGTTGGATTCTTTAGCACCGAACAGTAATGAGAGCAGTGGACATCTCAGTAGGGAAAAGCTTGATGGCAGTAGGACAGTGGATGGTGTTAGTCAGTAGAGCAGTAGACGGTGTCGGTAGGGCAGAGATTGGCGTTAGTAAGGCAGTGACTGGTGTAAGTCATTTTTTTTATTTTTATTATTTTTTACTATTTTATTCTTTAAATAATTTTTTTACAAGATTATTATTTACATTTTTAAGAAGCTCCACTGTGGGGCTCTTGTCAAATATCAGGGGTCTAAACAGACCCCTGCCCTGATGTTTCACTTTTGAGACAGAGAAAGGGACTAAGGATAGAGATTCCCCAGTCCCTATATCTGCAGCCTCAGCTGCACTGGACAGCGAATAAATGGGAAGTGCTCTGTGCTGAGCGCCCCTTTAAAATTGGTTTAGAACATGCACTGCACTGAGACACTGTCAGATATTCCAGTGAACTCTCCAGACCAGATCCTCAGTGAAATCCCTTGATTAGTTTTGCCTTATGCCCTGTACACACGGTCAGACATTTCGACCACAAAATCCATCAGATTTTTTCCGACCACAAAATCTGTCAGTAGCCAATAGCTTTCATCTCCAAATTTTTTCTGAGCATGCGTGGCACTTTGTGCATCGGAATTCTCGACACACAATCTGAAAAAGTCCGATCGGATTTTTAGATCCAGCTCTCAAAAAGTCTGATAGAGCCCACACATGATCGGATTTTCTGACAACATAATCCGATCTGACTTTTTCCATCTGAATTTCCGACCGTGTGTACAAGGCATTAGAAATCCTTTGATTATTAGCTGTAGACTTTCAGGAAACAGGCCCCCCAGCTTTAACATAGCTGGAGCCTCATTGAGTACATATAGAACTTCAGCTGTGCTGCTTGGAAGGGCAGCAGCCCTTAAGGTTGGAAAATTCTCCCCCTGGACAAGAACAGGTCTTCCTCAGGCCCCAGCCAATTTCTATACTCCTCAACCTTTTTACTAAGCACCCTACCCCAGGGATTGATTGAAACAACATAAATATTAAGGCTGTCAATTTGCCTCTTCCAACCCACTACTTTCTAGGATCCTCCAGAAGGTAGGGGATAAGCAGTCAACCCTGCAGTCAGTGAAGCCCAAAACAGCCCAAAATAATCACAAGCTGCCTTGCTGATTACAGAAGAGCCAAGCCAAGTAAATTTGCCTAGCTTTCCTAGCAATCTATCTATCATAAAAATGTCTTCATTGTTTGCAGAAAAAAATCAGTACAGATCTGTGGGGTGCTCTCTTAAGAGGGTTATTTGGAAGGAAACTGTTAATGGTACAAGGATCCCCATTGGATGACATTCCTTTTTATTCTAGTGATAATACCAATCCACCAAACACAATTAACTCATCACATTTAAACTCGTCAAGATTTGCCCATCAGCAGCTGCATACTACATAATAGAAAGATTCCAGCAAAAAACAAGTTTCACCCATCAGCCGCTACATAACACTTCTTCTTTTTAGAAAATGATGGGAAATTTCTGTAGAAAACAGATGGGAAATTGTGTTTATATATTTTTGTATTCAGAATAAATAGAAAATAAAATAATGTTTTCATAATACTACTAATTGTCCCCCATATTGATATATGTATTACCTATAATGTAAATAATGCCAAAATAATTGCTAAATGAATAGGCACATATCCCAGTGTTGCCAACCTCCCACAGCACTTTTTAACTGATGGAGCACGTTTTTTACTGGCAACCTGAAAAATATTTAACCACTTGTCCACAGCCCGCCGTCAAACGGCGGCAGTATGGCACTCCTGCACTAATTGCCGTAGCTGTACGACGAGCGCTTTCAGTATAAGGGGTGCGCGCCCACCACGTGACATAGGAGCCAATGTGCATGACCGGCGGCTACCCGCGATTGCTCCTGAGAAGGACAGAACGGAGATCTGCCTGTTTACATTGACTGTCAGGGGAGTAGAGACAGATCGTCTGCTCCTAGTACTTAGGAGCAGTGATCAGTCTCCTCCCCCAGTCAGTCTCATCCCCTCACAGTTAGAAACACACTGAGGGAACACACTTAACCCCTTGATCGCCCCTAGTGTTAACCCCTTCCCTGTCATTTATACAGTAATCAGTAGCTATTTTTAGCTCTGATCGCTGTATAAATGTCAAGGTTCCCAAAATAGTGTCAAAGGTGCCTGATCTGTCCGCCACAATGTCACAGTCCCGATAAAAAATCGCAGATCACCGCCATTACTAGTAAAAAAAAAATTTTAAACTTTTGTGCAAACCAATCAAAATTCGCTTATTGCTATTTTTTTTGCCTAAAACTAAGGTAAAAAAATATTTTTTTTAGATTTTTTTGGGGATATATATTATAGCAAAAAGTTAAAAATATTGCTGTTTTTTTCAAAATTTTCGCTCTTCTTTTGGTTATAGCGCAAAAAAATAAAAACCGCAGAGGTGATCAAATACCACCAAAAGAAAGCTCTATTTGTGGGGAAAATAACATCAATTTTGTTTGGGTACAATGTCGCATGACTTTACAATTGTCAGTTAAAGCGACACAGTGCCGTATCGCAAAAAATGGCCTGGACAGGAAGTGGGTAAATCCTTC
Organism: Lithobates sylvaticus; assembly: GCA_028564925.1. Lineage (NCBI taxonomy): Eukaryota > Metazoa > Chordata > Amphibia > Anura > Ranidae > Lithobates > Lithobates sylvaticus. The sequence goes on from CM053027.1 coordinate 510,100,180, forward strand.
CAGGGCTGAAGTGGTTAAACAGTATAAACACAATATGGAAACACTGACAATACCCATTAACAAGTAATTTGCCTGTTTTTTCACTGAAAAAGTCAACACAGCATGATAAGTTGTCAACCCCTGATATTTACAGATGGTTGTAAAAAAATATAGAATTTTACAAACTGTCCATAAATTTACTGATGGTTGACAACCCTGCACATAGCTGAGATTTAATTTTCTTTAAAAGGAGAAGTCCAGCCTGAGCTTGTTTGGCTGGGCTTCTCCTATGGGTCATAGGAGTGCAATTCGTTTTGCATTCCTTGTGACCCGTTTTTCAGTGGAGAGTGGTCTGAAGTCCGTTCTCCGCTGACGTCACTGCTATCAGTCCAGGCACCGCGTCATCACGACTTCCAAAGTCTGGATCCATCCAGCTGCCTTGACTGATGGCCGCCTCAGCGAGACGCTCAGATGGCCACTCCCCGCCACTTCACAGCTCAGCGCTCCAATGAGCGTGGAGGAACAGTGCAGGAGAGATGCTGACTGACAGTCAGCATCGCTCTGCTCGGGGAGAAATGAGAAACGAGCCATTGGCGGTGTTTGGGGTCTCGGTTCTCAGTGCAAAGTCTGCAGGGGACAGCTTTTTTTTTTTACCAAACTGACAAATCTTGTCATGTACACATTCTGTCTATCTACTTTCCAGTTACTGTTCAAGGGATTGAAAACATATTGGCTGACAGAATACCTAAGCCCTAAACAGATCTGATACTGCATACCACTAGATAGGCTCCGCCAAAAAGAGGCTGGTACAAGCTAATATGACATGCCTCCACTTAGCAAGGGTCTCTTTTACCAGTGGTGGACCACTTGCCATTTCCAGTGACTCTTAAAGCTCACCAGTACCAATTGACACAAGCTCTAATGTTGGCCACAGGGGCATGTAGTTTTCACCAATTTCACCCAGCTTTCAGTTTGCAAAACCAAACAAATGTTTTATAATGTTACAAGATAAAAGGGCTTGTAGTGACTTACATTGCCTTTGTTGCCTTGTTATTGCAATTCAAAGTGGCTTAAAACTTGTTAAAACTGATAGAAAATTGAGTGTATGGGAAGTATACAAGTTATAACCACTACAGCCAGACTGTGCTACTACAAATCGGGCAAAAGCTGAAAACATAAAATCACAGATAAGGATTTTGTGCATGTTTGTATCTTAAAACAGCAAGGCGTCGACTTATATATTCTAGTTCTTTATATAGATGTATACCTTAGAGCATATAACAAAGCAGCTGCGGCTTCTTTAATACTGCACAATTGGCATACTGACACTGTGCATCACTGTTACATAAAGTGACTATTGAATGCCATGTTATGAAGCAGCTGTGGCAATGTCCATGGTATATTATATAAATTATTCAGACCTATTTTTGGTGCAGTGTGTGTCTGAGGCAGCATGAATGATTGCACATCATGTAATCCCCATGAAAAGAATTAAGATGTATTTGTAACTGTGAGCCTACAGTATCTCCCCTATTGTAATAGTATACAAACTGTTCAGATCTAGAGGACTCTTAAAGTGCATGTCAAGCCAGATATTTTCTCACGTATAGATTGGAGAAGGATTAAAACTCCTGTCAATTCAAATCTGCAACAGGGACACAGACAGAAGTAAAAACCTGACAGGGGTCCTGGCCTTACTCTACTCTACTGTCTGTGTTGCTATTGAAGAGTTCCCCTCAATTTTTGTCTGGTGAAACATTGCCAGCAGGATAGTAAATAAGGTTACTCTCTCAAAGGCTTTGTTCACACCTGTGCCTTGTGGGAACATCCACAAAATCTTGAACTTTCCTGCTGTGCACAAAAGTACACTGGCCTTTGGCAGACTTGCAGCAGTGCTATTCATTCTTAATGCCACCCCTATGCATCCTGCTAGTGCATGTGTGTTCATGTGCACCAAAACGCCTGGTACTGAAGTACCAAGCATTTTGGTGCGGCACAAGTTTTAAAATGAATTAGACATGTAGGCAGGTGCAGTCTACTTTCTCCACTGTAGGTGGCGCTCATCCGCTGTGGCAGTACAGTTAGAGAAGAAGTCAAGGGGAACATGAAAATGATGAGAGTAGATGATGGTGTGCCAATATCCCTATGTTATACAAATGGAGAGAACCTCATAGTGGGACTTTTTAGGCACTAAGTCAAAGAGTTGATTTTTTAGAAAGATTGGAAAGGTTATTAAAAGTTTACAGATTCTTTATTGTTACACAAAAATTACAAAAAAACTGACAATACATGTTAAAAATAGGTTGGGTACTAGGACTAGATACAGTATATTGGCAAAAAGTCATTGAACAAAGAATGATGATGGAAAACACCCATCCGTTTTCCATCATCATTCTTTGCTCGGTCACGTTTTGCTAATATACTGTATCTAGTCCTAGGACCCAACCTATTTTTAATATGTATTGTCAGTTTTTTGTAATTTTTGTGTAACAATAAAGAATCTGTAAACTTTTAATAACCTTTCCAATCTTTTATTTTTACTAATGTACTCTTTGACTTAGTGCCTAAAAAGTCCCACTATGAGGGTTCTCTCCATGTGATAAGGGGAACATGTCTCCTCTATGGCTTCCTGGGTCATCCTATGTGACTTTAGCTGCCATCTTGGGTCAGGCAGAGCCTATTTAAGACCCTGGCTCCCAGGCTTGGCACGCATTTCGTGGGTGGATAGGAGCTGTCAGTTCAGCTGAAACCTGCTTCACTACACACTGTTGGACCTGTGAGTGCTCCCGGCTGGGCTGTCTTCTCACCAGGTTTATTGTGAACTGTCTGTGCATTACTTCAATATGAGTTCTTGCATCACATTTGGACTGTGTGTGTTATAGCCGCCTCACTACGCTGCACCCCACCTACAAGTGTTTCTTTTGCATATCTCTGATATTAATTGGCTGCCCTAAACGCTGCATGCGAGAATGTGCAGAAACTCACAAAAAAGCGTGCAAGCTCTTGCGAGGTGTAAGCCCTGAAATCAGTAAAAACCTGACAGGTGTTCTAACCTCTCCTCATCTATCCAAAACTAAAGAAAAAATTGTCTGGACATGTGTAATTTTAATGTTATTGTGAAGTTATGAGTGTAACTAAAGTTTTATGTTGTTTAATGTTTCTTTTATCAACACCATTATATATTGCAAAAATTAGCAAAAGGGAATTTCCAGAAGACAGGTCTTTTCTGTCTGTTGGGGACCTATCCCACTTACAGAAGTCTGCAATTACCTGGTAGTAAAATCTGGTATTGCATTCTGTATGGCAAACACTGCATGTGAGTGCACATGCCTGCCATGATGTTGTTTACTAGGAGGCTGTTGGAAGAAAGGACCTCTCTATGTTACTCCAAGGCAGGCCCCAATTCAATAGGACATTTCTATTTAGTGTAAATGTTTTGTTAAGCAGAACTCTACCTAGACCATTTAGGTAATGGAGAGAAGGGAAAACATAGAACCAAACCTACTTTACTGTCCTAGTCTTAGTTGTAGAGGGCCAAGTCAACGGCCCTAGGTTGAACATTCCACAATCCACTATGCCTGCATATATCCATCTAAGAATCTTCCAGAAATATGCTCACACAGACAAGAGTATTGATAGCAGATACGAAAAGAGAGAGCATAGCAAGGGACCCTTATACTGCTTTACTATGAAAACATTTATAAATGCCTTTATGCAGTAGCAAACTTTGAGATGAATAAAGTCCACACACCACTCAAGACATAAATTTATTGCAGTTAGATTGTAGCAACACATGCCCATAAATCCTCTGCACGTGAATGACACCCCAGTGCACAAAATAATATAGGGCAACACACCAAAACACACATGCACTATAGTGCAAAGCATTATGAAATAATGTGGAAGTTCTGTATTGCTTCCATTTCCATATGCTAGCAGCCAATTCCAAATGATTAGGTAGTCATAATGCAACATGTTAACATGCAATGCAATGCACCACAAAGTTCTGAATGAGCACTTAAATTATATCCAGTGAAAGCTATTTTTTAGGTTTGTCTACAGTAGAGAAGGATGACAATCTTCGTCAAGTTTTTTTGCTGTCTGTGGCCCCACTGGGCTTCCTGATATTGTTGTCTCCAACAATGCACTTTAGTAAATGAGACCAAATTGCACATTCGCCTCATTTAGTTGCTTTCCAAGTGGAACAGATCCCAAGAAACCACTGGTAAAAATGTGCAGGGTAGTAAACAGATGATCTGCTTACCGGATGGCCTTTTGTTATCACCAAGAGAGCAGCAGTACCTGAATATCACAAGAATATAATGCCAAATGTCAGAATCCTTTTATTGAGGTCTGCTCTGAGCCACATATTTTGCTGTCATCAGAAATTAATTTATTTATTTTTAATAACTAAAATACTACAAAATGACAAACATGTTGGATCATTCAGAAAGATTGCAAGGTAAAATGATAAAAACGAGTAGTATGATGCAAAAGCATGAATCTGAAAGAGATGCACTTTGCACATGGTGTGTCCTCCTCTAAAACATGTAAATGCATTACATACATAATGCTAATGCAATCAGAATGTGCTACAATCTATTCCCTCTATATGTATAGGCACCACCTGGCTGATAAGCTTATTCAAATTAGCTGACAACTATAGGTATCCCTAAATGTAAGTGTAAGAAAAAGCAAAGAACATTTTTTTTAACAATAAATTTAAGATTATTTCAAAGTGGGGGGAAGTCTGCTTTAGGTTTAGCAGACAGGCAGTGATTGAAAATAATAGTTTCTTTCCAGTATATAAATATAATTAAGCCAGGTTAGATGAATAGTGCCACATCCCTACTAATAATGCAAATTGTAAGATTATTGGATGGAATTTTTTTGAGCACTGTATACATACCAACATGAACAAATATGAAATAAAATTATACATTTTATTTATACCTAATTAAAGAACATAGTCACGATAGAGCACATAAAAACAAGAAATCTGATGATGAAATATCCAACAAAATTAGGCAACAATACAGAGTTAATATACAGGCAATGATAGATGCCATCATATAGAAAGTAAACCCCAACTCATTTTGATTCTCAAATATAAAGATCTTCATCAGGGGGTCAATAAGTTGGTTGCCTCTGAAATATGGATACATATAGAAATCGTGAAAACAATAATATTAGTATCAAAAGCTACATTGCATGAGGACACTCACAATCATCAGAAAAGTTATGAGAGTCAGTGCACTCCCCAGTGTGGGTGGTCTCATGATGTAGGTTCAAAGAGGCACAGAGGATTCCAATATACAGTAGCTATCCTAACTAGATAGAGACCAAACAATACAAACCTGAGATTTACAAAATTGATGCTCATTCTGCAAAATTTAGCTATAACACATAAACAATATAGTCTTCAGGCACTTATGGATGAATCAAGGGCAGGGAGAATATAGCTTGGATATGTTCCAAAAGGGATAGCTACTTTCAAAAAGCTACATATAAGTGTAAACCAAAAATAGTAGATAAAATGATCAGATGATCAGGTATATTCTAAACAATGTCCAGCAGACATTGTGTAGGCATGTTACTCGACAAATGATCAATCTTAATGGAAAATATATAGCTCTCAGCTTCACAATCTAAAATATTAGCATAATTATACCTAATAATAAGTATATTTCCCAATGGCAGTTTGTTACTACAAAAATAGGAAAAGTAGAAAAAAAAATAAAGTGAAGTAAAGAAAAACAAGCAACAAGGAACAAAAAGTAAACATATGTGGAGAGTTTTGCTTACCAATATCTGATGATTCAAAAGTACAGGAAGGGAGGGTGCAAAAGCTGTATAAATAAAATGTGTACTTTTATTTAATATTTGTTCATGTTGGTATGTACATAATGCCTAAAAAGCCCATCCACTAATCTTACAATTTTATTTTCAGTATCTTAAAATGTACAGTATAATAAATGTACAGTATAATAAACAAAATATCCTTGCTAGCCAGAGAGAATGAGTTGATTGCCTTGGCTTTGGATAAAATTAGGCAGCTCAAAAGCTCTAGAATATTTTATTAAAAGTACATTGATACAGTTATGCAGTTCATAGTGTAAAATTTTAGCACAAATGGTTCACAAGACTCATCATTTTGTCACAGTTGCACTTGTATGCATGCTTACTTGGCGTAGAGACCCATCTTTTGTTATATAAAAAAAGAAAAGGCACATTTCTTTATACTAGTTGTTACCCTTCCGGTTCACTATAGTTGGGGTTCAATATTAGCTGATATTCTCATTAGATACAAATGTGCATGTCTAAAGCATTGGACCCCTGTTTGTTTTGTCAGGGTTGGTAAAATGCAAAAATTTTATTTTTGCATATCCTTCTACAAAGACATCTCCTTCTATTCAATTTGAAATATATAAATTCAATTACGTAAGAATAATTGTAATAATGGGGGTTTAGACTAAAAACATTTGTGTAGAATTGTTTATTTTAGCTACCTAAAAGATAACTATTTGAAGTTTTCTACATCTTCTGGTGACTCAGTGGCCTTTCAAGTCGGGAGTTTTTTCAGTTGATACCAAGAAAGAGGTACTTTTTACTCAAAATTATAGTGCAATTTGAAAATAACATAAGCTTTGATGTTTCATGTGAAGTGTTTTATTAAATGGTCCACTTTCTGTACTGTAGGTGATTTAGAAAATCTGTGCTTGCCACTTGGATGTACTTTGCTGTTAATCAAAACAATTTGATAACATAATAAGAGAAGGGCACTGACAGTTTGTGAGAAAATGTATTATAATCTGATATATACGCCATAACAACTTTAGGGTCTTTCATAATAACTAGTATACATTACAAAACAAGTGTTTCCTGTAAAAGCCATCAAAAATCACCTCTTATTTTCAGGTACAAGTTAGAAAAGCAATGCCTTATTGTTTGCCCTAGAAAATATCCTTGAAAATTATAGTAATTTCAAAATTATAATTATTCCATACATTTCTAATTATATCTTGGCTCAAATATGATTATTTTTGCCCTCAATTATTGCAATCAGTCATATGTTTAGATAATATTACATATTTCAGAAAAAGGTTTAATAATCTAATTACATCATGTGTATCATAGGAAAATGTGGTGCTAAGTGTATAAATATAAATTGTCTCTGTGCGATCATACAAAGTATAAATGGGTTTATTGAATAAGTAAAGAGCACCAATGGTGTGTATTCCAGAAACTCATAAGAACCAATCATAAATCATTGTTTATGGAGGGTTATGAGTTTTTTTAATCCTGAACAAAATCCTTGCAAATGGATGTTAGAGCAAAACTTTTATGGGGATATCCTCTATTTATACGTTTTTGAACAAATTAGTTTTATTGTTTGCTGGATCAAAGATCTCTTTAGCATGTTGGTATACACAACCTCATATATTGATTTGAAACTAGATAACCCTATTCACTAGCATAAATTCTACCTACCTATGCTAATTTCAGTGAAACTAAGATTTTAGTCTACCAGATTGGTCTAGCTTGCCAACACCACTTAAGTTGGCTATGCGACCCCTGGTGTTGCTTTGTGTGCCGCTCAGATTATTTTTTCCTCTTTTTCTTCACATTTCACATTCCCTTCCATTCAAGTAATAAGAACCAGTGTTTGCACACACCTGCCAGCCCTTTACATAATAGAGTGATTGCCAATGACGTTTAAATACTCCCTACATGCATGGGATCTCCGACCCCATTATTAGGCTCTGGGAGTGGAGCGAAACACATTGGGAGTGTGGCCTGGTTGGAGTCTAGGCTGAGGCTGTCACTCTCATCACCGTTTTAGGATGGCATGGGTGTATGGCATTAGGTATCACCTCTTTCTTCTCCCTAAAGCTGGCTATGCACCAGTGAAATTTCAGAACATTCAGTTGATTGGGTCGTGAGCTCAAACTGACATTTGTTTTCGACCACAGTGACGACAACATTTTAAGCAGCAGGATGGGAACTTTGACTTGAACAAATGAAATGGTAACTGTGAATGTGGTTTTCTTTCAAGAAAAAAATAAACTATTGTAATAAAGCCTGTTTTATATGCCTGGGATTACATTCAAGTAGCAGGTCTGGATGAAATGTACATTTCTCAAACAGAATTAGTTGACTCAATGATCAAAAGAAAAATGTTCTGCCAAACATTTTTCTGCGAAGCTTGAACAAAAATCTAAAATGGCCAGCCTAATGAATAACCACTAAAGAATAAATATACAAACATCAAAGGTGTGTTCAAATAAACTCTGCACCACTCCAGACTGCTGCTCATTTGCTTAGAAGATCACTGCTCCACTGTATCACAAGGTGCACGCCCAGCCTGCCAGCCATCATTATGTTTCAATCATTTTTATTTCATTTTTATGTAGAAAATATAACAACAAAGCATAGTTAAGCATTACAAGCACAATAGACATATTGGCGCTATAACACTTCCTATAATGATGAGAGGAGGATCGATATTGAACTAAGGAGCATATGTTATACCTTTAAATATATAGGTATCAGGGCCTCGCCTAATCTCTCTTATTGGTTAGGGGGACTTGCTGTATTGGAAAATAACAAGGGATAAACTTATCTCCCTAGGGGTCAATGGACCAGAGTAGGGGAAATTCTTTCCTCATACCATTTTGTCTATTGCGATCCTTCCAGTCTAATAGCGCTTATCAAAAAAAAAAAAAAGAACACAAGTAAACAGGTAGGCAGATTTACATAGAGAACAGAGAACACGAAGCACAGCATATGAGATCAGCAATCTAGTCACCAATTGAGAATACTAGAGTGTATAACAAGGCTAGAAGTCTGTCAAACTGTTTATATTGTAGTCTGGAGCAATACATCAGTCAAGCGGTGTGTCAGCATCATTGGCACAGAAGGGCAGGGCCAGGGAGATATTTTATAGTTAAGCATAAGAGACAAGTAAGTCAAGGATCGGTATTATTACTATTAAGAGCCTTTATAGTATTTATGTGACATCCATAAATACCACGAGGAAGAAAAGGTTTGAAATTTGTAATTTTTAAGGGCATAGAGTCATTCCAAGGAGCAAATTTGGTTTAGGTCGGATAATACATCTGATACATTGGGAGCTGCAAGAGATTTCCAGTTTCTTGTTATATTTAACTTTGCAGCTAAGAGTGTGTGTATACCAAGAGTTTTGGTTTCTTTAGGGATAGATTCTATATTCAGATGTAATAGTGCTAAGGATATGTTGGGAGATATGAGTGATGGAGTAAATTCAGAAATCAGTTTAAAAACGTGGTTCCAGTAGGAGGTGACAGATGGACAAAACCACATTATGTGTATCAAGGAGCCTGTTGCGCTGCATTGGCACCAACATGTGGCTGAATGAATGAATAATTTGTATAGCGCTACAATGCGAACTGAAACGCCTCAAGGCGCTGTATTCGTGTTTTGTTGTCAAGCTTCTTAGAAGAGGTAGGTCTTGATTTTTTTCCTGAAGGCCTGATGGTTTTCTTCCCATTGGTGTATTAGGGTACATTTTCGAGAGTTTATATGGTGTTAAGTACCAGCTATGGTGTAGTTTATGGTATAGCTGCCAGTGATCAGTGAAGAGTGTTGCTTTATAGGTCTCTTTGATAGCTTGGTGCCAGACGGTGTTAGAAAAAGTAAGTCCTATTTTGTTTTACCACTTCCTAATAGTTGTAGTTTTTTGGAATTCCTGAGATCCACTAATGTTTCTATAGAATAAAGAAATGCCTTTTACGTGTGTGGTTTCTTTCTCATAGAATGCAATCACTGATAGGGGCAAGGCTATTTCCGTTGGGAGCAAAGTTTTTTTTGAAGAGGTTGTAAAGTTGGATGTATCGATAGTATTCATTGGTGGGGTGATTATATTTGCATTGGAGTACAGGGGGGAAAGAGTTGTCCTCCAATAGGTCTTTCAAATGGTGTATGCCTGCCCTCTCCCATAAGGCTAGATTAAGATGAGGTATGTGGATTTGTAGGCAAAGAATTGGTAGATTGATATTGTGATTTGCTTTCCCTGAGCAAAGATCTTTGGAGCAGGCATGAATAGCCTGAAATGTGGCTTGGATGGACAGCAATGGGGATTCTAGGATTTTATGCCCAGGATCACATCATCTGCAAATAGGCCTATTCTATTATTGACATGGCCTATTTGAACTCCTATAATATTTATGGATGATCTGACCAAGTGCGCTAGGGGCTCCATGACAAGGGCAAATATGAGTGGGCGATGATGGGCACCCCTGCCTAATGCCATTGGTAATAGCAAATGCTGTTGATAATGCTCCAGATGAATAGACTTTGGCAGAGGGGTGTGTATAAAGTGCCATAATAGCAGCGAGTATGGGGGCCTTGGAACCCAAATTTGTGTAGTACAACACTGAGGTACCCCCAGTACACTCGGTCAAATGCCTTTTCAGCGCCCAATACCAGGTAAAGCGCTGGTGTTTTATGAATTTCGATGTGTTAAAGGATGTGACGCATGCTTCTAGTATCATCCGGTGCTTGGCATCCTTTCACGAAACTCACTTGGTCCGGGTGGATCAGGGAGGGTAATAAGTCTAGTAGTCGGAGAGCCAGTGCCTTTGCGTAAATCTTTAAATCAGAATTTAGAAGTGAAATTGGTCTATAGTTACAAGGTAGGGAAGAGTCTTTATCTTGTTTGGGAGTAGTGGTTATTACTGCTTGTAGCATCTCTTTTGGGAATTGACTGCCTTTCAGAATCTCATTAAAGGTATTCATCAAGTGAGGGGCAAGGGTAATTGAAAATTTTTTTTTTAGTAGTCATTAGGGAAGCTATCTATGCCAGGAGCTTTAGTTTTGGGAAGGCAGCGAATAACCTTTAACAATTCTGTGGTTGTAAAGGGTCAGGAGATGTTAAGCCTCTGTTCATTAGATAGGGTGGGCAGGGAGAGGTTATTAAGGAATCGGTTGATTTAATCATCAGTTGGTTGTGGGGTGCATGGTTAATTTTGGAGGTTTTATAGATCACAGTAAGAATCTGTAAAGATTTCAACCATATGGGATGGGTCATAGACTTTCGTATTATCATTGGGATTTTTAAGGAAGGGTATTCTGGCAACCGCTGTTCTACGCTTGATGCATCTAGCTAGATAGGAGCCGGACTTGTTGCTTAAAGCATACCTATTATCTTTGAAGGACTTATCGTATTTTTCCTGGTTATAAAGTAATAATTCTCTTAGGGCATTTCAAAGGAGGAGGAGCTTGGTAAAGTTGGCAGAGGAGGGGTCCCACTTGTTAACATCTTCGGTTTTCGCGAATTCAATTGGTCAGGAGGTCAAATTGTTGGGATTTACACCTCTTTTCCCGGGCGCATAGTTTTATCAGTATTCCTCTGAAATAAGCTTTATAGGCAGTCCAGAGCGTACATTTGTTGATATCATTTGTGTCATTAAGTTCAAAATAGGATTTTAATTCCTTTTCAAGCATTTGACTGTGGTCAGGGTTAGAGATAAGGTATGTGTTAAGTCTCCATAAGGGGGAGCCCTTGGGTGGTCCTGGGCCAGAGAGGTGCATGGTGATAGGGGCATGATCTGACCATGTGATAGTTTCAATAGACGGAGAGGCAACAGTTAGAAGGGTCCATCGTTCAACTACAAACATGTCTATTCTTGAATAGGAGCGAGGAGAGGTGGAAAAGAAGGAGTAGTCCCTCTCTCCCAATGATGGCATCTCCAGATGTCGAACAGACCATTTTTTAAATAAAAACAATTTTGACAGGCTCCTCCTTCTCAGCAGATTCCTCCTCGGTGGCCAATACTGTTTCTTCTCATCTCGGCCAATCAGGTCTTAAGACCCGCTTCCTGATTCTGGAGAAGAAGCAGGAAGACAATAGCGAATATTAATTAACTATTGTCACACAACTGGGTGGGCTCAGGGTGCAGTGCTCTGTGCCCCGGGCCCACTTTTTTTAAGCCAATTAGAGCCTCAGGCCCTAATCATGTGCTTAAAAAAAAACATTGAAATATTGAAATCCGTGTGTCCGGCGCCCTGCATGTAGATTAGGGGCCGGGCACATGGACTAGGGGGGTGGCGCCCCTAATGGAGCGGCTGCCACTGGATTATACGTGTCCAAATACTTAGCTTGTGGGTAGCAAGAATGGATGTTATTAACAAGAATAGGAATAAGAGTTACGGCATATTGGATATAAAATATGATAAGCAAATTACTTAAAGGACAACTTTACTTAGACATAAAGCTGTAGAAAGACAGGTGACGTTTGTCATAAAACTGGATTATTTTGAAACATTCACATTGATAGGTATTAAGGAGACTTCACTAACTAAATAAGTAACTGAATTGTATTCAGAGAACTTAATATTCATTAAAAGATGAAGAAGCCTGTTCATGTAGGATTTGAGTTTTCATGTTGTCAATTGTAAGGCCCCATCGTTCTTGTGGCTGGGCAGCTTTAGACAGAAAACAGAAAGCTTTTTCTGACTGTTGTGTGAACATTTACTGGAAATCAATTTATCAGTGCCTGTGCACAGTTTGTAATCTTACAACATCTCCCACTAAGAGGGGATGACACACTGTAAATGAGGGCAGTGCAGTCAGATAATGATCCAAAACTGCAGATAACAAAAAAAATAAGACCCTTGTGGATAAGTCTCTGTATGTCTTCTTATGGCTATTACAGTGTTTTCATTCTAGCAATTTTGCATTGTTTGAAAGCAATGTGGTTTAAATTAAAATTTCCCTTTACTCAGTAGAAGGGAATTTGACAATGCTGTATTGTTTTAAAACAATGTGGTATAAGTTGTGATTAGTATAAGAGAATATTCTGCCAAAAACACAACTGATTGCATGGTTAAATGTTGTGCTCTGCTGAGAAGTCTGTAGAAGTTCAATGTGAATCAATCCTCCATGTTCTCTTTAGCTGACTAGAACTAAGTGAGACTATAGTGGGCTTCTCTAAGGCTTAGACAAGCTATCCATGTTACAGTCTGATTGCACAATCTTCCTTTTCTTTGCCATAACTATGTTGTTAGAAGGCAATCCAGTTAATGCATATTCATTCAAGCATAGCAGTTTGGAAATCTAAAGACAGTAGTAAAGACAGATTGCAACCTTTGTAATATTTAGACATGGTGTTAAATTTCTGGCTAATAAAAACCTTTCCATATATGTTTCAGGTATAAATTAGGACCCTTATAGCTTGCCTATATCAACCCTGTGACAAATGATGTAAGAAAATTACTTATTAGTAGCTCTGCATTTAGTGCAGTTAACATGTAGGCAAGTTCAGTCTGTTTTCTCCCCTGCAGGTGGCACTCGTCAGCAGCGACAATGCAGATGAGGGAGGGAGTCGAGAGAAACCAATTACCTCTTAGTTTCTTCGGTCATGGGGAGGCAGCTATCCTATTGGATCCTGGCACCCCATGTGACATTGGTGGCAACCTTGTATCATAGAGAGTCTATTTAAGACCCTGGCGCCTGGTTTTGGTGCGCATTTTGCAAGTGGTTAGAGTAGGGACAGGTCACCCGTCTATCAGGGACAGTGCTTGGTACCAAGATAAGGTTCTGAAGGAATAGGGAAAGTGCAGGGAAATGCCATCCTTCCTGGAATCCTCTCCATTTGGTTTCAGACCAGCCAGGCCACATTACGCTCTCTGAGACAAATGCTGTTGGCACCTCTGAATCACCAGTCTGCTGTCACATTGCCACTTGTAATTACAACTTGTAAATGCTTACGGTTGGGTGGCCTTCCCGATGGATTTGCTTTGTATTGCTAGACTTCTGTTGCAATATAGTCTTGTTGCTGCACTTGGACTCCTGTGTTTTCTTTCCACCGCATCACGCTGCACCTGCCCACAAACTACTTAGTGACTTAGCTACCACTAATTTCTTCAAAGACTTTTAAGGTCGTCGATAGAATTAACTCACCTCATTTGCATAATTCATGTGTGTCATTGATTTACTAAAGCATAAATCTGCAATTGTTGTGTGATGAGGACAATTACAGTCTGCTCCATAACGATCACCTACAGCTTAATCTACAGTAAAGTCACTTCATTGTACACAACTTTTCAGGTTCCTCGCTTACGGAAAAAAGATCTGTACCTGAAATATGATGAAGTGAATAGTGGATAAAAAGGAACAACAGCCACATGAACTGTATAACAAACAATCTTTGTAAAAACAGTGATCTAAACTATAATTCTGTCAACCATTTACCGTTACATCCAGAATGTTAACAGCATGCATGGTTGCTCTTCTACCCTAGCTCACAATAAGGGCCATTTAATACAAAAGATCCTGTGACTGGTAAGAACTCGCCAGTGACTGGACCACTACCCAGATAGCAAGCAATTGTGCTGCAAGTTTGAAAATGTCATGCTAAGCTATTGCTAGACTTGCCAGGCTTCACAAGTTTGTTGCAAAAATTGCAGCAAGTCTGCATTGCATGACTCCAGATTAACTTTCTTTGCAAAAATTGGGCAAGTCTGCTGCAAGTTCTGGTTTAGTTATGTTGTGCAATAGTCATCCCACCACAGGGGTCACTGTGGCTGAATTTTCATGCTGTAGACTCACCACTGGAACGTTTGCTCTTGCTAGAGACTTGCCACACAAATTTACTACAAATTGGAAAAGTGTCAACTAGAACTTGTGTTTCAAGTGCTCTGCAAGTGTACAACATGCCAGTGAAAATGTGCAGCAAGTTAACAGACATACTATTCAATACTGCAACAAATTTGTGGTAAGTTATCCTTGTCATCTGGGTAGCTTACCACCAGGGGCGGACTGACCATTTGGCCACTCGGCCACTGCCCGAGGGCCCCGGGCCCCTAGGGGGCCCCATCAGGGTTGCCAGTCTCAGTAAAACCAGGGTCAGTATGTAAAAATCTGTATACCACCTACTTGTACCAGTGAGATGTTTGCTAGCAAGAGAGATTCAGACACATTCCGGACTAGCAAGTGAGTGATTCCATAACGATAAGGGGAAGGTTCTTCTGGTTAGCTTAAGGCTCATGTCATAATAACAATCTGTAGCAGAGATTTGTAGCAGCTACTGATCTTTCTGATTATTTTCCCTGGTGATTTGTAGCTGAATACAGATGTGTTGCTGTAATATCCATTGCAGACTCCAATGTTTATCTAGGTAGCTCCAAATTGCTGGTGTGCTATTTTCACTAGCAACTGTATTCGATAACATGAACATTCCTTAATGCTTTCCAGTCCATTGCTGGCTTCAAAAGCTGCAAAACTTCCATTGATCTGAGCTACACATTGTTTGATATTTCAGTGAGACAAACCCTTCATTGACTTCAATTCATTTTTTCTTAGGAACAAAAATACTAAGGAGGGTGCTTCTGTAGAGTCGTCTATACACAAAATTGCCAGTACTACCTAACATAACAGCTTAAAAGATTACAGCACTCAACATAAGTCCACTGAACGTGGCTTTATTGATCACATAAAGGGATTAAAACTATGCAATAAGGCCATGTTTAGTGAACTTAAAGTGGACCTATCTCCATTCACTGCACTTTCTGAATCCCCCATCCCTTCTCTTTATTCCACTTTCACTTATAATGTTCATATTGTATGAACTGCATATAGATTCGTTCAGCTCCTCCACCCCTCACTTCCTAATTTCTGCTGGTGTAATATCTTCAGCCACCTGCAGCAGACTGGAATGATCATATCACACGTCCCAAGAGGCTGCAGATCATTAAATGCTAAGATATCATGAGATTTCATGTCTTCATAGGTAACATCTATGCATGCCTTAAATCTTACAATACTTTGGAAGCACATGTAATAGACTTTGTTGAGAGATATCTTTAATAGCAGAACTCATCTGCTCAGGGCCAGTGGTAGATACTCCATCTGTACTACTAAGTTCAGTCTCGAATTTCAGCAGCATCTGGCAGGCTGGCCGCACACAATGCTGAGCAGGCAAGTCCATTTCTGGGTCTCTTATTGTTTACAAGTGGGCAAAATTCTGGCTTCCATCATGGCAAATTATATATGCTCCTCTTTGCACAATTCTGGAGTACATGCTGTATTGCAGCTACTAGTATTCTTTACATAAGTTACAGTCCCACACTGGTCAATGGTCATGTGACTTGTATAACCTCCTTAACTTACCGATACAAAAATAGAACTCAGAATAGTGAGAACCTCTAAAGTCTGTAACTGCTATCTGTATGCCAGTTGGGGAGATCTCTCCTCATTTCCTATGTAGTTACCAGAATAGCAAGCAGAGTCTCTCCAAAAGACACACATACAATAAACACAATTTCTTATAGTGCAGAAGGGTTGAAAATTTGATGGGTTTTTTTTTTTTTTTTTTCACTGCTGTCTGTATGACCACTGGGGAGATTCCTTTTATTTTCAGTGTGGTCACAAGGATGGGAATTTAGGAGAAATCACTTATAAGCTTTGCCTGCTATAATAAATATCCATTCCACTTTCTCCCACTTATTTTGACTTTTGTTCAGTTTTGAAGCGGAACTTCAGCTTTCCCTTCAGTCTTGTTAATTTGTACAGGCAGTTTACTTTTCACTGCACATTGTAAATTTCAAAATGTGCATTAGAAGTGGCAGAAATTTGAGAGACCCTGCCTCATTTCTGGGCTAGAGGACATCCAGGGTCATTTAGCCCCTTGAAGACATTGGACGAACGAAACTTACGTTGGGGCGGTACCTGGTCACGCTTTTCCCTGATTCTGACGCCATATCAGGTCCTTGTGGTTTGCTGGACGAACCCACTGGAACGCACGCTGAAGCCGCGGCTTTGCAACAGGCAACTCACGAGTGTCAGCGACATAGCAATAGCTTCTAAACACAAGCGAGCAGCCCCAGTGCCGGGTCGGGCACCGAACGATGTAAGGAGCCATTTGGCTATCTTGTTTTTAAAAGTTTTATATTAAAAAGCAATAATACACTATAGAGTTCTCTTGCTCTTTCATATATTTCGTGCGAGTCTGAAAGGAGGAGACAAACCCAAATGTACATGTCAACGCCCATGTGAACAGGCACAATCCTGTAAAAGTGATTTTTTACTTACTTTTTCAATAAAGTGGTCAAAGGGATCTGGTAAGCAGAATATTTATCAGCACAGTTGGGTGTCGCATGCAAGTTTATATGGTGGAGGTTTACAGGATATCGATCAAACGTCACATCTTTGCAATAAACTTCATGTTAATGGACTGCTGAATCATCCCAGTCAAGTTTAAAACTCATGCGAATGGGACTTGTTACATATTTTTTATTTGTATTAATTTTTATTCACTATGGTGTCTTTTTGGTGAATCAAAAATTGCCGTTGAAATCATTTTGTTGAGAAACATTGTTTTGGATGATTGGAGTTCACCAAGGTCCACAGATGGTGTCAATCTAAGACACAAATTTATAATGTTACACAGAATTATAATATTCCCATTTCACATTTAACAATTTTTCATGTATGGTATCACTATACTGTTGAATAATAATTGTGACTTTGCATATATTGTAGAATTGCTACACAAGATATAGCACATATTTATATATATTTTTCCACATAGCTATCAATATAAATTTTTTGTGTATTAATTTAATAGGGTATCAAATACCAATACCGAATTTTCTAAAATGTTTTGAGTAAATTAGCGCCCCTACACCATCACATATCACTGGAGAATATTTTTATTTTCTAGGGAGCAGCTCAATAGGAAATAGACAGATATATATATATATATATATATATATATATATATACATACAGTGGTTATATATATATATTTCTTTCTATAGGTGTCGGGGGGTTCAGGCAGTTGTTATCCAACTGTATATCACATTAATTTAGCCCCTTCCCCAAGGCTTGCATTCCAGGCATTTGTCCGTGGGTACATACTGCCCTAGACAGTGCACCGTCCAGCCACAGCAGCTTTCAGCCCCAGAGAGTTTTACAGGATTCTGGCAGTAGGGATGGGTGGTACATGTGGCTTCTGTATGCACCAAAATGTAAGTCTCATGCACTTGTTGGCAGCCTTGATTCAAGGCTCAAGAACTGAGATAGAGGGAGAGACTCCACCATTTTATTTATTTTTTTTTTTAATACATTTTTATTGATGAGGCAAAAACGTGGCATAATTCTGCCATTTTACTGCAATTCTCTAATTCACATGGCCTGAGACTCACCACTAGAAAATAGTTATTTCCACATATTCAGCATTTTACCAATTTTCTTTTACCATGGCACAAACTTTCACCTCCAAAGTGTATTTAACAAAAGGATGGCCACCCAACTCTTCCATACCCTCACTACAGGTTCCCCACGGGTGGGTCCTCCTCTTGAGTTTGCACAGGCTCTGGGTAGGCGCACAGGCCTACCCTGAAGGGTCCTTTCCATCAGGCTATAGGCTTACATACCAAGGGTAGTCTTTTTCCCATCATCCTCTGTCCCAGACTCTTTCTGCTTCAGCTTATATAGGATTACTAACTCCACCCAGGGGTGGGACCTCACCAAATGGGTACTAACCTCTGCTTACACACTGGAGTTAAATGCCTAGTGTCCTTGGGGCCTTATAAATCAGATGTCAGTTTACCAGAAGTTGTAAAAAAATTATGCAAATACATATTGTTAAACAATGTGTTAAAAATATAAATGTAAAATCATCAGATACAATACATAGTAAAAAAATATGTTATTTTATGATCACAATATTTGAAAAGATTGACAACACAGTTGTCAGAGACTGTGTAATATTAAACTGTTTACAAGACTGAAGGCAGTGTGGGATTACTGAGGTAATGTCATGTCACACTTTTCTATTTGTCACATCTGTGATGACTCTGTGCTATGTCGCACGTAGCCCTCCGGGGATTCCATAGGAATAGTACTGCTCATGTTTGTCTCTTTTCTATGCCAAACAAATTGCTGCATGGCACTTAGGATAGTCAGATTATGGTGAGGTGGGCCAAAAAGAAATGAAAAGCCCTTTCTCTTATGTAATGCAAAGTATTTTATATTAAAAAATATCTATTACCAATTACAATAGGCTGCTGAAAATACTGGTACGTTTGTTGTAAGGCTTTAGATTTGTTCATTTACGTACAGTGATGGAAAAAGGTATTTGATGCCCTGCTGATTTTGTACGTTTGCCCACTGACAAAGAAATGATCAGTCTATAAATTTAATGGTAGGTTTATTTTAACAGTGAGAGACTGAACAACAAAAATATCCAGAAAAACACATTTAAAAAAAGTTATAAATTGATTTGCATTTTAATGAGTGAATTAAGTATTTGAACCCTTTGCAAAACATGACTTAGTACTTGGTGACAAAACCCTTGTTGGCAATCACAGAGGTCAGACGTTTCTTGTAGTTGGCCACCAGGTTTGCACACATCTCAGGAGGGGTTTTGTCCCACTCCTCTTTGCAGATCCTCTCCAAGTTATTAAGGTTTTGAGGCTGATGTTTGGTAACTCAAACCTCCTGCTTCCTCCACATATATTCTATGGGGTTAGGGTCTGGAAACTGGCTAGGCCACTCCAGGACCTTAATGTGCTTCCTCTTGAGCCACGCCATTGTTGCCTTGGCCATGTGTTTTGGGTCATTGTCATGCTGGAATACCCATCCATGACCCATTGTATCCCCTTCCCTCATTGTAATACTGCACTGTGTCCAAAACATGCCCCTGACCACCACATCCTAATGTCCCACTCCAGACAACAGCCTAAAATTTGCTTTGTAATTAATTTTATAGCAGAAAAATTGTCGATAACAAGTTGGAAACATAAAAAAGTGTGCTACGAGTGGATTACTTGGAAATCTGGATTCTCTTCCTGATTCCAAAAAGCGATATGTGGAAACATATGCTGTGTCCTCGTACTAGACAATATGGCAGCACATGCCTGGCCCAGTTTAGTGCAGAGTTGATCTTTTCATTTTATCTTGGCAGGGTAATAAGCTTCAGTTCTGTTGCCCAATGTGTTTATCTGCATGGCTGGGCTTTTAGCCATGGTAATAGCTGATACACGGATCGGTTTGCCTGACAACTGGGTTTATTTAAAGATCACTGAATACCATTTACCTTCAATAATAGTATGAATATTCACAGGATGCTGAAAGCTTTTCTAGAACTGAGCAATTTATATTATTTTAGGATAATATATATTATTTAGCATTTTCATAAAGTACTGAGCACGTTGTGGTGTTGAATGTATATATCCATAATTTTGTGTTATTATTTTACCATTTATGCAAAATTAATTTTATATTAATTATAACATTTTGCAGTTTATTTGCTTGCTGTTTAATATTTTAATTACTGTGTTTTACACGTGGGTTTGTACATAGACTTGCAAACAGGGTGTGCTGGGCACTCTCTAATCAACCCATGCACATTAGCGTTATTGCTCTATGTGCTGGTGGGAAGATGGGAAAGATCTCCCTCTTACTGGCTCTGCCACAAGAGAAGCAGCAGAGAGATCAATGGGTCATATATAAGTAGACACGCACACACGTGCGTTTGAGCTTTAGAGTGCACACCCTAATGCAATCTGCTGCACACACCTATGGATTTGTGAAAGATTAAAGCTGAACTCCAGGAATTCAGCCACCTTGTAAAATGTTCTGGATAACCAGGGGTTAAGTCCAAAGAGGCGCGCATGCCACCTCGTGGACTCATCTTTTTCATTTACATTTTACAGGGCTCCGGGAGCATATCACTATACTTCCAGTGCTCCAACACCCTCTGGTCCTTGTGCATCTGATATGTACAGTACATCTCTACGCAAAATGTATTATTTTATTACAAAATGTGTGATTCTGCAATAAACTTTATTCAACTTTTATATTACTGCATATGTTTTTTTATTTTTTGACAAACCAATATAAAGAAAAAATAGAGGTCAAAAGATCCATTTTCCATTTTCTTCATATTATATGTTTATGGTCTGTGTAACTGGGGCCATGGTAAGTTCTCAGAAAGTTGGGAGCTATTGTAAAATTGCTCTGACTGCGTTGTTCTAATTCACACTTCATTGAGACTTTCCTCAGCTGGCCTGCAGCATTCTTGCAGAAATCTCAAAATTGAAAAAGGCCATATTTATTTACCTTCCCCAAACTACATAGAACTGCTCAAGAGGCTGACTATGGTTTGAGTAAGTGCTAGCAGTAGCTGCATTCTAAAATAAGATGCATTATTAATAAACTTTAGAAACTTGTCATGCATGTACATTATTGATCTCTCTGGCTAAAACCATGTCTTATTTCTCAGCTGGTAACACAGTCTACTAGAAATTAGTGCACGCAAGATTAAATTTCATCCAGTGGGGATTTTTGAGCAGACCTTTGCCTAGTATTCCTTATTTTGAAGGGAGTGATAGCAACTAGCAGAATTATAGGCTTTAAGCGTTTGTTACCCCACCAGTTCATATTCCAGATATGCTGTACCATGTACTTGTATGAGAAAGTATCCTGTTCTCTTTGTATTGCTTCCTTTGTGTGAAATCGCTGGTATTCCTGCTAGTCCTTTTGCTTTTTCTATTAAAAGCTGACCACACTTATGCCCCGTACACATGGTCGGATATTCCGGAAAAAGTCAGATCGGATTATGTTGTCGGAAAATCTGATGCCCGTGTGTGGGCTCTAGCGGACTTTTTCCGTCTGAATTTCCAACGGAAAAAATTTGAGAGCAGGATCTCAAATTTTCCGACAACAAAATCCGATCTGACTTTTTCCGATCGTGTGTAGAGAATTCAGACGGACAAAGTGCCACGCATGCTCAGATCAAATTACGAGACCAAAGCTATTGGTTACTAGCCTCTAGGTACTTCCATCGTACGCAACGAACGTCACCACGTTCAGAACGATCGGATTTTCCGACAACTTTGTCACCGTGTGTATGCAACACCAGTTTCGGACACAATCCGTCAGAAAAAAACGGATGGATTTTGTGGTCAGAATTTCCGACCGTGTTTACGGGGGCTAAGAAGAACACACCATAGTCAGTTCTTTAGCTAGGCTGGGAACTCGGCCTGCTCTCCAATGATCAGACTTGCCCTGGCACACCCCCCTCCCCTGTGCAGCCATTCACTGGGAAGCTCAGGGTGCTGTTGTTTTTCCTCCCCCAGCTCTTATGCAGCTGAGAACAGAAGGGATGTGATCACTTATAAAAAAAGGGGGGAAATAGGGATTTATAATGTTGTTTTATATCCATACACAGATGTTTTGATTTCCATTTCTATTTTAAATTGAATGGTTTGTTTTACAAGATTGTTTACAATCACTTTAATAGATAAAGATCAAATTCATGAACATGTAGCATTTCTGGCCTGGGGGTTCCCTGGAAAGCGCTTTAAACTTGTAAAATGGTAAAGTTAATTTCCGGCATCGTAAAGTGGCAACAGCAAGCCAAGCAAGAATCCCTGAGATGTCACTACCCTAATCAGGAAGCACTATGCATCTTTCCCTGGATCAGCCTTTCTTAAACGTTTCAACACAGAGGAACACTTGATATAACTTTCTGGTCTCAGGGAACCCCTGCTAAAATTACTATATCTACAACTCATGATACATTAGTGTGATGGTCAGTGGGAAGAATGTTCCTTACGCTTGTGGACACTGGGAAGAATTACCCCCTTACAAATAGCTAAAAAGGTCAATGGTGGCAGTTGGAACTTATCTGAGTGGCAGAATTTGCTAATTTCTCAAGGAACCCCAAGCAACCACTGGAGGAACCCTGGTTGAGAAACCCTGCCCTGGATAATATCTACTTGCTTATGAGACCACATATCACCAGAGTCAGGTATTTCCACTTCATTACTACCTGTCCCTTTGGTGCTGGCAGATGGTCCTTCCTACTTCCCCTTACCAGTTTATAGATACTACTAGGTGAATTGAATATTCACCCAACATAACTAATAATGGGGTCTGCTTTGTCAGTGTTTCCCTCATCTTTATCAGTTGTCTTATTATTACTGAATTTTAGCAAAGCAAATGCTCAAAGAGGCCCGGTCACAAACTTAAACTTCCTTCTTGAAAGTAATGTCCCTCTTTTCCTCTTGTATTTTCTAATTACTGTCTGTGCTGGCCCAACTCCTACATACCTCCATTCACCTTCATTCAAACCCTTTTATGTAGCTGTCAAGGAAGCAACAAAGGGGAATTTAATAGAACGTTACCTGAGTGACAGCTCTGAGCATGCTGGGGCTGCGGACTAAGGATGAGCAGAGGTTTGGACCAAACTAAGGTTCAAATCAAAACAAGAAGGAAGTTGTCACTTCTGCCAAATCAGTGCCCAGTCAACTGCTGCCAGGGCATTCCCTGATCCACAGCTACACACAACAAAGGGACGTAACATGGTCGTACTTGGTCATTAACAATCTACCACTGACATCACATCCAGGATGACAGCTTCTAGACATGTGCACTGCTTAAAAAATGTGTTTATTTTCATTTCATTAGTTTTGTTTTTCAGTTTTTCGGGTCATTCGCCATTTGTTATTTTGAATAAATTTGTATTAGTCGTGTTCCATTCGTTTAGATGCGGTATTCGTAAATTCGTAAATTAAAAAATTCATAAATTCGAAAACCCCAAATTTCAAAAATCCGAAATAATAACTAACTAACTAATAATAACTAACTATTAAATTATAGGTATTGGAATTTCCTTTCAAATTTGGCTGTTTATGATTGTAACAAATAAAAATGTATCCAAAGTTACAAATTATCCAAAATAATAAATGCTGCATCTAAATGAATGGAACGTAACAAATTAATAATAATAAATAATAAAAAATAAAAAGAAATTCCAATACCTATAATTTAATAGTTGGTAATAGTTATTATTAGTTAGTTATTATTTCCGATTTTCAAATTTTGGGGTTTTTGAATTTTCACTCTTATTTTCAGATTTTCATTCTTTTGAATTTTCTGATATTCAGTCTTATTTTAGAATTTTCGGATTTTAGAATTTACGAAAAAAAATAGTTTTCGTTAATTTGAATATTTGCAAATTAACGAATTTGTCGATTTTGTTGAAAAACTAATTCGGAACAAAATGAATTGCACACGTCTAGCAGCTTCCAGCAGCAGTCTCTGGGCTTTTAGATGTCTACACAAAGGGAGGCTTTTAAAGGGAAATACCAAGCATACAATACATTAAACGCATCCAATCTTATTGGAAGCATTTTGGTGAAATCAATGCTCTGGAGACAGGGTCTCTTTAAAGTTATAACAATATATGCTATGATAATAGTAAATCTATTTTTTTATTTTTAAATAGATTCGAAGACGAAGACCAACACCTGCAACATTGGTCCTCAGCAGTGACCAGTCATCTCCAGGTAAATTATAGCACTTCCTACTTCTTTATAGTGATTAACTGTCAATTACTGTTATTGTTTAAGTATACACATACGTAAGGTCTTAATGAAACCTGAAAGAAGAAATATGATATATTTCCATCCCTCGTATGAAGCAGAAAACCATTTGACCTCCGGAAGATTTACCCCCCTTCATGACCAGGACATTTTTTTTGCGATACGTCACTGCTTTACTTTAACTGACAACTGTGTGGTCATGCAATGCTGGATCCAAATTAAGTTTATGTAATTTTTACCCACAAATAGCGCTGTCTTTTGGTGGTAATTGATTACCACTGTTTTTTTTTTTTTCTTTTTTGCACTTAAAACATCACTTTTTACTTTGTGCTATAAAAAATATACCATAAAAAATGTAAACATTATAATTTCTTTATAAATCTAGGCCAATATGTATTCTAATACATATTTTTGATAAAAAAAATCCCAATAAGCGTATATTGATTGGTTTGCGCAAAAAGTTATAGCGTCTACAAACTATGGTATATATACTAGAATAATTTTTTTTTTTATACTAGTAATGGTGGTGATCAGCGACTTATAGCTGGACTGTGATATTGCAGTGGACAGTCAGACACTAACTGACACTAGCTGACACTTTGTGGGAACCAGTGACACTAATACGCTGATCAGTGCTAAAAATATGCACTGTCACTGTACTAATGACACTGGCTGGAAAGGAGTTAAACATCTAGGGTGATCAGAGGGTTAAATGTGTGCCTAGCCAGTGTTTGTGTTTACTATGTGTGCTGCTTTTACTAAGGAAAGTGATACATTTTATTCCATGCTTTGCAGGGACACACAATCCATAACTTTCCCCAGGTCAGAACAGTGCTCTGCCTTGATTACATAGGCAGAGCTCCGTTCTGTGTCTCTCCTTGTTGATCAGCGGGTGCCAGTGGACATCTATTGGCCAGCACCCACTGATCGGCGTGTGCTGTGTCAAATCACAGTTCGGTAGTCCGGGTTACATCAGGATACCATTGAATTACAGGCTTATCCAAGCTTGCCTTTTGGTAAGTATATTAGTAGAGCGGTGGTGGATCACATTTTTCTTGGTGGATCGTTTCACAAGTCACGGATTGGTCCTGGATTTCACACTGTCACTCTTTAAAAAGTCACTTTAATTTTGTTTTCACATGGACTTGAAGGATTTAATATTTCTTTATTAGTCATTTTTTTCATTTGGACTTTATTCATTTATACTGTTATAGGATATTTATTATCTTATTTGTCACTTAGCGCGGCTTTTTGCATTGTTTTTTTCTGTTTAATGTGTATATCCACATTTTTTTAGCTGCTGCTACTTATATATATTTTTCATCACATTATTTTTTATGATATAACTGTTTCAAAATGTTTTCATATTCAATTGGTAATGTATTAGCGCGGTGTTTGCTCTATTTTTTTCACCTATACTGACTAACCTGTGTTAGAAAGATGTATATTGAAGTAGATGTCCCTGTAGCCACACATCAAAGCAGACCTACTAGTGATGGTATGTGGCAACCTCAGCCTGGGCTCCAGCCAGGCCACACTTCCAACGCATTTCACTCCAGCCCTCAGAGCTTATTCATGGGGAACCCCATATGTGCTGAAGGTCTTTGCTTGGGTCCTGAAGGCTGGGCAGAGCCTTTTGGCACATCAACGCATGCATGGAATTGAGCGTGACATCATTCTTGCCTAGGTGAAAAAGGAGCAGCACAATAAAGTCAAAAGCCCTTGTTATCTAATTGTGAGAGAAGGAAGGCTGCTAGAGCCAGATGCAAATAACTTGTTTTTTGGGGTGAAGATCCACTTTAAGAGGGATCCCTCATAATAACCATTGCTCTATGGAACAGCTTTATACTGTATATTACATGCTTCTCCCTGTCTACTGTTAAGTTGAAACTGACACATGGATTTTATCCCTTTCCTGAATGTTAATTGGGAGGTCAGCCCGTTATCCCTATTAAATGATGTACAATAAAAGCCTGTCAAGAGCAGTACAGGCCTGTGTCTGAATAGGTTTATTCACATTGTCTATTTGCATGCCTCCCTTGTGCTTGATAGCGGCATGGCATAAGTGTTTTAACAGAATTATGAAAAAAAAAATCTAGACTTTAAAACTGGCAGATCATTTCTGGTGCTGTCAGATTCACTGTGCTATGTATAAACCTGTATAAGAGTCATCATTCATTTCTATTTCAGATCTGAATATGATTTCTTGCTGTTATTAGAGGAAGTTCGCACACAATTATTTATTAAATATAGTGGGTTTCATTTACTAAAGAAGTAGGGACTGTAAGTTTGCAAAGTGAATATTTTTTTTAAGATTAGTAAATAGGTTGAAGCTTTGATCACCCAATCTTTTAAAAGAAAAGAAATCCTGTTTTTTCATTCACCTTGCACATGATTAGATATTAAAGGTTGAATCGATACTCCTTCAGTAAATCAATTCCAATGTGTGTTACCCAACAGCAACCAACAGAATTTTTAGAATTGTTAAGCATGTAGGCAACCCTAAACATGTTTTATTTTTATCAGTTGTGGACTGGCCTGTCCAGATTTTATTTTGATAGTGATTGCAAAATCGAATAGTTATGGGTGGTCTGGGTAAATATTGATGTTTTGAAGGAAGTAGGAATAATGACTTGGACTGGGCATAGGTACTGGCCAGAGGCCGTGCAATGCACCTGCCTGTGTATATGCTATATGTAGTGTCTGTTGGGGGTGGAGTGTGTAATTAATTTTAGGAAAAGCATTTCACCCTAATGGCTCAGCAATCAATGTTCGAGTATTGTCAAGAGGGGGGCAGGGGGACTGGCTTATGGAACTGCAAATAGCAATAATGAGAAAGTTGTTCAGATACACAACAGGTATGTTTTGCCAGCTTATGATGTCCGCTTGTATTCAATAAGTTAGTTTATAAGGCTGGCCATACATTATACAATTTTCTTGTACAAATTTCATTTAGATTTACCAAATCCATATAATATGAGGTCAAACCTAAACACTTTAAATTTGTATTCAATCAGACAGGCCCTTGCCCTATATAAAAGACAATAAGGACAGAGGGTGCACCAGCCTTGCGCATTACCTTTGTAACATAGAATATATTTATTTTGTAAGTATAAAGCCTCATACACACGATCGGACCGTGGACCAACTTTTCCGTGGATATTTGTCCAAAGGGCATTGGCATTTGTACAAAAGTCCGTTGGTTTTGTGTACACACGGTCGGACTTTGGTCCATCGGACTTTTGTTGGCAGAAAGTTGGTCCGTTCGCACAGCCAACAAAAGTCCGATGAAACCTGGAAAAAGTTGGTCCGATGGAGCATACACACAGTCGGATGTTGGTCCAAAACAGCTAATTTGCATGTTGGTTGTCAAAAAGTCTGATCGTGTGTATGGGCCTTTATACTCACAAACACAATGGTAAAATCAAGTATGAAATATATAAAAAATCCATCCAACAAGGCCAGTAGAACCAGGGTGGGATGCTGAAAGTCCAAAATGAGCTGATGCGTTTCAAGGGTGTCCCCTCTTCCTCAGAGCTCCTCAGGGCAACATGTTTGCTGCCAATACCCCCCCCCCCCCCCTACTATCACTGGTTGTTAATCATTTTCTATGTGTACTTAAAGTGACCAATGTTGATTCAGTGCCAATAAATGTGGTCACTACACGTGTTGTGAACTAGCCCTAAAATATAGAGATTCGTAGCTTAGCCACTAGAGGGAACTCAACCCAGATACTCTGTATCTCTGTATCTCTTAACACTTGGAATAAGATATCAGTTACATAGGAAACAATGCATACACATGCATTGTTTTCAATAGGCTGACTTACTCATAGGGTTCGATTTACTAAAGAAATAGAGAATGTAGCTTAGTGAATAAGGTAGTTCTCTGTGCCTGCCCACTGCTAACATATACCTAATCTGTGCAGAAACAATGAACGTGTTATTTCCTGATATCTTGGGAAATAGCACAGTAATTATTTTTTCCTTCCGAGATCTCACAGATTAACTACAGGAGCAAGCACTGGGGATATAGCCTTTCCGGGGGGCGGTGGCAGCTGTGAAGGTTCTGTCACCAATGCTTACTGCATACCAGGATATACAAAACATGTGAGGTGACAAATAAAGCTTTCATTTTTTTTTGTTTTATATATTTTAAAAAATGTTTAAGCTGCATATACCTGAGATTTTTGTGTTTGGGAGGGGGGACACAAATCCCTTTAAAGAGAAAAAAACAGATCTTTTACAAAAGCGCACCAAAAGTTGCGTAAGAAAAACTTTGCTTTATTTGTTGTAACGCTTTGTTTATATTTGTGGACAGGGAGGTGAAAATCATGCAGTAGATCCACGTTTGCGCTGTTCCCACCACTCCCCCCTAATGCTGGCCATACACTAGTCGAAAAATCGTCCGAACCCAATTTCGAAAAACGAACGTTCGGCCGCGAGTGCAAACGATGGTGCCATCATATAATGGCCGATAAATCGTTCAGTGAACATAAAAAAAAAAAATTATGTTCGTTTTTTTACATATACCTAGTGCAGACAGGTCGGACGGGAAACACATTAACCTTTCAATTTATCGTTAGTTCGGCAGAAAATTTCCAACCTTGTCCTTCGTTTTTGCGGGTCAAAAACGTCCAAACGATTATCGATTTTGTGTCCATTAACTGGCCGAAAAATCAAACGAATGGTCTAATGACCGATTTTTCGTATAGTGTATGGCCAGCTTTAGCTGTAAAGGCAGCCGAAAGAGTGTATACACATGCCACGACCAGGATACTTTGCAAATAATCCCTGCTGTTGCAATTGGTGGGGCAATACTTCCCCTCACCTCCCGTTCACTGTCTGTTTGCCCTAAAAGCCTGTACCATCACGCCACATCTGTGTGCATTGTGGTTGGAGGTGGTTGGTGCATGGTGGTGCAGGCTTTTAGAGGTTAAAACAGGCAGCGAAGAGGCGATATAACGCCTCCTCACCACCTGTCAAACACTTTCTGAAAAGTGATCACCACGGTTTGCTGTTCAGGGGGCGAAGCTAGTATAAATGAGCCCTTAATGATCCTCGATGGTTCTGTTTTTCTGTTCTACATTGTGGCTGTAGTACTTGGAAAAATATAGTTAAAATACATCACCTAACAGATAAAGTGACACCCACGTATAGCCCACATCAATAAGGTTATACGGTTAATGAGAAGATATCTTTCTTTTGGGGTTACCTCTAGCAAATGTACCTGCTTGTTCAATTGTACTAATTATGCCTTCTTTTATCCTTCACTAATGAGACCATCTGTCTGCATGGCTTTTGCTCAGGGATGCTTGAGTATTTGGAAATCATATAATACCATTTTTTTTTTTTTTATCAAATTAATTTCCTTCTTATGAAGATCTCCACACCTTGAAAAAAGAATGGCTTTCTAAATATTCTATGCAAAGGTGTGCTGGGCTGGGAGCGTTCCGCTCCATACGAGTGACTAATTAGAGTGCTGGTGAAGAGGAGGGTTAATTGCAGCAGCTGTTTGATCTAATAAAAAAAAAAAAAAACCTCTTCTTCATGGAGATGGTTGCAGAGAGAGCCTGTGGGAACGGAAGTAATATCTCATTCTGCTTGACCTGGTTGGATGGGGCAGAAATCAATGTGCAGATCAGAGAAATGTTTTCTCTAAAATGATCTTTCTCACTCATGAGATCCCGCTTAGATATTAAAACCGTATCCTTTCCATGTTAATACCCCAGTTTATCTGAGTTTAGTCTGGTGTGGTGTCATGTCGGGAAAACAAAAGGTGCCCTTTCCATTCTGGCTGTATGGAATACAGATACACCTAACAGTAGAACCTTCTGATACATGTCTGGAGGTGAAAGGGGTGATATATAAAAAGCTAAATGTCACATAATTCACTTATCCTCTAAAATGAACACCTCTCTTCCCCTCTAAAATATTTAGTGAATATTACTGTTGCTAATACATAGACATAATTAAATAGAATTATAAAATAGATATGCATCATATAAATCCCATCTCATATATAAAATATATCTTTTTCATATAAATCCCCTTTTTCCTGTAATATTTAAAGATGAATTCCAATCATGGTAATTTTAACATAGTTATATTGTTCTAGATTTGTATCTTTGTCTTTATCTTTGTAAGTAGGTATGTGACAAATATAAATAAAAATCAATCTGCACAGTCAAAATATAGTGCAATAATACAAATAAACCAAGTTGCAGCTATAACACCGTTATGCCTCGTACACACGATCAGACTTTAAACAAACTTTTCTGTGGATTTCTGTCCAAAGGGCATTGTCCGTGAAGATGTATTGCATACACACGGCAGGCCTTTTTCATCCAACTTTCACCAATACACATTCGTTTTTATGCTCTTTACCGCCACCATTTGGTCAACTTCTGTATTGTTGTCTGATCTTTTGCATTGGTTCTGAGCATGGGTGTTTGTACTTTGGACTTAAGTGGTTTTCTGTACATGCGATCGGACTTTGCTCCATTGCACTTTTGTTGCCGAAAAGTTTGTCTGTTTGCAGAGCGAACTTTTGTCGGATGAAAACCAAAAAAGTTTGTCCGATGGAGGGTACACACGGTCGGATGTTGCCTTAAAACAGCTAATTTGTATGTTTGTTGTCAAAAAGTCTGATCGTGTGTATGGACCTTAAAAGTGGACTCACAACACTCCCTATATAGACATCAACAATACAAAAATAGCCTAATGCAACCGCCAATACTATAATATATACAGGGGGTCCCCGACTTACGAACACCCGACCTACGAACAACCCCTACTTACGAACGGGGTGCTGCGGGGACCCTCCGCCATTTTCCGGTGGTTTTCGGCGTCTTTCGGCCGTTCTGCGCATGCGCGGCCATACGGAGCGTCGAAAAATGCCGGAAATGTCCGTAATTTGCCGCGCATGCGCAGAACGGCAACAGACGGAACATCGGAAATGTCCGGAAATCTCCGTATTTGTCGGTCTGCGCATGCGCGCCGACTTACGAACATTTCCGAGTTCCGTACACGGGGCCAGTCCCTAACGAGTTCGTAACTCGGGGACCCCCTGTATATATATATATATATATATATATATATATATATATATATATATATATATATATATATATATATATATATATATATATATGCAGTACAATAAATATCCAGTACAAAAAATTAAAATAAAATAGTAAACAAAAAAGATAAAAGTCCAGCATCCTATGTGCTCTCATATCTTCTCCATAAAACAATTGAGACACCCATGCTCTACACCATGTGATTTCTCAATCTCTGAGGTCAAATATTGCACAAATCTCTCTTTACCAAATTTGTTGTATTTCCCCTTTAAATCTGCCTTCATATACTGCTCTCTGTATACCTCCCGTCCAGCTCATCCATATTTAAGTCAGGAGATTGCGACCGCCTCCCGGTCCAACCAGAGCCAGTTCACACATCCTTGCAGGGGCTCCGGAGTGAATTGCACAGGAGTCCTGTGCGTCTTCTGGTCCATTTCAGGTCCGAATTCAGCCAAAAATTCAAACTAAAAATCGGACCTGAAACTATGAATAGGGACTCACCGGACCCTGCTGTGAGCCACTTTGTGTGGAAGTGTGAACCCAGCCTGAACCTCTTACAATGCAAGCAGCACAACCAAGTGCTATAATCAGCACTTTATATAAGCTCCAGGCTAAAACTGTGCCAGTCTCACCACACAGCAATCCCGGTCTCTAAATGTGTGATGACGTCATTGGCTTTAAGCTCGGCCCCCCGCCCCTGTACGCGTTCGGTAGAACTGACTTTTTCAGCAAGACTTTTTTTTTTATTATTATTTGCACTCAGCACAAGTGCCTTTTAAGGAACACTTCTCCATTTTCTCAATGCATGCAAATTATTCTTTGATTGGATGAATTGGAGATCATGACGTCACTACCCTGCCTCTTCACCTCGTTCAATCAGAGACACTTTGCATTTAATAGGAAAATGCAAAGTGTTACCTAAATGGTGCCCATGCCGAGCAAGCAACATCCTGTGTTCACAAAGCAGCAGGGTAGCCACCTGGCATAGGACCCGAAAGCTAATGGAGATCACTGTAGTAGCAGTGCTTACTACAGTGATTTCCAGCTTCCAGGGGGATCCCACATGTATGTCACATACATATTTACAATGGTCCAAGCTAGAACAATATGACTATGTACAGGTTACCGTACCTAAAAATTCATTTTTAAAGGTAAGGTAAATCAACCTCCTGTGCACTCACTGTAGGACACACACACTGGAGAGTGCGTTGTCAGAAAAGAAGGGAGGGCTGCAGGGGTAAGAGGATCTGGAGAACAACTGGCCAACCAAACTACTCAAACCAATACTTTCAACTTCATTCAGGTGGAAATGACATTATGTATCTTGAAGGGACAGTTGTAGGATTATCTGTCCATAAGAGAATCAGACACCCAGGCTCTACCAATGCACCATAATTTACCTAAAATTGCCCGGACCCTTTTTTTTAAACAAAATTCTCAGCAACACACAGCTATGAATTTCCATGTGTTGGGGCATGCTACAACACAGGTGTGTTGCCTTATTGCAACTGCAACCAAGCAATGCTGTTATATGTGTCACTGACTGTTGCTGTGTAAATGAACTTTGAACGTTTTAAAGATTTGAAGTACATAAGATGTGGTACCAAGGAATCAACAACTGTACATAAGAAAAAACTCTGAATTTAAGCCCACTGTAAAATTCTTTCCAGAGGTGATTTTTTTCTTTTGCTGCAACTTCTCACCCCCAAGGCAGTCATATAAATTTATTCGAACTCCTGACACTTTTGCTCAAGCTTGATATGCAAATCTGAAGAAGATGTAAAAAAAAAGCCACATGACCTAATAAGAAAGTTATTGAACCAGATAATTTTTCATAATTGTGGTCTTTAATTTCTAATAAAGTAGCTAATGCCAAATATCCCCAGAATGGTAAAATGAAGTGCCCTTTCCTCTACTTTTCATTTAATCAGAAATGACTAGTTTTAACCTTCAGCTTATAATGATCTTATTATCTATGATATGATCTGGAAATCCATCCTACCGAATAGCTGATTAAAGGCTTCATTCTTAAATTGCAAATGGCTCTTAATATTGAGGAAGTAATCTTTTAGCATATCTATTTATATCAATCTCTGGAAATACATGTATCTCGTCAATTAATTACTATCACCATCTAAAGATTAATTTAACTGGGCTCATTACTAATTGAAGATTCTATTACTTCATTGAAATATATCAGTAGGATCATTAATTAATAATAATGTCTTTGGGGTTTTAAGAAACGTACTGTGTGGCTCCAAAAAAAAAAAATCAGATGTCTTTCTCTTAATTAATATTGAACTTTACTTTGCATCATCTTTATCAATCTAAAGACAGTGAAATATGAGGCTGAGTTGATGGATGTTAGTCTTTTTTCAACCTTATTAACTATGTAACTATATTAACTATGTAAGTGTAAAGCTATGATTTCCAGAAGAAAAACTAAACTAAGCACCCATCTCTTTTAAAGTGAAATTACATTTCATCAGCGCACCACAAACCAAAAATGCGATTTAATTTAAATATCCAAAGGAAACTCACCCATCCATCAATGTTTCTACAATTTATTTTGTTAAGAAATCCCTTTGAAAAACACCCGCTAGCATGGCCATCTTGAGTAAGGGAAGAAGATTCACGTAGCATTTACTTCCTGGGATCCACCTGCCCTTAGCTCAGGCATGCAAGCAGGAGAGGGTGTGCTTAGCTGAGAAAGCCCCTCCTCCCCATGGAAGACTAATGGAATGTATGACATAATTTGCCTTGGCATGGAAACCAGGAAGTAACTGAACTAAAAAAAAAGTTTAACACAAGTAAATATGATATACTTTCCTATCCATTTACAAATACTAGCAGGATTAAAAATAGTCCTTTAACTGTACTTCTGTCTTGGTCTGATTTCATGGTTTCTGACACCATTGTAGGCTCACTTGGCTGTGGACAAGGGTCACCAAGAGCACCCTGATTGGTATGCGGCTACAAAAAACCGTGATGCCCATTTCTTATGATTTCAATACATAGGCTTCAGGAAGAACATGTTCACCTGCTGCCTAATATATCCCAGCGACTCTCAAGTGCCATTGTAACAAGATAATCACAAGATAATCAATTCACGTTACCAGTCAGTTATGGCTACACAAGGGACACCAGGATTCAAGTAATATCACACCTGCCTCTTTATTTAAATTTGATAAGCAGGAGTTTAGCTTTAAATTGCTTAGAAATGTTTGAGATTACCTTGGAGAAAGTATGCTATTACCCTAGGCCTAGAGCATGAAAAAGCCCCGGAGAGTGTGAGACATCCCTCACGCCCTGCACTCCCCATATGGACTGATATTGACATAGACAATTATTTATGCAGAAAATCCTATCCAAATTCCAGTTGCTAATCCTGCTTTAACTAAAACACATATCGAGATAAATTTATACACGCTGTAATGGTATTGTGTGCACTGGCATTGCAAAGCTAATAAGAATGCATGTTGTTGTAACTGTTTTTTTTTTTTTTTTTGCATTTAATACATTTTGTAGTTTATCTATGCAGTAGCTAGCCCTCTTTCTTAGCACATATTAATAAGTCAGTGAATATGTGATTCACCAAACATTCACAGGTGGCTAATTATTTCCTGTAATTTAAAACATATGCACCTGGAGGATTCACCTGCAACGAATATTTGATAAATGTCACACTCACTGCTTTATAAATATGCCTTCAAGACCTAATTTATACTAGGGGTGCTCTCTGAAGAGAGATCTGTGTTCAGACCACTCTTCAGAGAGCATTTGACGGGTGGTGAGGAGGTGCTGTATTGCCTCCTCACCAACTGCTTTAACCCCTTGTACCCTGCACTGGCCCGCTTGGTAGGGTTGCCACCTCATCCCTTTAAACCCAAATACATATGTATTACACAGGTTCTGAGGCTAATTTAATGCAGATAAGACACCAAGTGAGTTTAACTAACGTTAATGTTGTATCTCACATTTTTGCAAATATTTTATTATATCTTTTCATGTGACAACACTGAAGAAATGACACTTTGCTACAATGTAAAGTAGTGAGTGTACAGCTTGTATAACAGTGTCAATTTGCTGTCCACTCAAAATAACTCAACACACAGCCATTAATGTCTAAACTGCTGGCAACAAAAGTGAGATGCACAAGAAAGCTCACAAACAGTTTGCTGAAGACAAGCCGACTAAGGACATGGATTACTGGAACCATGTCCTGTGGTCTGATGAGACCAAGATAAACTTATTTGGTTCAGATGGTGTCAAGCGTGTATGGTTGCAACCAGGTGAGGAGTACAAAGACAAGTGTGTCTTGCCTACAGTCAAGCATGGTGGTGGAAGTGTCATGGTCTGGGGCTGCATGAGTGCTGCCGGCACTGGGGAGCTACAGTTCATTGAGGGAACCATGAATGCCAACATGTACTGTGACATACTGAAGCAGAGCAGGATCCCCTCCCTCAGAATACTGGGCCGTAGGATTCCAACATGATAATGACCCCGAACACACCTCCAAGATGACCACTGCCTTGCTAAAGAAGCTGAGGGTAAAGGTGATGGACTGGCCGTCATGGAGGAGTGGAAGAGGACTCCAGTGACAACCTGTGAAGCTCTGGTGAATTCAATGCTCAAGAGGGTTAAGGCGGTGCTGGAAAATAATGGTGGCCACACAAAATATTGACACTTTGGGCCCAATTTGGACATTTTCACTTAGGGGGAGTACTCACTTTTGTTGCCTGCGGTTCAGACATTAATGGCTGGGTGTTGAGTTATTTTGAGGGGACAGAAAATTTACACTGTCACATGAAAAGATATAATAAAATATTTACAAAAATGTGAGGGGTGTACTCACTTTTGTGAGATACTGTATATCTTTTTCAACATGCAATTTCTGATGTTTGCGTTGTAAAATCCTGCCAGAAAGATCTATAAAAAATGCTTAGAAACTATAATTTACTAAATGTTATGCTTGGCCTTGAGAAAAAAAAAATCTTTTTAAGCCTTCTATATCCTCATTGTTCAGTTTTGCTGGATTCAGATATTTCATTAATGAAGAGTCTGCTTGTGTAATAGACCTTTATGATGTTTTTAAAACTGATACTATCGTGGAGAACATTCAAGTCTACTATTACAGCTAGGATAATTACTAACTCATAAAACCAATTTAAAATCTTCATGGCGACACACACTGAGAGGAATGTCTTTTAAAAGCCCACACAACATACATTTCTCCGCTCTACCCATCACCTGCCAATACCTGTAGAATAGAACTTGCTTTAAGGCACCTCTGTATGTTGGATTTGGGGCATGCACATGAGAAGTCTTCATCTACGTTTTGCTAAATTGAGTTCTTCATGTACATATTGCACAGAGGAGTTTGGGTTTCCAAACTAGTTCAAAATTCCGTTTTTTTTTTTTTTACCCTAATGTAATCCCAGTATTAAAGAACACCTCAGTACCATTGTTACCCCCCCCCCATTCCCCAAACACCTATTTGTGTGCTCTTTACTGCTGCCGACTCCAGGCCACTTCTACCAGAATGCTGGGTTGTTAAGTCTTGCTTGGGGTAGGGAAGTGACAAGCTGCTGCAGCAGTCTTTCATTTTTCTGGTAGAAGGGAGAAGGAGGGAGCAGGGTCATGGCTTTCTTGGTGCTGTGTGCATCCATAGACACACACAGCTCTGCTCTAGTCCAGATTTCACAGACGCGGGTGTCTCCATGGCAGCCAACTAGCTAAAGGAGACACCCACAATCAGGAGAAGTGGTCTAGTAGACGTGAAAAGAAAGATTTTAATGGAATAGGAGCATTCTTTTTAGATTAAGGTGAACGTGCGGCGTCCATCAGGAGACTAAGTGTCACACAGCTCATGTTGCAATGACAGCTGACAGCTTACAGCTGTTACCTCAGGTGTTCCTGCTTATCAGTTGCTCTTCTGGGATTGGCTGAGAAGACACCTGTGCCTGGATGCTCTCTCCTTCCAGGTCACCGGTGCAGACTCTGCTCTGTATAAAAATGTAACCTTTTCTATTCTAGCTACTTACATATTTTACACACCATGGAGGAGCAAATAAGAGAAGTCAATTGTTAAAGTGAACCTCCTGTAATGCATTTACCAGCATTACAGATTACAAGGTGGCAAACTAAAACATATAAACCGTTGTTGTTTGCCTTGTGTTTTCCTTTTGTCCACTTTCTTCATGCTGCTTAGAACCCTTCCTGTGAAACTACGTTGCCATCTTCCAAGCTGACGTCAACAGTGGTCATCTTCTTTTTCTGCTCTGGCCCACCGATGATGTTGGTGCCAGATCTCGCACATATGCAGTAGTGTATTGTTTACACATTGCTATGGCTTTGGTAACGTTGCTGAAGCCATGATCATGTACAAACAATAACAGTAAATGTTATCTGAGAAAAAAAAAAAAATGTCAGTGATCTTATGAGATCTTGCATTTTATAGATGAGAGTTCCCTGGGAAGCACTGGTGATGGAGCCTTCCCAGGGGACAGTGGTCAGGCCCTGACTATGTCACAAGTGCCCCAATTAAGAAGAAGCGGAAAACAATTCAATGTGAATAACAGAAGAAAGCTTTGATTTTAACAAATGACTTGCTTATGTTTTGGAGTCAACATGCAGAGATGGATGCACAGTGGATTTAATGGGGGGGGGGGGGGGGTCTGCTTTAAGATATACAGTACATAGACTTTATTTTTTTAATTCTGACTGATATATATGAGCTATAACAAAGTTAAAAATAAATATTGTCCATAACCAGCAACTAAGGCACTAAGACAGTATAGGAGAAGGGTGTGCGTATCAAGAAACCTAAAGGTATTAAGAACGTTTGCATTGATCAATAGATATATCTCTGGATTGGTAAGTATAGACTGACAATTCGTGTCAAATAATAATCCAACGCTTAATACATAAATCCATTAGAAAAACTGTAAATAAGTCAAGCACATAAGGATTACAATGAGTTTATGCGGTGCAACGAGTACTTACAAACATATCCCTTTAGCAGTTAGTCTGGTCAAACCTCAACAATAAACAGCATAAAAAATTATGGGCAAGCCAGACAAACAAAGACTGGACCAAAAAGATCCGTACGCCCACTCTTCAAGTACCACCACTGCGCCAAAAATAACCTAAATGTGCAAGAGCTGCTACTTTAAATAAATATAACTAAGCATTTATAGTATAAACTAAAGTAAATAGTAGTGCTAAACAGTATAAATAAACCCAGTAACAGGTGATAGTGATCAACACTAATACATATATAAACAATTAATAATAAAGTTTGTGCAAAAATAGTCCATACATGAGATTGAATTGTCTCAAACAAAAAAGCTGAATTTATCTGATGTGAAATCTTCAAAACGTTCACCACACTGCGTGCACTCAGGGTTTCCACTCCCCTTTGGTTAAACACTCACCGAATGGCGATCCCTTGCACTCTCATGCTCAGCAAAACAGCATCAACCCGTACAGGGATAAATATCCACCGATATCCAGACGTGACACCCGATAGCATGGACTCTCCATATATAATGAAACAAAGTGCTCCAATAGTGCAGTATAGTTGTAAAAAGTTTATGAGATTGTAGGCCACACCCTTAAATCCGATAATCCCAAAATACCATAATTTAAATAATACAACAAAACCGACCTTTGACAAAAAATTGCCCGCGACACCTTTATTGTTTTTTTAACAATGTATATATCATCATTTTATTGAATCACGTAATCATGAATTCAACCACACAGAATTCTATCCGCTCAGTTTTTAAAACTCGAGCAGTAGCACAATTTTTAAATATAAATAACAGTCCCCCCCCCTCAGAATCCGGGGTGACCCTACCAAATAACAGGTGCTCGTGACTGGGGCGGGAGGGAGGGAGCTCCAATCTTCTTGCTGATCCATGGGCAAAGAGGGAAAACCCCCTTCCTGCTATCCTTATATAGCCTCACCTCTACCTTCCAGAAAATTCCCTTTAACCTGATTGGTTATTCCTGAATCCTTTGCTTTCTCCTCCTTAAAGGGGCCACAATCCCCTTTAATATTCCTATTTCTACAATGCTAGCTACCCTGACCTGTGAAGGG
Organism: Lithobates sylvaticus; assembly: GCA_028564925.1. Lineage (NCBI taxonomy): Eukaryota > Metazoa > Chordata > Amphibia > Anura > Ranidae > Lithobates > Lithobates sylvaticus. The sequence continues at coordinate 510,139,719 of CM053027.1, forward strand.
GGATTCCACAATCTCAAGAAAGTGTCCCCTTTTTTCATTCTATTAAAACAGCTTCAAACATTGCACTCACATAAGCTCAAAACAATGAAGCCTAGAGACATCCACTTGTACTGGTGTAATGTGGTCTCAGCGGACACAGCATAGGTAAACTGAATCTCACCAGCGAATGATCGCGATCCTCTGAGCGTCACGTCCGGTATAGCGTCAAGCGAAAAAAACTGCTTGCTGTACAGCCACATCCCAATGTTTTGTCTTAATGACTTACTCATGGGATTGGCTGTACAGCATGGCAACTCTCCATTTATAGTGCTTTGTTAATTAAACAAGAGACACCTGCATCAAATGTGCTACCAGCATGTCCCCGCAACCACAATACGGCCAGCACTTCCTCTGTCTATACTCATATTGCAAGATACTGCAAGATACATATTGCAAGACACAAGTATAAGTGATTCCGCCACTGCTAATCACTGAATCAATGCATATGCATATACTGCAAAACAATAAATGCAGACAAACACCCTTGCCTGACCTTTTATTGTCTTCTCTTTATCTGGCTGAAGTTTTTTGGGTTCATCTTCATAGTTTGCGGCAATTCATTCTAATTACACAGCAAGGGAAAAAGCTGTAGAGCGATGTGCTGTCTGCTTTCTCCACCAAAATATTTCAACGATTTTATTCTCCTTCTTTTTTTTTTCACCTCAATCATAAAACATTTCCTACCTCACTGCCAATTACAACCGGAATATCGTACTGTCTATAACTAGATGATGTTGGCAGTAGCACATGTCAGAAATACACATGAGATGGAGAGCTGGCCTAAGAACATTGCACCTGCACGTCGTGTAGCCTTCAGCGAGCAAGGGCAATTTATGCTGAGACTAATCATGGATAATTACTGGGCCTCTACAGGAGGCAGCCAATCAAATTTGTCTGTCATCTGCATTGCACCTGTGTCCTTTTTACTGTACATACCAGTCTTAAAAAATAAAAAGATGATAAGACGTAAAATGTTTGTAAAAGCAAAATCACAGTTTTGAACTATTGTTGTACTATAACCAAATACATTAAATAACAGTGAACTGTGACACAATTTATATATTGAACACATAAAAAATAAAAATCTTTTATTTTTTATGTGTTCAATACATTCATTTTGTCACAGTTCACTGTTCTTTCATTTATTTGGTTATAGAGCAACTCTATTTTATATATAGGTTCGCTGGGAGGGATACTTTCTCTTATGCGTTTGCAGCTTTAATCTTCTTTTTTATTTTTTTTTTAACCAGTGCGCGGTTATCTCTCTTTGCATATAGTCACAGGGGGTTATTTACGAAAGGCAAATCCACTTTGCACTGAAAGTGCACTTGGAAGTGCAGTCGCTTTAGATCTGAGGGGAAGCTCTGAAATGAGAGGAAGCTCTGCTCATTTTATCATCCAATCATGTGCAAGCAAAAATGCTGTTTTTTATTTTCCTTGCATGTCCGCCTCAGATCTACAGTGACTGCACTTCCAAGTGCACTTGCAGTGCAAAGTGGAGTTTCCTTTAGTAAATAACCCCCATTGTTTGAAATGACATCTTTGGCTCGTACTGCCTTTGCAGACTTTTCTGAAGTGACAAGTATTTTTGGCTCTATATGTGTTCTGTTCACCTACCAAAACACAAAACATAACTTATTATTACAGCAGATTCATGGGAAAAACATTGCATTCATTATCAGTTACTAAAAAAAAAAAACCTCATAGCTAATCAGACTATTCCTCTCTGGAGAGCGCACAACAAAACCTCTTATAATAAAATCTTTTATTTAACGATACACAAGTATTATTGAAGAGACAATCCTTACAAGTGGCCTACAAATACTATTCAGAAAACACACCAACTGTGCTTAAAGGAGCAATAAGTCACATTCATTACATTAAGTATGTAATGCCTAAGCCTATTTCTGGCATTTGTTAAAATTCTTATTTTTTGCTAGATAATTACTTAGAACCCCCAAACATTATATACTGTATTTAGCAGCATATAACACGCGCCGGCGTATAACACACACCCCAAGTTTAGGAGGGAATTTTAAGGAAAAAAGCTTTTAGGAGGGAAGTTTAAGGGAAAAAACCTACATTTAAATTCCCATCAATGCCGCCTTATCAGTGTCCATCTGCAGCCTTGTCCAGTGTCATTGCAGCCTTGTCCAGTGTCATTTGCATCCTTGTCAGTGTAGCCTTGTCATTGCAGCCTTGTCATTGCAGCCTTCCCCCAGTGTCATTTGCAGCCTTGTCAGTGTAGCCTTGTCATTGCAGCCTTGTCATTGCAGCCTTCCCCCAGTGTCATTTGCAGCCTTGTCAGTGTAGCCTTGTCATTTCAGCCTTGTCATTGCAGCTTTGCTCCAGTGTCATTTGCAGCCTTGTCAGTGTAGCCTTGTCATTGCAGCCTTGTCATTGCAGCCTTGCTCCAGTGTCATTGCAGCCTTGACATTGCAGCCTTCCAGTTTAAAAATGGCGCTGGATGTCCTGTGTATCTCGGCGGCTCTCGGCTCCTCTCGCAGTCCCACCCAGTCCCGCCCTATGATGGACATAACACAGGTCCAATGGCAGAACTGGGTGTGACTGTGGGCGGAGCCGAGAGGAGCCAAGAGGAGCCGAGTGCCGCCGAGATACACATAGCCAAGTGTACTCGGCTAGGCTCGGCTCTGCTCACAGTCACGCCCAGTCCCTGTGTTATGTCCATCATAGAGCGGGACTGGGCATGACTGTGAGCGGAGCTGAGCCTAGCTGATTACACTCGGCTATGTGTATCTCGGCGGCTCTCTCCGCTCCGCTCATAATCAGCGAAGGATCGGCGGGGGATCAGCGGATAACACGCACCCATGATTTCCACCTGATTTTAAGGGGAAAAAGGTGCGTGTTATAAGCCAATAAATACCGTATATTTTTTAGCAGAGACCCTAGGGAATAAAATGGTGGTCATTGCAATATTTTATGTCACACGGTATTTGCGCAGCGGTCTTTCAAATGCAATTTTTTGGTGAATAAATACACTTTCATGAAAAAAAAAAACTAAACAGTAAAGTCAGCACAATTTTTTTATATAATGTGGAAGATGATGTTACGCCAAGTAAATAGATACCTAACATGTCATGCTTTGAAATTGTGCACACTCATGGAATGGGGACAAACTACGATACGTAAAAATCTCCATAGACAACGTATTAAATTTTTTTTAACAGTTACCAGGTTAGAGTTACAGAGGAGGTCCAGTGCTAGAATTTTTGGTCTTGGTCTAACGACCGTGACGATACCTCACATGTGTGATCTGAACACCGTGTGATTTAAACACCGGCCGTGACTTACGTATGAGGTTTCTTTACTGCGCAAGCTCGCGGGGACGGGGGGGCTTCAAAACATTTTTTTCCTTATTTATTTATTTATTTATTTTTTACATTGTCACTTTAAAAAAAAAAAATTCTGATAACTTTTATTGCTGTCACAAGGAATGTAAACATCCCTTGTGACAGTAATAGGTGGTGACAGGTACTCTTTATGGAGGGATCAGGGGTCAAATCCCTCTTTTGCACGTCAAAGTATTCAGATTGCCAAAAGCGCCGATTTTGAAATACTGTAATTTTTCTTTAAAATTGGCAGCCAAGTGTGTTTACATAAGAGACTGGAACAAAGCCGTTTCTGGATCGGGTCTCCCTGGGGGGACGGGAGGACCGGGAAGAGCAGGGGAAGGTGGCGGGAGCGGGGGACGTCACTTCCTGCTCCTTTAGGATAAAAGCCGAGTGGCTTTTAGCTGCATCGGCTGTTATCCCTAAAGAGCTGACCGCCCGCTCTAAAAACGGTACCGGGGTGATGCCTGCAAGCATTACTCTGGTATAACCCCTTCAAGCCGAGGCCACATATGTGCGTACGGTCGGCACTAAGGGGCTTAATGAAGAGCCTTGATTACTGACTCAAAATGCTGTAGTTAGTATTGTTTGAATTATTTTTTCTTACTTTGAAAATGTGTTAATTTCCTCAGTTCATTCCTGCAGTTGCCAGCAGGGCCACTGATAAGGCAGTATAACCAGTCCTATTGTACCGAGCCCGGGCCCCATCAGCTCAACAGGGGGGCCCAGGCATCTTTATAGTTCAAAATAAAAAATCTCTCAAAAAATAGGGCTTCCTAAGCTACACCTCTCTTCCTATTTGCTTAGGGGGTGTGTATAATTACATTCTCCTGGGCCCCATCAGGTCAACAGAGCGGCCCAGGAGGCGAGAGCAGATGAGGGACTTTTTTCTATTTCAGGATGCAGGTACATAATTCTGTGTCGCATGTTTTAGTTCTGGATGGCTGATCACTGCCTTCCCTCATGAAGTGGTCTCGTGTACATGATCTGCTCCGCTCCCTCACATTGTACCCAAACAAAATGTCCTTTTTTCCCCACAAATAGAGCTTTCTTTTGGTGGTATTTGATCTCCTCTGCAGTTTTTATTTTTTGTGCTATAGACAAAAAAAGAGTGACAATTTTTAATAAAAAACACAATATTTTGTACTATTTGCTATAATAAATTTCCCATTTTTTTAAAAAAACAAAAACAATTATTTTCCTCAGTTTAGGCCAATATGTATTCTTCTACATATTTTTGGTAAAAAAAAAAATTGCAATATGCATATATTGATTGGTTTGCGCAAAAGTTATAGCGTCCACAAAATAGGAGTTAGGTTTATGTAATTTTTATTATTATTATGTTTTTACTAATAATGGCGGTGATCTGTGATTTTTATCAGGACTGCAGACAGATCGGACACTTTGTACACTATTTTGGGACCATTGACATTTATACAGCGATCAGAGCTAAAAATAGCCATTGATTACTGTATAAATGTCACTGGCAGGAAAGGGGTTAACACTAGGGGGCGATCAAGGGGTTAACTATGTTCCCTAGGTGTGTTCTAATTGTAGGGGGGATGGGACTGACTAGGGGAGGAGACCGATCGGTGTTCATACTTAGTATGAACACACAATCTGTCTCCTCTCCCCTGAGAGAACCGGGATTTGTGTGTTTACAACACACACAGATCCCGGTTCTCGTTCTGTCACGACCGATCGCGGGTGCCCGTCGCGAGCTCACGCATCGGCTCCGGGGACACGCAGTGGCACGTGCGCGCCTGCTGTGACGTCTTAAAGGAGCATTGTACAGTTACGCCGATTTGCGCAGCCGTGCCAACCTGCCGCAGTATAACTGCGGCAGCTGGTCGGCTAGTGGTTAAAAATGCTCCCTTCCCCCTCCTAACACCTATGCTGACTACTCTGTGTAAGAGAGATGTATATACTGACCTATTTTCCACCCGTTCTGGTCCAGTAATGTTATCCAGGCTCCCGTGTGTCAGTCAGTGGCCGCTGCAGGGGAGAGGCGGTATCAACAACAACAGATGGGCCATAGGAGCCTAGGATGACATCACCACACCTGGCTTTAACAGTCATTGTTGAGTGCTGTCTCCTGCCACTGGATCGCACAAAGGATTAGGTGAGAGGACTGGAGTGGGCTGGAAATAGGTAAATATACACATCTTTCTTACACAGGTTAGTCAACTTCGGTGTTGGCAGAGGGGACTGCTGTAAGACTAGTTAGCTTTATCCCAAAATGTTATTTTAAGGAGACTTGGGATCACTCAAGGAAGGTAAATTAAGTTATTGCTTACCTTATAACACTTGTGCATCACATAGCAAAATACAAGTAAAATAAGGCGCATCAGTACAAATGAATATACCTCTTAGTAGGGTCACCAGATAGTCCAAGACATATGTATATACATATATATACTCTGGGGGGATCTCATAAGGTCAGTCAGGGCAGCCTCCCAAGGGAACCAAGAAGCGGGTTCCAGTGAGCTAGAAATATACAAGAAGAAGGGGGGCGCCTCTGAATATGTGTAAAAAATCAATTTTATTAAACAAAAATATCCACTCACATAGAAATATAAGGAGTTCCATTCAGGTCCTGCAAGCTGGGCTGAGGAGGTGAGGAAGCTGCATGTTTTCAGCAAATCCACTTCACTTTCTTTTCTCTTCTTCCAGCTTTGGATCTTAGTCACAGAGATTAGATATGGCAGAGCGGAGTGGAGAGAAGGATATCCAAAAAGTCCAGATGCAGTTTTTCTACTACCAGACTGGACCACCCTAGAAAAACTGCATCTGGACTTTTTGGATATCCTTCTCTCCACTCCGCTCTGCCATATCTAATCTCTGTGACTAAGATCCAAAGCTGGAAGAAGAGAAAAGAAAGTGAAGTGGATTTGCTGAAAACATGCAGCTTCCTCACCTCCTCAGCCCAGCTTGCAGGACCTGAATGGAACTCCTTATATTTCTATGTGAGTGGATATTTTTGTTTAATAAAATTGATTTTTTACACATATTCAGAGGCGCCCCCCTTCTTCTTGTATATTTCGTGCATCACATAGCAACTGTATTTGGTACTTGTTTAGACTGTAGGTGGGTGCAATGTGGTGCAGCAGCAATAACTTACACAGGCTGAATGCAATGTGAAGAACTTGTATTGAAGTAGAGCAAAACCAGTTCACAATAACCCAGTGGTAGAAGGCCCAACCAGGTGCACTCATGAATTCCAATAGCATGTAGTGCTGCAGCTTTCAGCCAAACTGTTAGGAGGGGCAGAATTGGCTGGCCATCTTGTGCCCAAATGGTAAGATGTCCAGAGAGATTGCGAAGCCATCCTTGACTGGAACCCTTCCCTGCCAAAAGTGCTGTCCCTGACAGATGGGTGACCTGTCCCTACACTACCCACAGGAACTTAAAAAGGCTCTGCTTACCCAAGATGGCCACCGAGGTTCACCTGGACACATAGTAGCCAACCAGAATGCTGCCTGGAAACCACAGAGAAACTGAGTTTCCCCTGACTTCCTCTTCAGGTTGTAATGACGCTCCTGTTTGGCACCACCTACAGTGGAGAAAGCAGACTGCACCTGCCTACAGGACTGTCATACAGGGGCCTTTAGATGTACATTAAATTCATGGTGACATCTTACTTTCTCTATTTGGTAAAGTAGTTATGCTTACGGATTATGGATTTTTCATTCTGGCAACATGATTCTGGCAATTGAAATTGTAATTTGGCAGCTTCATTTATGACAAGCAAACCTGTCATGTTAGAAATAAGTGGATTTCTACTACAGACCTACATACAATTCTACTTGCTTGCCTGCCAGCTGATGCTAACCTGGGACAAGTATGCAAGAGTTTTACATTGGTTATTCTGGATTAGCAGTTCTGAAAATCCTGCCTGATATCAGCAGACCAGCATGATAGCCAGGCAGCTAAATCTTTTAGAAGGAGGTCAGAAATGTTATCAGCCCACACATTTATCTCATGACACTTTCATTTGATCTGTAATAAAACTTTTAAAGTACTGCCATTATAATAAAAAAAATTTTTTTCTGTCCACCAGCGAATGCACTGTGCATAAGATGTTCTTTGCACTGGCACATCATGCTGTTCTCTTTGATAGACTGATGTGCCCCTAAGTCTTGATGCCTCTGTTGTTGTGATGGGCTTAATATACTTGGCATCTTACTGCTACAGATGGAGCTTTGTATTCAGTGAAAAGTGGGATTTCTCCTATAAAGGGATTAGATTAATCGCAGTCTGATATCCTTAGATCTAGCTCAAACCAACTGCTCCAGCGCTGATTGTTTATAGCGATGGGGATGTTCTGTCAAAATGGTCTCATTCAAATTGTTGTATGTGCATTTGTACTTGTACAGTCAATTTTCGATTAGATCATTTTCTACATATATTGAGCATTTTATTTTAGTATTGTGTTACATTCTAATAGAATTCAGTCTATGGGGCTAGATGCAGCAGAACACAGTGTATTTGGCAGTTGCCTTTTGCTGATAGTGTAGTACAAGTGGAACTAATGGTAATTGTATGGACTTGTGTTGATGGGTGTTGTCAGACACTGTAGAAAAGATAATCCGCACTCTGGTTGTTGCTCTTAAAAAATCTTTTCAATAATTTTATTGAAAAGCCACAGTGTAAACGCAGATAAAATCAGTTGACACGTTTCAGCCTATAAGGCCTTAGTCATAATAATGTTGTCAGACATTGTCTTTTTAAAATTCAATGCAGCGCTGCTCAAATTTAAATGCAAAATGCAGAAAAAGCTACATTTGACCTGCTGCCTGTAATGCAAATACATCTCGATAGGACTTCCTGATGGTCAAACACAGCCTCAGAACTGTCTTCTATACTACACTCAATATGCTGTTTTGTGTTTGAAATGCACATTGAATGCAGGAAACAAGCCATGTGTAATCTCATTGGTAGCTTTACTAGATATAATCAATAAACAGTTCCAACCAGTGCTGGTGGGATTTGGCAGCAGTATTTACACAGATCTTGACAAATCAGTACTTTATAAAGAACAGTTGGCCATTTTTTCAGAACTTTACTTTAATTGCTCAGTAATGATCCTTAAAACAGCCAAACAGCTGCCCACAAGGGGTATTGTACAGTCCCTTGAGGGAAAAACAGTACAGCCTAATTTGGGAATTAAGAATCTGTCTTTCTTGGATAAGCACTCTTTGGAGATCACACTATACTTTAGTAAAGATCAAAGACCAACCGTTTCAGTTGGAAGCATATGTTGCCTTCTTATTTTGGCATTTCACAGAATTCTACTTAAGTTGCATAGCTTTAGGGTCTCTCCCCCCTACCGGAATTCTTCTGAAAGAATATATATGATACAGCTTTGGATTAGGATATTAGGTCTGAAACACATTATTTGGTACTATCACCTGTATGGTGAAATTGTAATTAAAGAACTCTTTTGAACATTAAAGTGGATGTAAACCCAAAATTATTATTTTTGATGTCATAATGTAGAGGATACGATTTCCTTTCATTTGAGCCCAGTCTTGTCACACAGATTTACTCGAGGCCTGAGCAATCCTCTTTTATTGTTCAGTTAGAGAAATCTTGACAAAGTCTTGAAAACTTTGTCAAAAACGCCCCCTTGCTGTGAGTGACAGGTGATTTACATATCTCATGCACTAGCCTGAGACAGGCACATCCTGTGTGAAAAGTTCACAATTCACATCCCCCTCCCCTCCCCTCCAGCTCTCCCAGCTTTACTGTGTTTTGACTGGATGTTTCTCATCATGGGATGCAGTGAACAGTCAGCAGACTATAGACAGACAAGTGATTTAGGGGACATGTATGTAGTCAGAGCTGGGCAGAGTAGACCATCCAGTGATCTGATGATAACCTGGCTCAGGCTAGTGCAGGAGATATGTAAATCACAGCAAGGGGACGTTTTTGACAAAGTTTTCAAGACTTTGTCAAGATTTCTCTAACTGAACAATAAAAGAGGTTTGCTCAGGCCTCGAGTAAATATGTGTGGCAAGACTGGGCTCAAAAAAAAGGAAATCTTATTCTCTACATTATGACATCAAAAAAAAAAATTGGGGTTTACATCCACTTTAAGACAAAAAAAAAAAACAACAACAACAAAGGGAAGTGCACAGACTAGAGCAATTAATCACTTTATTTGAATGTTAATAAAAATAAATCCACCCACATGTTCCAAATGAATAATGAGCCTGTAACAGCCTCTCACATGATCAACTGGTAGGATAGTTTATCCTCTATAAGTGGCTGTGGTTGCTCACAATGAACTTCCTGGATAGCTGTGGCTGGTTGCCATGACAATGACATGTTTCAGAGGCGTGAACCCCCTTCTCAAGTCTCAAGTGACTTGAGAAAGAGGAAGCACACCCCAGAAACATTTTGTTTCTGCTTACACTGACAGCTCCTCTATGAGCTCTGCACATCCAACAGACTGAAGCTGGAAGTGAGTGCAGCTACTTTCTATGGTCTATCAGCACAGCACTATGAGCAAAAGGATAAGCTTAGTGTGACACTGAACTGCATCTGGCCAGGCTACCAGTGGATCATGTTTAAGGCTGCTACATGCACACTATTCATTTGGAACATGTGAGTGGATTATTTTTATTTTATGTTTAACATTCAAATAAAGTAAATAATTGCACAAGTCTTTAAATTTCCTTTTGTCATTTTCTTGTCAGTTACCTGCATCCCCTTGTGTATGGTCTGAGGGGAAGCTGCAAAAGATTTAAGCCTGAAGGAGGGAATTGTATACGCTGTATTTATTGGGATACCTAAGTGTGATAAGTAATAAAGCTTTTTGCTGATATGCTCTTTTGAACAGTGGAAGTGATACTACCTTCCATCACACAGTAGAGCTCATGTGACCATACATTACAATGGTCCAAAGTGTCTTATGTATGATCCACCCAGGGTGGAGTCAGCCTTCCACATTATGTTTGAGTAGGAAGTTTTGGAACATACATAACTACATAATTAAAATAACCTCACATCAGTCCAAAGCCCTTCTTAAAAAGTATCCATTTGTAGCACTACCCCCGTAGGAGCTGCTAGAGTATTGCCCAGGTATTCCCCACTTCTGTACTGACAGCCAGGCACAAGGTATTTCCGTAGCCAGGTGCACACTCACTTCAGCTTGTTGGCGTTAAAGGCCAGTCTAGGGGTGTTGTTTTATAGTTTTATTTTGGAGGAACTTGGATAGGGTAAGAGGTTTGCAGTATGGTCCTTCAAAACAAAACTATGCACAACTTGAGGAATCTAGCTATTCAAAGATGGAGCATTAGGTGAAGTCCTTTACTGGGAGCAGATGGCACAGACTTCTACTGGTTTAGCAGTGTAGAAGTAAAGAAGCTTGAGCAAGTCAGTAAGCAGGTAGACAGAGCTCTTCAGGTCAGTAGCCAGTGATCTCTTTAGCTGGGCCCTTAGCTGACTAGAGAACAGCAGATGGGGGTTAACAGCACTAGTCCATGAGATCTCACAGAGCCTCTCTTAGTGATACCAGACATATCCTCAGCAAACTTCCCCCTCAGACAGCTTAGAAGAACCAGGGCCACTCTTCCATTCCAGTTTCAGGCCCTCAGGTCACCCATCTGAGATAGCATGGCAGCTAGTGCTGCCTCCACCCTGGCTGGTGCCATCCACTATGGGAAGGACCCAGAGCCCAAGTGTTCCCCGAATATACATGGCAGCCCCAGCATGCTCAGGGGCACCCCCCCCCCCTGTAATTGCCCAGGACTGCATACATATTCATACTGCCCATTTGCCTAGCTCCAGCCTATGTTCTGGAAACTCTATTAGTTTCCATAATGCAGGAGCAGCCCATGCAAACTTAACAGCACCAAAACATCATGAGCAGTCCTGACTAGTAAATTGCAGCACTCTGTTAGGCAAAATGCTAAAGATAACTTTGCCTCTAGCTCCCCCATTAGGCGGAGGAGCAAATTACACTAACCTAACCATTTACATCCTAGCACCCACAGTAGGAGTACTACATATACATAAAGATATCCAAAACATGAAAATGTGCTTTTTGGCAATGATGACTCTTATGCCGTGTACACACAAGCATTTTTCCGTTGGAATAAACTCTGAAGGTTTCTCCGATGGAATTCCGACGGAATTCCGGTCAAGCTGTCTTGCATACACACGGTCACACCAAAGTCTGATCGTCAAGAACGCTGTGACGTACAACACGTACGACGGGACTAGAAAAAGGAAGTTCAATAGCCAGTAGCCAATAGCTTCCATCTCATACTTGCTTCAGAGCATGCGTAGTTTTTGGTACGTCGGAACAGCATACAGACGAGCGGTTTTCCCGATAGAAATTGGTTCCGTCAGAAAAATTTAGAACATGTTCTCTTTCGAGGTCCGTCAGAATTTTCGACGTAAAAAGTCCGATGGGGCATACACACGATCAGAATATACGATGAAAAGCTCCTGTCTGACTTTTTCTGTTGGAAATTCTGCTCGTGTGTACACGGCATTAGAGGATCTTCTCTTCATTTGGCCTCTACATCTACTATTCAGTAGGGATGAGCCGAACACCCCCCCGTTCGGCTCGCACCAGAACCCGCGAACGGACCTAAAGTCCGTGCGAGCTTTAGAACCCTATTAGTTATAATGGATGCGAACGTTCGAAATTAAAAGTGCTAATTTTAAAGGCTAATATGCATGTTAATGTCATAAAAATTGTTTGGGGACCTGGGTCCTGCCCCAGGGGACATGTATCAATGCAAACATTTTTTTTTAAAACGGACGTTTTTTCAGGAGCAGTGATTTTAATAATGCTTAAATTGAAACAATAAAAGTGTAATATTCCTTTAAATTTCGTACCTGGGGGGTGTCTATAGTATGCATGTGAAGGGGCGCATGTTTCCCGTGTTTAGAACTGTCTCTGCGCAAAGTGTCATTTTTGAAAGTAAAAAAGCTATTTAAAATCACTCGCGGCTAATGTGTTATTGACGGCTCCCGTAATACAGAGAACAGTCATTCATTGAAACTCATTCATAAAAAAAGTCATTGATAAAAAATAAAAAAAATGAAAAAAAAAAAGCGTAGGGGTCCCCCCAAATTCAATAACCAGGCCCTTTAGGTCTGGGATGGATATTAAGGGGAACCCCAGCCAAAAAAAAATGGCGTAGGGTCCCCCTCAAAATCCATACCAGACCCTTGAGGTCTGGTATGGATTTTAAGGGGAACCCTAGCCAAAAAAAATGGCGTGGGGTCCCCCTCAAAATCCATACCAGACCCTTATCCGAGCACGCAACCTGGCAGGCCGCAGGAAAAGAGGGGGGGACGAGAGCGCCCCCCCTCCCGCCTGAACCGTACCAGGCCACATGCCCTCAACATTGGGAGGATGCTTTGGGGGTCTAAGACCCCCAAAGCACCTTGTCCCCATGTTGATGAGGACAAGGGCCTCTTCCCCACAACCCTGGCCATTGGTTGTGGGGGTCTGCGGGCGGGGGGCTTATCGGAATCTGGAAGCCCCCTTTAAAAAGGGGACCCCCAGATCCTGCCCCCCCCCTGTGTGAAATGGTAAGGGGGTACAAAAGTACCCCTACCATTTCACCAAAAAAGTGGCAAAAATGGTAAAAATGACAGGAGACAGTCTTTGACAATTCCTTTATTAAAATCTTCTTTCTTCTTTCTTCATCCTTCGGTTTCTTCATCTTCTCCTTCCGTCATCTTCTTCCATCTTCTTCTTCCATTTTCTTCTTCCTCCGATCCGCTTCTTCTTGCGCTGGTCTTCTCGTCCTTCTCGTCCGGCATCTTCTTCCGTCGGCCTCGGCGTCGGTGTCGGTGTCTCTGTCTCTTCTTGGGCCGCTCCGCGCAATGGGAGGCTCCCGCTGTGTGAGGCTCCGCTCCGTCCGTGACAGGTCTTTAATAATGGAGGGCACCTGGTGACCCCGCCCCCCTCTGACGTCATGGGGAAAGCCATCATGGAATTCCCCATGACGTCCCTGTGCGTCAGAGGGGGCGGGGTCACCAGGTGCCCTCCATTATAAAAGACCTGTCAGACGGAGCGGAGGCTCACACAGCGGGAGCCTCCCATTGCGCGGAGCGGCCCAAGAAGAGACAGAGACACCGACACCAACGCCGAGGCCGACGGAAGAAGATGCCGGACGAGAAGGACGAGAAGACCAGCGCAAGAAGAAGCGGATCGGAGGAAGAAGAAAATGGAAGAAGAAGATGGAAGAAGATGACGGAAGGAGAAGATGGCCCTTGTCCTCATCAACATGGGGACAAGGTGCTTTGGGGGTCTTAGACCCCCAAAGCATCCTCCCAATGTTGAGGGCATGTGGCCTGGTACGGTTCAGGCGGGAGGGGGGGCGCTCTCGTCCCCCCCTCTTTTCCTGCGGCCTGCCAGGTTGCGTGCTCGGATAAGGGTCTGGTATGGATTTTGAGGGGGACCCCACGCCATTTTTTTTGGCTAGGGTTCCCCTTAAAATCCATACCAGACCTCAAGGGTCTGGTATGGATTTTGAGGGGGACCCTACGCCATTTTTTTTTTTTTTTTTTTTTGGCTGGGGTTCCCCTTAATATCCATCCCAGACCTGAAGGGCCTGGTTATTGAATTTGGGGGGACCCCCACGCTTTTTTTTTGTTTTTTATTAATGAATGACAGTTCTCTGTGTTACAGGAGCCATCAATTCATTAGCCGCGAGTGCTTTTAAATAGCTTTTTTCCTGCAAAAATGACACTTTTTTGCAGGGAAAGTTCTAAGCACAGGAAACCTGCCCCCCTTCACAGGCCACCTATAGACACCCCCCAGATGTGATACTGCAATGCTGTTCTAACAGCACGCACACACATATCCCCAGAAATAGAGCACATATTGTCAGCAGCACACTGACACGCTGACACTGACTGAAACAGAATATGCGAGGCCGCCGACGCGGCGGCCTCTTATACCGTGGGGCGTGTACTAAAGCCCCTGAGCTATAATTGGCTCTCCTCGCTGCCGGCACTGTGATTGGCCAAGCATGCGGGGTCACAGTGCATGCTTGGCCAATCATCAGCCAGCATTGCAATGCATTGCGGGGCCGCTCGCATCACACAAATTTGATGCGAGCGGCCCCAATAGTTCTGGGCTCGCCGAGCGAGCTAACGCCCGGTGCTCGATTCGAACATGGGTTCGAATCGAACACCGGGCCCATCCTTACTATTCAGTATATTTAGGGAAATCCAACCTACCGCAGTAAACTGACGCAATCATTTGTTCTCTAATTATGCCAAGAATATTAACACCAAAAATGTCAGATTTTAAATATAACTATTTTAATGTGCATATTAACCTATAGAAAATATATTTTAATGACCCTTTTTATTTATTTCACCAACAGAAATCGATGAAGAACAGAGCCCAAAGCCTTTACAAAAGGTATGATTATTAGTTAACAATAGTGTTAAGGATAAAATATAAAATGATATTTACAGTAAGTCACTAAGGGTCATCCTAACATTAATTAGCCTTATGAAAAATGACTTGGGGTACTGTAACTCCCGTTGCACTGCAAAAATCCTGCAAGCAGCATTTCTTAAAGTCACTCACTATCTTCCATGCAGCGGCCTAGCTATGTATCTAAGGGCTAAAGGCAATTTTTAAAAACCCAAAGTCATTGTTTGCTGACCATATTCCCCCACCAAACACGACAACAAGCTTCAGGGTCAGCTGCTACTACAGTATTATCACTCTTACATTAAAAATGCCCGCCACGTGAAACTGTCCATTATGATGCTTTGCCACACACATGACTGATAAGACAAAATTAAGCAAAATGCTTGTTTACCTATCTAAGTCACGACTGTGTGCTCCAAGGATTTATTAACCCCTAAGGTGTATTCCCTAAGGTGTATTCCCTAAGGTGTATTCCCTAAGTCCGGTCACATGACATTACGTGGCATAAAATTGCTGCATGCTATATTACTGTGTGAAACAATATATCACAGCCTGCAGAAAAACCCACAGCCTAGCGACTGCACCCTAGAGAATAACAGTGCATAGAATGATTTGTATTCTGTGCAGGATAAAATGACAGTTTACTGATTTACCTTCTTCTGAGATTTAGAATTTAACACCAGGGAAGTGCCCAGGAGAATTACTCTTCTGCAAGCTGAAAAATAGTATTATCCTAATATATCAGCATAATAGCTTATGAATTTCCAACAGCTTCCTCTCACTGGTCAAGAAATGAGATGTCAAAATATAGTTAACATGTTTCAAATACCTTTAACTTTCCAAGTAGATAAATTGGAGCATTTTCTGGAGCCTGTACCAATGAGTGCTGGTTCCATTATTAAACCTGTCTGTAAAGGATTGCCTGGATTGTTGACAAAGGCAAAGCTGATTGATCATGCTAAGAAGATGCACCGATACCAGTATTTTAAAACTGAGTACGAGTACCAATACTTTTTCTCAAGTACTCGCCGATACCAATTACCGATACCTATTTTTAGAGTTAGAGTTAGTTAGGTACAATTTTCAGTTTGGTTTAGGTGTGATTTCCAGTGTCAGACACTTTAAAAACTCTCACCTGAACCGCACCTGAACCACTGAACAAAATCGCACCGGACACTTTTTAGAAATCCTACTGAAACTGGCCCCGCACATATGTGAACCTGGTCTTACAGTCTGCAGACTTGAAGGTATCGGTTTTAGCATCAGAGCATTTGCACGAGTACACGTTATCGGCACTGATACTGGTATCGGTGCAACACTAAGTGATGTGTGATTGGATGCTAGGCCATGCTGTACTTTGCACATCATCACTTGATTTTCCATATTAAAATAGGTTTAATCAACAATTACTTCTAATGTACAATTAAATCTTTAATATATTGTTAATTAAAATCAAGGGATATATAACTATCTCTGTAGTACTTTTTGTGCCAAATGTATTTGTGCCATCCTGGAAACTGACCCTTACATTGATTACATTTCAAACACTTAGCCAGAATAATTTTTCTTGAATGGAAATCATTCAACACATTATGTTTGTGAGAGACAGACTTTCCAATATAATCAAATATGGAAGTCATTGTTATTGAATAATCAGTCCATTTATCAATGATATTATTAATTTTAAGCCTACTAGTCTGGCTCCTTTGGCTATTTCTATAGTGCAAGAATATTACAAATTGAATACTAATAATAATACCAATATTGACCCTTGGTCTTGGCACTTGAGTGAAGCTGGTCACTGGAGCAGAGATCTTGTTCTTATCTTATGTATTTTTCTTCCATGAAATTGGAGGCTGATTTAAATCATATGCATCTTCCTAAAGCCAAGATATGAGTTTGTTCCTTTAAATATGATTCATATATAATTTCTAAGAAGCCTGCAAGGTAATTTTCTGCCCATTTACTTGCAACTTACCTTGCTGCCTGTCTTTTCCGAGGTCTGACCATTTTGACAGTGCCTGGGTATCTTCTAGTTAGGAGGAATGAACACACTTGGCACGGTACAAGCTATTGACATCTTAGTTGATAAATCTAAAAGAACGAGATCAGTATCACTTTTTATTTTATTCATTAACTAGCAGGCTGTGGCAGATGTGTTTATGCTGCCTCCCCAGTAGCTTGATGAGATGGTGAAGATCTGTACAGGAGACAGATGAGGGAGGGACAATGCTGTTGCCCACCAGAAACTGGATGTTGCACATCTAGGTACTTTTTCTTAGGCTAAGGACAATGATGAATTTGTTTTAACAAAAAACGCATTTTTAAGTGATGGCCATACACTACTAGCAACCAAATTTGACAACCCACCCTTTGACTTGCTGACTTTGCTGTATTTTTGTTTTAGTAATTTTACATTTGCCATACTTATATACAGGCATACCCCACTTTTAAGTACACAATGGGGTTTATTTACTAAAGCTGGAAAGTGCAAAATCAGGCTCACTTCTGTATAGAAACCAATGAGCATCCAGGTTTTATTAACAAAGCTCTATTGACCAAGCTGGGGTTAGAAGCTCATTGGTTTCTATACAGCAGTGAGCCTGATTTTGCACTTTCCAGCTTTAGTAAATAAACCCCATTGTGTATTTAAAAGTGGGGTATGCCTGTAAAGTATACGTGTATATAATGCAGTATATATATGTGTGGTAATGCTAGTTTACCAGTGATGAAAACTGTATTTTAACAGATTTTTAAGGAACACAGAAGAAATATTGTATACTAGGTCATTATTAGAATGTAGTCTTTTGGTGGAGAGGAATGACATCTATGTATGCTATGTGTTTATTCAATATTCTGATTTGGGCTGCCACGGTCAAAGTGAAATGTGACAGTAAGAATACATCCTGTCTCTTCTTACAGAACACATTATCAATGTCCCCACATCAGAGGAAAAAAGTGTCACGTACAACACCTACAATGAAAGGTACTAAATCATTTTCTGCATGATATTCTAATTTGAGGTTAATTCATTTTTTTTCTTGGTCATTTCATATCATCATGATTATATGTAAATCACAAGTGTTTCTAATTGTCAAATTTACTCAAAAACAAGAAACTTAATATTTGGCCAAAAAATACATCTGGATTCTGGAAGAAAACAAAACTTGCTTTATCCTAATCCTAGTTTTCTAGTTATCCTGTAAAGTCATCTAATCCATTTGGAATCTTATTAAAAGACAGATTTTTCATGATCAGCCTCAATTTTATTGACCCCCATGCCAATTTTTATAATCGTTAGTTATGCTAAAGTGTTACTAAACCGAGGACCCTGCATTCACTATATCTGCTCTCCCACAGTACACAGAACATGGAAAAGCAATCATTAAAAGGGCTTGTAAACCCTCGTGTTTTTTCACCTTAATTCTATGCGTTAAGGTGAAAAAACGCATTGCAGTCACCCCCCCCCCCAGCCATGGCGGAGACGCGCTGTCCCTCTGCCCGGAGGTTCTCGGTTGTTGATTGGATAGATTTATAGCAGCGCAGCCATTGGCTCCCGTTGCTGTCAATAAAATCCAATGAGGCGTGCGCCTGGGGTGGGTCCGAGTCCTACATTCAGCGTCTATGGACCGCGAATGATGGACTCGGGAGTGTGCCCACTAGGTAACCCCCTGGGAGAGCGCTTCTCCTAGGGGGTTATCTGATAAGAGGAGGTGCCGCAAGAGCTGCCGAGGGACCCCAGAAGTCAAGGATCGGGTCTACTCTGTGCAAAACGAACTGCACAGGTAAGTATGATATGTTTGTTATTTTAAAATTTTAAAAAAATAAAAAATTGAAGCTTTACAATCACTTTAAGTAAATATAAACTGCTAAATACCTTTTCTTGTCAGCAGTATATAGCAGTCTTGTGACTTCTATCAGTCCCTGGTTAAAGCTTGTAGGAGGAGATTTCATACTGCACTAGCTGTCCTATCAGGATACAGGACCCCTGACCCTCTGTCTGGACAATGCTGACCACTGTACTGTGTAGCAAACTGAGCATGTGCAGCCTTACTCCAAAGGCTCTGTCTTATCTGGACATGTTTTTGAGTCAGTGAAAGATGAGGAGGATCTGTGCATACAGGATCAAGCAGCCTTTTTACACAATGCAGAGGATTAACCCCTTAGGTTCCACAGTGAGTATAACAAGCATGCTTTACTGCATATACAGACTGCTTTTACAATTGTGGGTTTAATAACACTTTAAAGTGGTTGTATACCCTGTACAACCCCTTTTACCTATAGGTAAGTATATATTAAGGCTTACCTGTAGGTGCTTGAAATATCTCCTAAACCTCCACGGTTTAGGAGATATTTACTAAAAAGACGAGCGCCGATGGCATCGGCGCATGCTCGTGCCATTACTAATAGGGGTAATGCTGTGACTGGTGGCTCCCGCGCGCATGCACAGGAGTGATGTCACGTGACTCCGGCCAGTCACAGAGCCAGAGTTCGGGGCCCCAGAAAGAAGAGGGGTGAAGATGGACACTCGGTGTCAGGTAAGTGACACATAATGGGCTACTATGCAATGTATAGTAGCTCATTATGCTTTACCTTTGCAGGGAAATAAAGAGGAAGTAAAACCCACCAGGGTTTACTTCCTCTTTATCTGTATTACTTAGTAGCTGTATGGCAGCAAAAGATGTGGTTGATGTAACCGGGACTACTACCATCAAAAAAGAATGGCCTGTAAAATCTATATGTAGTTGAAACTTGGTGACTACCTCTGAATGGACCACAACCTTGGTTTGAACATAGTGGGTGGATTTTAGTGGAACACATGTCTTTACCCATTTGTCAACAGTTGCATTTACTTGTATGTGTGCAATACCTTTATTTTCCAGATTTCAGCTTTTGACATTGATAGAGCATTCAATTTAGGAACTATGGTACAAGATCTCTTTTCCATAATAATAATGTATTTGGCAGTCCAACAAAGTTTGCATGGTGACACTACTTGGGACATTCTTTTGCAATAGTCCCAACAATGGTTTAGTCAGTAATAATAGCTCTTAAAGAGGTTGTAAACCTCTCTGTGGAAGTTGTACTTATAGGTAAGCCTAGAATAAGGCACACCTTTGATATTAGATTTTGATAAAATGGAGGGGATGCAAGTGACAGTGTGTGTACAGACATTTATTTTAAAATCATAATTGTTTTGCTAATCTTGTGAAAGTTCCAACTCTTCGAGAAAAGTCAGTGGTGGCAGTTAAAGCGAAGTTCCACCCAAAAGTGGAACTTCTGCTCATTTGTCTCCTCTCCCCTTCCAGTGCCACACTTGGCACCTTTTGGCGGGGGAGGAGGGACAGTATACCTGTCTTTGACAGGTATCTTGTTCCCACTTCCAGGAGTGTGGGCCGTGGCCCGTGACATCACTGTGGGGCTCCCTCCTCCTCTCCATATCACTGGGCTAGTAGGAGAGAGGAGCAGGGCCTCGCGCATGTGCAGTAGGGTTCCCGGTGTGAAGCCATAAGGCTACGCTGCCAGGTAGCCTTACCCGCAATGGTGGTGGCAGCAACCAACAGTTTATGGAAACATCAGCTGCGGTGTCGACATCGCTGCACTCCAGGACAGGTAAGTGTCCTATTGTTAAAAGCCAGCAGCTGCAGTATGTGTAGCTACTGGCTTTTAATATTTTTTTGGGGCGGAACACTGCTTTAAAGGGTTAATTGCTTAATTACTTAACCCAGTGACAATCGCTCCCAGGGTACTGGCACCTAGATTGTGGTCCTGCGAGCTGGAACATTTTTGTGCAGGGCTTAGCTGAGTGTGGCATTGTTATGCAAGTGACAGCGTGGTGTGAGATTGGCCAGTCCTTTGTCACAAGTTGGTGAGAAGGGCAGGGGTCTGATACCGCTTTTGTCACAGAAGTAACTAAATTATTGCCTCTCCCAACTTAATTCTGGGATGAGGATCAAAGAACAGAGGGGGGGGGGGGCTCACTGCCAGCGCTGGGAAAGTGATCGGCAGCTATACGGTCGCCATATCACTTTCACTTTACAGCCAGGAGTTGGTTGAGGAAAATAGGCACAAGCTGATGGCTGCTAATATGGACATTTATTAACCACTTGCCGCCCGCCCATTGTCAAATGACGGCGGCAAAGTGGTTGTAAAATCCTGACAGGGTGTCATATGACGTCCTCAGGATTTTGAGCCGCTGCGCGCCCCCGGGGGCGCGCATCACGGCGATCGTTGTTGCGGGGTGTCAGTCTGACACCCCGCAACTACGATCTTGGTAAAGAGTCTCCGACAGAGACTCTTTACCACGTGATCAACCGTGTCCAATCACGGCTGATCACAGTGTAAATAGGAAAAGCCGGTAATCGGCTTTTCCTCACTCGCGTCTGTCAAAAAATGATAAAAATTTAATTTGGGTACAGTGTAGATGACCGCGCAATTGTCATTCAAAGTGCAACAGCGCTGAAAGCTCAAAATTGGTCTGGGCAGGAAGGTGTTTAAGTGCCCTGTATTGAAGTGGTTAAGCATGTATCTGACACTTTTAGTACCCATTTATTGTCTTCCACAAGTCTAACATTACATATGTGATTTCGTAAAGAGCTGCTTTTCTCTTAGTTTTCCACTGTAATGAAAAGAACCCACTATATTTAGAATGTGACACTTTTGTGAGTATTAGATTCCTGATCTCCCACTGCACTCAGTCGTTTCTACTGCCAGCCCCTCTCACTACATGCCATGTTAGTGACTTCGGAGCTGGTGGATGGAGCCATTGAGTGCCACAAAGGTCCAGAAAATGACACTCCTGGAAGTGTCAGATTCTGAGGTTTCCTAGAATAGCAGTTCCTCTGCATTACAGTGGGGAACTGCAGGAGAGGTGAGTATCAAGAGATACTTGAATTTAATTTTTTTATAGTCACACATAGTCACTTTAAAGCAAGTGGGTGTTAAAATGGCATAATACTCTCTGTAGCTCTCTCTATGTAACTGTTGTATTACAAAGGGGGAGGCATTTCTGGTATTTCATTTGTTTTCTTATAGCCAAAAAAAAAAATAAAGATTATTTTTTTTTTTTATATTTTCAACGTTCCAAAATAAAAGTTATATTTGTCCCCAGAAATTCACACCTTTTTTTACATGAAGAAAAAATCCAGTACATCCCACATAAAAAAGTGACAATTTTACCTCTTATAGAAATCCACAGAACATAACAACAAAAACCTGTGATTGCTCAGCTGTCCTGTTATTATAGTTTGTTCAGTTGTTTTCAAAGATTTTTGAAGCTTAACATGTGATGTACCAATGTTTTCATAAAGACAGTTCTGTAAGCTTTTTTTCATACCTTTAAATTTAGTGCTGCATTCACACCTCGGCATTTAGATTTTCTGCTATTCTGCCTGTGACTTCAAAGCGCCCAGGTGTGAATGACAAAGCTCAGAATGCACATTTGAGATGCCATTCATCTGAATAGCACCTAAAATCGCGGTGAGGTTCTACCATTATTGTTATGCGATAAATCGCACTGCAATCGCGTCACATCGCATCACGTGAACCATGTCGCCCAAAAAAGTTCAGGAGCTTTTGAAATCATGGGCAGAATGGCAGCAAATCTTCCCACGATTAAAAACGTTGAGGTGTGAATGTAGCTTAAAGGATAGGTTTGTGAACATGTTACATGTTACACCCATATTTAGGGTTCCGCCCTCCCTGTGACAGTGGCTCGGGGATCTTCTCCCCGTGCCTGTGTCATTCATTTACAGGCTTCTTCGAATGAATGATCTACAAGTACCATCAGCCTTTGCAGCTGACAGCTTGTAGTCCTGAATGAACTACCAAGGGGCTGATGAGCGCTCTAGGTAGTTCATTGATCTTCCTGCCATTCAGTAACTGCTCATCTGTATTGGAGGTACAGGCGGACGGCTACACAGACAGTCTGCTGGAGCCTGACATTGAACCCACCGTCTGCTGATCGTGGGTCCAATGCTCTACAGGCTCCTAAAAAAAATAAAAAAAATAATAACAAATGCACATTTTTTACCTGCAAAAAAATGTGCATTTATATACAGTATATATTTTTTTTAAAGGTGAACTTGTCCTTTTAAGTGTATCTAGAAAAACATGCTTTTTAACTTCTTGATAAAAATTATTTAGAACCTCTTTTTTTATTACCGTCAGTGAACCCATTAGAAAAATGGAAGCTCTCTCTTTTGTCCTGGTGACCACTGTCCAAAATAATCCAAAATCCAAAATGATGAGTTATTACCAGGACAGAGAGGAGAAGCCTTCCAATGGGGACCCTTGTTTCAGTGGAACCTCTTTACAGGGCATTTTGCTTATAGTTCAAGATTTCTTCTCACTTCCTGCTGAGTCTATAGGACAGGAAGTACCGAAAAATCTTACACATGGGACACAGATTGCAAAAATAGAACCTAACATGGGTTAAACCTTTCCCTACTTCAGTGTTTCATAACTTTTTTCAACCGTGGCACCCTTTAAAGACCTGTACAACCTCAAGGCACCCCATTCAAAAATGTAGAAAACAAAACAAATAATTTTACATAACACAGCAACATCCACACACTTAAAGTGATTGTATACCCCCCAAAAAACAACCTGTAAGCCAAAGGCATAATGAGCTAGTATGCACCGCATACTAGCTCATTCTGAAATACTTACCTTAGAACGAAGCGACAGCGTCGCATCCCCATCACCGCAGAGGGAGCTGATATTTTCCCCTCTGCGTTTCTTCCGGGATCGCGGCCATTCTGGCAAGTTCCGGCACGATACGCCTGACCTTCGTCGGACCTTCACTGCACATGCACCACTGATGTCAGCGGCTGCATGCAGGGTGCATATTTCCTAAACCATGTAGGTTTAGGAGATATTCATTTTACCTACAGGTAAGCCTTATTATAGGCTTATCTGTAGGTAAGAATGTGAAAAAGGGGTATACAACCACTTTAAATCACCCAACATTAGAGGCCATTTATTCTAACAGAGCAAATACACCTTTGCACACTGGTACTGACTATTATTTCAGTATTTGTCTTCTCCCTTAAATGTTTCTTCCTCACTCAGCTAATGTGCAAACAGGGAGCACTCGCCATGCTCCTTATCAGCAAATGATGTAAACAGTTGTTAGTACACTATTGGCTGGATGTAATGCTGCACAATAAAAAAAAAACCTGTGTGTGCACACATTTTTGATTAAAGCTTTCTATGAGCTGTACAATTTGTACATTTGTCACTGTCTGCTAATTTTACTGAGACTGCAAGTTACAGCTATATTGCCACAACTAGATCAATTATATAGATCCCACTTCAGTGCTTAGATTGGAGAAGCAGAACAGGGACAGTATTTGTACATTAAAAAATAATGATAGTTATTTTTCAAATGCTTTCATCATTTTTCATTAAGTGTAACTGAACTTAAAAGGTGAAGATTTGCTATATTATAGGGATCATACAGAAATGTTACTTTGCCTAAGCAATACCCTTAAAAAATAAATTTTTGTCTTGTATTCTCATGAAAAATAGTAGTCACTCTGTCTGCTACTTTCATTATATTTGGAGTGAGAGTTTAAATGTGTCAGCTGCTCAATGTGCTCCTTGCTGAAGAGAAAGCTGTACCTGGGGACCCGCAGTGCAAGCATATCGCTGCTTCTCTTTCATTTATTCTGTGCTTCGTTCACCTCTTCTGATCATTACTTCCACCAGTCATCAGATCACTAGTCATTGGAGCAACTCTGACATGAAAAAGTCTCTACCAAGATGGCTGCCTGACAGAGGCATAGTGCAGAAACAGGGCCGGGACAAGGGGGGTGGGGGGGAGGCAGAGGGATATGTGCCCTTGCCGCAGTGTTTCAATTTGTAAGAGGTGGGGCGCCGTCAACCCAGGGCATGTATCTCATAAATCCTAGCAAACCCCTGGGTTACAATTCTGTGAGCACTGCTTACAAGCTTATTCGCTGGCTGCCGGTTCAGAGCTTCACCCAGCAGCTGGCCAGCAGTTCACTCATCATTGCTGCCTCCCCAGGCCAGCACCGCCCACAGCCTCGTGGATTCTTACAGCAGAGAGGTCCTTCCCTGAGGCTCTGGTAAGGAAAGGAGGGCACAGAGGGGATCACAGCAGGGGAAAGGGGGTGTTGATGTTGGAATGCAGAAGTTAGCAAAGCGAGTGGGGTGCAAAGGTGAGCCAAGAGGGGGCTTTGGGGTGTGGATGATTGCAGGGGGGATTTGGGGTGCAGGGGTGAGCACAAGGGGTTTTGGAGTGCAAAGGTCAGCAGGGTGGAATTGTTTTTTTATGAGGGTAGCAGAGAGAGTAGGGTGCAGAGAGGAGAACACAGGTTATCACAGTGAGGGGCTTGTTATGCAGAAAGTAGTAAAGAGGTGGAGTTTGGGTGCAGAGGTTAGAATGGAGGGGGCAGTGTGCAAACATGAACAGAAAGGGAGAGCAAAGGTGAGTGCAGAGTTAAGTGGGTAGGTGGATTTGGGGGCAGAGATAATCAAATAGGGGGTTTGGGCAACACAGGGGGAGAGGTTTAGGTGTAGAGTTTAGTGCAGAAGGGGGTTTTGGTGTAAAGGTGAGCCGAAAGGAAAGTGGGGCTTGAGGAACTGAAGTTAGTAGAGAGGGAGGCATTACAATGCAGAGGTTAGCAGGAATGGGGAAGTTTGGGGGGGGCAGAGATTAGAGGGAGAGGGGGGCTTTGGCGTGCAGCTGTGAACAGACAGGGCGGTGCAAATGTAAAGAGGGGACGTTTCTGGGCAGAGAGATTTGTTTGAGATGCAGAGGTGAGCAGAGAAAGGAGGAGCATTTTTTCTTGTGGGGATAGTTTTTGCTGGGGAGGAGATCTGCTTGAGGAGAGTTATTTTTGGATGGTTTACTGTGTAAGGTTTTTGTTTTTGCTGAGCGGAGGTTTTGCTTGAATATGGGATTTTTGTTTAGGGGAGGTACAGGAAATATTTTTGCTTGGTGAGAATTTTTGACTGAATAGCCGCACTCTGCACACTGTATAGTGGGAGTGCAGCTGGGTGCTGGATGACCTTACATCAGGACGGTGCAGAACAAAGCATGGTAGGTGAGTAATAGGGGAAAAGATCAACTTCAGGCAGACCACAGACAATACTGGTGACTACTGATTTGCACTCTGCTTGATTTTTTTTTTTTTTTTTGGGGTGGGGGGGCACAGCTTCCACAGTTCCAGTTCTAATTAAGCTTCTCATATAGAAGCTGTCACTTTATGAATGATTAGCAGTAACAAAGGCAAATACATGTGCATCATGCATCCTCTGGAAAGTCTGAAATTTTGTTTTAAAACCCGCACTGTCAAAAATATCCAGTAAGCAGACAGCATCTTTTTTTGGAATAGAAAATGATTGTGAATGTCTGTCTCTGGGGAGGCTAACCAGTCAAGCATTCCTTTCTCAATATGGTATAATAAGTCTGAAATTACGTGCCGCAAAAGTACACGAGGCTTGGAGCAATTTTGTAATTTCTATATTTACATTTCATTGTACTGGTCCATTCGAGTCCCCCTTTTTGTGACACAAGAAGCAATCTCAAATGTATGAAAGCTGAAAAGAAAAAAGTTTCCAGGTTTTGAGTCACAGCCTCTCTCCGCCGCTCAGCAGAGCATTAGAAAAATGAAGGCTTAGAAAATGGATGTAATAGACATAGTAGAAGCAGAACAATACCCGGGTACATCATTCTCCCTGATGCTTAATGTTAATATTTAATGTGTTGTGGCTTTTGTCATATGGAAATAAAAAGGGAGTTTTAAAGGTATGCTCTTATTTTAGTTCTTTGCTAGCTTCCATTTTTGAATGTATTTTTCCTAATGTTTATTGTTACTGTTATTTTATTTTTCATTTACTTTGCCAGGTATGATGCTTTTTAGGGTGCTTTTCTTACCGAGCCTTCCCCGCAGTGATTTAGATTGCATTTCTTGAGTTGTTAGAAATCCAGACCCACAATAAAACAGAAAATAAATTAAACAGTGCTAGCTATAAAAAAATAAAAAAATAAAATAAAATGTAATTCTTAATACATAAATGAAATACATATATCACAGCTCTTTTATCTTCCAAAGGGTTTGTATTTATGTTCATCCAGTCCAGGCATTTACAGAGCTTTATCACACAGCACAGCTAAGTGGATAGCACCACTTATAATTAACAAAAATGAATACATTGCAGCTTACTGGTCCTTTGTGGTGGCCACATTAGTATTTTTCAGGCCATCTTTATTTTTACCTGGTAATCCTGCCAGCACCACACTTTATTTAAAAAAATAAAATAAAAAATCATAATTTGCCAGTGAAAGCGCATGTGAATTCATTCTGTGCAAATGGGGCAGAGAACCCATTGTTATTCGGCTATTTCCCATGCTGTTCGATTGTTTTTCATGACTGCAATGTGATGTCTGTTTTTGTGCTGGAGACATGAAAACAAGATTAGTCATGATGGGAAGATCCCCCAACTGTTGTCCAACCAGCCAGGAACGCTTTCAATGTAAATAAAGTTGGCACCCAGGTGAGGATGAATAAAATGACTCTTTATTTCATCAAAGAATTACACATATTCCAAATGGAGTCAACAGTCTGGAAAGCAGCTTCTCACTGGCAGAAACTATGGTGTGGCACTGGAACTCAGAGTCAGCCTATCTACTCTGCCCTTTGTCCCTAATATGTCATGCAACTAGACCGCCACTTGCTAGAAGTGACAGTCATATGCCTAGCCTGGCTCTAGCCTATGCTAGTTATTGAGCCCTAAGCTCAAACAAAGTTATAGAATCCCAGCCCAGAAGGGACAGGGTTTACTAAAATAACAGGAGCTGTATATAAACTCTATTTCAATCAACAGGTTCAGCTACTAATATACTGGAAGATGACCACTACACACAGAGTATCACAGACCTAGCTATCTGGCACTGTACATGTGCCATAATAACAATCGGAGAGAAAAAAGTCTGTCACATGGATTTAGATACACACTTAAGAAGCTACGGACATCTTCAGTATAACTAATTGACCATAGGAATACTTGGCAAATAGTCTTTGCTTCTGGTCTGGGTGAAAATACAACAGCAGTAGTAGCCCCTGTGGGTATAAAACCATGTGGCTCAGTTCTGTGTTTGTGTCTCTCTCTCTCTCCAATTTCTCCTTCTGGGGTTTCCAATCCAGACCCACAGAGACAGGAAGTGATGTAAATAAACAATTCTGTGAACATCAAGCAAAACAACCACTTACAGACAGTAGAGGGGAAGTAGATCCCTACACAGCAACCTTAAAACTCTCTGGTATTTCATAATGTGTTTATGTAGGAACTAACTTCATTT
Organism: Lithobates sylvaticus; assembly: GCA_028564925.1. NCBI lineage: Eukaryota > Metazoa > Chordata > Amphibia > Anura > Ranidae > Lithobates > Lithobates sylvaticus. Next base: position 510,167,857 of record CM053027.1, read on the forward strand.
AAGTTTTGGAGTAGTGCTTAAAAAAGAAGTAGAACTGAGTGATCAAACACATCTGATCACTCAGTTCTTCCCTCCCCTTTGAGCAGAGAGCCAGGCCTTTTTCAGACTCCTGGTCTCTGCTCTGCCCCTCCTGCGCTCAATGGAGCACTGGGCTGTGGAGATGGTGGGAGGGGCTGGCTCAGGCTCTCTGTGTATAGCTGAGAGGCTGAGCCAGGTGCCGGTCCAGGTTTCTAGGTGGACCATATGGTCAGGATCTTTTCAGAGCCTGGACCGTCTCTCTGACCTCAGTCAACAGTGGGCTTTAGCCCACTGTTTGCTGAAAATGGGTCACAGGGGTGCAGAAAGAACTGCACTCCTGTGATCCATAGGAGAAGCACAGCTAAACAAGCTTTGGCTATGCTTCTGCTTTAAAATTCATCATGTCTTTGAAATATGTGATTTTATATACTGAGCTTTAATATTTATCATAATTGTAATGGAAGGGTTACTGTCTGGTGATCCACAGTCATCTACATCCTGCAAACACCAGCTGGCACAGCCAGCTACACCAACCCTCGTTCCACTCTGTGTCCTGACACCTCCTGTCATCACTACCAGGGGTGTTACACAAGAGGTGCAAGAAAAAAAACCCCTCTCCAGCTCAAACTCTACTAGGTATGCGACAGTCCCGAGTCAGGGTTTGGAGCTTAAAGACTTTAAAGCAATTCGGGTGGTAAGAAGTCTCAAATCCTGTGTCCAGGTCCTACTGGAGGCCTACAGGTTGTGTTAGTATGCAGGTGTGCAGACTCATTATAAGCCAAGCCTGAGTATAGCTCAGAGCTCCCATTTTGGAGACAGAGCTTTGTGTATCAGCCAGGACAGGAGGGCCATGTGTTCCTGCCAGGAGACTGTACACCATGTTGGGGGGATGAGGTGAGGAGCTGCAACTAAAGGCTGAGTGAGCCTAAAGAGACAGAAAACTGGGTGCTACCAACAGCAGTACAGCTTACAAGAGTGCCATTGACTGCTCACTGTTGGAAATCACCTGCGTGAGAATCGTTGTGTCTGAACTTTAACGTTTCGTTTTTCCTTTGCCCTAAAATAAATTAAGACTGGCACACCTAACTTGCCCACTACCACTGAGCTAAGCATCCCCCAATATCACAATACATATAAAGTAAGTCCTCTACATACAAACATTCAGCTTGCAAACTTTCAAAGATGTTAATATGTGTTTGCATGTCCAATACTGTAAAGCTGGACACACACACTCAGTTTTTTTTTTTGTTCAACCCAGTGGGCTGAACGAAAAAAAAAAAAAAAACTGACAGATCTCTGTACCAACATAAGCAATGTTGGTGCAGCAATTTTCCATACTGTGCCTTTGTGTTCTGACTGGGGGGGCCAGAACACACTAATCAGTGCTCTCAGCCTTTGTCTGCATGCGCTGATCTTTGCTGGACTTCCAAACAAGTTGAACTTGCAAACGAGCTCCCGGAACAGAATTCATTCGTAAGTAGGGGATTTACTGTACATAGTTTATGACTAGCGATGGGTGAATCAGGCAAAGTTGGTTGGCTTGACATTTGATGAACCCAGTTGATTCATAGTGTTTCATCTCATTGAAACCTTGTTATTTTTTTTCTACCCTTTTTAAGACTAATTTGCAAGATTTTGTTAATATAAAAGGGTGCCAGTAGCTGGGCACCACCATAGGGGGTATGTACTGGGAGAGGTCCTTTTAATGCAGCCTAAATGAGAACATTAAAAATACACAAATCCTTTTATTAACACGCTTTGGGGATGCCTTAAACGTAGATGTTGTTTAGCAGTATGAGACACTCCTTTAAAAGTGACATTGTTTAACCACCTCAATACAGTGCATTTTCACCCCCTTCCTGCCCAAGCCATTTTTCAGCTTTCAGCACTGTTACACTTTATTTTTTGCGCTATAAACAAAAGAAAGGGACAAGTTTAAAAAAAAAAAAACAATATTTTTTACTTTTGGCTATACTAAATATCCCCAAAAAATATGTTAAATTTTTTTTTTCCTCAGTTTAGGCCGATACGTATTCTTCTACATATTTTTGGTAAAAAAAATCACAATAAGCGTATATTGATTGGTTTGCACAAAAGTTATAGCGTCTACAAAATGGAGGATAGATTTATAGCATTTTTATTTTTTTTAACTAGTAATGGCGGCGATCTGCGATTTTTATTGTGACTGCGATATTGTGACGGACATATCAGACACTTTTGACACATTTTTGGGACCATTCACATTTATACAGCGATCTGTGCTATAAAAATGCATTGATTACTGTATAAATGTGACGGGCAGGGAAGGGGTTAACACTAGGGGGCGCTAAAGGGGTTAATATGTTCCCTGGGAGTGATTCTAACTGTAGGGGGAGGGGATTCACAAGGGGAGGAGACCGATCTGTGTTTCTCTGTACTGAGAACACACCATCGGTCTCCTCTCCTCTGACAGGACCGTGGATCTGTGTGTTTACATACACAGATCCACGGTCCTGCTGTGTTACCGGGCAATCGCGGGTGCCCTGCGGACATCGCGGCCGCCGGGCACGCGCATCGGGTGCCCAGTGACACGGCGGGCGCACTCCCTGGAGGGCTGGGATGACGCCCTCCCGCCACGAGAGCTGCGCCGCCTGGCCATCAGCCAACAGCCGGCGGTCGCTAAGCAGTTAAAAACAGTGGTCGGGGATGTGTCACTTAACACCTCTAAATGACAGATACTTCACCTGATTCTGCTGCTAAACAAATCAGGGCGTCAATTAGTAGCTAATGCTGTTAAATGACAGATTCTCACTTCTGTTTGTAAAGAAAAAGACTGGGGATCCTGGGTGACATCTTTGACTCAATATGGCCAAGAGTGAAGATTGGGTCCATGATGTCACCCATCAAAGTTGGCCAGGGATCTGTTATTTGTGATGGAAGTAGTATCATCATTTTGGATCTACATTGTGGATCTACATACCTGGACAACATGATTGACGTTGGATTAACATAGTGGGACATCATTGTTTGTTTATTTTTTCTTTTGTTTTAAATCTAATAAAGGAAATTTTTCATGGTGTAGGTGTTTTTATTTTTATTTTTTTTTTAAAGAGTGACAAGGGCTACTATGTACCCCGTAGTCTTTCACCTGCAAGGGACAGATATCTGGGGGCAAGGTACCCTCCTACTCTTGGAGGCATGTGGACTGGTTCAGGAGGGATTGTGGGGATAAAGGTCTCATCCCCAAATCCTGTCCCCCAAAAGGGAGATCTGTGTGTGTGGGGGGGAGGGTATTTTAGACTAATAGTACCTCTTGTTGTTACTCAGTAAATAACCCACAACATGAAAAAAAAAACTTTATTCAATAAAAAAATAAACAATGCCACCAAATGTAAATCCAAAGTCAATCTTGTTATTTTATGTGAATCACAACCCGCCATCACAACGACCCGCTGCCTGACAATATTCAACCACCACTACTCCCGTCACAAATGACAGATCATGATCCAGGAGTTTAAATGGGTGAACTGGCCAGATATGGCCAGTTAATTCCCTGAGCTGTGAACGAGTTGGTTTTGGGTCAAACTCATATTCAACCTGATACCGAAACTCATCTCTACTTATAACATTCAGCCCTCAAAAATTCCACTCGCCTGCTCGCAATTTGCGAGTGGAATTTAATGCAGGGCGAATGAGGAGCGGGGATGGACCAGGCTGACCGTTTCCTGGCTGAAGAGATTAGCCAGGAAACTGACAGCCGGAGGACACAGAGCGGCAGGACCGGACTGCCCTGGCGCCGCTTTGAGCTGAGGTGAGGCTGCAGCGCTCCCCTCACTCTCTCCTCCTCTTGTTATGTGTCTGCTGTGCTGTGTGTCACGGAACTGTCTGGGTCTGTGTTCGGCGCACGGTGTAACTAGGTCCCGCCCCCCTAAACCAGCTCGTGTGATAGTATCAGTGTTCCGCCTATGAAACGAGCTGGTCTAGGGGGGCGGGACCTAGTTACACCGCGCGGCGAACACAGACCCAGCCAGCTCCGTGACACACACAGCGGGACATCCCTGCTGTGTGTGTGATCCATCCAGTGGAGTCCATGTGAGTCTCTAATGATGATGAGGGCACAGTAAAGCTGCATTAATGGGGCACCAAAAAGCTGTATTGATGGGGCACAGAAGATCTGCATTAATGGGTCACAGTAAAGCTGCATTAATGGGTCACAGTCAAGCTGCATTGATGGGGCACAGTGAGGCTGCAGGCACAGAGAGGCTACGTTCACAGGCACAGAGAGGCTACGTTCACGGGCACAGAGAGGCTGCGTTCACGGGCACAGAGAGGCTGCATTCATGTCACGGGCACAGAGAGTCTGCGTTTACGGGCACAGAGAGGCTGCACTCACGTCACGGGCACAGAGAGGCTGCGTTCACATCACGGGCACAGAGAGGCTGCTTTTACGGGCACAGTGAGGCTGCACAGTGAGGCTGCGGGCACAGTGAGGCTGCATTCACAGGCACAGCGAGGCTGCATTAACAGGCACAGTGAGGCTGCATTAATGCGGCAGTGAGGCTGCGTTCATGGACACAGTGGGGCTGCAATGATGGGCACAGTAAGAGTGCATTGATGGGCATAGTGAGGCTGCATTCATTGGCACTGTAAAGCTGCATTTGATGGGCACAGTTAGTCTGCATTGATGGGCACAGTGAGGCAGCATTGATGGGCACCGTAAAGCTGCATTGATGGGCACAGTGAGGCTGCATTCATGGGCACCGTAAAAGTTGCATTTGATGGGCACAGTGAGGCTGCATTTGATGGGTACTGATATGCTTTATGTTAATATTGTTAAAGTTGTTGTTATTTATTTTTGGAACTTAATTCTGCTTTAACAGTGTAATTTCATGAGATAATTTACAAGGGCGTGTTTAGGGGCGGACTTAGGGGTGGGGCAGGGGAGAGGTTGGGTGGGGCACTTGGTGGCGAGTAACTCTGAAGGCCTGGCTAGTGGCTCAGGACTTGAAATTTTGAGCCCTGCTGTATATATACAGTATATAAAGCCATTTTCTTCTAGTTGATTAAAAAAGTTGATAAGCTGTGCTTCAGCATATTAGAGCTGTAGTTTTACACCACCGCCCACTGAGAAACAAGACATTACTGTGTGTGATGTATTGCAGAGTAGAACATACACAACCGCCCACAGAGAAGCATCAAGTTTGCGTACTTGCAGTGCTCTTCTCACATCGTGGAAAGACGTCAGCTGTTTACACGAGGTATCTTCCTGCAGAAATTGGTTTAATGAGCCATTGCATGTCTAATGTATATCACAGTCATCATTTAGACAAAGCTACTTTAAATTACCCTTGTTTATCTACTATGCTATGCTTGGCTACATGCGTTTATCAAGGATGTAATTTGCTTACGTAATCCCATTTTACAGAGTTTTTTTTTTAAAATATGTGACAATAGTCACTGCAGAGGAGTGAAATAGTTTTTATAAAGTGTTGAGTTATTGTTTTAAAGCAGCTATTTAGAGGGTGTTATAACCAAGTGATCCTTTTAGGAGTAGGCGGAGTGTGTGCTAATAGATTTATTATGATAGAACTTTAGTAGCACATACAATTGTTTCTAATTTTAAGGGAAAGTTCCAAGTTTTGAGAATTTGTACTTCAGTTTTTTTACTTTAGCCCTGGAAGTGTCTGATACTTTAACCACTACCTGCCCGCCCACTGTCATATGACGGCGGGACGAGCAGCTCTCGTTCTGGGCCGCCGTCATATGACATGATTGCTTCCCGGGCCAGTAGGGGGCGCGCGCGTGACGCGCGTGCCGGGCACCCGCGATTGCCCAGTAACTGAGCAGGACCGTGATCTGTGTGTGTAAACAGTACAGTTATAAGCACGGGAAACATGCGCCCCTTTACAGGCATACTATACACACACCCCAGGTACGAAATGTAAAGGAATATTACACTTTTATTGTTTCACTTTAAGCATTATTAAAATCACTGCTCCTGAAAAAACTGCAGTTTTTAAAACTTTTTTTTGCATTGATACATGTCCCCTGGGGCAGGACCCAGGTCCCCAAACACTTTTTATGACAATAACTTGCATATAGGCTTTTAAAATTAGCACATTAGATTTCTCCCATAGACTTTTACTTCCGAGGCTTTTCGAATTTGCCGCGAACACCCTAAATTGTTCGCTGTTCGGTGAACAGGCAAACAGACAATGTTCTATCTTTACAGCCACTTTAACTTTATTGCTATCACAAGGGCTTTATAAGCACATTATGTGATAACTATAGAACAATTGGAGGTAATATTATCATAGATTTATTATGATAGAACTTTAGTAGCACATACAATTGTACTTCAGCTTTTTTACTTTAGCCCTGGAAGTGTCTGATACTTTAAAAGCCTTTACAAGTTATCAGCTTAACCATGAACAATATCTTCTTTCATAGGTTAACATCCTAGAAAGATATGGAAACAATGTTTCCCCCTTAAAGAGATGGGACTTTAAAGGCACAGAGATTTAAACAAGAATAGTATAAAAGTTATAAAGTTTCATTGTATCAAAATTAACATGAAGTAGAGACATATATGCGAGAAAAATATTGAAGTAAAAAGTATTGACTTGCAAAGAGTAAGGTACAAATTACCAGACTATATTAAACATGATATAACAGCAATATTGATAGATTTACATTTTAAAAAATGCATTGACAATTCCAACACGTTTCGGAGGAGTCTTGACTCCTTCCTCAGGGAAGGTCCTTTTTGCAATCAATGTAAGTATAATCAATCTATAAAGTAAAGAGCAAACTACAAACATATTCCTCAAATTATACAGCGACTGGCTGCCTAAATAGCAGTGAACCAGACTACTCTAATAATACTCAGTGTCTTGAATCCACAGCTCTACTTTGGTCAGAACATAACAACTCAGGTCCTCTTTCATCACCTGTGTTTTTATGTGCTGTGGATTCAAGGCACTGTGAGTATTGTATCCATTGTCCCGTTCACTGCCATTTAGGCAGCCAGCCGCTGTATATTTTGAGGAATATGTTTGTAATTTGCACTTTATTTTATAGATTATACTTACATTGATTGCAAAAAGGACTTTCCCTGAGAAGGAGTAAAGACTACTCCAAAATGCGTTGTTGTTGTCAATGAATTTTTATGTAAACCTATCAATATTGCTATTATATCATGTTTGATATGATGAGGTAATTTGTACCTTACTCTTTGCAAGACAGCTTTTTACTTCAGTATTTTTCTTGCATATACGTCTCTACTTCATGTAAATTTTAATACAATTAAACCTTATAGCTTTTATACTATTCTTGTTTAAATCTCTGTGCCTTTAAAGTCATATCTCTTTAAGGGGGAAACATTGTTTCCCTATGTGATAACTATGTGATAGCATGGGCAGGTGAGAGGTGTACTCTTTATGGAGACATCAGAGGTCTATAATACCTCTAATGTCTCCCCTGCCCTCCAGTGCAGCTAATCAAGTACAGATTGTGCTTGATTAGCTGCATCCATGCAAATAGATGTTCCCTGATCACCTCCTGCTCTGAAAGTTATCGCTATTTACCACGCTCCCAGGCTTCCTGGTGGAACTGGAGAGTCTAGGAACCTCCATGGCCAGCGGCAGAGGGGGAGGGGATGGTGGAATTGAAGGTGTGGCCCTTTTCACCACCCATATCACTTTTTATGAACAGACAATCACCGGTTAAAATAGATGGAGGCTAGTTCTTACAGTCTAAAAAATGCCTAAAATATGCCTCAAAAAATGCTCAAAAACACTTTATTTGAGGATTTAGAGGCATTCTCACTGAGATCAAAAACACCCAAATATGCTTCAAAAGTAGCTCATGTAGCTTTTGGAGGATTAGGCATCTAGCTACAGGCATATGAGCATTTATTTATGAACAGCCACTATTTAATTATATGGGGTCTTGTTTGTTGAGAGCTTTGGAGCCTCAAACTACAAACCGCCCAGGCATGAATGGCTCTTACTGCATTCCTGTCACCAAGCAAAGCTGAACTTTAAGCTTTAAAACTTTAAAGTTTGTTTTCACAGAGTCTTTCAGCATCTGATTTAGTTTTATAGTGTTTTGTTAACTCTACTCTTTGAATAATTATCTGTAGTATTAAAATTCAGAAGTGTACCAGTTTGCAAAACAGACACCCTACTGCACAGATCACAAGCCTTCTGCTGGGGCCCTGAGCACTATTAACCTTACTTTCAAGGAACAACTGCCTGGCAAGAGATTGTACTTACTTGAGGCTGGGTTCACCCATGTGCGGCCATGGGTTTGTGCCTGCGGTCTGGTGCATGTCTGTCCACCGGTTCAGGTGCGATTCGGGTCTGAATTTTTGCCTGAATTCGCACCTGAACCAGACCCAAACACGCACTGGCCCGTTTTTCAATCTGGACCACGGCCGCTCTGGACAAGTGTGAACCGGCTCCATTGAGAGACGGTCACACTTGTCTGTCATGCGAATTGGATGCGAGGAAACGCGCATCCAATTTGCATATGTGTGAACCCAGCCTTACTTTGTGCGTTATACAAAGTATCATATGTAATATGTAAAGTACCAATTTACTACAGTTTAATTGTCGCACTTGAGGTAAATATCGCAAATGTATTAATTACCTGTGGTAACTATATCAAACAAATGCGATGTTACATTAAAGTCAATTCACAAAAAAAAATTCAAGTTGAAACATTCAGTAACAGTATTCCTACAACTAGTGGCAGCTCCAGCTTAGGGATGCTGGATAGTGACTTATTTTATGGTTAAATTTTTCTTTATCAATGCTCATCAAGGTACAAAATCGGTAGGCTTTAGTATAGCATAAGGTCAAGGCTAATGCCCCGTACACACGATCGGATTTTCCGATAACAAATGTTGGATGTGAGCTTGTTGGCGGAAAGTCCGATCGTGTGTATGCTCCATCGAACATTTGTTGTCGGACATTCCGCCAACAAATGTTGACTAGCAGGTTCTCAAATTTTCTGCCAACTAATTTTTGTTGTCGGACTTTCCGATCATGTGTACACAAGTCCGTCGCACAAAAGTCCACGCATGCTTGGAATCAAGTACGAGCCGGAAGCGCTCGGTCTTGTAAAACTAGCGTTGGTAATGGAGATATCACATGATTATCGAACTTCCTTTTTATCGGCTCGCCCATACGTCTTGTACGTCACTACGTTCGTAATTGTTGGCCAACATTTGTGTGACCGTGTGTATGCAAGACAAGTTGGAGCCAACAACCTTCGAACAAAATTCCATGGTTTTGTTGTCGGAAAGTACAATCGTGTGTACGGGGAATAAGAAAAACCATCAGAAGGTAAAACTCAGAGGTAGGAATACCATTATACAACAACAATGTAATAAACAGCAGATATCAGTTTTTTTTAGCACAGAGCAATACCCAGGATGGCTAGGATCAGATTGAGAAGTGCAATATAGAGAGGGATAAGACTGGCAGCAGGCAATGAGTTTCATGTGGTGCAGAGGAGGTGGGTAAGCCATCGATGCCAGGAATGATAAAAATCAGGATAGGAATTAATGGATATTGACTTCTTTTATCCTGTGAGGTCCTACTATCTGGGTTTCTTCTCAAGCTTATGGTGGCAGTGATTGTCAGAAATCAAGCATAATTTTGCAACTTGGTGTAAGGTAAAAAGCATTTTAAATAACAATTAATTTAAAAAATGTTGTTCATAACTATACATTATAACAGGAAGAGATAAATAAAATCTCATTGTGATGGATCAGGAACATAATTAGCATGCTCGTGATTTGGCAGAGTAATTGATTTTTCTTCATCTCATGTTGTGCCGATGTCTCAGAATTTCTGCAGAGTTTGTAGAGCACGGTAGTACAGTGTTAATTAGAAGATTTTAGATTCTACCAGACTGCATTGCACACCTCCCTCAATGTTTGTGGGTACTTTGGGCTCCTTCTATATTACAAAAACTTACCAATAGATTATGTGTAAATTCCCCCTAAATCACGCATTAGTGCTTGTGGGCTTGGAACATAAAAAGAAGAAGAATTTTAGGATCACACGTACTTATTCCCCAAGCAGATCTCTATTTTGCAGACTGGCAAGTTCCCACTATTGAGTTGCACCTCTTAAAGCACGTTTAGATTTTGGTTGCTGTAAGCAGCAAACTTTCTTTTATTGCCATGACATAAAATTCAGGACATGAGTAACGCAAATTGTATTAATTCCACAGTTCTGTCTTTATCCTTTACAGTATCTGTGTTATGTCCATTCACAAGATACCTATTGCAGTGAAAACAGGTTCAGAAATCACATTGCTACAAGGAAAAGCTAGAATGGCCTGCACTGGTTTCAGTCAATGAGATAGCTTGGTGTTCTTTATACTATATATATATTAAACACATTTTTAAAAAAAATATATTACAGTTTGCCAATCCTTAAATGTGGTTGCTGTATTCGTTTTCTATTTTGGACTTTGTTATTCCTATATTTTTACCTGGTTTCACCTGTCCAGGAACACACTTAGTGGTTGATTAACTAAAGGCAAATAGACTGTGCACTCTGCAAGTGCAGGTACTAGAGTTTAGTAAATGAGGTGAATACCCAATCACATGCAAGGGAAATGAAAAAAAAAAAAAAGCTATGGGGCAACTGCACTTGCAAAATGAATAGTATTTTTGCCTTTAGTAAATCAATCCCTTTCTGTCTCATGTTGGCTCCTGTGGAGCTCCTAAAGGAGCAATGGAGCCACTCTTGGACAGCAGCACTGTCTATAGAGGGTAGCGTTGGACAGACTAGTAGATTTAGATGGAATTAACATAAGCGACTAAGCAAATAAAGCCTATCTTCATCTAACACATTTTAACCAGTTACAGAGTTTTTGTTTTTCTTTTGGGATTTAGGTTTTACCCCTATGAATAAAAGTTGACCATTGTAAGCACCCCTGTCAGAGTTAAATGGTTTGTCTCGACCCCCTAACTGTCACTTTTGCTGCACAGCTTGGTCTGTTAAAGTGGAACTAAAGTCTGCAATAATTACCTTTGCTTCAATAATCCAATACCCACATGGTCCTTCGCTGGTGTCGGCATTTCCTCCCTGGCTTCTTCTAGGTGCTAGTCATTGCATGTCTCTTCTACAATAAAGAGCCTGCTCACGGTTGTTTCATTTTAGATTTAAGTTCCAGTTGAAAAGTAACAGCAGGATCACCAGATTTAAAAAGTTACAAGGTGACCAAAAAAAAACAAAGACTTATTTTATTAATGCTAGTGACAGACTGCATCATATCTGACTTTTTTCATTTTGCCTTTGGGCCAATTTAAGGTACTAGAACAGGAAAGGTCACAAATTCTGCTGCCATTGCTGTTTTATATACAAATAAAACAATCTGACATGCAAGTGTTTGAAAGGGGACATGATGTCAAACCAGGACCATTTATCCTAATGTACCAAAGCTTTCTCAAAATGCAAACTAACCTAAAGTGGTTTTGCAAATCTTTGTTGACTTTGTAGCAAACAGTCTTGTCTTCTTCAGCTGATTTTGACTGTCCAGCATAAAGTTCTGGAATAATCAGTAAATTGCTGGATGTTTATGTAAATCCAATTTCTAAAATCATACAATGAAGGAAACTGCTATCTTATGCACCATGCAGTTGCCATGGTGCTGCACTTTTAATCAGTTACGACACCAGCCCTTGGGTTCGGTTGAAGGCACAAGCAACTGTGGCGGTGTAGTTCACAGCATACTTTTTTTGGGAAACAGTTCAATCAATAGGTGTAGTGCTGCTTTAACATTAACATGTTATTGTAATTCCAAAAGCTGTTTTCAGTCTATTTATATCTGCAGCTTTCATTCAAATTGTATCTTTTTATCCTGCCATGAAAGTCCTTCCTGTTTCAAACCTTATAGCAGGGTGTGGAAAGAGCAATAGACTTAGGGGTTGATTTACTAAAATTGGAGATGAAAAAACGGCCGCAGCTCTGTATAGTAACCAATCAGCTTCGATTTTTTTTTTTTTGTTTTGTCAAAGCTTGTTTGAACAAGCTGAAGTTAGAAGCCGATTGGCTACCATACACAGCTGCACAAGATTTTGCCTTCTCTAGTTGTAAAAAGTTACATATGTCTCCAATGATGGTTGTCCTCTCTTGGTAGCACAACTGTCCCCTTTGTAGCAGCCCTACATCTGGGTTATGGTGGGATGTCAAGCACTGAAACTTCTTCCTATGTTGAGAAGTATTATGCCTCATTTCCACTGAGCGGAACGGTTCGAGTCGGTACAGTTTCCACTGCAAGTCGGACCGCCAGGGGCCATACAGGGTTTAGAAAAAATGTTTTGACGTGAGCATTGACGTTTCTTCTGTCCGCCAATCAGTGGAATGTATTGTGTGATGCCAGTAGCTCCGCACTAACCATACCGTACCATTTTCTATGGCCCCACATCTGAAGCGGGACCATGAATGGTGCGGTATGGTTCGGTTTTGACAGGCCACTTTCATAATGGAAACACTCAAAATAGCGTACCGTACCGAACCAACCTGAACCGATCCGCTCAGTGGAAATGAGGCATTAGTGAACTATGACTATTGAGTACATTACACTGTCTTTCCTGTGCTTTCCTGAAGGAATAGACATGCACACTTTTGTGGATAGTTGAGGATATGTCTTAGAGGCTATGCTCAAACTGTCCAACTTTGCTCATGTCATGACATCTGTAAAGAGTAATACTGTTTATGGTTGAACGCTGTATGTTTTGTGCAACCTGTATATTCTTTAAACAAATACAAAGTTACTAAAAAAAGTTACAAATGAAAAGAAAAAAAGGTAATTCAAAAAAACTCAACTTAGCTGTGACTGAGTCTCCTATACACTGAGGTACCCCTGGATATCCCAAGCTTGGTGTTGATGACCTTAAGGCATGTAATGCCTTATTCAATAATTTCAACATAAGGCTATAGCTGTTTAGGGCACATACACCTGATCACATGCAGCCTTGTTAGAGACTACTCATATACATTGCTCGGGCATGGTCCTCTGTGGTCACTATCAGGAAGTTGTTGCAGAGAAACAATGATGTGCAGCCAACACTCGAGCGTGTGCATGCAGACAGGAATGGCTGAAAAAGTCTGAGGGTGAATAACAGCACGAGATGAAAAAATAGAATTAGGAGGTTTTGTAATGGAGAAAAAAATGGCAATTGCTGATAATAGGCAGTGTTTTAGGACAGTGGTCATCCCAGGGTCCACTAACAGGCCAGGTTTGCAAGATAACAGAAATACATCACAGGTGATATCATTTGCTGCTCAGTGATTGCAGAATTCTAGTCTGCATCTCCCCAAGGTAATACATAAAACCTGGCATGTTAGTGGGCCTTGAGGACAGGGTTGATGACCACTGCTTTAGGACACTAGATGTTCTGCAGGGTTAACTTTAGGTATATGGGAAAAAAGAACAAAGACAATGAAACACTGTTAAAATGTTGGTATTCTGCAGATCATCTTATTTAAATCCTAGATCAAAGTGGCAGTCTTCTTCCCTATACTGCAGAAAAAAAGATGCTATCTTTCAATTTTACAGAGAATTTTTTCCTTTTTACAATATAATGTATTTCATTGGGAAAGCATTGGGAGTCTAATAGGTCGCTGATGTTTTCATAAAGTGAACCTGCCCATGCTATCACACAGGGCAGTGTCTCTCAACCTTAGGCATGCACACAGGGTGTGCCGGGTGTGCCTAGGAAAATCCTAGTTCGGTGGATCGATCTCTATTTTTCTCCTGCAACTGCTGAAAGTAGGCTTCTGCTCCTCTCTCTTGCACCAGCATTCAGGTGCTACAGGAAGAAAATATAGGGGTTTGGTAACAGTAAATGCTACCCCCTCTGCCCCTTATGTCCCTCTTGTTTCTGCTGCCCGGCCCCAGGTGTGCTCCCCTGGTCCCCCCTGCCCCCCACAGCTCTGCCAGCTTCCCCTCCTCTCCTCTTCCGCCAACTGCTGTGAGGGATTGTTTCAGGATGGAGAGCGGGGAAGGGGCCAGCAAATATATAATTTTCCGGGCCCCTTCCTTCCTAAATGAACACAGTGAGTGATCAGTACTACCATTCACTGTCTTCATTTATAACTGAAGCAAAGTAAACTGTGTTGTTATTGTGGGAATGAACAGGAAGCCGCTCAGCACAGAACACTTCTCATGCATTCACTGTCTAGTGCAGCATGTGTGTTTGAGCTTTGGGGTGCACACCCTAATGCAATAGACTGTGCACACCTATGCTCTCAACCTTTTTCCAGTCAAGGCACCCTTTAAAATTCTGCACAATCTTGAGGTACCCCATTCTAAAATATATAAAACTAAACTAATAGTTTTACATAATGCAGCAACATAAACACACGTAGGACAACTAACATTGGTGTCAATTTATTCTTTCAAAGCGAATACACTTTTGCACACTGGCAGAGCCGATCGGCCCTATAGGCACACTATGCAAGCTGCTTAGGGCCCCGCCGCTGTGGGGGGGCCACCAAGACCCAGCATCCCCCCTGCACCTCTGGCTGGCCGTTTAGAGTGCAGTGAGGAGAGGTGAGAGGAGGTGGAAGGCGGCGAACGGCAGCTCTATGGTGCCTGAGTGGGCGGCAGGATCTCCCTGGGGTTTGTAGTACTCTCAGTGTATACAGTGGAGAGGAGAAGGGAGGGGCCTCTGACCCAGGCAGGTATCAGTTTCACTTTCACTCTGCTTGAACACTGTTGCTGATGCCCGGGTCAGAGGCCCCTCCCCTCTCCGCTGTATACATTCGGAGATAGAACTACTAGCCCCAGGGAGATCCCCCCTGCCTGTGGACACCATATAGCTGCCGATCGCCGCCTCCCACCTCCACCAGCCAGGTACAGGGGAACCTCTGCAAGGGGGGGAGTCAGCTGTTTGGGGGCCCAAATGTAAGAGGGGGGCTTTCTGGGGACACTAATGTAAGGAAGGGGGCCTCTGGGGACACTAATGTAAGAGGGGGGCTCTCTGGGGACACTAATGTAAGGACGGGGCCCTCTGGGGACACTAATGTAAGGACGGGGCCCTCTGGGGACACTGATGTAAGGACGGGGCCCTCTGGGGACACTGATGTAAGAGGGGGCCCTCTGGGGACACTGATGTAAGAGGGGCCCCCTGGGGACACTGATGTAAGAGGGGGCCCCCTGGGGACACTAATGTCAGAGGGGGGGCTCTCTGGGGACCCTGATGTAAGGGGAGGCTCTCTGGGGACCCTGATGTAGGGGGAGACTCTCTGAGGGCACTGATTTAAGGGGGGCTCTCTGGGGACCCTGATGTAAGGGGAGGCTCTCTGGGGATCCTGATGTAAGGGGAGGCTCTCTGGGGACCCTAATGTAGGGGGAGGCTCTCTGGGGACCCTGATGTAAGGGGGGCTCTCTGGGGACCCTAATGTAGGGGGAGGCTCTCTGGGGACCCTGATGTAAGGGGGGCTCTCTGGGGACCCTGATGTAAGGGGAGGCTCTCTGGGGACCCTAATGTAGGGAAGGCTCTCTGGGGACCCTAATGTAGGGTGAGGCTCTCTAGGGACCCTGATGTAAGGGGGGCTCTCTGGGGACCCTAATGTAGGGGGAGGCTCTCTGGGGACCCTGATGTAAGGGGGGGCTTTCTGGGGACCCTGATGTAGGGGGAGACTCTCTGAGGACACTGATTTAAGGGGGGCTGTCTGGGGACCCTTGTGTAAGGGAGGCTCTCTGGGGACCTTGGTGTAAGGAGGGGCTCTCTGAGGACCCTGATGTAAGGGGGCTCTCTGAGGACCCTGATGTAAGGGGGGCTCTCTGGGGACCTCATTCTGTTCTATATTGTTGTACTTATTCTTTGACTATTTTGTTTAAAGGAGGGAGGATTGTTTTGGGAGCATTGAAGTGTCAGGTGTGACTGTGTGGCAATGGCAAATGGTTTACATAGCTCACGGCATCACGGGTCAAGTAGAGGGCCCCTTAGCAGAATTTTGCGTAGGGCCCCAGGGAGATCAGGATCGGCACTGCACACTGGCAATGATTAGTATTCCAATGTTTCTCTTCTCCCTCAGTTTCTCTCCCTCACTCAGCTGGTGACAGAGAGGGACAAACAAGGATGCTGTGCAGTTGCCCAGTGTCCTCCTTATTAACCGATGATGTCATTAGTTGCTAGGATGCCGACAGCATTGTGTAACTAACACGCAGGCTTGGCCCAAATGCTAGCTTGTATACAATTTAGGGGCAATTTTTAGGCATTTTGCCAAGGAACCCCTGAAGAACCATGGAGGCACCCTGACATAGGGGCTAAAAAATTAAAATAAATGTAATAAAATAAATAAAAATTCAAAGAATGCCTAGCCCCCCACTCCCCTACCCAGTGCATACACATGAATGAAAACAACAGTTGTGCCACACATATACCACCAATGTCAGAGAGAAAGCGATACTTCTAGCGCCATCATTCATGGTTAACTCTAAATTGATAACCTGTTATAGATTTTAAAGCATCACTTATCAAAAATGTTAGGTACCATGGCAATTTTGACAGGTTTAGTATCTATTTTCTCTACCCAATCCTATATTTTATATTTTACCAAGATTTGAGTTTTATATCCTGTTTGTCTCCACTAAAATTTTTTCTTTGGAAAATGTAGAATTGTTTGGTTGATCTAAGTAATTTTCTAGCAAAAAAAATGCTGATTTTAATGTGTGTGAAAAAGTTAAACATTGCCCTGGAAACAAAGTGGTTAAAACACTAGGAGCTATTTGCGAGAAAAGCACAGCTTTCTTCTAAAAAGGACCGGTTGTATGTTTGATAATTATTTATATCGTTAAGGGAGCTGCTTAAGTGGCTAGGCTTTAAAGTAACATCCACCTAGGTCACTCCCTGACTCCCCTTTAAAAAACAAAGCAAACTGATCTTAAAGCGGAAGTAAACACGCTGACATTTTTTTTTCTGCACCTGTAAGGGAAAAGGCATAATGAGCTAGTATGCACCGCATACTAGCTCATTATGAAATACTTACCTTAGAACGAGGCGCCGGCATCTCACTCGGTCCACGCCGAGGGAGATGACATGTTCCCTCGGCGTGTCTTCCGGGTATCGCGGCTCCGGCGCTGTGAGTGGCCGGAGCCGCGATGTCGTCACTCCCGCGCATGCGCGCGCAAGTTTTCTTCCCGGCAGGGTCTGGCGTCTGACGGACTTTCAGCTGAGAATCCCCGGAGTGCATGCGCCTCTGAAGTCAGCGGCTCATTACGAGGGGAATATCTCCTAAACCATACAGGTTATTATAGGCTTGCCTGTAGGTAAAAGTTCAATTTTTGACTATATAACCACTTTAATGTTATCCCTGTGGAAGTGCTCAGACACAAAAATAGACAGGGACACTGTATGACAACATGAGGGCTCTGTAAATGATATTTTCTTTTGGAGGAAAATAAGGGTTTTTCCTAATATCTGGAACCCTATTCATGGATTTTTCTTATTCTGTCCCAGAAATATAAGACCATGGGATGCATGTTTGTAACAGTTCTTTGAAAACAATAAAATGTATTGAAGCAGAAAAATATAAATCATCCCAGGGTTGGAAATATATGGATTCTGTGGACTCTTAATAACCCTAATTAGCAGTGTTTGTGTTTTGTTTATTCTGTGGACTTCTCTTGCTCCATGCTTGTTCCAGGTGAGTAGTTTGGAAACTACTGAAACCAGACTGCCTAGTAGCTAGCAAAATAAGTTCCATTTTAGCAGCCCCAATGAAAAAAAAAAAATATATATATATACAGTATCTGACAAAAGTGAGTACACCCCTCACATTTTTGTAAATATTTTATTATATATTTTCATGTGACAACACTGAAGAAACTACACTTTGCTACAATGTAAAGTAGTGAGTGTACAGCTTGTATAACAGTGTAAATTTGTTGTCCCCTCAAAATAACTCACACAGTCATTAATGTCTAAACCGCTGGCAACAAAAGTGAGTACACCCCTAAGTGAAAATATCAAAATTGGGCCCAATTAGCCATTTTCCCTCCCCGGTGTCATGTGACTTGTTAGTGTTACAAGGTCTCAGGTGTGAATGGGGAGCAGGTGTGTTAAATTTGGTGTTATCGCTCTCACTCTCTCATACTGGTCACTGGAAGTTCAACATGGCAGCTCATGGCAAAGAACTCTCTGAAGATCTGAAAAAAATAATTGTTGCTCTACATAAAGATGGCCTGGGTCCTAAGCTATAAAAAGATTGCCAAGACCCTGAAACTGAGCTGCAGCACGGTGGCCAAGACCATACAGTGGTTTAACAGGACAGGTTCCAGAACAGGCCTCGCCATGGTCAACTAAAGAAGTTAAGTGCACATACTCAGCGTCATATCCAGAGGTTGTCTTTGGGAAATAGACGTATGAGTGCTGCCAGCATTGCTGCAGAGGTTGAAGGGGGAGCATTAAATTCTGTACAAAGCTTTGGTATGCTGACGCCTTAAGAGTTTGTTTCACTGGAACTAAGGGGCCAAGCCCAACCCCTGAAAAACAACCCCACACCATAATCCCCCCTCCACCAAATGATTTGGACCAGTGCATAAAGCAAGCATACCAAGACATTTTGGACAATTTTATGCTCTCAACTTTGTGGGAACAGTTTGGGGATGGCCCCTTCCTGTTCCAACATGACTGCGCACCAGTACACAAAGCAAGGTCCATAAAGACATGGATGAGCGAGTTTGGGGTGGATGAACTTGACTGGCCTGCACAAAGTCCTGAATTCTACCCAATAGAATACCTTTGGGATGAATTAGAGCATAGACTGTGAGCCAGGTCTTCTCATCCAACATCAGTGCCTGACCTCACAAATGCGCTTCGGGAAGAATGGTCAAATATTCCCATAGACACACTCCTAAACCTTGTGGACAGCCTTCCCAGAAGAGTTGAAGCTGTTATAGCTGCAAAGGGTGGGCCAACTCAATATTGAACCCTACGGACTAAAGACTGGGATTCCATTAAAGTTATTGTGCAAATAAAGGCAGGCGTCCCCATAATTTCGGTATTATAGTGTATATTGCATTGTAAGTTCCTAGGGATTGATGTGAATGTACAATATAGATCTAAAATACCTGCATATACATAGTTACATAGTTAGTCTGGTTGAAAAAAGACACAAGTGCATCTAGTTCAACCAATAAAAGGGAAGAAAAAAACAATCCTATATACAATCCTATACCCACAGTTGATCCAGAGGAAGGCAAAAAAAAACAGCAAAGCATGATCCAATTTGCTCCAGCAGGGGAAAAATTCCTACCTGATCCCCCAGAGAGGCAATCGGATATTCCCTGGATCAACTTTACCTATAAATATTTGTATCCAGTTATATTATGTGCATTTAGGAAAGAATCCAGGCATTTTTTTTAAAGCATTTTTTTAAATCTACTGAGCTGGACAGAACCAGCTCTTGAGGGAGTCTATTCCACATTTTCACAGCTCTTACTGTGAAGAAGCCTTTCCTTTTTTGGAGATGACATCACTTTTCCTCCAGACGTAAAGAGTGCCCCCTAGTCCTCTGTGATTATATATATATATATATATATATATATATATATATATTATGACATTCATTTGCATTTACAGCATAAGCAATGAGTGCAATGTCATTCGATTTATTTAGTGATCACCAAACCAATAAACAAGTCGCTATTGTGCTAATTTGCACTTTCGCCAACTTAAACTTATCGGAATATTACACTAACAAATTATACAACCTTTGTTTTTCACAACATGAACGGTGAAATGTCAAAAGAGGAATAAAGCTCTCCTTAAAAAAAAAAAATGCATGCTTCACATTCTGCTACGTTAAAAAAAATCACATTAATGACATATCATTTTAATCAGCAGACTTTTATTGATTTTATTTTGCATGTAATTATATCTAAATTTGTATGTAACTATATGGGATTGTGCACATTACATGAGCACCGTGTGTGAGAAAAATCACTGAAAGATGCATATTTTTTCTGATCTTTTGAATATATATTCCCAATAACAACCAAGAAAAAAATATATGCATCCAAATCTTCTTCCAAATTAAAGCCCTCTCTGTCCCTCAAAAAATGATGTGTAATTTATTAGGGTAGACTACAAGCAACAAATGGGGGTTATTTACAAAAAGGCGAATCCACTTTGCACTACAAGTGTAAACTACAAGTGCAAAGTTCACTTGAAATTGCCCTGAAAGTGCACTTAGATCTGAGGGGGACATGCAAGGAAAATAAAAAACAGCATTTTAGCTTGCGCATTATTGGATAATAAAATCAGCAGAGCTTCCCCTCATTTCAGATCTACCCCTCAGATTTACAGTGACTGCACTTCCTTTCAGTGCAATTTCAAGTGAACTTTGCACTTGTAGTGCAAAGTGGATTTGCCTTTCGTAAATAACCCCCAATGTGCGGAACCGAGACTTTGCCAAAAAAAAAAAAAAAAAAAAACCTCTGGAACTCGAGGGGATTTAGGGAGAAAAAGGCCTACAGACTTAAGCGGTTAAGGGGGAGACGGTTCCAGATCCAAGACCTGGGGCACCTGACAGGGGACTAGCTGTATATAGCTCCGGTGTCTGCAAATTCTACCAGATAAATGTAGTACAAGTTTAACCATTTTCATGTAGTTTAGCTCTCAGCATGCCTGCCTCCTATATTATGCAGCTTTGACATACTTGCGGAAGGCAAAGAATCATTTAACATTTAGGTCAACTATATTCTTAAATAATTAACAATCGACTTCTTAGTTAAACATGTTTGAATATAGTGACATCTAGTGGTCATTTGAGAAACTAGTGAGTAGTGATCACACGCCGTACATACATTGTTTGACTGTGATCATACATGAAGTTTTTTTGGCTTTGTTCTTACCCTTGTCTGACCATTACTCTTCCTTTTCAGAACTGCAGCTATTAGCAGATCATCACTTTTGTAAACAAGGCGCGGAAGATGAAAGTACCCCACAGAGCCAGAACAGCGTGGATAACAGGCCCAAATTGGGGTGTTGTTGCCATGGTAACACAGCTCCGATTCACGCGTCTCAGCAGATGAGCTCATGTCGCTGTTTTATGCAGGATGGCCAACAAGAGAATAACTCACCGGGGAGGCAGCAGGATAGTCAGCTAGACTCTTCAGAAGGTAAAGTATACCGATCTTTTCTCTGCATAGCAGGCTTTCAAATGCCAATAAATGCCACATGTAGTTGCAAATGTATTGTGAATATAAAATTACAGTAGTTTAATTTTGATTAATGTTTAAAATAATAATTATAAACATTTATTCTCAGTTTGCTTTAAAAAAGAAAAACATACAAAATTTCTAAAGGGCTCATTTACACTCTCTTCGGCTTCAACACACGTTAACGTCTAGTTTACACTTGCTTCAAAACAAGGCTTCGGACATGCTTTGCTAAAGCTCTCTGAACCCTAGTCAAAGCCCCTGTCATGAAATAAAATGGTTAGCTTACCTTCTCGTTTACACCTTGCTTTTGCTTTGCTTCAAATAGTATACCCCATGTAGCTTTAGTGGTGCTTCAAAGTATCTTCAAAGCCTCCATAGAAGTCTATGGCAAAGCTCACTTGAAGACCCACCGAAGCCTCATCGAAGCCCCATGAAGCCTCACCGAAGCCCCACCGAAGCCTCATCGAAGCCCCATGAAGCCTCACTGAAGCCCCACCGAAGCCTCTTTGAAGCCCCACGAAGCCTCACCAAAGCCCCACCGAAGCCTCACCGAAGCCCCACCGAAGCCTCATCAAAGCTCCACCAAAGCCACATTGAAGCCCCACTGAAGCCTCATTGAAGCCTCATTGAAGCCTCACGAAGCACCACTGAAGCCTCATTGAAGCCCCACCGAAGCCTCATCGAAGCACCAAGCAAAAGCAAGGTGTAAACAGGACTGTAAGCTAACCATTTTATTTAGTGACGTGAGCTTTGACTGGCGTTCAGAGAGCTTTAACAAAGCGTGTCCCAAGCCATGTTTTGAAGCAAGTGTAAACTAGCCCTAACAGAAAAACTGTCTCAGACCACCTGACTCCTGAATTATTTAAATTGGAAATAAACCCATTATATTAACTTTATCCCAAAACAGTTCATGGCATGCCTCAAATAAGGACTAGTATACTAGTGTGCTTATGTTGGTTCTCAACCAAACTTCCAAATGAGCAAATGGCTGGCGTCATAACTGATCACATGTGCAGCACTGTGGCATCTGCAGATCAAACTAAGATGGTAGCTTCCTTGGCTGTAAAGGACAGGAGGATTTAGCTCTGCTTTAGGTTGTTTTAACTGTAACAACACACACCCATCAGTTAGTCAAGGTTTACACTTGTGTGGGTCGGGACTGATCACAAAATTACGTGTGTTCCTGACCTACAGTGGAAGGGGGAACACTGTGGACCCTGATGTAAAGGGGAACACTGTGGACCCTGATGTAAAGGGGAACACTGTGGACCCTGATGTAAAGGGGAACACTGTGGACCCTGATGTAAAGGGGAACGCTAAAGACGGTATACGGAGTGTTCCCCTATAAACAATACACAGGTAGCTCTGGGGCCCCTATAGACAGCATACAGGGGGCTCCAGGGCCCCTAAAGACAGTACACAAGGGGCTCTAGGGTCCCTATAGGCAGTACACGTGGATCTCCGGTGCCCCTGTAGACAGCACACAGAGACCTCTGGGGCCCCTACAGACAATACACAGGGACCTTTGGGGCCCCTATAGACAGTATGCAGAGAGATGTGTTATAATACCAGGCCCCACATAGTTGGCACACACGTTGGGGCAGGGGAGATCGGTAGGTGAGGGAGGGGAGGTCAGCCTAGATGTAAACAAGGGGAAGTCTTTCAGTCAATTACCAAACTTCTGGCACTAATGTCACTGTCGCACTGAGATCCCAGTGCAGGTCACGTGACAGAGTCTGTGAGCAGTGAGCCTTGAGCCTGCCCGAGACCGAGCTTGCCTTAGCCTGAGCCCGAGCCAGCTGGTTTTTCCACTGTGCATGCGCAGTTCCGAAGCCAGCCCGCAGCCATATTTTTTACAGGCAGCCACCATCCACCAATGGACAACTGGTAAATTGGATGATTTTTACAAACTGTCTGTTAATAGTGTGAACAGTTAGCATCCCCGGTGGTGGGTCATGGTAATGGCAAAAAATCTACCACTAAATAATTTTTTTACTATTTTGGGCCAGTTTTGCTTTAAGGAAAAATAAATAAATTAGGAAATATCTATTATCAGCATTTTACCTACATTGCATCACACCTTCTGACATTTTTGTTGAATAAATGATTTAAAAGTCACAATCTCCTAGTGTTTTATTCAAGTACCATATATACTCGAGTATAAGCCGACCCAAATATAAGCCGAGGCACCAAATTGTACCACAAAAAAATGGGAAAACTTATTGACTCAAGTATAAGCCTAGGGTGAGAAATGCGCAGCTACTGTTAGTGGAAAAGAGGGTCAACAATGCCCATTTGTAGCCTCCCTGTGCCCATTTGCAGCCTCACTGTGCCCATTTGCAGCCATAGGTCCCCCGAACTTCAAACTTGGTAGTTAAAGCGGAGCTGCACTGCCCCTGACATTTTTTTTTTCAATGGTGATTAAAAAAGAAATTCATTTGTAATTTAGTAACTCACCTGTCCTGTTTCTATCACTTGTGCCTTTCGTTTTTTAGCTCCTAAAAAGACTTTATAAAAATTTCCGGTTCGTCCTCCATCTTGCCTGTGGGCATTTGAAACCTCCAGGCATTCTCTTCCTGGATTTCATTGACGCCTCTCATTGTAATCTCACGCATGCGCAGTACAAACTGCATAGGAGGGCCGTCAGCAGCTCCTGTTGCCATCACAATGGCGGCGGGGTCGAAAGTCCCGCCCCGTTGTGATAGCAGAGACCGAACGTGACTGCCGTGATGACGTCACATTCGGTTTCAAGTCTCGCGCTATCTCGGGCCAGGCCGCCGCACTGACTCCTGGGAGCTATGACACAAGCTCCCAGGAGACAGTGCGGGCTAGGGGATATTACGAAATAGCCTTAATATCCCCGCCCATATCTGAGGGAAGGAGAACCGGAAGCGATGGATGGCAAGAAGAAAACAACTAAAGGTAAGTAAAAAAAAAAAAAAACTACTGTTTCGGATGGAGGAAAGTGAGTATTATTTTTTAGATCTATGTATTAAAAACGGGTGGAGCTCCGCTTTAACTGTTCCTAGATGCCCCCTGGCGGCAGCCAAAATGTGGGGTCTCTGGACCCAAAGGGTCCCGAAATAACATTGCTGCAGATGGACACAGTTGACTGACTTTGGGGCCCCGTATCTCTGGGCCACTTGGTTGTAGGAACCCCAAATTTGGTGCACAGACCCAGTGAAACTAGCACTACAACATAACCCATGATGGGGTAGATGGGGTTCCTAGCTCCAAGTGGCCCCGAGATACGGGGCCCCAAAGTCGGTTCGGAAAATGTCAAGCACTTTTCTGCAGCAAATTACATTTTCCGATATGTTGGATATGTTGTAGTGCTAGTTCCACTGGGTTTGCACACCAAATTTAGGGTTCCTAGCACCAAGTGGCCCCGAGATACGGGGCCCCAAAGTCGGGTCTGAAAATGTCTTTCTCTGCTGCAGAAAAGTGCTTGACTCGAGTATAAGCCGAGGGGGGCACTTTCAGCACACAAAAAATGTGCTGAAAAACTCGGCTTATACTCGAGTATATACGGTATATATTATCTTTTATTTGTAGGCACTGTTTGTATAAGGTTCTAATGTTTGCCTGTTTAAATGTGTTGAAAAAAAAAAGGTCTACTTACTTTTTCAAATGACTATGTTGAGCGGGTAACTAACTAATTTCTATAATAAAATATTGTATGCTTATCCAGAGGTCTGAAATCATGTACATTGTCTTTATTTTTAGGAATATCTGCAAGGCTATCAAGTACAGACATAAAAGAGTCAAGAGAGAAAAAGCACAGCAGCTGCATAACCTTTCTAGAAGACAAATAGGTCCCAAAACAAAAGAAAATTAAAGATTTAGTAAGTGTTTCTACATAGAAATTATCATAAAACTGTTTATTGCTAAAGCTTTAAAAGGGCACACATTGATGCAGCTATAAATGAATAAAAAAATATATGATTTTTTAAATGCAGCTAATGTAAGTACATGAATTTGGCTTAGTATCAGCCTATTATAATTCCTGGAATGTAGAACCAATAGTACACACCATTCTTTTTTTTTTATTAAGCCCAGTAGGCTGAACAAAAAAAAACTGACAGCTCCGGTCAGAGTCAGAGTCATCAGTGATAAAAAAAAATGCGGTGTCACTATACTAATGACACTGGCTGGGAAGAGGGTTAAACATCTAGGGCAATCAAGGGGTTAAATGTGTGCCTAATAGACATGTGCAATTAGTTTAGTTATTTTTTTTCGTTTTTCGTTTTTTTTCGTTATGTTCGTTCGTTCGTTTTCGTACGAATGAACGAACGATTCGCTAAAAATTTTAACGAATCGTTCGAATCGAACGAATCCGAAAATAACGAAAATCCGAAAAAAACAAATTAGAAACAACGAATGTACGAATGAAGAAAATCCGAAAAACGAAAACAGGAACAACGAAAATGAAAATGAACGAAAAAAATTTGTACATTCGTAACTTTTTTTTTTTTTGTTGAATTGGTAATTTTCCGTGTCCCTTACAATGGTGCTGCTTAACTTGCTTTGAATAGATTGAACGAAAAAAATCGTACATTCGTAACTTTTTTTTTTTTTTTCGATTCGTAATTTTTCGTGTCTCTTACAATGGTGGTGCTTAACATGCTTCGAATAGATTGAACGAAAAAATTCGTACATTCGTAACTTTTTTTTTTTTTTCGATTCGTAATTTTTCGTGTCTCTTAAAATGTAATAATAGCATACACATTACTTAAAATTATGAATTATGCTCCAATAACGAATCTACAAATGTTACGAATGTACGAATAAATACGAATGCATCCGAATTTCGAATAAACGAAAATTAAACTAACGAAAAAACGAATCTACGAAAAAATAACTCTTATGAATGTACAAATCGTTACGAATACGAACACCGACGACTTACGAATGTACAAATCGTTACGAATACGAACATCGACGACTTACGAATGTATGAATTGTTACGAATCAACGGAAATGAAAAAAACGAAACGAAAATAATTTTTTTGTTGTGCACATGTCTAGTGCCTAACCAGTGTTTGTGTGTACTATGTGTGGTGCTCTTACTAAGGATTGTGGTGTTTTTTTATTCCCTGCTTCGCAGGGACACAAAATCCATCCCTTCCCCCATCAGAACAGAGATCTGTCTTGTTTACATAAGCAGAGCCCTGTTTTGTGTCTCTGCCCGACAATAGGCGTGTGCTGGCGGACATCCAGTGTCCGGTACCCGCAGATTGGCTTCTGCTTAGAAATCACAGCAGAAGTGGCTTTAGGGTTGCCACCTCATCCCTTTAAACCCGAACACATATTTATTGTGGCTAATTAAGGTGGTAATTAAACTTACTTGGTGCCTTATCTGCATTAAAATAGCCTCAGAACTTGTGGTATTCATATGTGTTCGGGTTTAAAGGGATGGGGTGGCAACTCTAAGTGGCTTGCCAGCAGAAGTGCAGAATCACCTATACATACGTGATTCTGCACAGGAGGGCCTTAACTGGTTAAAGTCAATTCACTAAGGCCCCTTTCACACTGGGGCGTTTTTCAGGTGGTACAGCGCTAAAAATAACGCCTGTATACCGCCAGAAAAAATCCGGCCCCATTCACTCCAGTGTGAAAGCCGGCGGGCTTTCACACTGGAGCGGTGCGCTAGCAGGACGGTCAAAAAAGTCCTGCTAACAGCATCTTTGGAGCGGTATAGGAGCGGTGTATTCACCGCTCCTATACCGCTCCTTCCCATTGATTTGAATGGGACACCGCGGTAATATCGCAGCAATACCGACGCAAAGCGATGCTACAGCGGCGCTCTGCGGGGGTCTTTAACCCTTTTTCGGCCGCTTGCGGGGGGTAAAACCACACCGCGAGCAGCCGAATACCACGGCTAAAACGACGGTAAAGCAGCGCTAAATATAGCGCTGCTTTACCGTCACCGCGGCTCCCCGCCCCAGTGTGAAAGGGGCCTAAAGAACACACACATTTGTTATTATTCACCTGGCAGTAGGCAGTGGATATTTTTACAAAATAGCAATGAGGAGAACTCTGCACTGGCCAGTAAGTTAAAAGTATACAATGTATCGGTGTGGAAATGTTCTGCCCTGACCTCTGGAATGGAATTAAATTGTAACTTTTCACCAGCGAGAGATGTTTCTGTGAGTGAAAGAGCACTAGAATGTTTTCACAGTTTCATAATATTTCTGTGTGAATTTATTTATTGAACTATCTTCCTCTGGTGCAGTGTTGGCATAAAAAAAATGCAAAGAAACAACGCCAAAAATAAAGCTAAATTTAAGTTATAAATATTGCTAAACATAAATATTTAACGCATTCGGTAAATAATGCATGATTTTTAGTGAATTGACTACTTCTGAAATAAATACCTCATGATTTTTTTTAACTCAAAATGAATGTGGTATTTGTCTCTTATTAAATTGACCCCAGTATGTGTAGAAGCAGTGCAGAGGGTATGAAAGGGGGCAGAGGGTTTGTTTAGGAACAGTGCGAATGGTATGACAGCAGATAGTATGTGTCGGAGAGGAGTGTGATTGGTATGACAGGGGCAGTGTAGGAACAGTGCAAAGGGTATGACAACATACAATATTTGCAGGAGAGGAATGTGATGGGTATGACGGGGACAGTATGTGTAGGAGCAGTGCGGAGGGTATGAGAGCAGATAGTATGTGCCGGAAGAGTGCGATGGATATGACAGGAGCAGTATATTTAGGAGCAGTGATGAAGGTATGACAGTTGACAATATGTGCAGGAGAGGAGTGTGATGAGTATGACGGGCAGTATGTGTATCAGCAGTGTGAAGGGTATGACAGCAGACAATGGGGGTTATTTACGAAAGGCAAATCCACTTTGCACTACAAGTGCAAACTACAAGTGCAAAGTGTACTTGAAATAGAACTGAAAGTGCACTGTAGATCGCTGTAGATCCGAGGGGGTCATGCAAGGAAAATAAAAAAACAGCATTTTAACATGCACATGATTGGATAATAAAATCAGCAGAGCTTCCCCTCATTTCAGATCTACCCCTAAGATTTACAGTGACTGCACTTCCAATTGCACTTTCAGTGCAATTTCAAGTGCACTTTGCACTTGTAGTTTGCACTTGTAGTGCAAAGTGGATTTGCCTTTCGTAAATAACCCCCTGTATGTGTAGGAGAGGAGTGCAATGGGTATACTAGGGTGCAGTATGTGTAGGAGTAGAGATGGGCTGAAAACCCCCCTGTTTGTTTTGCAGCAGAACTCCCGAACAGGGGAAAAGTTCTGCCCCTAACAGCGAACTCTATTGAAGTCTATGGGAGCCGAATAGGAGAAATCCAAAGTGCCCATTTTGAAGGCTTTCAATATCTCACAAAAGTGAGTACACCCCTCATATTTTTGTAACTATTTTATTATATCCTTTCATGTGACAACACTGACGAAATTACACTTTGCTACAATGTAAAGTAGTGAGTGTACAGCTGGTATAACAGTGTGAATTTGCTGTCCCCTCAAAATAACTCCACACACCACTGGCAACAAAAGTGAGTACACCCCTAAGTGAAAATTTCCAAATTGGGCCCAAAGTGTCAATATTTTGTTTGGCCACCATTATTTTCCAGCACTGCCTTAATCCTCTTGGGCATGGTAGCAAAGTGTAATTTCTTCAGTGTTGTCACATGAAAAGATATAATAAAACATTTACAAAAATGTGAGTGGTGTACTCACTTTTGTGAGATACTGTATATGCCATACATAGCCATTTAGATCTGACAAAGGATGCTTTGAAACTTTATCTCCATGTTCTGACGTCACTTCCGATGCGACTCAGAGTGTGTTTCATGCTGGTTCCGAGGCGACAAGGCAGATATCAGACCGGTTGTTCCTCTCCTCTCGTGTTAACATCTACAGACCACCATCCACCGGGGACCCGCTGAGTGACCACAGTATTATACTGTTATATGCCTATTGATCTTTATGTTAGTGTGAGTAGCCATTTGGCTGATTTTAATGAAATATTCTATTCGTTGGATCTTCTGCTCCACGTTTTTGGCGCACCTTGTTTTTCTCCCATTGTTCTTCCAGAAACTGCTTCGCTCTCAAGGGAGTTGCCACTAATGTTGCATACCTATACTTCCTGGACTTTATAGACTTTTAGTTGTGTTATTAGTGTGTTATGGTACCCTCCTGTGCGCCATTCTGGTTTTGTCTGGTTGGCACAAATGCACTGTGCAGATAGCTGTGTGTTGCAGGGCGGGAGAACACCCGCCGAACACCCTGCAAATGGGGGGGGGGGGCGAACAGCCAATGTTTTCATGAACTCATGCTCGGGCTGAACCGCTCACCCAACACTATGTAGGAGTAATGCAGAGGGTCCACAGACCTTATGTACAGTAGAGGAGTGCTGTGGGTATGACAGGGCAGCATGTTAAAAATAATTCAGAGGGTATGACCGGGTGCAACGTATCTAGGTGCATTGTGGAGGATATGACAGCAGGGAATTTGATATAACAGTAATGCCACTTTTCCAGCAGTATGGCCTCTTTAACATGGCCTACGCCTAATTGATGAAAGCCGTGCTCCAACAAGTACCGACTAGGGATGAGCTTCGAGTTCGAGTCAAACATCAGGTGTTCGCCCGTTCACCGAACAGCAAATTTTATGGGGCGTTCGCGGTAAATACGAGCACCCCATAATGTACTGCAAGACCGCAGTGCATTGCTGTATGATGATTGGCCAAAGCATACACCTGACCTGCATGCTTTGGCCAATCACAGTACGCTCCTCTGCGAGAGCTATAATTGGCTGTCATGGCTCAGTCCCCAAGTCCACGCCCCACACGATATAAGGCTGCCTACACAGCGCCCGTATAGTGTGTTGTGGAAGGAGATAGACAGATTGAGCTAGATTAGGCAGGCAGGTTAGTTAGTGGCAGTGTGTTTGATATATATATATACATTCAGGCTAGTATTTATATATATATATATATATATATATATATATATATATATATATATATATATATATATACTCTGCATTCAGCGTAGCCTAGCTCTACAGTGTAAACTCTATATTCAGT
Source organism: Lithobates sylvaticus (assembly GCA_028564925.1). Taxonomy (NCBI): domain Eukaryota; kingdom Metazoa; phylum Chordata; class Amphibia; order Anura; family Ranidae; genus Lithobates; species Lithobates sylvaticus. The sequence continues at coordinate 510,198,119 of CM053027.1, forward strand.
CAGTACAGGCAGTGTATTTGAGATATATATATATGTATATAGATATATGTCAGACTAGTGTATGTGTGTGTGTGTGTGTATATGTGTATATGTATATATATATATATATATATATATATATATATATATATAGATATAGATATATATATCTATATATATATATATATATATATATCACTCTGCATTCATTATACTGCGACAGGTTGGCACAATCCCGCGAGCCGGCGTAGCTATACGCTGACTCCTTTAAGCGGGATAGCAGGCGCGTGTGTCGTCGGAACTGCACGCCCGCTGCACTCGGGGGTGCCGGTGCTCATGGCCTGCGGTCACGATCACTGCCGGCCACGAGCATTGGTACCCCCCGAGTGCAGCGGGCGCGTGCGCACGGTTCCGACAAAACACGCGCCTGCTATCCCGCTTAAAGGAGCCGACGTATAGCTACGTAAACACACAAATCCCCGTTCTGTTTTGAGAGGAGATGCAGATCGTGAGTTCCTAATAGCTAGGAACCACGATCAGTCATCTCCTATAGTCAGTTCACTCCCCCTACAATTAGAACACACAGTCAGGGAGCACAGTTAACCCCTTGATCGCCCCTAGTGCTCTGGTCATTGAGCAGCCAAATCTTCCGGGGCTGAAGTGGTTAAAGGAATATTACATTTTTATATAAAACTTTTTTTTGCATTGATACATGTCCCCTGGGGCAGTATCCGGGTCCCCAAACACTTTTTATGGCAATAACATGCTTAAAAGCCTTTAAAATTAGCACTTTTGATTTTTCGCATGTTCGCAAATTTTGCGAACTGAACCGGGGTGGGGGGGGGGGGGGGGGGGGGGGGGGGGGGGGTTCGGCTCATCCCTAGTACTGATACGTGCCAGATTCAGATAGTTCTTACCAATGCCACTATTAGAATCTGTCACTATGGTTGTGAAAGATTCTAAAATAATTACATCCAGTTTGTAGATAAGAAAACTTGCGGTAATTAAGACAAACTCAAAGTTGATGTACAGGGGGGTGCGGGAGCGTTGTGTTCCCCATCAGGTCCACTTTGCCTGTGATTGGCAACGCATGACAGTGAGCAGATCGATAACTGCTATTTAGTCCAATTGTAGTTTTCAAATCTACACATTGTCAATCACAGGCAAGGTGGATCTAATCCATGATCCATCCTGGACCTAATCAGGATCCATCCATCCAACAATTCAAACCCATGCCTGCTGAATTTGTTGATGGTCAAATCCTGATGGGGTGCTCTGAGACTAGTTCTCCATGAGGTCCAGCTTGCATGTGATTCGACAGATCACAGCAGTAGGCAGATTCAGATTTGTTGTCGAAAAATTTGAGAGCAGGATCTCAAACTTTTTCCGTCGGAAATGCAGACGGAAAAAGTCAGATGGAGCCCACACACGGTCAGAATTTCCGACAACATGGTCCGATAGGACATTTTCCGTCGGAAAAATCCGACCGTGTGTACGGGGCATTAGTGTCTCAGTTCCCCATCAGGCTTCACCCACTCCTAGTACTCCTTGACAATGTGTCTGTCAGTGTGACAGGTGAAGTGGCCCGAGGAAGAAACAGACTGAGGAAGAAGTGTCCAGGATGTTCCTGATACTTGAGGGATGTTCTTCTTAGTTTTGGATGGAGTAGAGAATAGTCAACTACTGCCAGGCTTATTTATTGCTGTTTGCGTATCATTGGGCAGATTTCTCTTCACTTTCTGTCTAAAGAAAAACATATGTGAGAGGAAATCTCTCCAAAGTAGAGAGAATTAGAAGATTTCTCCTCTATTATTGTTCCAGTGACAGCTAAAACATTGTGGTTCTCCCCTTACTTTCTGTGCTGGTGATAGAGGTCAGTAGGACATATAGACATGGGTAATTTTCCCAGTGGAGACACCAATAGCAATAAAGACCTGACAATGATTTTAACATTTTCCCACACTACCCAAAACTGGAAAAAAAGTTTTGACTTTAGAAACACTGTAGGACAATAGACTATAATGGTATTCCCAAAGAGATGCTGCTTTGATGGAAAGGACAGTGCTAAACTAGGTTTTGTTTTTCAGTTGTACTTCAAATGTACCTGGAGCCAGGAAAGGACGTCACCCTCTTCAATGCAGATGGAACCAGGCACATAAAGGATTCAGAAAGTCTTTGGTTGGAAATAATGTTCTATGTCACATCTCTGCTGCTTGGGAGGCCTATGTCTGCACTGAGTCTACAGCAATAAATTGGAGGCCCCTCTAGAAGCAAAGAAACCTGGCATTGTTTGACATATTACCTCTGTTTGTTTGACTCTGTATTCTCTTTACATATCTAAAAGGTGCTAGGCCCAACATCATAAGGACATTTATTTCCATTCTGTAAGAAATCACTCAACAATACATTTTTTGGTACACTTAGACTTTTCTATGTTGAGATCATTACAGATCTGTATGAACATCGGCCTCAAAATTGGTCAAACCTGTAAGTTTTTTTTACTTAATCTTCAGAAAACACAACAGTTCTGCACAAAACACACCATAATATAAATATAACAGAGTCTCACCTATACACAAGATTCACTCTCCCTGCTGGCGAGTTGTCCATAGACTAGGGTACTGGGGCACCAAGTTAGATTTTCCTTCTCTTTGTCTTATACAATGTACTATAAATCCAATTTATTCATGAATATAAAATAAAATACCGTTAATTGGTTTTACTAGATGTGTTGTGTGTTAATTATATAACAGTCTGTTTATGTATTTGAATGATGTGCACCCACTTGTGGTTTCAGGAAGCTACTACAGGTTGAATGCTTTGTAGCAAGTCTGATAATAAAATTAAACATGGAATTAAGCATAAAAAGCAATGGTTAGGTTTGCATACATTACACATACAATTATAAATATTTTTTTTTTCTTAGTATAACAAATAATAGTGTGCTAAACCTCACATATATAATTAGTTAATAAACTTCAGTGAATAAATGAATATAATAGTGACCAATTATAAATATAAAAATATACAAAAAGTCCACATGCATAAAATTATATAAATCTCTTGAATGCTGACAAAATGTGAATAGAAATCACTCCATTATCCATGATAGTCTCTCCAGGATATATGTGTTGATTTTATTTTTTTGAGGTGAGCAGGCATTGCACACTGAGGTGGTGGTGATTATTTTCAGCACATATATCCTGGAGAGATAGTTTTTCAAATTTTTTCACATTTTGAGTTTAATCCGTATATGTATCTTCATACGTTTTTTTTTTCTTAGCTATCATATATGTTCACATTACTAATTCCAAATGTTAAGGCCCCATCATTAATTTTACTAACAGCCCCCACCCCCAATTAAAAATGACTTAAAAAGTCAACTAAAAATGCTTAAAATAATTATTATGGGAAGTACCTGTATGTATAGAACTCTATGTATGACTCCCCAAGTGAGCATTTATTTAACCTAAAAGGATTGTCTGGTTGAAAGGCACTTTGCTGCCAAACAACCGCCAGCCCAGACACAAACCATTAGCAAGTCTACTGTATGACCTAGAAAGAGGATTGGATACATTCCAGTGGTTACACAACTTTGAAAAAAAAACTAAGATCACATAGCTAAAGGCTCAATGTTGGAGCTTAAAGTGTTACTAAACCCAGGACAGTAAAATCAGTCTCTATATGGAGCAGGGCCGTCTTTAATATTGATTGGACCTTGGGCAAAAAATTTCTTGCCCCCCACCACATGCAGTTTGGCTCCCTACCTGCTCTGAGACATACAATAAATAGCAGCTAGACTCACAGCACACATTACAGTTAACTGATTAGTTGCTAGAGGTTACAATACATGATTTTTGCTTGTTGATTGGTTGCTAGCGATTACTGTACATAAACACTGCACACTGGTTGCTAGAGGTTAGTGCACATCATTACTGATTGTTTGCTAGAGGTTACAGCACATCATCTCATCACTGCCTGCACACCATGGACTGCAGAGGTGAGGAGACCCATTAATAGACAGAAAACTCCTAGGGATCCTAGGACTGGGATCAGTGGCAGTGCTGGGGGGAGGGGAGGGTGTAATCAGTGGCAATGCTGATTTATTTTTTTACCGACTACCAATATAAAGAGGAGTTTCAACAGTGACCATCAATGTAATATTGTTTTACACTGACCACTAATGTAATAGAAGCATTCATAGTAATCACCAATGTAAGGAGGGATTTACACTGAGCACCAATGTAAGGCCACTAGTGGGAATGAGAGGATTCTACACCAAGCCCCAATGTAATGAGAAGATTTACACTGACCACCAATGTAACTAAGACATTTAGCCTGCATTCACATTTGTGTGTGTCGGGAATGTATGCAAAATCGCTTTCCTGACACCACAGAAACGTACTGTCCTAGTAGATACACAGCAGTGCCATTAATTGTTAATGACACTTTCACGCATCTTCTGACATGTGTGATTTTTATAAAGGATTTGGGACTTTCTTCCCCATTTGTAGCACATAGAGCAGTCCATTGAATTGAATGGTCTGCTCTACACGTGACCTACATCTTTATACACCCTGTCAGTACACCTTTGCATCCTAAAACCCATGCTAACCTCTGCACCCCAAACCTCCCCCATCCTCTCCTCTCCAATCCCCCTCCCCTTTAACTCTAACTGCCTCCTCTGTTTATCGTTGCACCCACCTTTCTTACCTCTACACATCCCCTCCTTGCTCACCTGTGCACACCAAACTGTAATTCCTTCTACCTCCACACTACCCTCCCCCCCACTAATTTGCTTAACTTTGCAGAACAGGCTGATGGTAGGCTTAATGACCACAGTTGTAGGCAGGACTTTCAAGCCTGACCCTTTACATCCCCAGTGGGCAGCATTCAGCAGAGGTGATGGTATATATGACCTCAGGGGGGCATGATATACACATGAATACCGCCTCTATTTACATATGAATGCTGCCGGTCCTCCGCTATTTACATATGAATGCCGCCACTATTTACATATCAATGCCGGTATTTTCATGTAAATACAGGGTCTGCAGGTAAGTTATCTGTACACAACAATAGGGCAGAGCTGGGCGGCATTAGTAACGGAACTTCACACTGACAGCATGGGACTAAAACCTCAGGGGAGGAGGGAATTTAAACTGGGATAGTTGACAAGTATGAGGCAGCTGCTTTGGGCCCCGCAACAATGACAGGGCCCAGGGCAACTGCCCCTTTTGCCCTGCCTTAAAGACAACCCTGATATGCAGTAAAGCATGCTTGTTATACTCAATGTGGATCCTAAGGGGTTAATCCTCTGCATTGTGTAAAAAGGCTGGTTGATCCGGTCTTCTCTGATTCCCCCCTTCTTTTACTGTCCCCAATCTATCTGCTGATAGAATGGAGCCTTGGGGGCTAGAGAGTTTTTTTTTTTTTTTTGGGAGGGTGCATGTGATCAGCACAGGGCCAATCAGCACTGTCCAGACAGACAGTCAGGGGTCATACCGCCTCATAGGGAAGTCAAAAAAACTCATCCTACAAGCTTTAACCAGTGTTCGGCCAGACACTGATAGAAATCACAAGACTTCTATATACTGCTGATGAGAAAAGGTATTTAGCAGTTTATATTTACTAAAATAATTTCATTTCCATATTCTGTGTGCTGTGGGAGACCAGATATAGTGAATGCAGGGTCCTGAGTAGGAATGGGTCGAACACCCCCGGTTCGATTCGCACCAGAACATGTGAACAAGCAAAAAGTTTGAGTGAACCCTATTAGTCTATTTGACACAAAGATGAAAACTCAAAAGTGCTAATTTTAAAGGCTTATATGCAAGTTATTGCCATAAAAAGTGTATGGAGACCTGGCTACTGCCCTAGGGGACATGTATCAATGCAAAAAAGTTTTCAAACAAACCGTTTTTTCAGGAGCAGTGATTTTAAATATCATGCCTGGTGTATCCCCTTAGTCTGACTGTAAAGGGGTACATCTGTGTGATGTGTAGAACAGTGCCACAGCAAAATTACATTTCTAAAGGAAAAATGTTTTGCTGGCTCCTGGCAATATAAATACAAAATCAAGGAAAAAATGGCATGCAGTCCCCCCCCCAATCCATACCAGGCCCTTTATTGGGAACTGTATCAAATGCTTTTGCAAAATCCAGATACACCACATCTACGGGCCTTCTTTTAACTAGATGGCAACTCACCTCCTCATAGAAGGTTAATTGATTTGTTTGCCAAGAACGATTCTTCATGAATCCATGCTAATTACTGCTAATGATACTGTTCTCATTACTAAAATCTTGTATATAGTCCCTTATCATCCCCTCTAATGCCCCGTACACACGGTTGGAAATTCCGACGGAAAATGTCCGATCGGACAATGTTGTCGGAAAATCCGGCCGTGTGTGGGCTCCATTGACTTTTTCTGTCGGAATCTCCGACGGAAAAAATTTGAGATCCTGCTCTCAAATTTTCCGACAACAAAATCCGATCGGACTTTTTCCGATTGTGTGTAGAGAATTCCGACGGACAAAGTGCCATGCATGCTCAGATCAAATTAGGAGACCAAACCTATTGGCTACTAGCCTCTACGTAGTTCCGTCGTACACAGCGAACGTCACCACGTTCAGAATGATCGGATTTTCCGACAACTTTGTCCAACCGTGTGTATGCAACACACCAGTGTCGGACAAAATCCGTCGGAAAAAATCTGACGGATTTTGTGGTCGGAATTTACAACCGTGTGTACGGGGCATTAGAGCATGCATACTATTGATGTTAGGCTAACTGGTAACTGGTCTGTAATTCCCAGGGATGTATTTTGGGCCCTTTATAAATATTGGTGCTACATTGGCTTTTCTCCAATCAGCTGGTACCATTCCAGTCAGTAGACTGTCAGTAAAAATTAGGAACAATGGTCTGGAAATTACTTGACTGAGTTCCCTAAGTACCCTTGGATGCAAGCCATCTGGTCCCGGTGATTTATTATTGTTAAGTTTCCCAAGTCTAATTTTAATTCTGTCCTCTGTTAACCATAGAGGTGCTTCCTGTGATGTGTCATAAGGATAAACACTGCAGTTTGGGTTACTGAAGCCCCCCGCTTCCCTTGTGAAGACTGAGGAAAAGACTAAATTCAATACCTTCGCCATCTCCCCATACTTTATAACCAGATGTCATTCCTCATTCTTTATGGGGCCAATATGGTCTGTCCTCCCTTCTTTACGGTTTACATACTTAAAGAATTTCTTGGGATTTTATTTGCTCTCATTGAAGCATACGGCCTCCCTGGCACTTCTCCCTTTACCCTTCCTGACTGCCACCCATCTACTCTTTCCTAGTGCCTGCAAATTCTTTGTCTCCACCCGTCTCTGCGCTGGCCCCTGCCATGTACGTTCCCGGCTCTCCTTTAGTATGGAGGGTCTTCTCAGTGCTGACAGTTGCTTCCCCAGATTTAGAACCTGGGCTTCCAGGGAAACAATGTGCTTACATTTTGCACAGCAGTATTCGCCCTGATTGGATGATCAAGGAATGCCTACATGCTGCAAGATGTACACCGATTCGCATCTCCACACCCACCGTGCATCGTACCTGCTAATTTAATGAGGATTGGGGATTATACCCTGTCCAAATTACCTAACAACTAGCTTCCTGACACTAATACTCAACAAGACAATACACAGGTACTCAACAAGACAAAACACAGGTACTCGCAGACCAACGTGTACTCGCAGACCCACGTGCATTTGCTGACCCACGTGCAGACACACACACACACACAATACACAAGTACTAACGATCCACACACACTACTCAGACAACACTCAGGTACTCACAATACACAGGTATTACCTGACACTAATACTCAATACAGCCCATGTGCACTCTCAGCACTCATGTACTTACAATACACAGGTGCACACTCACCCTACACAGGTACTTGACCCCTGTTATAACCTCTTGTTTACAACTCTGTTTTTTTCAACTCACCACTAAAGCTGGCCATACACGGGTAGAATTTCGAAAGATCTTTCTTTCGAAAATCTTATCTAAGAATTTTTGTACGAATTTCGCACCATTAGTGGGCTGCAGCAACGGCCGATTTTCGTGCGGCCATCGAATTTAAAAAATCCGACATGTTGGAAATTTTTTTTAAAAACGAACGATTTTCGAACCAATGATGGGAGAATCGTGCGAGAAATGTAATCGAAAAAGAAATGCGCATGTGCAAGAAAAGAAGATTCCCGGAAAGAAAAGAAGATTCCCAGACAAGAAAATTATTTTCTGTAGGAACATGAGGTGAAATGGAAGGTTTGGTTGGTCGAATTTCGAAATCAATGGTGGCGCCATGGAATCACAAAATGCACGAATTTTCTGATTTTCAAAAGAAAGATCTTTTGAAATTCGACCCGTGTATGGCCAGCTTTAGTCCAGTTCCACTTGGTCTAAGTTCCAGCAAGCTCAAATATGAGCAGGCTCAGAATGAGTTCTACAAAAAGTTATATAGGCCTCAAGCACCTGTGACCAATTAACCACTCCCCTTAACCACTTCAGCCCCGGACCAATTGGCAGCCAAAGGACCAGGCCCCTTTTTGCAATTCGGCACTGCGTCGCTTTAACTAACAATTGCGCGGTTATGCGACGTGGCTCCAAAACAAAATTGGCGTCCTTTTTTTCCCACAAATAGAGCTTTCTTTTGGTGGTATTTGATCGCCCCTGCGGTTTTTATTTTTTGCGCTATAAACAAAAATAGAGCGACAATTTTGAAAAAAATGCAATATTTTTTACTTTTTGCTATAATAAATATCCCCAAAAAATATATAAAAAAACATTTTTTTTTCCTCAGTTTAGGCCGATACGTATTCTTCTACATATTTTTGGTAAAAAAAATCGCAATTAGCGATTATTGATTAGTTTGCGCAAAAGTTATAGCGTTTACAAAATAGGGGATAGTTTTATAGCATTTTTATTAATATTTTTTTTTTTATTAGTAATGGCGGCGATCAGCGATTTTTATTGTGACTGCGACATTTTGGCGGACACATCGGACATTTTTGACACATTTTTGGGACATTTGTCATTTATACAGAAATCAGTGCTATTTAAATAGCACTGATTCCTATGTAAATGACAGTTGTAGTTAGGGGGTTAACCACAAGGGGGCGGGGAGGAGTCAGTGTGACGTGTTGTGTTGTGGTTACTGTAGGGGGGCGTGGCTGTACGTCTGACGTCATTGATCGGCGTTCCCGATGACAGGGAACCGCCGATCACTGACAGTCAGTGTAGGAAGCGCGGGGAGAGGTTTGTTTACATAGACCTCTCCCCGTTCTTCCGCTCCGTAACCCGATCGCGGGATACCAGCGGCGATCGGGTCCGCTGGTCCCGCGGCCGTGGTCACGGAGCTCCCGACCGGGTCGCGCGCGCGCCGCTGGCGCGCGCGCGCGCGCCCCCCGGGCAGGCAAATTAAAGGGGACGTACAGGTACGTCCTTTTGCCTGCCCGTGCCATTCTGTTGACGTATATCTACAGGAGGCGGTCGGGAAGCGGTTAATTAGTAGGCTGAAGGAAGCAAAGAAAAAAAAAGCTGTTTAAAAAGCGACAGAAAAAGGTGTTAAAAAGCTACAAGAAAAAGCCCCAAAAAGAACCAAAAATTGCAACCCAGCAATCACCAGCAGTCAAAAGCAAAACTTGTTCACACTCTCCACTCAAGGTCCCCACTGTTTAGTTTCCAACCAGCAGTCTGGCCTCCAACCAGCAGTCAATTCGAACATCGGGCATCCCTAGATCTATTTGATTATTAATCTATTAATCAAATCTATTAATTAATTATTAATCTATTAGATTATTAGATCTAATAGAGCTATTGAGCCTAATCATAGGGTAATACGCATGTAGAGGAGGAGCCGAGCCCGTGACGTCACGTGACCATAGTGGTGAGCGAGCGGATGTCTTTTACAATTGTGTTATGCAAATTTCCTTTTCTATCCCTGTAAGTGCAATTTTATTGGGGATTTGCAATAAATTAGTGAAATGGAGAGTGCTATGTTTCCTGCATTTATATTTGCATGATTTCGAATCACATTTTGAGAGGAAATACCTTATCTGGGAAGCTTCCTGTGTGAGAAACCAATACTGAGTAACAGGCTGGAGCAGGAGGAGTGATACCGGATCGGAGAGAAAGTAAAGAGATTTCATTCTGAGCGTTTAAGGCTCATTGTTGAGGTGAGCAGGTATAACGGCTGGTGGAGGTGTGCACCGTTTAACATTATCTACAGAGCACAGTAAAGGCACAGTGGTGGATTATTTATTTATTTTTGTACCGTGTTGATATTTAATTCACAATTTATTGTTTTTTGCTAGTTGGTAGTGCTGCACAATTTATACACAATTATAATACTTGATGATGAGGTGATACACTATGAGTGATTAGTGGCTGCAGATAATTAATCTATTAATTGCAATATTCCATTGATTTAATTATTTATTTATTTAATTTGCACGTAGCACTTTGTAGAGTGGCGCTGATTGATTTTTATATATATTGTTGTATATAAAATAAACTACTTATCTATCAAAAGAGTGTTTTACAGCGCTAAATCTTTCATTCAGTTTTAAAATGGCTGCATTTATACATTTCAAAAAGCCAGTACAATAAAGGAAAGGTAGTGGTAAAAAAAAAGCATTTGCGGGTTTAACCAATCATTTTCTTTTTGTACAATTCTCTATTAAGGGGGCTTGGCATGCCCCATGCCTATTTACTTTTGCTAATAGGTGTCCCTCATTCCCATATCAGAAAGTTGGGAGATATGCTTATGTCAGACATCTGATACAAACATATTTGTTCCAGTTCAGGGACTCACCATGTAAAGATAAAAGTCATAGGTAAATGACCTTGGGTCATGGATATTAGCATATTCCAATAGAGGTCAGCAATGGTAGCTCCCATTCCTGACAGATACCCTTTATAGGAAACCAGTACAAAGAGAACTACAGGGGCTAAAACTCCTGAGATCTTTGTAAGTATCTAACTTAGCTTATTGTGTCTTCACTGCTTTCCTATTTACTAACCTGGAACAAGCATGCTAAAATCATTAAGGTCAGAACTGTTTTGCATATTTGTTCCAGGTAAGTAGTATTAACGGCATTCAATTTGCATCACAGTAAGGGTACTAGCATTTCCAGGTAGAACAGATCAGCAATGACAGCCTCAATATTTTCTGGGTACATATTTTCTTTAAGAATATTGTGTTTCCAGGTGATATGTTTTATTCTATATGGACACTAGAGGGAGTAAAATGACCACCTTAAACACCCTAGCTATATAACTAAGTAATTTCTGATGTTATACACCTAAATAGAGACCCTTTTACTGCAACTTTAGGCAGCTGCTAATTCCTTTTTTTTTTAAAAGATGCAGATACCCAGCACACTGAAAATGAATGGGTCCAGTCTATTGCTCAAAGCAGTATTAAACATAAAAACAAAAATGTAATATATTTAAGTTTACGAATCCTTAAATGTGGTGTCTGCATTCGTTTTCTTCAATAGGATTGTTTCCTTTATTTTCACTTGCTGATCAGGATAGAGTCAATAGCAGATTTAGTTGGACTTGGCTTATAAATGATAAAAGAAGTCCACGTAACACCTTTCAATCAGTTCCAGCAACATTTCTTTTTTCCTTTTATGATAAAGATTTTACGCAAATAAATAAAAGATGACCATTGTAAACACCCCTGTCAGCGTTAAATGAATTGTCACAACCTTCTAACTGCCACTTTTGCTGGTCTGTTAAAAGCGCACTGCAAAACGTGCATGGAAAAAAGGATCAAGCGCAGCCGCATATATGCATTTATCCCATTGATCATCAATTTAAGGGGACATTGATCTTACAACTGATTACCAATGTGCGAGAGATTTTTTAGTGCATTTTCAGTTTTGCAGAAACACGCTACAGTTCGTTTAACATGGTTTCCTATGGGTCACATTCAAATCTGTGCATTTTATGGAAAGGGCCAGGGATTTGTTTCTGTTTTTTGATTTCATAGACTTCCCTGGATCAAAGACGTGTATTGAAAAATGCAAAATGCACCTGGAATATGCAAACTGCAACCTGCATAGGTGTGAACCAGGCCTAATAATCAGTCCTGTCTTAAAGAGAAACAATTTACTTTTCATTTTTTGTCAGTGAAAATCACAATATAATGTTTGGTGACTGGGAGGAATTGACAGGACGCTGCCTTCACCCGACCATCACCAAGAGAAAACATTTTTAAAAGTTCTCACTCATTGGCACAGATGCCCTTTTACCCTACAGTGCATATACCCCTCCAAAAATATATTTTGTGATGTCTCAAATCAGGGGGCACTCATACATTTGGAAGAGCTATGTAAATTGCAAACTTTTTGAAAAATTGTGTTTATAGCCTGCTGCACAATGCAATTCATGACCATTACCGGCTCTCATGGATCGTACTCTAGTCTTTTCTCCCACAATAAATGAAGCAGATTACATCTGACATTTTCAGCCATTGCCTGAGAGCAGCCCAAACACTAGTATTCTGTTGCTGGAGGCCTTTTGAGACACAATACTTATCTTCTTGGACCGCTATCTTGGACAATATCATGCATGTGGAGAGTTTGATAGCAGACGATAATGACTGCATGGAGCCCTAACTATGGCCATGGTCAGGCTGGACTATTTACAACAGTACAAGCATATTAAAATCCCTATTGACCTCTTAGAGTCAGCAAATATGCTCAGTCTTACCCTCAAATGCACCTTCATACCTCTCTAATGCCCCGTACACACGATCGGATTTTCCGACAACAAATGTTGGATGTGAACTTGTTGGCTGAAAGTCCGAACGTGTGTATGCTCCATTGAACAGTTGTTGTCGGACTTTCCGCCAACAAATGTTGGCTAGCAGGTTCTTGCCCTAACAACTTTGTTGTTGAAATTTCCGACACACAAAAGTTCACACATGCTCAGAATCAAGCAGAAGGAGCCGCACTGACTATTGAACTTCCTTTTTCTCGGCTCCTCGAACGTCTTGTATGTCACCACATTCCCACATTCGGAATTGTTGGCCAACATGTGTACGACCGTGTGTATGCAAGACAAGTTGCAGCCAACAACCTTTGAACAAAATTCCACGGTTTTGTTGTAGGAAAGTCCGATCGTGTGTACGGGGCGTTACCCCTTCTTTCTCCCCAATTAGTGCCTACTACTACCTACCACCATAAATCTAGACACAAAGTAGTCTGCTATCTGTCATTAACCCTTCACTTCTTCCCACTCCTGCCACCCCATACAATCAACCCCTATCTGTTTGTTGGTCATTTATTTTTTTTCAAAATATGTTTATTAGATTTTTTGAAAATGTTTACAACACATATTTTCTGTGGAGGCATCCAAAACAAGACAACAGTACCTTCACGGAGTAGTACGATATAAAACAGCAAATATTGAGAGGTATAAGTAAAAACAGGTGAGCAATGTTAAAAAAAGTGAGCATTGTTAATATCAGCTAAGTGAAAAGGACAGGACTTTATCAATGAAACCTGAAGAGTGGAAGCAGATAATGTGGTAACCAGATAGCTAAAGTAGGCTTCTAAGCAGGAAAAAACAGGTTACAAGCTGGGTTTAAGAACATATGCTGTAGGGAATAACCAGCGGACTAAAGGGGAGGAACGCCAGGGGCTTCTAAGCCAGGAGAATCCCGGACTCTAAGCTTGCCCAGTGAGATGGTTAGGTAAGCTCGTAGGTACCAGTCAGTGTAATGGAAGGGTTCCATGTGTGAAGAAATTTCTTCAGGCGAGAAAGAGCATTCCATGAATTGGCTCCATCTATGAAGCCTGGGGCAGGCTCTGGGAACGTGATGATGAAAGCGGGTTTGGCATGTTTTCAGAGCCAAAGATACATAGCATGGGATCTTTAGGCACCGAGACGTGGTGAACTTGAGTAACATAGTTGAGGACTTGATCCCAGAAAAAGGAGGTTGCTTGGCATAACCTATGGAACAATGTTGGCTGGGGAGTGGCACACCAGGGGCAGGATGTTGGTAATTTTATGCAGCTGCTTTTCTCTTCATTCCCCCTGTATTTTGTTAATAAATTAGATTTATAGTCAAGGAGACCGCACCATACTTGGTAAATCTGCAATTGAAGGGACACTGCATCTGTATGCACATTTATTAAGTGGTGCAGCGTATACACAATAGTGAGCTGATGGTCTTCAATTTTTGTATGTTGGTAATTTTAACCCAAATCTTCCTCCTTCTTTTTTTCCCTTACATGTTTAATCATCATGAATTATGTTATCAATAAAAATGACAAGACAATATCTTTTGGATCAAATGCCTTTATTATGCATGTTTCAACATGGTCCATGACTGTATACTTGCATAATTTTGAAAATTTTGTAAACAAATCTTTACTCAAAATGATTTGGTGTGTTGTGTGGTGATTATAGGGTGGCCTTGTCTGTTTCTATTAACCTACCTGCACCTTACTGCCACGCTACAATAGTAAAGTAGCTACAGTGGCTACGTTTACAGTTCAGCAGAGGACAGCCCAACTGCAACATCTAGGAGCGGTTGGAGGAGGTAATAAGGAACTAATGATTGCAGGAACCCCGCACAAATCAATAATAGAAGCTCTTGAGGCAAACTCATTTTGTTACAGAATCCCCACGGTGAGGCTTGCGTTAAAAGTGTGGTAGTAGGCAGTAAAAGCAGTAAAAGGGCTAGAGGGTACGACAAAATATGCCCCCCTCTGGAACAACAAGAACTTGCAGGAAGTGGAGAAGATAGGGAAGATTAAAGAGTGGGAAATAAAGGGGATAGATAAGCTAGCCCAGATATATGAGGGAAAGATACTAAGGACATTCACTACACTGAGAGCAAACTATGACATACCTAAACATTCATTCTATAAATACTTACAAATCAGACACGCTTTAAATAGGCAATTTGCGAAACAAGGACCAAACTGGAATAATTCTCCGGTATATCAAAGAATAGGCTCCCAAGATAAGACTAAAGGATTTATAGCAGAAATTTATCCATACATATGCGAAGGCAGCATAGAAAGTCCAGAACGACTTAAGAGTAGGGGGAAGTGGGAAAAGGAATTCAGAACTTTGTCAGATGAACAGTGGATGAGAATACTTGAGAAAGGACACGTGGTATCGGTCTCGCCCGCACAAAGGGTCTCATATCTGATGTTACTACATAGGACATATTACACTCCTAAGAGACTCTTTGACTTCGGGTGGAGAAAGGATGCCAGGTGCCCTAGGTGTCAAGATACCGGGGACTTAGCACATATGATATGGAAATGTCCAAAATTGTTTCGCTATTGGTCAGAAATCCTCGACATTTTGAATATAGTGTATGATGTAAGGTTAGAAATGAATCCCAGACTGTGTATATTGGGACTGGATGAGGGAATATTAGGTGGTTCCTGTATAACCAATGTAGTGATGAGATGTCTGTTCCAAGCGAGAAAGCTAATAGCGCAAAGATGGCAGGCTGAGAAACCCCCAACGGCAGGAGAATGGGCGAGATTAATCACAGAAACAGTATGGAAGGAAAAAACGGTATACACAAGGAGAGGAAACCTGAAAGAATTTGTAAAAATGTGGAAAACATGGCTGGATAAGCAGGGATGCCCAATATAACGGATAGGGGGGGGAGGGAGAATAAACGGAGAAAAATCCCATATAGGCAAAATAGAGGGAGATGGGGAGAGGGGAAAGAGGAAAAAGAGAGTATAAAGGAAAGGTGAATAAGATAAAAAAAAGAACATATCAGAAGTAATGAAGGAAGGGTGGGAGGGATAAAAGAACCATAGGTTAAAGGGTATTTTTTAGCAAACTGTGAGAAAAGGACTATATGTAAAGTAAACTTATGTATGTACTCTGTATTTTTGTATGATAATGAAGAAAATAAATAAAGATTATATAAACTAAAAAAAAACAGTTCAGCAGAGGAAATGGCAACAAAAATTCCCAGGGAAACTGCCGATAACCGGTATACTGGCAATGTCACATGTATCTTCTGCACATCATAACACCAGGGGATGGTTTATTCCAGTGACACCAATTTAAGAAGGCATTCTTACTCCCAATTACTACCAATGTAGGGAGACATTCTTCTTCCAACTATACACCAAGGTAAGGTCACACTCTAATTTCCACTTACCAGCAATGTAAGGGGGAAATCTTCCTGACTACTGACCACCGATTTAAGAGGGCATTTTTATTCCCACTAACCATTAATTTGAGGGTTCCTTCTGAATCCTTACCAATGAAGCACCAATGTAAGGGGGCATTCCTCCTGACCACCGATCAACACTGTAAGGGGTCATTCCTCCTGACCACCAATGTAAGTGTGCATTTTTTCATCCCATTAATTATCAATTTAAGGCGACATTAATCTTACAACTGATTACCAATGTATGAGTGAAAGTGCGCATTTTTCCTCCAAAGCACTCTTATATGTCAATAAGATTCCAGGCATATTCAATTTCAGGCATAGTTCTTTTCTCAGGATGTGATAAGGATGAGCATTAGAAAATTTAGTGAGCTCAAAACAGCAACTGGTTTATTGCAGATTGAAATATGGGAAGGTGAGTAAAGTGCAGATCGTGATATCCCAAAAACATGGATGGTCTCAAACCCCAGCCTAGGTTCTAATTACTTATTCTTTGACAACGTCTCTTTCTGAGGAATATAGGACTATGCTAGCTGGACACTTACAGAACTTTTACTCCTACTTGCACCGCTCCAGGTCGGTCCACAGTGCTTTATCAATCACACTACTCGGGTGATGGCTCAGCTCGCAAATGTGTACTGTGAAGCAATAGAGATTGTGGACAGCCACACTCCAATTGACACACTTATTGCAGATTTTTTAAAAACATGCAACAATCACAGCAAATAGTTGGGAAAAGTTATTAATGCATTTCTTGTTGTCCTAGCGCATACCCATTACAAATCCATGCTGTCTGCCCACTCAGCAACAGCTTCTTGGCAATTGAGGATTAAGTGGTATACTGCAGAAGCCCACGAGGAAGAGGCAAAATAGGAAATGTCAAGCTCTCTCAGTACGCATCAGAATGCCTCCCAGGTCTCATCGATTATGTCATTAAAGCCTAACTTTTAATTTCACTTTAACTTGTTTGGACCAAGCTGGCCCAAATTAACTGTTTCATTTATTAATTGATGTGGCTGCTGTCAGCATCAGCTACATACAGTATACAGAGCCATAGCTCCCAACTACCCCAGATTCGCCAGGACCGTCCTGGGATTTGATTCAGTCCCGATGTCCCGGCGAAACAAGGCTGAATGGAGCCCAGTGCTGGAACAAATCCTTGACCTGCACCTACACCTGCACCACAACTCTTGCGGTTGTCTGGGGTCCCAAAGCCGTGATCACTTGTATGTCAGTCAGCATCTCTTCAGCTGCCTCTCACACTAACTCACTGCATACAGAGTGGACTGTAACCGCCACCGCCTCCTCTGCCCCGGCTTGGATCTTTTTCTATATACAGACAAGAGGAGGAAGCTGGGAGGAGATTTTGTTCAAATCCTGGGAGGGTCCCACCAAAACCAGGATGGTTGGAAAATATGGATTGGTATTTATAGGGGAGAAGATTTGAGCTTGGGGGGGGGGGGGGTTACTGCAAGGGGGTATTTGGGTGGGATGATTTATGATACAACTGGGGAATTTGGGGGAAAGAGGATTTGTCCTAGGAAAGATGGGGGGGGGAGAAATTGACCCAGGATGGGGGAGAGGATTTTGTGCTGGAAATGAAGAGGATTTGTGCTTGGACGTGGGGTATTTGTGCCCCGGATGAGGAATTGTGCTGGGGGGGTGTAAGAAATTTTGTCTGGAGAAGGGGGATCTGAGAGAGAGGAGGATCTGTATTAGAAGGGGGATTGGAGAGTGGGGATGTGCTTGAAGGGGGAGGAGAGAATTTTAACTGTGATTTGAAGAGGGGGAATTGGGTTGGGGGATTTGTACTGGAATGGGGGGTTGTGCTGGCAGGGAGGATTTGGGGGGGGGGGGGTGGCAGAGGATTTACTCTTAGAGGGATATTGTGGGGAAGGAGTATTTGTGCTTGGAGCAGAAGAGGATTTCTGTTAGGATTTGGGGGGGAGGACTTGTTCTGGGAGGGGGAGAGGATATTTTTGCTGGGGGTGAGCATGCAAATTAGTTATGGATGTTTTTTTTTTCGTCTGGGTTATGTATCCTAAACCTGACGCTGACTGCAGCACTCTATGCATCGCACATCCCCAACCCCTGTGATCTGCCCTACACACTCCTGCACTATATACACAATACTGTACATAATATACTTCCAGGACTGGATTGACCGATCGGTCCATTCGGCGATGATCCAAGAGCCTGGTTGCTGAAGAGGGCCTGCCAACGCCACCCGCTGGAACTCCCAGGGCCGGTCCAGGGACAAAAAAAGACCCCCAGCGACCATCTTTTCGAGCCCACCCGAGCCCCAGGGCTGCCTCAGAGGGTAAGGGTGAGCGCTGCCGAATCACTGAGTGGAGATGTCCCGCTTACCCAGTGAGTGCTATCATTCGATGTCCCACCTCCTGCACCAGCTCTTTTAATAGACCTCGCACTGGTGCAATGCCAGGACGTGTGACGTCTGTCTAAGGTGTTGGTGCAGGAGGTGGGACATCCAATGACAGCGGTCGCCAGGTGTTACAGCGGGAGATACTCGCTTTCTGTGATCCAGCATCTCTCCTCTCTAACCCCCATGCACTGGTAAAGCTGCATTGAGGGGCACTGATGAGGCTGCACTGATGAGCACTGGTAAAGCTGCATTGAGGGGCACTGGTAGAGCTGCATTGAGGGGCACTGGTGAAGCTGCATTGAAGGGCACAGGTGAAGCTGCATTGAAGGGCACTGGTGAGGCTACATTGATGGGCACTGGTGAGGCTGCATTGATGGGCATTGATCAGGCTGCACTGATGGGCACTGGTGAGGTTGCATTGATGTGCATTTATGAGGCTGTGCTGATGGGCACTGGTGAGGACACACACGCAACGTCATTATGTGTTGAGGGCCTGCTGCAAACCTTCTAGTTTTACCATCCTGGATCCTGCATTGATGGGCAATGGTGAGGCTGCATCGATGGGCACTGGTAAAGCTGCATTGAGGGGACTGGTGAGGCTGCATTGATGGGCACAGGTAAAGCTGCGCTGATTGGCACTGGTGTTGGTTGTGCTGAAGGGCATTGCTCAGGCTGCATTCATGGACAGTGGTGAGGCTGCAGTGGTGTTGCATTGGTGTGCATTGATGAGGCTGCGCTGACGGGCACTGGTGAGGACACACACATGATCGTCATTAGGTGTTGCACCACGCAACTCTGCGCACTGGGCCTGCTGCAAACCTTCTAGTTCTACCATCCCAGATAGGAAGTAACAAGGGGGACTCTGGACAGCCGCACACCAGATGAAGATGAAAAATCAAATGGATTTATTAAAAACAGGAATCACATCAAAGTCCAAAAACACAGCAAAACAGGGAAGGGGGGGGGGCACACAGCTGACGCGTTTCACGCTAGATACAGCACTTACTCATAGCTATCACCTGGAACTCCACACTAGGAGTGGAAGCATTCGCCTTGAAGGATCCCTCTGGAGCGGTGGTCATCTCTCTTCCTATCTACCATCCCGGATCCTGCATTGATGGTCACTGGTGAGGCTGCATTGATGGGCACTGGTGAGACTGCACTCATGGGCATTGATCAGGCTGCGCTGATGGGCATTAATCAGGCTGAATTTATGGGCACTGGTGAGGCTGCATTAATGGGCACTGGGGAGGCTGCATTGAGGGGCACTGGTGAGGCTGCGCTGATGGGCACTGGTGAGGGCGCATTGATGGGAACTGGTAAAGCTGCATTGAGGGGCACTGGTGAGGCTGCATTGATGGGCACTAGTGAGGCTGCACTGATTGGCATTGGTGAGGCTGCACTGATGGGCACTGATCAGGCTGCATTGATGGGCACTGGTGAGGCTGCATTAATGGGCACTGGTGAGGCTGCATTGAGGGGCACTGGTGAGGCTGCATTGAGAGGCACTGTTGAGGCTGCATTGATGGGAACTGGTAAAGCTGCATTGAGGGGCACTGGTGAGGCTGCATTGACGTGCACTAATGAAGCTGCACTGGTGAGGCTGCGCTGATGGGCACTGATCAGGCTGCATTGATGGGCACTGGTGAGGTTGCATTGATAGGCACTGATGAGGCTGCATTGATGGGCTGCATTAGTGAGCACTGATGAGGCTGCATTGATGGGCACTGAGGGGGGCTTTTTCAAACATAGACTCTCAAATAGTCGCAGAGAGGACACGCACACAAAGTCATTATGTGTTGTGCCGCACGCCTACGTGCACTGGGCTTGTTGCAAACCTTCAAGTTCTACCATCCCGGATAGGGCAAAGGCTGCTGCCTCCCTCCAAGTCCCTCCCTCGCCTTGGCAAACAGTGCCCGGAATGGCAGAAGAGGAGAGGACACACCAGCCAGCCACAGCAGGGCCAGGTGCCAGCCACCCACACCGGTGACCCACAGCAGGGACAGGGTGCCAGCTAGCCAGCCACCCACAGTGACCCACTCACACCAGGGAGCCAGCCAGCCACAGCAGGGTGCCAGCCAGCCACCAACAGAAGACACCCACAGAGGACACAGGAGACAGCCGGCCACAGAGGATGTGGGAGCCAGTCAGCCACAGAGGATGCGGGAGCCAGCCAGCCACAGAGGATGCGGAAGCCAGCCAGCCACAGAGGATGCGGAAGCCAGCCAGCCACAGAGGATGCTGGAGCCAGCTAGCCACAGAAGATACGGAAGCCAGCCACAGAGGACGTGGGAACCAGCCACAGCTACAGTACCCATACTTAAGGTAAGAAGAGCGCTACACAGTGCCAATTTTATTTCTACTTTGTGAGAAGTTGGGGCAGGGGTGAGAATCATGGCACAAGAAGGGGGTCCTGTGAAGACCAAAGTGAATGAAGGCGTTCACTGCACACTCTGTTAGAAAGAGGCCACCTCCAGGTTCCATTAAACTCCTTTGTAGTCTCTAATGGGTCCTGGAGGGGGGACTCTCCCTAACAGTAACATTCTAATGGACACAGAGAGACCCCCCTCCAGGACCCATTAGACTCTGTTGTAGACTGCTTTCTAATAGACACTGTTAGAGAGAGACCCCCCCCCCCCTCCAGGTCCCAAATAATTTATAGTAAAATGGGGAGGGGACGAGGGTGGGATAATCTATAGCAAACAAGTATATGGCTGGTAATTAACAGGAATATTAGACTTTAAAGTGAAGTGCATAGAAAAAAGACATATAGAAATAAGAATTTTAGAAAATCATAAATAATTTAAGATTATGAAAAAAAGAGAGAGAGGGGGCCCTCGTCCCCTCCCCATTTTACTATAAATTGTCCCCACTTGGTATGCCTGCTATGTTGTAAAGTGATTTTAAATGAATAAAACAGCAGCGCTAATAATCACAGTGTCTGTGAATAAACTAAATATTTAACCTGTGTAGACAATACTGAAAAATAATCACCCTGTATAAACAGTGCTAAAAAAACAAGAACACAATTAATCACCTATATACATAAAGTGAAAAATTTAAGTGAATTGTGATTATATATTTCTTGCAGGTGTCCAAATAAAGAAAACAAATCCAAACAAAAGTCCATAAACTGTTACTTGTAGTGATAATGTTTCAAAAAGTGACATAAAAAAGTGAATGAAAAATCTTGAAGCAAATAAAGTTTTGAAGTGTCTTTAAACAAAATTCTTGAAGTGACTTGAAAAAATATCTTCCACCACACCACCTGTGTTCAGTGCTACCGCACCCTAAGGAAACGCACTCACCAGCAGTATATGCCTTGCACTCTCATGCTCGGCCAACTCGCTTAATAGCTCCACATGGGTCACAGATGGATCCAGACAGAATGTTAGATAATTGCACTCCACATATAAGGAAAAAAGAGATGCTTCCAATAGTGAAGTAGAGTAAACCATTTACTTCAACAGCACACACAATTCATCAACCATTGTACTCACATCCTTCATATAAAAATAAGGCACTTCAGCATAATCTTTTCAACAGGAAACAAGGACCCAGCAGTGGTGACCCGATATATTATGGTCTCTGCGGACCCGGCGTTAATACCAATATGTCTCACCCTCCACGCTGTCTCCTTTCTCTTTCACTTCACTTCAAACGGCACAGCACACCCAGTAACTGGAACGTTGAATGTTAAATGCTCCTCACAGTTGCCATGTAACCATACCTAGACATGTTTCGTCGAAGTGACTTAATCATAATGAGCGCGACTTGTAAGAATATCCAAGTGCGCATGCTCGCGAAACGCGTCCACTACTGATGACGACATCCCCCTGAGCCAGCTGCATCCTGCATCTCAAGCCTCCTTCCAAGGCCGCCTTCCGGAGCCGGCCCCACCATCAACACGGAAGTGATAGGAGCACAGATGGACACAGCCTAGCTCCCGGGATACGTTTATCCTAACATGTATACCATGCCTGACTTCTTACATAAAAATGTGAGTGATACTATTGAGTTTTAGTAAAATATGCTGTTTCAAACTATTGCACCCAGAGGCGCCTCTCCATTAGCTTTTTCCACAGTCTCAGAACACGGTTTCTGTTTTACCTTGAAGGCAGCCCTGTGTGTATACTCCCAGATTGAGTCCTTATATTCATTTTAAATTGGCCTCCCACATGGACTGATTGTATAATCTATGCTGTTTTATGGACTTTATCTTATTATTTATTTAATCATTTATTTAATATTTTTTTTATATACAGGGGGTCCCCGGGTTACAAACAAGATAGGGACTGTAGGTTTGTTCTTAAGTTGAATCTGTTTGTAAGTCGGAACAGGCACATTTTTTAAGTGTAGCTCCAGCCAAAAAATCTATTTTTAAGTTTTTTAGATAACATAGAGAAGGGTTATCACCCCTGTAACATTTGTTTTGCTGCCTGTGCCCCTGTTCAGAAGATTTCACCTCACCTTCTGTCCCAATGACAATTGGATTTTGAAAATTTTGGGTTGATAGGGAAACATGGACTGGTGATAAAGCATCAGTGGAGACACCTTTTTCCCATATTAACTCTTACAGGAGTGAATTTCCCTTCCTAGGGGTGGATTTCCTCACTTCCTGTTTCCCTCCGTTTGTAAGTAGGAGTCGTTTGTAAGTCGGATGTTTGTAAGTAGGGGACCCCCTGTACATGACTGGATTGTAAGATTTTACTGAGATGTTCTGATAAGTGCGCCTACACTTGTTATTATTATTTATGTGCAGTGCGCTCTGCAGCAACTTCGGAGACATGTGAACCGGCTCCATAGACTGAGCCAGTCACATTATCCTGCTATGCAAATTTCCCGCATCCAATTTGCATAGGTGTGAACCCAGCCTCAAGGTAGGCTCAGACAAAGTTTTACCTCTCTGTATATTTTCAGTTTGTGCAAAACCATATGCAATGGAAGCTTTTTATTCTTTTTTTTTTAATGATTCTGTTGGGGTTTATATGTGCTACTTTTGCTTGTGGCACAGCAATCAAAGCATACTTTATAGGTACACCTAAGCCTGCTTTTGTTTAACCATGCCTCTTAAGCCCCTCCGACTTTGGCCACACTTTTTGCCGCAATTCCTCCCTCCAGTGTCCCCCATTCTAAAGTTCAAAACTTGGGAGGTAGGTTCAGCGCTGTGTTCTGGCAGTGATACGCCATCTGCTGCCGGAATAAAATCATGTTGGTCTAAGTGCTTCTCCACTACTCGCAGGAACTATTGTAATTTTAGGAATGAATACAAGGCTTCCTCTGATTAGCTGAGGTGGAGAGGTATGTGGATGACATCAAGATCTCCACCTCACCCATTCAGAGGAAGCTTTGTATTCATTAATAACAATACAAGGCTTCCTGTGAATGAGAAACACTCAGCCCGACTTGATTATGGGGGAAGTCCCCATACCGCTGCTGGAACACAGTGCTGTATACTGTATATAGCTGATGCTGCAAACCGCTTATATAGAGCTGACAGCAGCTGCATCAATTAGTAAAGAATATAATTTGTATGGGGTCAGCTTGGCACAAACAAACTAGTTAAAGTGAAGGTGATATCTATCTAGCACACCCTGCTGGAGTAAGATCAAACAAGTGTCAGAGAAAAGACACTTTATGTTTAGAGATCTCTCTCTCTTGCTGAGGTACAGAAAAACTGCGAACTGAAAAAAAAAAATGACAAAAAGGAATTTAGCAAGTATACCACATCCCTTCACTCTTCACAAGGAAACTCTCTTCAAATTAACAACTGTCTGGGAAGGCTTTTATAGAAAACTGCCACTGTCTTAAAGCCAGACTATATACGTGCTCTGGAGCAATTACTTTATTCACAAAAATGTCAAAGTGATGCTTTAGTGCACTGGAACAAGCATGTAGCTTGTGAGTCAGATGATAACAACTTATATCAAAGGCTTTGTTCAGCTTTGTGACACCTTATCTGTGCTTTGCTCATGTAGTGCTACCCCTGAAGGAGTCGCTTGGTAATTTGGGTTCTATATTCTGTGCCTCAACTCCAAGAACAACCTCAGTCCATCTGACACACCTGGTTAAATTAAAGTTACTTCAAGCACTTATAAGAACATGAGTATAGATGCCTTTAATTTGGCTGTGAATTAGCACCAGGAAAAAGACACAAGACCGTTTAGTGGTGAATTAGCTCAATGTTTTGTACATAGAATAAATGGTAGTTTGAGCACAAATGAAAACATAGAAGATAGGTTTAGACCGGGGGTGTCCAAACTTTTTTCAAAGAGGGCCAGATTTGATGAAGTGAACATGCGTGAGGGCCGACCATTTTGCCTGACATTCTTTGAACCATTAAAATTTGGTCAAAGTGTTTGTTCGAGCACTAATACACTGTCCAACAAGAATTCTCTTGCCTATGTGGCTGTGTGTGGTAAAGAGATGAGCTTGGGTGTATTATTTGGATATACCGTATTTATTGGCATATAACATGCACCTTCACTTGAAGAGGGAAGTTCCAGGAAAATTTTTTTTTTTAAATAAAGAACTGTGAAGCAAAATAATGGTCTGTGCCCATCAATGCAGCCTCACAAGTGCCCATCTGCAGACCCACAATTGCCAGGAATGCAGAACCCACCATTGCCAGGAACACACACACCATCGCCAGGAACGCACTCACCATTGCTAGGAACGTACTCACCATAGCCAGGAACGCACTC
Source organism: Lithobates sylvaticus (assembly GCA_028564925.1). NCBI lineage: Eukaryota > Metazoa > Chordata > Amphibia > Anura > Ranidae > Lithobates > Lithobates sylvaticus. Next base: position 510,223,401 of record CM053027.1, read on the forward strand.
ACCATAGCCAGGAACGCAGCACCATAGCCAGGAATGCACTCACCATAGCCAGGAATGCACTCACCATAGCCAGGAATGCACTAACCATAGCCAGGAATGCCCCCACCATTGCCAGGAATGCACCACCATAGCCTGGAATGCACCACCATAGCCAGGAATGCCCCCACCATTGCCAGGAATGCACTTGCCATTGCCAGGAATGCCCCACCATTGCCAGGAATGCACTTACTATTGCCAGGAACGCAGCACCATTGCCAGGAATGCACTTACCATTGCCAGGAACGCAGCACCATTGCCAGGAATGCAATTACCATTGCCAGGAACGTAGCACCATTGCCAGGAATGCACCACCATAGCCAGGAATGCCCCCACCATTGCCATGAATGCACTTGCAATTGCCAGGAATGCCCCACCATTGCCAGGAATGCACTTACTATTGCCAGGAACGCAGCACCATTGCCAGGAATGCAATTACCATTGCCAGGAACGTAGCACCATTGCCAGGAATGCACTCACCATTGCCAGGAATGCCCCACCATTGCCAGGAATGCACTTACCGTTGCCAGGAATGCCCTACAATTGCCAGGAATGCACTTACCATTGCCAGGAATGCCCCCACCATTGCCAGGAATGCACTTACTATTGCCAGGAATGCCCCATCCATTGCCAGGAATGCTCCACCATTGGCTGTGTGTGGTAAAGAGATGAGCTTGGGTGTATTATTTGGATATACCGTATTTATTGGCATATAACATGCACCTTCACTTGAAGAGGGAAGTTCCAGGAAAAAAAATTTTTTTAAATAAAGAACTGTGAAGCAAAATAATGGTCTGTGCCCATCAATGCAGCCTCACAAGTGCCCATCTGCAGACCCACAATTGCCAGGAATGCAGAACCCACCATTGCCAGGAACACACACACCATCGCCAGGAACGCACTCACCATTGCTAGGAACGTACTCACCATAGCCAGGAACGCACTCACCATAGCCAGGAACGCAGCACCATAGCCAGGAATGCACTCACCATAGCCAGGAATGCACTCACCATAGCCAGGAATGCACTAACCATAGCCAGGAATGCCCCCACCATTGCCAGGAATGCACCACCATAGCCTGGAATGCACCACCATAGCCAGGAATGCCCCCACCATTGCCAGGAATGCACTTGCCATTGCCAGGAATGCCCCACCATTGCCAGGAATGCACTTACTATTGCCAGGAACGCAGCACCATTGCCAGGAATGCACTTACCATTGCCAGGAACGCAGCACCATTGCCAGGAATGCAATTACCATTGCCAGGAACGTAGCACCATTGCCAGGAATGCACCACCATAGCCAGGAATGCCCCCACCATTGCCATGAATGCACTTGCAATTGCCAGGAATGCCCCACCATTGCCAGGAATGCACTTACTATTGCCAGGAACGCAGCACCATTGCCAGGAATGCAATTACCATTGCCAGGAACGTAGCACCATTGCCAGGAATGCACTCACCATTGCCAGGAATGCCCCACCATTGCCAGGAATGCACTTACCGTTGCCAGGAATGCCCTACAATTGCCAGGAATGCACTTACCATTGCCAGGAATGCCCCCACCATTGCCAGGAATGCACTTACTATTGCCAGGAATGCCCCATCCATTGCCAGGAATGCTCCACCATTGCCAGGAATGCACTTACCATTGCCAGGAACGCAGCATCGTTGCCAGGAATGCACTCACCATTGCCAAGATTGCCCCACCATTGCCAGGAATGCACTTACCATTGCCAGGAACGCAGCACCATTAACATTAATGCACTCAAGAGCGCCAAAGATTACCTACAGGAAAATCTCCTGTTTACACGGCGGCCTCTTCAATAGAAAGTCCTGCCTCTTTTGATGGACAGAACAGTCGTCCAATGGCAGCGCCGGAGACGGGACTTCCTATTACAGAGGCCGCCCGTAAACAGGAAATTCTCCTGTGTGTGTACGGCGCTCGGTCCCGCCTCCTTCCTGTCCCTTCCAAGACATATACATCTTTTGTGGCCCCGGCGCTGGGAGATCGTCGGGGGCCACAAAAGATATATATGTCCAAATAACCAGGTGGGCCATTCAAAACTGGAACGCGGGCCGGACTTTGGACATGCCTGGTTTAGACACAGTCTGCAATAATCACTAGGCAAAGGTAACTTAGGAAAGAGCTCTGTACCATTAGACTGGGACTAAAGTGTTACTAAACCAACAACAGTAAAATCTGTCTGTATATGCAGAATAGCATGCTTGTTATACTCACTTAAGGGGTTAATGCTCTGTATTGTGTAAAAAGGCTTGTTGATCCTGTATGGACAGATCCTCCCCCTCCTGCAGGGTCACTCTTGGCAAGGCCAGATAAGACACAGTCAGAGTAGTAAGGCTGCACATGCTCAGTTTGGTCTCTATTGCTGGAGAGAACATTTGCTTGTTGAGCTGAGCTTTTCAGGTCACATGATGTTGACATCACACATGTGGGTGTGTATACAGATCCTAAATGACAGCCCAGTCCATCCCTCCTCCTCCATGCCCAGTAACTAAAAAAGAACACAGTGGGTGGGATGTCACATCTTGATTCATGGATGATCTGCCTCCCATAAAAGCATGAGGATGCAGGCTGTAGTGGAAATCTCCTCCTACCTGAACACACAGCACTCAGGCAGACCCTGCAGTTTATCATGTCACTGTGGCATACAGATTAGCCAAAAAGGTATATAGTGGCAGTATTTTAATGTAAACAGAGGATTTATAAGCTGTGGACACTGGGGGTGAATTATGTTCATATTACTGGGTTTAGTGACACTTTAAGTCATGAATCAGCAAAATCAGCATATAAGCATTAACTACAGTCTGAATAATACTACTATAAGTAGTCCAGAGTGCACTAGCAATAATTGCTAAGCAATAGGTAAAGGTCTCTGTGTAGCTTCTGTAAAGGGATAGTCTACAGTCCTAACTCTTCAACTGGGGCCCAGTTGTACCATGCATATGACGATAGGCCCAGTCAAGCCTGCAGGCATCAAAGAAGCTACTAGATGGCTATATGGCCAGTTCCTAAAGGGCTCAGTCTCTTTAGCAGCAGATAGTAAATCCTCACATCAGCAGCCTACCATCACCAGTCCAAGCAATGTTGCAGCTCACCCTCTGGTCACACACAGTGATAAGTCCACTCTCTGCTCTGCACCCAGGTGACTCTGGCTGTTGGCACATCTGGATTCAACACTTTAGATCCTGCTAAGATTATGCAGCAGTGATGGTGCACACTGGACAGCGATATGCACTCCATGGCTCCCTCATGGCAAGAGGAAGTGGTTTACTGTACACCTTGAGAAAATGCAGCACTTTCCCTTCCTTCTGGCAACCTCCCTCCGGGAAATGCAGTTCAAAAGCTCTTGATTATAGTAGAGTCTCACTCCTCTGGACGTAAGTTCCCATAGGGCAGTGCTGCCTGATCTACCCTATTGAACTCTTCCTGCTCAGCAGCTCCCTCCTCTTTCTACCATAACCAGTTCAGCACCCCAGGGCAGAAACTACAGGGAGCAGCTGCAGTCAGTGTTTCTCTCCCTTTCCATTTGTAGCCAAGTACCTGGCTACACACATGCATGACAAAGCAACTAGTTCATTTGCATAACCTTCTTTTTTCATTTCCCACCGCTGTTGTTTAGCAACCGGTGGCCAAGAGAGGAAGACTAAAGAACTTTCCCCCAGCCCACATGTGACAGCCTGAGCAGCTTTTAGAAAGCACCAGCCCTATCACGAACTACCAAATACTTTTCCTTAGAGTCCATTCACACAGGGGCAACTTTGGATCCGACTTGAAGTCGCCCCAAGTTGCCTCAAGTCGCGCGACATGATAAAATCAATGTAAGTGAATGAGAGCCGTCTCAATGCACACTACTTAAGTCGCTCCAACTTCAGAAAAGTTTCCTGTACTACTTCAATCCGACTTCTAGGCAACTTGTACCCATTGATTTCAATGGAAGTTGCCTCCAAGTCGGTTCCCCTGTCTTAACTGAAGCAACTTTCCAGGAAGTAAAAAATAGTTTTCTAGGCAAACCCCTCCCTCCCACAGAGCTGATTATTATGTGATTGGCCACTGGCAAAGTCCCCTGTCCTAGAGGCAACTTCAAGTTGCCTTGTAAGTTGCCTCAAGTTGCGCTGTGATTCATACTCAAGTCGTGTCCAAGTTGCCTCCCAAAGTCATGCTGGAAGCTGTGTTGCCCCTGTGTGAATGGACTCTTACTCTTGGCAAATGAATGGATAAGTGGTAGAGCATTAGGCGACCTGCTTTTCATTGTGCTGCATTTCTTTAGACATAGCATGTCCTTCTGAGGTGCATTTGATCTGCAGAAAAAGCAGGCCTTTTCTTGTCAAACACATTGGGGTTGATTTACTAAAGACAAATAGACTGTGCACTTTGCAAAGTGCAGCTGCACTCTGCAAGAGAAGTGGCGCCAGAGCATAGTAAATGAGCTTAAGCTTCACTTTGCAAAGAATACCCAATCACATGCAAGGACATTTAAAAAAACAGCATTTTTGCTTGCACATACTTGGATGATGGAAGTCAGCAGAGCTTCTGCTCATTTACTAAGCTCTGAAGAAACTGCTCTTGCAGAGTGCAACTGCACTTTGCAAAGTGCACAGTCTAGTTGCATTTAGTAAATCAACCCCGTTGTTTTTTATTTGAATGCAGCTGCATGCACTCAAATAAAGAGAGAAGCATGTAACAAAGACTCTCTTCAAAATGAACCCTTAACATGACCCCATTGCTTTGCCATTCTTAACTTTCACAGAGGGTGTTAGATAGCTGATACATGTTGCCTCCTCACCGCCTACTTTTACCCCTAAAAACACAGTTGTGGAGCTTTGGGTGCATAGCATCCCAGCTGTGGCATGTTAACACCCCCATCCTCTGCCTTTGTAAGGGGGAGCAGTTGGGGGGTGGCAATAAAAACCACGGCTCACCCCCCTCCACCCCAACTGCAAGTTTAAATGAGGTTTAAAAATGTCAGTTTTAATCTAGGTTACTTACATTGCTTAGATGTAAACCCATGGTGGCCATGCAACCCAGTGCATTATTAACTGCTTCCCGACCGCCTCACGCAGATATACTGCAGCAGAAGGGCACGTACAGGCAGAAACACGTACCTGTACGTTGCCCTTTAAGAGGTGGGTTGCGGGCGCGCCCACATCGCTGGCAGTGCGCGCTAGCTCACCGGGAGCTTTGTGAGCGCGATCGAGTCCACGGGGATACCCGCGATCGTCTCACAGAGAGGAAGAATGGGGAAATGCTAATGTAAACAAGCATTACCCCGCTCTGCCTAGTGACGGTGTCACTGATCACCGCTCCCTGTAATCGGGAGCGTGATCAGTGTTGTGTCACACACAGCCCCTCTCCCCCACAGTTAGAATCACTCCCTAGGACACACTTAACCCCTACAGCACCACCTAGTGGTTAACCTCTTCGCTGCCAGTCACATTTACACATTATCAATGCATTTTTAATTGCACTGATCGCTGTATAAATGTGAATGGTCCCAAAATCGTGCCAAAAGTGTCCGATCTGCCCACCATAATGTCGCAGTCACCATTAAAATTGCTGATCGCCGCCATTACTAATAAAAAAAAAATATATTAATAAAAATGCCTTAAAATTATCCCCTATTTTGTAGACGATTTAACTTTTGCGCAAACCAATCAAAAAACGCTTATTGTGATTTTTTTTACCAAACATATGTAGAAGAATACGTATCGGCCTAAACTGAGGAAAAAATATGTTTTTTTTTATATATATATATATATATTGGGGATATTTATTATAGCAAAAAGTTAAAAAATAATGTGTTATTTTCGAAATTGTCGCTATTTTTTTGTTTATAGCGCAAAAAATAAAAACCGCAAAGGTAATCAAATGCCACCAAAAGAAAGCTCTATTTGTGGGAAAAAAGGACGTCAATTTTGTTTGGGAGTAACGTCCACACAATTGTCAGTTAAAGCGACGCCAGCCAAATGGTCTGGAGCTTAAGTGGTTAAAGAAAATAGGATAACTAAAATGTACAAAAATTGTGACAGAGCTGATTCATTATCAGTTTTTTACAGGTATATATACTCTAAGGAATAAATGTGACAAACAGATTGATATGATTCCTCATAACTGTCTTTTTTTCCCATCTATATTTTTATATTGCTGCATGTTTTAAGTCTTCCCTTTGGGCCTTCATCTCTAGATTCCAGGCACCCTGAGAAATAACTTGTGAAGATTATCACACTCTCTGCTGCAGTCACAAATCATATCATTGTTGTTTGTTAAAGCGTAGACAGATCTTTGTCAAGAAATGGATAAAAAAAAAGAATAATTTTTAAAGGCAATATGTGTGGATGCAGTGTTTTCAGGCCTGAAAGGATACATATGCAATGGCTTAGGGAAGACGTGATACATAAAATAGTGTAGCACTACCCAAACCACAAAATCTTGTGCTCAAATCAAATTTACTATGAAAACCAAGAGCCAGTATGGCATTATCTTAAACCTTGATTTACCCTTGTCATTTGGATCTCCCTAAATTACAAGTCATTTTAGCAAATATGAGATCCCCAAAAAAATCATTGTGAGAGCCTATCTGCTGTGCATCTGTTTTCATTTTTATTTTTATACACATCCGCACTTTCAGATAACTCATACTGTCCCTGCAGAGCCATGGGTTCAGACTCTCAGAGACATAACTAATGGATAGAAAGCCCTAGAACAAATCTTATAGCTTAACTCCGGACAGTTTTTTTTTTTTTTGGATGCAAATGTTAGAACATCTGTTGGGGTCCTCATTGTGATCTGTGGACTCATTGGGGACATCTTGTCCTGGTGATAGAGGATCACACCGTCTTGTCCTTCAAAAGTAGAGCGTAATGGACAACAGACATGTGCGATTAGTTTCGTACGAATCGGAAATTCGTACAAATTTTTCGAAATTAGTACATTCGTACGAATCCGAATTACGAATTTTTACGAATACGAATTCTGTACGAAATACGAAATTTCGTTTACGAATTTCGGATCCAAATTATCCGAATCCAAACTACCAAATTTCAACTAATATGAAAGAAATTATAGCGGATATAATGAATGATTCGAATGAATTCGAGATTCAGTATAACGAATATCGACACTCTACGAATAATAACAAATTATCCGAAAATGTATTAACGTTACATAACACAAGTCTATTGTCTATTGTTCACCAATCACTCAGAGGAAGTACGAAATACGAAATTTCGTATTCGTAAATGAAATTTCGTATTTCGTACTTCCTCTGAGTGATTGGTGAACAATAGACAATAGACTTGTGTTATGTAACGTTAATATGTTTTCGGATAATTTGTTATTATTCGTAGAGTGACGATATTCGTAACGATTCGTAACGATTCGTAAAGATTTGTAACGATATTAACGATTCGTAACGATTCGTACAAAATTCATATTTCGTACGAATCCGAATTAAATTTCATACACAAATTACGATTTTATTTTTTATACGAAACAGAATGAAACTAAACAAATTTTTTGACGGCTCCCATGTCTAATGGACAATCCCTCCAATGGTGACAGAGAAACAAAACATATTTCCTCTTTCTTTTAATACATTGGAGAACGGTTAGAAACTCTGTTATGTTTTTAAGTGTTGTCTGTGCCTTTCGATCTTGACAGTTGCCCCATCTGAATTAGATAGCTGTGTCCTGGCTAGGAAATGTAGGCTGTGGTCTATGTTATTAGATGATAGTTATTGTATGCTTTGGGTTGTGCAGAAAAATCACAGGGGCATTTTGAGGAAACCCACACAAACAGTGGTGAAAGCATAATATTCTATGCAGTTAGTATCTCTGTAACCCAGGACCTCAGCAATGGCTGAGCCAACACTTAGCCAACATGCTGCCCTTCTTAAACCCTTTCGAAGATGTTCTCAACTATTTGGGACTGTCTCCAAGCAAGCAGGTTTTTATTCTCTAGAAAAAAAAAGCATTAGATCATAAAGGGGGACTGAATTTCCCCTAGTCATTATACATCACTACTATATATGGTTGAGGTTTTTTGCTGTAAAGTACTGTATATATTATACATATCTACATGGATAATTTTTGATTACAAACACCATGGAAGCACACAACACAGGTTATATTTGAGAGATGCTTTATTAATACTATTATTATAGGAATTAAAGACAGATGTACATTCTAAGAGGTCATTTCCCCTTATTTTTATTTTACATGCGCATAGTTTAAATCTGACAATGTAGTTTTGTGGGGTGTTTTTTGCATCAGTTATAGCAGTGCAAAAGTTTTCAACATCTCAAGAAAGAAAAGGAACTGGTGTACATGACAGAATCCACAAATAACCCATGCACATGGACATTCTAGTTAACCTTTTTTTCTTGGTAATCAACTTTATAAAAAAAGTATTTTTATTATATTTGCAATGTAACGTATGCTGTGTGCAGTTATGCACTGAGCAAATCTTAGTGACTGAAGACCAAGCCACAACTCCAGTTACTCTTCCTTGTAATGCAGAGCTATATAGGCAGGAGCCTAGGGCATCATGGATGTCCAAGATTCTCAGTCACAATTTTCATGCTTTTGCAGTAACCCATGGGGTATAAAACACATGGTCAAAACTGTGCTCTTGCCTGTCACTTCCTATGCCAGGCAGTTGGTGGCTTATGTGGCTGGTCATGCCTGTACAGAAAATGCAATTAACATGGAATCCCTGTGCTTTTTGCAATCCTTATCAAGGTCAATTGAGGAGATAAGGGGTGGGGTCAAAGCTGCCACCTTGCCTTATATGTCTCTGTTGTAATGGCACACTTACTGCTTTAAGTAGTCATCCAACAGTCCTGGGCAAAACTGAGGTGCTATTAAAACTTCAGACCAATCTGGTGCTGGCCTGATGTCTTATGTTATAGTGTACAGTGCAGGTCTTATTGTGAATTCATTGATAGCTATGTTAGTTAGAGATAATTAAGGAAGAATGTAGAGGAGCTGTGAGCAATATATTAATGAAAGTGAATTTCCTGATGAGTAATCCAATCAAAGTTATTAATTACCAGTACCAACATCAATAACATGGCAGCTAACCCAAGGCAATAGCTGGAGAAATGTAAAACATCAGCTTTTTTCTGTAAGTATGGCTAGTTGTATACCACTCTCACACGTTGTAGCTCTTTCCTATTATTTCATTTTTTTAGTTTTAGTTTATTTTTTAGTTTTAGACTTGTCTTTTAAGTGGTCCTTAAAGAGCATTGGGGAATATCAGTCTGGACCTTTTTCTTCAAGAACCACATTAACATGCATGTTTCAATGCTGTTTTATGTGACATTAAGAAAACCATGGCACCATATTTATCTCAGCTCTAAAAATGGCAACATCAGTCTAATAAAGAAAAATATTCAACCAAGTTTAGAACCATTTTCACCAATAGTGATGGCCCAGATAACTGATTCTGCCTTCTGTAAGGTATAGAGAGAATGACTGTTGCCTGATCCTGCTGAATACATCTTGGAACTCTAAAGCCCCATACACACGGTCGGACTTTTTCATCAATTTGGTCCGATCGGACAAGGTTGTTGAAAAATCAGACCGTGTGTATGCACCATCGGACAGTGTTCGTCGGTTTGTCCGTCGGACAAAGTCTTATCTCCTGCTGGAAAGATTTGCCGTCAACCCGGTCCGATCACACCAAATCCGATCGTGTGTACGGTTGTCCGACCGGACAAAGTGCTACGCATGCTCAGATCACATTACAAGACCAAAGCTATTGGCTACTAGCCTCTACGTAGTCCCGTCGTAGGCAACAAACGTCACCACGTTCAGAATGATCGGATTTTCCGACAACTTTGTCCGACCGTGTGTACGCAAAACCAACATCGGACAAAGTATGACGGACATGGTCCGACGGACCTGGTCCGCGGATTGTCCGACCGTGTGTATGGGGCTTAACTTGTATAAGCACTTTTAAACTATGATAACTAAAAATCTTTATGCAGCCATAATACCGTTCATTGCACAGTGTTTTGGAGTGTTTTTTTTTTTTTTCCTTTTTAAAGTAACGCATTTTGAAAGAATTTACAACTAAAAGTCAAGATCAACTGAACTATTGAACTATATAAAATGCCCAAATAAATTGTAATGGTATGGTTTCCATAAACACTTTTCTATTCAAAGAGAATTCTATTACATTATGGAAGCTCATATATATATATATATATATATATATATATATATTTATTTTTTTATTTTAAAGAGCCATCATTTCATTATTTAATTAAAAGGCAACTGCATTATTTTTATTTCCTGTGTATGCATATAAAAGCCCATACAGAGCACAGTACATTCTACAAAGTATGGAGAGAAGTTGGGTTGCGTTATTACTGGCACTACTCCTCCTGCCAAGTTATCCAGTGACATTTTAAGGAAAAATACGATTTTATTGAAAAAATAAACATTTTAATGCCATTCAGCTGATGTAACCCTTCTGCTAAGCTCATGTTGTGAAGGTATAACTTGAATAAATTATGGTTTTCTGTCTGTATTTCAGCTTTAAAGCAAACCTATGTCTGCACTGATTATTAGTAACAACTGTCAGAAAGTAGATTTATCATGACTGGGGAAAGGTGTGGTCCAACCCTTACCTATCTCACCCTATCCAAAGGGGAGGTGAGGGAATGGGAAGGGTCAGGCTGCAGGAAGGCATGACATCTGGTCTAGGTTTCTGGTCAACGTTTCAAGCTGGTTTACACCTCATTCATCGCGCCACCTCTTTCTTGATGAAAAGGTTTGCACTGCCAATAAGCATAGCATTTGGAGTGTTACAAAATAAGATCTGAAATAAATACAAACTGTGTACCACTCAGGTACATCGAAAGCAAGATATTTACAAATCTCTACTGAGGTTTTAAGCAAACATGTCATGAAAGGAATTTGGTAGCTGCCATTGTGAAGGTGCATATTGCCTGGCCGTTTACGCTTTTTTCAATCCGAGTCACTGAGACAGAAGAAGTATGCACATTAGGAAATGGGATCGGAGAAAAGTCAAAACACCAGCTGACATGTATCGGGGTAAGCTATGCTTCTGTGCCTCCTTGTCCCTTCCTGTTTTGTGCTGTGGGAAGGGGGCAGAGGCCCTCACAGCTCACTGTTGAGGGATGCGGCAGCTGTCTTGGTTGGCACACTGGCATAGGAGTGATATAATGGAGGTGGAGCTGTGGATGCTTGACCACTGGTGCTGCTTCTTTTGGTTCCTGCATGTTTGCTCTCAGTAAGCACACTAGGCAACAAAGCCTTATTCTATAAGTACTGGTGGCCATTTTGGGAGAGCCTGAGTTACAATGAAACTTAGCTCTCTGATGTGACTCAGGCAGACATCTTAGTTGTGAATAAATATAAAAAGGGTGTGATGCATCTCTCAATTGTTGATCCCTGTGATGAACAGCTAAGAGGAGTACCCCAACTTGATAGGGATTGTTTGGGAAGGTCCTGCTTCAGGATATTTACTTCCCATGTTACACTGGCAAACCAGGACTTACTAATGCAAGCAAGGAACCAACAGCTAAGAAAGGCAAGTGCCCTAAGTAATTTACCAATTTCTATCTTGACAAGGTTGCCAAGAAGCATTGGAGTTCAAGCATCCTCCACATACAACACATTCAGCCGCCAAATAGAATATTCATTTTCTAATGAAAAAAAATTCACATAGGCAGCCGCCACACCTGCCAATTGTTCCTGTTTGCAATTTTTACTATTTGTGTTGTCAGGTTTGTTGTTAGATTCATGCAAATAATTTTTGTGTGAACATAAGTGATTTGCAGGCACTGGATTTTTAATTTTGTTGTAAAGTATGTTACATTGCCACATGTAATGTCTGAGATTTTGTCTGTGAAGATTATTACCTTTTACTTGATAAAAGGTTATGTCACACATCAGACTTTTCATTCTTCTTCAGTATCTATTGTTGTTTTACATGCATATTTGCTCAGGTTCTGTGACTCTGAAAGTATAAACTAGAGGTTCATCATGGTAGCCAGGCAGCTAGCATTTTCAAAAGTAGGGATCAATGGTGGCGCTCTCGTGTTTCTCTTATGACAAGTTTCCTCTATCCCTCTTGTTTTGCAAACCCAATGGCTCTCTACTACTGAAATAATTTTGTACTTGGAGAGGGCCATGTTCTTCAACCCAGTTAATAAAAAAGTCAAACCCAAAGATGCATTGATATTGACAAACATTTTTAGAACTGTGTAGTACTCATTTATAATGAGTATGAATCACTTCAAATGTACAGTTAAAAATATAAGATACAACCCTAAATAAACCCATAACCCTAATAAGTTAACTTGGTTTGCTGAAGTTTAAATGTGTATCTCCTATACATGGAGCCTCACCACCAAGATAACAGGTAGTGATGCCCTTTTTAAATCCATACATGATCTTACTTATATGATGGTGTAGATTGCTATAAAGTACTCAACAACTTTATAAAAAAAAGCGATGAGGAAAGTATTAGAATACAGGTTAAAAAGCAAGCAAACCTGTTTCCTTTATCTTCACAAATCTAACGTCTATTGTATTATAATATTCAACCAAGGAACCACCAGTGAGGTTAATAGACACATGAGGTCACTGGACAAATACAGAGCAAATTAACTCTTATTTGGATTTACATTTTTTTTTTATAAAATGTGCGGTTTCAATAAATTATTTTGAGATATGCCCTGAATTTGGGTGTTTATCCTAACTGTTAAGGAAGACTAACAAGATACCATATCAGGGCTTAGCACTCAGGCCTTGAGTGCCCTATTTTCTTTCTTGCTGAGTTGTAGTGCTTTCTTTGCATTCAGTGGAGCTTAAGCATATGTGATATTAGGGATGCACTGACGTAGTCTAATCATGTATTGAGTACGCTTTCACCCTTCAGATATCTGAGGTGGACCTTTTCTTGCTCTTCTGCTTCTTGACACTATCCCCACCCACATCTTCTACCATTTGAGATGTATGCACATCAAAAGGGAAAGGAAGTATCTCAAGAACTGGTTGTACAGCCTAAGAGACAAGAAAAGCAGGTCATCTTTTCTGTCTTTTCTACCCCAGAAAAGACACTCTGACTACATGGCATTAAAATGGTAAATCAAAGAGACCTGAAATGAGCATATATTCCATTCAGAAAGGGGTACACAATCCAAATGGAGTTTATTGGCAGTTATGCAACAAAGTATTTTCCCTGAAAAGACTCTGATGACACAGCCATTGTAGAGAACAATATTCTCTCACTTCATGTCCAGTTAAAGTGGTTGTAAACCCTTACAACACACTTTTTGCTACAGATAAGCCTATAATAAGGCTTACCTGTAGTTAGGAGATATCCCTGTATTTGCATGTGCCGATATCATCAGCACATGCACACTGAAGCAAACTGGAGCAATGGCACATACGTGCTGTTGCTTCAGTTAGACTGTGCCGTTACTGGCGGCTCCCGCACATGCATGATGTCATTGTGGCTCCTGTCAATCACATCGATGGTGCCCGCGATATCCTGAAGTAACTCCAGGAGCGAGGTCAGCCACCGGAGCAGTGTATGAGGATGGCTGCGGGGGCTTCGATCTCAGGTAAGTAATTTATAATGAGCTAGTATACTATGCATACTAGCTCATTATGTCTTTGTCTTGCAGGTTTTTTTTTGTTTTTGTTTTTGTTTCTTGGGTTTACAACCACTTTAAATTGCAATGAGCTACCCTGAATGGTAGGAGGTTGCATTACAGTTCACCTAGAAGTACAGGACTGTGTACTTAAGCCCTTAGTTGTTTGTAGTTCTGCAACTGTTGTAGGTCTACTCAGATGACTATTGCACTTTCAGTGGCAGACATATAAAAAAGTATGGTAGAGGCCAGGCTTTAACACCCATTTTTCTTCTTTTATGTATGTACATGCCCATGGTGCAACCTTGCCAGAGACGGTCATAGCCAACCACACATGGGGTGTCTTCTGTATATTTCTGCAAATGTAACTGTTCATTCTTTTCTCTTCCCTTCCACATCTCATCATATACTTTTCCTTCTTGTCCAGTTGCTTGCTCCATAGCATTATCAGAAACTCTACCACCACTTCCTTTGTTGTTAAAGTATAACTAAAGGCATTTTTTTTTACAGTTTTTACTGCTGTCTCTGTCCCCGTCAGGGAAATTCACCCTCTCTATTTGTCCTGTTTACCATTATCATTGAAGTGAAAGTAAAAGAAAATCCAAAGTTTTCGGTTGTCCCCCAGAAAAGTAATGAAGGGGAAATGTTCCAGTGAGAACACTAGTTCTGGTGACATGGGGGTCCCCGAGAGATTCTCTTAATTAGCAGGGATTTCCTCTCACTTCCTGTTTTGGCTATGGGACAGAAAGTGAAGGTAAATCTCACCAATGGTACAAAGATGGCAAAAATAAACCATAGAGGTTATAACCCTCCCTTACTCTATTCCAAATGGAAAAAAAAAGTTTTGCCTATAGTTCTTCTTTAAGAAAGATGCTAGGTCATGATGACATATCAAATAAACAATTAAGCAGCCTAATAAGGGCTTCTTCAAGCATCCAGCCATGAAAGAGAGAATTCCTCTCAGTCCTGACCATCTCCCACCTCTCAGCTCTTTCATATTGCCCCCCCCCCCCCCATATATCCCGCATATGGCTTCCTTGGCTCTTTGGGCCCCTGGGCAGCAGATGCTGCATGTCTGCCTGTGGTAGTTAACAACAGTTGTAGAGCTGCAAATTTTCTTTCAAGGTTTAGCAGCACTGCATATTCCATTTTAAAGTAAGCAGAACGTTACATTTAAAATATATTTTAACAGTAAAAACAGACGAAGGCATGACGACAATGCAATTTGACTGTAAAGAAAAAAGAAAAGCATAATCACTATATAAAATATTTGTTCCACATATTAATGTATTGATTTGCACATAGTGTGAGCACAAAAAGGACACTGTTATCGTACAAGATGAAATAAACACAATTTGTGAAATAGATGGGAGAGTTTCTGTTCTAAAGTGCTCTGTTACTACCAACAATATATCTCACTTTGTGAAATACAAATATATATCTATATATATTTCTATCTGTGTTTATATTATTACTATATACTGTATTTTCTGTATGTATCTGTCATAGGTGCAACAGATCCAGCATATGGGGGATCTAGTAGGACAGATAAGTTTGTGGTATAAAAAGAAATTCAGGGTCTTGTTGCCATGGCAAATTCAGTTAATGGGAACACAAGAGCAAAGTTGCAGGATTCAGTCTTTTCAGTTGGAATGATGAAATAAACTAGCATGGAAAACAGTACACCGGTTAAGGTGAAGGCCTCCATTTCACCAAGGTAAATGATCAGTCAGGAGAATGTTATATAACTGGCAAGAAGATGTGCCATAACTTTCACTGTGTTCTAAAGTGCTTTTCTGTACAGCAGCAAGGGAAGTACTAATGAAGGAGGTGAAAATGTAAAATGGCCACAGCATTATGAACATACAGGATCACGTTGTGCCTTTTAAGCACAGTGTGACATGACGGTGCGGGGAGCAAACGTACCATTGCATCCTATAAGGCAGCGGGTGGGTCACAGCTGTGATCCTACTGAAAACCAATGGAAATTACATCAGTACCTCATTGGAGCAGCAAGCAAAAGGTCCCCACCCTCCCTCCTTTTCTTTCTCTTCACTTATTCTGTTTGATGTATCATTTGCTTTTGTATATGCATTTGTATTCGTACATGTTTTTCTGCTGGAATATATTTTATTTTGATGACAAAAAAAATATACCTTCTATTTGTCTTCTGATTTCGTATTCATTTGTATGCTCTTTTTTGTTTGTTTTTTCCTTGTAGGTGCACTGTGTGTATCTTTTACCTGTAGTTGGTATCATTGTCACAGCAAGCAGTGTCCCTTGGCTGACTTAGATGGCAATAAAAAGTATGGCGGAGTGGGCCCAGCTTGGAGGTTATTGATGAGGGGTAGAAGCTGTGCAAAAACTGGTCGGCATATCAGTCCCACTAAAACCAATGGAATGAAAAAATGTTGTCTTTTTAGATATGTCAGTTATGTTTTTTTACATTTATTGCAGGTTTTGTAATGGTTGAAGCCCTGTTTATGTAGTTTTGGTAGAATCGAGTGATTGTTGGTAACATCTCAAATCAGCCAAAAAAGGGATTGGTTTTGGTATCTGTATATTTTGGACATCAATGTCTATGGTGTGTTATTTTTTGAAGCTGTGGCCGATATATACATTTACATGAAATATATATCATTCCTAAGAAAAAACTGTTTACGTGTCGTTTGTTATCAGGGGCATAAAGTAATTGGGAAAGGGTTGTGGTTATTGGGGGAGTAAAGATGACCACTCCACCAGTCATGTATGTGAAATTGTCAATCAGCATATTAAACAATGCCCTAATAAATTGTTTTATATTAATGGATTTTAGTTTTACTGCAACTCAGTATTTCAGTAACCTAGTCAAGCTGGCCCTTTGATTTCTTTATTTTTCCTTAGGGCTCCAGTTCATATGTCTGAATATAATAGGTTTATATTTCCTGTATGTTTGCCTGATAATTTTGTGAATAACACTTTTCCAGTCCTATGTGGCCACGCTCACTCAGTCCACTGTATCTGTGGAGGGAGCCGGGCAGCTCTTATAATTTGGACTACAAAAATATTTCCCTTTTGTTATCTGTGTTACTGGGGGGTGGGGGGGGGGGGGATTTATACCCTACAGAAGATAGGTTGGATGGAAAATAACATTGTCTGTGTTTTCAGGTCAATTTACTGGAAGCAACAAGTGCAATGCATTTCTGTCAAAATCATTATGCATTTAGTGTACTTGCTGAACATGTTCTTAGCCTGAAAAATAAAAATGTATGTCGTCACCACATCTAAGGACTGTTAAGTTGCAGTATATTACATTAATTTGCACCTCTGTTTCTTATAATAATTTAATGATAATGACTTAATTTCTTTCAATATAAAAGTAACTCTACTAAAACCAATCAAGGGGTGCATCATTAGAATAATGTGATAGGAAGCCAGCAATTGACTGGAAATTGTAAATGCCACTTCAAACTGATTACTCAGTTTTGAGTAAAATGACCAGCAGTCAAAACTATCATGGATCTCACCAGACAGATCCCTCCATTCCCATCATGGTTGTGGAAGAATGAAGGTCATTGAATGCTGAGTTACTTGTGCCATTGGCCACTGAGAGCTGCGTATGATCCTCTGGAGCCGCACTACAGTTCATTTATTGATCCCTGTACCTTCAACTGATCTCACCAGAGTAGTATTCAATCAGACAAGGGACAATAGCACCTTGGCTTACAGACACGTGCTTGTGAGTGATATCTATACACAGGACCCTTACAGCTGTAATGATCCAGAAGGCGATCACACTGCCCACTTCACCAGTGAAACACATTTTGGGAGGCATTGTTTTTTTATTTGTTTAAACATTGTGAAATCTCATTTTCCGTTGTGTCACGGACTACCATGTATTGGTTATTTTCTATAATACGCTGTAATAGAATTTATTACATTGAAACTGAGCCAAAACTGCCCGAAACTATGCAATATAATAACATAGAATTTTACAAATCTCACATAGCCCAATGCGGGGCTGTTTTCCTTTCTCATTCTTTTCCAATCGCTAGTGTTTTTTCACTGGTACTGTAAACATTATTAAGTCTATTAATCTATGTTTTTATAGGTTTAAACAGCAATCCTTTAAGAACTCACTGGCTTTCTAACCTAAATCTTAATGTAAATGTGTACTTAGTGTTTTATTCAAATCCAACTCTTTGTGATCCCATGGATTTGAGCACGCCAAGCCTATATATCAGTAAATGCCTTTCTGAGCTATCAAAAATCTATACAATTGTTTAACTTTCGAGTTAGCTTAAATGTTTTAGCACCCTAGTGCCCAATCTGTGGAACTTTGATACTTGTTGGGCCCAAGAGTTAATAGCAGGAGCATTGATTTGTAAATATGCTGTAATGTTCATGATTTCTACCAGTTTAATGCAACATGTCCACACTGTCTGGCTCTTGTCTGCGGCATATCTTCAGTCTCCAACCACACCTGAAGCATGTCCAAAGTACCTGGTCATTTCCTCTCTGTGAAGTTTCAAACAGTCTGCTGTAGCATTATATAGCCTTCTTCTAGTTAGGCTGCTAGGTAAATTTCGTTTTTGGCTCCATTGTAATGAAATAAGCAGTGATTAATTGTGTTGGTCTGTTTAGGGTTTCCTGAGATGAGAGTTTTATTACTACCCCTTGCCCCTGAAAGACGTTTCCAGAGCATAGGGTTGGGAGATCTAAATGATTAGTTGAATATTTATCTTGCCCCAGCCAGACCCTTGAAGAAGGCACCCAGAAGGTGGGGAAGTGATAAATGAGCAGGAGGCCTGAGCACAGTGTTCTTTTCCCTCAAGGGAGGGATCCTGGTCTCTTGAGGCTGCTTCCCCTGGAGGCAGCTCCTCTAAAGACAAGAAGCTGCAGTCTATTCCTCAGCAGCCACGAGACTAAGAGCCTGGGGGAGATTGCCTAAGTATTACATTTTGCTGGATGGCATTGCGCTGAAGTCCTGGGTCTCGAGAGGGATCTAGTTATTTTCCCTCACTTAGAATCTACCTGAGTATGTTGGTTGGCAGACAAGACCTTGCTGGTGACTGTTAGTAGTGCAAGTGCCAGAAGTGAACTAAGAGCCAGAGGTTGCTATATGGACTGCTGTGGTAGGGCCCTAGATATATTGGCCATTCTCTGCTACCTCCAGAAAAGCTACTTTTGGACGATTAGAGAGAAGTTTGCACTCCTATTGTTATTACTGATTGTTTTGGAGTATCCTGTGACCCTAAACCCCTCTCATGTTGTAGTTCTTCAGAAATACATACTAAAAAAGCATCCACTAGACTAGACTAGTTGAGAGAACTTGGGCATATTCTCAGAGCCCTTTGGAGGTAATTACTACAATTACATATAGTGAACATTATGTGTAGTGATTTTGTGATGTTAGCAACTGGTAAGGCCCCCTATACCACTGTTCTAGCTTTACATGGTTGCTACAGGGTAGAGTTAATCTTTATGTAGTGTACCCTCTATTCTACTGAGGTCCATAGCACTAACATAGTCTGCTATTGCTGTACTTACAAATATGTTGAAATCTTCCTAAGCTAAACTCTTTTTACTGTACATAACATATTTTCAGTTTCAGTATGATAAATTCTTCCTCCCAAATCTTTACAGTTTCCACAGATGGCTAAACAGATTTAAATGTCAAGTTGGTCTCATTAGGATTCTTAATGGGAACTATCAGATCTATCTGATAAGCTGCCACATCAGAATCATCTAAAGGAGATATCTGCTGCAAAAATGAGACCACAATCCATAGTTAAACAGTTAAAAATATTCCTTGACCTTTATATATTTTAATATTTTGGATGTAAGATCATACAAGCAGAACTGAGGCTATACAGTTTCAGTTTGACCCCAATCCATCTGAACCCCATTGTCTGCAAAATAGGTAATGGTAATGCAGCTCCCTGAAAATCTTTAACCTGAGATGTGATGATAAGGTTCCAACTCAAAATGTTAAATAAAAATGATTTCTCCAAAAAAAAAAGAATCAACAGTTAATCTCTAACCAGTAAGCAATTGATAGTTTAAACCGAGCCAGGCTCTGTAAATTAACTAAAAGTTTTTGTGTCATTACTAAGGTACTGGAAAGGTTGATGAACACACAGTCGTTTGAGATAGACTTTGTACAGCACTTCAAAACAAGGCACAGAAACACAACACCAAAACCCAGGACACAGACAGGACACAACAGACAAGAAATTCTTGTTATTCCATCACAGGGAATGAAGAACATACAATGATCTACAGGTGCTTGGCTTGGAAATTAGTTTTTGGGAATGGTCAACTAATCAATGCTCTGCATACTCTGAGAAGAGAAGTTTTCAGAGCATTGTTAATCTTACTCGGAAGATGTCTGATGTCCTCCTGCTTGGCGGGTCATAGAGGAAGAAACAGGATTAGGTTCTGCACATCTTAATTAGCTAGAGAACATATGTGTAGTGGTTTAACAGGGAGGAGTCTATCAATAATGTGCTAGGTGGAAATGTTGCAATACTAAGTCAAAAATTCCAAAACATTGCATTCACCTAAACTACTGTAAGTACTAACATGCTTTGGTCCCCTTCGGAATAACTACATTATAATGAAGTGGAAGGCATGGTCCCATGATCCTTCTGAACAGGTCCGATTTCTTTATTCTTCTAGATGGCTCAGAATCAATGAGTCTCAAATCATTTACTATTGGTGGAATCCAGATGTCATTGTAGTGTAACCCATACATAGTGGGGCCTGAGTGCTGATTTGAGGACCACAACTCTGAACTCTGGATGCAGTTGTCTATTTGTAACTTTTTTTTGGTAAATATTGTTCAGTGTTTTGTTATATTGCATTTTCCTAAGTTACAAAATGACATTTACTGTAGTTTGAGCCACTCCTTGTTTCCTTCTTGAGGTGAGGTGAAGAGCCAGAGTTCTATATCCTGTTCTTCATGTCACTGTGCATAAGTGAAGTGTTTTTTGCATCACTCTGGAAAAACAAGAACTAAATCATGCAGAGCCTTGATAGAGCCGTGAGAGGCAAACAATATAAAATGTAGATGATTGTACGTTGGTGACTGCATACAGAAAAAATGAATTTAAAAAAAGTGTCCTAACCTAGGAGACACACAAAAGGAAAAAGACAGCTCTGTTTCAGAGGCTGAACAGAGCAAAGGCAGTTCCATATGGTGGCATCCTAATGATCCACAAAAAAGAGACAGACCCACAAAGCAGAGACAGGTGGACAGAGACAAAGAGCTGTGCAATGATCTGTGGGTCAGCCCACACAGTGTCACAGACAGGGGATTCTGAGGACAGTCAAGTTCCCTGAATGCCAGATGTTCTGTGCGTGCCAAGTGACCTGCGACTTTAAATCCGATCTCTTTATTCCCTGTGCCCTAGTCCTTCTGTACTGCAGGGAGGGGATCTGAACCTCTATGCAGATGGAGTAGCGCCTGTTGAATGAAAAGAGAGATAGGCATGTAAATATATTATAGCATTAAACAGTACTTACCAAAGAATGGAATACAGATGGTATGTTTCCTCACTGTAGGTTGTACACTGACAGGCTTAGGACTTACACAGGGCCATAATATGAGGGAATATGCTTGCCCTTATAGTAGCTGCAGATGATAGGTGCATAGTGAACATTGATGAAATCAAGATTAAATCAATTGATGAAATTGATGAAATCAAGATTATCTGCTTCTATAGAGCCTGGGTGCCATTTTATTATAGAAATGGCTAGCTCTTCTATAGAGCATATCGTTAGCCATCTTTGGATAGAAATAAAGGTAAAACCAGGCCAGAAACCCACACTAAGGGATCAAGATTGTCTCAACCATAATTGTTACTATATCAGAATGTCACTAGGTTCTAACTCAACATAGCAACTGCTGTTTAAAATTTCTAAGTGTGCTCAGTTTACATTGTCTATGTTGACTTTAATTGTTTAAAGGGCACTCTAGTAACCTATATCTTCCTGAAAACTGACAGTGCCTGGGATGGTGGTACATCACTGGATAATGTTTGGGAAATATTGATAAGAAGGAAATATACCTATTGTACAACCCATTATTTTATAAGAAATTTAACTGTTCTGTGCAGTCACTCTATTCTCATAAACCCCATTTCCCTAAGCCTTTTGTCCCTCTTTCAGTTGTTCAGTCAACTATGAAAGAATATCACCATGCTAGTAATGACCTGCATTTTCTTTAATAAGCCCTGGTAAACACTTGCTTCTTCAGCAGTCAGTTTTTTTAATGTTAGATTGGCAGCAATGTACAGCACAACAGAGTTTGAATGGCTTTCAGTACTGTCATTCTGTCAGTTTGATTTCTGATGCGCCTTAAAGCTAAACTCCATGTATGGATTTTCTTGCATAGTTACATTGGTCCAGCTTGGATCAATGCAAAAATGCAATATATGTGGGACTGGTGTGGAAGCAGAGAATCACTGTAGTAGCCACTGTCTTCTGTGTCCCATGTTGACTGGGAATGCTTTGTATTCAAAGTGCATAAAGAGTCTGCCATTTTTCAATTTTTTTTCTACATTCTTTGATACTCGGATAGCCCTAGATCCCACTGTAGTGCTCCTTAATAAAAAAAAACTCCTGACTTAACTCATCGTCAATTCAAGTTACTCCTGCAGATCACCACCATGGCCAAGCAAACTATAGTGAAATCAATGTGTATGTGAGATACCAGCGCCAACTATTTAATTTTTGATTTGTAATTTTATTTGTTATTTTGTTATTATTGATGTGCAGCAGTTTATAAACAATATTCACCTACTGGTGACCTTGTGAAAAAATGTGATAAAAAGAGAAACCGCGCCACCCTTTATTATTAGTGTTTTGCCCTATTTTTACCCCCCTTTTTGTAATTTAAAGTGCTATATAAAAAAGTGCTCTGTGCTGTTTTGCAATCTCAAATTCCTGTTGTAGTGATTCCCTAATGGGTACCAAGGACTATATGAAGCCAAGAAACATTACCGCAATCATATGTTTACCGAAAAGACACCAAATAGTGTTAAAATATATATATATACTGATATGTTCATTTATATACTCCAGGCTATACATACACCGATATGGGCCAGTAATGGCATCAATGGTTTAAAGCATAAAATACTTAAACATGTAGAACAACATATGAAAGCAAAAACAAAAAGTTCCAATTCGTGACACCACCGTGTTCTGAAGTGATTCTATATTTTGAGCATTTGTTGTGCAGGTACTTTTAGTGAATCCACCACCTGTTATGCAATGCTCACTCACCACATCAAGGTGAGTTTGGGGCGTTTGGTTTGTTTCTGGATAACCACTCCTGCCTGTAGATCTTTACAGCCTCCTATTTCCTGGTGTGGGGGGTCACATATGCTCCACTCTCAGAAAAGACAATAATACATGCCTCCCATGGTGAAATACGTTTTAAAAATGTTATTTAAAATAAAAGAAAGCGTTTATTTAACTCACATATTAAGGTGCCTTAAGCCGTCACCGAGCGTCTCCAGCAGTGTGTGTGTGAGACCCTGTCGCTGGTGTCTCTATGCTGTCTCAGTCTGTGTGCGTTCCAAGCCTCTCTCTCGCCTGAGCCGCCTGTACCGGAAGTGACGTGTTTGCGAATTACCCAACAGCCTCTACGCGTTTCGCAACTTAATTGTGCGTCATCAGGAAGCTATAAACTATAGTGAAAGTCTGAAAATCTCCCACCCTCTATGTCCTTGCCGTTAAACATAGGATCACACAGATCTATTCATGTGAAGATATAGGCAGTCCTGCTGGACAGAGTAAATAAATATGAAAAACTCTGGATCCCTTGGGTGATCCATTATCTGCCATCAAACTTTGATGGTTCTTTGTTACTCCCTTAATATGCAAACACTTAGAATTTGATACTGTGTTGCTTTCTCTCTCCAGTCTACCCCTGGGGCTTTCTACGCTTTTCTTTCCTTTTCCGCTCCCGCTTCCGGATGACCCCTTTCCTTTTTCACCTTCCTTTCCCGTCCTCCTTCATGTTTTACTTTTTTCCTTATCTTTCTTATTGTTTTTGTATCCTTTCTTTACTCCTTTCCTCTTACGTCTTACAAGCAGTCTTTATAATATAATACAAACAGACACTCTAGCAATATAGGTGTCTGTGAGAGGGAGAGGGTCAAGTGCTATAGAAAGAGGATATGTTGAAATATGGTTCTTATTTCCTCCTCTAGACCACATCTGAATAATCCATCTTTTAGGTTTGAAGCCTAGTGGATTTTGGTTTCAAGGGATTCTGTATAAAATAGCATTCCTACACTGCAGGATTTATCTGTGAAAGGGAGACATCAGCATTTTCACGCCATATTAATTGTGAAAGGGAAGCAACTTAGAAATCTTTAATTCATAGACAATCTATATACAGATCATTGTCTCCTCTAGACCACAGATTTTACAAGAGAGGGATGCGATTAGGAACCAACGGCTGCGTGCAATATGAAATGCTATCCGTGAGAGGGAGGCAATTAAGACACTGGAATCATATACAAGCATTATATTGTCTCCTCTTCCAGACCACAGGCTCTATGGGAGTCTTTTTTTTGAATAATATTTTGGTGGAATTGTTTTTAATAAAGATTACTATTTATTTTTTGTTATTACCAGTTTGTTCCTTTTTGAAGAATCCTTTTTGTGCTTTTGGTCCTTTCTCCCCTTCTTTTTCAATATGTTAATTTGATTCAGAGGAACATCATAAAATTTGTTTGTATTTAGGTGAATGTTTTTTGTTTCTGGGCCATGGAAGTGCTATTTTTTATTATTGATTATTTACACTCTTTCCTGTCCAGACAAACTTACTAGGGTGAGACTCCCTTGACATTCCTTTGTTTTTTGCTCTATGGGAGTTCTGAAATAGTGTGGACAGATCACTAACAGCAATATACTGTATGGCCATAACTAAGTCTAATAAGGAGCAAGACATTAAAACTACCATCTACACATGAGGAACAGTTCAATCCAGACACAGCCCCCCTTCCTTTTTTACCTTTTTACCATTATACTGTTTCAGATGCAATCATTATTATTTACTGCATTGTTATACTATATTGCATCACATATGTGGAGGGATCCACTTATCAATAGTGTCTATATACTTTTTGGCACTATTATGGTATATTGCAATTTTAGTGGGAAGAATCTACTGTCCCACTCACAAATACCATCTTGTTGAAGACTCAGCAGCTAGCTCAATAGTATAGGCCTTGCAAAAGTATTCACCCCCCTTGGCTTTTTACCTATTTTGTTACATTACAGCCTTTAGTTCAATGTTTCAATGTTTTTTTTTTTATCTGAATTATATGTGATGGATCAGAACACAATAGTCTAAAGCCCCATACACACGGTCGGATTTTCCGATGGATTCTGTCCTATCGGACAATGTTGTCGCAAATTCCGACCGTGTGTAGGCACCATCGGACAGTTTCCATCGGATTGTCCGACGGACAAAGTTCTATCTCCTGCTGGATAGATTTTCCGACAACAAAGTCCGATCACACCAATTCCGATCGTGTGTATCGAATTCCGACGGACAAAGTGCCACGCATGCTCAGATCACATTACAAGACCAAAGCTATTGGCTACTAGCCTCTACGTAGTCCCATCGTACGCAACAAACGTCACCACGTTCAGAAAGATTTTCCGACAACTTTGTCCGACAGTGTGTATGCAACACCAGTGTCGGACTAAATCCGTCGGACAAAATCCGATGGATTTGGTGGTCAGATTTTCCGACCGTGTGTATGGGGGCTAAGTTGTTGAGGTCAAATTAGAAAAATAAATACATAAAACAATTTTTCAGAAATAATGATAATTGGCATGTGCATATGTATTCACCCCCTTTGTTATGAAGCCCATACAAAGCTCTGGTGCAACCAATTACCTTCAGAAGTCACATAATTAGTGAAATGATGTCCACCTGTGTGCAATATAATTGTCACATGATCTGTCATTACATATACACACCTTTTTGAAAGGCCCCAGAGGCTGCAACACCTAAGCAAAAGGCACCACTAACCAAACACTGCCATGAAGACCAAGGAACTCTCCAAACAAGTAAAGGACAATGTTGTTGAGAAGCCAGGGTTAGGTTATAAAAAAATATCCAAATCTTTGATGATGCCTAGGAGCACCATCAAATCTGTCATAACCAAATGGAAAGAACATGGCACAAAAGCAAACCTGCCAAGAGACGGCTGCACACCAAAACAGCAGTTCCACAGACTGGGGTATCTATACATAGGACAACAAAAAGCTGTACGCTCCAAAGAGTTGGGTTTTATGGCAGAGTGGCCAGAAGAAAGCCATTACTTTCAGCGAAAAACAAAATGGCATGTTTTGAGTTTGTGAAAAGGCATGTGGGAGACTCCCAAAATGTATGGAGGAAGGTGCTCTGGTCTGATGAGACTAAAATTTAACTTTTTGGCCATCAAAGAAAACGCTATGTCTGGTGCAAACCCAACACATCACATCACCCAAAGAACACCATCCCCATGGTGGTGGCAGCATCGTGCTGTGGGGATGTTTTTCAGCAGTCGGGACTGGGAAACTGGTCAGAGTTGAGGGAAAGATAGATGGTGCTACATACAGGTATATTCTTGAGCAAAACCTGTACGACTCTGTGTGTGATTTGAGGCTAGGATGGAGGTTCACCTTCCAGCAGGACGATGACCCCAAACACACTGCTAAAGCAACACTTGAGTGGTTTAAGGGGAAACATGTAAATAAGTTGGAATGGCCTAGTCAAAGCCCAGACCTCAATCCAATAGAAAATCTGTGGTCAGACTTAAAGATTGCTGTTCACAAGTGCAAACCATCCAACTTGAAGTAGCTGGAGCAGTTTTGCAAGGAGGAATGGGCAAAAATCCCAGTGGTAAGATGTGGCAAGCTCATATAGACTTATCCAAAGCGACTTGGAGCTGTGATAGCCGCAAAAGGTGGCTCAAAAGGTGGCTCTACAAAGTATTGACTTTAGGGGGGTGAATGGTTATTCACATTGACTTTTTCTGTTATTTTGTCCTATTTGTTGTTTGCTTCACAATAAAAAAATCTTCTGTAAATTAAAAGATGCAAATCCTCAAACAATCCATGTTAATTCTAGGTTGTGAGTCAACAAAACATGAAAAATGCCAAGAGGGTTGAATACTTTTGCAAGGCACTGTATATGTACAGCTGGTATCACAGGTGCCACCTTTATAATAAATAAGTGGGCATGTTCTGTAAATTAAAAGATGCAAATCCTCAAACAATCCATGTTAATTCTAGGTTGTGAGTCAACAAAACATGAAAAATGCCAAGAGGGTTGAATACTTTTGCAAGGCACTGTATATGTACAGCTGGTATCACAGGTGCCACCTTTATAATAAATAAGTTATATATACAATAAGAATATCGTATTTATTACATTGGATGGTGATTGGGTAGTTAACAGTTTTTTTTTACCTGATTTTGTTTGTTGTCTAACGTATCTAATTTTTAAATGAGCCTAATAACGGTATTGTATGTAGTTCTAATCAATTGAGTGCCGTCACAATGTATGCTTCATTCGTTTTTAAATATTTTTGAAACCTTTTTATTACTTTGAGGTCTAGGGGGAAGGTAGAGCCCATATTCATTCTTTTTTGTCTGTTTGTATTATATTGAATTTTGTGGCATGCTCCCTCACATGGCTTATGTTAACAATTTCAGACCTGGAGGGCGTGGCTGGGATGTGAGTCGGAACGGACGTGTGACTCCAGAGCTCCGTGCAAATCCTGTCAATTCACCCTGATTACTGACCTGATTTATGCCATCCAGATCGCTATCTGCTCCTCTCAGTGCCCCGGGATCCCCCTACGATGGCGATTATGGTGGCTAAAGGTAGAGGGAAGCCCTGCAAAGACCCAAAGCCTCAGCAAGCAGGTAAGGGGCGGGTCACGTGTTCACTGGGCACCATCTTAGCCTCGGTTTCCATAACACAGCGTGGGCAAGGGATGGTGCAGAGCCCAGCGGTGTCTTCTCTGGACATGGCGCCCTCCTCCTCTGCACTAGAGGCTCCGCTCTCTACCACACTTCTGGAAGCAGCACCGGACACTATCACAAAGCCGATTCTGGCAGCTATAGAGGGCTTTAAAGCAATGATGATGGTTCGCATCGACCACCTAGCATCTAAGTGCACCCTGATCCACAATGCTCTTGATAAAATCACGGGCAGACTCACAGAAGCTGAGGATCAGATATGTACGATGGAGGACCAGCAAGGCATTCAGGCTTCCCGAGTCACAGATCTACAATTGTTGGTGCTCAAAGTGGATGATGCAGAGAACAGGCGCAATAACATACGCGTCGAGAGCCTGGCAGAAGGTGCAGAGGGCAATTGCCCTGCTATATTTGCTGAAACCTTGTTCAAAAAACTGCTGAACCTACCTGAGATGCCGCCTACGTATGTTGTTGAAAGGGCACACAGGGTGCCTACTGGAACTCGCCCGAGGGGTGAACCCCCCCTGTGACCATTCCTGGTGTGGTTCTTAAATTTCCGGGATAGGGATATGATTCTGGCGGAGACAAGGAAACTCCTGATTTGCCCTATGAAAATACCAGGGCAATGCTATTCCCGGATTTCTCTGCAGAAGTCCAGAAAAGCCGCAGGTCCTTTAATGAGGTGAGACGTTGACTTTGCGACAAAAACATCAAATATAGTATGCTCTACCCCAGCCGCCTACGAGTTCCCCATCGGGGGAGCACGGTCCGTTTTTTTGATAC
This sequence comes from Lithobates sylvaticus, assembly GCA_028564925.1. Lineage (NCBI taxonomy): Eukaryota > Metazoa > Chordata > Amphibia > Anura > Ranidae > Lithobates > Lithobates sylvaticus. The sequence continues at coordinate 510,251,851 of CM053027.1, forward strand.
ACCTATGGACGCCACCAAATGAAATGGGGTCTCATTTCGTTTATGCAACTCGGGAGTTCCTATTTTATGCAGATCTAGTGCTAATGTTCCTGTTGGGGGTTAACAATGTGTATTCATTACTCACTGCCTCTTCCTGTATGCCTGTGCTGATGGAAGACCAGGTCCTTGACGGAGGATATACCCTTGTGCACATTCTGTGGAACATATATGGTTATTGGAGTATTGAGGAACCACTACTCCTACTGTCTTGGGGGGAGAGGGGTTCTTCTAACATCCTTCTTTTGGCACGGAGTGGAGGTTGCCATGGAACACATTTTATTTTTTGGACTACTGGACTCCAAAGGAAGAACTTTTTTGTTTTCCTATTTTTCTACAATCTTATAGACCAGTTTTTTTGTTTTGGTCACGCTTTTTCGGTTATTTTTGGACAATTTTTGTGGAAAACGCTGCGTGTATTTGTTGTTCCAGAGTTTTACACAGCAGCAGGGAGTTGTATGGGACTGGGGACAAATGTTCGATGGTTTGTGCAATGTTTCATGCTGGGCCCTTGGTTTCACATGAGCTATAGCCCACAGGAGGCCTTAAGAAGTTATTGGTCGCTTAAAATTCTAATTGTGTTATGTTCTATGCTCTATATTTTTATAATGTCAACAGATTTGAACAACAGATTCCATTGAGCCTTGATGTTCCAATACCTTAAACCGCTTAAGTCTCATATAGTATTCCTGCAGGAGACACACTTGGATGGGAACAGGGTTCTGACTTTGCAACGCTCCAGGATCCAGCTTGCATTGCATGCTACGTATTCCACGTATGTCAGGGACATTGCAATCTTGATCAGCAAAGCGGTCTCTTGTACCATCCATCAGGTAATCATAGACCCGGGTGGCCTTTATGTAATTGTTGTTGCTGATATTTATATGCAAAGAATAGTGCTGGTCAACCTTTATGTGCCTCCCTCATTTCAGGTAAATGCATATACCTCTCAATATAGCAGGAGATTTTAACGCCATCTTGAGTGCCACCCTAGACTCTTCTAACTCGACAAGAGCCGGGTCTGTGGTACTGGTCACCTGAGCAGAGACAGCTTCCTTAACGGCGCTGTGGAGGTGAAAGAACACCACCACTAGGAGTTTTTGACACCTATCTAAAACACATAGATCCTCATCGAGAATTGATGTAGCATTTGCCAATGCCCCAATGCTGCAGCTGGCGAGGGGGGCTAATTATCTTGCAGGTGGCCTGTCTGATCACACACCTTTGTCGGTACACATTGGTTTGCCTATGCAGATCGGGGAGTGCATGGAGGTGGCATCCAGGTTGGTTAGAGGTGGAGTCAGTGGCCTCTCAGGTGGCTCCAGCTTTTTCTGGCTACTGGGAGGACAACTCCGCCTCGGCTTCTCTGCCTACTGTATGGGACGCATTTAAAGCCTGTATGTGAGTTTCATTATTACTCGGCTATTAAGCAAGCACGTAAAGAATATAATGTCAAGACACAGGAACTTCAAGACAGGGAAAGAGCATGTGAGCTGACTCATGCCACCAACCAGTCAGATGTCACGTATATGGAATTGCTAGAAGCCTGCCGTCTTCTGGCATTACATTATACTGAGCTGATGCACACTTCTGGGATGAAAAGGGCTGAATCTCTGTTTGAACGGGGAGTAAAAACGGGAAGTTACTGGCTATCCTAGCTGCCGAACAGAGAATTCAGACTAACATTCCTTGTATTGCTAACTCACAGGGGACCCTGCTCACAGATCCCAATACCTTCTTAGACACCTTTGTGGAATATTATAAAGCACTATATGCACCTATTCCGCCTTATAGTGAACAGGACTTGGAATCTTTACTTTCCTCCCTTAATGTACCTGTTCTTACTGAGGCGGACAAAAGCATTTTAGAGGCTGAGATTACGGAAAAGGAAATCAAAGCTACTGATAGACCCCCCCCCCCCCCCACACAAATCTCCAGGTCTGGGTTCTGCATAGAATGGTATAGACTACATATGGAAGCTCTTGTCCCGACACTTAGGGTTCTGATTCATTACTCTCTAGAACATAAACTTCTCCCAGATTCACTTCTGGAGGCTCAGGTAATTCTGTTACCCAAACCAGGCAAGGACCCTCTGAGTTGCTCTTCTTATAGGCCGATAGCTCTACTAAACCAAGATCTTAAGATCTTAACAAAAATACTAGCAAATAGGTTGTCCCAGGTTATTACTACATTGGTAAACATTGACCAAACGGGTTTCATTCCCCAGAAGTCCACGGATATGAATCTTCGCAGACTGTTTGCACATTTGCAGATTGATCGCGCCAAATCCGGGCCAGGGTGGGAGTGTCACTTGATATGGCAAAAGCCTTTGACTCTGTAGACTGGCACTATATGTCAGCGGTCTTACAGCACATGGGATTTGGAGATGTGTTTCTTACCTGGATCTCCTTGCTGTATAGTAGACCAAAGGCGGCGATCAAAATTGGCACATCAGTTTCTGCTCAGTTTGAAGTAGGTAGGGAGACATGTCAGGGGTGTCCGCTCTCCCCACCCCTATTTGGTCTTGCAATTGAACCCATAGCTATTGCTCTGAGAACATCTGTAGCGGTAAGGGCTCTCGAGGTAGGAACTATACATGAATGCACTGCCCTATATGCTGATGTTAGGCTCCTTTTTTTTAGCAGATCCTAAATCATCTCTGGAGGCGGAAAAAATCTAATATTATGGCCATTGATGAAAGGGCTAAAGCCCAGGCATCATAACAAGTCCTTATAGCTTGGGTATCTGAATTCAAGTATCTCGGGGTTCGGGTATCCCCCGAGGTAGGAGATTATCTGTCACTTAACCTATTACCACTCCTCACTAAAGTTAAGACTCAGCTGGATGCCTGGAAACATTTACCGCTTTCCTTGATTGGCAGGGTAAACCTCCTTTAGATGAAAATATTATCGGTCTTTCTGTATTTTTTGCGCAATTCTCCAATTTGCATCCCCTGTTCACTCTTTAGATGTGCAAACAGTCTGTTCAGCTCCTTTCTGTGGTCTTCAGGTCATCCTAGAATAAGCCTACATACATTGCAGGAACCCCTAGGACAGGGGTCATCATCAGGTGCTGACTGCTGCATGATGATGGAGACGCAGCGACAGTACTTGAAGCCGCCCTAATGGGATCATACAGGAGCCTTCACTACCTGGTATATAGGGGATTAAAGCTATTATTTGGCAATGCTGGCTTTCAGCCAATGAGACTCTGAATTAAGAGATGTGAATGTATTGATGTTGTATTACCCTCTGTATGGAGACTAACATGATCTGATGCGACTAGTACTCTTGCTTGTCTATGTTGGTATCCGGTCAATATTTGTTCAATTTACTAGAATTTTGCCGAAAGGCATACTAGTCCTACTGGTGCTCCTGTTCTATATGGAACATTGCACTTTGGGGTAAGGGGAGGGAGAAAGGGGGGGGGGGGGGGAGGGGGAGGTTTGAAGAGTTGTTTTTGTCTTTGTAATTGTCTGTACTGTTATAAAATGTGGGAAAAAAAATTTTTTCCCCCAAAAAAAAAATTGCAGACCTGGTAGCAGGCCCGAACTGGCCATAGGGCACATCAAGCACTTGCCCGGTTGGCCAGTGCCACATGTTATTGTGGGTCCCAAGATGGCTGGGCTGTTCTTTGAGCCCGTGCTGATCACCCAGCCTCTCCGCAGCAGCCGGGGTTCTGTCAAAATAGCCAATTCATCAAGATCTCCATTTACGTCACTTCCAGTGACTGTAAACCATCAATAATCGGAGATTTCAATGACTTTCCGTTTTGACACAACACCGGCAAGCATGTACACTCCGGTACATGAAGACTTTGCTGTTTTGACACAACAGCGGGTAACAAGGAAAAAGTTGTCGCCGCCGCGGAGGCGGCCATTTTTTTGGTTAGTATGGACTAACCATATCCACTCATAATACCATCTATCAGAGTGTATACGGTTGCTGGTGTTGTGTCAAAACAGCAAGTCGTCGAAATCTCCAATTACTGACGGTTTACAGAAACCGGAAGTGACATAATTGGAGATCTTGATGAATTGGCTATTTTGACGAAACCCCAGCCAGCCAATTCAGCCTTTGGGCGGGGGGCGGGAACTACAGGTCAGCTGACCTGTGATCATGACAGGGAGGTGCTGGAGGAGACGCCGGACCAGAGAAACAGTGAGTGCGGCTCCCTGAGTGCCTGGATAGGAGGGGCGGCTGGGGCGGCTGCATATACTGTAGAAGAATCAATATCTGTATTTTCCTCCTGCAGCCTCTTAAAGCCTGCTTCTCCTCCTCTCCCTCCCGTGGGCATTCAGAGGCTGCGGGAGGAAAATTGAGAGATTGAGCCTTCTTTATGCAGCCGCCCCACCGTTCCTTCTATCCAGCTTCTTTCTACTGCGCCCCCACCCTGTGCTCTAAGGCCCACTTGTGCTCTCAGGCCCTCCTGTGCTCTCCAGCCCCCCAGTGCTCTCCTGCCCCCATGCTCTCCTGCCCCCCTGTGCTCTCCTGCCCACCTCGTGCTCTCCACCCACCAGTGCTTTCTGGTCCCCCCCCCAGTGCCCTCCTACCCCCGTGCTCTCCTACGCCCTCCTGTGCTCTCTAGCCCCCCCCTGTGCTCTCCAGCCCCCCAGTTCTCTCTGCCGCCAGTGCTCTTTGGCCCCCCTTCTCTCCCACCCCCCAGTGCTCTCTATCCCCCCAATGCTCTCCGGCCCCCCATGCTCTCTAACCCCCCCTTGTGCTCTCCAGCCCCAGTGCTGTCCCCCATGCTCTCCTGTCTCCCTGGGCTCCCCCATGCTCTCAAGCCTCCCCTGGCTGGGTCAAGACATTTCCCTTATCGGTTTTGGACCCATTGTCCTGCTATTTTTCTGCCACCCTGTTCTATGGTTTTACAGGGGTTATTTGTGTCTCTACTTGTGATTATTTAATAAATCCTTCTGATATCTGGATGCATTTCCTTTCGTGTTTGCTGCTTCGGCCACCTGGATCTTTGCCACCTGTAGTGCAGTTGATACTCTGCCTTCTCCATGTATATTTTGTACTTTATGATGTATTCTCCAGTTACCAGCCCTACTGATGCACTCCCACACTAAGTGATATGTCTTTCTGCATACCATGTACTGTCTATGTAGCAATCTGCACTTGTTCCTTTTTGTATCTTTTTTATTGTTATTCATCAATAAAGTATTTGAACAAGACAAAAATGCATAAATGGTCTCTTTATTGTGTTGTATTGTTTATGTAACCTTTTTCTAAAATGAATAAAAAGAAAACAAAAATGCATAAAGGGCATCCAAGCCAAATGAGCAACCCCTCCGAGCTCAATATGTAGCAGGACAGTTGCTTGGCATTGGACCTGGAAGCATAGACTACTACAGTAATTTTCAATTTCCCCAGTGGTCCCATGTGTATGGCAAATGCATACCTACATTGGTCCAAGCTGGACCAATATAACTATGCAAGAAAATATTAGAATTCAGCTTTCAGTACTCCTGATACAAATTTCCTTTTTGCCTTTGGTTTACAGAGTACCAATCTCTTTTAAAAACGAATTGAATGGATCTTATGTACATGTGATAAAAACACCCCAACAGGGGCGGACTGACAACTCATGGGGCCCCCGGGCAATAGAAGATCATGGGGCTCCTTTGGTCCCCACAATCAAGCCACACCTGCACAGGGAGACACGGGGGAGGGAGAGAACACAGGGGGACACTAGGGGGGAGCACACAGGGGGACACACACACACAGGGGGACACTGGGGAGGGAGAGCACAATGGGAGACAATGTGGGGGGCACACAGGGGGACAATGGTGGGGAGCACAAACAGGGGGACACTGGAGGGAGAACACACACAGGGGGACACTGGAGGGAGAACGCACACAGTGGGGGACACTGGAGGGAGAACATACACACACACACACACACAGGGGGACACTGGAGGGAGAACGCACACACAGGGGGACACTGGAGGGAGAGCACACACAGGGGGACACTGAAGGGAGAGCACACACAGGGGGACACTGGAGGGAGAACACACACACACAGGGGGACACTGGGGGAGAGCACACACAGGGGGACACTGGAGGGAGAGCACACACACACACACACACAGGGGGACACTGGAGGGAGAACATACACACACACACAGGGGGACACTGGAGGGAGAACGCACACACACACACACACACACACACACACACACACACACACACACAGGGGGACACTGGAGGGAGAAGGCACACACACACAGGGGGTCACTGGAGTGAGAATGCACACACACACACAGGGGGACACTGGAGGGAGAGCACACACACACAGGGGGACACTGGAGGGAGAGCACACACACACACAGGGGGACACTGGAGGGAGAGCACACACACACAGGGGGACACTGGAGGGAGAGCGCACACACACACACACAGGGGGACACTGGAGGGAGAGGGCACACACACACACAGGGGGACACTGGAGGGAGAGCACACACACAGGGGGACACTGGAGGGAGAGCACACACACACAGGGGGACACTGGAGGGAGAGCACACACACACAGGGGGACACTGGAGGGAGAATGCACACACACACAGGGGGACACTGGAGGGAGAATGCACACACACACACACACACACACACACACAAAGGAGGACACTCACAAAGGGGGACACACAGGGGGACACTCACAAAGGGGGACACACACAGGGACACACACACACAGGGGGACACTCACAAAGGGGGACACACACACACAGGGGGACACTGGAGGGAGAGCACACACACAGGGGGACACTGTGGGGTGGGGGGACCCGGGGCCCATGCATCTGTACCCCCCCCCCCATCACTTGTGGCGGTCCTGGTGTCTTATTCTAGGCTTCACTCACCGATGTCGATGAAGCTGTATTACATGCCGCGATGCCGGTAATAATACTTATAATGGCGCGCTGCTCCCCGCTGGCCCCTCCACTCTTCTCGTCCATCCCAGGTGATGTCACGACGCATACAGTACAAGCACCTGGGACAGATGGGAGGGAAGGAGGGGCCGGCGGGAAGCAGCGTGTGTGCCGCGCCGTTATCAGTATTATTATCGGCATCGCGGAATGTAATACAGCCACTTCAAGTGGCCACTTATGTGGCCGAGTCCGGGCCCCTAATGGCCTCGGGCCCTCGGGTGGCGCCCGAGTGACCGACTGGCCGGTCTTCCCCTGCACCCCAATTGATAGCAGTCTCCTGTAATCCCCTGCAGACTGGGAGAGCAAAAGAACTGTTAGTCAATCGGGCTCTACTGTGTTGCACAGTGCTGTCTACCTATCAATGCAAGCTTCCTGACAGGTGAAGAGAGCACAATAATGACATAATCAGTGCACTGTCGTTTACAGGAAGAGCATGATCTGACTATGATGCCTGACAGGGGTGCCAGCATAACAAGACAGAGTAAGCAAATGCTTTGACAGATAAGACAATGTTAAAACTGATGTTTGCCTGCTGTTTAGCTTTACAAAAAACATAATCTGGGGCCCAGAAGAGGTCAATGTATGAATTCTAGTTTCAGTGCAAAACCTTAGGGTCATCATGAACTTGATGATGTTCCATGTGTGTGACTATAGAAGGTCTGTTCTTTAGAATGATCAGTACATAAACCTGCTTGCTCATACAGGTGGAGCATGCACATTTATATAGTCACAGCCTTATCTGGTGTGCCCTGCCATTCCTGACCTGACCTGACCTATCTCTCTGTGTACTTCCCTACCTGTTCTCCATGGAAACTGTGCACTAGTCCAGGTTACCATTTTCCTCTGTGCTATGCTCTTCCCCACAGGGCGAAAGCTCATCCACAGATGTTTGGTTCGTGATTCCTAAAAAACAAACAAAATTAATAAGTATTAATGTATAAATCAAGGAAGATGGTAACATTAGGTAAGCATTTTAAGGGACATGACGATGGATTCACTAGAAGGTTTGAAAATAGTAGTCATTTGGAATTGTAGGTTAATGACACTCATATTTATTTCTCTAGTCTAGGGAAATAAATATGCTTCAGACTTTAGGAGTGCTGGACTGTGGGCAGTGGGAGTAGAAAAGGCCTCATCATTATGAGTAGACAATGTCTTAGGTATCGTGGTCAGTGGGAATAAATTAAAATAGTGCCTGTGATCAGTAGGAGGAGGAATAGTGCCCCATCATTGGTATTATGCAAGTTCCTGAGTTCCTTTGGTTACCGACTTCAGCTTGTATTTTACTGACTATGCTTGTTTGCTGCTTGCCCTAAACTTTTTCCTTTCCCTTTTTCTGACATTGCCTGTTAACTGTATACCACACTCTTTTTATGATCAGCTGCCATCTGTAAATCTGTATCTGAGGGCTGCAACCTGGTACGACCCCCATAAAAGTTCATCACTCTTTGCAAGGTTCTCTGGTTAAGGTCTGTTGGGTGTGCTTAGATCTGCTCCTTTTAGGCACGCACACCCTCTACAACATTAAGATAGCACAATGTCCAGTTTGTCCATGTAGTTCTCTCTGTGCTTCAGAAAAAGGCTTTTAGACCCACCAGAGGCATTCTTCTTTCTACTCTCACCTACAGAGTGGTATTCCTTGTAGCCATTACGGATGGGCGAACGGTTCGGCCCAAGCATAAGTTTGGGCTGAACTTTTGCTGTTCGGACGTTTGGCAAACAGCCGAACAAACGGGTCATTCGACTGTTTGTTCGGCCCCCGAACCTACCACAATGCATTGCGGTGCTGAACAGTGCATTGCAAGCCTTGATTGGCTGAAGCAGTGAAAGCTTCAGCCAATCAGGGCACAGAGCACTGTCAGAGTCATAATTTGACACTGTCATCATGACTTTATCCAATCATGGCTCATTCCCGCCCCACAGTATAAAAGTATTCTTTCAATGGCAGACATTTTCAGTGCGATTTCGGTGTGGAGAGAGAAAAAAGAGCTCTGTTCAGTGCTATTAGTTAGTTAGTGTGCTATAATGTGCTATTTTGCTTCACTGGTCAGTGTAGAGTATTAGTTCAGTGTCAGTCTAGGGATAGTGTGAGTGTAATGAGGAGGACCATCATTCAGCTTTGCATAGTGTGCAGCTAGAATAGGGACAGCTCAGATAGTTTCGCTGTAGTATAGTGAGACTGTGTCATTCATAAATACATTAGTGTAGAGTAGGGACAGCTCAGATAGTTTCAGTGTAGTGTAGTGAGACCATGTCCGTAATCTTTACATTAGTGTATAGCTAGAGTAGGGGCAGTTCAGATAGCATCAGTGTAGTGACGGTTGAACACCGTCTATTGGATTGTGTTATTGCCAATTTAACGTCATTTACTTCTGTGTGGGTTACTACCATTTTAACACCATTTACTTCTCTTTAGCAAATGTGATGGTTAATGGTATTTGCTGCTCTTCAGTGTAAAATAAAATCTTTTTTTTTTTAGTAAACCAAAATTGTAATCTTGAAGTGAGCCCATATTATGCCTAACAGTTGAGAACTAGAGTTCACGAATTGTAATTGCATTGTGACAGTAAGGAGAAAGGATTACATCTACTATGTACATTGCATTTACTAAATTCCACTGCATGTACCACATTTCCTGGCATATATCCTATTTTATTACACATATCTCACTTTAACTACCCCATTACACTTCACGTACCCCATGTCACTGCATCTACCCTATTTCATTATATTTATATAGTGATCTCACTGCATCTTCTCCATTTCACTACATTGACCTGATCTCACCGCATTTACCCACATTTATCCCATCTCACTGCATTTATCCCACTTAACTGTCTGTACCCCATCTTTCTGCATTTACCCCAGCTTCCTGCTTGTATCCCACATCACTGAATCTCCTCTGTTTCGTTGCTTATACCCCCTTAGTGCATCTACCCGCATCTGCCCTTTCACATAATAAAATGCATAATAAAATGCATGCTCACCACTTGCTGCTCTTTCTTTCCATTTCTGCTTATTCTCCTGGATATACTTGGTCCATGTTGATCGGAAGCTTTTTATGTCAGCATTAATATCACCCAGTTCAGACTGTTCATCTAACGATGGTTGTCTCCACTGAGAGCTACAAAAATAAAAACAAAAATTCTAGGTCAGTCACTTCAAGTCCCTCCAAAAGTTGTAGCCTTCATGTTCACATTGTCATGAAATATATTGTACATTAGTAACTGTGGTTAAAACATACAGTAAAATTATAGTATTCAGTTTGTAATTACCTGTATTATTTCACATGCCTTTGTGTATGTTAAATTAAAAAAAAGGAATGCATAATTATACAGTTATTAGGATAAAATATTTATTTTTGCATAAGTGGTCCTTTAAGCTGGCATTTTAAGTGGCTTACCATGAGTCCCCTACCCGCACAGCATCCCCATTTCCTGAACCAAAAAGCAGGAAAACACCAACAGCACAGATGAAAAATGCTTTTAGTGAATATCGTGGATCAATCTTTGTTATGTAACAGCAATCACACCCTGTATACATACCATTTACATATTACGTATTCAATAAATTATCAGACACTGAAAATAAATATTTTTTCAGTGTCATCCCCCCCCCCCCCTCTTCATAATACAGGGGTCAGTGTCACCCCCTTCATAACACAGGGTCCCCCCATTGAGACCTTCATTAGATCAGAGTCCCCTTATTTGAGTGCCCCCCCTTAGAGACCCCCCCATTATATCAGAATCCCCTTATGTCAGTGTCCCCCTTAGAGATCCAACTTAAAAGGACTTTATAAGTTGGATATTAGCACAACACATTTTGGAATGGATCAGAGATTTCCACCACTGTTCATATAGTATTATGTGTATCAAAATTGCACAGTATATATATCTGAATAAGATTGGAGTGTATTGATACTTGTATTACAATTTGGGGTTTTCACCATCATCACAATTTTTTTTTTCACATATGAAATAATAAAATAATAAGGGGAGGTTGCACTGCATTTTAAAAAAAAACATGTAATCCAACACATTTTTCATTTTTTTGGAGTTGTGGGAACACAACCCAAGTTTATTCACTGAGTTTTTTCTTTTTCCTTTTAGATATAAGTCTGCTTATATCAGGGACCTCTTAAATACCAACTGCTGGGGACTCTGAACAAATGGGGGGGGGGGGTGGGGTTCTAAAGGAGGTGCTATTATAAAGGGACTCTGATCTAATGGGGATCTGTAATGGGGGGTGCTTATATAAGGTCACACTGATATAATAGTGGGTCTTTAAGGGGGGGGGGACTGATATAAGGAGATTCTAAACTAATGGGGGTCTCTAAGGGGGGTGCTGACAGAGACCTCCCCATTGGCTCAGTGACCTTTTACATCAGCGCCCCCCTTAAAGACCTCCATTAGAGAGACCCCCAATTATTTTTAACAGTACATTTTTTTGAATTATACTATAATTTAGTGCCTGTTCACACTAGAATGCAGTCAAATCGCACAGCCCTTGTGATCTGCTGAGGGGGTCCGTGCAAAGCTAACAACACCTCAAATGCAGGTCGCAAACGCAGTACGTTTGCCAGCACCGGATTTCATGGTACAAAAGTACCATGCGCTGCAGTTGCTGTGCGTTACAAAAAGTAGTGCATGGACTACTTTTGGTGCAGTGCGGTGTGATATCAGCCCATTCAAAATTAATAGGGCTGAAATTGCACTGCACAGAATTGCATGTGAATTTACATGCGGTTCCTAGTGTGAATGGGCCCTAAGAAGTCAGTTGTATAAAATAGAATTAAAAACAGACTTTGGACCAAATATCTACAATAATAATCTGTACAAACATTTTACATATACAGTCTCTACGCTTCAGTGAAGGAATTCAGCAAGATTTTGTCTATGGGAATTTGTACTAATTCAGTTAAAAGAGCATTTGTAAGGTCATGTACTGATGTTGAACAAAAGCAGTCCAAAGATTCTTAAAGCGGAACTACACTGCATCTGAACACCACAAGCCAAAACACAATTTACTTCATTTTTAAAATGCAAAGCAAACTCCCCCATTCATCCATGTCTCCATGCTTTATTTTGCTTAGAAACACTCCCTAGAATCTCTGACTGTGGCCATCTTGAGTAAGGGCAGAGGATTAATGTAGCATTTACTTCAGGAATCATCTGCCCTTAGATGAGCCATGCAAGCAGGAGGATGTGCTTAGCTGAGAAAGCCCCTCCTCCCCTCCTGAAGACTCCAGGGATGTATGACATCATTTGCCTAGGCATGGAAAACAGGAAATAACTAAAGAAATGTGAAGAAAGTTTAAAACAAGTACATATTATATACCTTCCTATCTATTTAATAATGCTAGCTGCATAAGGATCAAAAATAGTCAATGTTGATACAGAGAGTGAAGTTTCACTTTAATAGGGATGAATTCAGGTCTCTATGTAGGCATAACTGTGCTAGTCCCTCCACACCAAATTCATTAGGACCCCTTTCACACTGGGGCTGCCCATGCGTTAGCGGTAAAGCGCTGCTCGTTTTAGCTGTGATTTACTGCTGTTTAAGCAGTGCTTTTCAGTTGCTAGGGGGGCGCTTTTACACCTGCTAGCGGCCGAAGAAGGGGGTTAAAAACACACGTGTTGCGGCACTTCCAATGCGCTTTTCAGGCACTTCCGAAGCGCTGCCCGTTCATTCCAATGGGCAGGGGCCTTTGGGAGCGCTGTATACAGCTCTCCCAAACTGCCCCAAAGATGCTGCAAGCCAGAGTGCTTTTTCTAACAACCTGCAAGCGCACCGCCCCAGTGTAAAAGCACTCTGGCTTTCACATTCGGGGGGCATGGGAGAAAGTTTTCAGGCACTTTACAGGTGCTATTTCTATCGCTAAAACGCCTGAAAACTGCCTCAGTATGAAAGGGGTCTAAACCATGTCCATATGGATGTTGCATCAGTCATGCTCAAACAGAAAGGATCTTCCCAAAACTGTTGCCATGAGGATGGAAGTGCACCATTATCTAAAATATCTTTGCATACTGTAGAATTAATTGTACCCTTCACTGGAAAAATCTAAATTCAATAATTTGGAGGAGTTTTTTTTACATATATTGGCCTTAAAGATAGATGTGATGGCTTAGATGTCCATAAATGTTTGGACATATCCACGTACCGCCAAATCACGTACCTGGTATGTCATTGTACTTCAAGTGCAGCTGTAGGCATCAGCCTGGTACCGTTTTATAGAGACGGTGCTTCCTTGTGATAGCAATCAGAGCGGCTAACTAGCAGCTCGATGGCTATTACAAGCAGCGGGAGGGGATGTTCCCCCTCGCCGCCTTCCGAGGCTTGCTTGGGCTTTTCTGTCCCACCGGGACACCCGAGTGACCAGCCAGCAGACAGCCAAAAGAAGCTAGGATCAGCTTTGATCGGCTGTTTGCTATAGTAACCCAAAAATGATGACATGACCTCACTTCCAGTTTACCCGGATGCCAACTGTGCCATTTTTTTTAAAAATAGAAAATATTCAAAAACACTGATCTTGGCGTTTTGAATGCTTTTAAGGACAGAAGAGGGATTAGACCCCAGATCTCTCCATTAAGAGTACCTGGCATGTACCTATTGCTGTCACAAAGGATGTTTACATTCCGTGTGACAGCAATAAGTGATCATAAAAATGTAAAGCAACAGTGTAAAAAAGAATTAATAATTAAAAAAAATATTGAAAGTGCCCTCATTAGCCCGTGCTAGCATGCAAAAGGTGAACGATTTTGTCGGTCCCGCGCGCATGCAAACAGCGATCGTCACACACATGTGTCAGATCATGGGATCATTCTAGCACTAAAACACCTCTGTAAATCTAAAGTGGTAACCTGTAAAGGCTTTTTAAGCATTGCCTATGGAAAGTGAAATTTACGCTGTTTGTTGCCGATGCACGGGAGTGCTCATTTTTAAAGCGGGACATGTTTGGCATCTATTTACTTGGTGTAACATCATCTTTCATATTTTACAAAAAAAAATGGGTTATGTGTTGTATTTTTTTTTTTTTTTTGCATTAAAATTCTAAAAAGTGTATGTTTTCCCAAAAATTGCATTTGAAAAGCTACTGCACAAATACTGCATGACATAAAAAATTGCAAAGCCCACCAATTTATTCTCTGTGGCCTCTGCTTTAAAAAAAAAAGATATAATGTTTGGGGGTTCTAAGTAATTTTCTAGCAAAAAAAAAAACAAAACAGATTGTTACATGTAAACAAAAGGTGCCAGAAAAACCCTGGACAAGTTAATATAGGGGTTTATTTACTAAAGGCAAATAGGCTGTTCACTTTGCAGGGGAAGTTGCACTTTGCAAGGCAAATATCCCCAGGGCTTCGAGGTGGTGAAATTTAATTTTGCAAAGAATGCCCAATCATGTACAAGGAACATAGAAAAAGCATTTTTGCTTACACATGATTGGATGATAGAAGTCAGCAGAGCTTTACCTTATTTACTAAGCTAAGGGAAAAATCTCCTGGCAAGTAAACTGCCAATTTGCCTTTGGAAAATCAACCTCACAATGTATCACTGGACCGCACTTCCTGTATTTTGTCTCCTGATGACACAATCAATGTAATCCAGTAATTAGAGTCAGCAATTTGTGGGATATGCCTATGCACCAGTGAAGCCAGAGTATGGCAGTGTGCCACAAAATGTGGAAGTCCTTTGCTGCTTCTAAATGAAAATTATCTGTTAAAGGTAATGGTTTTTACTGAGTAGCTTTTTTACATTAAACGTTGCTAATGAATCCCAAGTTTGACAGACGGACATTACATTTTAAGTATAGGTCCGCTATAAAAGGGCAAGAGAATACTATAATAGTTGTTCTTACAAAGACAACCGTTTTCCTATGGGAAATAATTTCCTGCAGTAAACTTTTCATGGGAACTGCACTCTGAACTACTCATGGCCACTTCTAATTTATAAATATAAGTTCTAAAGAACTCCAGCATGTAGAAAAGCAGCCAACACTATATACTGATACAAGATATACCAATAAACAAATATGAAATGTGGTTCTATAGAACAAATAGATAGTAGTCATATATACAGGTGCAACTAAAAAGTACACTCTTAGTGCAAAGTAAGCAAATAAGAACAATTTGATGTTTGTTAAAAACACACAATGTGCAAAATTACTATGTACCAAGCATAAAAAGTGATAATATGCAAATAAAGTGAAAATGTGAAGTCCATTCAAATTAGATCTCCATACATAGATTTTCAGTTTGGGTAAAAATCCCACAATCACTTTCCTTCTGGTGCCAGTGAAACTCTGCTGATGGATAATTTGCTGCACACCCCATGCTGTACACACAAGGCTTACCAGAAAGTTATGAACCTTGTTGGTCATAAAAGGCTGTACTGGTTAAAACCTAATTCAGGGTAAAGTACAACGTAAAGATCCTCCAACTTCCTCAAATCCATAGAGCACAGCAGGCAATGGGATTAAATATGCAACCTATGTGCACACGTGCATTCCTATCCCAGCTCCAAACATCAGAAGTATCAAAGTTGCATGTAACAATATAAGACAAGGGAAGCACTCCCCATAGTGTGAAACCATATATAAAAGCTTCATTAAATAAAATGTATTCACTCACAGGTAAAAAAAAAACATCCACGGCACTTTGATATACAGTGGAACCTCGGATTAAGAGCATAATCTATTCCAGGAGTATGCTCGTAATCCAAAGTACTCGCATATCAAAGCGAGTTTTCCTGTTGAAGTCAATGGAAATGAAAATAATTTGTTCCGCATTGACTCCAATGGGATGCAATACCGCATGCAGCCAGAGGCGGGGGGCACCGGAGAGCCTCGGAAACATCCGAAAAGGCCTGAGCACACTTCGGCTGACCTCGACAAACCTCGGAAAGACTCAGTTCACGAGCCTTTCCGAGGTTTGCCGAGGTCAGCCGAACTATCCTCGGGCCTTTCCGCGCATTTCTGAACGCGACAATCGGCGTTGTTCGTTTACGGCGCACCCCCACCTCAGGCCAAAAGCGGTACTGCACACCGCTTTTGGCCTGAATCCTGCTCGTTTTATGAGACAACACTCGCAAACTGAGTTAGGATTTTTAGAAATACAGTGCTTGTTTTGCGAAACGCTCGTTGACTGCGTTGCTCGCAAACCGAGGTTCCAATATATTAAGTTCGCTATATGCTAGAATACAAGATGGCTGCCACGCACTGTGATGTACGTCCTGGCTCTGCCCGACACATTTTGTCATACGTGATGTCATCATGGTTTTAAGACGCACATTCAGCACCACACTACATATACTGTATAGAGGAACAGGAAAGGTGGATAGGTTGGTAATTATGTGCATTAACCAATGAAATTGAAATGAAAATTAGGAAATCATAAAGGACCCAAACTAATTTACTATTAGGTACACAGGTTCACTCTATAAACCTAAGTAATGGCATATATTTTCTACCTTTGCTGGTACCACCCTATATGTAACAGTCTTACTACAGAATGGGATTAACTATTGTTCATAAAACAATTGATGTCTCATTCAATATTGAGACCACGAGGCGTAAAAGTTCTTATACTTTAGATCCATTTAGTCTCCAATTTTTAAATTTCCCTTTTGATGTTACCCCCACTCCAATGTATGTATATTTATATATTCCTATAAACAGAGTACCAGCTGGGTTCTTATTATGATGCATGGCATAGCGTTTTAACACATTGTGCCCCTTGAAACCCCATTATTATGTTTGTGATGTGTTCTTTAAGGCAATATTGTAACTCCTGTGTGGTCTGTCCCACATATTGCAGAATGCAAGGGCACTAGACCACATTCTTAGAGCCACAAGACATAAAGGTAGGAATGCCATATTGTTTGGATTGATTGAAATGTGTCTAGTTTCCTACCTTTAAAGGCATTAACCTGGCATACACCACATTTTCTGCATAAATGGACACCCTCCATATTTAGAAAAAATACCGGTTTAAATGGTGGATCGTAAATATTTAGGGCAACAAAGATCTCAAAGATGGTATCCCCCTAAATATTACTGCACAGTTTTCAGGTAATACTTGACCTTAAATGTTATCGTTTTTTAGCACAGACCAATATTTCTTGATGATGTTTTAACCAAGTAATGCTGGAAAGAGTAGATGGTAATCATGGACCAGTTAAATCTGTCTGAACCTGATGAAAGTCTACTACTCTCCTCAAGTAGTAGATCACGATCTTGATGTTTTACCTGCAGAATAGTTTTAACCAGTACTCCACTATCATATCTCTTTTCCAAGAGTCTTGACCTCAGAGTGTGAGCTTGTTCAGAATAATCCTTGACTTCAGTACCATTATGTTTGAGTCAAAGAAACTGACTTCTAGGGGCAGAGGCTAACCAGGAAGGATGATGGCAACTTCTCATATGAATGAATCCAATGATTCCAATGAACTTGAGTCCCTGTCCCAAATGAGGATAATATTGTTGATGTACCGCTTCCATAGCCATAATAAATCTCCTAGTGGTCAACATTACATCCTCCTCCCACTTGGCCATGAATAAGTTGGCCATACTAAGAGCAAATTTGTCTCCCATGGCCACTTCCTTATTCTGAAAGTAAAATCTTCCACCAAACCTGAAATAATGATGTTTCATGAAAATTCCAAAAGTTTAAGAATGAAACTCTTCTGGATCTCTGGTAAAGTTAAATCCTGGTCCACAAAATATTGAACAGCATCGTAGCTAAGACTATGTGAAATGGCCTTGTATAGGGAGGCTATGTCTTCAGTGGCTAAGATATATCCTTCTTGCTATTGTATATCCTTAAGGACGTTAATAGTGTGCTGCCTAATCTTCAGAAACAAGGGGGTCTACATTACTAGTGGCTGCAAATAGCGATCAATATATTTCCCAATCCTCAATGTGACAGATGCCATTAATGATGGGACGCCCTGGTGGATTTCTGCTGTACTAAGTTCTTGTGGATTTTAGGTAGACAATACATGACTGGCACTCTAGAGGCCAAAGGGACCAAAAAGGCCCAGACTTTCTTTAAAATAACATCTCTATAACCACAATCCAGCACTCTTTTTAGATCATATTTGTAGTAATTTTTAAGAAGTTTGTGCATGGAAATTGATTGTGACCTTCCTATTTAGGCACAATCTGTTTCTCATAACATCGTTTATGGAGAATCTCCCTATTTGGATTTGTTTATAGAATAAGGGGTTTATATACTGTGTTTGCTTTTCCTCTTTTGACCACCAGAGGAATTTTACGGTTTATTCTGGGATTGTGTATTGATGTATGTTACTTGCCCATTCTACGTTCCGCCACTAGGGAAACATTTCTTCATTGTAATTGGCCTTTACAGGGATCTATTTGCAACTAATCCCAACCAATCCAGTTTCTTTATATAAGAAGAATGTGCATTCTGAGCCCTTAATGGCATCACGTATGACATCACATATGATGTAACAAATTGTTATTATTTGTTTACTTTGCACTAAAAGTGTACTTTTTAGTTGCACCTATATAGATTACTGCACATTTGTTCTATAGCGTTACACTCATGTCCACATACACCACTGTCTTTGATGACTGTTCTCAAAAGTTCTTTCTTTTTTCACAAGCAAGAATTCAGTTTAAGTTAAATCACACTATTAGAAGTATGATTATGAACAAACCTGGACTGGTTGACAGAAGCAGCTTGTTTACTTTTGGTGCCCTCTTCTACTAATGGAAGAACAATCTTTTCAGCCACATCAGTCAACACTGAAAATGTTGGGTCGACAATAAACTCAATGAAGCCTGTAAAGAAGCAGATGACAAATCACTGATAGGCTGTAATTCCAGAAATCATAGAATGACCTATGTTGACCTTGTCAACGTTCAAGGACATTTTTGGTCTTATCTTCCACTTTCAGGTTCAAATTTCTACTTACTATATGATGAAGGAAACTGCAACATACCTATTTGAGACTGAGCTACCAATGTGGACTTGCGATCACAAAGTGGAGAGAATGGCAACCCCATTTCAGCCTCTTTGTCACCCTGGAGGAAATAGAAAACATAATTAAAGGAAATACTAGTACAGTAACTCAGCTTCTGCACTAAGCAATAAGAAAGGTATTAGACATCAATCATAAGGTCTTTCTCATACGGCAAAAAAAATCACATACTCTGGTGTAGAAAGAATTATGCTCCCCCAATCATTTGTAGAAACTGATGGTTGACTTACTCACTGACATCTAAACTTAACCTGTCAGTAATAATTCAATAACAAAACGTGCAAAATGATGTATTATAAATTACCAGTACATGCTACCTAGACATGGAAAAAATTGACATCAGCTGTGACAGGACAGTCAGACACATTCACTGCATCCTATTTATGCATTTCTTTATTGGTCACTGAGGCATGTGCATTGCATGACAGAGTTAAAGTAGATATTTACATATTCCAGGTTGTAATTACAAAGAGCAAACACAGATGGTATATACAAATACTTTACAATGATTTCTATTTGGAAAGCTGGATATCAAATTATAACTGGCATGTAGACAACCTCGCAGGGACACTAGTCACAAAATCTCCCTGCCACAGTTCCCAGCATTGTCAAGGGGTGATTTATCCACCTGTATCCACTCCAACTGTCACCTGATTTAACCAACAGTATCTACTTCAAATGTCAGTTTTAGGTGATCTTATTTTAGTGGAACATTGTCACAGGTGAAAAATGGAGATGACCTCTTTTTCTGAAAATGCGCATTACTGCTTTAAAGCTGTCAAAGGACTTGTATTTCTTTTCATTCAATCCCGAGAATTGTATTTCTGTCCATTCATTCCTGAGTTTTACACAACCCTGTCACACAACACAGCAACCCTAGAGACTTGTTTTTTTTTCTTCTGCAACTACGTCTCGGATGGGTCCCAGCCTGCGATTGGACTGTGAAGGAAAAGCAACAGACTGATGAGCTCATTTGTCTATCACTCTGCTCTCTGTGCCCACAGCACAATTGCCTGGCTCCTTCTGCTGATTATCCCTTTCCCTAAACTATGATGTACATGGGATACCAAATTTTAATTCATGTAGTAACCAAGTTGTTACTATTTATTTTTTTAATAATTACATACCAGCATTTTCACAAAAAGTTTTGTAACCGTGCCTCCTATATTCCTCCTATGGCAGAGGAAATGATGCACTTCAGTTAGCTATATAAGTTTTTGCTTCTGTGTTGTTTAGCTGTGAAATTACTATGGCACAACATGCTGTCTTCCACAGTTATGGCACCTTCAGATTTATATTGTTAATTTAAAATGCCTGAACAGTAGTTTAATATGCAATAATATTCCCAGAAAGACTTGTGATGCGGTCTGTTATTAGACTCATAAAGTCAACTGATATATTATTGTTGGAGTTATTCTAGATGATAGAATGCTGTGGAAATAATAATTGAAAGAGATGAGTATCTAAACAGCAAAATTGGGTTGCTGTATTAAAGAACTTTCTACTTAATGACAATGTTACCTTTTAATAATACAGCAGAGACAACAGCAAATTTCCTTCCCAAAGAGAACATAGGATCCAATTCACACAATGCCCGAAGGACTCATCATTCGTAATTACAAAGTATTAACAAAGTATACCTATTAATAGTATATATAAAAGTTCTAAATGCTAGAACAGCATCTACAGTGGGGACAATAATTATTTGATCCCCTGAAGATTTTACCCACTTACAAAGGAAGGAAGGGTCTAAAAAATGTTATCATAAGTGTATTTAAAATGATTGAGACAGAATATCAACCAAAAATCCAGAAAAAAAACCACATGATACAAATGTTATAAATTGAGTTGCAGTTCAGTGAGTAAAATAAGCATTTGATCCCCAAGCAAAACATGACTTAGTACTTGGTGGAGAAACCCTTGTTGGCAAGCACAGAGGTAAGACATTTCTTGTAGTTGGTGACCAGATTTGCACGTATTTTTCTTCCTCCAAACATGTCCAGTCCCCCTCCGCGAGAAGGTACATGTACAGTTATGCCAATGAACATCTAAATGATTCAGAGAAGGGTTGGGAGAAAGTGTTGCGTTCAGATGAGACCAAAATTGAGCTGGCTTGAACTAAATTGGCATTAACTTTCCTCGCCGTGTTTGGAAGAAGAAAAATGCTGGCTATGACCCTAAAAACACAGTCCCTACAGTCAAGTATGGAGGTGGAAACAATATGCTTTGGGGCTGTTTCTCTGCTAAAGGTACAGGCCAACTTTGCCGCATTCAGGGGCCAATGGACAGGGCCATGTATTGTAAAATCTTGGATGAGAACCTTCTTCCCTCAGCCAGAACACTAAAGATGGGTCGTGGATGGGTCTTCCAACGTGACAATGACCGAAAACATACCGCCAAGGCAACAAATGAGTGACTCAAGACGAAGCACATTAAGGTAATGGAGTGGCCTAGTCAGTCTTCAGATCTTAATGCTATAGAAAATGTATGGAGGGAGCTGAAACTTCAAGTTGCCAAGAGACAGCCAAGAAACCTTAAGGATTTAGAGAAGATCTGTAAAAAAGAGTGGACCAAAATCCCTCCTGAGTTGTGTGCAAATCTGGTCACCAACTACAAGAAATGTCTTACATCTGTGCTTGCCAACAAGGGTTTCTCCACCAAGTACTAAGTCATGTTTTGCTTGGGGATCAAATACTTATTTTATGCTCTGAACTGCAACTTAATTTATAGCATTTGTTTTATGTGTTTTTCTTGATTTTTTGTTGATATTCTGTCTCCGTCATTTAAAATACACCTATGATAAAAGTATAGACATTACTTTGTAAGTGGGTAACTTACAAAATCTGCAGGGGATCAAACAATTATTTTCCCCACTGTACACAGCTGTTTACGTTCTGTTACTTATTCCAAAATAAGGGCAGCACAGTGGTGTAGTGGTTAGCACTTTCACCTAGCAGTAATAGGGTCACTGGTTCAAATCCCAACCACGACACCTTCTGCCTGGAGTTTTCATGTTCTCCCTGTGCCTGCGTGGGTTTCCTCCGGGTACTCCGGTTTCCTCCCACACTCCAAAGACATGCTGATAGGTTAATTAGATCCTGTCAATAAAATTGCCCAAATATGTGTTTGTAAGCGTGTCAGGACCCCACAGGGCAAGGACCGCGCTATACCACAGATGGACACCAGTGGCAAAAAGCGCCCTGAGGCAATTCAGTTTGCATAGGTAGTGCTATACAAGTCATTCATTCATTCATTCAAAATATCTCTGAGCACAATATTTTCTCTACCCACTAACTTCTAGCCTTGCCATATTTGAGCAAACCACTTCCATTCTGCATAACTCAGTCTTTTCATTGATCCAAGAAATTGGACTATAGCATATAGTTATCAATGATTCAATTGGACATTTTCCCAGTAAATCATTAACAGCTATGTGCCCAAGTATCATAGGATGGGATTTGCCCACTAATGTCTGATTATATTTGCTCTATGTATAATGTGGAGGCTAAAGGGCAAATCAATCGTTAGCAAAATATATGAAGTACTGTAGAGGTTTAAGTATTTTTGGACTAATGTTGAACTAATTGCCATTGAAAATTTGACAAATATACTGTACCTCTGTTACCAAAAGTTGGGCATAATTATTATATACTCATTACACAAATACAGACTTTCTGAAAAACCTCTAATTAAATGCATAAGCATGCATGGTTCTTGATTGGCAGAAGTAACTCTATATAATTTTCATTAATTTCAATAGCATTTTTATTGTTACATAATGTTGTTAACATACTATTCACATTTGAAGACCACAGCATCTTAAAGAAAAAGATAATACACACTATTGGTTGAACTTGTGTCTTTTTTTCAAATTTACTAACTATGTAACTATGGGATTGATTTACTAAAGACAGAGGGTGCAAAATCTGGAGCAGCTCTGCATAGAAACCTATCAGCTTCCAGCTTTTTTTTGGTCAAAGCTATATTAACCACCCTGGCAGTATGAATATGTCAGATTTTTGCGTCTCAAAGGGGTACAATTGTTTTGCATAGAAATTTGGCGTTTTATATTGTAGGCCTGTAATTCTTAGTAATAACACATTTAAATCTGTCCAAACAAGAGTCTAGTAGACATCACGGGTATGATAAAGCTTGAATCACAAAATCATGAATTATAATATAATAAATAACTATAAATAAGTATAAAAAATAATAATATAATAATAATAAAATGAATTTCCCCATGATTCACTTTCGCTCAATTCTGCAAGTGATTATAATTTACTGCAAGTGATTTTAATTTAGTATCGCTGTTTTCTAGCTGTCTAAAACCACTTTTGATGTAAAGGGACACTTTTGGTTGCCATGGACAATTTCAAATTTCCAGGCAGAAAGAACAGTATATATAATATAAAACTGCCTACAGGGCACTTGACAAAGCACTAAGGACAAAAGGGAGGTGACATGATTCCATACAGTAATGTAATCTGTAAGATTACAGTGTACTGTATGTGTTATGAATTTTGTACTTTTTAAATTTTGCCCCTGTGCGTCGCGATGCTCGCAGGGAAAGGATGCCGGCACACAGAGGCATTGTGTGGAGGACACAGCCTGTGCACACAGCAGGGGGACATCCTTCAATGCAATCCCGAGTGTGGCTTGGGGTTACCGCAAATGGTACTGAAATTTAACCCCGAGCCACACTCGGTATTACCGCTAGGGAGGTAAAACTAGCTGAAGTTAGAAGTTGATTGGCTACCATACACAGTTCTACTAGATTTTGCTCTTTCCAGTTTTAGTAGATCGACCCCTGTGTAACACTCATTTAGGCTTGGTTCACTCTGGTGCGATGTGGAAAAACCCTGCGAATACAGTGCGGGTTCCTGCATCGCACCTGAATCGCAAGCGGTTCACACTGCCCTTTACGAACCGCTGCGGGTGTCAATACAAAGGTAATGACAACTGCATATCGGTTAGCTGATCGCAGTGGGAACTGTAAATTCGGACAGGAATTAAATCGCATGAGATCTGATTCTGGTGCAGACAAAAACAGGGTCCTGCACGAGTATGTTCCGAATGTGATGCAAATTCAGCCGTATAGATTGTATGGCTGAATTTGCATTGCACAAACATGTCTGGCATCGCACCAGTGGGAACTAGCCCTTAAGTACCACAAACTTTGCATTCATTATACACGGCAAAATTGGTGAATATGTTATAAATGTTAAACAGGCTCATCTATTGCTTCTTATCAATTTAAACAATCATAGATGGAAACCAAGGTTGGAGATTGCAGTTGGTCTTCTCAAACTAAAACAAGTACTCTGGCAGAAAACCCACTCCTCCTCCGCTGAACCCTCCTCTTTCAATGACTTTACTCACTAAGCACTTTTTAGTACCTTTTCAGAAAAAGCTTCTTTCCTAAAGAGGCTAATAAAGAATATTATAATATAAGCACCTACATGTGATCACATATAGAATCTCATGGAATTAGGATTAGATTACTTATTTGCATGATAACCAACATAGTGTTAGCGCAAGATATCATTAGTTATCTATGTATTCTGAGATGATTTTCCAGTCACAAGGAAAAAATACTAAATACAAAAAAATACTAAATACTGAAGCCTTAATAAAAAAAAAAAATCAATCATGCTGATCTATATTGGTGTTTGTTACCTGTCGAAAGAACTCCTCCATTAGAGCTTTGGTCCATCGTGCATGCACTTTCCACTGCTTTGTAGGGTGGCTAATGTCAGCTGCATGAAGTAGTAAAGATAGTGCTTTTGATTTGTCCATGCTGCAATAAGAACCAAGACAGACCTTGTAAGTAGACCTAGGCATGTCTTAAAAAAAAAATCTATCATAATCTGTTTCGTAGGTCAAGGTAGTAGCTGCAGTTACTGCATGAACTGCACAGTCCAAGGCCACCTTAACCACCAAGACAGCTGGTCCACCATTGGACAATTGTCAGAAGACTAGAATGTTTAACCACTTTAAGACCGGGCCTATTTTTCAAAGTTAAAGTATTTTTCTTTGCTAGAAAATTACTTAGAACCCCCAAACATTATATATTTTTTTCTAGCACCCTAGAGAATAAAATGGCGGTCGATGCAATACTTTCTGTCACACCGTATTTGCGCAGCGGCCTTACAAGTGCACTTTTTTGAGAAAAATGCACTTTTTTGAATTAAAAAATAAGACAACAGTGAAGTTAGCCCAATTTGTTTTTATATTGTGAAAGATGATGTTACGCCGAGTAAATTGATACCCAACATGTTACACTTCAAAATTGCGCCCACTCGTGGAATGGCGACAAACTTTTATCCTTAAAAATCTCCATATGCAACGTTTAAAAAACTCTACAGGTTGCATGTTTTGAGTTACGGAGGTCTAGGGCTAGAATTATTGCTCTCACTCTAACACACGTATGCGTTTGCTTCTGCACGCGAGCTCGGGGGGACAGGGCAAAATTGAAAATTTTATTTTTGTTTTCCTATTTATTTTACTCTTTATTTTTACACCGTTCCTTTAAAAATTGTGTCACTTTTATTCCTATTACAAAGAATGTAAACATCCCTTGTAATAGAAAAAAAGCATGACATGTCCTCTTAAATATGAGATCTGGGGTTAAAAAGTCCCTAAATAAGAAATGGGGCATCCTCTCTCTGAACTCTTATATTACCAATAAGATTATCCTGAGAGGACTAAGGGAACGTGTCATTCTGGCTTCTCATCTCCAAATGGAGAGATTTTTGGAAAAGTGGAAAAAACAATGCATAGAACACCGCATTGAAGTTATAAAACTCATTGCTGAGGAGGAAAGGATTATCCATACTCCAAGATCAGATAACCGATAGGAAAGATAAACTTGAACTCTTCAAAGATAAAGTGGAGTTCATTAAATTTAATGAACTACTCAAAAAAGAAATTGATAGAGTACAGAAGAATCTAAAAACTACTAAACATTCCAAATTCAGAAATTGACCTCACACCCAGGGGTGGGAGAAGTAAGTAGATCAAGAAGGCGAATAAATTCTTCCCGAGCAGGATTCAGTGTTGGCCAGGCAACATCAGGGAGTGAGGAAGAGGATCAAAGAACAGTAGTTTTTTTAGATCAGGAATCTCCACAGATACCCAAAGGAATCCTAAAAGGAAACAAAGTAGAAGAAATAGAAGGAGGAAAAGGAAAGTTAAAAGAAGCCGGGAAACCAAAGAGGGACGAACGAACAAGGACCAGGAGTCAGAAATATTAAGCACAGGGACTTAATATTAAGCACAGGGACTTTGGCTGACCCACTGAATATTGAGATATCTAATAATATCAACATGAGTGATAGAAAGGTAATCCATCTTTCAGATTTTAATCTGGAAAAGGGACATGTTGCACTCCTGAGTAAAGTTCTCACCAAAGGAACAGATGGATCATTTGAGATCTATAAGGACCTTAGTCTTTTCCTTAGGAGGGTGTATTACAAACTAATATTCACGGAGGGCTAACTTAATTACAAAGGTGAAGTAGGAACATTACAGGACAAAGAGGCTGTAGAAAAACTGGTATCCTTATTGGAGGAGGGAGGTGATTTATCCAAGGATGAAGAAACATCAGTAACTAATCAATGCAAAAGGAAATCTAATCTCCCAATAAGATCTACATCAAAGCCCCAGTTCAGGAAGAACAAATGGCTGGGGGTTTTTCTGGACTTAGTACAGGACCACCTCAACAAGCTACAATGGCAAGGTGAGATCCCAGATAATCTTTCTCCCAAAGAAAAAAAGTCTCTGCGTGAACTAGAGGATGCAGCGAGACTTGTTATTAAAGTGTAAGTAAACCCCCCTATCGTTTCATCTAAGGAAGCTGCGATATTTGCCTCTGTTTAATCTACAACTGCCATGATGCTGCACATGTGATCAGTTATGACACCAGCCATTGGATGGTTTGACAGTTTGGTTGAGAGCACAACCAATGGGAGTGTTACATTTCTGGCATGTGCCATAAATAACACTATTTTGAGGAAGGGTTTACTTCCACTTTAAGAAGAGCGGCAAGGGAAGGAATCTATGAGAGGGAGGCA
This sequence comes from Lithobates sylvaticus, assembly GCA_028564925.1. NCBI lineage: Eukaryota > Metazoa > Chordata > Amphibia > Anura > Ranidae > Lithobates > Lithobates sylvaticus. Next base: position 510,278,895 of record CM053027.1, read on the forward strand.
AGACGCTGACTCACAGATGAGCAGACCTATAAAAAAATAGATTTCAGTCCATTCCCCCACCTTGTGGCTCTGATTAATGACAAGCTGTTTTTCACCTTTTAGCCGGATCTAGTCACCATACGTGTGTCTGCACATGGGCTGGTGGGAGGAGGAGGTAGTATATGCCTCGTCGATGTACTTTGACCATGTTTGTCTGTGGCTAAGGTACATGAATGACGTACTTATGCTATGGGAAGGTTCAGGAGAGGACCTGTAACTGTTCATAAATGAGCTGAATTGCAATACTAGGAACATCCATTTGACATATGTAGCAGATACATGGGAATCTCTTTCCTGGATTTGTCAATCAGGTTGGAGAATGGCAGCCTCACTAACAGGACATTCAGGCCACAATACCCTGCTCTATGCGAGCAGTCATCATCCAAAATCGCTAATTCAGGGGGATACCAGTGGGTCAGTTTCAGAGAGTAAGGCATATATGGTATAGATGGGATATTCATATCGCAATCTGAGAAGAGCAAAAAGGATAGCCAGTTGAAAATGGAGAGGTGAGTCTGAGACCCCTGAGGGCCCAGTAAGGATCATCACTAAATTCGGTGCACAGTGGAATGACCTAAATAAAATTCTTGCTGACCACTGCCACGTACTGACATGCTCCAGTGAGCTGAAAGATATAGTAGGCTCGAGACCCCACCTTGTTGCCAAATGAGCAAGCAACTTGAATGATACTCTGGTTCAATCGGAATTTATTAGAACTACCAATAGAAATTGGCTAACCGATTTTCCAGAGTTGAAGGGGATGTACCCTTGTGGTCACTGTGCGATCTGCAAATATGTGGCCCATTCTGGTGTGTTCACGACTCTGATGGCATTAATAAATACAACATTAAGCATTTTATTAATTGCGCTATTACCAGGGTACTTTATCTTTTGGAGTGCCCCTGCAATAGACTTTATGTTGGCAAGACTAAATGCCAGCTGCGCATCAGGGTTAGTGAACACATCAAAATAATTTAACCTAAAGGAGGAAAATCCTGTTGGACAGCATTTCGCAAGGTATCACAATGGACAACCAGGGGGTCTTAAGTTGAAGAGCTTCTTTGCCCTCAATCTGTCAACCGGGAAGGGTGACTTCGACGCAGTCCTTTCTAAGGAAAGAAAAGGTCTGGATCTTTAGATTAGGGTCCATGACACCTAAGGGGCTAAACAATGAACTTAGCCTCAAAGTGTTTCTTGAGCCCTCAGTACTTTAGACTTCAAGGATAGGTTATGGCATTGTTCCCAGCATAGAGTTCTTTATTTATTTATTTTCTTGAATTATATATCTATCTATCATTTCAATCGATTGTCATAAGATTTTGGCAGGGTGATTGAAATTATTATTGTCAAATTTCACAGATATGTCAAGTTGTATGCTTAAATGAACGATGCAAGGTGTTTAGAATGTTCCAACATTTTATTGGCAATATGTCAAATGGCCACTAGATGGCTCCAAAAGGACACTCTCGGACGAAGAAGATAGGATTTTCCACGCTTTAAAAGACACATCCAGTGAGTGTCTCAACGTCCTGGGGAAGCATACGCTAGGTATGCGAAATGCATTGAAGTGAGCTCAAACACAGGATGCCGAGCTGCACACTGTGCTCCGCCGGGCCAGTGTGACACGGATACACGGTCCCAACATCCTGCCACTGCTGTTCTTGGTTAGGGCCTTCTAGATGGGACAGTCTGTATTCCAGGGAGTTAATCAAGAGGTACCTGATATGCCGTGAACGATGGAGAGACAGTAATGTCAGAAGGAAGGCTGTGTTCCGGTTACCACTATGAGGAGCTGTTTAAGTCTCCCGTGACCTGCCACCAAAATCCTCCACCCATCCTTCATAGAAGCTGTATGTACAGCTGATGTTGTCTCCTGTGACTTTTGCTGGTAATGCCATCTTGGATTATCAATATCGCTGCTTTACCTCCCACTGTGGGGAATATGGCTTGTTAATGAAGACATATACCTGGTAATCACCTCCCCGCACCCAATACTGATCAGACCATACATCAGTCTATAGCTGCTGCTGGGACATTTGTCTCTGGACTTTGGTCGGTAACTGGATGTCACACAGTGACAAGTGGTAATAAGGGGGAAGTACCATGGATTCCTATTCAGCCCTGTCACAGATCCATATTTAACTACGGACTACTTACCATCCTAGCTAGTCCATTCAATCCACCTCTTGAGAGAAATACTTCAAGACTATCCAAAATTGCCTGATAGTGATTTTGGCCACTCATCTAGCTGCTACCTCCTTATCAATTTTTCAAGTGCAGTGTGGGGCAATTTCCAAATGTATCACTATGCCTGAGGACCGTGTCATAATGGTCAGGTCTAGGTTATATAGGGGTTAATGACACCTACAGCATACAACAAGCCCCGAAAGGGACAAGTATTGCTTTGTGCCTGATCACCCCATACCTAGACCCCTTAGGCTTAGATACCTGGAAGCTTCCCACTTCCCAGGTTGACTGTGGTTTGATTGCACATGTGAGCGACATCCTGTGTGTTTTGTTTAAAGTGACAACGTTGTCTCTTTCTACACAGTGGCTGGTCCTCCTTTACAACTCATTTTGCCCTATGTCCCCCCTACCTCCCATTCATATACAGTCCTATAGTTGTGGAGGTACCCTGTTCAGCTGGACGAATCGGTTTTTCAATATTGGTTGATAACTCAGTAGTTTGAGATTTATCTTTTACAATATATTAAAAAATATCTTAAAGTAACCTTGTTTTAAACTACTCATGATAGAAGCTAAGTCCTTTAATTATGTATTTTATACTGCAGCTAGACTATTCATGAACATATCACTTAGGTTTACAAATTCTGGTAATTTGCAGTGAACACCCTCTTCTTTGGAATAAATCGGAGAGTTGTAAGAGCAGCTTACCACAGAATGTATCTGGGGGGGGGGGGGGGGGTGGGGGCTATTCTGGCAGTGACTATATCCTCTTTTTTTGTGACCCACAAATAAAAAAGAGCACCTTCTTCAATAGTGTTAGCTAAGAATGACTGCTAGCCACTGCAGCACTCAAATCAGCACTATTGTCATTTTGCATTATGGATTTTACAACTTAGAAATTGTGTCTCTGAGCTTGAAGGGAGACTATTCTCTTCTAACACATTTCTAATTTATGAAATGAAACATGTATGTGTGTACTTACTTCTCCAGGGACTGTAGGGAACTTTTCATGGTTTTCACTTGTTGGAAGTGGCATGACATGTCTGTGGCCAAGACCATCTCAATAACGAGAGACCTTAATTCCCTGAAAAAGCAGAACAAAAAACAGGGAATGTTGAACAGAAGAGCTTCTCATTGGTAACTCCACCAATGTATAGGATATAGGGCAACTCAATTTTTTGTTAATCTGTAATGTGTTATAATTCAGCTCTCAGTGCTTCACAAAAGATATGGGCAGCTAAGCTAATGCCTCACAAATGACATTTTTTAATCTTACAGCTTGGATTCTTAAAGAAAGCCATTCCAACACATTATTGACATGACAGTTGACTCCATGTCTGAGCTCTTCTATGGTAAATGTCCATAAATCTGCTGAGTAGTGATGTCCCTGCCCTTTCTTTGTTTTACAGCTATTTCACTAGAGCCTACCAGACAGATGACCTAAAAAAAAAGTAAAGCTGGCCATACACTAGTAGAGTTTAATTTGCTAAGTTTTAACTTTAAGAATGTTCATTCAGTTTTCTAATTGTTACTGGAGTCAAATCGATGCTTGTTTTTGACCATAGTGACAAGAAAATTTGAAGGAGCAGGGTGGACATTTTTTTCCTAAAACTAATGAATTTCTAACAGTGTATGTGATTTTTGTTTTTTAAAGTCCATTCATTCCAAAATCAAATGTTAACCCCTTCCTGCCACTGCCCCCCAGCTCTTTAAGGCAGGTACTCCTATCATGTGACTGTCATGATTGGCTGTCACAGTGGTCACATGATCAGAAGTCCCGATTATAAGTATGCATTAGGAACTGCCCCTGACATCTTAGTCACTGTGCTGGGAGCATGCAGTGAGAGCACTCTCAGCGCAGAAAGCCGTTCCTCGTGGATGCATATATGCGGCCTCTTGGCATTAAAGCTTACATGCCCAGCGGTAGCATATACAGCCTGTTAAAAGCAAAGAAAACTTCAAGCACTTCAAACAACATTTGTTACACCATCAAATGTACTGAGAGTTTCTGTATGCATTTTTATATGAACATTTACACACATTCAATCTACTGGGGCATTGTCAGCTTAGGTTTTGCTCTAGCATTGCAGGAAGTTTTCCTGTAAGTAGTTTCTACAGGTATTTCATCTTACATTCATATGCTATTATTTGCTTAATACAGTTACAATCACCAGATTGATGTAATCGTACTTTAATGTTTTTCTTTTAGCTTTAGCTCAAGATGTGTAAGTAGCTTGGAATCTGTTGATAATAAAAAAAACAAAGTGGAAACAAGCAGACATCTGTTCATTCCTCTCCAGAACAGGCTTGATTATCAATTCATTAATACCGGTGGTAATAAAATGCATCGGATGTCCATAAGCACCTAATTATGTTAATAATGTTTTGTACTGTTAAGAATAAACAAGCTTGCAATTTTGAACATGTCCATTTTTTTTTTTAATTCTCCCTTCACGCTTTGCTACTTTAGGGAACAAAGTGGTATTAATTAGTTAGAAAGAACAACAAACATACGTAAACTCATCCTTGGTGAGATTCACAAATATGTTCATTTCATCTTCTTGCATGATTCGATATACTGCACTGACATGGTGGTTTTCAAGTACCGATCGGTCATTGTATAAGATAGCACAGTCTGACCTGTGAAGATAAAATTGAATAATGACGCACACCATCTGGCAATTTATATACAGAATATATATCAGAATCAGACACAGTATCATTTATAAAGCATAAAGCTCAATTCCAGGGAACCTGCATAGACTGCACATACCAATAGACAGCAGAGTTTGACATTGCAATTTATCTGACCTGGTCAGACACACTACAGGCAGCCACCATATTTGGATTGGTAAGATGCACTATACAACATTTGCTTTGTTGGCATGGCTGCACAGTGCCCTTCCCCTGTAAACCATACATCCTTTGTTTTTTATGGTGCAGGTGGGGGGACCAGAACACACTGCATTTTAGTTGGTTTGGTGCTGGCACCATGGAAATGATGATGTTGATCCAAGGGAGGACTCATAAGAGGATGGAAGACCTGCTTATGTCTAGATCTGCTCTGCTTCCTCTCCCTGCCATGATGCTACCACTGCAGTGAAGATTTGAAGGTAGGAGTCTATATGTGATGGGAGGACCGAGAACTTCGTTGTTAAGGGGACTGACTCTGATGTGATGGAGGCTGACTTTGATGTGATGAGACTGACATAAAGGAGGAACTCTATTGTGAAGGGAGGCTTTAATATAATTGGGGGCTCTGATGTGATAGGGGGCTCTGATGTGATAGGAGGACTCTAAAGTGATAAGGTGACTCTGATGTAATGGGGGTACTCTAATGTAAAGAAGGGACTCTTTTGTGATGAGGGGACTTTAATGTGAAGGGGGGACACTTATGTGAAGGGGGACCAAAATAGAAAGGAGGGGGGACTCTGTAGAGAAGCAGGGCTATAATGTGAATGGGGAGCTCTGACAGATTGGAAGGGCTCTAATATGATGAAGGGACCCTGATAGGGAGACTCTAATGTAAAAGGGGGCTCTGGTGTGATGGGAGGGGGCTGTAACATAATGGAAATACTCTAATTTGAGGAGGACTGTGATGTGAAATGGGGGTTACCCTGATGTGATGGCGGGACTATGATGTAAAGGGGAAACACTTATGTAAAGGGGGAATCCCCTATGTGGCGACAAAAAGAGTGTGAAATCATCTCCCAGAATAGTTTCCTGCAGCCCAATAAATACAGTTTGGGACTAGGGTGCCTTAATGATTTTACATACTTTTAAAGCATGGTGGAGAAATGCTGACCTAATACATACCCTTTCTTGTCATAGCAATGCAAAGACTCAGGGACTGAATTTGTTTAATGCACCCCAGACCAGACAGGCAAGCTCTGGATCTGTTGAAGTGAAATTTGATGGCTGGTTACCGGCTGCATTCATCTAGCCTGTCCATCCTATTGTAAACAAGGTCAATGTGACTGTGGAATGCCAGGCAAATGCCATTGAATCCCACTCAGGCGAACGTCAGGCAAATTTCCCAGCTAATCCTTCAAACCCTGAAACGAATGTACTTATATTGTGTGAGGAATAAGCAGCTGCCAGTTATCCATAATGTAAACCAATGGCTCATATAATAGCCACTGATCAAGCTGTATAACATATTGGCAGATATGCCTCTACACTGCTTAAAGAACAGGGACTAAACCTTGGTAATTCACAGAAGACATGTGACTGTCACACTGTTACTATGGAAATGGTGCAGAGTTTTAATGTGTGACAGCTCTTATACTTGACACATGGGAGTTTCTGATGCAGGCAATTCAATCCTAAGAATAAGAGGACATAAATATATGATTTTAATACTATTTAAAATCAGTTATGACACTTGATAATTAAAATTAATTTGAATCTTTAACTTGTAACTGAAGTGTAAATTTATTTCCGCAGTTCACAAATAAAAATATGTTCCAATACATTTTATTAAGATATATGCATCATTTTGCACATCTTATGTTTTTAAATGACACATGCTTAAAGTGGTATTAAACCCAAAAGTAATATATTGCAGCTTAGCAATTCTTAAGGCCACTTTCACACTGAGGCACTTTACAGCCGCCATAGCACTAAAAATAGCGCCTGCAAAGTGCCTGTAAAGCGCATCTCCTGTCACTCCAGTGTGAAAGCCCACGGACCTTCACAGTGGAACGGTGCGCTTGCGGGACATTAAAAAAAGTCCTGCAAGCAGTATCTTTGTTGGTGTTGTGGTAACTTGACACATAAAAAAAAAAAATTTCAAAAAATATTATGGAGATCTGGCGAAAAAAACTAACAAAAACAAAGATTATTCAGTAGATCCTGAGAAATAATAAGTAATCAGTTTGTCAGAACTCTGTGTGAATATCAGCAGCAAAGCAACTTTAATTCTAGCATTATAAAGAAGAAGAGAATGCGCTGCATTGAAATATTTAAAAATTTGCCGCATGAACGCTAGTTTTACAAGACCGATCGCTTCCGTCTCGTACTTGATTCAGAGCATGCGTGGAATTTTGTGTGTCAGACTTGTGTACACATGCTTGGAATTTCGAACAAAGTTTTTTGTCTGAAAATTTGAGAACCTGCTCTCAAACATTTGTTGGTGGAAATTCCGACAGCAAATGTCCGATGGAGCATACACACGGTCGGAATTTCCGGCAACAAGCTCACATCGAACATTTGTTGTCGGAAAGTCCGACCGTGTGTACGCGGCATAAGACTGGACAAGTTATCCCATACTCTATCATTTATGAATATGTTGAATAGAATTGGTCCCAAGACAGAACCTTGGGGTACCCCACTCACCACTCCAGACCAGTCTGAGTACATGTTATTCATCACTACCTTTTGGACCCGTCCCTGTAACAAGTTTTTTACCAAAGCACAAACCCTATGGTCCAAGCCTGCGGACCTCAGCTTGTACATTAAGCGTTTATGGGGGACTTTATCAAATGATTTTGCAAAGTCCAGTAACACCACATCCACAGGGCTCCCTCTATCTATATGCTTGCTTACTTCCTTGTAGAATGTTAGCAGATTGGTCTGGCAGGAACGTCCTCTCGTAAACCCAAGCTGATTACCACTAATGATATTCTTCTCCTCAGTAAAGCTTTGAATATAATCCCTAATCATCCCCTCCAATATTTTACCCACTATTGATGTTAGGCTGACTGGCCTATAATTCCCAGGAATATGTCTCTGCTCTAATTTGAATATTGGTACCACATTGACTTTTCTCCAATCAACTGCAACCAATCCTGTCAGTATGCTGTCCACAAAGATTAGGAACAATGGCATGGCTATAACTTGACTGAGTTCTCTGAGGACTCGCGGGTATAAGCCATCTGGTCCTGGTGATTTATTTGTGTTAAGTTTATTAAGTCTTTCGTTGACTCCGGCCTCTGTTAGCCAAGTGGGTATGTCACGTGTTGTGTCACTAACACTACAGTCGCTGTCGGTAAAGCCTTCTTTTTCCTGTGTAAAAACTGTGGATAAGAAGGCATTTAGTACAGTTGCCTTCTTTGTGTCATCTGTCATCCTCCCACCCTCATCTTTTAAGAGTGAAATGTGCTCCGATTTAGTCTTTTTACTGTTAATATAGCTAAAAAAAAATTGGATTTATTTTTACTTTGTTCCGCTGTGTGTCTCTTGTAATGTTTTTAATCCGCCCTGATTGAGATTTTACATTTCTTGTTGCATTCCTTGTAGTGCAGGAATGCTGGTGGTGACCAATTCCATTTATATTTTTAAAGGCCATACTTTTTTACTTAAAGAGGCTACTCACATTACGGCTTAACCACCCAGGTCTAATTTTCACTTTGCTATATTTATTGCGCAATGGAATGCACTGTTTGATACCTTTGTTTAATATGTCCCTAAAGCATTCCCATTTCTCCTCTGTGTTCAATGATTCCAGAATTTGGTCCCAATTAATGTCATGTAGCAATGACCGTAGCTCAGGAAAACTGTCTTGTTTGAAATTTATTGTTTTTGTACTACCCATATGCCTCCTTTTCCTGTGATTTATGGTAAACGCGCTTATCCTATGATCGCTAGATCCCAAGTTATCACGTATCTCCACATTTGAGATCAGACTTGGATCATTCCTAATTAATAGATCTAACAGGGCATTCTTTCTAGTTGGGAAATCCACCATTTGGGAGATGAAGTTAGTGAATAAGGTGAAGGTGTGCTGACTTCAGACACCCAATAACTTGCAAGAAAAAATCCTTTCCTAGCACATGATTGGGTATCCTTTGCAAAGTGAATCTTCACCTTGTTTCACCTCATTCACTAATGAAGTGAAGAATGAAAAATGACTTTAAAAGTGAACATACTTTAGTAAATCAGAGTCAAAGACTCTATGTTTGGCGAGCAGGGCTGCTGTTAGAAATCACGGGGGCCCCATACAGCCCACCTGACAGCCCCACCACACCTCCAAAAATATCAAATTACATATTTGTTAAAATGCCATGGCTGCACTGCTATGTTTCGCAGCCATGGCAGAAACTATACCCTCATCGATAAATACCCATTCAATTGAATAGAGCTGCTCTGCAAGTGCCCCACAACCATGTGCAAAGCATGCAGTTGTGGTGTGCTAGTGTGGGGTTAAAAATGCAATAACATTTAAACAAAGCCCTTTTTTTTATTTGTTGTTACAATTTTACAATTTTTTACATTTTTTTAGAGTTGTATCTTTTATTTATTTTTTATATTTTTTTAACTGCCCTGTTGGGGGGACTTGGCAGGGGTGACTCTCACATTTGAGACAGAGAAAGGGACTGAGGACAGAGATTCATCAGTCCCTTCCTCTGCAGCCACAGCTGCACTGGATCCATAAGTGTCAGCAAAAAGGCAGTACAGCCGGCCCTCCTGAACCAATGGGGCCCAGGCCCAGTACAGGAGGGCTGGCTGTACTGCCTTATCAGTATCCCTCATGGTGAGATAACCCATAGTGAGTATCAACATTTGAAATCTGGACAGGTCAGAGGGATACAGCAAAAGCAAAATAAATAGAATGAAAAATGTGACAGAAAGGTAATGCAATATAACGGAGAAAATTAAGAGAACAAAAAATAATATATAATATATACAGTATCTCACAAAAGTGAGTAGACCCCTCACATTTTTGTAAATATTTTATTATATCTTTTCATGTGACAACACTGAAGAAATGACACGTTGCTACAATGTAAAGTAGTGAGTGTACAGCTTGTATAACAGTGTAAATTTGCTGTGTCCTCAAAATAACTCAACAGATAGTCGTTGATGTCTAAACCGCTGGCAACAAAAGTGAGTACACCCCTGAAATGTCCTGGAGTCCTCTTCCACTCCTCCATGACGACATCATGGAGCTGGTGGATGTTAGAGACCTTGCGCTCCTCCATTTGAGGATGCATCACAGATGCTCAATAGGGTTTAGGTCTGGAGACATGCTTGGCCAGTCCATCACTTTTACCCTCAGCTTCTTTAGCAAGGCAGTGGTCATCTTGGAGGTGTGTTTTTGGTCGTTATCGTGTTGGAATACTGTACTGCCCTGTGGCTGTAGGCAAGACACACTTGTCTTTGTACTCCTCACCTGGTTGCCGCACACATGCTTGGCACCCTGTGAACCAAAAAAGTTTATCTTGGTCTCATCAGACCACAGGACATGGTTCCAGTAATCCACGCTTTGCACGGGAGTGTGTTTTCTATCCTGTTTTACATTGCCGGCCAGCGTTTCTATGATATAAGATTGAGTCTTATTGTTTGACCAATCTTTTTTACCAAATAAACAATCTGGTTTTACCGATGGCAGAGTTTTTTTGTTTCTCTTTTTGGGCTACATACCCTTACTGAGATCGTTCTAGTCCAGGGCACAGCAGCAAGCCTGTTGCCATAGGTGTTGCAATGTTCTAGCATCCTCAACATCAATGATATAGACTGTTTCTACATTAATTTATACAAATTTATTTATCAATATGGTTTATTTCACATTAAACTCATTTGGTTAACTCTAGATTTCACTGGTTGTTATATATATTTTTTTGGTATCACCTTCTTATTTGTTTGACTATAGGTAGACAATATTTGTTGCACTCTTCACTGTGTTTGTGATACATGCATTTATATGTTTATTCACAGGTCACTTTTTATCTAGCGCAGCTTCAGTGCTCATTCATGGTCTGGGCACTGACAGGCTGACCTCCCACCACTTCAATCTCTGCAGCAATGTTGGCAGCACACATACGTCTATTTCCCAAAGACAACCTCTAGATATAATGCTGAGCACGTGCACTCCACTCATTTGGTCGACCATGGCGAGGCCTGTTCTGAGTGGAACCTGTCCTGTTAAACCGCTGTATGGTCCTGGCCACCGTGCTGCAGCTCAGTTTCAGGGTCTTGGCAATCTTCTTATAGCCTAGGCCATCTTTTTTTCAGATCCTCAGAGAGTTCTTTGCCATGAGGTGCCATGTTGAACTTCCAGTGATCAGTAAGAGAGTAAGAGCGATAACACCAAATTTAACACACCTGCTCCCCATTCACACCTGAGACCTTGTAACACTAACAAGTCACATGGAGGGAAAATGGCTAATTGTGCCCAATTTGGACATTTTTACTTAGTTGTGTACTCACTTTTGTCGCAAGCGGTTTGGACATTAATAGCTGTGTGTTGAGTTTTTTTGAGGGGACAGTAAATTTACACTGTTATACAAGCTGTACACTCACTACTTTACATTGTAGCAAAGTGTCATTTCTTCAGTGTTGTCACATGAAAAGATATAATAAAATATTTACAAAAATTTGAGGGGTGTACTCACTTTTGTGAGATACTGTAGATAGCGAAAGACAAAAAAATGAAATTGGGATTACTATAACTAGTGATATGTTTATGCTCATGAAACTGATTAGAAATGCACTTACTTTGTCTGGATGTGGAAGCTGTTTGTTGTACCTGTGTGCTCAAAATCATGGATGGCAGCGGCAAAAATAATCGCCAGGATCTCAATCTCATTGAGGCAGTGCTATACAAGAAATGAAAAAATAACATTTTATTTTACCAGGTGACCAGCAGAGGGAGTAACAGGACAGCTGAATTCACTGGAAAATCAAACAAGAATTTACCACTTTAAGTAACTGAAATATTCAAAATGCATTGCTTTAAATATTGTTAAAATGTTGAATATTTAATGAGGTTACATTAGAGTTAAAAGGAGCAAAAAATCCTCTTCAAAGGTAGTTTTCGCCTCCGCACTTCTGTGTTCTCCAAGTGTCTGACCTCTGCAGTTATTATATGGAGTTTAAATATTTACATATTCCATTTTAGCGCTTGTTTAGATATTAAGGAAATTAAAATGTATTTCATTAGTGCTCTCTTCCAAAGTTTTTTTTGTTTTTTTATTACTGCTCCAGCATTCAGCCTAACAAATGCAGGATTTGTCATATTAGTGTCTTGAGAGTTTGCTTCTGCTTCTTTCTTAGTTCCAACGTGAACTAGACAAGTCGTCTTATTCTCAGCAAAGAGCTTGCATTGGTAATACCTACTGTCAACTTTGTACAGTATATATACAATTTGTGCTTGTGCATAACGGTACAGTATGGTGGGTTGAACAGAAGGAGATCCAGTCACCGCAGGTTTTGAATTAACCCTGATGGATATTGTTTTGGACTTGCAGTGCTCACGTGTGGACATTAAAGCTGAAGTACAGTGGCAGTGCAGTACACTTCAGCCCTTACAGCATAGGAAGGACAGAAGAACTGGAACTGAGGTTTACAGTTCCAATAGGTGTACGCTAACCTGGCCCAAGTCATTGTGTTGCCTGGGTCCAGCAATGAAATGCTGCCCCCCCCCCCCCCCCAAAAAAATAAAAAATCACACCTAAATCTACACCTAATGACCACAGTCAGGCCCCTAAACTGTGTGATGCACCGTGAACTGGCCTTTGTTTAAAAGTTTGGGGACCCCCGTTTTAGATGGTAAATTGGAAGTAAATTACCATTGTAAAATGTATGTGCATTTTATAGTATATTTCCTGAAATCATCTTATTTTTTATATATGTACTGTATATAAATTGACTATAAACCTGTGAAAAGTTGTTTCTGAGGAAGTAGACTTTGTTCTGTGAAAGGCACTAGCAACTGCACAAAGCCATTATTAAAACTGAAAAATGTTACGTGAACATTTTTTAAGAAATTGCACAATTCTGGAATGTATCCTATGCAAAATGTGTAAGACAAATCCAATAGTTCAAGAATAATAACGTTAATGGGTGTGATAGAAATTATACGTTTTTAACCAGTTCCTGCCCACCCACCGTCAAATGACAGAGGGGTGTGCGGCTCTCGTTCTGGGCAGACATAATATGACATCTGCCCATTCAAACAGGGTGGGCGCAGCCCTGCACAGTCGGTGGCGGCGTGTTGGGTGCGCACACAGCCCTGCACTGTCGGTGGTGACATTGCCCGAGACACAGCGCCTCACCGACAGGGGTGAACAGCCATTGGGCATTGCTGTTTACCACATGATTGGCCGCGATTAAGTCACGGCCAAACACAAATGGTTCTGCCTGCCTGAAGATGGCGCGAATGCGCACGATCAGGAGCGCGCTGTGCGGACATGTCGGCTGGTGGCGTGTTCCCAGGAACACTGCTCGTCACCGACAATGATAAACAGCCCATGGCTGGTGGCTGTTTACTACGTGATTGGATGTGATCCATTCACAGCCGATCACAAAATGTAAACACAGAGTGGTAACTAGCTGTTACCGGCTCTTCCCTCCTCATATACCGTTTCCAATGTGAGGAGAGAAGAGCCAAGAGCAGTGAGTTACCATTCTGTGTGTACTGTATTGCACCAAGCACCACACAGTCAAGAGAACCTGTCACATCGCCCCCCCCATTGCACCTGGCACCCAACAATCACCACATCAGTGTCCATCAGTGCTTATAAAAGTGCTTCTGTCACCCATCATGCCCATAAAGTGCACCCGTCACCCATCAGTGCCCATAAAGTGCACCTGTCACCGTCAGAGACTGCCGCCAGTGACCGTCAGCGGTGCACCCGTCACCCATCAGTGACCATCTCATCTTTTACCCGTGAGTGACCCTCATCGGTGACCCTCATCTGTCACCTATCAGTCCCATAATGTGCACCGGTCACCATCAGAGACTGCCATCAGTGACCGTCACCTGTCACCCATCAGTGACCATCACCTGTCAACTATCAGTGAATGTCACCTGCCACCCATCTGTCTCCCATCGCACAGCCCATCAGTGACTTCACATGCCACCCATCGCACAGCCCATCAGTGACCGTCACCTGCCATCCGTCGCACAGCCCATCAGTGACTGTCACCTGCCACCCATCACAAATCCCATGAGCAAAATGTCCAAAAAAGTTTATAACAGTGAGGAGGCATTCCAGGTCCTCTCCATGACTGATGAGAGCAGCGGGGAGTTCTCATCAGATTCAAATGCCAGCATCAATAGTAGTAGATCGGCAAATGAATCAGAGGAAGAATGGGACCCTCCTAAAAGGGCACGGTGCTTTGGAAACCAGGCAGCTGCCAGCAATATACCCCAGGATCAAATTCCCAGGCCCAGTACCAGCGCTGCCGCCAGCGATAGACCCCAAGAACAAAGGCCCAGTACCAGTGCTGCCACCAGCGAAAGATGCCAAGAAACAACCCCCAATCATCATATGCCCATCCGTTTGAGTGGAGATATTTGACTCTGGAGGAGTTCAAATAGTTTATGGGCCTCACCATAAACATGGGGCTTCCAAAAAAAAAAAATGAAGGCTGTACCTACTGGTCCACCAACCCCATCCACCACATGCCCATTTTTTTCTGCCGTAATGTCCAGGTCCCGACACGAGATGATTATGCGATTCCTTCACTTCAGTGGCAACACCCAGTGCCCTCCCGGCCCCTGGTACCCTTTTCAGGCCGGCTAGAAATAAAACAATATATTCCTAGCAAAAGGGCCAGATACAGAGTCAAATTTTACAAGCTTTGTGAGAGAGTCACTGGATATCTGTATGCCTTACGCATATATAAAAGAAGAGATTCCCAGCTCCAGCCCCCTGAGTGCCCGGCCTACATGGACACAACTGGTAAAATTGTATGGGACCTGGCATACCCACTGCTGAACAAAGGTTACCACATATACCTGGATAACTTTTATACCAGCTTGCCCCTTTTCAAACATCTATACATTTTGCTAAAACTCTGGCCTGCAGAACCTCCAGAAAGAAAAGGAAGGGCTTCCCACAATCCATAGTGAATAAAAAACTGCGAAGGGGGGAAAGAGCAACTTGAAATGCAACAAAGTGCTGGCCTTGAGGTGGAAAGATAACAGGAATGTGTACATGATGGCCACTATCCATGATGACACTACAGTTGAGTTTTAAAGAAGACGTCAAATTGAAAAGCCAACATGTGTCCAAGAATACAATCTCTGCATGGGAAAACATTTGCTCTGATGCTGTTAGCCGACTGCATGAGCGCCACTTCCCGGACAACATTCCACCATCTGAAGCAGGTTGAAGAAGATGTTGCGTATGCAGCAAAAGAGGATTTTGAAGAGATACCTGCTACCATTGTCCTCAGTGTCCCTCCCAAGCCGACCTTTGCATTGGTGAGCGCTTCCGACTTTTTCACACATCCCTAAAATATTAGCCCATATTGTTAACCTATTTTCATCTTCTTTGCTGACCATTTTCCATTCTTCCTCAAATAACCATGCCACTGCCTTCCACATGAACTGACCCTGGCCTGTTTTTTGACTATGCCTACCGCTTGGACTGCTTCCACATGAACTGATCCTGGCCTGTTTTATCAACTATGGTTTTGCCTACCGCTCAAACTGATCTGTTGCCCTGCTACTGTAGTACACAGTGGTCTCACATATGCGAGGGGCTCCAGATCTGTTTTTCCGGATGGAGGAAAACATTGTTTTGTTTTCTCTGGGTTTCGTAAATTTCCAGATTAGGGTCTAGAGTCCGGAGGCTTCATATAGAGTTGGGTGGGCAAAGCCTCTACCCCTGTGCCCCTGTGCACAGGTTGTCAGAACTAATGAGGTTAAAAGAATATAGAAGGCCTATGCATATGATATTATTTTTACCCCTATTTTTGTGAACACGAGAAAAGACATTTTATATATTTTTTTTCTTCTCTCTCTAAAGTTGAAACTAAGTTCATGACTAATAAATAGAAACTTGTTAAAGAGTTTTTTTTTTTCTCTATTTTGAAGGAGACAGACATTCTTCAGGCTATACATTTTGAGGGGTCTTAGTCAAATTGACAGCTAATCAGATAAGACATAGGCTAGAAGGCTGATTTTTATATTAGCCAGAAGAAGAATGTGATTTCAAGGTTTAAAACACACATAATTTTTTTTCCTTTTCATGAATGAGAGAAGGGGCTTATTCAAAAACGATCATATGAAACATGTTGTGTTATGTATTGCTTAGCAATCATATTAACAATAATCCCCAATATATATAAATTCATTATATTGAAGTAATTATATTGTTGTTATTATTATTATACAGGATTTATAAAGCGCCAACAGTTTGCTCAGTGCTTTACAACATCGGGGAAGACAGTACAATTACAATACAATTCAATACAGGAGGGTTCAGAGGGCCCTGCTTGTTAGAGCTTAGTATCTAGAAGGGAGGGTCAATAAATATATCAAAGGCAGCAGAGAGGTCCAGAAGTAGGAGTACAGAATAGTGTCCCTTAGTTTTGTCCGTTAGTAGATCGTTTGTTAGTTTTAGGAGAGCAGTTTCTGTGGAATGTTGAGGATGAAATCCAGACTGAAGGGGATCAAGAAGGCTATTATCAGCTATTATCAGCAAGATGGAGTTTGGATAAAAAGGGGAGCAAGGAGATGGGGCGTAGGTTGTTAAGATTGGATGGGTCCAGTGAGGGCTTTTTAAGTATGGGGCGGACAAGTGCACGTTTTAAGGAGTTGGGGAAGATGCCAGAAGAGAGGGAGAGATTGAAGATGTGGGTTAGAGAGAGTAGAATAGAGCTAGAGCGTGACTGTAGCATTTGTGAGGGAACAGGATCCAGAGGGCATGTGGTAAGATGGATGTTAGCAAGTAATTTAGCAACCTCTTCTATAGTGGTGGGGTTGAAAGAGGGAAAGAGTTGAAAGAGGGAAGTAATGATTGTACCTGTGGACATGAGGTGTAAGGCATGGAGGTTGTCTGAACAGTAGAGATCTCCTCGCAAATTGTATCAATCTTCTGTTTGAAGTGATTGGCGATCTCCTGGGCAGGGAGTTAGTGGGTGGAGGCAGTGGAGGGCGAAGTAGAGAGTTGAAGGTAGAGAAGAGTTGACGGGGACGGGATCATACGTTTTTAATGAGGGTGATGAAATAGGTCTGCTTGGCAGTGAGGAGGCTGGAATTGTATTTTTAGAGGGCAGATTTATACTGGCTGAAATCTTTCTGGGACTTTGTCTTATGCCACAGGCGCTCGAGAGCACGGCTGTGTTTTTTCAGACTTCTAGTGTGATCTGTTTGCCAGGGTTGAACATGTCCACTGAAATATTTTGTTTCGGAATTTTGCTTTTGTCCGAAAAATACATTTATTTAGTTACGGTACTCCCGAAATTCGTTTTTATTTAGTTTGTTTCGCTAACAAATGCATTCGTCTGAAAATCCGAAATAATTAAGGCCAAATCTGTCATTGAAGGCTTATGGTGTCTGTCGTTAAGTTTGAGGAAGTGGTGTGACATCCAGACTGATATATCTGATAGTAAAAGAGTGATACGTGAGGAGACTGAAGGAGTGAGTTGAGGGGTAGAGAAATAGATTTGAGTGTCATCAGCGTAGAGATGGTATTGGAAGGCGTGGGAGGCTATCAGCTGACCCAGGGAGGAGGTGTATATTGCAAATAGGAGAGGTCCAAGAACAGAAGAAGATTCGACGGAGCAGCTAAACTGTACGACGCCGCAATCGTACATTTCTGGGCGAATGTTCCGCCTACAAGCTATAGTAGAATTCCAATGTCGTATGACACTAGTAATAATTATATTTATTAATTATTGTTACTAGTCAACCAACATTAGAATTCTTCTATAGCCTATGGGTGGAGCATTTGACCATAAATGTCGGCTAAATGTGGCGACTGCTTCGTCGAATCTTCATGTCGAATCTTTTCTCTCTATGTTGAATAATCTTGGACTAATAGAGTTAGGTTAGGCACATTCAACCTTTTTTGCTATTGTCTCTATAATGTCAAATCTTTTCTCTCTATGTCAAATCTTTTCTCTCTATGTAGAATAATCTTGAAATTATAGAGCTAATGTTAGGCACATTCGACCACAGGTTCGATGGACACAGATCACTATTGTCAGCGTCATGTCGAATCTCCTATTTATATTGAACTGTTGTAACGGAAACGAAAATAAAACATTTGTTTATGTCGGATCTTTAGGTTTTTGGATTCTGCACGTTCGTTATCTTTTGTTAAAACAATAACGAAGATACCAGAATTTCGGACGAAAATGCATTCAGACGAAAACGAATGCACATGTCTAATGAAACATGACTTTATTTGTAATATGGGTCACCCCTACTAATGGGGGCAGTTGGCAACTGTAGTCTCCATTGGATCTTTTGGTTCCCTCTCAGAGTTTTGAATACCCATTAGCAGATTTACTGTAGTCTTCCTAATCTACGAAACAGCTAATCCATGACAGACACTGGAAAGGTTCATGCAAATCTGGTTAAAATACAGTTTTGTTGTACAGAAGAAGGATTATTAAAAAAAGAGGAGGAAGATAAGTGGAAATAAAGATAGAAAAAAGAAGGAAATCTATTTGACCAAAAATACACTCAAAATAATAAAAAATGTCTCATATTTTTTAAAGGATGAGAACATTTGCATATGTATACACTGTGTGCACAATTATTAGGCAAGTAACATTTTTAAAGATTGATTTCATCAGTGGCGGCTGGTGCTCAAAATGTTTGGGTGGATGTAAGAAAACAGAAAAATTCTGAAAAAAAAACATTAAATTGCAGCCTCACTGTTCCCATCAAATGCAGCCACTGTGCCATCAAACGCTGCCACTGTGCCCATCAAACGCTGCCACTGTGCCCCATCAAATGCTGCCACTGTGCCCCATCAAATGCTGCCACTGTGCCCTATCAAATGCTGCCACTGTGCCCATCAAATAGTGCCACTGTGTTCCATCAAAAGTTGCCACTGTGACCCTCACCTACTCACCGTCTGCCTGGCACTTACCCTGTCTCGTGGCAGGTCAGACATGTGGTGAGGCATGAAAGTGACGGCGGTGAGCGGTGGGAACTTGCAGTGGGTCAGACAGCGGCTCCTGTGTCCTCCATGCGTCTCCTCCCCTCTTCCTGATAGGCATCCAATTGTTTCAGCCAATCAGGTGACGGGTAACAGATCCACGCACCTGATTGGCGGAGAGGCGGTTCAGTGTTAGGAAAGCAAATATCCATTTGCTTTTCTAACACACCTGGGAGGACTGCGAGCGCAATGCTTTACGCTCACAGTTTACCTTTTTTGAAGCCTATTAGCTCTAATCAGGTGCTTCAAAAAAACACCTCCACCGCTGTAATATAGGCGCCCGGCATCTGAAAAGGGGCTGGACGCCTGAATAGGGGGTGGCGGCGGCCATGGATAGATTCATGCAATGCATGAGTCTTTCAATTATTCATGGAGGGGGTGGCTGGAGAGAGGGGGTGGCACCCATGCGCCCTTAATGGCGCTGAATTTCATTATTGAACAACTACAGTGCCCTCGGTCAATCCAAAATGTTAATAAACCTCAAACCTGAAAAATTAAGAAAGTAAAAGTGAGCTTATGGCTTTCTTAGGAGAATATCTATGTGTGCACAATTATTAGGCAACTATTAGTGTGCACAATTATTATGCAACTAAATGGAAAATGAAAATTTCCCCATCTCACTTGTTTATTTTCATCTGTTAAAGTGAGAATAATAAACAAACAACTCAAAATTTTCAATAAAAATTTCTGACATTTCAAAAAAAATCAGTGACCAATATTGCCACCCTTCTTTTCAATAACGGTCATTAGCTGTCCATGGCGTGTCAGTTTCTTGATCTGTTGACAATCAACTTTTTGTGCGGCCGCAACCACAGCCACCCAGACACTGTTCAGAGAGGTGTACTGTTTCTCAATTAAGAAGGGCCCACAAGTTCTCAATAGGGTTTAGGTCAGGTAAGGAAGAGGGCCATGTCATTATTCTTTTATCTTTAAGGTCTTTACTGGCTAGTCATGAAGTGGAGTACTTCAGTGCATGCAATGGAGCATTGTCCTGCATAAATATCAGGGTCTTCTTGAAAGATGCAGACTTTTTCCTGTACCACTGCTTGAAGAAAGGGTCTTGTAAAAACTGGCAGTAGATTTGGGAGTTGATTTTCAGTCCATCTTCAACCTTAAAAGGTCCAACTTGCTCATCTTTGATAATACCAGCCCATACCAGTACCCTACCTCCACCTTGCTGGCATCTGAGTGGAAATGGAGCTCTGTGCCGTTACTGATCGAGCCACGGGCTCATTCATTTGGCCTGTCAAGTGTCACTCTCATTTGATCAGTCCATATAACCTTAGAAAAATCTGTCTTCAGATATTTCTTGAGCCAGTCTTGACGTTTCAAATTATGTGTCTTGTTCAGTCGTGGTCGGGTTTCAGGCTCCCTTACCTTGGCCATGTCTCTGAGCACTGAACACCTTCTATTTCTGGGCACTCCAGGTAGGTTGCAGTTCTAGAATATGACAGCACTGGAGGATAATGGGTTCCTGGTAGCTTCACGTTTGATTCTTCTCAAATATTTGGAAGTTAATTTGCGTCTTATTTCTCAACAAGTTTTTGCGACCCTATTAACTATTTGCAAAAAAAAAAAAACTTTGATGGTTCTGTGATCACGCCCGATATCTTAGCAATTTCATGAGTGTTGCATCCCTCTGAGAGACTTTTTACAATTTTTTGCTTTTCAGAGTCAGTTAAAAAAAATGTTTTGCCCCATTTTGCTGTAGGAAAACTGCCTAATATTTATGCACACCTTGATATAGGGTGTTGATCTCCTTAGGCCAAACCCTCCCTCATTACACAAATACACATCACCTGATATGCTTAGATCCAATAAAAATTTAAGTTTATACAGCTAGGTGTAGGACAATATGCATAAAAATTATGATTTGGTCAAAATACTCACTTATTTTTCTCAAAATTCTACAAACAATACCCCATAATGACATTGTGAAAGAAGTTTTTTTGAAATCTTTGCAAATTGATTAAAAATAAAAAACGAAAAGATCGCATGTACACACGTATTCACAGCCTTTGTTATGGCACTGAAAATTTAGCTCAGGTGCATCCTGTTTCCTGTAAAGTAGTGAATGTACAGCTTGTATAACAGTGTAAATTTGCTGTCCCCTCAAAATTACTCAACACACAGCCATTAATGTCTAAACCGCTGGCAACAAAAGTGAGTACAACCCTAAAGCCCCATACACACGGTCAGATTTTCCGATGGAATCTGTCCTATCGGACAATGTTGTCGGAAATTCCGACCGTGTGTAGACACCATCGGACATTTTCCATCGGATTTTCCGACGGACAAAGTTTCTCCTGGCTCTCAAATTTTCCGACAACAAAGTCCGATCACACCAATTCCGATCGTGTGTAGCCTAGTCCGACGGACAAAGTGCTACGCATGCTCAGATCACATTTCAAGTACAAAGCTATTGGCTACTAGCCTCCACGTAGTCCCGTCGTAGGCAACAAACGTCACCACGTTCAGAATGATCGGATTTTCCGACAACTTTGTCCGACCGTGTGTATGCAACACCAGTGTCGGACTAAATCCGTCGGAAGAAATCCGATGGATTTTGTGGTCGGATTTTCCGACCGTGTGTACGGGGCATAAGTGAAAATGTCCAAATTGGGCCCAAAGTGTCAATACTTTGTGTGGCCACCATTATTTTCCAACTTTGCCTTAACCATCTTGGGCATGGAGTTCACCAGAGCTTCACAGGTTGCCACTGGAGTCCTCTTCCACTCTCCAACATCACGGAGCTGGTGGATGTTAGAGAGCTTGCGCTCCTCCACCTTCCGTTTGAGGATGCCCCACAGATGCTTAATACTGTTTAGGTCTGGAGTCCATCACCTTTACCCTCAGCTTCTTTAGCAAGGCAGTGGTCATCTTGGAGGTGTGTTTGGGGTCGTTATCATGTTAGAATCCTGCCCTGCAGCCCAGTCTCTGAAAGGAGGGGATCATGCTCTGCTTCAATATGTCAAAGTACATGTTGGCATTCATGGTTCCTCAATGAACTGTAGCTCCCCAGTGCCAGCAGCACTCATGCAGCCCCAGACCACGACACTCCCACCACCATGCTTGACTGTAGGCAAGACACACTGGTCTTTGTACTCCTCACCTGGTTGCCGCCACACACACTTCACACAATCTGAACCAAATAAGTTTATCTCGGTCTCATCAGACCACAGGACATGGTTCCAGTAATCCATGTCCTTAGTCTGCTTGTCTTCAGAAAACTGTTTACTGGCTGCCTTGTGCATCATCTTTAGAAGAGGCTTCCTTCTGAGATGACAGCCATGCAGACCAATTTGATGCAGTGTGCGGCGTATGGTCTGAGCACTGACAGGTTGACCCCCCACCCCTTCAACTTCTGCAGCAATGCTGGCATCACTCATACGTCTATTTCCCAAAGACAACCTCTGGATATGACGCTGAGCACGTGCACTGTCCTGTTAAACCTCTGTATGGTCTTGGCCACTGTGCGTCAGCTCAGTTTCAGGGTCTTGGCAATCTT
Organism: Lithobates sylvaticus; assembly: GCA_028564925.1. Lineage (NCBI taxonomy): Eukaryota > Metazoa > Chordata > Amphibia > Anura > Ranidae > Lithobates > Lithobates sylvaticus. The sequence goes on from CM053027.1 coordinate 510,301,476, forward strand.
CTTATAGCCTAGGCCATCTTTATGTAGAGCAACAATTCTTTTTTTCAGATCCTCAGAGACTTCTTTGCCATGAGGTGCCATGTTGAACTTCTAGTGACCAGTATGAGAGAGTGAGAGCGATATCACCAAATTGAACACTCCTGCGACCTTGTAACATCACAGAGTCACATGACACTGGGAGGGAAAATGGGTAATTGGGCCCAATTTGGACATTTTCACTTAGGTGTGTACTCACTTTTGTTGCCAGTGGTTTAGAAATTAATGGCTGTGTGTTGAGTTATTTTGAGGGGACATCAAATTTACATTGTTCTACAAGCCGTACACTCACTAATCTACATTGTAGCAAAGTGTCATTTCTTTATTAAAAGATATAATAATAAAATATTTACAAAAATGTGAGGGGTGTACTCACTTTTGTGAGATACTGTATATATATATATATATATATATATATATATATATATATATATATATATATATGATTTGATAATCACTTGGCAATATGTATAGAAACATAAGTAGCCCTTTTGGTCTTGCTTAAAGCGGAAGTAAACCCATCGATTTAACAGTTTAAAAAAAAAAAGGCATGCCGGGAATGCTAACTGCACATTGGCTGTGCTCTCAACCAAACAGTCAAACCATCCAATGGCTGGTGTCATAACGGATCACATGTGCAGCACTCTGGCAGTTGAAGATTAAACAGAGGCAAAGATGGCAGCTTCCTTGGCTGAAAACGATAGGGGGGTTTACTTCCACTTTAAGTCTCATAAGAGACTTATAGCAAATACCTATCCCACACTTGATGCCACATGTGAAACTGAAATGATAGCAAGTTTATTTTGTTACAAAGGCATGGATTTAATGACTTATATAATTTATGGCTAGCTCCTTCATTATATACAGCACCATTTATTACAGTAAATGAGGGTACGCAGCTGCTGGCACAGCACAAATTAAACTATTTTTTATTCTGGCGCTAATTAGGTAATAAAATAGAGCCTGCTTTTCAAACTGATGTAATTTTATGATCACTTAAAGAAAGTTAACACTCTTATATCTACATAGGAACACTAAAATTCAGTGTAGATTATGCTTTTAATTGATTTTGTTTGATTATTGCCAAGATGTTTGTGAGCGTGATTAATGCAATTATGGACAGAAAACAGGTCATTTGCGCAGCGCAGAAAGCAATCATTTAACAAATGTAAGTTGCCACTATGCAAATATGTCTAGAATATTCATACACAGGGCATCTACAGCCTTACCAGCCTTTTGGAATTTACTGTGTGGGCCTTGGACCCCAGCTGCCAGTAGTGAGTGTTTTCCTTGTCTCAGTGCTTACTTAGAGACATTGAAGGATGGTAAGTAAACTGGTTCTTATAAGCTAAAATGGTTTGATTTCTTGCATACTTTCTTACTTTATCTGTGCTGTGTGTTTTAGTGTTTTGTATTTTTTTCCACAAAAAATGCGTTTGAAAAATCGCTGCGCAAATACTGTGTGAAAAAAAAAAATGCAACACCCACCATTTTAATCTGTAGGGCCTTTGCTTTAACATTATATATAGTGTTTGGGGGTTCAACGTAATTTTCTTGCAAAAAAAAAATATGTTTTCATGTAAACAAAAAGTGTGAAAAAAAGAAAAGTGGGGGGGTGAAAAAAATGTTTTTTTTGCTTTAAACCCCCCAAAATTTTTGGAAAGTAGACACCCAAGCTATTTGCTGAGAGGTATTGTGAGTATTTTGCAGATCTCGCTTTTTGTCACAAAGTTTTGAAAATTGAAAAAAAGAAAAAAAAATGTTTTTTTTCTTTACTTTCTTCATTTTCAAAAACAAATGAGAGCTGTAAAATACTCACCATGCCTCTCAACAAATAGCTTGGGGTGTCTACTTTCCAAAATGGGGTCATTTGGGGGGGTTTTGTGCTATTTTGGCATTTTATGGCTTCGAAACGGTGATGATAGGTAGTGAGGAGTGAAATCAAAAATTTGCACCCTTAGAAATCCTGAAGGCGGTGCTACTTGGGTTTTCGGGGCCCCGTACGCGGCTAGGCTCCCAAAAGTCCCACACATGTGGTATCCCCATACTCAGGAGAAGCAGCAAAATGTATTTTGGGGTGCAATTCCACATATAACTATGGCATGTGTGAGCAATATATCATTTAGTGACAACTTTTTGAAAAAAAAAAAAAATCTTTTTTATTTTTGTCTTTATTAAAAAGAGCTAAAAAAATTGTATGTTTTGTGAAAGTGCTGGGCCGTGCTACTGTGGAAAAAGAGCTAAAATTTACACAGGATTCTCAAGAATGCGGGTTGAGGGGCTCCAGACATTTTGGGTTTAATCCTGGTTTTGTAATTCAGGGTCTGGGGCTCAAAGGGGGTGGGAAAAGGCCTTCACTCCTGTGTCAAGGTCTTTCTAAAGACCAGTAGGCTGAGTGTGCAGTTGTGCACACATGTTACAATCTAGGACCTGACAGTCGTTTGGGGCTCCACCCTCCCAAGGAGTCTGGGTGGTTGCAAAGGAGCAACCAGAGACAGCACCTGTCAGGTGTAGTCTATGAGGAAGAGACTGAGGCCCTAAGCTAGAGGGTCGAACTAGCAGGGAATTGTGAGTGTGCAGAAACAAGCTTTAAAATGGGGGGGGGGGGGGCTATAGGGAGGTCTGAAGGACCATACCCAAGGTGTGAGTCTAAGGCCTGAGAAGTGGTGTTGAGAGAGGAAGCCAGGAGGCTGATTATCATTTTCTTTTTTAATTATTAAAATAGTTATATTCTTTCTATTCTATTACATAGTTGCATAGTTACATAGTTGGTGAGGTTGAAGTCCATCAAGTCCAACCTGTGTATGTGCTTTTATGTCAGTGTTATCCGAGAGAGAGATCCATTTTGCGCCTGTACAAATCCTTAGTAAGACCTCATCTGGAATATACAGTTCAGTTTTGGGCACCAGTTCATAAAAAGGATATCGGGGAACTGGAGAAAATGCAGAGAAGGGCAACCAAACTGATAAGAGGCATGGAGGAGCTCAGCTATGAAAAAAGATTAGCCACCAAAAGAACCTTTTTTCTGGGTTATTTAACTCTTAGTGAATTGATCCCAAAATCTCTTAAAAAGGCAGACATTCCACTGATCAGAATGTTTCTAGCGATAGAGGTAAAGATTCCAATCTTCAATGCACAATTCACAGAAAAAATCACCCTCTTAAAAAATGCCATGAGAGCTTAGGTCAAAGACTTTGCAAAAGTGCAGAGAGTTTCTTCAGAAATATGGTGTATGCTATTGGTGCTGTGCCTCCTCAGACCATTTTGCTAATAACGGTAAAGTTATTATCATGTGAACAGGATGCAACAGTGACAAGCATATTACAGTTACTGTATGCATCCTACCCCACCCACTAATAATCCAGCCCTGTCTCAAACCATGATGGGGAGCCACAAAGTCATATTCCAACTGCGTCAACTGTTTCCTCTTTATGCACAGAAGTCTGTGGAGAAGGCTTCAATTCCGAATGCTGTTACAAAGTATGTGTAGTCAAGATATACCCAGAGGGGCAAACAGAGAAAGCTTCCAGGATGTATTCGATATTAACAAAATAAAAGTGAAAATCACTGTGCTCAGGTACAATGCTAATAAGCTGCAATCACTAAAATTTGTAATACCAAATTAACAAACAATAAGTACAGTGCAGCTCTGAAATACAAAGAAAAAAAACTATCACCTAAAATATTGAGAGAATCAAAAACATAAATAAGATGTGAAAAATCAACTGCTCTAATATGCAAAGTATAAAAAATAGCATATATATATATAACCATATATATCCATAATAGACAAATGCAACAGAGATAGTTGGCATAAAAAGACATGAAACACCATATACCCTTAACACATGTTCTGGTTGCGTAAAGACTTTCGGTAGAAGGGCCAAAGGGGACATGGTTTCCTCGATCAAGAGAAACATGCACATACACTTTCCAACAATAGTCAAATGAGATCAGTTACCCAACATCAGGAAAGAGATTCCTAGTGCAGAAGCTGCATATTATCATCCCCACTTAAGGCATCTAGCTGTTCAAATTCCTGATATGGAAATAAATGCTGAAATCTTAGTCTTGCTAGGAAGAGATATTCATAAGATTAGAGAGTTCATAAGATGCACCAGCAGTGCAACAGTCCTGGCAATGTCCCATATGCTCAAAGATGTGATCTAGAGTGGGTAACCATAATAGGGAGTTATGTGGGTTTGGACAAAATGGGCAAACTATCTGAAGTAAACTCTTTCAAAACTCATGAATTAGGAAACAGATGTACCACTCATTTAAAACCATTATGAAGTGAAGGAGAAGCCTATGGACGTCATCCAAGTGCTTAATTGGACTCTTATCTTCTCTGATGGAGCACAGTATTTTGTAATACAACCAATGACAGAGCATTTATCAGAGTAATGGACAATGAATTCTTCATGGATGACTCTAACAGCTGGGTTGCACCTCTACCCCTTCAATCTGTAAAAGCCAAGCTTCCAAACAATCCTGACCAGACCATGTCCAGATATGCCTGCAATGAACACTAAAGAACAAGCCTGAAATTAAAGGCCATTTTGTTCCTTTATGAAGAAGATATTCAACAAAGATCATGCTTAGCCAGCTATACCATTACAAGGACACAAGTGCTGGTATCTCCCCTTTTTCGGAGTTTATCACCCACATAAGCTGAAACAAATCAGGGTAGTGTTCAACTCCAGAGCCAAGTATCAAGGTGTAGCACTGAACAGGGTCGGTCCATTCAGCCGCGGTCCTAGGGCCCGTACGCTGAAGGGGGCCCGCCAGCGCCAATTCCTGGTACTTTCAGGGCCGGTCCAGGGACAAAAACTTGCAACCGTGAGCCCCCGGCAACCATCATTTCAGGCCTCCCCGGGCCCCAGTGCTGCCTTGGAGGGTAAAGGGGGAGGGTGAGCGCCGCTGGATCACACAGAGCGGGGATCTCCCGCTTACCCAGTGAGTGATGTCTTCGGATGTCCCGCCTCCTGCACCAACTCTTTTGATAGACGTCACACTGGTCCAATGCCGGGACGTGTGACGTCTATCTAAGGTGCCGATGAAGGAGGCGGGACATCTGATGACAATGGTGGTTAGGTGTCACAGCGGGAGATACCCGCTCTGTGTGACCTGGCGGCTCTCCTCTCTAACCCCCATGCACTGGTGAAGCTGCATTGATGGGCATTGCCTGCTGCAATTCTTCTAGTTCTACAATCCCAGATAGGGCAAAGGCTGCCGCCTCCCTCCAAGTCTCTCCCTCACCTCGGCAAACAGTGCCCGGAATGGCGGAAGAGGAGAGGACACACCAGCCAGCCACAGAAGGGCCAGGGTGCCAGCCAGCCAGCCACCCACATCAGTGACCCAGCCACAGCAGGGCCAGGGTGCCAGCCAACCACCCACGGTGACCCACCCACAGCAGGACCAGGGTGCCAGTTAGCCAGCCACCCATGGTGACCCACCCACAGCAGGGTGCCAGCCAGCCAGCCACAGGAGCCAGCCACAGAGGATGCGGAAGCCAGCCAGCCACAGAGGACGTGGGACCTGGCTACAGCTACAGTACCCATACTTAAGTTAAGAGGAGTGCTACACAGTGCCAATTTTATTTCTACTTTGTGAGAGGTTGGGGCAGGGGTGAGAGTCAAGGCACAAGGAGGGGGTCCCGTGAGGACCAGAGTGAATGAAGGTGTTCGCTGTACAATCTGTTAGAAAGAGGCCCCCTCCAGGTCCTATTATACTCCTTTGTAGTCTCTAATGGGTCCTGGAGGGCGTCTCTAGCTAACAGAGACTCTCTATTGGACATTGTTAGAGAGAGACCCCCTCCAGATCCTATTAGACTCTGTTGTAGACTCTAATGGGGCCTGGAGCGGATGCTTTCTAACAGACTGTCTAACGGGCACTGTTAGAGAGAGACCCCCTCCTGTTCACCTAAAAAAAAAAGGCAGAAGTTGTACTTTTACTTTGTGCAAAACGTAGGGTTGGGCCATGGGCGGGGTCAGGGGAGGGTCATAGGTGGGGCCTGACAAGGGGCCCTTGCTTTATTTGGTCCGGGGCCCTGAGTGCTGTCAGTCTGCCCCTGCCACTGAATGACATTCTTTTTACTGGTGCTAACTAAATCAACAGCCTTTTAAATGTATAAACCCTTCCACGCTGATGAATATAAAAAACAGTGAGAAAATTATATTACAAAACCGTGAACCAAATAATTTATTCTTCTACCAATAAATAGCTGCTATGAATAAATATAAACCCCTAAGTAATATAACAGGCTGCCTGATGCTGGGAGTGAGTAGGAACTGTGTCCTGTTATTTTAGCTGTTTCTGTGAGCTTGGAAGGATTGGCATGGCTGGTGGACAGTATATGTATATATGTATATCTTTACCAACACATCTATATGCTTGATTTTAAGTTAATGCTTTAAAAGCTTTTGTGAGTACCATGATTACTTGTGTCAAATACATTTGGATGTTTAAGATACTACACTATGGGAGACGTTTTTTTTTTTTTATGGCTGGCTATGAAATCTAACCACTGAATACGGAGAGGCACAGCAGTGGAGGTGAAGCCTTGACGTGGACTGTACCTGTTTTGAGATCTTTGGAATTAGTACAAGCTGTGTTTGCCTAATCTTGTAGTAAGATAGGCACACACTTCCAGTATGTGCTTTTTCCTGTCTCAGGGGTGGTGGTCCCTTTGGATCAAAGATTTTTCTACAATCGGAAGAATAATATTGATGATGGGAACATTTTAGCCATTACAGCGTTGGATTCGTTTTATTTAAACTTATTTCATTTGTAATTAATTTGGGTTAAAAATGTTATCATGTATTGTTTGGAGGACTTTATTTGATCACAGTATTTATGGAATGCTTTATTGTGTATGAATTTTTACAAAGAATAAGTTCTATTATTTAATCAGCACTGTAATTATTATTTTGTTATGTAGCCTTGTAGGGATACTTATGAAGTGTAGCAGAGAGCTGGTAGCCATTACAGCTGATATTGAATAGATGTTTCATTGCTTTATTGTACGAGAAGACTATAGGAACTTAATCAGGTTTATGGGGCACCGTGACAACGACATAAACAATGAAGTCATTGAATACCGTATGAAGGTGCATGTCTTTGTTAACACTCCCTCACCTGCTGTTGTAACATATGGCTTATGGAGGACTACTCTTGATGGCGAAAGTGAGTATGGAGCAGATGCTCAACATTTTGCATTTTGTTGAAAGAGACTTCTATGTTGATGATGGACTGAAATCTTTACCCATGGATAAGGAAGCAATCAACGTGGTCCAAAGGACACAGATATGCTTTCTAAAGCCAATCATAGACTACACAAAAAAATGCCTCAAACAGTGCTGGTGTCATGTAGGCATTCAGCCTGGCGATTATGCCAGTGGATTTAAAGACTTATATCTGGGAATGGATAAACCACCTGCCCAGAGATATATGGGCTAACAGTGGAACTTATTAAAAGACTAATTTGGCTTTCAAGTTAGCTCTACAGACAAACCATTTACTAAACACGGTGTTCTCTCAGTGGTGAACAGCCTATATGATCCACTGGTGTTTGCAGTTCCTACCACCATACAGGACAAATCCTTACTAAGACAGATATCGGAGACTACTAAGGATTGGGACTCTCCACCACCAACTGACAAACACTCAAAATGGGAGTCCTGGAATCAATCTCTACATGCCTTAGATGGGATTCAAATACCACTTTTCTACACTTCCATTTCCCTTGCTGCAAAGCAGAGAAAAGAGATTCACATTTTCTCAGATACATCCACTTAGGCTATAGCAGCTGTTGCCTACCTCAGGGTAATATATTCTTGCAATCAACCCCATGTTGGGTTTCTGTATGGCAAAGCTATGTTGGCACCTAAGCCGGAGCATGCAATTCCTAGGCTTCAACTTTTTGGAAATAGACTTCATACTGCGTGAACTAGACATTCAGGTAGATGATGTCAAATTCCACACAAACAGCAAAGTTGTTCTGGGCTACATAGGCAATCAGACACAACACTTCTATGTCTACAGTATGTCAGCAATTAAGTTAAAAGTATTAGGAAATCCTTCAAGCCTGAAGACTGACATTATGTTCCATTGGCCATTAATCCTGCAGGTCTTGCCACCAGGCCAGTATCCAAACCAACTTTGCTAATTCATTTTTGTCAACACTAAGGATGAGCTCCGGGGTGTTTTTGCACAGCCCACGTGCAGAGCCCACCAGGAAGTTGGCACTGCGCTGCACTAATCACAGGCAGTGAGACATTTCTCGATCTCTGCAGCCGCGCATCGGGACAATGTCTCACTGCCTGTGATTAGCGCAGTGCCGACTTCTTGGCGGGCTCTGCACGTTGGCTCTGCAAACACGCCGGAGCTCTTCCTTAGTCAACAGCTCTTCCTTAGTCAACACGTCCAACGTTTCTGCTGGACCATGTAGAGGATAAAACAACTGCTGATTTTTTCAGCCTCTTAGAGCCTGGGAAGGACCCAGAGATTCATCCAAATCCCAATCTACATGGACACTACTACCTGCTTAAAAACCGGCAAGCTGAAAGAATGGACTGGCCTATGTGATGATGGGAAGGTACACAGTATACAGGTGAAGGTCACATGACAGGGTACTGCAGATACTTTCTTCAGACCCACTACTGAACTTGTTTTGCTCTTGTCTTTTGGGAACTGAACTTTGTTTTACCTGCACTTGATAAAGATATTTACTGACATCCAGCCAGAGAATGTATTCAGAACATTCAGCCATTATGTGTTGGACAATAGAACACTTCTTTCCTTAATAGTTTAAGGTATTTGTTGCATTATATGTATGTTCTCATGTTGTCTTTCAGGTTCAACAACATCAGCTGCAAATTTCACTTTGTTTATTTTCTATTTCATAACTACTTCCGATATACCTCGGAAAAATGGCACTGGTGGGCAAAAGGGCGTACAGGTATGTCCCCTTTAAGAAGCGGTGCTGCTCGATGTCCGCCGGGTGCCCGCGATCGTGTCACGGAGAGGTAGAATGGGGAGATGCTTTTATAAAAAAAGCATTTCACTGTTCTGCCTAGTGACAGGACAGAGATCAGATCACTGCTCTCTGTCATCGAGAGCAGTGATCGCTGTCATGTGAGGTATAGCCCCTCCCCCCCACAGTTAGAATCACTCCCTAGGACACACTTATCCCCTTCACCACCCCCTAGTGGTTAACCCCTTCACTGCCAGTGTCCCTTACACAGTAATCAATGCATTTTTATAGCACTGATCGCTGTATAAATGACAATGGTCCCAAAATAGTGTCAAAAGTGTCCGATCTGTCCGCCATAATGTTGTAGTCCTGATAAAAATAGCAGATCTCCGCCATTGCTACGAAAAAAAAAAATATAAAATAAAAATGCCATAAAACTATCCCCTATTTTGTAGACGCTATAAATTTTGCGCAAACCAATTAATATACGCTTATTGCGATTTTTTTTTACCAAAAATATGTAGAAGAATACATATCGGCCTGAACTGTAAAAATTGTTTTTTTATATATTTTTGGGGGATATTTATTATAGCAAAAAGTAAAAAATACTGTGTTTTTTTCAAAATTGTCGCTCTTTTTTTGTTTATAGCGCAAAAAATAAAAACTGCAGAGGCAATCAAATACCACCAAAAGAAAGCTCTATTTGTGGGAAAAAAAGGACGTAAATTTTGTTTGGGTACAACATTGCGTGACAGCGCAATTGTCAGTTAAAGCAACGAAGTGCCGAATCACAAAAAGTGCTCTGGTCAGGAAGGGGGTAAATCCTTTCCGGGGCTGAAGTGGTTAATGTATAGTGGTATTTGACAATACCATATGGGGAGTGTGCTACCTCTGCAGTATGTAGGACATGCAACTACATCTATATTTATAGCCTATCTAGTCAGTATTCTGATCAGTATTCCCAGAGGAAGTCACAAGAATGTGACGAAACCGGAAGTAGGAGCTTGATCGGCCGACGAAAGAGGGACCAGGAAGTGTTGAAGAGCTGGCATAGGACAAGGGGAACGCCATGTAAACCGGGGGCTGCAGAACCGGACCACAGGTGACTCTATCACCCCTCAGCACTATAGCATTTTAAAAGTTTTTATTTATTTGAAATGTGAGTTGTATATATGTTGAGTTCTGTTTGCAATTAAAAAAATGTAAACGTTATCACGCTATTGCATGCCTCTGTTATTTTCCGCATGTGATGTACATGAGGAGAGTCTCTGAACATACCAAGAGAAAATAGTGACCTCTGAGCTGGGTTATTATCAGAAGTATCAGGTGGCCTGTGTTCCATACAAGTGTCCCATAAACCTGCATAGGATAAAGGAAGCAAAGGAGGATCTCTGCAGGCTATTGCAAATTGCTATCAATTACAGGCTTATTTTTTAAGCCCCTAAGGTGAGGGTACACCCGGTGGGGGTTGTGTGTGCATGCATGAAAACACAATTATCACATGGTTGATGTTAATATGGACTTTTGCTGTTTAGTTTAAACACTCATCAAGGATTAATTGAAAGTCATGGAGCACAAGCACTTTATTTTCATATATATGGACTGTTGTTGTTTAGTTTAATAACCTCATTGAGGACTGAGTGCAATATCACGGAGCACGTGCACTTTATTTATAGTGTTTATATATTGTTATGCTTTAGACATTTATGTTATATATAGTTTTTACTGGATTCATATATTTATATTATATATTTATATTAGTATTGTTTTCATATTTATCAGTGCTGCACAGTGTGTTATATAGATTGCATTATCACCATCTGGGGAAGTGTGGGAAGTGCAGGCAGCTGATTATAGTTATATCTTCTGTATTTTAGGTTAATTTAGGCTTAGTGTGACAGCTCACAAGGCTTTTACCCATCATTATAAAAAGTTGTTTCAAATTATTACTCAGGATTGCTTTTTTTAAATGGAAAGCAGCATACAACATAATATTTGGAAACATATGCAAAACTCCTATCTAATATTCCTGAGATGTGTGGTATATAAGGATCGAATCAAACCACTATTATAGAGGTACTAGATCAAGTCCATAATGAAAAGTTATGAGTAGTTTGCAATAAAGTGCTTACCACCATGCCTGTACGCAAAAGGAAGCAGTGAACTGTCTGTGTCACGTCTGCTGCATGGATCTGGTTGTGGTAAGGATTCTTATACTTCCCATAGCCACTCTCCAGGGAATCCAGAAAACTCATTAGAAATGCAACGGGAATCTAAGAGGAAGAAACGAATGTTGTAAATATACTGCCAACAAATTATTTGTTAACATTACAAGTTTGTCTTACAACTAAAAGCGCAAATTTAAAAAGCCTTCAAGTTTCAGGTACATTTGTCTTGTATTACAGGTTTAGCACCAACATTTTTTTTGCAGCACTTATTGAACATTCACATCAGTCCTAGTCCCCAAAGAGCTCCAAGCTGTATTAAAAACAAAGGCATACATTTATTATATTGCAGCTTACCAATTCTTAGATGTGATGGGTGCCTTAGTGTTCTTTTTTAGGCTCTCTTTCCTTTATTTTCATCTGGTGCTTGTTCAAAAGAACAAGCTCTCCTGAAGATTTGTCAGTTAGAGATGTGAGACAAACCATTTACCACTGATGGAGTGCTTACATTTTTATTTATTTTATCAGCTTTTATTTATGTAGGTCATTTATCCAAAAAGGAAAAAAAAACTGTTTATAAAGTATGAGCTGCCATTTGGCTATAATTTGTTAGTGTATCTAATTCTTTTAGTCTAACACACCCTCCTTCCAGACTGACAATGCCGCCGTCCAAAGGTGCCCCTATGCCCCTTCATCAAAAGAGAAAACATCTAAGTATTGGTAAGCTGATATATTTTACATTTTTGGTTTTGGGTTTAATACTACTTTCAAGTCCCTATCTCACCTGAATACATACACAGACTAGGAACAATTTACCAATACCTCCCAACTTTCTGAGATGAGAAAATTGGACTCCTTCTAGCACAGTGTTTCTCAACTCCAGTCCTCAAGGCGCCCCAACAGGTCATGTTTTCAGGATTTCCCTCAGATGAAACGGCCGTGGTAATTACTAAGGCCGTGAAACTGATCAAATTACCTGTGCAAAAAAATTGGAAATCCTGAAAACATGACCTGTTGTGGCACCTTGAGGACTGGAGTTGAGAAACGCTGTTCTAGCACAATGCATTTGGGCAAAAGACACACCTTGAGTTATATAGACAATTAAAAATGCATATGTAAAAAATGATTTGTTAAACCCAGAATTCGTTTTTCTACTATTACTTTTCCTTTATACTGTACTGCCTTTTCAAAATAGTAAGCAAGATACTTCAGACATAGGATGAAGCCTTTCTTGAAGAAAAACATGTTTGGTAGATGAATACTACATTTTCATTGATACCTGTACATCAGATCAAAAGAGGGATAACTGAGGATTAGAGAGGGACACATAGATTTGGTTCCAAGAGAAGGACAGTCCCTCCAAACAAGGGATAGTTGGATGGTATGATTTACCTACTAGCATGTCTTTGATTGTGGGGGGAAACCAGAGTACCCAAGCATAGGAAAAACATACAAACTCCATGTAGGTAGTGTCCTGGTTGGGATTCAAACCATTGATCCTAGTGCTGCACAGAATTAGTACTAACTAGGGATGGGCCAAATGGACCCCTGTTCGGTTCGCACCAGAACTTTCAAACACCGTAAAAGTTAGGGCCCTAATAACGAACCCCCATTAAAGTCAATGGGACCCAAACGTCAAAAATCAAAAGTGCCCATTTTGAAGGCTTATATGCAAGTAATTGGGAATACAATGATTATAGGGGTCCGGGTCCTGCCCTGGGGGACATGCATCAATAAAAAAAAGTTTGTGAAAAAATTCATTTTTAAATGAGCAGTGATTTTTTGATTTTTAAAGTGAAAAATCCTTCCAATATAGTGCTTGGGGGGTCCCCTTAGTCTACCTGTAAATTGGCAGATCTGTACTATGTCTAGAATTCTCTGCAGCAATAATTGCATTTATTAAGCCAAAGAAAATTAAATTTTCCCTGCAACTTGCTTTTTTTTTGCTCATCAACAGCTGGGGAGCCAGTGTGTATGATGAGGCCACAATGTAGTGCACTGGGAACAAGATTAGAGATTGTTTGGATACATTCTGGTGTCACTTTGACTTTGGATAGAAGTAACGGGTGTGTAAAAATTGGTCTTTGGGTGTCGGTGGCACCTTCCCACCGTAACCTTATAGAGGTACTCTTGATGAAAGCAAGAATTGGTCTTGCTGTAAAAAAATTCAATGATATGTGAAGGGATATTTAGCTTAACTACTTCCTTGTATTATAGTCAGTTTCCATTTTGTGTGTCTCTAACATCCATTTCATAAATAGATATGCTCAAGTCTTGCTAATCAAGTTTCGTTTCTTCATGTTACTGTTATCTTCTCTTTGAGTTTCGTTTCTCTTGTTCAGGTTACCTTCTTGGTAGTTTCATTTCTTGTAAAGCACGTGATATTTTAGAAATAATTAGTTTCACTGTGGGCATAGCCTGTACTTATATGTCTCTGTATATGATTGGATAATTTGTCAAAGTGAGGTACTTTCTGAAAGCCCCTTTTATATTCACACCCAAGAATAAAGATTAGATTTGCTCGGAGAGAACCTTGCTGTATGTTTCATTGTCTAAAAGGGCGAATCTTACAGGCCTGTTTTCGGGATTGGAAAGCACACTATAGCAGAGAGAGAGAGAGACCCCTAAACAATCTACATTTATTTCCTTTCAGCATGCACCTGTCAAACAGGTGCAGACAAATTACTCTTTGGGTGTCGGGGGCTCCTTCCTACCGTAACCCTATAGAGGTACTCTTGATGAAAGCAAGAATTGGCCTTGCTGTAAAAAAGTGCAATGATATGCACCTGTTTGTCAAACAGGTGCTGAAAAATTGGTCTTTGGGTGTTAATTGTGCCCATGAAACCTATACCAAAAACATTCTTCTAGATGAAATGATTGAACACCCTCAAAGCTAGGCAGACTCGAAGTCCTGCAGAGATTCCACATCCCAAAAAGACTTAATCAGTGACATCGGCATCAGGGGCTGGTAATCCAGGATTGGTTCACTTTTATAAAAGTCAAACGGTCCACGGAGTCTGTGGACAGACGCGTTCTATGATCAGTAACGAAACCTCCTGCAGCACTGAATGCCTGTACTGAAAGCACGCTGCATGCTGGGCAGGCCAACAACTCAATAGCATACTGGGCAAGTTCTGGCCAGTGGTCTATTCTCATGACCCAATAAGTCAGTGGATTGTCAGCTGGAAGGCTCTCCATCTCTGTTTTGGCCCCAAGGTAATCTTCCACCATGTGATGCTGTCTATTAAGCAGACAGCACATAAATCTGCCTAACTGTCTCCCTGTTAAGCAGAGAAACCCAAAAACAATATACACTCACTAGCACCTACCTAGGAGTGCATTACATAATCATGACTTCATAATGTCACAGTGTTTCAAAAATCACATTTAGAAACAGAAATTATCAACAATTGAATTTATTGTAAGGAACTACCCTGTGATCCCCACAAAGCAATAAAATGCAGGATACGGGTATACAGATAATTAATAAAGGCCTGGATTGTGCTCCACGAGCAGGAGGCAAGGCCCCAGTCTTTTCATATACCAGACATCAGCGGCACTTATGCATTTATGATGGCCAATCTCCCAACCATCGCATTATTCTAAAAACGACTGAACAGATCAAAGCAGACTACTGCCAACAGTATAAGTGCTTTAATCTACATAGCTGTATATGAGCAGCATTATGGCAGACAACTATTTCCACCAGAATCAGCCACTCTGCCAAAAACTCCAGTGCCTGCATTGACTTGAGTAGGTGATCATTTGTCCCGCTGGTGTAGAGCTGCTACAGCAGCCAGGTGGTTTCTGAAAACTGCTGCATGGAACATCCAGTATAAACTCTCTAGCATATTGAACAATCAACTTGAACCCCTACTTATACAAGAAGGCTTTTTTCCCAGTACTAAATTAGAAGTACCACCATAAATGTTTTTTTTTCATATATGTTATATGATTTATAAAAATGTATATGATTTATATGTTGAACATTGTCATGTTTGGATTTGATACATTTCCATTTGCTCTTAATCCTTAGATCTTCCACATTACTGTGATTCTAAGGCATGATGTGTGTTTTTCCAAGATCCTTTACATTATTTGAATGCTTTTCCTGGGAACAGAGACTCTTAATGTTGTTTAAAGATACACAGGAATACACAAACATTTAAAAGTTCTCATACGAGTTATTCCAACGAAAAACAGTAATAAGATACAAAGCAGTTATAGGGAAGCCCCCGAAGCACTTACAGGAAATATATAACATCTTCTGAGAAAAAGACAAAATCTGCTCATGGTATTTTTATGCCCTAACTAGCAAAGATATGTGCACAAATCTGAACTTTAGTTCTGTCTGCAGCATCTCCACCAGATCAGAGAACTGAATCAAAAATCCTGGTAATGGTGTAAACTTCCCTTACTATAGTATGGCACGCATTGTACTACTATTACTTATGATGAGGGGTTAAGCACTGAGATGAAAAGTAAGATGTTGACCTTGAATACAGGAGAATGGCTTGCATATTAGCTACTCTATAGTGAAGGACAGTAGATCATAATTAGGTTAAAGACCTACTAAAGACAATTTTTGTTTTGGATAGTGTGAGATAGTGTAGAGATAACATATGTTTCAGGTATTTATTGTACCCACTGGAAAGATTTTTTTCTTAATTCCCGTGTCTGTGATGCCTACTGGCTGCTCACTTCAGGATGTTGGGAGTTCACTGGATTTTTGTCAGGATCGGGAGCTGGGGCAGCCTGTCCATTAGGGGCGCGTGGACGCCGTCCCCTCTCTCCAGGCCACCCCCTATATGCAATGGATAGATTCATGCATAGCATAACATGATGAATCTATCCATGGCCACCGCGGCCACCCCCTATTCATGCGTCCGGCCCCTTTCAGGGCACCGGGCGCATGAATTACAGCGGGCAGGTTTTTTTTTAAACCACTTGTGGTCCGCGCTATAGCCGAATGACCGCCACAGCGCGGACCTGAATTTCCGGGAGACTGTCATAGAACGTCCTCCCTTTTGCATGCTCCTCGCGTGCCCCCTGCAGACTCGGGTGATCAATGATCCGAGTAAGGGGCCGATCCCGGCCCCTTACCACGTGATCAGCTGTCAGCCAATGACAGCTGATCACGTGTGTAAACAAAAGCTCAGTAATTCGATTTTTTTCTCCTCGCGCTGTTAGCGCAAGGAGAAAAAAAAAGCAGATCATCGGCTTATGCTCAAGGGACGTTGGTCCCTAAGAGGAAGGAGACACATCTGCCTCCTACTCTGTGCCTGATAGGTGGCACAAGATGCCCACAAGTGCCACCTATCAATGCCCACCAGTGGTGCCAATTAGTGCCTCATCAGTGCCACCTAGCAGGGCTGCCTTTCAGTTTAACCTACCAGTGCCCATCACAGCCACCCATCAGTGCCCATCACTGCCACCCATCAGTGCCCATCAGTGCCAGCTATCAGTGCCACCTATCGGTGCCCACCAGTGCCATCCTATCGGTGCCCACCAGTGCCGCCCTATCGGTGCCCACCAGTGCCGCCCATTGGTGCCCACCAGTGCCGCCCATTGGTGCCCATCAGTACAGTCTATTGGTGCCCATCAGTGCAGCCCATCGGTGCCCATCAGTGCAGCCTCATCAGCGTACATCAATGAACGAGAAAAAAGACCAAAATTGTATAAAAATATATAATTTTTTTTTTATTATTCTGTGTTTTTAATTTTTTTTAACAAAAAATAAAAACCACAGAGGTGATCAAATACCACCAAAAGAAAGCTCTATTTGTGGGATAAAAATGTAATTTGGGTACAGTGTTGTATGACTGCGCAATTGTCATTCAGCTGAAAACTGAAAATTGGTCTGGACAGGAGGGGGGCTTAAGTGCCCAGTAAGCAAGTGGTTGAGCACCTGATTAGAGCCAGAGGCTCTAATAGGCTTCAAAATAGGGTGGACTCGGTCGCAGAGGATGCGTCCAGAGCCCACCCAGGTGTGTTGTAACAGCAAATGAATATTCACTGTTGCAACAGTGATCCTTCTCCCGGCCAATCAGGAAGTGGGTCTGATACACATCACCCGATTGGCTGAAAGGACAGGTGATCCTATTGGACACCTAGGAGGAGGGGAGGAGATGCACAGCCGAAGCGAGGAGAAGAGCCACTGATGCATGGATACCCGCTCCTCGGATGTCCGGTCCCCACCGATGCCTGGATTCCCAATTCCCTCCACCGCTCCTGAGATGCCTGATCCCTGCCGCCGCTCCTCGGATGGCTACTGATGCCCGATGCCCGCTGCCTATTGTTTGCCACCCCCCCCCCAAACAAAAAAACACCAGCCGCCACTGATCGGGAGGTATTTTTGCATTTCCTTATTGGAAAGATATAACAAAACACGCTTAAAGGTGTATTTAAACGACCAAAAGGCAACAAATAAGAGAAATGCATTGTTAGAGTTTTACATACACTTTACATCAAACAGCAATGTGGACAAGGCATTCAACCATAGTTACCAATTAACAGTTATTTTTCATTTTGTATGACTTCTGTAAACTAGTTTATGGGAATAACAGCACACCATTTCTTGTACGCACTACGCATGACATCCTTAGGCTTTTATTCGATCATGAATTTGACGGTTACCTGCTTATACTTTTAGTGTAGCTCTAAGCAAAAAAGGAAAATGTATATTGTCCCGCTCTTGCTCAGGAATGGGGTGCTGGCATGAAATATCACCATCCAGTAGTATATAGTATACTTAGAAAAATCGCTGCTCTCCCAGTCTAGACCTCTATGACTAAGCCCTGGTGGGTGGGGTGAAACATGTCAGAGGGTGTGGCTTGTGGTGTGGTGTAAGGCTTAGGCCATCTCACACACGTTTACAACATAGACTGGACTGGGAGAGCAGATATTTTTCTAAAAACTGTTCTGCTTAGCCCATGTTCCCATTGGGCCAATTTCAGCTGAATTTGCACGATTTCTAACCCGCATCAGTGTGAACCTAGGCTTAAGGTAACTACGCTGGAATGAATAGAAAGAGTTCTATTTATGCTTTTGCAAATGTTGAATTGAAAAATGAAATAGATCTGTTCTAAAAATATTAGAAGACATGATCATGGAAAAAAGTCAAAAAAATGTTTCCTGCAATGAAAAGCAATGGCAGTATTTATTTTAAGAATGTTATATGTTATTGTGTCACTTACTCTCTCTGCCTGATTTAGCTCTTGCATTCTAACAGAACATGACATTCTAATAAAAGAATGTTAATAACCCTCCTTGTGAACACACATTCTTACTTTTACAACATAAATTATAATTATTATTATCATCAGTATAAAAACATACAATAAATACAATATGGTACAATCAGTCAGTAAGCAGCTGAAAACCGAAATTTGATCGACTCTTGTGAGTAATATTTCCACAGCCTTATTTGAATTGTTTTCACGTATTACAAGTTACCTTAAAGCGACTGTTCAGGTTGTGTCTAGTGAGAAGTTCAAACACAATGGTTTTCAATGCATGATCTTCACTGACTCTATTCAGCACAAATACATCAAAGTCCCACAAGTCCAGATGCTAGAGAGAGAGGGAAAACAAGATGAAAATCTCTTCTATAATTCAGCATTCCAAATACAGTAAACTGATAGACATTCATCTGAACCCAACTGAAAAATCTTTGTGTTTTCTATAAAACACTACAATAATATTAATATTAAACCAGCTTAGAGACAGAAATCCCCTTATAAATATATACTTGTAGTAAAAATCAAATATGACCCGGATGAAAAAAAAAAAAAAAAAACAATTTGAGTGATTGAATGGTTTTAAAAATGGACCAGACCTTTTTTGAAGTCCTCTTTAACCCATTAACTGAAGCTTGGGATGTAAATTTGGCAACATGATCCAAATCAACCAGATTTGGTCTTATAGTAAGGAAAGGGATGGTCGGCACTCGGGGTGACATCCAAAATGGTATTTCTTTATTAAATACATGCACAAAGCTGTAAAACAGCCTACGCGTTTCGAAAGTTAGTCCTTAGTCATGGCTGATAAAAAACAAAATAAGTAACACTTAACCAAATGGCCAAAGGTGTAACATGTGTTGCAGCTTGCCAAAACTTAAATGTGGTGGCTGTATTAGTTTTCTTTTTCTGACTTTATTTTGTTTATTTCCCCTTGTTAACTCATTGTACTGCATACATAGTATGGGGGAGCAGTTTTTCCATCATAGGATCTGCTCTGCTGATTTGGACGCTTCCCCCTTCCCTCATCTCATTGCATAGGGGGAGATGTTCTGTGGTCCACAAACAATAGCTGGGAAAACTAATGTCATCATTAGAGATTTCAGTTTAGGGAAAAAGAAGTTACAAAAACAATAAAAAAGGCACACACTATATTGTCAAAAGTACTGGGACTCCTGCCTTTACACGCACATGAACTTTAATGACATCCCAGTTTTAGTCCGTAGGGTACAATATTGAGTTGGCCCACCCTTTGCAGCTATAACAGCTTCAACTCTTCTGGCAAGGCTGTCCACAAGGTTTAGGAGTATGTCTATGGGAATGTTTGACCATTCTTTCAGAAGCACATTTGTGAGGTCAGGCACTGATGTGGAAGAGAAGACCTGGCTCACAGTCTCCACTCTAATTCACTCCAAAGGTGTTCTATGGGGTTGAGATCAGGCCAGTCAAGTTCCTCCACCCCAAACTCGCTCATCCATGTCTTTATGGACCTTGCTTTGTGCACTGGTCCAAATCATTTGATGGAGGGGGGATTATGATGCAGGGTTGTTTCTCAGGGGTTAGGCTTGACCCCTTAGTTCCAGTGAAGGCACAAAGTAAGTCCATAAAGACATGGATGAGTGAGTTTGGGGTGGAGGAACTTAACTGGCATGCACAGAGGCCTGGTGTTACAAATGCACTTCTGGAAGAATGGTTAATGGACTAAGAGTGGGATGCCATCAAAGTTCATGTGTGTGTAAATGCAGGTGCCCCAATACTTTTGACAATATAGTGTATATGATGCAGTCTGCTACTAGCCTGTAACTTTTTTTTGTTGACCCCGCTGTCATTTTTTTGCCTCCTATAACAGACTGAGCTGTCCAGCAAAAGCGGCAGTTGGAGGATTGAGAGAAACAATTTACCAATGACAGGGTGCATACAATAGTCAGCTTTTATTTATTTATTAAAAACCTTTATCCCAAAAGGAAAAAAAAAAATGTTGCTGTAGTTGTTTACAAAGTATTAGCTGGCGTTTTGCTTTCATTTGTTAGTCACTTATGTAAAGTCCATCCCATACTATCCTCACCAGACAGTGCTGGTGCCCAAGGGTGACTCTGTTGCTCCTCCATAGATAGAGGTGCCACCCTAAGACAGGAAGTGTGTTACTGGCAGGATGACCCACATGGTCATCCTGCCAGTAACACACTTCCTGGCTTAGGGTGGCACCTCTATCTAAAAAAGGAAAATGAATGCAGCCACTATATCTAAAGCTTGGTAAGCTCCATAACATTACATTTTTTTGTGTGTTTTAATACTGCTTTAACTGCTTTAATACTTGCTTCTAAAAAAATCTACTTATGAAGTCATAACTATTGATTGTAAAGCCTCATTCACATGGGCATACTGATACCTGTGCGAAGGGTCAGATTCACCCAGGTCTAATTGCCCTCTAACAATGAAAAACCTTTTAAAACATTTTCTTCATCCTTTTGTTTCACAAATTAAAAATGCACACTTGGAAAGAGGTGTATATCAAAGTATGCTCCAATGTTCTTGGCTGATTCTTAATGCATATTATCCTACCTTTAAACTGTTAACAACAACTGCAGAATAATTTGGTCCAACTGCTGTATACGTCCTTCGAAACATTCTGGAAACAAAAAGAATGAAATATAGAGTGCTGAAAACCTTTTTAACTTGGTCGATTTTAAAAGAAGAAACTATTTCCTAAACGCCTCTACCAGGGATGTTTTATGAAATCAACGGGCCTGTGTGCAGGATCATAAATTGGGCCCTAGACTTAGAGGATAAAATGTGGTGCGCTACGCACGCCACAGCAAAAAGTGGGCAGGTTTTATGTTGCACTAAATATTGGACGTGGCTTAAAGGGGTGTGATTAAATAAAGACTGAGATGAGTTATATAGTATGACCAGCCAACATCAGATGGAATGCTTCAGTTAGGAGGTGGTGAAGGGGGTGCAAAAGGTGCGAGAGGGGAGGGTAAGACAGAGGAAGAGAGGGGTAGGGGGACAAAGAGATAGCGGGAAAAGGATAGAGAGAGAGGGGGGAGTGCAAAGAGAGAGAGAGAGAGAGAGAAGAACGAAGGGGGGAGGAGAGAAGGGGACAGAAAGAGTGGGGAGAGAAGAGAGAGAGGGAAAAGACAGTGGAGCAAAGGAGGGTGAGAGAGAGAAAGGAATAAGTTGGGGGGGAGATACGGGGGGAAAGGAGAAAAAGAGAGAGGGAAAGAAAGAGAGAGAGTGAGAGAAGAGTGAGAGAGGGAGGGGGGGGGGAGAGAGAGAGAGAGAAGGGGGGGAATAATAGAGAGGAGAGAGATAAATGCTGAAGGGACAGAGAATTGAGGGCGAGAAAGAGGGGGAGAAAAGGAGAATAGAGAGTTTTGCATAAAGTGTGATGGTGGTCATATTTAACCACTTTGTGTCCTGGGCAATATTTACATTTTCACACTTGTTAAAATCTGCATTTTTTTTGCTAGAAAATTACTTAAAACCCTCAAACAATTATATGCTTTCTGAAATAAGAGACCCTGTAAAAAAAATGGTGGCAGATGCAACTTTTTATGTTGCACAATATTTTATATTTTGCACAAATGTTTATCAAATCTATTTTTTCAGGAAAAAAATACACTAAAATGAACTTTAGTGCACACATACACAATCTAATACCTACTTTTTTTGGTAAAATATAAAACAAGGGTTTGTGTTAAGCAAATAGATAGCAAACATGTTAAGCCTTAAAATTGTGTTCACCCATGAAGCGATGACAAAATACTGTACCTAAAATTGTCCATAGGCAGTCCTTTAAAAGTGAACATATGGCACTAGAATTACTGTATAGCTCTCACTCTAACATGTGTAGTGCAATTTCTGTTTACATACAGGTGTGCGCAATACACGTGCATTTGGTATTTGCATGGATGTGCAAGGTGACATTTTTTTAAAAATGTATTGTATTTATTGTAGTATAATTGAACTTTAACACTTTTTTTTCATGTACCTTTATTGATATCACAAGGTGGTCAACAAGCCCTCTGTGTGATAGCATGGTCAGGTGATAGTTTCTGTGAAAAGTCCAGGAGCAAAGGGGAGGGAGATGCCGCTCAAGAAGGGTGTCTGGAAATGTAGCTCTCCTCAAAATAGAAACAGCGGGTGCAGGCTAAGCATAGGCAATTGGATGAGGAAAAGGTTCTGGACAGCCGCACTCAAAGTCAATGCCTTTATTTAAAAAAAGGTAATATCTAGACGAGGCAGATTGGATTCAAATTTGGTCCACAATTAAATCTTCCTCCCCCTGTACTAGCCATGGAAACCAACTATAAGGTAATAACTCGGTGGTACTTGCCAAAATCGCTAAATTTACCCCTGGATACTCAGATCACAGTTTTCAGGGCTGTTTTGAAGAAGGTGCATATAAGCACATTTGGTGGTCCTGTCCAATAGTACAGACATTTTGGAAAGAAATATTTACATATGCCTCCAAAATGTTCAATATTACCTTTCATCCTAACCCTACAACGACACTACTATGCCTAAAACCAGAGTGTCTAACTCATGCCCAATTTAAACTATTTGTATTTTTGCTCACAGCAGCAAAACAAACTGTGGCGAGAGCTTGGAAAACCCCCTCTTTGGAGTTGGCCGAGACCAAACAAAGAATTAATAATTTTATGATACACGCTAAAATGGCTGCTATTGAACAAAACCAAATACCTAATTTTCGTAAACTATGGCAGCCTTGGTTAGAACATTTCTTACCATTATTCAATGATAATGTTTTATGGCCATGGTAGATGATTTAAACTCATGCTAACAATACTGGTTGGACTGTGACTTCTGGATCGACCCGGGGGACCCCTCTTTTCATTTATTTTACCTTTTTCACTCTTCACTCTTTACCTTATTCTTCCTCTCTCTACTCTGTCTCTCTTTACACCTTATGATTTAGCTGTACCTTTGGTTACAAAGAAATCATTGGTATTGTAACATATTTCATTATATCAAGATTATTCATGAAATCTTTATTTAGTTTTTTCATACTCTTAAGTATTACATACTATTTGAATGTCTTCATCAATATTGGTTTAGTTCATAATTGTTAACTAATTACTTCACTTTTTCACAATGCTTTACCTCACGATCAATTTTATAATTGTAACCACATATGATTACTACCTATAAGTATTCTGAATTGTACAATACTCAATATTCATTTTATCGTACTCAATTTCATTGAACTTAATAAAATATTTTTTATAATAGGAAAGGAAAAAAAGGTAATAATCCAAAAAATACAAGCCGCAGCAAACAACGGAATACAGGAGCTGACGCGTTTCACACTTTCAAAAGTGCTTATTCATTATTATTCATTCATGAATAAGCACTATTGAAATGTGTGAAATGCGTCAGCTCCTGTATTCTGTTTTCTGTGGCTTGTATTTTTTTGGATTATTACATTTTTTTTTAATAAAGGCATTGACTTTGAGTGCGGCTGTCCAGAACTTTTTCCTCATTCAGGTGATAGTTTCTCTTAATTAAGACATCGGGGGTCAATTATACCCCTAATGTCTCCCCTGCTTTATACTACAGCCGACAAAGCATAAGACGTGCTTGAATGGCTGTTTACGCAATTTTTCATCCTGGACTTGACAGCTCTCAGCCCGGAAGTGCTCAGAGATGAGCGTTTCTGGGTTCACTGTTTGCAGGCATATTTGAGAACACAATTGTGGTCTCAGGCTCCCCAGAGAAGCTGGAGAGCTCAGGAACCACTGCGGGTGGCAGAGGCACCTTCTTAGCACTATAAAAGTGATCACTAGCTGCGCAGTCCATTTTACTGAAAATCTGGGCCTGAAAACGGCACTTGGTTCTTGTATAAATCAGGACCCCGTGGCTTTCAACTGCATCATTACTTATTCTCTAAGCAAAGAATATATAGCAGCCTTTCCTAGGAGAACCTATAAACACAAGCGAATAATCTATTTAGGAAGATTGTCTGAAAGGACCCAGTTTATAATGCTCTACTGAATGATTGCTGGTCCTCCATAATCCCTGTGGCTGTCATACACAAGCCGCTACTGCAGGCAGCTCCCCACTCGTCTTCTTTTCTAACACACAGACACGGGGAGAGGAGCCTTTAGCCGAGTGGTATACATCTAGTGGCATCCATACAGGACTTCTGAAGGTGGATTCTCACAGTTGTGATAAGCTTAGTGTCATTCTGGAAGCATGTGAGTGCATTGTGTGTAATTATGTTTATATTTGCTTAAAGAAATTCATTGTACTACTAGGGCATGTGCTTTCCTAGTCTGTTGTTTAGATTGTCCACAGTCCTTGTTTTGGCAATTCAAAGGATGGCTGCAAGGACCCTTATACAGTGAAGGCTGAGACACTAGTTCTGAGCTTTTTTAGCTTGTCCCATCTAAACGTGAACGTGGGATTAATAGTGATCTGGGTAATAAAAAATATGATTTTTGTGATTGTGAATAAATAGTGAGTAAACATCCAATGGTGATTGGTCCCACAGAAAATGATGATCCTGATTGGTGTTTAAAATCTTTATTTTGCTAATCAAAATAAAAAATTAGAAATTCTGAACCATTTGATTTTATTGTGCTCTGTGACCAGTCACCAAATCACTTGGAACTTTAAAGTGGAACTTTAGTCCGAAAATCAGAAAGTCCTGAAGATCACTTCAGGATAGACCCTTTTGCAGGTGTAGCTATGTAAAACAGGGGTTGTCAACCACCGGTCCGTGGGCCACTAAAGGGCCATGACCTTTCTGCAGCCGGGCTGCAGGTGCGGGCAGGCGGCATGAGACAGCTGAGCGGCCGGAATATGAGAGCCAGGTGGATGAAAGAAGCGAATGGGCGGGCAAGCAAAAATTACATCATCTCTCTCCGCTCCCACATCACTGTTCTTCCGCCCTCACAGCCGGTGTTCTGTCAGCCTCAATGTCGGAGGTGTGGCAGAGAGCAGAGAGATGACATCATCTCCCACCGTCTGCCCCGCATCACCGCTCTCCTGCCTTCATTCATAACCCACCACTGCACAGAGGCCTGCCTCTGTGCTTAATGGACCAGTGCTGCCACCAATGTAGTTGTGGCAGGCAGCGTGACAAGTGACATTCCACATCTGGTGACAGACAACATGGCAGGTGAGGTGGCAAGTGACAATCCACATCTTGTAGCAGACAGCATGGCAGGTGACTTGGCAAGTGCCATTCCGCATCTGGTGACAGGCAACGTGGCAGGTGACGTGGAAAGTGACATTTCCCGCATCTGGTGGCAGGCAGCGTGGCAAGTGACATTCCACATCTGGTGGGAGGCAGCGTGGCAAGTGACATTCCACATCTGGTGGCAGGCGACAGTAGCAAGTGACACGCTCAGGGCTCCCACTGATTCTGCATTATGGTGAACACCAGCCTTTGCCCGCGAAAAATAATTTACCCCGTGTGCGCCCCTCCGTCCCTGTCCCCGGTCCTTGGCACAATTTTTTTCCACACAGACAGTCCCCAGTGCCAAAAATGTTGGGGACCGCTGATGTAAAACATTAAAAAATAGTGTCTATACTGTTTAAAATCCAGTAATACACTCACCCCGCTCTGCAACATGCTCAGTTGCTCTCTATTTTTAGGCACTGCTGAGTTTGTAGAGGCCAATCTGCTGACAGCGCTAAAGTGGAATTAAACCCTCCTATCTTTACAGCCAAGGAAGCTACTTCTGTTTGATCTGCAGCTGCCATGGTGTTGCACATGTGATCAGTTATAACACCAATCATTTGATGGGTTGACAGTTTGGTTGAGGACACAAACAAATGTGACAGTTAGCAATGCCAGCATTCCAGGAATGTAAAAATTGTTTTTTAAACCGTTAAATCAGTGGGTTTAGTTCCACTTTATTATTTACTGCTGTTCAGGGGCTCTGGGCTTCAGCAAAATGTCAGCCTCCAGCAAGAAGAAACAGCAGCAATGCTGGAGCAATTTACAGCACACACTAAAGTTCGTAGTGTAATTATTAATGTGGAATGCATGTTCCTTGCAAAAGAACATTATTTTTTATCAATTTGTTATGGGTAAAGTTCCGCTTTAAGTGTCCCGCACTCTTCAAATGGTTAAGCACCCCTGGGTTAAAGTATACAGGGGTGTCTTCCTTCCACCTCCAGCCTGCTGATTGGGCTGTGAAAGAGCAGCAGTAGACAGATGAGGGCAAGGCATCATTAATCTGCATCTTTTATATCTGCCAGTTCAGCTTTAATTATGGTATTCCTGCCTGCCAATACCTCTTTAACCACCATCTGTCCCTAACTGCAATATTTCCATTATAATATAAAACAGTTATGCTTTATTGTTAGATATGATGTGTTCTTTATACCAATATGCACCCCTTCCCTGACTGTTTTTGTCCACAAAAACAAGGGCTCAATATTGCAAATGTAAGGCAAAGAATCTCTTTATGAGAGCGTTTCAAATTACTTTATGTCATGGCACAATTTTTTGCCTGTGGGCAACAAGGATAACATTCCAAAAAATACTCTTATAATTGTTAAAAAGTGTTAAAGTAATATACAACCTATAAATCTAAATGTGCACTGTCATAATATTGAAGTTACCAAGAACACAAGAAATGCAAAAAATAAAAATAAAATCACACTGGAATCTTTTTTACCTATTAAAGCATAATGGACCAAGTTCTATAGTGAAATTCTGGGTAACTATACAAGTATACATGATTAAATTCCTTACATGTTCCAGTGCATTTGCCTAGGCTGAGATAAAGTCATTAGCCTGTGCAGGTAGCGGGTAAAATTCCTACATTTCCTCTTAGCCTGTGATCTGACTGCATGGGAATTATGTAAAAAGTCACAAGGTAAGAGGCTGCAGCAAGGGCTGATCTGTGTCAGACAATGGTCAATACAGCTAAGATTGGCACTGACCTAAGATCAAGTGTAGTATCTGTTCTTATAAGTGTCCACTAGGGGTGCTCTGCCATCATTCTGCCCTTTTGCCTCAAATGTCCCCGCTAGTCTGATGGGGGCCCTGAGGGATCTTCGGTGTGGGAACAGAAATCAGAATGCCCACTCGGTGAAGTAGGAGGCCTGGGAGTAATCTCCTGGTGTGGAGGATTTCTAGGGGCCCAGTGCCTCCTGATATGGGCAGTGCTACCTGGTCTGGCCAGGGGCTGGGAAGGCAGAAAAGCCCATGGTATCAAGTTCCTCCTGAGAGTGGCGTCCCGTGGGTGCTGGAATAGCACTATGGGTGAAGCCACTGTGTAAAACTGCACTAGGCCACAACACCAAAGCTACGCCTCATGGGCTAGGCTGAGACGGGGCAATTTTTGTTACCGGGCCACAATGCTTAGCCTCTGGGCACAACATTGCTGCTTTTTTTTATTTTTAATTCATTCACTTTCTATGTGTGTCTCATTGCACTTTTTTATGTCTTTTTTTCCTTTACTCACAGATGGTAGGGTGTGGATCTTCGGGCCGCCCCTAAAGTCTAGGGGGAGGATGTGGGGCCATCTGATTCCTTCCTCGCCTGCCTTAAAGGCAACCCCCTTCGGGAGAGCCTCCCACCCAGTACTTATTGATCGGCTTTGGCTACTCATGAGGAGTAATTTTGCACAAAACAAGGTCCATAAAGATATGGAGGAGTGACCTTGGGGTGGAGGAACTTAACTGGTCTGCACAGAGTCCTAACCTCAACCTGATAGAACACCTTTGGGATGAATTAGAGCAGGGACTGAGAGCCAGGGTTTCTCATCCACATCAGTGCCTGACTTCACAAATGCGTTTCTGGAAGAATGGTCAAACATTCCCATAGACGCACTCCCTAACCTTGTGGACAGACTTCCCAGAAGAGTTGAAGCTGTTTATAGCTGCAAAGGGTTGGCCAACTCAATATTAAATCCTACAGACTACGACTGGGCGACAGTCTTAACCACATGCCGACCAGCCGCCGCAGTTATACTGGGGCAACATGGCTCAGATACAGAAATCGCCATCATGGTACGTCGGTACCATAGACGGCCTCTAGGGGATGTGTGTGCACCGTGGGAGGCTCGCTCGCACGCGCGCCCCCCGCTCGCCCCCTGAGCCGATGCGAGTGCCCAGTCTCGATCACCGACGGGCTCCCACGATCGCTCGGGGCACAAGGAGAACCCGGAACTGTGTGCGTAAACCATCCAGCACAGTGCAAAAAAGTGCAGACATCCTGCATTTCTCCTCACTGCATCGCACCGCACTGCACATCGCACGAGTGTCACAGTGTGAACCCTAGCAGTAATCTGCAATTAACCAGTGCATAAAAATGCAGGTCACCAAAATAGTGATAATGAGCCCTTGGCCAAATGAAAAGGTTCTATTTATTCTTTTTTATTCTTTCTTATATACCATATACCTTTTATATTTACCATATAAAAAATAATAACATGATAAAAATGCTGCTTACCTTTCCACAAAAATGCCTGCCTGTACAGCATGTACAATGCTGCGGAACCTTGGCTTTTCCTCAGACCGTCGACCTGTGGACCGCGTTTGCTGTGTAAATGTAGAAGCCAGCCAGTCTCTGACCTCAGAGGGTACAGCATCTGAGCGAATTTCTTGAAGTTCATCTTCTGTGTCTAGGATTTGTCTGCAAAGAGAAAATACAGAAGAAAACAGATAATAAACTGAGGAAAACTAAATGAACACTCAAATACTTCTAAGCTGAAAGAAAACTTGTCATTTTGAACCAAGGCTGCTCGGGAATGTAAGAAAATATGCTAGGCCAGGATTTAAATCACATAAAAAATAAACTATTTCTTATTTAAATAAAAAGAAGTTATTAGAATTATTTACCAAGTAGAAACATCACTGTTGAATTCTGCTCTACTACACAGGGCCCCAAAAAAATGGAACCAATTAAGGAGCAACCAAAAGAAAAACCACACAGTTCACCAGTCAGGATAATGAAGCTCCTGCTTATCTAGATGCACAGCCATGCACTCCTTTATGAGGAACAGAAAATGGAGGGAAAAAATAGGCTCTTTACTAATAATTTAAAGCTTATCTGTACCCAAAATCAAAAATGTAATTTACATCACAGCTTACCAATCCTTATAGCCCAACTTCAGGCACAAATGAAAACAGTGCGTTGTGCATCAATAACCTTACTCCTCAGTCTTGAATCCCAACACCTCTTCCTAAGCCATCCTGCAGTGTAATGTATCAAAGTCCCAGTTTCTTCTATGAGCCAAGCTAATATCCTGCTCTGGGGACCAGATATTTTCCCTGCTTGTTATCTTCTTGGGCACTGGTCTCCTCACCACCCCCATGAGTTCCCCTGACTTTAGAGCCCATGGAAGAGGACCTAGCCACTGAAGGTGTTGCCTCTACCAATAGGAGGTATGCATATCAAGCAGAAAGTGGACACCTGAAGAAGGACTGTTGCTGTAATTGGTTAAAAGTGTTAGCTGGAGTTCATCTTTAATTATTTAGTCAAGTCCAACAAAATCTACTAGTGCATCTAACACTAACCCAGATGACAATGCTGCTGTCCAAGGGTGTCTCTGTTGCTCCTATATATAACAGAGCCACCCTAAGGCAAGAAATGTGATACTGACCGGATCACTGGGTTAAAATAAAGGAAAGAAACGTAAAAAAGAAATTGAATGCACCCACCACATTTAGGTATCAGTAAGCTGCAATATATAAAATATGTTTGTTTTTGGGTTTAGATATGCTTTAAAGCCACCTAATGTAAGGAGAGAAGAACCACATAAATATGTCTGTGCTCTTTACATATAGCAATTATTCCTCCTTTATGAATTGGAATATTTTTCCACAGATGCCAGTCAGAATCAAAGTTTCAGAGCAGAATTTACTGGTTGCCATGTAGAAATGAACGGGCCACACATTGATGCGATCACTGATGTAAAACTAGCTTTAATATAATAAGTAGAGTATTCACAACATACTGTATAGGGGTTGATTTACTAAAGGCAAATAGACTGTGCACTTTTACAAGTGCAGTTGCACTCTGCAAGTGCGGTTGTGCCAGAGCTTAGTAAATGAGATAAGGCTTCACTTTACAAAGAACACCCAATCACATGCAAGGAAAAAAAATGCATTTTTGCTTGCACATGATTGGATGATGGAAGTCAGCAGAGCTTTCACTCCTTTACTAAGCCCTGGAGAAACTGCACTTGCAAAAGCACACAGTCTAATTGCCTTTAGTAAATCAACCCCATAGTCTCACCTGTCCACCTACCACTCCAACTCATTTCATAGTACAAAAAAGCTTAATCATGGAGACCATAATTAAGCTTAGTTTGCGTCCCATTAATTTCTACTTGACAGGTGAAACGGCTGAGTGGGGATGCGCTCCTGGGTGTGCACCTGATAAATGCTCGAGGTACAGGGGGAGAGGCAATTTGGAGCAGCAAATAAAAAAAAACACTGTTACAGTTGTCCTTTAGGCTTGGTTCACATTGATGCGACATAGGATCTGACTTGTGAGACCCTAAAGGATTACTAAAGATAACATTATTTATTTAATATTTAAATAACAAACATGTTATACTTACCTCCACTGTGCAGCTCGTTTTGCACCGAGTGGCCTCGAACCTGGCCTTCTGGTGTCCCTCGGCGGCTGTCTCGCCCCCCCCCCCCCCCACAAGGACTCAATACCTTCATGCAAGCTCCCTCGCATGGTGAGGAATGCTTGTGGGCGCGCTCCCGTGTTACAGACGGCGGCCATAGCCGCTCGCTGTATCACTCGGCCCCGGCGCGCCGCGTCATTGGATGTGATTGACAGTAGCAAGAGCCAATGGCTGCGCTGCTTTCAATCCATCCACTGTAACCAATCAACAGCCAGGTTGAGTAGTGAAGAGGATGTCGGGGGCCAGCACGGGACTTTGGGGGGGCTGGGGGGGGTGGTATTGTTGGATGTTTTTTCACCTTAATGCATTCTATTAAAAGGTATTTACAACCCCTTTAAGTCGGATGACATGTGAAATTCAATGCTTCCCTATGAGAGCTGAGCCGACTTAATTAATACTACACAAGTCCGTCCGACTTTACAAAAGGTTTCTGCACTACTTTGGTCCTGATACGACTTCAAGGACTGAGTCTAAAAAGTCACATCAAAGTTGGACTCAAAGTCGGACTCCAAAGTTGCACTGAAAGTCACGTGACTTTGGAGCCTATTATTTTATGACTCCTTTTTTTTTTTCTCTCTTCACTTAGACATTTAATAGGACCTCACAATTATTACCAGCCAGCAGTTTAAGTGGTGACTGAGAGGAAGCCATCTAATAATCTTTGTAAATTGACTTTTACATCAAAATGTTGCAAACATTGATAATACAAAGTGCACTTGATTAATTCAGATGATCTGTGCGATAAAACCAGATGTGAGTTAAAAAAAAATAATCATAAAAATTAGAAATGATCGCACAGTAATAAAAATTACTGCATGTGTTTTGCTTTATTGAGTTGACCATAGCAATAATAAATATTTCTAGAACAGACATACAAGTGATTGATGTGTGTCTCACCGTGTCTCATCAATATATACAGCTTCCAGCAATGAGGCAGTGTACTCCAAGTTTTTTTTCAGTTCCACAATGTTGACCTCTCCATTCTCTAGTTGCTTCACCATGTACTTCAGGCTGTAGATAAAAAAAAGACATGAGCGGTAATTACAATGACTGAAAATCTAATTGCTATATATGAGCACCAGCAGTTTTCGTAATACGCATTTAACAGTTTTTCGCAATACACATTTGACTTGCAAATCATTTGTCCACAGAGGGCAAATACAAGAAAATGTTCACCTTGCACAAATCCGTACATGCACTTATCACATGAAATCTATGGCTCGCACTTAGATCAAATTAATCCTCAGTGTTCTCACTTGGATCACTACACTAGAGGACATTCAAAATTGCTTCAATAGCTTAATACTATTGATGCTCTATCTGCGGAAAAGGAAACTGTGTTTAATTTAAACCCACCCTTCCTTGAGTTTTTACATTTATTCCAACCGCCAAATTGATTTTCTTTTTAAATTGCTATTATAAAAGGTTAAAGTGTATCTAAAGCCAACCCCCTTTTTCTTTTTTTTACGGGTTATTTTGTTTAATTTTGGAAGAAACAGTAATTACAGCCTCTGACAGATTCTTATTGTTGTTTGTGTTCCAATTAGGGAGATTTAGTCCCTCTTTATGTCCTTGAATGAATGAATGAATGACTTGTATAGCGCTACCTATGCGAACTGAATCGTCTCAGGGCGCTTTTTGCCACTGGTGTCCATCCTTGTGATCAATGTCACTGGAAGTGAGGGCCCATCCACCCTGTCACCAGGACAGGGGCAGGGGTGAAATCGCCCAATGGAGACGCTTGATCTTGTGACAACCGTCTCAGATTTTTTTTTGCTTTCTGTTGTATGTATAGAACAGAAGCGAAGAGAAATCTCCTGAAATGAACACAGATGTCAAAAAAACTGCCAGGGGTTTTAAATATTTCATAGTCTAAAATGACAAAAAAAAAAAAAAAAAGTTTTGGCTTTAGATATTTATGCCAGCCAAAAGGGACAGTATTGAAAGATTCAAAGAGATCTCAACCCTAGTTCCGAGACATATAAATAGGCAGTAGCTGCTAAAAAGTCAGTTTTTTAAACTCCCTCCACATAACACCAGAAACAGGGAAAATGACGTAGAATCATATAACAAATTAAGATGACGAAAGTCTGAAAAAAAAACTGCTAAGGTTTAAATTAGAAGTTAATGTATGTGGGTGGGAGAGTATAGGAATGAGAAAGGGATTTCACATTACCCTTGACATGTTAACCGCTTGCCAACCGCCTCACGCAGATATACTGCGGCAGAATGGCACGTACAGGCAAACTAACGTACCTGTACCTTGCCCTTTAAGAGGCGGCCTGCGGGCCGATGTCGATGCTCAATGTCTGCGGGGATACACGCGATCGTCTCACGGAGAGGAACAACAGGGAGATGCTAATGTAAACAAACATCTCCCCGTTCTGCCTAGTGACAGTGTCACTGATCTCTGCTCCCTGTGATTGGGAGCAGTGATCAGTGACGTGCCACACGTAGCCACGCCCCCCCACAGTTAGAATCACTCCCCAGGACACACTTAACCCCTTAAATGCCCCCTAGTGGTTAATCACATTCATTGCCAGTGTCATTTACACAGGAATCAGTGCATTTGTATAGCACTGATTGCTGTGTAAATGACAATGGTCCAAAAAATGTGTCAAAAAATGTCCAATGTGTCCGCCATAATGTCGCAGTCATGATAAAAATCGATGCGATTGCGATTTTTTTCTACCAAATATATGTAGAAGAATACGTATCTGCCTAAACTGAGGAAAAATATGTTTTTGTATATATTTTTGGGGGATATTTATTATAGCAAAATGTAAAAAATAATGCTTTTTTTTCAAAATTGTTGCTCTTTTTTCGTTTATAGTGCAAAAAATACAAACCACAGGTGTGATCAAATACCACCAAAAGAAAACTCTATTTGTGGGAAAAAAAGGACGTCAATTTTGTTTGGGAGCCACGTCGCACGACCGCGCAATTGTCAGTTAAAGTGACGCAATGCTGAATCGCAAAAAGTGCTCTGGTCCTTGGCCAGCAAAACGGTCCGGGGCTTAAGTGGTTTAAGTAAAAACTAATTCTGTGAATGGAAGGCACACTATTGGAATTGTACTGCAATATTCTGATGACTGTAGGTACACCAAATCAAACCCCAAATTGCTGGACGATAAAAAAATAAATGAAATGGTCACAGTTTAGTCCTATCGGAACTATATAAACCAAGTACAAGCACTGTTTGCTAACAAAAATCAGACAAATGTGAACTAAGACCATAAAAACAATCTTGCTTCTCTGAAATAAAGTCAATTTATTAGACAGTGAGGTTTCAACTTATGTAAATTAGACCTGAACTCAAAGGCCTCTTGCACACTGGTTTATTGTAAAATGCTGTTTCTCCTGACAGGAGAAATCAGCATTAAAAAACGTACCTAGGCTGCGTTTTTTTCAAACCAGTTTAGCAGTGTTATGCCGCATACACACGATCGGACATTCCGACAACAAAATCCCATGATTTTTTTTCTGACGGATGTTGGCTCAAACTTGTCATTCATACATGCGGTCGCACAAAGTTGGTCGGAAATTCCGAACGTCAAGAACACGGTGACGTACAACCCATACGACGAGCTGAAAAAAATTAAGTTCAACAGCCAGTGCTGCTCTTCTGTTTGATTCCGAGCATGCGTAGCACTTTGTGCTTCGGAATTGTCTACACACAATCGGAACTTACGCAAACAGATTTTGTCGGAAAATTTGAGAACCAGATCTCAAGTTTTCTGTCCGATGGAGCCTACCCACGGTCGGAATTTCCGACAACAAGCTCCGATCGCACATTTACCGTCGGAAAGTCCGACCGTGTGTACGTGGCATTAGGTGTTTGGGCCTTTTTTTTTTTTTTTTTTATTGCCCAGAATTTTAAGTTATTCTGGCTATTGAATAAAATAAATGTGTTTAGGCGCGTTTAGCAGTGTCAGGCATTTTGTATGCCAAAACTCTGCTGCTCCTAGACGCACTGGCAGTGTTTTTTTTTTTTTCCTGCCTCTAAACTCTCCGGCCACTAAACGCTCCTAAAAGCCATTTCTCCTAACGCCACTACTCTCTTCCCTCTCTGTGGTCACAAAGAAGGAGAAGGGGAGGAAGAAGAGCTGGTCTGGGGACAGGATACCATAGAGCACTGGTGAGACCCAGGCTGCACCCCCCATGAGGTACACCACCAACACCACAACCCCCACCAGGTGACAGACTGCAACAAACCCCCCACCCCCAACTGGTCCATGGAAGGGTTGACTTCCATGCAGCCGGTCCCTGATGGCGGGGAGGTTGGGGACCACTGATATAGAGGTCTATAAAGCTGAACAAATAGAAAGACAACTGAGGGAATGAGAGGCAGAAAGGTTGGGTTCCAAAAGAGAGAAAGACCTTTAACTCTCACCTGATAAAAAGCACTGCACTTCCTGCCATGTAACCGGGCTTATGCACTACTGTTTTTGTGGCCTAGTAGCTTTATATCTACAGTGTGAGATCATCTAAAGCACTGCTGCCTGTGACTACTAGTGAGGTTCAGTGATGTTCACTGTTTTCTCAAGAGATGGCTGGAGAGAAAGCTAGCAAAACCAAGGAAAATTCCCAGCTCATCTTGCCAACCAGCATGCAACCAACTGAATTATCCTGTCTAACAGTATGTGTTAAAAACAGGGGTTTTCACACATTTGCAGATACATGCGTAAGCAGCAGAGCCTCTTCACAGCACCCCAGTATTATCTGCAGTCGCTCTCAAAATTTAGAGTTAGGACTGCAAATAATACTGGGGTGCCATGAAGAGGCTCTGCAGCCTACGCACGCATTTGCAAATGTGTGAAAACTAAACCCCTGTTTTTAATGCATGCTGTTAGACAGGATAATTCAGTTGGTTGCAGGTTGCAGGGAATTTTCTCTGGTTTTGTTTGATATATATCACTCTTCCATGTGCTCCTTGCTTTAAAAGCCAGTTATAGGTGGGGGCAGTGGCCATTTGTTTGTACTATTGAAGAGAAAGCTAAACCTGAGGACCTGCAATGCAAGGACCTCCCTGCTTCTGCTCCATTCATTCTGTGGATCTATGCTTCCTTCCTCTCTCTTGCTGCTTCTTCATCATTTCTTCCGCCAGTCATAATAGGAAATCTCTGACATAAGGAGGTAAAATCCCTGCTCTCCACACCAAAATGTTAATACCAGTGTCTTGTCATTTGCTCTCTACTTGCCTCTTTTGGTCAGAGCTTCCATAGTACAGGTTCATGTTATGTAATTTGTTTTAGGCTAGCCAAAAACATTGGACTTTTATTATGCAAATAGTTATATAATTAAGTTTGATTGTGCTGGCTGAATACATTTAAACATAGAGAAGACACAACTGGCACAGCCTTATCTTGTGGAAACAATAGTAATCATTCAACAAAACTTGATCCAAGCAACTAATATTTTACTGTGTTCAAATATAGCAAATTTTGTTCAATATACTATGCGCTGTATGAAAAAAGATCAAGTAAGGGGACTGGGCCAAGATTCTTCTGGCTGATTCAATGTATTGCTATGGCCAATTTTGTATATTGTCTTGGTAGCAATAATATAGTTAAGTTTGGTAAGAGCATATGTTTACAAGAGGCCCTTCCCCCTCCATTGATATGTAAATAAACCAGATAGCTAGGTTTTGGATCTGAGCAGAGGAAGTTGGTGTATGCAGGAAATTGGTGGGAGGGGCATGGAGAGGGTTTTTGAAAGAAACATGTGTTCGGACAGGAGAGTTGTGTTTGGAAGGACAAAGAGGAAAGACATGGCTGCCAGAAGCTGGATAACATTGGAGACGCTTTTGGGAGTTGGACTGAGAAAGGAACTACGAAGGACATCTTGACCCCTAAATTGAGTAATTGTTTAGTTTACTTAATGTGTACATATTGTACATGCTTATATTTGTAGGCATATTTTGTAAAGCTATAAGTTGTGTTGTATTGTTCATCCTACAGTTTGTCCTACCTGTCCTTTCTTCACAGAAAATTAATGTTTGTTTGTTGATATAGGAGTCTACCAGCTCCAGACCCTAAAAATGATTTACAAATTCTGCATCAGACGTAGACTCCGATAGTTAATCTGCCCTCTGTTTCCTACAGGCCTTTGCCATCAAAGACGAAAAATGTTCCATTTTACCTGAGTTTGTTTTCCAACCTCAGGCATCCTGGGAGAAAAGCTAAGAAGAAAATGAAATGCGAAAAATAAGCTCTCAGGGGGATGAAACTTTCGATTTAATTTATTTTTTGCTATAGAAAAAAATGGGGAATGACATCATTCAAGAAAAAAACTTTTATTTTTTCAAATGAAATTGTGAAGATGATATTTAAAAAAAATTGGGAAACTGCCAAAAGGAGAACCCACTGCAAACATAAAGATATATAACTTTGCATAATATTGCAAAGTTTTGAATGCAGAGGAACATAGGAACAATAAAATGTATATTGATTTTATCATTATCATTCTTTTCCAACTATAGCTCAAAAAGTGGGATGTTAAACAATGTACAAATTACAATATTTCAGTTCTCCAGCTACCAAAAGTTTTCATATTGCTGTTAACTTGATCTCCCCCCTTGTAAATCATAGATTTGCCTGTTTTCTAGCACTCTAGCACAATAATAACGATACTGCACACTGCTGACAGTTGGATATTTATATAGATTTTCTATGATTTTACTGTCATATTAAAAAAGCAATAGATCTTTTTTTTTTTTTTTTACAGCGACCTTCTTCGTTAGATTTTGCTTGATAACAAATTATGCCTTTGCACAAAAGTGGTCAAGTGTTTCCCATTTTTTCTAATGTGAAATGATGAAAGCATGACTCTGTTTAATACACCCTGTACAACCACTTTTACCTACAGGTAAGCGTATATTAAGGCTTACCTGTAGGTGCTTGAACTATCTCCACGGTTTTGGAGGTATTTACGAAATAACGAGTGCTGATGACTATGGAGCATGTGCTAATGTCATCGGCACATGCGCACTTTTGAAAGGGCACGTCGTGCCATTTCTAATAGGGGTCATGCCGTGACTGGTGGCTCCTGCGCGCATGCGTGGGAGTAACGTCACGCGACTCCAGCCAGTCACAGAGCCGGAGTTCGTGGCTCCGGAAGGAAGAGGGGCGAAGATGGATGCTCCCGGCTAGTGGGGACAACGGTGACATTGCGGGCTTTGGTTTCAGGTAAGTGACACATAATGGGCTACTATGCGATGCTGGGTCTTCTTTATTGAGAGATCACAGATCTCTCATTTACCTTTAAAAGCGGAGGCGGAAGGGACATCAGGCGTTGCTCCATTCCTCCAAAGGCATAGAGCCGAGTAGGGGCTTATCTTATCTTGCCCTTACACGGTTTCCTGCCTAGCAAACGGCCACACTGGATTGGTTTCCCAGTTACCGATGAGGCCGGTAAGCTCGGGAACCAATGGGAAGCAGCGGGAGTGGGGCACCTCTCCAGCGGCCTAGAAAAGCAATCTTGCACTGAATCCACTGCTGGGACCACTTTTATATGGCCGGCCGCCTTCTGTAAATAAGGTTATGGCTAGCTTCTGCCATAACCCCAGTAGTTAACATCAAAGTAAATGATGTTTATTTATAGTTAGGCAGTCAGCAAGTGGATAACTATATGCATAAATAAATAAAAGTCAACTAACATTTAATGTAAGGACAATTACCTGACCAGGGATCCAGTGCTGTCATTACCTGAGCCTGTTCTTTACCAGTCTTTGAGTCCCCTGCCCCAGCATGTCTAGTGTGGGATGCAGGCTGTGACTCCTTGCGGCTTCTTACTGCATGAGTTGTGCTGTGCTTTGTGACTGGTCCAGCAGCCTCTTGGGATCTGTGACATGTCCCAAGAGCCTGTAGGCTAGGGAAGGGGGGCGGCTGAACTTCTGGTGGAATCACTTAGGCAATTCCTGTGGAAGTGGGAGGGAGGGAGAATTCTTAAAAGCTGAATTCCCCATTTAGAGTAGTTCTACTTTAAGTTATATGTAAAGTCAAAACTTTTGTTTTAGTTTTGGATAGAGTAGGGCAGGATTATAAGCCCTTTTAGGATTCTGTTTATATTTTTACTTATTTTTGACTTTGTCCTCACTGGGGAGATTTTCTCTCTCTCTATTTGTCTTGGTGACCACAGTCACTGGGAGAGAGAGAAAATACAAAACACTGGATCAGAAATAGAAGGAAAATCTTCTAATGGGGACACTGGATGCTATGCCAACTGTCAAAGGGAAGATTTTCTTCCTCTTCCTGATGTTTCCATAAGACAAGAAGTGAAGGGAAATTACAGGACTGAGACAGAGATGGCAAAAAAGAGCTAGCAGCGGTTTGAACCCTATCCCACTCTATCCAAAATTTTTAAAATTGGGTTTTAAATATACCTTAACTTAAAATTCTTTATTAAGTTAGGCCACAAGTGCACTTATATTTGGGTGCTAAGATTTGTCTCTTAGTCCAACCTCAGAATCATTGCGTTTAAAAAAGTACAAAGCATGTGTGACGGAACGTTCCTACCATCCTCTTGAGTGCGTTCGTCATATATCACTTCCTCCCAGTCTGGATACGGATCTCAGATATTCCAACCGCTCCCAAGCACCAAACGAAACAACGCTTGCTTAGCTGCTCAACATGGACTCCTTTATTAGAACCAAACTGACCAGTATTTATATATATAGTAGAAGAGGAGGTCCCCCCTCATGCTCATACCACTCTAACAATACACTTGTAACAACTTAACATAAACTAATTAACTAATCCCTTTAAGCAGCCGATGTGACTCAGGATTTCACTACAGGTCAGACTTGTTGTCATCAAGCTAAACACAGTTGATTATAAATTATCATAATTACCACCACAAGACATTTTATCACAATAGCAGGAGACCACCAGTAACAGACGGACCGTCTACTACATTGTACAGAGGACAATGTGATCAGCTCTCTCAAGTAACATCTTGAGTTCATGACACTAGCATCTGACAGTGTGTGTCCCAACAGCATGAGACAACACACATTATATATACACATATATACCCTATTGAATCTGTCTGGGGTTGGGGTTCTCCTTCACCCTGTGCCCCTTAAAATCCAGGGCCCATAACCGGTTGGCAGGAGGCTCGCATTTAGTCCTCTCAAAAAGCCTGTGTCCCGGCTAGGTCTGTCACAGCATGTATAACCGCTTACCATTAGCTATGTTCTCCCCCACCTGTTCTCTCCCCATTGCCGATGTGCTGCTGGAGCAGCTCTGGGTGCTTGATCCTCCGCTCGCTCCTCCACTGTGAGCAATGCAGAGTCGGTACTTTTGTGTGCTGTGCAGCAGCTACAACTCACCATTAGCTTTCCTGTTGTGTCATCAGCAGAGCAGGTTCTGTGTAAAAAAAAAAAAACACTTGGTCCTGCCCCCTCTTCCCTTCCTCCTCCTCCTCCTCCTGAAAATAGAAGATCTGACCCAATAAGTGGCAGAGAGGACTTGCCATGCAGCTGCCGCCATTCATTTTGGGAAATTTAGTTCTTAAAGTGACATAGTGCAATGCAAGTGAAGGGAGACTGATGGAGCTGTGGACTTCACCACCCAGTATTCCTTGCACAACAGAAGAGGAGAGACAGGATGTTTTGGAAGAGGAGAGACAGGACTTTTTGCCCGGCAATTCTGGAGAGATTGGGGTATTTGCATGAGGAAGTCAAGCCATACAGACATGAGGCCTTAGATGAATTTGTGCAGAGATTGGGTGCCCTTGCTGTGTCCATAAGAGCTTGAGGACTGATTGCTGGCTGAACTGAGCCTGGAGCTGGAAGGACCCATTGCCATGGGTGTCTACAACAAGGGATAACCAGTGAGGACCAGAGCTGAGAGACTGAGTCTTGTGAAGACCTGTTCGGGAGGACTGAGTCGCTGGGTCCTGAGTACCTAAGGACAGCAGACAGTCAAGTGATCTGGACCAGATTCCTGTGTATTAGGAGGGGTGAGCCAAACCATCCTGCTGCAGACTCCCCATCGGACAGTAAAACATCATCATCAACTTTGTCCAATGAGCAGTGGGCTTGGTTAGGAAGAATTAAAGCTGATCAAATAAGCCCACATGCAAAACCTTACATTTATACATCCTTTGGTATGTAAAACAGTAAAATGTGTTTAGCTGTTTTGCCTGGAGTTTTAGTAAAATATGTTGCTGGATTATTCTGCTTTACAGAGATGTGCTATTTTAAGTTTTAATTTATCTTATTTTACAGATAATTTTTCAGAAACACAATCTATAATGACACAGAAGATAGTCATTTTCAGAATAAGCTGGCCGCTACGCAAGTTTAGAAAATATTGTTTTTCTCTTCCTTTCTGACACTATTTCTCAGGAACAGAGGCGTATCTAGTGAAAATGGCGCTGCACCCAAAAATGCGGTAACATCTGCACCCAAAAATGCGGTAATATCAGCACCCATAAATGCGGTAACATCAGCACCCAAAAATGAAATAACATCAGCACCCAAAAATGAAATAACATCTGCACCCATAAATACGGTACCATCAGCACCCATACATGCAATAACATCAGCACCCAAAAATGAAATAACATCAGCACCCATAAATGCGGTAACATCAGCACCCCAAAATGAAATAACATCAGCACCCATAAATACGGTAACATCGGCACTCAAAAATGCTGCGCCAGCGTCTCTGACACTGTACAGAGGTAGAGAGGGAGTAGGATCACCAGTGGCTGGGTGCCATAGGTTGCCTAGTGGTAGCGTCGGCCCTATCTGCTTGGCACACACGCATAATCCCACATGACGACTTTAAGACCCCTTTCACACTGGAGGCGTTTTTCAGGTGCTACAGCGCTAAAAATAGTGCTAGCATAGCGCCTGAAAAAAGCCTCTGCTACAAACCCAGTGAGAAAGCCCGAGTGCTTCCACACTGGGGTGCTGCGCTGGCAGGGCGTCACAAAAAGTCCTGCCAGCAGCTACTTTGTAGCGGCGGAGGAGCGGTGAATACACCGCTCCTCCACCAATCTTGCCTATTAAAAACAATGGGGCAGCGCCGCCATACCACCGTCAAAACGCAGCTGCAGCAGCATTTTGTGGGGGGACTTAACCCCTTTTTGGCCGATTAGCGCTGCTAAAATGACGGTAAAGCGGCGCTAAAAATAACGCTGATTTACCGCTGATGCCCGGGGTGGCTCAGTGTTCAAGAGGTCTAAGTCATCATCATGTGCTATTGTGTGTGTGTGCCAGACCCAAGCAGAAGCAAGTAGCCAATCAAATATCGTGCTCAATATGGATTGAATAAATATGCATAGCAATAGATATTATAAATAAAGTGTAATAAAAGTGATTTGTGCAACAGCAGGTACTACTCAAATTACTCAAAATACTTTATTACACTTTATGATATCTATAGCTAAGCATATTTATTTAATCCAAATTGAGCATATATTTGATTATCTTGCTGGTTACTGGTACACTGTACACATGATGATGATCAAGACTGTGCTAGTACCTGCTGCTGCTGCTGCTGCTTGGGGGGAGTTCCAATTGTTTTTCTTCCCTCTGGTGTCTCACTCTCCTTCTTCATAGTCCTCACCGATCACATCACAGGACCGTCAGCAGTCAGCATGTCACAGACCTGGGCCAGGAGACCCAGAAGAGAAACCGAAGCTGCTACGCAGAGGAGGATAGGCGGAGCCTCAGGCTCCGCCTCCCATAGTTACTGTATGGCTACGTAGGTGACCCGGGCGCTCACTCTGGCCAGAACCAACTCATCGGCCGTCATGGGGGGCGCTCGGGCACCTGTCGCTTACCTCCTCACTCTATAGTGTACTTTGCTCCGGCGCTGCGCTCCAGCAGGCCAGTCAGTGGCTCCGGGGACTAGATTAGTGTGGGAGGCGGCCACAAGAGGACGGGTGGGAGTCAGACTTTATTTTTTGTAGGGGCGGATTTTTTGGCCCCCCCCCCCAAAGAGATACTTTATGTGTGACATAAACCAAGGATGACAGCTAATAAATACTCATCATCCAGAACAAACAGTCTGAAAGTCGTATCTGGAAAACACCGAGCTTTTGGTCCAGTCCCCTCAGAACTGTTGCCATGTTTATCCGCATGCTGTGCTGCTTCATAAGTTTTCCCAGCACGTTGTCTCCTTCAGTGTGTCCTTGCCCTGAGCCACCAGCCGTTCAGAAATTGATTTTCCCTTTTATGCTTTCAGCTTGCAACTAAT
Source organism: Lithobates sylvaticus (assembly GCA_028564925.1). NCBI lineage: Eukaryota > Metazoa > Chordata > Amphibia > Anura > Ranidae > Lithobates > Lithobates sylvaticus. Next base: position 510,344,730 of record CM053027.1, read on the forward strand.
TGAATAGATGGTACCTGTGATTATGACATGGCTGCTATATCAGCCATGGGACAGGATTGCTGTGCCTAACACAGAAATATCCCATCACAATAAATAAGGTTAGACAATCTTATCCTCATGCATAAGTTTATCTGTAAAAGTTGGCTCTGCCCAGAAGGTGATGACATCAGGAAGACCACACACCTTGTAACACTCTGGTATATACTGGGGTAAAAGTGGTGGTATTTTAACACTGCTAAATAATACTTAATAAGGAAGAATCTGTAGGCTGAAATGCCTAACTAATGTATGTCAGCTGTGATATTGGGAGATTGTTAGCTCAGTCAGTGGCAGAAGCAATTTTAGTGAGTCCATGCCAATTTAAACTGAAGTGTAGGGCTTGATGGTCCACTTTTATTAAGCAAAAATGAAAGCAGCAAAACAGTTGCCCACGCAGGGGATTTTCACCATCAGAACAGGTAACAAAAATACAAAGCCACTTGTCTCCCTCTTTAGCCGCACCATTGGTTAGGCCCCAAAAGTTGGTCTTTGGCTTCTGGCCCCTAGACCAATACGTCTGTGTTTCCAGTTGCAGCCCTCTTTCAACTCTCCTTGCTCTCTTAGCACTCCTGCCTCTCCAAGCCAATTCAGTTGCAGCTCGGAAAAAAAAAAAATAATAATATTTTCTTCATTTACAATTGATATTCCAGAGCTCTGCCCTCTACATACTCGCAAATCCTGTGTACTTTCTACTTCCCTTTTCACAGTGGCAGGGCATTTTTAATGTTCCACTTGAAGCATTTAAAAAAATCATTTCTCCTGGTCTCTCCAGGAGCATGGGGTGAGAACCGCCCAGGATGGGGAAGTGTTTGTGCTGTGTGCTGGCAACATGGAATGGTAACCAAGCTCAGCAAATTAAGAGGAGGAGAGTGCCATCCTGTAGCCACGATGGGACCAATGTCACTGGTGAGGTAGGACACTGCTCAGTGTCTTCTAGTCACTAGCTGGGATTCTCTGTACCCCCCTCCCCCACCCGGGGATGTCCGCTTACCCTACTTCCCGGACAACTGGGGAAAAGACACGCACCTTCGGAAGGTGACCTTCCCCCAACACCTGCCAACACTGACAGAGAAACCTTCAGAAATTGCTAAAACAAATCCCTTAACACCTCCTGAGGGGCTTCAGGTTCCAGATTTCGTATCACATGGCTTTGCCCCCAGATCTAAGTTGCACCCTCCAAAGCCTCCTGACCACCCCCTCCACCCTGAATGCTATGCCCGCTGCTGAGCTTCTTTCCCAGTACAGCACTCTATACTGCTGCTCCACCGCAGGGCTGAAATCGCATTCCTTTACAACACAGCCAGTCAGCCATGATCTGCATAGGGTGTATCTGCATACTGCAACTACACTGCCGTTCCAACTAGGGTATTTCACAGGTCAGAATGGCAACATAAAAGCCAGATACACCCTGTGAAGGATGATAGACTGTGTGTAAAGGAATAAGGAATATGATTTCAGCCCTGTGTATTGTGGGGGGGGGGGGGGATCTGTTTACAGTTCTGGAATAGAAAAGGAGCTCTGCCAAATGACCTGCCAGGGGTCCCTGTCCTCTGATTCTCCAGCAGTGATCCCTGTCCTCTGATTCTCCATGGGTGATTTGATACATGTACTGCTCTTAATCTTTTGGATTATATTGGATGTATGCATTATTATTAATCTTAGATAAAGCTTGTATTATTTCCATACTGGTTTCCATACTGGTGAGAGAGAAGGTCTCAGCCACATGTGGTAGCCATGCTACTAATACCAGATCAGAAGAGACAATAAGTGCAGGATAACTAGGACAGCTGTTTGGGCAACAGCTGGAGGGTATCCTCATCACCACAGATTTTGTCTTCAGGTCTCTGGCACAAAGACAGACGACACATCATGCTCAGGGGTCCCTGCAACTGGACTTTGCTGCAAAATTCATCTGGCGGTATCTCCATAAATAACTATACATACCCAGGTATATGTGTACTATTCACGAGGACTCCTATTGGGCCTTTTTATGATAACACCTGTTTGTACATTTGATACATGTACTGCTCTTAATCTTTTCTTCTATATAAAGCTTGTATTATTTATATACTGGTGTGCATCTATATACTAATGGTTAATGTTATTTGTTGGTTGCAGTAGTTCTTCTGCTTCCAAATACTTTGATTAGATTACTGGTTAATTTCCCAGGAATGGAATTCACTCTGTTCCCAGAAGCCGTGTCCTGGATGGAGGCACTGCCAACTTTATTATTAATCCCACTCTTCCATTTAGCAAAGGTTCTGGTTCTCTTATTTACCTACAAGCTTGGCACAATATCCTATTTGGGGGGGGGGGGGGGGCATTTGTTATAACACCACCCAAAAGAGGGCTACAAACGAAACAGTTTTAATCATACTTTAACTTCCAAAGGCCAACCTATAGAGTGCATGCTTTTTTGCATAGGAACAAAACTGTATTATTTACTATCAGTGATATTTATCCAAACCACAAATTCATCATCTGCTAACCAGGAATTAAAGGTTTTCTAGGCTTAAACAAATACACATTTGAGTGTTTTACTGGGGGAAAAAAATCACCTCAGGAAACCTATCGACATCAACTGGATTCAATGTTATTTAAATACTATGCAGTTTACTCACCTAAATCCAGCTGTCAACCCTTCAGCAACATTATGTTCGAGAATGTCAACCAGTTGACACATGGACATCACAACATTGCATTATACAGAAAAACAGCAGAAATAAATGTATCATAGGGTGATAGCAATAATTCTCACAGAAACCTATAGTGAAAGCCTAAAGCAGCCATGTCAGCATAGAACTTTCATAGAAAATGCTATACCAGAATAATAAAAAGTGTAATTCTTAGTACAAATATAAATCTGTAACTACACAAAAAAAGGATTATGAAACTGAACAGAGTGTACTCATATGTTTCATGAGAAACATTGGTTATAATATCCACCCACATCTTCCATGTAGGAAACACTGTGACAACCGCTATTACACTAAACAAGTCTTATAAAGTAATTCAAGCATTGTTCTTGACTCTATAACTTCCTTCAGACATCTAAAAAGAGGAATGTAAATGTATGAATATGCAACAAATATTCAACTAAGTGTAATTCCACATAAAAAAGCATCACAAAAAAACACATCATAAAACTTACTAATATACATAATATTAACAAAAGTATTGGGACACCTGCCTTTACACACACATGAACTTTAATGGCATCCCAGTCTTAGTTCGTAGGATTCAATATTGAGTTGGCTCATCCTTTGCGGCTATAACAGCTTCAACTCTTCTAGGAAGGTTTTCCACAAGGTTTAGGAGTGTGTCTATGGGAATGTTATTCCAGAAGGGCATTTTTGAGGTCAGGCACTGATGTGGACTAGAAGGCCTGGCTCGCAGTCTCCGCTCTAATTCATCCCAAAGGTTTTCTATCAGGTTGAGGTCAGGATTTTGTGCAAGCCAGTCAAGTTCCTCCACCCAAACTTGCTCATCCATGTCTTTATTGACCTTGTTTGTGCACTGGTGCGCAGTCATATTGGAACAGGAAGGGCCCATCCCAAACTGTTCCTAAAAAGTTGGGAGCATGAAATTGTCCAAAATGTCTTGGTATGCTGATGCCTTAAGATTTTCCTTCACTGGAACTAAGGGGCCAAGCCCAACCCCTGAAAAACCCCACATCATAACCCCATCCTCCAAATGATTTAGACCAGTGCACAAATTAAGGTCCATAAAGACATGGATGAGCACGTTTGGGGTGGAGGAACTTGACTGGCCTCAATCCGATAGAACACCTTTTGGATGAATTAGATCAGAGACTGCGAGCCAGGCCTTCTCGTCCACATCAGTGCCTGACCTCACAAATGCGCTTCTGGAAGAATGGTCAAACATTCTCATAGACACGCTCCTAAACCTTGTGGACAGCCTTCCTAGAAGAGTTGAAGCTGTTATAGCTGCAAAGGGTGGGCCAACTCAATATTGAACCCTGCGGACTAAGACTGGATGCCATTATAGTTCATGTGCGTGTAAAGACAGGCATCCAAATACTTTTGGTAATATATTGTAACTGTTTACATGTTAGGATTTTTCCTGCCTTTTATAGATTTAACAATTTTGGCCGTACTGTTTGAAAATATTGTTTCTTCTCAATTGTGATTCTATCTTTATTTTTTGAATGATCTGAAATCAAATTTTTGTCTAATTCCACCTTATGAGTAGGCTGTAAACTATGTAAAGACATGTCTCCTTCTAGTCATTGGCAAGCATGACATGTCTTGTCTTTAAGAGTCCCTAAGTATGTATACCACAGTTACCAAAACAATGAACAATAATGCTTCATGTGGACTTTCCAAATGATCAAATAACATTATAGCTTAAAGTAAAAAATTACATCTATTGAAGAAAAAGATGCTGCTCTGAGCTTTATTGTGTCAATTACAACTTAGGCAAAAATCACAAAGTGGTTCTTTTGCTACCAGGTTTATTTTGGATAAGGAACCCTTTAAATAAGGGACCTCTCCCCACTATAAATTATTATACCCAAAGCTCATGGTGCATTAGTTTGATCAATGACCTCTAAAAAGTTTTTATTAAAAAATAAAAAAAACTGTGTTTCTCGATGTAAATCCATCATCAATCACACCGCCCGCCGCACCTGAAAAAGAAAAAAAAACGCTCTGCACTCATTGACGGCCGACTGCCAAATGCCTCCTCCGCTTATATTTGTAAGGGCGGGGCCACCTGGCAACGTCACCTGGTGGCACTGCCCCCTTGTGACATCACCGATCCAGCATGCACCAGTCCTTGATGTCACAAGGGGGTGGTGGTGCCACCAGGTGACGTCACCAGATGGCCCCACTCTTAAGTATATAAGAACTGTCTAACGACGAGGAGACATTTGGCGGTCGGCCATCAATTAGTGCAGAGAGTCTTCCTTTCTCTTATTCCGGTGCGGCGGGCGGCGTGATTGACGATGGATTTACTTCGGGGACACCGTTTTTTTATTTTTTAATAAAGGAATTTTCAAAAACTGTCTCTGTGTTTTTATTACTTTTTGACACTTTTTTGGTGAATGGGTACCATACTTATTCACTTTGGGGGGCCGGGATCTTGGTGCCCCCTTGTTAAAGGGGGCTTCTAGATTCCGACAAGCCCCTTGCCCGCATACCCCCACAACTACAGTCCAGGGTTGCGGGGAAGAGACCCTTGTCCCCATCAACATGGGGACTAGGTGCTTTGGGATGGGAGGGCAGAGCCACCCTGCTCCAAAGCACCCCACTGTGTTGAGGGCATGTGACCTGGTATTGTTCAGGGGGAGGGGGGCTCTCCCGCTACTGTCTTAGCCAATGAGGAGGGAGAGTCCACGGAGAGAGCCGAGGCTCTTGTGCACATCGCTTGAGGAAGATCAGGCTCAGGTAAGTATTAGGCTGGGGAGGATGCTGCACACTGAAGGTGTTTTACCTTCATGCATAGAATGTATGAAGGTAAATGACCTTCAACCTTTACAGTTAAGTAGGAGAATGCTAGAACTCCTATCAGTTTTTTTTCTAATGTGTTCCGTCTCCTTGCAAAGATTTTCCCTCACTTCGTGTTTGGTAAAAGGTTATCGTCACAACAGAAAGTGAAGGAAAATCCCGAGCAGCAGTAAAACCTGGCAGTGCTTCTACCCTTTCTCCATCCTATCCAAAACAAAAAAGGGATGTCTATAGTTGCACTTTAAATGCTTTGTTGCTTCTCTTAAAGAGTTACTGCCAGCAGCCATAAATGTCATTATCAACTCATGAAGTACAAACATACATAAGAAATGTGCTAAGGAGAAGGATAAAGAAACAGATAGGGAATGTTTCAGGTAACATGCATTCCGTAGATGTGCCTGTATCCTATTATTCCCACAGCCATTCATGAGCAAGTCATGAACATGCACATCAACAGGAATGCTGGAGGTGCCTTTTTTGTAATAAAGATCCATATGCAGAAAGCCCTGTGTCTGCACACAACGTTATTTAAAAATTAGAATTTTTTAGATATTTGATGATCATATAGTCACCTATCCCTGATTCCAGGAGATTTAACTTTCTGAACTGGACCTTAGCAATGGGGAATGCAGAGAGCATGGGTGGGTCTGGCTCAAAAGAGTTTGACAAGCCGCTCTGTGACCTCATTGCTGATTTAAGGACAGGCAAGTCTAGGACTAGTATAGGGGGCTGGAAGCAGTTACAGGTGCAGTTGCAATATATGGAATATGTCAGGAGCTTACCTTTCTTTTAACATAACCACATAATATATGCATGGCAATATTTAATTCTCAGTTGGTGGACCATTTAAGTGTTCATGGATAACTACATTAAGTGTTTTTGGGCATAAGACAAAATTGAGCACTTTGATAATTCTGACGGATTCCTGCGGAGTTGAAATGTTGCTGGAAAACAACACAGGGTAGTCCAGTCCATTTGGAGATGAATTGCACAGCTTTGTTCTTTTCATGTTCTTTTCATGGTGCAGACAATTACAAGATGATGGGAACACACAGTGCTGTCCCGAAGGCTGGATACCAGCAGGCATACTCACATCTGCAGTCTAGTAACAGGCTGGAAAACAGCAGCCTTCTGTTGAACAGCAGTAGTTGCATTGAACAATGTAATCTAGTTTAATAGGGTGATGCGGGATAATCAGTCTTCTCTATGAGGACTGGGCTGCAAGTGCCTTAGAAAATGACAATGCAGTTTATTAAATAAAACAGCAGTGAAGATTATGTCTAAATGGTTTTACTTCAAAAACAAAGAGAAGGCTTGTGGCTGTAGTTTACAAAGACATTTGCTTTAAAGTGAGTATTTGGTCAAACTATAGATGTGACTATGTATTATGGAAATATTTACCAATTCTTAAGTAGTAAATTAGCTTTAAAATAGAAAACTAAAGTTCTACAACAAGAAATCCCTAATTAAGAGTTTAGAGTTTTTGGCATAACATGTCAAAAATGTTTCCCTGCTAGCCCCTGGCAATTTTTTTTCTCTTTTCTGTAAACTGCACAACTGCAAACCCAAAATGCCAGAGACAATTTAACTCCTGTTTGCATTATCATTAGCTGTCCAATGGCGCAATAGAAGCATTCAGGGACTCTGAAAAAGCAGTAGAGGAGATGGGGCTGCATCAGATGAAGCAGTGGCAGGCTTTTGGACCTGACAAAACTGAAAGAGGGTGCTTTGGTAGGTGGGCCATCATGTACAAGTATGCTGTACTTACCTGAGCCTGATCTCGATCCAGCGATGTGCATGAGACCAGCAGCTTTTCTGGGTCTCTCTATCCTCATTGGCTCACACAGCAGTGGGAGCCATTGGCTGCTGCTGCTGTCATTCACAGCCAGTGAGCCAATGAGGCAAGAGCAAGGGGTGGGGTCGAGCCGCACTCTGTGTTTGAATGGATAGTGTCCATTCACAGGAGCGTGGCTTGGGAGCAAGAGGCTTGCTTTTAGGGGGCACTCATCAGCAGGAAGAAGCCAGAAACACCGGCGGAGGACCCAAAAAGAAGAGAATCTGGGATTCAGAGTGGAGCAGGGGGAGCTGACCTGCTCAGAAAACAATTTGGATGACTTTAGTTCTTCTGCTTTGCTGAGGATAAATTGCCCCACAGTGTCTCCAACTACAGAAGTTGGACAGGCATAGTTTTGAAGTTCATTCACTGTTTGTTAAACCCCAATTCCTTTTTTCCCCCCAATAAATAGCCCAACTATTGTGACAAAAAAGCAACTCTCACTGCAGTAATCACCTTCTCCCTAGCAATGTTCCCTGAAGACTCACTACTCCATGGTTCTTTCAAGTTGAATGACACTCAGCATCATTCGAACAATTTCCTGTGGGCCCAGGGAATCATGGACATACCCCCTGGGGGAGCATCATCATGTAACCATGAGATCATGCTGGATAGCAAAGCTTTCTGTATTACTGAAGATAGCCCAGAGGGGAGGAGGAAGAGGACATTTCACATCATGTGACTGGTCAGAAGAAATCCCCCAAAAAAGATATGTACATAAACAAATTCCAAATAATACTTGTGGGGTTTGTGCTAAGATTGATTTTGCAATTTCGTATTGTTTTGAAATATATAAATACCTGAATCATCATATCCTGGCCAAATATTCAGCTTAAAGAGACACAACACACAACCCAACTCACACAAAAGAAAAAGTAAACATTTTTATATAAGTAGCAGGTCAGTATTCAACCCATCCATGTTTTGCTCTGGGGTACACAGTGAAGCTAGTCATCCCTAGTCAGGCAGATCACAACCTCTGACCAGAAGGTCACATCCCAGTGAGGGGTACTTTATTAAAGCAATATAGCATGTTCATTTAGCTTAGTGAGCATGGTGAAACTGTGTTTAGTCTGAATACCCAATTATATGCAAGATAACTTAAAAAAATGTTGAAGTTGATTGCCTGAAAAGGACTAGATGATTAAACTGAACATAGCTCACCTCATTCACTGATGTCTTTATATTTTGTATTTTATATTAAGCACCCTAGCAACTGGCCCTTTAAAATATCATCCTCTTCTACAGAAATAGGACATCTGTTTAAATCAATTAAGTAGATTTTACTTTGTATTCACTTATGGAGAAATCTCTCATAATGAATGTTCAATTCACTTCCCATTTGTAGAAAGCATTTTTGACTTGGCAGAACAGCATGAACATTTATCACTTTGTCTTGATTAGAAATAAGAAGAAGAAAGGCTTCTCTATCAGCCCTCGGACTCAACATTATGTCTCGTGAACAGGCAATCACTGAATCCCAGTTCATACAGAACAGCCTTTCTGAAGGAAAAATATCAATTCATTTGGATTTCAATTGGCATTAATTAATTGGCATCAATTGGCATTCAATAGGATCCCTGTGTCACCAGATTGTTCAATAAAGAAAACTTTATTTTCAGAGATTCTCAATCTATTATTCTGTATATAATATTAGCAGGCAACTGTGGAATCATAAAGAAAAAGTGTAGTTTATGGCAAAGCAAGAAGTAAACTTTAAAGTCCAACTCAAGCCAAAATGTCTTATTTTATTTTGAATTGAACAGAAAAAGGTTAAAAGGTATTATAAACCTGCACCATGTGTTTTTCACCTGCATTAGATGTGTCATTTGTTGTCCTGGACTCACAACCTATGCATAGTTACATAGTTAGTCTGGTTGAAAAAAGACACAAGTCCATCTGGTTCAACCAATAAAAAGGGGGGGGGGGCAGATACAATCCTATATACACAATCCCATACATACAGTTGATCCAGAGGCAGGGAAAAAGCCCAGCAAAGCATGATCCAATTTGCTCCAGCAGAGGAACATTTTTTTTTACAGATCCCCAAGAGGTAATTGGATGTTCCCTGGATCAACTTAACCTATAAATGTTAGTATCCAGTTGTATTATGTACATTTAGGAAAGAATCAATGCTTTTTTTAAAGCAATCTACTGACCCAACTCATGAAGGAATCTATTCCACAAATTTTACAGCTCCTACTATAAAGGAACCTTTCAGTATTTGGAGATTAAATCTTCTTTCCTCCAGATGTAAAGAGTGCCCCCTTGTCCTCTGGGATGACCTTAGGGCTGGGTTCACACTGCCGCACGAAGCGGCTCTCAGCAAGGGTCCGATGTGTCCCTGTTCACCATTTCATGTCTGATTTCAGTCTGAATTTATGGCTGAATTCAGACCTGAAACAGATCAGAAGATGCACAGGACTACTGCCGCTCCAGAGATGTGTGAACCAGCTCCATAGAGAGCCGGTCACAATCCCCTGAAATGCGAATTAGATCTGGGAAAGCCGCATCCAATTCGCAATAGTGTGAACCCAGCCTAAAGTGAATAACTCAACACCAAGTTCACTATATGGACCACTTATGTATTTATACATATTTATCATATACCCCCTTAATCTCCTCTTCTCAAGAGAGACTAAATTCAGTTCCTCTAATCTTTCCTCATAGCTGACCTCCTCAATGTCTCTTATCAGTTTGGTTGCCCTTCTCTGCACTTTCTCCAGTTCCCGGATATCCTTTTTGAGAACTGGTGCCCAAAACTGAACTGCATATTCCAGATGAGGTTTTACTAATGATTTGTACAGGAGCAAAGTTATATCTTTCTCTCTGGAGTCTATACCTCTCTATAATACAAGAAAGGATTTAGCTCCCTTTGAAAACTCCAGCTTGACATTGCATGCTATTATTAAGGCTATGATCTACCAGAACACCCAGATCCTTCTCCACCATTGATTCCCCAGTTGTACTCCCCTAGTATGTATGATGCATGCATATCCTTAGCCCCCCAAGTGCATTACTTTACATTTATCAACATTAAACCTCATTTGCCACATAGTTGCCCAATTAAACAGTGCACTGAGGTTGGATTGTAAGTTGCAGACATCCTGTAAAGACGTTTATGCACTGCATAGCTTGGAAGTAGAGTATATCTTCACATTCCTGTATCAGAAGTTTCTGACTACAAACTTGTGGAATGGCACTACACAGGTTAAAGTATGAATTCTGTCAAGTCTGGGAACTAACATTTTCTGTGAAGAAACAAAATATCCCACAATCCCTGGGTCTCTCAGTCTAGTGAACTTTAGGTAAGAGCCAAACAGTAATAAGGTCTGAAACAGACACCAACAGGCACAATTAACTCAAGAACTCAACATGCAGTGCTTCATATCATTTGCACTCTGACATTTGGGATGCAATAGAAGGAGAAGAAATGGAAACATGATGGTGACTGAAGCCATAAAAGAGAAGCTTGCTTCTTGGGAGGAAAGCAATGGCATACCTAGACAACATTATAAAAAGCAGAGACGTTACCCTACCGATAAAGTGCTGTATAGCTATGGTATTCTCAGTAGTAACCTATGGCTGTGAAAGTTGGACCATAAGGAGGGCAAGAAGATCAAACCAGTCAAGCCTAAAGAAAATCAACCCTGAATCAACCTATACACTGGAAGGACAGATCCTGAAGCTGAAGCTGAAGCTCAAATACTTTGGCCACCTAATGCAAAGAGAGGACCCTGATGCTGGGAAACATGGAAGGAAAAAGAAGAAGAGTCTGACAGAAAGCAAGATGGATAGATAGCATCATTGAAACAATGAATATGAATTTAAGCAAGTTCTGGGAGGCAGTGGAGGACAGAAAAGCCTGGTGCGCTCTGCTCCATAAGGTCACGAAGAGTCGGACATGACTAAATGACTGAACAACAACAACTGTAAATTCACTGGAACGCGTAGTGAACAAAGATCTCCTCAACAGGGACAATAGAAACAGACAGAGGTTCAAAGCCTTTCATTCTTATCAGAACAACAGCATAAAAAGTTTGGATTGAAGTTCTGATTTAAAGTACAGCTAAAGGCATAGAGTACAGGAGGGTTAAACTGCTGTCTGTTTTATCTCCACTTCCTGCTTTGTAGAATTGGCAAGAAGTGAGGGGATATTCCAATTTGATGGAAATTGCCTCTTGGACAGCTGTCACAGCAACAATTGTCCCCATTGGACGATTTCATCTGTATTACTGTTCTATTGGCAACTCAAAATTTTAGATTTACCCTTACTTTTATATTTTACCCAGTGACATTGTTTACCAGGCAATTAGAGAGTACATCTCCCTAAAGGGGACACACACAGGAATAAAATTCTGACAGGGGTTCCACTCACCACTCAACCTATGTTCAAGTCCATAAGAAAAGATTTGCCTTTAGTTATACTTTTACACATTCAAGATCTGCTGCTTCCAAAACAGCATTTATATTTATTATAGGCTTTACAAAACACTCCTTCAGGTTAGGTTCACACAATTGCGAATTGGATGCGGAGAACCCACGGAGGTTGAGAACCACTGTTATACATCATCAATAACTAGGGAATAGGTTTTATAGAATTCTGTAGGCAGACAATTCACACCTGGTGCCTTTCTCTTTGGCAATGTGAGTCTGCCTGTAATGTTTCTATCAATCAATACCACAAAATCATATCTGTTTGGGCCTATAGTATTGCTGTCTACTACAGGCCCACATATGAATATATGAACTAAAGTAGTAACAAAAATGTATATGCACATGCAAATACTCCTGTTAAGGTATTTGCTACAATAGCTAACACTTGGAAAACCAGTTTAAGAGAATCACTAAATTCTTTCCACAGTTCTCCTATCTAATCTTGCACCCGCCATGTTAATACATATTCATATGTCTCTTCTTTCCTATTGCCATCTATAAGCATGGGTGAGGGCACATGAACATTTTACATAAAACCCACATAAAAAAAGTTATTTCAGTAGAAATGTCCTAGATTTCCAAAAACAAACAGCCTAATTATCTCACTGCAGCACATGATAATTGCCTTTTTAATTAGTTTAGGTGGCAGCCGTAACAAACTGCAATGAAAACAGGTCTAAGTTTATCACAGAGTCTTCGGTTTAGAGCCCTAACACATGCTGCACTACCCAGCATGCCCAGCTAAACTTTCCTTCCACATGCTGAGAGGCACTTAGCAAATCTGATACACTTTCTGAATTTGGAAACCACAAATGGGAACTGTACAGCTGTAGATTCAGCTCTTGGCAGAAATTATTAGACAAAGCAGAGCTGAATGAAATAATAATAATTGCTACAAATGTCACGTTAACAGCTTCGAAAGGTTACTATTCCCCTGCTGAATACAGGTTCCCTTCTATTTTTATAGAAGGCTTTGCTTTTTTTTTTTTAAAGGACAACTTTACCTTTAATAAAAACGACTGGAACCCACCCTCCCTTGCCCTCCATAACTAATCTACACTACTTCCACACAAATACCACTACGCTCATCTCCGGCTCCCTGAAGTTTGGCTTGTCTGACATACCGTTCCAAAACTGTGGCTATGTTTTGACTACGTTGGTTCTATTTACTTATTTTTAAACTAGTGTGATTTAACTGTACTTCTGTCTCAGTCTGATTTCATGGTTTCTGACAATATTATACCTCAGTGAATAAAGGCCAGAAGACTGGGCCAGGGCAAAAAGCACGTTTATGTAAGTCAGTGTTAAAGAGATTGTTAAAGAATGAACTAGAGTCAAACCAGAAGAGCTAACAATCAGGCAACTAATCCAGAGTGTCAGACAAGAATTGTAGGTTCAACAACAAGCATAGCACCTGCAAATGAGGAACTGTACCCTATATTGGGCAACTACTGAGAGTGGGTGAGATACGTTAAGGGTGTGGAAACCAATGAATTTATAAGAAAGCAGAAAGCAAAGTCCTGTATTTTTCTTGCACAGATGCATGTGATTGTGAATGCACTAATTGGTGGGCAGGGACAGTCCGCCTAAGTGTATAAAAAAGGCATGGTTGAGCAGGTGCTCTCATACAGTAGTGATGTATCAACTGGGCAGGAAGTAATTGAAAGGCATGTCTGACAAAAAAGGTGACCATTAAACTTATTCACAGATCAATGAATTAGAACCACTACCACAGGGCTCTACTGTTAAATCAATCCTTCAAATCAGAATAGAGCCCAGAGTGCAAACCTGCTTTATAGCTGATGACTGTAAAAGCTCACTCACAGGTTTTTGTAATACAGCTCCATGCACAATAACATTATGATGCCTCTTCTTGCCTTTTATAATGTTGTATGTTCAATATGATGACATAATAATGGTAGATCTCAAATTATATCACCTTGCATCTGATCCCCGCTGAGGTAAGGGGGAGTTCTTTAAAAAATAATCAAACTACTTACATTATATCAGTTTATCAATATCACTAAGTTTGTCCTTCATAGTTATTGACTAGGTTACAGCTAAGTCCCTCTATGAGAAACCTTGGTGATATCGCTAGTTTAAAGAGATTTCCTAAAGATACTTATAAAATATGTGCTTTTTTGACTGTAATGAGATGTTACCTTGTATTGTATTATAGATTAATGATTACTTGACAAAGAAAGAAAAGTTATAATAAAATAACATCAAACTCAATTCAACCCTACAAATTTGGTTACCAATATCCACAGTCTGTGGTGCCTTTCCACAAATAAAAGTTATGTAACAAATGAATACCAAGACCATGGAAAGAATTAACCTAGCAACGACCTTGAGGGCCATCCATGCCAAACCTAGGTGAGGTGGTATTTGGATGAGGGTGCAAAGAAGGAAAGGAAAAAGTAATCTAATATTTCTCCTCCAGCTGAATAATTTGGTCAGCATTATAAACAAGTTGGTCCTGTTATTCTGCACTGCCTTTTGTTTTCCAGATGGGCATGTTTTCATCACACTATGTGAAGAAAGGAAATATGATCTCGGAAAGAATTAATTTAATGGGCAGACTATTAATGTTGTCTCTGTTGTAAGTACCTGCACAATGCAAACCTAAAAACAAACAATCATCATAAATAATGGAAAGAGAAGAATAGATTACCACACAGAGAAGTAAATTACAGGAGCAATTCATAAAGGATTTTGTTATCCATTATTCAATACTCAATTTGTATCATTCTTATGCCCCGTACACACGGTCGGAAAATCCGACCACAAAATCCATCGGATTTTTTCCGACGGATTTAGTCCGACACTGGTGTTGCATACACACGATCGGACAAAGTTGTCGGAAAATCCAATCATTCTGAACGTGGTGACGTTTGTTGCCTACGACGGGACTACGTAGAGGCTAGTAGCCAATAGCTTTGGTCTTGTAATGTGATCTGAGCATGCGTGGCACTTTGTCCGTCGGAATTCGCTACACACGATCGGAAAAAGTCCGATAGGACTTTGTTGTCGGAAAATTTGAGAGCAGGAGATAAAACTTTGTCCGTCGGAAAATCCGATGGAAAATGTCCGATGGAGCCTACACATGGTCGGAATTTCCGACAACATTGTCCGATAGGACATTTTCCGTCGGAAAATCCGACCGTGTGTATGGGGCTTAACAGTGAAGTTGTATTTGTTTTTTAGATATTATACTTATAACAGATGTGTTACAAATGTCAATTAATAACCGTTAGGGATCAAAATGTTGCTTTCATGCACTGCCCTTTACCCAGAAACTTCTTGGAGTTGATGCTTTCATCAGCAGCATCAAAAGCCATCTTAGGCATCATGTTAGGTGGTAACATCCACTACTACAGTATGTGACTTTATATATATATATATATATATATATATATATATATATATATATATATATATATATATATATATATATATATATATATATACATATATAAATATATTGTGATATTGGGTGATTGCTAGCTTATGTTGTAGATATGTTTTTAGTGAGAAGTGTTAGCCCGAGTCTGTCTCTAAGCAGTCCTACCTGCACCATCACCTGTACAGTGGTCAGCAGTATTTGAGTAACCCTTTTCTTTGCCATCTTTTACAGAAACTAGTGCCAGAAATGTGCAGCTTATAAACATGGCACAAGTGCATAATCACTATATTTTATGTATTATCTGATTGAGGTGTTCTGAATTATCCTTAAGTGTCAGCTAGCATTTCTTGATTGTATTTTATTTCTTTTAGTTTATCTGCGCAGAATATTTGTTGTTTATACAGTGCATAATCATCAAACAAAAACTGGGTTCCACTCTGACCCCAGAGGTCTGGTAAATATCTTATGAGATAGAGATCTATACTGGGATTTCTACATATTGGGATGCAATCATTCTTGCTACTCCAATCCACACGAGCGGTACTAAATGAAAAAATCTATCTATTTGGGGGGGGGGGGCTTCCCTTATTCAAATAGACTTCTTGTTTAAAGGGTGTGTATTCCTTAATGCCCTATCCAATGGCTATACAATAATAGGGAGTAGCTATTATAGGGTCAATTCATCTGTACATGTCTGGGAAAAGAGGGCAGCCATGAAGCAGATTATAGAAGGAGAGCCCTTCTTCTTGGGGGAGTTGCTGGAAGGCATGGGGCCTGAACAGGAGATGTACAGAGAACACTTGTGAGCAAGTGAGCGCCACAACAGCCCCTCCTTAGTAGTACTAGTGGACAATTGACACCTTATTTAGGACTACTATCTGGGTGTAATGCAATCTTCTTTAGGACTTGTTATTGACAATCATATGTATCTCTAATAGAGCTTATGCCACTAATGTCTATGAACAGTGAAGTGCTGTCCAGTAAAAATCATAAAACCATTGCAAGCCTTCCTACTAACTGTGAATGCAAGGCAAGTAGAATCATGTGCCTTTAGGGAGAGGGATGTGCAGCCAATATCAGAGGGTTTTGGAGTATTAAGTGTTGAAGGCAAACTGATTGACCTAGTTGCTGCTGCTGGCCAACCGGAATGAGGTTTACCTTCTTGACAGTGTCACGGGCCAGGTGACCTGGGCCCTCATATCACATTGGGCTCAGGTATTCAGACTAGCCTCAAAGCCCTTGCTTGAACCGCAAAGTATGCAGGGCTCTGCAAGAAAATGTGCTCCATTGAACACCTGAGCCAGTAATTAGCCTAATAACCTGATCCCTGTGGGGCATGTGTTATGTAGGCCACTAGCTGAAAGTTAAGGGGTACCTATCTGTCTGTTTTGGTCTCTCCTTCTCTTTATCTATCCATGCTCTTTTTATAGTGCTACCTCACCAAACTTATCTATGCACTAACAAAAGAAGAACAATAGTCAACTAGCAGAAAATTTCCATTCCTGCAGTAGACATCTGCCAATGTTACCTGCTGATTCATAATCTACAGACATCTACATTGCCCACTGAACTTGTTATAACTGCAGGTTTCAGGGTATCTTTCCCAAGCTCAGACAGCTGATCATATACACCATATTTATTAAATAATCTCATACAGAGACATGTTTTCAATTAGTAAAACATAACCAGAACATTTTATATGTTATAATTATAGATCTGCATTCTTTACTACTTAACATAGTGTTCACTATAACAGATATGACTCAATACCATTGTATAAATATTGAGCAAATTATGGTATTATTATATTAATGCAATCATCTAAACATTGCTTTTCCCTAATTTTAGATACACTTCAGAAAACTTAAGCTTTCTCTTACAATGGATGTGTTGTGTCATGTGAATAAGGAGAAATGAACATGTTAACTATTATTTGATAAGCTTTAAATGACTTCCACGTAATGACTTTTTTGAAGAAGTGAGCAGCAAGTAAATGATTTGGTATCCTGAGTGTATTTCAAGGTACAGGGGGGTCCAGACTTTAACATAATTACAAGGGATAAGAAGACAGCTTTGTGCAAAAGGCTGCTTTTGAACTATTAATCTCTTTTTCTGTTGCTATGTTCTAGCTGTGCAGATTATATTTATTCTGGCAGTTATAGCTTTCATATCTGAAGAAGGCATAGACCTGAGCAGAAGTCATGTCAAGATACAAAGTACTAATTGGACTGTACTGGTACCAGCAAGGTAAACCACATGCGGCAACACAATCATTTAGCTAAATCAGATATGTGAAGGAACAACATAATTTCCCCACATCTCTAAATCTGTCTTGCTTCTAGTCAAATTGTCTCTGAAAAGGGATAAGCATTTCCATTGTAAGTTTAAAAAAATCGTGTTGCTGCAGTTCCAGTTGTGTATGTGTTGTCTTCAGTCTCTGGTAAGCGAACCAATCAAGAAACAGATGAAGAAATAGATGTGGGAAGTAGAGATGAACAAAACAGAGTTTTCTTGCTCCCAAAATTTTGGATGAAAATCATATTTCCTTGAAATTTTCCCATTTTTGGTGAAATGCATTGGAGTCTATAGGAAAGGTGAAAGTTAGCTGACTTATAAGGGTGCATTCGTTTTAGATGGCTCCTGTCCTAAGGGCTGCAAGAGACTGCTTTAAATTACCCTGGACCTGTTCTGCTAACAAAATGGACCCTCATTAGCCTCATTACTTTATTTTTTATGTATTTTTTTTTTTTACTGGAATAATAAAATAGCAAAAAAAGTACAACTGCAGCCCAGCTGATGTCTTCCCTGATAGTGATGGACAGTCATGGAAGGCGGAAGGATGTGATAGGCTGCAAAGTTTGCAAGGGGACTTAGGCCCATCCTCCAACGATGGAAGGACACAGGTGAGGGAGACGAGGAACAGGCAGGATGTGGGTAGACTGCTGAAGAGTGAAAGATCCACTAGGTTCCAGGAAAAGTTATAGTTCATGGTCAGTCTGATGCACCATCCCGCTCTCATCCCCATGCAAGATCTGCTGTAGAATAGATTAGACACAGAGGAAGGCTACACAAGCGATCTACTAGAGGCACTATGGCCAAATCTTCATCCACCCACATTCAGCCCGCAGCAAGGATTTGCATGGTACAGATGGAACTCATCTTTCCACATCAAATTGGGGATTGGTGGGAGAACCTTTTGTGTACTGAATGTTGCCTAATTGAGGGCACTGATCTTGATTCAAAGGGGATATCATCACTTTGTTGCTAATATGCTAATAGTTAGATTGGGACAATTTTTGAAGACACGTTTATCTTTGGATTAGAGGGACCTTCAGTTGAAGGTCGAGTGCTCCACTGTTGAGTTCAAAGGACCCCAAGGTTGGCAGACCTCGTAGTAGTTTTCCCACTGGCCAGTGGTTATCCAGGTGGCTTTTGGGTTGTCACTAGGACCAGTAGATAGTTAAACTATTCAGACCATACACCAGGTTATACCTGTGCACTAAACCCTGTTTAAAAAAACTGCTTTATTCCCACTCACAGTGTTGTTCCCTATCCACCTGGTACTTTGAGGCAAGGTCCCAAAAGCGTCAAACAAAATGAAACTCTCAATGTATTTACTTCATCTTGTAGTTATCCTGTACTTCTTCTGAGCAGAAGCACCCACAGGACTTCTAGTGTGTTAGTGGCATCGCACAGAGCTCCTCTATTTTCTTTGCAGAAGCACCCACAGGACTTCTAGTGTGTTAGTGGCATCACACAGAGCTCCTCTATTTTCTTTGCAGAAGCACCCACAGGACTTCTAGTGTGTTAGTGGCATCACACAGAGCTCCTCTATTTTCTTTGCAGAAGCACCCACAGGACTTCTAGTGTGTTAGTGGCATCACACAGAGCTCCTCTATTTTCTTTGCAGAAGCACCCACAGGACTTCTAGTGTGTTAGTGGCATCACACAGAGCTCCTCTATTTTCTTTGCAGAAGCACCCCACAGGACTTCTAGTGTGTTAGTGCATCACACAGAGCTCCTCTATTTTTCTTTGCAGAAGCACCACAGGACTTCTAGTGTGTTAGTGGCATCACACAGAGCTCCTCTATTTTCTTTGCAGAAGCACCCACAGGACTTCTAGTTGTGTTAGTGGCATCACACAGAGCTCCTCTATTTTCTTTGCAGAAGCACCCATAGGACTTCTAGTGTGTTAGTGGCATCACACAGAGCTCCTATATTTTCTTCTCAGCAGCACCCACAGGACTTCTAGTGTGTTAGTGGCATCACACAGAGCTCCTCTATTTTCTTTGCAGAAGCACCCACACAGGACTTCTAGTGTGTTAGTGGCATCACACAGAGCTCCTCTATTTTCTTTGCAGAAGCACCCACAGGACTTCTAGTGTGTTAGTGGCATCACACAGAGCTCCTCTATTTTCTTTGCAGAAGCACCCATAGGACTTCTAGTGTGTTAGTGGCATCACACAGAGCTCCTATATTTTCTTCTCAGCAGCACCCACAGGACTTCTATTGTGTTAGTGGCATCACACAGAGCTCCTATATTTTCTTTGCAGAAGCACCCACAGGACTTCTAGTGTGTTAGTGGCATCACACAGAGCTCCTCTATTTTCTTCTCAGAAGCACCCACAGGACTTCTAGTGTGTTAGTGGCATCACACAGAGCTCCTCTATTTTCTTTGCAGAAGCACCCACAGGACTTCTAGTGTGTTAGTGGCATCACACAGAGCTCCTATATATTCTTCTCAGCAGCACCCACAGGACTACCGACTACAATGGCTGGAAAGACCGCCAAGGGGAGGCAGAGCGTGCAGAGCCAAGAACACAGGGCAGGCAGGCTCTGTTTCTAGTGGACGTGGCCGTGGACGTGGACGTGGTCGTGCATCGTCATCAGCACGTGGCCATGGGACACGCGCGTCTTTGTTTTCGGCAGCTGGACATGTGGAGCCGCATCATGCTGAAGGCTTGGTAGAATGGATGACCAAGCCCTCCTCATCCTCCTCATCCTCTCTCACCCAGGCTCAGGGTACTGACAGAGCATCATCAGCCACCCTTCCCTAGACCCACCATGTCCTCCTGAGGAGTCCCCCGAAATCTTTGAGCACAGTGTTGGGTACATGCTCCAGGAGGATGCCCAACGATTCGAAGGCTCGGATGATGATACCCAGCTTGAGGAATCTGGCAGTACTGTTCCACCAGCTGCAGCTTACTGCCAGGTTTGCTCTAGTGGTGAAGAGGGAGGGGATGATGAGGTCACTGACTCCACGTGGGTGCCTGAAGGGAGAGAGGATGAGGAGGAGGACGAGGAGGAGGAGGATGCGCGTCACATGTCCAACGAGGCAGGATGCCCCCTGGAGGCCAGGTAGAGGCCAGCACAGCAACTGTACAACACCGCAGAGCTCCGCCTGTGCAGGGCGCTGCCTCTGCACGTTATCAGAAAAGTTCTTTGGTGTGGGCCTTTTTTGAGACGAGTGCAGCAGATCGCACCACTGCTATTTGCAATATTTGTCTCAAGCGTATCTCGCGTGGCCAAAACATCAGCCGCTTGGGAACCACAAGCATGACCAGACATATGGCGACCTGCCATGCAGCTCGTTGGCAGGCACACATAAAAGACCCACACCAAAGAACTAAGCGGACCTCTCCTTGCTCTCCTCAGCTGGGATCTCCATCCCCACTACACCTTCAGTCCTCTCTGAAAGCTGCTCTGAGAGGACTGAAGGTGTAGAATTAGGTGTGTCACAACCAAGTACTTGCAGTACACCGACGTCCGATTGCAGCAGGCAAATTTCCCTGCCCCCAGCTGCTGGACCGTAGAAAGAAGTACACTCCCAGCCATCCACATGCCCAGCGGTTGAATGCTAGCCTGGCTAAATTGCTAGCACTTCAACTGCTGCCTTTTCAGTTGGTAGACTCGGCCCCCTTCCGTGAGTTTGTTCAATGTGCGGTTTCCTCAGTGGCAGGTTCCAAACGCCACTTTTTCTCACGGAAGGCGATTCCGTCTCTCTACCGGCATGTGGAGGGCAATGTCCATGCCTCGCTGGACAGGGCGGTCAGCGGTAAGGTGCATATTACCGCTGACTCATGGTCCAGCAGGCATGGACAGGGACGGTACCTTTCTTTCACGGCCCATTGGGTCACTCTATTGGCAGCTGGGAGGGATGCAGGACAAGGTGCAGTAGTGTTGGAGGTTGTTCCGCCACCACGCCTCCAAACGCTACTACTGCTACTGGTTGTGACACACCTCTCTCCTCCACCCCTCCTCTTCTTCTTCCTCCAGTGCTCTGTCCTTGGAACCAGCGGTGCTCCGTAGGCGTACAAGGGGCTACGCAAGTACGCAGGCAAAAAGATGCCATGCCGTGCTTGCGCTGGTGTGTTTGGGGGACAGGAGCCACACTGGGCCAGAGGTTCTGGCAGCTCTGCAGGGGCAGGCCGAGAGGTGGTTGACGCCACGTCAGCTTAAGCCAGGAATGGTCGTTTCTGACAATGGCACCAACCTCCTCTCCGCCTGCGACAGGGGCAGCTCACCCCATGTGCCCTGCATGGCTCACGTCCTCAACCTGGTGGTGCAGCGGTTCTTGGGCAGGTTCCCAGGCTTACAGGATGTCCTGAGGCAGGCCAGGAAAAGTCTGTGTGCATTTCCGCCGATCTTATAATGCCAGTGCTCGGCTGACTGAGCTGCAAAAGGAGCTGAACCTGCCCAAGAACCGCCTAATATGTGACATGCCCACCAGGTGGAACTCAACGTTGGCCATGCTGCAGCGACTGCACACGCAGCAGAGGGCCATCAATGAGTACCTTTGCGACTACGGCACCAGGACAGGGTCAGGGAGCTTGGTTTTTTTCCCCACGTCAGTGGAGCATGATCAGGGATGCATGCACTGTCCTCTCACCATTTGAGGAGGCCACGAGGATGGTGAGCAGTGACAGTGCATGCATCAGTGACACTGTCCCTCTTGTCCACCTGTTGGAGCATACGCTGCGTGGGATAATGGACAGGGCACTTGAGGCAGAACAGAGGCAGGAAGAGGAGGACTTCTTGCCTCTCAAGGCCCCCTTTATCCGGACAGTGTTCCTTCTGTCCCACCCATCACACAGGAAGAGGATGAGGAGGAGGAGGAGGAGGAGGAGGAGGAGGAGGATTGTGTGAGCATGGAGGTGAGCCTGGCACTCAGCATCAGCAGCAGCAGTCTTTTAGGGATGATGTACAGTCCCAACAAACCAGTGGACTTGTACGTGGCTGGAGGAGGTGGCTGGCGATCATGTCTTCCTCAGTGACCCAGAAGACTCGGACCGAATGCCTCAGCTAACCTACGCTGCATGGCCTCCCTGATCCTGCAAAGCCTGCGGAAGGATCCTCGTGTTCTTCGGATCAAGGAGAGGGACCATTACTGGCTGGCCACTCTCCTTGATCCGCAGTACAAGGGTAAGGTTGCGGACCTTATCTGCCGTCGCAGAGGGAGCAGAGGATGAGACATCTCAGGGAGGCCTTGCAGAAAGGTCTGTGCAACGCGTTCCCAGAAACTGGGAGGCTACAAACTCCTGGTCCTGGGCGACGAGTTGCTGAGGCTTCGGTCAGTGGCAGAAGGAGCGGTGGGGAAGGTGGACGTCTGACCGATGCGTTCAGACAACTTTTTAGTCCGCAGCCCCAAGGTATGATCGGTTCCAGCAACCATCGCCAGCGTCTGATATACATGGTGCAGGAATACCTTGGGGCAAGGTCAGACTTGGACACCTTTCCCACCGAAATCCTCTGGCTTACTGGGTCCTGAGGATGGATCACTGGCCAGAGCTTGCACAGTATGCAATTGAGCTACTGGCCTGTCCTGCCTCCAGCGTTCTTTCCGAACGCACATTCAGTGCTGCTGGAGGATTTGTGACTGATCATAGGGTGCGCCTGTCCACCGCCTCGGTTGATCGACTGACATTCATCAAAATCAGTCTTGGATCACCACCAGCTACCAGGCACCTGAGGCGGATATAACCGAATAATTTTTTAATGTCACATCCCTTCAAGACTGCCTATGCTGATGCTGAGTGACTGTCCTCTTATGTTCACTGACTCTCCTCTTCCTCCTCCTCAATGATCCATGCCACCACACCAGTGCCTAAGGCACAATTTTTCAGCCCCTGTTTAACAGGGCGGGTACTTACAATTTTTTTAAAAAATGCTTCGCAACACATGTGACTGCTGTGCTCCAAGTACAGTATCTGTGAGGGGTTGCAGTGTTTGGCACCAGCACCAGTGCCTAGGCACATTTTTTCAGCCCCTGTTTAACAGGGGCGTGTACTTACAAATTTTTAAAAAAATGCTTCGCAACACGTGTGACTGCTGTGCTCCAAGTACAGTATCTGTGAGGGGTTGCAGTGTTGTGGCACCAGTGCCTAAGCACAATTTTTCAGCCCCTGTTAACAGGGGCGGGTACTTACAATTTTAAAAAAAATGCTTCGCAACACGTGTGACTGCTGTGCTCCAAGTACAGTATCTGTGAGGGCCGGTTGCAGTGTTGTGGCACCAGTGCCTAAGGCACAGTTTTTCAGCCCCTGTTTAACAGGGGCGTGTACTTACAATTTTTTAAAAAAATGACTGCTGTGCTCCAAGTACAGTATATGTGAGGTGTTGCAGTGTTGTGGCACCAGCACCAGTGCCTAAGGCACAATTTTTCAGCCCCTGTTTAACAGGGGCGTGTACTTACATTTTTAAAAAAAATGCTTCGCAACACGTGTGACTGCTGCTCCAAGTACAGTCTCTGTGAGGGGTTGCAGTGTTGTGGCACCAGCACCAGTGCCTAAGGCACAATTTTTCAGCCCCTGTTCACAGCAGGGCCCATTCCTGCGCCCAAAAAGCGTCAAACACAAAATGAAACTCTCAATGTATTTACTTCATCTTGTAGTTATCCTGTACTGCTAGCATTGTGTTGCTGCACTTTCTATTTATACTATTTTCCTGTTATTATTTATCTGTGGAGGATGTTCTTGTGCTAATAAACTCCAGATAACTGCTATTGGTGTGGCAGTGTACTATTGGGTCCTCTTGCAGGATTGGTCATCACTGGAAATGGCAAACTCAACATTTCCAGCAATTTCTTCAGGGATGATTGCTACACATAAGTAACAATCAAATAGTGAAATAAAAAAACTCAATTAAATAAATGAAACAACCCTAAATACAACTCCTCATGCAAAAAAAACAACCTTTAAAGAAATGAAAAAGAAAAATAGATTTTTTTTGCCAAAGTTTAACAAACTAAAATGGGAATTTCCACTTTGGCAAACTTGGTAAATTTGTAGGAAAATAAATTTTGCCCAAATCACTTTGCTTATATCTATTAGAGAATTAAAGGGTAGCTCCACTTTCATGGAAGAAAAATATCACAAATATATATATATATATATATATATATATATATATATATATATATATATATATATATATATATATATATTTCCTGCTTATGTGCTTGGCTCTTTTATTTTCACAAAAGTCTGCACAAATCAAATTATAACCATATCTAAAGGGATTCAGACCCTGGAACTTTCCTCATTATTACCCTGCAAGTGAAACTGATCACGAATCAGGAAGTCACTTCCATTCATTTTCAGTTTGTACATGGACACAGACAAACAGCTATTTCTTCAGAGTAACAAAATGTAGGACTCTGCAACAACGTTTATTAAAATCCCTGCAATGTATATTGACCACACAGAGGTGAATGTTTTTTTCTTAACAAAAGTGGAGTTACTCATTAAAGTGATTATAAACCTTTTTTTTTTAACCTAAAATAAGAAAATATGTTATATTTACCTGCTCTGTGCAATTGTTTTGCACAAATTAGCCGAGATCCTCTTTTTCTGGGGTCCCCCGCAGGCACTCCAGGCTCCTCCTCCTCTGCCCCCCGCTCTTTTGTCATGGCATTTGATTGACAGCAGTGGGAGCCAATAGCTGCCACTGCTATCAATCTGCCCTATGAGTAGAGAGACAGCAGTGAGAGCTACTGCTCTCGTGCACATCCCTGGATTGGATCAGGCTCAGATAACAATAAGGGCTGGGGGCTCCTGCAGCACAGAAGGTTTGTTTTACCTTAACACTTACTGTAGAATGCATTAAGGTAAAAAAAAAACTTGAGGCTTTAGAACCACTTTAAATCTCCAGAGAGTTAAGAAACCAGATGTCTGGAAGACTTGCAGAAATACTTGGATGTTTTACAAAAATGTTGATAGGAATCAATAAGATAAAAACTCATTCTTAATGCCGCTAGGCTCTGTATACCGGCACATTGGAGGTCCCCTCAACCACCTTCGTTAAAGGAGTGGGTCCTCCGGGTAGACCGCATAGCAACAATGGAGGAACTAATCCTCGCTGCACAAGACAAAATCACTAGCTTCTCAGCTACCTGGGAGGCATGGCTTACATACAAAACGTCCCAATCCTACCGAGACTTATTACAACAAACCATATAATTAAGTACTCCTAAACAAATTCATTGAGGTTGGACCTTCCGAGACTCCGAGGGTCCAATGTATGCAGCTGATGGACAGTAGATGGAGAGGATAGCAGATGGGACCCAACCCCCCCTCTCCTCACACCCCCCTCCTCACTCTCTACCCCCCCCCCTCCCCAGCCATTCCCCCTACTATTTTTTTTTTCTTCTTTTCTCTTACTAACTACAATATGAACCCATTAACAGAGGGACAGGGTGCCCGGTTAGGGTGCTACTACCTGACACCGGACCCCATGTCCCTGATTTTAGAAGAGGACAAGTGGGTAAATCTGACCCAATATATTTTTTATACCCTACCAGATGGTTCCGGAAAACTGTTAAACAGTACTCAACTACCTGGAAAGGAGTTATTATGTTCTGAAGAACACATACATCCTAGAGTATTAACCCAATTCGCTCATTAAGGGGGAAATAAAATATACTTAGATCTGGAGTGTTTACTAGATAATTATGATGCTCAGAACATGTGAATTTTTGCTTGAAATATTCTGTAATGGAACCGGTCGCCCATTTTGTTACATTGTTATTCTGTTTCACTATGCTGTACTTTTTCTTTTGTTTTGAAATATTCAAATAAAATCTTTATGGAAAAAAAAAAAAAAACTCATTCTTTTTTTTTGGCAGCGCAGGCAAGTATATGCTAATGTTTGGTTGGTTTGTAGTATACAGCACCTCCACTTTTACATATAAAGGACCCAGCATGGGGCTGCATGTTTGATTTGCCTAATGAAAAGTCCTGTTTAGCAATTTTTGTACTTGTATGTTCTACAGAAGGACAATATAAAACGACAGCTCCACATTCATGAATAAACAGACAGGGGGCAGTAGAGCACAGACATACTGTTGCTAATACCAGATTACAGCAGTAATACACAGAGGTCAACCAACCATTAAAATTCTGCCTGTCTTGATTTTCTGACTTATCAAATGAAACTAAATGAGCATCACAATGTCATTAGCTGTTGTTGGAATGACTGCATAGTCCTAAATTCGCTTTGCAATGAACACACAAAAGCAGCCAGAAGCTAAAACCTTCAACTAATAAAAATGAAGTGCTAGTCTTTGCCAAATATCTCAGAAGACAAGAAACGAATAACTGTGAAAATGAAGATTCCTGTAAAATGTTTTAGATGACCCAAATTGCTAAAGTATTATCTTATGTTTACATCTGTTATTGCAAGCACTATGTGCTAAATAATGATTGCTGATAAAAGAAAGGAACACTATTATGTGAAAGAAGAGTATTCAATAAGCCATCTATTCTTTTCATTTATTTACGTATATATTGTTTAGCCTATTAACTATTTTTCTAGTATATCCTCAGAAAGTACCAAAGTCCACTGTGCACACATAAATGCCATATAAAATACTTTAAAAAAAAGTAAAACATGAATTGTGAATTTTAAATGTTGCTTTGGGGTGGAAAATGTGCAGTCACAATCTCATGTACAGTTGCACAAATCAAAGTCTGCCTAGTATTCCAAAGCCATTCAAGCATTGTTGTCGGCTTCTGCCCAGCTTATACAGGATAACATGTTTGTTTTGTCTAGGGTGATCCAATAAAGAGTAATACTTATCTTAATCCACTGCCCTGGTCTGGTGCTCTGGTCTAGCTCCTTTCTGCCCTGGCCACACAATGGGGGTCTTTAGCTGTCTTCAGAGCGTCTGGGCTTCTGGCCTGTTTTGTAACTTTAGGAAGAATGAAGCTACCTCTAAGGTATGCCTCCTCTCAAGTGGCAGTTAAAGTATAACTGATGGGAGTTTTTTTTAGATTTACAGTAGGTAGAGTGAATGCCAGGTTTTCTTTGCTCTCTATTTATCCTGGTGACTATTATGACCAAAACTGAAAGAAAATCGCAACTTTTGATCTGTCACCAGAACAGGAATAGAGGGTAAATCTTTCAACATGGACACTAATTTTAGTGACAACCAGGGATTTCCCTCAATATGGAAGAATCTCCTTTGCCTTCCTATTATGGCTATGGGACGGGTGGAAGGAAATCTCCCTAGTTGGATACAGATAGTAAAAAAAAAAATATAAACCTCCCTTACTCTATCCAAAATAAAAATAAAACGTTCAGTTTTTTTTGAAAATAGTTTATGACTAAATTTAGTTTAAACAGTTAACGACCGCGCCAGAGCTGAATGACGGCTACAGCGTGGCTTGATAACTCTGGCGTACATTGATGTCCTCCCAGAATCCCACTCCTGCGCACACCCGGGAATGTCTGTGACCACCGGGTCCTCTCACGGATCACGGTAAATGGCCGCTGACAGTGGCTGTTTACCACATGATCGCTCCGTCAAATGACGGAGCGATCACTTGTAAACTAACCGGCATCACGTCCGGTTCCTCTCTCCCTTCTCTGTACCGAGAGGTACAGTGTGAGTGGAGAGGGGAGAGATCAGTGGCAGCAGCGCTGTGGGCTGGATCTGTAGTGCCCACAGAGCTATGTGCCCATGGCAGCCTCATCTGTCCATCCATGCTCAGCCATCCATACTCGGCATACTCATCCATCCATTCATGCTCAGCCATCCATACTCAGCATACTCATCCATTCATCCATGCTCAGCCATCCCATCCACCCCATCCATACTCAGCCATACCCAGCCATACTCAGCCATACCCAGCAATACTCACCCATACCCAGCAATACTCAGCCATACTCAGCCGTACCCAGCCATACTCAGCCGTACCCAGCCATCCCTTCCAAACCCAGCCGTACTCAGCCGTACCCAGCCATCCCATCCATACCCAGCCATACCCTGCCGTACTCGGCCGTACCCGGCCATACCCGGCCATCTGTCCACATCAAGGCAGCAGCATCACCATTGCCATCAATGCAGCAGCCTCACCATTGACATGAATGCAGCAGCCTCACCATTCCCATCAATGCAGCAGCCTCACCATTGCCATCAATGTAGCAGCCTCACCGTTGCTATCAATGTAGCAGCCTCACCACTGCCATAAACGCAGCAGCCTCACCATTGGCATCAATGTAGCAGCCTCACCATTGCCTTCAATGCAGCAGCCTCACCATTGCCATCAGTGCAGTCTGATCTGTGGCTGCAGCTGATTAGCTGCAGCAGTTGATCAGGGAAAATCTTCCAACATGTCCTTTCAACAAAAGTCAAACATGCAGGGATAGCCACACACTGTTCAAAGTTTGTCGGTTTAGCAAAAAACAGGCACATTTTGATCGGTGTGTGGCCCTCCCCACTCGTTTGATTGAATTCTGTTGTTGGGACATACTTGAAGATGGTCCTGGATCAGAAAGCTGCAGCCGAAGATCAGGGTATTCTGACAGCAGAGGTAGCCACTGTCCGAATACAATTTCCTGGTGAGGGGGAATTTCTTCCATCTACCTCGTGTGTGTGGATGAAGAAAGTTGTTTTTTTGTTTTGTTATTTAGGTTCAATGGCTAAATGAAAAAAAAAAGAACTAAAAGCTGTGTATGACTTGCTTTACATATACTTTACATTTTTCAATTTCCTTACTGTAATGGTTATTTTTCGAAGCTGTATTCTCTTTAGGTGGTGTGACCAGTTTAGGTGCCAACTGTGCTTAGCAGAGTTCTCCTTTCTTATTTTTGTCTTGTGACAGGTCTGTTCTTATTCTAGACAGCCTTGACAACTCTTCTGTCATTTTACAAGAACAGGGTGTGAAACACACCTGTCAAAAATGGCTGACAAGTTTTCTACAATAAACTGCAATCCGGCACACTCATACTTTTGAAAGTGTCCTAAATCCTGCTAATCCTTAGTGCCAGCGTGATACCTTCATTATCTGAATGATTTTCTTCGCTCTGTTCCTCTTGATGTACACCTGTATGGACTGCTTACAAAGCAAATTAACACTCAAACCTTGCAGCAGTTTTTCTATTCTTACAAAAATTCTAAATAAGTGTAATATGTAACTTTATTAGTCTTTAATAAAATCTGGGACTTCTGTGGGATGCAGTGCCAGCTTTGGAGAAATCTTTAGAAATAACAAGCTTTACTGGTACTAAAGCTCTTCCTTGCAAGCACCACATATACTGTATCCAAAGCATATATAACTAGGAGGAAAGTGGGGCCAAACAGTGCCCACTAGATCGTGCATCTATAATACCCATTGATAGAAGGTAATGTCTCAATCATATTAAGTCACTATGTGGTAACTGCAATTTATTTTTGTGTTTTTTCTGTCTGATCTTGTGCACTATGTTTTGATGCAGTTTTTGAGAAAACTGGAATTTGATAAGGCATCAGCCCTTTATGGGCCCTATGATGAATAAGGGAATAAGGACCAGAAGAGCCCAGAAGCATAAGAATAAAAGGCAAGAAAGACAGTCAAGTTGCACAATAAGAAGCAGAGGCAGGAAGACCATTGGC
Organism: Lithobates sylvaticus; assembly: GCA_028564925.1. Taxonomy (NCBI): domain Eukaryota; kingdom Metazoa; phylum Chordata; class Amphibia; order Anura; family Ranidae; genus Lithobates; species Lithobates sylvaticus. The sequence goes on from CM053027.1 coordinate 510,374,786, forward strand.
ACACACTGAGGTTGATTTACTAAAATTGGGGGGTGTAACATCTGGTGCAGCTGTGCATGGTAGCCAACCAGCTTCTAACTTCAGCTTATTCAATTAAGCTTTGATAATACAACCTGTAAACTGATTAGTTTCTATGCAGAGCTGCACCAGATTTTGCACTCTTTAGTTTTAGTATATCAACTCCACTGTGCAGCTGCATAAGAGATCTCTAGGCCTATTTTTATTTAAAGGAGGTGTACAGCCAAAGCTTGTTTGGCTGTACTTCTCTTATGGATCACAGGAGTGCAGTTCGTTTTGCATTCCTGTGATCCGTTTTCAGCAGAGAGCGGGCTGAAGTCCGCTTTCTGCTGACGTCACAGAAGTCAGTCCAGGCACCACGTCATTGCAACAATGGAAGTTGGGATCCACCAGGTGCCTGGACTGAAACACGGCCCAGCCTCTCAGAGGGCCGCTGAGAGCCTGAGCCCCTCCACAGCCCAGCACTCCAGTGAGGGAGGAGGAGGCAGAATGGAGAGCCGCTGAGTGACAGTCAGCAGCTCTCTGCTTGGGGAGCTGTCAGAACTGAGCGATCAGCGGTGTTCGATCCCTCGATTCTCAGTGTAAAGGCATCAGGGGACAGATGCAAAATTGGACCGATGCTGCATCCACCTAGGTATGTATAAATCTGAAAAAACATACAAATCCATACTTCTTTTAATGTTGGATGTGCATGGGTTGTGATTCCCTTCTGCTGCTGTATAGGCTTGGACACTGCTCACTCACAGTATGTGTCAGTGAGAAACCTAAGGCATTCTTCATGATGCCCTAACTGTGCTTCCGGTTTATAATATGCAATTGTGGTTTATATACAATACAGGGCAAATATAAAGAAGGCAATTCCCATATTCAATTTAAATGCACCAGTAATGCAAGCCTGCAATGCAAACCATGCAATACAGCAATACCATACCATATGGTATACAATACCAAATAATTACATCAAATGGAGATTCTACTTTTCAGTAGGTTTAAGAAGTCTATAAAATTTGCTGTTTTTTTTTTCCAGCTTCACTGGTGTTCTTTCATGACTATTACACAGTGCATAAATCATAACCAACAGTTCCAGAGATCCCTTCTGTGCAGAAAACTATGTCTAATAAATGAGCAGAGCTTATCCGTCTTATTAAATGAAGACACTGCACATTGTTTTATCTCCAGGAAAGAGCCAGGGTTGTGTGAGGTACAGTGACAGAGGCTAACAATACAAAATTCCCAAGTGGTTAAGCCGGAAAATAGCTTCTGCTATACTTTTCTGACTGTATGACTCCAAGTACAAATGAATGCTTCATCCTTTCAAATTCTAGAATTCTTTATTATAAAATGACTTGTCACATTTATAACTGTTTAATGCTTAACACAGATCACAAGTTTACTTTTCTAACGTTATCTGTCTGTACCATGTTTGGTCTACTCATTTACCCGATTAAAAAAAAAAAAATGTAATGGTTGCTATATGCATCAACAGAATAGCTGAACTCCTAGTCATTCATAATGTAGTACAGAGTAGATTGTGGCATACTTAGGAAAGAGGCCATGTATACAAATGTTTTTTTTTTTTTTATTAAACTGCATGTAAAGCCAAAACTTTTTGTTTTAGTTTTGAATAAAATGTGGACAGAGGTCCTGCCAAGCTTATATTGCTTCACGTGTCCCCACTGGGGAGACTTATACCTCTCTATGGTAAGAGACCACGGCCATAGTTTCCAGTGCAGAAAGTGATGGGAAATCCAATATTTTTAAGTTGTCACAGGAACAGAAGGTAAAAGAAATCTTAAAATGGGGAAAAGTTTCTATGATTGGGGCCATACACCTGAGGGGCTGCCATGAGAACAAACCAGCCCTAGAAATAAATACAATAAATGGAAGTGGTATGCATAGGCCTAAGTATCTAAATGTGGCCAGCACATGTGGCCACAGTAAAGAACTTCGAAGCAGGTTTGTATTTTGCGATTATTTTGCTAGTTGGCTGCCTCTCAGGGGATCTAGGGTGCACATTTAAAGGTCAACTTTGTTAACAGTGAATGTGTCCGTTAAGCCAAGTCTAAGTTGTATTTGAAACATATCCCAGCTTGTGTTGAGTAACCACTAGACTTGTCTTGATTTTCAAGGACAGTTCTTGTTTTAAAATAGAAATATGTCTCTGATTACTTGGCTGAAAATTAACCCAGTCCTTGCCTGCTTCACTAGAGAGTAAGTGGACCAGCTCACTGAACAGACACTCATACAAAGTTGCAAAGGTGATCCTTTGTGAGCAAATATGTATCATGCATCACTGATTTTCCATAAGGTAGATCAGCCTAATTTATTTTATTTTTTTCATTCTTAACAAAGTCACCTGTGGCAATTCATTCCTTGCAGCTGACCCTAATCAGTAGTGGACAGGTGGTATCAGAGATTATAAGGCAGCCCCCCCCCCCATATGCCCAATTAAGGATGTACTGTATTTTCATAATAGTAAAACAAGTGTAACTCTAGTCAAAACTGTAGCATCGTTCCACTACCATGGAGATGATATGGTGGCACATGGCACAGTCTAACCATATAAGAGACACAAGTTTGTGTACTTTAGTGGCATACCTTTATACAACAAGTCTGAATGAGTATATAGGGGTTGATTTACTGTAGGCAAATAGGCTGTTCACTTTGCAAGGGAAGTTACACTTTGCTAGAAAATTTGCCCAGAGCTTAATAAATGGCTCTTATGACTTCCATCATCCAATAATGTACAAGCAAAAAAACATTTTATTTTTCCTTGCTCGTGATTGTGTATTCTTTGTAAAGTGAAATTTCACCACATTCACTGGTGGAAATTGAACAGCTTGGTGAATAGCCTATTTATCTTTAGCAAATCAACTCCAACATGTCTACATAGTTTTGTATATTGAGTCACACCTGGGTGTGTTTTGATATGAGTTTCATACAGGTACTGCAACGTTGGATGTCTAAGCCTATTTTTGTGTTCCTGAATTTCACTTGAAAATACTTGGTTGTCCTAACTGAGTCTGATATCCTGCACAGCCCTACATATCACCTTCAGTGCAGTGTCAGCCCTGTAAGGCAACCGAAGTGTTAAACATCTTGTTAGTCTGAAATATTCAAATGAGTCTTTTAGATGTAACTGGAAGAAGTAATTTTAAGCTCTGGTAGGACAGATAGGGTAATCACTGCAGGTGAATTTATCATCACAAAGGAGAAAGAAAAGTCGCCTAAGGAAGCCACTGAGCAGTCGCAGGCAGAAGACTTTCTTCACGTTGCCTGGATACAATGATAGCTTTCACTGCAGTGGCACGTGTCACTGACAGCAAGTGGGGCTGTGTGACATTCCAGACTTAAGCTTCACCCCTGAGAAGACCAGGAGGCTTCATAAACACGTCATGCTTATCCTTGTAAATCACAAATTCATGTTAGTTCACCAGCACACATCATTTCAGACGTGCTTTGTAAGAAAGCTGATTCGCTCCGAAGCGTGAGGAGTCACATATGACACGCTTACACTACCTGGCTATTACTTGTCTCTCGCAGTCTACCTTCAGTGCAAACGTAACATTTTAATAGATATTATCTTCAAATCTGAACACAATACATTTATCATTAAAGAAAAGTTGTGCAAAGAAAAACCTGTATTTTGGCTGCCATTTGTTAAACTCCTTTGATAAAATGCAAGCAGACTGGCTGAATCGATGCTTTGTGAGTCAATGACCCACAAAAAAATATAAATCCAATAAAAACAGTGCTCTTTATCTATGTTCTTGTCTCGGACACAAACAGTACCGGAACCAGAAGATTAACATGACATGTAGAGATTTTTTAATGTGTCACACCAGCAATGCAAACTGCAGAGGTGTGAATGCACCCCTAATGCCCCATACATAATTGCAAATGGGCCCTTAACAATTGAGACCCGGCGGGGGTTCCCGGCGATTAGTTGTTGGAAGCAGTCCCCCAATGGGAGGCTGACATACATTTCGTGTCCAAGGCCATTCATCACCCGTTCACCACATCTGCATTTAGCTTCAAGAGTATTTCTACCACTAATCGCAGGAAACCACTGCTGGGTCTTCCACATGTGGTGAGGGTAGGGATGGGCGAACGTTTTGGCCTGAGCATAAGTTCGGGCTGAACTTTGGTTGTTCGGATGTTCTGCTAACACCGAACAATATGCTGGGTTCAGGGCAAATTTGAAAGCCGCCGGAACACCGTTAAAGTCTATGGGACACTAACATGTAAAATCAAAAGTGCTCAGACCCCCACAACCACTGGGCAAGGGTTGTGGGGATGAAGCCCTTGTCCCCATCAACATGGGGACAAGGTACTTTGGGGGGCTACCCCAAAGCACCCTCCATATGTTGAGGGCATGTGGCCTGGTACGGTTCGGGGGGGGGGGCTTTCTCATCCTCTTTTCCTGTGACCTGCCAGGTTGCATGCTCAGATAAGGGTCTGGTATGGCGCAGGGTTGCCCTTAAAATCCATATCAGACCTGAAGGGTCTGGTATGGATTTTGGCGGGGACCCCTACGCCTTTTAAAAAAAAAAATGGTGCAGAGTTTCCCTTAATTTCCATATCAGACCCGAAGGGCCTGTTATGGATTTTAGGGGGACCCCCACACAATAATTTTTTTAAATTTTGGTTCAGGGTTCACCTTAATATTCATACCAGACCCAAAGGGCCTGGTAATGGACTGGGGGGGTCCCATGCTCTTTTTTTCAATGAGTTGTATCTATATTGCTGAGACCCCACAATTCATTATAGCCAAGATCAGTTTTAGATGACAATTTTTCCTTTATAAATGTCATTTTGCTGTGGTACTGTTCTAAACACGGGAAAAATGCGCCACTTTACAGGCATACCATAGGCACCCCAGGCACGATATTTAAAATAGAGCTTTCTTTTGGTGGTATTTGATCACCTCTGCGGTTTTTATTTTTTGCGCTATAAACAAAAGAAGAGCGACAATTTTGAAAAAAAACACCATATTTTTTACTTTTTGCTATAATAAATATCCCATTTTTTTTTAAAAAAATATTTTTTTCCTCAGTTTAGGCCGATACGTATTCTTCTACATATTTTTGGTAAAAAAAATCGCAATAGGCGTATATTGATCGGTTTGCGCAAAAGTTATAGCGTCTACAAAATAGGGGATAGATTTATTGAATTTTTTTTTTTTTCTGCGATTTTATTTTTTTCGTGACTGCGACATTGCGGCGGACACTTCAGACACTTTTGACACATTTTTGGAACCATTCACATTTACACAGCGATTGTTGCTATAAAATTGCAATGATTACTGTGTAAATGTGACTGGCAGGGAAGGGGTTAACTCTAGGGGGCGCTGGAGGGGTTAATATGTTCCCTAATAGAAGTGATTCTAACTGCGAGGACGTCATATGACGCCCACCCAGGATGGTAGATCCACCTTGTGGGCGTCATATGACTATAGTGCGGTAATGAAGTGGTTAAAGGAATATTTCATTTTTATTGTTTCACTTTAAGCATGAAAAAAATCACTGCTTCCGAAAAAAACTGCAGTTTTTAAAAAAATTTGCTATTAATACATGTCCCCTGGGGCAGGACCCAGGTCCCCAAAAACTTTTAAGGACAATAACTTGCACATAAGCCTTTAAAATGAGCACTTTTGATTATTCGTGTTCGTTTCCCATAGACTTTAACGGTGTTCGTGTGTTCTGCCAAATTTTTTGCCTGTTCGAATGTTCTGCTGCGAAACGATCAGGGGGGTCTTCGGCTCATCCCTAGGTGACGGTGGGGTCTAAAGCTGAACTCCAAACTAATGCAGCTTTATATTCATTAATACATCATTGAAGCTTAATTCCATCTATGTTTTTTTTTTTTGCATAGTTCAATTGGTCCAACTTGGCTACTATGTAGCAGGGCAGCCATTCAGCACAGGATCTGGAAGACAGTGAGGATCACTTTAGTGGCAGTGACTACGACCATGATTTTCTGCTTCTGCATGAACAGTGTACTGATTAAACTAAAATTGTTTGTTCTGGTATCGTACTAGCAAAATTTTCATGTTTGTCCCTTCAGAAGATTTTGCACAAACTTTTGTGATTGGCTCTCGAACACTCTGCTCAGTGTTTCAGCTGCTGGTTGTTTTGGCTGTTTCCTCTGCTTTCCAAAGAACTGGAGAACTCTTTGGAACAGGTGTGAAGCAATGCAAATAGCAGCATGAACATTTATACAGCCCTGGCCAATTCCAGGGAGGATGGGCTTGGAGGCTGCTGGGAGCCTGTATAAATACTCTGAGACACTGAGCTGCTGGGTTTTTGCCTGCTTGCTGCCCTCCAGCACAGTGCTGCCATCTGCGTGCTGTTCATAAAGCCTTAGGTGGGTGACCTGAGGGCCCAGATGCTGAAGCTACAGAGAGCTGAGTGAGGGGATGTCTTCTGAAGATCTAGTCTGATATAACAGGGGAAAGGTGTTGGAAGGAGGCAACCGACTTTCCCTGGACATTTATGAGTACAGACTGCTGCGCGAGATCTTAGAGACTTTTGTGCTGCCGCCACCCCTCTTGTGCTAGAGAGTCAGCTGTGTGTTTGGCCATAGGGGACATCGGCTGGTGTCCTGGAGTTCTTATCTAGAGAGTCTATCTAGTGCTTTGTGAAGGGACTCTGCTCTGGTTGGTCTAAATAAAGAAGGCTGCTTTTGACTGCTTCTCCTTGCTATTGCAAGGACTTCTGCTTCAGATTTTCAGAAAGGAGTTCTCAACCTGTACATAGTTCTCTTTTTTGGAGTATCCGACTAAATTCCCTCAACTAGACATGTGCAGAATGAAAAAAATTGTTAGTTTAGTTAAATTCCATTTAATTCGTTTTCGGAATTAGTTTTGTTTATTTGTATTAGAATTTGAATTTGAATTCTGATCGATTCGAAAAGTTTTCAAATCAATTTCTAAAAGTTTTCGAATTTGAATAGTTTTCCAATTTCCAAAGAGAATAAAATAGAATAAAAAATAAAGGAAGAGAATAAAAAAAAATATAATAGTATATAAAAGAATAAAATAGAAAATAAAAGATTAGAATATAAAAGAGTAAAAGAGAACAAAATAGGATAGAAAATAAAAGAACACAGCAGAATGGGATAGACTAGAAAAGGAAGGAATATAATAGAATATAATAGAATAAAAAAAGGAATATAATTAAATAGAAAGATTATAACCATCTTCTGAAATTCAAATAGAAGATAAAAGAATAGAATTAAAAAAACATTAGAATAGAATTAAAATAGAATAGAAATAATATAACTATTTTCCAAAATTCAAATAGAATCAATTTGAATAGACTAGAAAAAAATAGAGTAGAATAGAATAGTAAATAAACAACAACAGAATAGAATAGAATGAATATAACCATTATCCTAGTCTATTCTATTATTTTATATTCTATTCAAATTCTAATGAATTCTATTTGAGTTTTGGGAAATGGTTATATTCTTTCTATTCTATGCTATTGTTTTTTTAACCGTATTCTTTTTCTATTTGTTTTTTCTATTATTTTATTTTTCTATTCTATGCTTTTCTATTCAAATTTACTCTATTTGAAATTCAAATTTTGGAAGATGGTTATATTCTTTTTATTGTATTATATTCTATTCTGTTGTTTTTTCTATACTATTCTGTTATTTTCTATTCTAATCTATTATTTTCTATTCTATTCAAATTCAAATTGATTCTATTAGAATTTTGGGAAATGGTTATATGCATTCTATATTTCTTTTCTATTCTATTATAGTCTATTCTATTCTTTTTTTTTTGATTCGATTCTTTTCTTTTCTTATGTATTTGAATTCAAAATGATTCTATTATTTTTTTTCTATTATATTTTGTTCTGTTTTACTCTATTATATTATATTCCTTTATTTTCTGTTATATTATTTTCTATTCTATTTTTCTCTAGTCTATTCCTTTGTTTTCTATTCTATTTTATTCTCTTTGGAAATTCGAAAACTATTCAAAATTGAACCATTCTAATACGAAAAAAAATTGAATTTGAAAATAATGCTAAAACTATTAAAATTTTGTCCAATTTTTTTCTTTTTCGTTATTTCGGATTCGTTTAAATTCGGTACTATTGTAATTCGGAAATTTGGATACATCCGAATTTCCAAAAACTAAAATTTGTTCGAATTTCAATTCGGAACGAAATGAACCACACATGTCTACCCTGAACCCTATCCCAGTTACTCCAAAAATAAAAACAACAGAAAAGTACACCTCTAGACTGATTATTGAGGAAAAGAGTGACTGTGATTGTGTGCCTGAAAGTCTACAGGGAAAAGAACCTGGGCCATTCACAGAAGCTCCTTCAGGTGTAGCGCTACATACCCCACCTGGCCGATCCCCCGTAACCTGGAAATCACTAAGGAAGACACCGCTACACCAGTGAGCTCCACTTGCTTTCTGGTCCCATACAAAACGGCTGCATTCTGAACAGAGGAGGTAGACCACTCGACACGGTCACCATTCAAAGAATGAATGCAAAGAGTTCTCTAAACAAGGTGGAAAGCATGGCATACCTGCCCACCTCTCCACCTTGTCCATTTAGAGAACACTTTGCACTACCGCGGTTGTGGGGTAGTTTCAGGGCAGCTCCATTCATTTAACTGGGTCACGACAGGGGGTTTAATTCCTGCTCCAGCCACACCCTGGCTTCTGCCTTTGCAACTTAAGGGATAGCAATAGGAGGGTGGAAAAAATACAGCTCAACCACATGTTTTTACACCCCCCTCCCCCAACCACTAGTGTAAAGAAGCCCGAAATTTGTTGCTCATAGTGGAAGGTTGCATTATTCATGTTATGTGACATAATTTCTTGATAAAGGGAAAAGGACATTCCATATATTTCATTTCCTGTGTTATTTTTGTTTTCTTGATCCTTTCCGTAAAGTGGTGACTATGATGGAAAAATATTAATGTTCATTGCCATTATTCTTCATAAATGACTAACTGAGGTTTTGATCGGCTGTCAACTATTTTTATAAGGGTCATTTGTTTGGATGACAGATGTAGGACTGTGTCACATAAAAGTGCTTGGGAAAGTTTAATTCTGGAATATTCCAAGGAAAGTTAAAGTGGTGCTAAAATTCTACTCAAGATGAAGGCAATGATGACAAACAAAGGCATTTTTGATACATAAGCTTGTATGGTATGCTTAGTACAAGTTTTATGAACAAAGATAGTCAATGGCACACATCCTAGCTAGGGTTACAGCCTGTCTTACCTGAAATAGGCTTTGACAAAGTAAATGGCAGCAGGATGTTTGTATCTACTGCATGAACATTAAATGGCATTTATGATTCATGTACCACCATCATAAGGCCATCAAGTTCTACTTATACATTTAATGATAGTATAAATATCATCCACCTACAGAATTACAAATAATGCTTTAGCTGTACTGACTATCATCACAAATTCTTGGCTGTACACTGCTTTTTATGTGCAGCGTTCAGTAATTATTCAACTCCTGAAGCCTTTAAAAGCTGGAACATCGAGTTTTCTAGTTTTGGACAGAATAGGGAACAATTGGAACATCTGTCAGATTTCTACTGCTAACCAGGACTCCGTTACAGAGAATTACCCTTTCTTCCTGCCCTGCTGTGAGAATTGCCCTTAACTTATTCCTGTGACTGGCAGGCATGTACTGGCCATCGAGACTACCGGGAGTTTCCCGGTGGGCTAATGGCTCAGTGGGCTGGTCAGGCGCAGTCATGGAGCCGGTCCTCACTGACAGCGAGTGATCACGATTTCACTCCTGTCACCAAGGAGCAGCTGCCAACACTTGTTGGAGGGAGGATTAGGCTTTCTGCTCCCTCCAGCCTGCAGGGGGAGATAGGCAGCCGGCAGACTTTCCTTCCTCTCTCCCCTTATCACTTGTCACTTATCACATGACTGGAGAGAGGAACGAGAAGCTGCATTCAGAACTGTGAGTACACGTGGGAGGGGGAGGAGAGGGGGACCACTCTGATGTTAGGGGGTGCTGATGGGGACTCTGATGTAAGGGGGCTGCTGATTGGTACACTCTGATGTAAGGGGGCTACTGATGGGGACACTCTGATGTAAGGGGGCTGCTGATGGGGACACTCTGATGCAAGTGGGTGCTGATAGGGACCACTCTGATGTAAGGGGTGCTGATGTGGACCACTCTGATGAAAGAGGCTGCTGTTGGGGACACTCTGATGTAGGGGGGCTATTGATGGGGACACTCTGATGTAAGGGGGTGCTGATGGGGACACTCTTATTTAAGAGTCTGCTGATGGGAACACTCTGATGTGAAGGGGGTGCTGATAGGGACACTAAAATTAAAGTGGGCCGGTCTGGATGAAGTCCAGGGCCACATTTGTCCCAGTCCAACCCTGGTGACTGAAATTGACAGCGTTGTGCATCCAGCCACAGTTACTGTAGATAATAGCTGACTGTGCACAGTAAAGAATAGCTGTGGTTGCGGACAGCCTGTCATTGCACTGTACAGGCTCAGCATCCACAGCTATCCACATACAGCTGTCAATCTCAGCCACAGGAATCTGTAGATTCTTGTGACTGGGATTCATTGCGTGGCTAAACGCCCACGTGAAAGCAGCCTTAAGGTAGATTTACCGTCTATTTTGCCCTGTTTACCGTTATCACAGGAAGTAAACGTGAAAAAATATAAAACATTGTGGGTTGTCACCAGAACAAAAATAGATGGGAAATCTTCCAATGGGAACACTAGTTTTGGTGATCCTGGTGACAGCCAGAGATTCTCTCAGTTTGTCTGGGACAGAAAATAAAGGAAAATTTCCCCAATGGGACACAGATAGCAAAAAAAAACCTCACAGAGGTTATAACTAGGGATGCACAGATACCGGTATCGGTGCCGATTTCAAGCATTTGTGTGAGTATCCATACTCGCCCACATGCTCCCGATACCGAAACCGATACTTTGCGGTGTGATTTGCATCAATAGAACATTAATGGGCATAAATCGCACTGCAAAGAATCACGAGATTTCCCCCACTGCTCCTGTGTGTGTATAGAAAGGAATTAAAGCGCCAGATCACACTGGTACGACATATGCTCCGACTTTGGGAGCCAAAATCAAATCAATGGTTCCCTATGAGAGCCATCTTAACTGGTCCGACACAAGTCGGTCTGACTTTAGAAAAGGTTCCTGCACTACTTTGGTCCGACTTTGGTCCGTTTTAAGCCCACTGAATATCACTGAAGTCAAATCAAAGTTGAATCCTGGTCCTAATCATCCGACTTGTGACATCCGACATGGTGATAACAGCAGCAAGAAAAGGAATTTATGTCACAATGGAATTGTTTTGATTGGTTGAGGCTGGGTTCGAACTTGTACGACAAATGCTCCGACTTTGGGAGCACATGTCGCATGAAGTGTAAAAATCAATGTTTCCCTATGAGAGCCGTCCTAACTGGTCCGACACAAGTTGGTCCGACTTTGAAAATGTTCCCTGAACTACTTTGGTCCGACTTTGGTCCTACTTAAGCCCATTGAATATCAACGAAGTCAGATCAAAGTAGGATCCTTGTCCTAACTATCCGACTTGTGACATCCGACATGGTGAATACAGCAGCAGTAAAAGGAATTTATGTCACTCTGGGATTGTTTTGATTGGTCAAAGGACAAGTCGTACTATCTCAAAGTGGGAGCAAAATCTTATCTTGTTCATGCAAGTCGGATGGAAGTAGGACCGATGTAGGACAGATGTAGCAGGGCAAAGTAGATGACAGTCATACAACAATCATGTTGTACCAGTGTGAACCCAGCCTCAAGGACAAGTCTGACTATCTCAAAGTTGGTGCAAAACTGTATCCTGTTCATTCAAGTCGGATTGAAGTAGGACTGAAGTAGGACCGATGTCGCAGGGTAAAGCAGGATGACAGTTGTACTATCCGACTTGTACTATCCAACTTGTGACATCCGACATAGTGATTACAGCAGCAGTAAAAAGGAATTTATGTCACACTGGGATTGTTTTGATTGGTCAAAAGATAAGTCGTACTATCTCAAATTCGGAGCAAAATCTTATTTTGTTCATTCAAGTCGGATGGAAGTAGGACTGAAGTAGGACCGATGTAGGACCGATGTTGCAGGGAAAAGTAGGATGATAGTCGTACAACAGTCATGTTTTACCAGTGTGAACCCAGTCTGAGGCCGTACCATGAACCGTACCAGGCCGCATGCCCTCAACATGGGAGGGTGGGTGCTTTGGGGCAGGGGGGCCTGCGCACCCCCCCCACCCCAAAGCACCATGTCCCCATGTTGACGAGATAAAGGGGGCTTCCAGATTCCAATAAGCCCCCTGCTTATTTTCACATGTCATGTGACATGAGCTCCCAACGTCGGAGCATTTGTCGTACCAGTGAGAACCCAGCCTAAATCACAATCAAAATAGCTGTTTGCTAAATATTAGCACTCTTGAAGTATCTGTGTCTGCTGATTTCAATTGCAGGGGAATGTGCTTTCTTGCATGTTCCTTGAAGAATCCTGTAGTGAGGTAAACATGGAGGCTGTCATTGCTGAACTACTTTAGAAAATGCTGATTGGATGGCTATTATGTGGAAGCTGTGTCTCGATACTTGCAGAGTCACCAATCCTAGAAACAAGCATCCACCAAGTTGAGCATTTGGGAACTTAGTACCACTGATCAACCTTTATGTCCCAGGTCAGTGACTTGGAAAACATCAAAGTCATGGGATCAGTATGACAGCCCGGCAGTTGGAATCTTCACAAAAAGTCAGCCTTTGTATACACCAGAATACTTCAAGTGACACCCAAAACAGTTTTGTTGTTTGCTAATGTCTGCCTAGCATTACTTACTGTAGGAAACCTAAGATCTTACGGACTTCATGGCCACTTGTATAATTGTTGTAATACTGCACATAGATCTAACTCAAACGGCTGCAGTAAAGTATAACAGTAAGCTTGTCAATGACACACCTACTCAGATAACATGATCATGCCATTAAAAACCTCCAGCAGGGAGATGGATTACTCCTAATATCCTTTAACAACACACAAGATATTTAGAGAAGAAAAATCGCTGGAACAAGATTTCCCAAGCTCTTCATAATGAGCAGGCTCAGTGTTCTTATGGAAAAAGAAGATAGATGGCATGTGATTATCTAAATTAGGAGTCATGCTTGGGAAATGACTTATAGTAATTAAAATGATTGGCGGTCATAACCTGTCAGCATTGAAATCAAAATGAAGTGCAGTGGGGTCTATCTAGACTATAAGATGCAGAACATCTAAACTTCGGAAGTAAAGAAAGTTTAACGAACAATGACTTAAACCTAAAAAAAAAAAAACGTGTTAGCCACGGTTTAGTGGTTCGGTAAGCTATCATCAGTCTCTCCCCAAGCTTATAATCAATTATGCTGTGTATATTTGAATAATCAGCTAATTTTATTGCCCAGCATATTAACTTAGCGCAATAATGAGGCAGCATATCACGTCACTGTAATTTAGCGGAAAGAACCCCTGCAGAAGACTATATAGCTGACATGGCTTATTTCTGTTACATGTGTCTTATTCTAGGATGACCTCTGTGGATAACTTCTCAACACAACCATTGGAACTTATATTAGCATAAAAGCAGGGTAAATGTGCGTCTTTCTCTGGTTTGATAAATACCAAGTAGCTTATGCAGGCATTTAAAATAGGTATAACCGGGAATCCATCTATCTCAGGTGCCAAACTGACAAACATAGCTAGCTGTCTGCATCCTAGAAGTGAACCGATGGCTGCAGAGCCAAGCTGTCCATCCATTTATTTCTATGGTGGCCCATTAATTTCTACAGCAGCAGTGTTTGCCAAACAAAACAATAAATCTATTATTAAGTAAATCTAAACCCTATGTGGATAAGATTATTTTTGCTAAAGCATTGTGCATCATAAATGTTAAATAATTAGTAAACAAAAGTTTTGAGAGAAGCTCATATGGGAGACAGTTATCTCTGTAACAGGAAGTTTGTTTATGGCAGGATCACCAGGGCTTCTGTTAATGAAAGCATGAAATTTAGAAAGAAAATGGAACATTTTTGTAATTATTTGACACCTATTAAAACTTTCATGAGATTCAGAGAAATTTATATGACATTTTACATCTACTTTAAACCCCAACTCTGGGTAAATAACAAAAATATTCCTTGCAGTGGGAATGTCCCTGCCCTGCAAGGGCTAATAACTTGTTTTATCTAGGGAATAGGGGTAAGTTTTACTTACCTGATTCTCTGCTCCCCCGGCAGGCAGTGCTCCCCCACGATCCGATGGTGGACTGGCCCTCAGCATCCTCATGTCCATTACAGGGCTATGGACCCAACTATGATCTTGATGACTTCAGGATCCTAGACCAGTGGAGCATGGGGGAGTGGAGGATCAGGTATATATAACAATCTTGTATTGTTGCCCAAGACCAAAATGAGCAATTGACCCTTTCAGTGCAGTCAGAGCCCAAGGAATATTTTTTTAATTTGCCTGGAGTTGGGCTTTAACCTCCCTGGCGGTATGATTCTGTCTGGAATTTAGTGCTGAAAGCGGTACAAATTTGGCGTTTTTATATTGTAGGCATGCAATTCTTATGAATAACTTACTTAAATCTGTCCGAACCAGAGTCTAGTAGACATCCCGGGTATGATAAAGTTTGAAACACAAAATCATAAATTATAATATAATAAAAAAATATATATAAAAATGATTCAATAATGTAATCAAATCAAAAACACTGAAATTTGCTCAGTTGCAGAATAGTCGCTATCATTAAATGTATTGTTTGATGATACATTGTGATTCTAATTTTTTATCTGTGTTTTCTAGCTGGTCTAAAACCACTTTTGACATAAAGGGACACTTTTTGGTTGCTATGGACAATCTCCAGTTTCCAGGCAGAAAAAAATCTTTTTATTATATAAAATGACATGCAGGGCACTGGGCAGACCACTAGGGACAAAGGGGATGTGTATTTTTTGTATACAGTACTGTAATCTGTAATATTACAGTACTGTATGTGTATTGTGCTTTTAAACTTTTTTTAATTTGGCGCCAATCTCTGCTCCCGTGCGTCGGAACGTCGCAGGGAACGGAGATCAGCGGCACTCGGGCACTGTGTGAATCGAGTGAGCAGACGGCTCGCTCACACAGCGGGGAGACATCGCAGGATCCAGGGGAAAAGGTAAGTAACTTCCCCCTGTATCCTGCAATGCGAGCCCGAGTCTGGCTCGGGGTTACCGCTTTTGGTACTGAAGTTCCCACCCCGAGCCAGACTCGGGATTACCGACAGGGAGGTTAAAGTGATTGTAAAGTCTCGTTTTTTTTTCTATAAAAATAACTAACATGTTATACTTACCTGCTCTGTTGCAGTGGATTTGCACAGAGCAACCCAGATCCTCCTCTTCTCGGGTGCCTCTTCTGTGCTCCTGGCCCCTCCCTCCTGTTGAGTGCCCCCACAGCAAGCAACTTGCTATGGGGGCACCCAAACCGAGCTGCAGCTCTGTGTATCCACTCAGACACGGAGCTGTGGTTTGGCCCCGTCCCCTCTCTCCCCTGGTTGGCTAACATACTTTGATTGACAGCAACGGGAGCCAACAGTGCCGCTGCTGTGTCTCAGCCAATCAGGAGGGCGAGTTCTCTAGGAGAGTCACTCGTGGACATCGCTGGACAGAGATGGGACTTTTTGAATTTTTATTTGTGTGTTGTCATGTCCAATATTTCGATATCTGGAGTAAATGTGAAGTTAACACAGGAGCTATTTATATATCTTTAAATAGAATACAATTTGTTTTATGTTAGCTCCCTCCTCATGACATCATTGTATTGACATACTTGATGCATAGTTTAATTATCCTTTATTTATGTGTTACTTAGAGATCATCTGGTTTTAGCAGATAATCCATTCATTAAGCGAGACAAGGATGACGAGTTTATGATATAAGCTACAGTGAATGGTAAACCAAAGTCTTGTTTTAAACAAGTGTCTCATTTTCTACAGGTTTAAGGATATGGGCTGGAGAATGTAGGATAGGCAAACACATGTCAAAAAAATCCCTTCCTTTTTAGTTCTACCCCAGGCAAAGGGTATGTTAAAGAGTTATTAAACCCTCATTGTAAAATGTGATATACAGCAGTATGTTATAGACCTTACTATGTTTGCTCTTTGCGTTCTCACTGTAAGCTGCCACTTGTCTGAATTTTGCCTTGGATGTTTTCCTTATCTCCAGTTCTGTATTAAAGTGGGATTCCACCCTAAAGTGGAACTCCCGCTTTTCGGACCCCCCCCCCCCGGTGTCACATTTGGCACCTTTCAGGGGGGAGGGGGGTGCAGATACCTGTCTAAGACAGGTATCTGCACCCACTTCCGGGCATAAACTCCCACGGGAGTTTACGCAGCTTCCTGTCCCGGCGCGCTGTCTGCCGGGACACACACGTGTCCCGGCAGACAGCGCTGAAGATTCTCATTGCGCCGCGTGACTCGTGCATGCGCAGTAGGGAATCGGGAAGTGAAGCCACTTCCTGATTCCCTCACCGAGAATGGCGCCGGCTACAGCAGAGAGCCGCGCGATCGATCGGCCTCTGCTGCCGACACCGCTGGACCCTGGAACAGGTAAGTGTCCATTTTTTAAAAGTCAGCAGCTGCAGTATTTGTAGCTGCTGGCTTTTAAAACATTTTTTTTCAGTACAGTCCCGCTTTAAGTGTGGCTCTGTGGCTTTACAGGGAGTGAGAATCCCATGCAATCAATTTTGTATGTGTGCTTTTGTCTGTGGCATGTATACTCCAGATTTGTTGTTACTGCGATGGGGATATGGGGTCATCATGTAAAGGTTGTATCACTTCACTGGAGTGCTCACATTAGACACACGCTCAGTTTAATCAACAGGTGAAGGGGAATATCTGTAGTTTTATCCCCAGCTGGTGTTGGTGGGCTTAGGGTGGTATTGCACAAGGGCTATGCTCTTAGTGGGATGGGGGACCATGTGCTGCTTACTTCTTGAATTCATATATTCCTGTGCCCCAGTGAAAAGTAAGAAAATTAGGATACAAAAAAAGTATATGCCATCAGTTGCCTTTGTATAAAGCAACAGTACAAAAAGAAGAGGGTTTAATACTACTTCAAGAAATAACTGCCTTATATTACAAAGAAAAAAGCAAAGAAAGCTCCAAGATGACCAAAATATGAATAGAAGCGAGTAGAAAGAACTAGTAGCAATATCTCAATTAAACAATTTTACAATTACCTTTATGCCCCATACACACAATCGGAAATCCTGCCAGCAAAAGTCAGATGAGAGCTTTTGGTCAGAAAATGCGACCATGTGTATGCTCCATCAAACTTTTGCTGGCGGAATTCCAGCCAGCAAAAGATTGAGAGCAGATTCTCAATTTTTTCGGTCGGAAATTCCGATCGTCTGTACCAATTCCGACGCGCAAAATTCCTATGCATGCTTGGAAACAATTTGACGCACGCTCGGAAGCATTGAACTTAATTTTCTCGGCTAGTCGTGGTGTTGTACGTCACCGCTTTCTTGACGGTCGAAAGTTCAGCAAAGTTTTGTGTGACCGTGTGTATGCAAGCCAAGCTTGAGCAGAATTCCGTCGGAAACATCGTCCAAGATTTTTCAGATGGAAAATCTGCTCGTGTGTACGGGGCATTAGAGTTACAAACACTGTGGAATAGGAGGACTAATCTAACCATTCAGTCTGTATCCAATCAGGTAGGCCCTTGGACTGTATCATGGATTTTCAATCTGGAGGAATGTTGGGAATGACATGCAAACATAGCAGCTGTGGTAGCTTACATTGACAAGCCAGACAAATGCACGCCTGGAGAGATTTCGGGGATGCGGTGCCAACATAGTTGATGGATGCATGGTGTGTGCTAATGAGGTCAGCTGGTGAACTTCTTCCTGTGTCTTACTGGCTCTCATGTCCCAAATCTACATACCAGGAAGTCATGAAGTTTTCTATGAACACAACAGGGCAGTGGCGGCTGGTGAAGTTTTAGGATGGGGGGTGCAAGACCCCGCCCCTCCACGTGTGGCCCCTCCCACTTCTCATAAGCCACATCCCTTATAGAATCCAAGAATCCACATCAAATACCAGGCTGCACATTATACACAGGGCTCTGCACATCATATACCAGGCTGCAGATTATACACAGGGCTCTGCACATCATATACCAGGCTGCACATTATACACAGGGCTCTGCACATCATATACCAGGCTGCACATTATACACAAGGCTCTGCACATCATATGCCAGGCTGCACATTATACACAGGGCTCTGCACATTATATACCAGGCTGCACATTATACACAGGGCTCTACTAAAGCAACCGGTAAATCGCACATATCTGCATTCTGCAACCTGTAAATCATACATATCTGCATTCTGCAACCTATAAATCGCACATATCTGCATTCCGTAAATGGCACATAACTGCATTCTTCAACCTGTAAATTGCACATATCTGCATTCTGCAACCTGTAAATTGCACATAACTGCATTCTGCAACCTGTAAATCGCACATAGCTCATAGCTGCACTCTGCAACCTGTAAATCACACATATCTGCATTCTGCAACCTGTAAATCGCACATATCTGCATTCTGCAACCTGTAAATTGCACATATCTGCATTCTGCAACCTGTAAATCGCACATAACTGCATTTTGCAACCTGCAAATCGCACATAACTGCATTCTGCAACCTGTAAATTGCACATATCTGCATTCTGCAACCTGTAAATCGCACATATCTGCAACCTGTAAATCACACATATCTGCATTCTGCAACCTGTAAATTGCACATTACTGCATTATGCAACACCCCCCCCCACCCAATAAGGTCAGCTTCACTATACACATGGCAGAGGGAGGGGGGTGGGAGTGCCAGTGAATTTTTTTGTCGAAAGTTACATGTGCTGCTTTAGAAATATGCCCCTCAATAATAAATTGTCACTAAAATCAGTGAGAAATGATTTATTGAGAAAGAAATTCTTTGATCCGTTCCTTTTATATTGTTTTTAATAAAGTTGATAACTGGGAGCGGGGGGGGGGGGGGGGGGGGTTGGTTTGTTTAAAATTTTGAACAAGTTTATTTTTAACAATTTTTAAACTAGTTGTTAGGCTAGGTGTGCTGCCGCCGACCACCGAAAATGTTAAAGTAGTTGCTAAGCGGGGGGGGGGGGGCTGACCACCACCGTCCACTGATCCTCTCAGGCAGGACATTGGACTGAGCAGCCGAGTGCCAACGTCACTTCCTTGAGTGCCGTTGGAAGCACCGCCCATGTAGGAATGGCATACAAACCTTACAATCCCATGTAAGTGCAAGTCCATGCATTCGCCCGGCCAGTTCATCACGCCGGAAGCAGTGCACTTGTAGTGCAAAGTGGATTTACTTTTCGTAAATAACCCCCAATATTTTGTACTTTTTGCTATAATAAATATCCCAATTTTTTTTTAAAAAGCTAATTTTTTCCATATGTATATAGCGATCAGTGCTATAAAAATGCCACTGGTAGGGAAGGGGTTAACAGTAGGGGGTGATCAAGTGGTTAACTGTGTTACCTAGGGAGTGATTCTAACTGTGGGGGGAGGGGACTGCCTGGGTGAGGAGACCGATTGTTGTTCATACTTAGTATGAACAACAGATTGCTCTCCTCACCCCTGACAGCACAGAGATCTGTCTGTTTACATTGTCAGATCTCCGTTCTGCCTCTGTGTGGAGCGATCGCGACTGCCGGGCACTTGCATCAGCTCCGGCGTCGTGCTGGAGCGCAAACCGACGTACAGTTACGTTGGTTCGTCCAGGGGAGCCAACCTGCTGCAGTTCAACTATGGCGGCTGGTCGGGAAGGGGTTAGAGCATATCTGAAAGCAAAACCAAACATTGTATATATTACAGCTTACCCTTTAATGTGGTGGCTGCATTAGCTTTCTTTTTTCAAACTTTTTAGCCTTTATTTTCACCTGGTGATTCTACCATTAACGCACATTCAGTTCTAGGATAAATACACCCTCTTGTCCTTCTATATCAGAACAACAGAAATAAAATAGCTCAATGAAACAGACCCCATTTTTTGTTGTCCATAACGAGGCATGTGGTTCTGCCAGTCAGGCATCTGGGTGGATTCTTACATTAAAGTTGGAATCTCTATAGAGTCTGGACTGGCTCAGTGATGTCAGCAGACAGTGGACTGTAACCCGCTGTTGGCTGAAACTGGGTCACAGAAGTGCAATACAAAGTGCACTCCTGTGACCTAAAGGAGAAATATGGCCAAAAGAGCTTTGGCCCTACAGCTCCTTTAAGCTGACCATACACACTAACAGGATATTGGGTGAGATGGGGCCAACAGGGACACCCATGTATCAAATTTCGTCCGGTTCTTCAGTCTTGCCAGCTTAAGCCTGCACATATAGTTACATAGTTACATAGTAGGTGAGCTTGAAAAAAGACACAAGTCCATCAAGTCCAACCTATGCGTGTGATTATATGTCAGTATTACATTGTATATCCCTGTATGTTGTGGTCGTTCAGGTGCTTATCTAATAGTTTTTTGAAACTATCGATGCCCCTGCTGAAACCACTACCTGTGGAAGGGAATTCCACATCCTTGCCGCTCTTACAGAAAAGAACCATCTACATAGTTTAAGGTTAAACCTCTTTTCTTCTAATTTTAATGAGTGGCCACGTGTTTTATAAGACTCTCTTCTGTGGAAAAGTTTTATCCCTATTGAAATCATATCCCCTCTCAAGCCTCTCTTCTCCCCAGGGTTCTATCCTGGGACCAATCCTGTTTAATTTGTTCATAAACGACCTGGAGGATGCGGTACACAGTTCGATCCCTGTATTTGCGGACGACACTAAGCTAAGCAGGGCAATAACCTCTCCGCAGGATGTGGAAACCTTGCAAGAAGATCTGAACAAATTAATGGGGTGGGCAACTACATGGCAAATGAGGTTTAATGTAGAAAAATGTAAAATCATGCACTTGGGTGGCAAAAATATGAATGCAATATATTCACTGGTGGGCACAGGAATGGCCCTGCTGTGAGTTAATAGATCAAGATTTGTAATTGCATGCACCTGTTGAACAGGGCAGAAAAATTGGGGGTGGTGGTGGTGGTGGTGGACGGTTTTGCCACAAGACTGTAAGCTCTCACAGTTACTCTTGGTGGGCGCAGGAATGGGCCCTGCTGTGAGTTATTAGATCAAGATTTGTAATTGCAAGCACCTGATGAACAGGGCAGAAAAATTGGGCCTTTGGCGGTGGTGGTGGACGGTGTTGCCACAAGACTGTAGGCCCTCATAGTTACTCTTGGTGGGCGCAGGAATGGGCCCTGCTGTGAGTTATTAGATCAAGATTTGTAATTGCAAGCACCTGATGAACAGGGCAGAAAAATTGGGCCTTTGGCGGTGGTGGTGGACGGTGTTGCCACAAGACTGCAGGCCCTCATAGTTACTCTTGGTGGGCGCAGGAATGGGCCCTGCTGTGAACTATTAGATCAAGATTTGTAATTACCCGCCCCTGTTAAACAGGGGCTGAAAAATTGTGCCTTAGGCACTGGTGCTGGTGCCACAACACTGCAACCCCTCACAGAGACTGTACTTGGAGCACAGCAGTCACACGTGTTGCGAAGCATTTTTTTATAAAAATTGTATGTACACGCCCCTGTTAAACAGGGGCTGAAAAATTGTGCCTTAGGCACTGGTGCTGGTGCCACAACACTGCACCCGGCCCTCACAGATACTGTACTTGGAGCACAGCAGTCACACGTGTTGCGAAGCATTTTTTTAAAAAATTGTAAGTACACGCCCCTGTTAAACAGGGGCTGAAAAATTGTGCCTTAGGCACTGGTGCTGGTGCCACAACACTGCAACCCGGCCCTCACAGATACTGTACTTGGAGCACAGCAGTCACACGTGTTGCGAAGCATTTTTTTAAAAAATTGTAAGTACCCGCCCCTGTTAAACAGGGGCTGAAAAATTGTGCCTTAGGCACTGGTGCTGGTGCCACAACACTGCAACACGGCCCTCACAGAGACTGTACTTGGAGCACAGCAGTCACACGTGTTGCGAAGCATTTTTTTAAAAAATTGTAAGTACACGCCCCTGTTAAACAGGGGCTGAAAAATTGTGCCTTAGGCACTGGTGCTGGTGCCACAACACTGCAACCCGGCCCTCACAGATACTGTACTTGGAGCACAGCAGTCACACGTGTTGCGAAGCATTTTTTTAAAAAATTGTAAGTACCCGCCCCTGTTAAACAAGGGCTGAAAAATTGTGCCTTAGGCACTGGTGCTGGTGCCACAACACTGCAACACGGCCCTCACAGAGACTGTACTTGGAGCACAGCAGTCACACGTGTTGCGAAGCATTTTTTTTAAAAATTGTAAGTACACGCCCCTGTTAAACAGGGGCTGAAAAATTGTGCCTTAGGCACTGGTGTGGTGGCATGGATCATTGAGGAGGAGGAAGAGGATAGTCAGTGAACATAAGAGGACAGTCACTCAGCATCAGCATAGGCAGTCTTGAAGGGATGTGACATTAAAAATTATTCGGTTATATCCGCCTCAGGTGCCTGGTAGCTGGTGGTGATCCAAGACTGAAGTCCTATAGGTGCTTCTGGGAACAAAATATAGCTCTGTGTGTGATGGGACTAACACACTTCAAGTCCTATAGGTGCTTCTGGGAACAAAATATAGCTCTGTGTGTGTAATGGGACTAACACACTTCAAGTCCTATAGGTGCTTCTGGGAAGAAAATATAGCTCTGTGTGTGTAATGGGACTAACACACTTCAAGTCCTATAGGTGCTTCTGGGAACAAAATATAGCTCTGTGTGTGTAATGGGACTAACACACTTCAAGTCCTATAGGTGCTTCTGGGAACAAAATATAGCTCTGTGTGTGTGATGGGACTAACACACTTCAAGTCCTATAGGTGCTTCTGGGAACAAAATATAGCTCTGTGTGTGTGATGGGACTAACACACTTCAAGTCCTATAGGTGCTTCTGGGAAGAAAATATAGCTCTGTGTGTGTAATGGGACTAACACACTTCAAGTCCTATAGGTGCTTCTGGGAACAAAATATAGCTCTGTGTGTGTAATGGGACTAACACACTTCAAGTCCTATAGGTGCTTCTGGGAACAAAATATAGCTCTGTGTGTGTAATGGGACTAACACACTTCAAGTCCTATAGGTGCTTCTGGGAACAAAATATAGCTCTGTGTGTGTGATGGGACTAACACACTTCAAGTCCTATAGGTGCTTCTGGGAAGAAAATATAGCTCTGTGTGTGTAATGGGACTAACACACTTCAAGTCCTATAGGTGCTTCTGGGAAGAAAATATAGCTCTGTGTGTGTAATGGGACTAACACACTTCAAGTCCTATAGGTGCTTCTGGGAAGAAAATATAGCTCTGTGTGTGTAATGGGACTAACACACTTCAAGTCCTATAGGTGCCTCTGGGAACAAAATATAGCTCTGTGTGTGTGATGGGACTAACACACTTCAAGTCCTATAGGTGCTTCTGGGAAGAAAATATAGCTCTGTGTGTGTAATGGGACTAACACACTTCAAGTCCTATAGGTGCCTCTGGGAACAAAATATAGCTCTGTGTGTGTGATGGGACTAACACACTTCAAGTCCTATAGGTGCTTCTGGGAACAAAATATAGCTCTGTGTGTGTAATGGGACTAACACACTTCAAGTCCTATAGGTGCTTCTGGGAACAAAATATAGCTCTGTGTGTGTGATGGGACTAACACACTTCAAGTCCTATAGGTGCTTCTGGGAAGAAAATATAGCTCTGTGTGTGTAATGGGACTAACACACTTCAAGTCCTATAGGTGCTTCTGGGAAGAAAATATAGCTCTGTGTGTGTAATGGGACTAACACACTTCAAGTCCTATAGGTGCCTCTGGGAACAAAATATAGCTCTGTGTGTGTGATGGGACTAACACACTTCAAGTCCTATAGGTGCTTCTGGGAACAAAATATAGCTCTGTGTGTGTAATGGGACTAACACACTTCAAGTCCTATAGGTGCTTCTGGGAACAAAATATAGCTCTGTGTGTGTAATGGGACTAACACACTTCAAGTCCTATAGGTGCTTCTGGGAACAAAATATAGCTCTGTGTGTGTGATGGGACTAACACACTTCAAGTCCTATAGGTGCTTCTGGGAAGAAAATATAGCTCTGTGTGTGTAATGGGACTAACACACTTCAAGTCCTATAGGTGCTTCTGGGAAGAAAATATAGCTCTGTGTGTGTAATGGGACTAACACACTTCAAGTCCTATAGGTGCTTCTGGGAAGAAAATATAGCTCTGTGTGTGTAATGGGACTAACACACTTCAAGTCCTATAGGTGCCTCTGGGAACAAAATATAGCTCTGTGTGTGTGATGGGACTAACACACTTCAAGTCCTATAGGTGCTTCTGGGAAGAAAATATAGCTCTGTGTGTGTAATGGGACTAACACACTTCAAGTCCTATAGGTGCCTCTGGGAACAAAATATAGCTCTGTGTGTGTGATGGGACTAACACACTTCAAGTCCTATAGGTGCTTCTGGGAACAAAATATAGCTCTGTGTGTGTAATGGGACTAACACACTTCAAGTCCTATAGGTGCCTCTGGGAACAAAATATAGGAGCTCTGCCTGCCTGCCACGAA
This sequence comes from Lithobates sylvaticus, assembly GCA_028564925.1. NCBI lineage: Eukaryota > Metazoa > Chordata > Amphibia > Anura > Ranidae > Lithobates > Lithobates sylvaticus. The sequence goes on from CM053027.1 coordinate 510,399,517, forward strand.
CACACTACAAGTCCTATAGGTGCTTCTGGTAACAAAATATAGGAGCTCTGCCTGCCTGCCACGAACACACTACAAGTCCTATAGGTGCTTCTGGTAACAAAATATAGGAGCTCTGCCTGCCTGCCACGAACACACTACAAGTCCTATAGGTGCTTCTGGTAACAAAATATAGGAGCTCTGCCTGCCTGCCACGAACACACTACAAGTCCTATAGGTGCTTCTGGTAACAAAATATAGGAGCTCTGCCTGCCTGCCACGAACACACTACAAGTCCTATAGGTGCTTCTGGTAACAAAATATAGTAGCTCTGCCTGCCTGCCACGAGCACACTACAAGCCCCTCTTTCTCAATCAATCTTTGTAACTGAATCTATCTAACTCAATCTCTGTAAGTGAATATCTCTAACTATCTAAATGCAGCAGAGTGTCACAGAATCAGCCTGCTCAATCTGCGCCGGAACAGCATGTGACCGGCGCAGACGGCGTGGCGGCGTTTTATAGGGGGGGGCGTGTACTACAGCCCCTGAGCTGTAATTGGCTACAGGCGTCCTGCCTGTAGCCAATTATGGCTCTTCGAGTTTCCGGGGCTGTGATTGGCCAAGCATGCGGGGTCACAGTGCATGCTTGGCCAATCATCAGCCAGCAATGCACTGCGTCGGCCGCGCCGGCCGCAATGCATTGCGGGGCCGCTCGCATCACACGAACGTGATGCGAGCGGCCAAAATAGTTCTGGGCTCGCCGAGCGAGCGAACGCCCGGTGCTGGGGGAATCTAGGATGGAAAAAGAACCTGGGGGTCCTAGTAGATGATAGGCTCAGCAATGGCATGCAATACCAAGCTGCTGCTAACAAAGCAAACAGAATATTGGCATGCATTAAAAAGGGGATCAACTCAAGATAATTCTCCCACTCTACAAGACTTTGGTCTGGCCTCACCTGGAAAATGCTGTCCAGTTCTGGGCACCAGTCCACAGGAAGGATGTACTGGAAATAGAGTGAGTACAAAGAAGGGAAACAAAGTTAATAAAGGGTCTGGAGGATATTAGTTATGAAGAAAGGTTCTGAGTACTGAGCTTTGAGCTCTGGTTTGACAAAGGAGCGCGCCCTGAGTCCAATCTACCAGTGCGCATGCTCTGAAATGCCGTTGCAACCCACCAGTGACGTCATCACGCCCGGCACCGCGTTCCAGCCCTCACCATCGGCCTGATCCAAGCCTTGGTTTCATCGATGTGGTCCCAGAGATCCTGCTGGCTAGGATTTCTCCCCCACGTGCAGAAAAATCAGCTGTTCAGAACGCCGCTCTGCAGTGAGGATGGACTCGTGCCTTACTTCTTTAAACTCCATGTAAGTGGATAATGCCCCTGTATCTCATTAAAATGTTTGCAGTTCTAACCTAGAGGTGCCTGTGTTTCTCTTCTCATTTGCATATCTGGAGTGTGCTTTCACCCCCCCCCCCCCCCCAAAGGCTGCCAAGGTTGTTTTGGACTGCTAAAGTAATCTATACAGGTCTCCCGTCTACATCTCTCCCCCCTCCACATATACTGAGTATCCACTTCAAGGACTTATTGATGGACTAATGTACTAAATCTCATACTATTTAACAGCGCCACTACCCATTTATCTTTTTTTTTTTTTAAAGACAGTAAGCTGTTTTCGACAAGGCCTTTATTAATTAAAAAAACTAAAAACCCAAATAATGTCCCCAGTGCAGATCCATTGTCAACCATGATGCTGGCTGCCACCACCGACCCCCCCTAAAAAAGAAAGAAGCTCCGCTCCTGAAAAAGGCTCCCGCCGTCTGACAACTCTGCCATGTGACAGTAATTAAATAACTAAAGGATACCGCCTTCTTGTGACACTACCGACCAGGGGCATACTGGGTCAATGTTGCCACAAAGGGGCGGCTGTCCGCTCCTTAACAACCATGACAGCTATTTACAGTCTGTGTTAAGGATGCTGACTACCGCCAGTGATAAATTACCACAGGCTTTCACTACTAAAATACTGCATGACTTCATAAAATAACTCATGTGGCATTTTAGTAGTTTTTGTTTAGTGAATGCCCAAAAACTTTTTGAAAAACACTATGCGGTATCTTACCGCATACTTGGATGCAGTGAGATACTGCTTTGTGAATGGAGACCAATATGAGGTTTGATGGCACCCTGAGTTATTTCACTCCACCAAGACTTACAGATTCCCTCAGCTCCCCTGGACTTGTCCAATTGCCTCAGTCTCAATCTCCAAGTCCTGCGGGCAAAGAATCTCTCCAACATAAACACACTATTGCTCGGGCAAAGCTGGCTTGCAGTGCACAGTGTTAAATAGTGTTTCCTGTTAGAGGCTTGGGTGAAGTCATGCTGAGAGGAGATTACTTAAATATGCAGGTGTGAGAGCACAGTACCTAAGCTGATACACAGACCAGAGGTAAGCAGACAGACAGGGCATGAAACATTACTGCAGATTCATGACAGTTTCCAGGCTGGAGCACACAGTTCCTTCCTGACGGGGCTGTGAGCTATGGCTAGGCCTCGCTTTTAACAAGTGTGCATACTCATACAGCCTGCAGGTCTCCGAAAAGACCTGGACCCAGGATTTAGGGCTTTGTCCCATCCAAGACATTTTGAAGCCATCAAGCTCCAGACACCAATCCAGATTACAAAATCTGGAGAAAACTGAAACCCCAGTCTTCTCTGCTCAAACACAGCATCATCCACATCTGGAGCCATGGACTCTGCCTTAGTGCAAGACCTGTGTGTCTCCTACATCCATTTCCACAGTGGCAGGGCCTCACACTGTCACTAGATATATTATATATGGGTTGGCTGGCTGCCCAATCTCGGGGGAGCATTATGTCCAAGCAAACACAAGCTATCACAGTCCTCTGCAAGGATCCCCAAGTGCCAGAGATAAGCAGCAATCTTGTGAGGGTTTTATCTACTTCTGGCAGCTAACCGGGAAGTGAGTGGGCAATCTGCAGATCGATGCTTCACTCTCTGTGCTGGCACCGGGGTGAGCTATATCAATGTTCATCGAGTGCAGCAGCGGTTGCATACACAACACCCTCCTACAAGCCAATACATTGATTTCATAACTGTTCTTTTCTGGTTGCTTTCATTTGAAAACAATGAACTCTCAGGAATACTAAGAATCATTATGGAAACAGTTAAATACGAAGGTATTTGCTGCTGGTTAAGGTCACAGAGAAAAGCAGCCAGGTTTTCAAAATTGGAAAGCCCTGCTGATCCCGGCTTGCTGCCAAATCTAAAGAGAGATGGAAATTCACATAAGAAAATGTTTCACTTCTCCAACAGCCACTTAAAGGTTATTTTGCTATTCCAAACATAGAGCAAGATCAATTGTATAAAATGTTCGGGTGCTTAGGTCACTCAGGCACCCTTTTCCTCTCTCCAAACACTCTTACATCAATACATTTCAAATAGTGGGAAATGAGGGAAAGGATTTCTATATAGATACAGTGCCTTGCAAAAGTATTCACCCCTTGGCATTTTTCATATTTTGTTGCCTCACAACCTGGAATTAACATGGATTGTTTGAGGATTTGCATAATTTAATTTACAGAACATACTGACAACTTTGAAGATTTTTTTTTTTTTTTTATTGTGAAGCAGACAACAAATAAGACAAAATAACAGAAAAATGTGCATAACTATTCAACCCCCTAAAGTCAATACTTTGTAGAGCCACCTTTTGCGGCTATCACAGCTCCAAGTCGCTTTGGATAAGTCTCTATGAGCTTGCCACATCTTACCATTGGATTTTTGCTCATTCCTCCTTGCAAAACTGCTCCAGCTCCTTCAAGTTGGATGGTTTGTGCTTGTGAACAGCAATCTTTAAGTCTGACCACAGATTTTCTATTTGATTGAGGTCTGGGCTTTGACTAGGCCATTCCAACACATTTACATGTTTCCCCTTAAACCACTCAGGTGTTGCTTTAGCAGTGTGTTTGAGGTCATTGTCCTGCTGGAAGGTGAACCTCTGTCCTAACCTCAAATCAAACACAGAGTAGTACAGGTTTTGCTCAAGAATATCCTTGTATTTAGCACCCCCCATCTTTCCCTCAACTCTGACCAGTTTCCCAGTCCTGATTGCTAAAAACATCCTCACAGCACGATGCTGCCACCACCATGTTTGACTGTGGGGATGGTGTTCTTTGAGTGATGTGATATGTTGGGTTTGTGCCAGACATAGCGTTTTCTTTGATGGCCAAAAGGTTAACATTTTTAGTCTCATCAGACCAGATCACCTTCCTCCATACATTTTGGGAGTCTCCCACGTGCCTTTTCACAAACTCAAAACGTGCCATTTTGTTTTTTGCTGAAAGTAATGACTTTCTTCAGGTCACTCAGCCATGAAGCCCAACTCTTTGGAGCGTACAGCTTATTGTCGTCCTATGTAAAGATACTCCAGTCTCTGCTGTGGAACTCTGCAGCTCCTCCAAAGTTACCTTAGGTCTCTGTGCTACCTCTCCGAGATCAGCAAGCCGGGATCAGCAGGGCTTTCTAATTTTGAAAACCTGGCTGCTTTTCTCTGTGACCTTAACCAGCAGCAAATACCTTCGTATTTAACTGTTTCCATAATGATTCTTAGTATTCCTGAGAGTTCATTGTTTTCAAATGAAAGCAACCAGAAAAGAACAGTTATGAAATCAATGTATTGGCTTGTAGGAGGGTGTTGTGTATGCAACCGCTGCTGCACTCGATGAACATTGATATAGCTCACCCCCTCCTTGCCTGGTCCGTGAGTTTTGGTGTGTGGCCATTTCTTTTCAGGTTTGCTGTTGTGCCATGTTCTTTCCATTTGCTTATGATAGATTTGATAGTGCTCCTAGGGACCGTCAAAGATTTGGATATTTTTTATAACCTAACCCTGACTTGTACTTCTCAACAACATTGTGAATACATACTGTAGTAGAGCGTCCCAGAGAGAGCCAGGAAAAGTCCTGTTCGGGGTTTATATGTCTCCCAGGCTCCTCTCATACGCATTCAGAAATCTCTGATCCATGATCCAGTTCGGGTCTTAGTCCTCTTCCCCAGGCTAATTTAAGCTCACCTGAGCAGACAGCCTTTGCTCTCTGCCTGGGACACACAGACACTGCTGGTTTGTGAAGAGCAAAAGGTTGGTAAAAGCTGACAAGCGGTAGGCTTGCTCAGCCTGGTAGTTAGGGCCTGCATATTGTGTAGTTAGAGCCGAGACACGGCTAGGATTTTGTTTTGCTATTTCTGTTCTAATTTGTTTTCTGAAACACTGTACAGCACCTGTATATAGACTTGCAAATAACATAAATAAACACAGCACTGTTTGTCACTACCTCACTGGATTTGGTATTTGTGCCTGAACAACTGCTCATCCCAGGGAGCTTTGTACCTGCTACCTGTCCCCCAGGTTACAAAACATGTCAATTATAGTTTTTTTATTTCTGAAAAATTGTTTTATGTACATATTTGTCTATTTTTACTTCACCAACTTAGACTACTGTGTTCTGATCCATCACATATAATTCAGATTAAAAAAACATTGAACTAAAGGCTGTAATGTAACAAAATATGTAAAAAGCCAAGGGAGGTAAATACTTTTGCAAGGCACTGTATGTGAACAGCTGTCGTATAAGAAGTAATTGGTCAAATAACATTTAATAAGGCAAAGTTTAAAACCTATAGATTGTTGAAGTATTTCAAGTTGAACCATAAACAGCAGTTTTCATCATCCTACTAAAAAAATGCTGGCTGTTTTTGCCACCGTACTTTGTCATCTACACCAGTGTTTTCCAACCCCTTAAAATTCAGCACAGTCTCTCACAGGCACCCCATTCTAAATTGTAAAAAACAAAATGAATAGTCTTACATATTGCAGCAACATCCACACAGGTAGGATACCCAACATTAGAGGCATTTTTTTTCTACAAAGTAAATACACCTTTGCACACTGGTACTAGTATTCCAGCATTTTTCTTCTCCCTCAGTTTCTTCTTCTCCCACACTGAGCTAAGGTGAACCCAGTCCTGATGGAGAGGGGTAAACAAGAGGCACCTGATGTACTCCTTATCAATCTATGACTTCATTGGTTGTTAGGACTCTGGTGGCTGGTTTTAAATGCTACACAATAAAACCGTGTAGCTTTATGTTACAAAAAGGCAGACTTGATCCACTTGCTGGCTTGTAGACAATTTTTGAGACATTTGGGGACATTTAGGCATTTCTCTAAGGCCCCTTTCACACTGGGGCGGTGAGCCGCGGTGACGGTAAAGCAGCGCTATATTTAGCGCTGCTTTACCGTCGTTTTCACCGCGGTTTTCGGCCGCTCGCGGTGCGGTTTTACCCCCCGCGAGCGGCCGAAAAAGGGTTAAACACCCCCCGCAGAGCGCCGCCGTAGCCGCGGTATTACCGCGGTAACCGCGGTATTGCCGCGGTTTTACGGCGGTCTCCCATTGTAATCAATGGGAAGGAGCGGTATAGGAGCGGTGAACACACCGCTCCTATCCCGCTCCAAAGATGCTGCTAGCAGGACTTTTTTTACCGTCCTGCTAGCGCACCGCTCCAGTGTGAAAGCCCGCCGGCTTTCACACTGGAGTGAATGGGGCCGGATTTTTTCATGCGGTGAACAGGCGCTATTTTTAGCGCCGCACCGCATGAAAAACGCCCCAGTGTGAAAGGGGCCTAAGGCACCCCTGAAGAACCCAGCAGGCATCTCAGGGTGCCACTACATCTTGGTTTAAAAAAGGAGGATCTTGAATTTCTGCTCAACTTCTATCCCAGTACCAAATGAAAAAAAAAATTCCCAGTTGAAGACACAAGTAAAATGCATATATAATTTCTAACACCTGCTGTGCACAAGTTAACTACCAGAATATAAGTCTGACATTAAAGGCCAAGCACAAAAGCATTTGCAGGGTTAAAGCACATATACATTTTTTGTCTCAAAAGCTTTTTTCTACATTAGTTCAGCTTCCGGTGTACAAACAGGCCACTCAGATGTAAACACTGCAGGTCTAATAGACCCCAGTGCTGCAGTGGTGTCTTTGCATCCCTCTCCTACAAGCCATTCACAAAACACACAGCTTCAGGCTTCCCATGCTCACAATCTCTGTTCACTCAATTCTTTCTTTCAGCCCAAACACATTTTCCCCTATCTTGATCCTGGCTGCTAGTTGGCTACTGAGAGAGGACGATGTACTGTATTTATCAGCGTATAACATGCACTTTTTTCCCCTTAAAATCAGGGGAAACTCAGGGGTGCGTGTTATACGCCAATCCCCCACCGATCCCCCGCCATTGTGAGGCTTCGGCCTTTCTCAGCGGCTTTTGATAGCTGCCTTCGGCCTTCCTCTGCAGCTTTCGGTCGCCTTCGGCCCTTCTCGGCCGCCTTCAGCCTTTCTCGGCAGCTTTCGGCCTCTTTCGGCCATTCTCGTGGTCGAAAGCTGCAGAGAAAGGCCGAAGGCGGCCGAGAATGGCTGAAGGCGGCCAAGAAAGGCCGAAGGCGGCCGAGAACGGCGAGAACGGCCAATGGCACCAATTTTCGAACTGCAGTGACACTGATATGTCACTGCAGTTTAACTGCAGCCTGGGCAAGGCTGCAAATGACACTAAGAAGGCTGCAAATGACACTGAGAAGGCTGCAAGGCTGCAAATGACACTGAGAAGGCTGCAAGGCTGCAAATGACACTGATAAGCATGCAGATGGACGCTGTGCAAGGCTGCATTGATGGGCATTTAAATGTAAGTTTTTTTCCTTTAAAACTTTTTTTTTCTTTAAAATTTCCTCCTAAACTTGGGGTGCGTGTTATATGCCGGCGTGTGTTTTACGCCGATAAATACGGTAACTAATTTGATGGCTCTAGCTCCCCATAGGGATGCACACAAATTGGGCTTTAGCTTGGGGTGGAGCTACAGCCATCCATAACAGAAATAAAGAAGTGTTTTTAATCCACAACGTGACCAAGTTCTTAATGCACATTGTCCCCTGGGAGATTAAAAAATGATTTTATTATGTATGTTATGATTCTTATTCTTTAACGCTTCTTTAACATTGAAAATAGATGCATAGATATAAAAATGATTGCTGCCAATTCAGACTGATTTTAGCTGAATTGTCTATCCTATTTATGGATAGAATCAGGCTAAAATAGACGGTTATGGCTGGCAAATTTTGGAAGAAATAGTGATGAGCTATGTTGGATATTTGTTGGCTGATCACTATGGTTCCCTTTGAGATGCAGCCAACCCTACAAGTTCCTATTCACTCTTCCCTTTTCACCTCCATAGAAATAAACATTCTGGACATTCCAAGAGAGCATGTTTATTATGTGCTAAAAATACATCTTTCAACAAGATCTGAGACTGCTATTTCCTGTAACCTATCAAACGTTACTGTACTAAACCCAATACCAAAAATGTAATATATTGCAGCTTACTAATTATTAGATATAGGGGCCGTTTTATTTATTTATTTATTTTTTCCTCTGTTTCCCCTAGTGATCAGGCCAGTAACACACCTGCATAGCATACTAGCTCATTATGTAATACTCACCTGAGATTGAAGCCCTTGCTGCGGTGCCCGTACACCGTTCCGGTGGCCGACATCACTCCCGGGGGTTACTCCTGGGTATCGCGGGTCCGTCGCTGTGATTGGCCAGAGCTGCAATGACGTCACTCCCACGCATTCGCGCGGTACCTGCACACTCACTGAAGCAACGACACATACAAGCCAATGCTTCAGTTTGTGTCAGTGCGCATGTGCCGATGACGTCGGCACATGCAAATACAGGGGTTATCTCCTAAACCATGCAGGTTTAAGGGATATCCTGGGTAGCTACAGGTAAGCCATATTATAGGCTTACCTGTAGCACAAAGTGGTCTGTAAGGGTTTACAACCACTTTAAGTACAGTAACAAATTGGGGCTAAAATCCAGCTCACACGTCATAATCAGTTACAGCAAACAGTTTTTTTTTCATTTTGGGATCAAGATTTTACATAAATAAATAAAAGCTGATCATTTTAAGCACCCTTGTCAGTGTTAAATGGTTTGTCTCACCCTGTAACTACAAGATGGTGAAAAACAGACTTACTGGCTGGATGGCCAGATGAAAATAGAAGAAAGAAAGCCTAAAAAAGAAAACGAATGCAGCCACCACATCTAAAGTTTAGTAAGCTGCAATATAAAAAATGTTTGCTTTTTGGGTTTAATACTGCTTGTATATGTTATTTTTCATTCTTTCTAGTTGTGTCTGTGTTTTTCACTGGTATATCAAGAGACTTAAATTGTATATAAAGTTTTTCTTCCCTGGGGTCATTGCAAATTAACTTAAAGCGAACCTCCACCCTCATCGGAACCCCCCCCCCCCCCCCCTCCGGTGCCACAATTGGCACCTTTCAGGGGGGAGGGGAGTGCAGATACCTGTATAATCCAGGTATCTGCACCCACTTCGAGGAATAGCTAGCCGCAGCTAGCTGCAGATACCCCCCCCCCCCCCCGTTGTGCTCTGGGAAACACACAGTTCCCAGGACACAACACGGACCAGTGAAGACACGCAGCGCGACTCGCGCATGCGCAGTAGGGGTACCGGGCAGTGAAGCCGCAATGCTTCACTTCCCGAATCCCTGACAGAGAATGGCAGCCGAGAGACGAGCGATTGCTCGTCATCTGCTGCTGACATCGCTGGACCCTGGAACAGGTGAGTGTCCATTTATTAAAAGTCAGCAGCTGCAGTATTTGTAGCTGCTGACTTTTAATATTTTTTTTTAAGGTGGCACTCCTCTTTAAGATAAACAAAGCCAAACAACTTTAGATCATTTTAAAGCAATAATAAAGGCAGAATTTGTTTTCTGCTTTGTTTTGCACAGAGCAGCTCCAATCCCCCTTATCTCAGGTCCTTCGCTGGCACTCCTGGTCTCTCTGGCCAAGTACCCCCAGAGGAAGCAGCTTGATATGAGGGCACTCAAGCGGGCTTGCTCCTGAGTTTCTTCTCTGTGGTTCAATTCACATGGAATGGCCCTGCCCCCTCTCTCTCCTCATTGGTTTACTGGCTGTGATTGACAGCAGTGGGAGCCAATGGCACCTGCTGCTCTCTCATCTCAGCTAATGAGGAGGGGGAGTCCCTGGAGAGCCAAGGCTCTCGTGTACATTACTGGATTGAGATGGGGCTCAGGTAAGTATTGGGGGGGCTGCTAGAATGCATGAAGGTACCACTTTAAGTTCTGATCATTATATTCTGAGATCAAGCGTCATAGCTAAAATCTAAATCTAAAAAATCTACAGCCCAAGTACAGCCATGAAAGTATGCATGTAATCACACATGGAGCGTGTCACTATTTTAAGGGAAGCTTTGCAGCAAAAAAAGTTAGCAGCTAAAAGTGATCACTGACCTCAAATTAACTACAAAATAAAATGAAAGACAAAAATACCCCCCAATAATAACAACTAAAAAAAAGGGCAGCAAAAGGGTTGATTGTCCAATGAGCTAGCAATCACACACACACACACACACACTTATTGGCTCTGCTATGCTTTCTGGCCATAGTTCAAGGGCCTGCAGTGCATTGTGGTTTTAAAAATATTCTCCCAGGTAATCCTAAATGTCTCACTAATGGAAGCCAATATTAAGGTTATAACTAGATGATATTTAACACCTTCTAGACTTGCATCTATTTATCCTACAGCGGATCTGACATGTTTTAGGGGCTGCGGACCCCTAGGGTCAATGACCCACATTTGGTGGGAATGTCCTAGAATTCGTCCCTTTTGGAGTAAAATTTTCTTCATGATATTTAAGGTTACTGGTTGCCAGGTGTCTAGGTCCCTACCGATAGCTCTCCTTAATGCTCATATACCTCAAATACCAAAAATTACACAAAAACTAATCCATTTCATTCTCACAGAAGCCAGGCTCACAATTGCCAAAGCGTGGAAAAAAACTAAACCCTCTTTTTTGGAAGCCAAAAGAAAGATATTTTGGATAATGACTCAAGAAAAGTTAGCTAGCATTCTAACTGATACAGTTATACAATTCTAAAACCTCTGGGATCCATGGGCTAAATATGTGTAATTATACCTTAAATAGAGGGTGCCTCAGGTTCTTCACAACTTTCAGTTAGGCATCTTCTCCACCCTCTTCCCTTCCTATCCCTTCTTCCCATTTTCTCTCTTTCTTCTCCCCCTCTATTTTTATTTTTTCCCCTTCTGTAGAGGATCCTGGTAAAGCCATGAGCTTCGCTCCTATTTTAAGTTAATAATATTAAAAATGTTAGATTTCATAACCCCCCCCCTTTTTTTTTCTTGAAATTAAAGCAGGTTCCCTTCTTAAGAAGTGACTTAGGGATCCTTTAAATATAACCAAGATAATTCAGTTAGAAGTTCCCTCCCCTGGTGCAGTCGGTTCTCAATAGGGTCTCCAGGAGGATGATTTTGTTCTCTTTTTCATTATATTTTTACAAGGGAACTTCTCTTATTTTTCTACATTATTTTATTTATTTATTTAATTCCCTTAAACTATATATACTGTTTTAATGCTTTGTTTTTATTTATTTCTTTGTTTCAAATGTAAGTGATTATTGTAAGCTGGCATTTACCAGGCATTGTTATTTTTAACATACCGTATTTCACAATGTACTAAAATGTATAATTTTATTCTTGAAAATAAAATATTTTGAAAGTAAAAATATTCTCCCAGGTGAATTTGCACATAAATTCACCAGGACTTGGAAACCCACAGGATTCTCCCTGAACCTTAGGTAGCACTAAGACCGAACCTCACACTCTTATGCCCCATACACACGGTCGGAAATTCCGACTACAAAATCCGTCTGTTTTTTTCCGACGGATTTTGTCCGACACTGGTGTTGCATACACACGGTCGGACAAAGTTGTTGGAAAATCCGATCATTCTGAACGTGATGACGTTCGTTGCGTACAACGGAACTACGTAGAGGCTAGTAGCCAATGGCTTTGGTCTTGTAATTTGATCTGAGCATGCGTGGCACTTTGTCTGTCGGAATTCTCTACACACGATCGGAAAAAGTCCAATCGGACTTTGTTGTCGGAAAATTTGAGAGCAGGATCTCAAATTTTTTCCGGTGGAAATTCCAACGGAAAAAGTCTGATGGAGCCCACACACGGTCGGATTTTACGACAACATGGTCCGATAGGACATTTTTCATCGGAAATTCCGACCGTGTGTACGGGGCATTATAGTACTAAGTTATCTCTTAGGGATTTCACTTTTAAGATGTTGCTGCCAAAATTCTCAATTCTGTCCAGTTACTATAGCCATTAAAATCAAAATATGATATCATTCTGGCTAAAGCTTTGGAGTAATCTCTAACATGCAAAATAAATACATAGTTGAGGACCCCAACTTCAAATCTAATAAAATCTACACTATTGTTTCCTTGCTGAAACAGAACAATGTGAAAAAATCTTTACAAAGGAGTTCTCAAAGAGATACAGGCAGCCTACACATGATTCAACTTACTAATATCCACCCAAGGCTGAAGTATAAGCCTATGAGTTTAGTACAATAACCAGACTCCTCTAATGTAAACTCTTCTATTCTTCAGAAGCCCTGCAACATAATCAATAATTAGTCTTGATATCTTGTATCTCAATGTGTGAAGCAGCTGTGAGAACGATCGTAGTCTTCTACCGTACAAATAATTTGCTGTTGCGCTGCATGGGCTTCTCACATTCCTAGCCAGTGTTGAAAATGATTCCCATTCATCACACTGTCCTTTCTCTTTGTTTTGAGCCATACATTGAGAGAACAAGGAAACCTGCTGCAGTGTGGTCACTGCTCACACCTCTTTAATTCATTTACTTACTGTGCTCAGTGCAGTTAAAAGGTTGGTGTCAGTAAAGATTAGAAACAATAAGACAACATCGGTTATTTGCTTGTGACCTGAAGCACCTCCTGCTATTTTATTTCTTATCACATTCATCGGTATTATGCTTCTACTGATGGCTCTAGCATGTACTAATGTAATCTCATGGTAATAGGGACTTCATTTCATTTACTTAATGAGACATAAGTGCTACAATCTTTCCATATTGCACTGAGCACATTGACATTTTTGTTCCTGACTGAGTTAGCTGAAAGATGACAAAATAATTAAACTGGAAGTATATTAAATAAAGCTAAAGCCTCAAGAGCGATGGGTGCTGTGAGTTATTTTTGATGGGAAGGAGTCAAGCGCTTTTGCGAAAACCACAAATTCTAAAAAAGAGGACACTACTCTGGAGCTTGGCAACTAGACGAACCTAGTGCAGAATCCTCCCATTTGTACTCCACATGGCGCATTCAGTACAACTGTGCTATGATATTAAACATGTATAACTACATACAGTAAGTGGTCCATGTAGTGATTTTCTAGATACAATGTAACTGAATACTAATATTTATAGGTAATGTTGATCCAGGAAACATCCGATTGCCTCTTGTGGGGTCAGGAAGGACTTTTTGTTTCCCCTGCTGGAGCAAATTGAATCATGCTTTATTGTTTTTTTTTTTTAACATCCTCTGGATCAACTGTGGATATAGGATTGTATATATAGGATTCTATATATATATTTTTTTTCCTTCTATTAGTTGAACTAGATGGACTTGTGTCTTTTTTCAACCAGACTAACTATGTAACTAAAAGTACACTTATCAATGGCAACTACTTAAATTTCACTGTTATAAAGTCAGATGAGTTATAGATGAGTTCCTTTTGGTTGCTCTGAGTTACATAATTTTGCTTGTTGTCTTAGTAAATAAACCTATGTGTGTACTGAGAACACCAACAGTTCTTTTCTTCACGTATTTATGCTTTGTATATTTCGGACAGTAAGAAGATATTATCAATATATTCTGTACTGTCTATCTATGCTAGTTATAACTACAATAAGTGGACTCCAAGATTGTCAATGTGCACCTCCCTGGAATGCCCTTCTGGATTGCCTCTGAGGATTACATGGTTCTAGCTCTGCTGTGCGTGAATTTTCCCCAGGAGCATACAAGGGTCAAAAAACATTAGCCTGAGTATGTTACTAATACATAACCACCTACAGAATATTTTACTATAGGCTGTATTCCAATATGAAATCCCCAAAGTAGTTTGAATATGATCCAATTACTTCAATCCATCCTTATTTTCTTTCTTGTAGAGGTGAACTGATTGGGAAACTGGTCTTACATTGGAAAGGTATGAGCTTAGATAGTCTGGATTGATTACAAATTGAAACAGGTGGCACAAATTGATTGGTCTACTACTTTCCTCCTGAAAAACTGCTGCATATATTCCTCATAGAATGGTGCCTCACACCTCCTGCTTCATATATTTATTGTTAAATACATTGTTCATGAGGAACAGTCTTGTCATAGTCTTCAGTTTATGTAGCTAGTAAGGTAAAGAGGAACTAAACTATGGAAGTTGAGCCCAAGAAAAGCAGGTAGAGAGCAAAAGTTTTGCCAATGATATTGCATGTGGTCTCCTTTCAGTTGATCTTTCTCCCACAACTGAGTTTGCACTCCTTGTTCTGCATTATGACTCTGTGTGGTGGTGGTCATCTTGGTAAAGGCAGGGTTTTGCTTTCTAATATTAGATCCTCCAAACAGTGAGTCCCCAAAACAGTACTGACATCACTAAATTTCTCTCTAAATCTCCTGAAACTAGCAGTCAGTGGCATCAGTACCTTCGATATTACACTGCAGGTATGCAGCTGCGATGCTGTAGGCACAGGAGTGCCTAGGCACCATTGCATACTAGGAGGAGTTTAAGATAAAATATAATTTTTTCTTGATGCTGCCTAAGCACAATTAACATTTCTAAACATTCCAAGCACATCTTCACTTTTTAACTTCAGAATGAGTGTTTAGGTTTAAAAATTGCCAGTTGTCCTCTAAAGATTTAAACCAGTGAGTGATTCAGCCAACAAACGTGAATGATCCCCGTTCCCTAAATGTAATATTTTATTACATTCATTTGAATAAACATATTTAAACATAGTGATTGTATGCACTAAATGGTATCTGATTCATGTTCACAGCCTATTTTATCTATAAAGAACATTTTTATTTCATTACAGATCCCTAGATTACAAACTGCAGCTCATTTCTGCAAAGAAAAAAAATGTGCATTCACTAAGCAGGCAAGATAGTAACTGAAAATTACTATTGTGAAAAGGATTAATTTATGGTTTCTAATTAAAATACTAGAAATTGACCATTTCAAATCTACTGTTTGTACTCTGAAATGTTCAGAGTAATTTGCTATTAAATCATGGTTATGCAGGCAGTAATGCAAACAAGTGGGAATCTTATATATATTACAGATACAATCAGTGGTAGAACATCAAACATGGAACCACAGCAGGTTTAGTAGCAGTTGGTAGTATGGAAATGAAAAAGGAAATAAACTAATTGTAGTAATCATAATGGTCATTACCTACATTTTGAGTTTCTATATAATTTTATTTACATATACTGGCTTTCCCCAGAAGATAAAACACATGAACTTTAATGGCATTCCAGTCTTAGTCCGTAGGGTTCAATATTGAGTTGGCCCACCCTTTGCAGCTATAACAGCTTCAACTCTTCTGGGAAGGCTGTCCACAAGGTTTAGGAGTGTGTCTATAGGAATGTTTGACCATTCTTCCAGAAGCGCATTTGTGAGGTCAGGCACATGTGGACGAAAAGGCCTGGCTCGCAGTCTCCACTTTAATTTATCCCAAAGGTGTTCTATTGGGTTAAGGACATGACTCTGTGCAGGCCAGTCAAGTTTCTCCACACCAAACTCGCTTATCCATGTCTTGCTTTGTGCACTGGTGCTCAGTCATGTTGGAACAGGAAGAGGCCATCCCCAAACTGTTCCCACAAAGTTGGAATTGTCCAAAATGTCTTTGGTATGCTGATGCCTTAAGAGTTCCCTTCACTGGCCAGTCAAGTTCCTCATTTAAAGGTACATGGTTTTAGTGTTCAGGTTTTATTTGCTCAATGCCTTATTTTCTCATTAATGATTTTACACCACAAAGTACCGGTACTATCCCTACCACGAATAGCTCCTTTTTGTTAGTATTTATTTTTAATATGCACCTATTATAACTCACAACATGAAGGTAGGGATTAGGGAGTGATACCCTGGGTCGTAATCTTTGTTTACTCACTCACTATCACATTGTTTTTTTCATAATACATTTACATTGTAATAATACCACTAGTACAGCTATAACAACTTATAGATCTGTCTAAAAAAGCATGTTAATAATCTTTGCGAGTATAGCCCTTAGCTATATGAGCTCCATAATGCACAACATCAGGAAAATAACAGCCAAACAGTGGAAAAAAGGTTTGTGAGTTGTGTCGTATTTGTCATTCATTTCTTGTTCTGGCTATAATTTCCTTTTTTGGCAGTCAATGCAGAAATTTGCACTTGTAGCCTGAATTACAACTTTAGATGGTGCACAAAAGAATAATGAGAATTGTATAAAGAAATACATTTCCTTAATGCATAGGACAGCCTAAAATAATTTGTCACTGCTGGTCTCAGCCAAGAATGCATATATTCAGTCCAAACGTATTAGAGCTGTTTACTTACCATGAAAGGCTTATATCTACCCCACTTATTTGGCTTTACTTACTTATTTTCATTGAGTGTGACTTGATCATGTGTTAGAGGTAAGAGGTCATCTCTAGTCTGACAGCTGCTGTCTTGTGAACTGCCTTATCTCATTCTATTAACTGTATAGTGCCAACATGTGGTCAGGAGGTTGACAAGATATTAAGTGTCAAAGGCTTAAGTCATGCTCAAAGTAAGTAAAGCCAAAGAAAAGGGGAAAATATAAACTTTTCAAAGCTAAGCCTGCATGACTACAAAGTTTTTTAAGGTTATACATGTGAAGTTGATCTGCTTAATAAATAAAACACTCAGCTTTGCCTTGAGTCTTTAACACCTTCTTGTTTCTGCCTATACTTTGTAATTCTGTCCATAAGTACAGAGTCATAGCTCCCAACTGTCCCTGATTTCGAGGGACTGTCCCTGATTTAGAGCAATTTCCCTCTGTACCTCTTTCCTCCTCACTTGTCCCTCATTTTGGTCTGATTCATATAGTTGTATATAAAATGCACTTTTTATCTTTCAAAAAGTGTTTCCCAGTGCTAAACCTTTCATCCAATTTCTAAATTGCTGCATTTGTACATTTTAAAAGCCAATATAAAGGAATAGTAGTGGTAAAAAAAAAAAGCACTTATGGATTTAATTAACATTTTTTTTTGGTTAATTCTCCTTTAAGGGGGTGTGGCAGGGAGCGTGTCCTATGCCTACATATGTTTGTTAGTAGGTGTCCCTCATTCCTTTCTCAAAACTTTTTACTATCTACTTCTGCCTTCCCGTATCATAGGTGTATTTTATCACTTTGGGTTGCTAAGGTCCAATTGTATTGAAGGTGTGTCACACCTGATTGGTGTTTTTCCATTTCAATTTCCCTTTATATACCTTGATGACCCTTGCTAATATAAATATGAGTAAGCATCATATGATGTGAAACACGTTACCCATCCAGCCATGTCTGTCCTATTGATGTTGACTGTCATGTTGGAAAATTTTTTAATATTTATAATATTTTTTCTACAATAAAGATTGCTTTTATACAGAGTTCGGCAGTCCAGGACCTTTGCGTTTCAAAATGTTGGGAAGTATGCAGAGTAGTGGCCAAATTTGCTTGTGTTACGGAATTTAAGTGTTTCCTTCTTCACACTGATGGCCAGCACAAACAGTATACTGGAGCAGTGTCAGTAGGCTGAAGGTCAGGCACAGGCAAACCTATCCTCGTAAAATCCAGGTTCCACATAGGTGAACATAATAATGCCTAATAGTAGCAAACATAATGGGCCGAAGAACAGAATAAGCACAGACAAGCTGAGTAATATTACAGTCCAAACTATTCTCAGGAGTAATTTAGGGCATGGACAGTCAGAGACAGGTTTTCACCTGAAAACCTTTATGTGGATCTACAGAGTAATATTGCCCCATGGCTGAACTTATACAGCGTGTCTTGTGAGGAGTCTGATTGGAATATGTGTGCTAGTTGCATATCAAAAACCAACAACCAAGACACCATGAGGTTTCTTATTGTTTCTGTTTTGCAAAGCATACCAAAAAATGAAAGCTCAGATCAAATCCATCACAATTCACCCCGAGATCGCAGATTTTAGAGACCTGAATAACCTCGTACCTTAAACATGGCATCCATGGCATGAGCAAACAGACTAACCATTGATTAGACACAGGCTACATGTCTAGCAGTCTGTATTGGCATTTTTAATTGAGACAGACAGGTGTGCACTACAGAGACCCAAGTATCAGTGAAAAGCAATACATAGAAGATGGTAAAAGCTGAAGTCAGATTCTTATAGCATGTTACATATGTAGGTTCTACTTTCTGCCTAGCTGTGCTCCAGGACATAACTCGAACTCACAGGGCCTTGTAGCTAATGTTTATGGGCCTCCCTTGTAAACAGTAAAGAAGAAAACAACATTGAACAAAACCCGGATGATCATAGTAATGTAACAAAGGCCCTGAGCTACAGCAAATATTTTTTTCTACCATAACAAATGTTGTTTTCAATGTCCTCTTAGACTGGTGGCCCTTAGGACAAAGAATGCTCCCTTGCATTGATAGTTGGTGTGAATAACAATGTCCTTTATGTTAGGGGTCAGTAGATGGAAGAATGCCCCTTTACATGAGCAGTCAGTAAAATAAACAAACTATAAACACACACAATAACACATACACTACAATAACACATAACGTACAAGTTATAAACAAACACAATAATACCACATACACTAAACAGATCCTGTAAATTTCCTTACACACTCACGCAGTAACACCCTCCCTCCAACCACACATACACTTGTGTAGGGGGAAAAGACAGTGGCCTCTTTCCATGGATGCTAGTGGATACTTGGACTTTAAAGTCAACAAGCCCCGGCTGGTGGCCACAGAACTAATGTACAGGGTTCTGTCAGGGCAGAACAGGACAAACATGCTACCCCTCCTAAAATTAAATTAGATCTCAATCAGCACAGCCTATCTCACCAATGGGTATCAATGTTGCTGCAAGTTATAACACTAAAAGGTGATTTTACAACACCCTCCCCTTAAAGTGTAACTCCACTTTTGTTGAGAAAAAAACATTCCCCTCTGGGTGATCTATGTACATTGCAAGGAGTATAACAAACTTTGTTCCAGATTCCTACCTTTTGTTATTCTGAAGAAATCCCTGTGTGTTTGTCTCTGCCTCTGTTCTGAGTGGGTCTAATGGGAGTGGTTTCATAATTAACTGTCAGGTGTTGCAGCAGCAGGACACTAATGAGGAAATCTGCTGGGCCTGCATCCCTTTAGACGGGTTCCTATTGAAAGTATTACATTTTTGTTGCAGGGAATGCCTGAAATCTGACTTGCATTCTTAGTGCAGATTTCTGGGAAAGTTGGTGAGCCAATCACACAAGAAGGAAATTATGTTTCTGGGGAGTGGTCAGTACACACTCTATGTACAGAACAACCCCAGGTAGCCATATTGCAATGCATTCTCAGAAAATTACAGAGCTTCAGATTGATAAGGAAAGGTAATTAGTGTCGCAATTATATGTACTATATAATTTTTTTCTTTATTTGCTATCTTTTTCCCCCGAAAGTGGAGATACCCTTTAAATTAGATAACAATAGTGAGTACAGCACATCAACAATAAAAGATACCAATCAAACTATATGTAAATCTATAAATACTCTAATGTGATATTAAATAAGTTCATGCATTCAAATTGTGAAAATTAATTATCAGTGATATTTAGTCCATAAATTACTGTATATACACAGTCCAGCACCCTAGTGCAATCAGTGACCACCTATCTTTACTTCTTCCAGTGACTCGTGCACTTCCACCAGATGGGTGAAAAACCTGCTCACCTTAAATACATAAAAAATACAGTGCATCCGAAAAGTATTCACAGCGCTTCACTTTTTCCCCATTTTGTTATGTTACAGCCTTATTCCAAAATGGATTAAATTCATTATTTTCCTCAAAATTCTACAAACAATACCCCATAATGACAACGTGAACGAAGTATGTTTGAAATCTTTGAAAATGTATTAAAAATAAAAAAACACAAAAATTTACATATTCACAAGTATTCACAGCTTTTGCCATGACACTCACAAATTAACTCAGGTGCATCCTCTGTGTATATCTGTCTATAAAAGGTTCCACAGTTAACAGTGCATGTCAGAGCACAAACCAAGCCATGAAGTCCAAGGAATGGTGTGTAGATCTATGAGACAGGATTGTATCAAGGCACAGATCTGGGGAAGAGTACAGAAAAATGTCTGCAGCATTGAATGTCCCAATGAGCACAGTGGCCTCCATTATCCATAAACTGAAGAAGTTTGGAACTACTATGACTCACCCTAGGGTGGGCCGAAAGGCCAAACTGAGTGATTGGGGGAGAAGGGCCTAAGTCAGGGAAACAAAATTATTTGGTCTGATGAAACAAAGCTTGAACTCTTTGGCCTGAATGGCAAGCATCATATCTAGAGGAAACCAGGCATTGCTCATCACCTGGCTAATACCATCCCTACAGTGAAGCATGGTGGTGGCAGCATCATGAAGTGGGTCTGTTTTTCAGTAGCAGGAACTGGGAGACTAGTCAGGATCGAGGTGTGTCAAGCTTGTGTCAAGAATACTCAAAAAGACTTGAGGCTGTAATTGGTGCCAAAGGTGCTTCAACAAAGTATTGAGCAAGTATTGAGAATACTTATGTACATGTAATTTTTTATAAATTTGCTAAGATTTCAAACAAACTTCTTTCACGGGGTATTGTTTGTAGAGTTTTGAGGAAAATAATGAATTTAATTCATTTTAGAATAAAGCTGTAACATAACCAAATGTGGAAAAAGTAAAGCGCTGTAAATACTTTCCGGATGCACTGTAGGCTCATCTGTATCATCCAAGCATCTTTAATCACAGGACTAACTCTCCACACCTCTCATCAGATACAGGATACAAAGTGGACCGACCTTCCAATTCCAAGTGCTCTCATATATCATCAAAATTCACATGGAACAGAAAGGCAAATAAACATAGTACTCTCTATTTAAAAAAAAAAAACAAGCCAATACAGGACACTTGCAGGAATAAAAACACAATTTGCTTTATATAATCATGTCCTCAACCTGCTCACCCCTCCACACTGAGATGTCCGCGGCATGACATCACATGCTCACCTCCTCCTACCGCATTGCACCCTCTGTTCGGGCTTCTTCAGTAGGCCTATTGTGTTTTTATTACTGTACATTTAATTTATGGTACATTCATTTATGGACTTAATATCACTGATAATTAGTTTTCACAATTTGGATGCATGAACGTATTTAATCTCACATTACAGTATTTATAGATTTACATATAGTTTGATTGGTATCTTTTATTGTTGTTGCGCTGCACTCACTATTGTTATCTAACGTTAACCCTTCCTGTTGCCCACCAGACACCCCTCTGCCCCAGGCCCCATAGGAGCTGATTGGACTTCTATGGCAGTAGTTACGCTACTGGCTATGCTACACTATTGGCTCAATTCTCAACGCTAAAAACCAGGATAAGGATCATTATTTTAATTTAAAAAAAAAGTTATTTTTTTCGGAGTTCCAAGAGATTAAAAAAAACTTCAGTCGCATGAGTAAAATAAGGATCCTTATAACAAAATTTTAATAATTCGAATTCAACATTTAGGGTATTTGAGAAACAAAGTCAATTATCTGTATCTCTATGTGACTGATGCACTAATGTGTTTTTGCTAAAAGCAGGCAGCATAAATGACTGTAGTCACATAAAACATTACTATATTAATTGAAAATATATACTTACTAAAAAAGAGCACTATACTGTTGTTTACTTTTTTTGAAGTGGAACAATGCTTTAAAATGAAAATTTTGCGATGGGGCAAGCTTTTTATTGCAGAAGAGACACACAATAAAACCTTCTTCCCATCCTGTTTGTGTTCTTCTTTGAAATATACACTGAGCTGGTGTGAATGCAGCTTAATGTACATTTTCATCAAGCCAGGATGAATTTCCATGCGGAAATGACGTTGTCCTGACCAATCTAAAACTGGAGGAAGAGTGGGTGAAGATGTCGGGCCAGTGAGGGAGCTCCTGAACATCACATTACTGGAGTGAAGATGAGTATAACTCCACTTTAAATTTACCACTTCATGGCTTAGGTGAAAACAAACCTTGCCCAAACCCAATTTCGCAATGTTGACATGTATTAGTAAAACTGTACAGATCATTGCATCTACTTAGTGTATTCAGGTGGATATTAGCTTGTTTTTTTTCAGGACAGATTTGGCTTTCATTTGATGGTAAATGGTAATTGATATCTCCTGATTTTTTTATTATGAAAGAAAAACAAACCCAAAATATGAATAAAATACAAATTTTTAAGCTTTAGATGTATATTTGCCATTACCATGACCTACCATCATAAAAAACCTTCAAAATAAATTCTCCTACTTCTGACTATTGCGGCAATACCCTACAGTATATGTGTTATTTGTTCTTTGTACCCTTAGTAGGTCCAAGAGACAGTAGTACACATATTTTTCCTACTTATGGGCAGACGGATGAACATCCGTCACCATCAGTTAACCTCCGCTTCCGTTTTTATCCGTTTTTTTAAACGTACAAGGCTACGTCCAGATCCGTCAAAATGGATATTAACTGACGTTGACGGACATTGTCCGTCAACGTCCGATCCGTTAAGATCCGTTTTGTGTTTATCTGTGAACTCAACCTCTTAAAGGCACAGGCACACATATAAGCGGAACAAAACGTATACAAAAACGGATGAAAAAACGGACGTAAACGTGTGCATTTACGGATGTAAGCGGACAAAAAAACGGATGAAAACGGACATTAACGGAACGGATAAAAACGGATGAGACAACGGATAAGAACTGATACGTTTTTGATGTGCCTAAACTGACTGCGTCCGTGTGAAAGGGTCCTTACACTTGATGCTGACACTTAACATAAATCTCTTATTTCATACCTAAACATACACTGACCCTAACACTGCTACTAGTTGACACTGACACCAACTGACACTTATGCCGCATACACATGGTCGGAATTTCCGACAACAAAAATTTGAGAGCTGGTTCTCAAATTTTCCGACAACAAAATCCATTGTCCTAAATTCCGAGCATGTGTAGACAATTCCGACACACAAAATTCCATGCATTCTTGGAATCAAGCAGAAGAGCCGCGCGGGCTATTGAACTTAACTTTCTCAGCTCATCGTATGTGTTGTACGTCGCCGCGTTATTGACGGTTGGAATTTCCGACAACATTTGTGTGACCGTGTGTATGCAAGACATTTTTGAGTCAACATCCGTTGGAAATAAATCCAGGATTTTGTTGTCGGAATGTCCGATCATGTGCACGCGGCATTACACTAACTGGCACTGCCACTAACACTGACTTAAATTGGATCAATCTCTGATCTAGCTAATCTTGTTTTTGTACAGGTTTCTCCTCTGATATAATGTATCTTTTCCTCCTCGCTAGAGGAGAAGTCTGTTGTTTCTCTTTCTTCACAGATAGGCCATAGAGTGAATGATCACTGTGATAGCCAGTCACAGGCTGTCACAGCTATCAGTTGATCAGGATACGGTTCCCCCGTGTCCCGGTCATTAGTAAGAGACTTAGGGCTGTCACTGACAACTTGATCTCATAGCTGGGAGTGCTGACTCATCCACTACAAACAGGAATCACATATGCAGCACTCAGGGATAAAGCCCACTTCTTGAACAAAACATATATATCGTTACGTGATCATAAAAAGTTTAAGCTATTAGTCTGTAGAAATCTAAAGTGGTCACATATGCTTGGAGTTCTTTTATGTAGATCAAAGACCTTTTAAAGATGGATGTGGCAACAAATAAAAGATCAATAAAAACAACTTTACAAACAAAAAACTAAAAAATTATAGCAGTAAGTAACATAGAGATAGATAGATAGAGATTTGAACAGTAAATCTAATCTACACAATCGTTGGAGTTATCTGTGTGGCAGGAATAGGGATTAGTACCATCTGTCTTTAATAGGGGCATAATTTGGGGGCTGTACACTTTGTTTAACCAGGGGAACCCCTTGAAGCTACAACTATGATAAATTTTAAGAAGATTTATTACCAATACAGAATTGTCTCTAGTAAGAAAAAAATCCTTAGAAAAAGACCAGCTTTATATTGCCTTTGAGCTATGATACACTGGATAAACAATTTCTTTAATAAAAGTCGCTTTATCACTTTCTTCCCCCAGGTGAAAATAAATGAAGCTTAGTCTCTCTACGGTACTCAGTCCCGCTCTTACGTCTCTCTGCATGACAGCATGTCTAAGAAAAATATTGCACCCTTCTCTGAAAAAAACATTTATCGTCAAATAGTACTAACATTTTTCTTTTCTATAGCCAATAAAATAACCAACTGCTACCAATAAAATAAATGCAGCATGTATGAAAAAAAACAGGAATCCCAATAAATCCTGAGGCCCGGTTCACACATATGCGAATTGTAAGCGGCTTTCACAGCATCCAATTTGCATGACATTTTAAAATATGTTAATTTGAATGAGGCTGGTTCACATCTGTACATTGCATTTGCACTCCGCTTTGCCCAAAAAAAATTGCGTTTTCTGGGTATTGCAGTGCGAATTGCAAGCACATTATCTTTTATGGGAACGCATATCTGATTCGCAGATGCATTACTTTGTGAACAGGATAAAATCCTGACCTGATCCTGATGTAAATCTGACCTGATACTGATGTAATCCTGACCTGATCCTGATCAAAAACTGCCGTGAAACGCTGAACAACTGCTTTGTCAATTAGCTGTGAAAACGGAGCTTCAATTCGCACAGCACATGTGTGAACCCGGGCTAAAGGTTTTAAAGACCTACTTTAACATCATAACATTCCCAGGAATTTTGGAAATTAGGATCAGTGTAAATTTGCAAACTCTTCATTGAGTACTAAGGATTAATGTAGAATCCTAATGTGTTCCCTTTTCTCTTCAAACATAAACGTGTCAAAACTACCAGTTTTTAATAAACAGGTATGGCCTGCAAAAAAGTAGGAAAAAGGCACAGCATATTATGGAAAAATAGAAGAAAATGAAATACATAGATAGAATATACAAAGCTTTGAATGTAATATGTAGGTGTAACACACTGAAGATAACACTGAAGTATAGGGCACTAAAAGCAAAGGAAGTATTGGAGAGGAATGATGTATCTCATTTGTGACATGGAAACTGAGCAGTGAGCCGTGTATACTGGGGGAGATCCCCTGAACTAAGCTCCTGCATTTCACTGTGTGAACAGGTAATCGTTACCATCTTAAAGACTACTGAAAGTCTATTGTAACTCTTGGGGAATTCAATAAAGTATTTGCACCACGTTTCTGGTGATATGGCCCTTGAATTCTATGCGTTAAGGTAAAAAAAAACCTTCTCTGTTATGTTGCAGGATCCCCCAGCCCCCCCCCCCCCTTATTATTACCTGACCACAATCTGATCCAGTTTTTCACCTTAACCACTTGCCGCACACCATCAAATGACTGCTGGGCAGTGCGGCTCTTGTTCTGGGTGGATGTCATATGACGGCGCCCAGAACGGCCACGCCATGCTACTAGGACATGGCACGACCCCAATCTCTGTAAAGAGCCGTGTCCAATGACAGCCGGTCACATGTAAACATGGAGATGCCGGTAATCGGCGCTCCTCGCCTCACACTGACAGGGTGTGAGGAGAGGAGAGCCGATCAGCGGCATCTCCTCACAGAGGACATCTATTCATGTAGTCAGGGGACTGATAGTCAGTCCCCTGATTACAATAAAGCACCCACAGTGCCAGAAGTGAGTGCCAACCAGTGCCAGCAGTGTGCTCACCAGTGCCAGCAATGAGTGCCCACCAGTGCCAGCAGTGAGTGCCCACCAGTGCCAGCAATCAGTACCCATTAGTGATGCCAGTCAATGCTGGCTATCACTGCTACCCATCAATACCTATCACTGCTGCCCATCAATGCCACCCATCAATGCCCATCAGTGCCTATCAGTGCCCCCATCAGTGTCCATCAGTGCAGCCTATCCGTGTCACCTATCTGTGCCCACCAGTGCTGCCTATCTGTGCCCATCAGTGCCACCCATCAGTGCTGCCTATTAGTGCTCATCAGTGCCACATATCAGTGCCCACTGATGAGCACTGGTGCCTCCTCATCAGTGCCACCCAAACAGTGCCCATAAGTGCCGCCTTGTCAGTGCCCATAAGTGACACCTCATCTGTGCCCATCAGGGCCGCCTCATCAGTGCCCATCAGTGAAGAAGAAAAATTACTTTATTTACAAAATTTACTGACAGAAACTAAGAAAAACTTGTATTTTTTTCTTAGGAAAAGATAAAAAACCCCACAAGTGATTAAATACCACCAAAAGAAAGCTCTATTTGTGTGAAGAAAATGATACAAATTTCATATGGTTACAGTGTAGCATGACCGCGCAATGATCATTCAAAGTGTGACAGTGCTGAAAGCTGAAAAATGGCCTGGGCAGGAAGGGGTGTAAGTGCCCTGTATTGAAGTAGTTAATTCATTAAGGTGAAAAACCTTTGGTGCTGCAGCTGCCCCCCAGACTCCCCTTTTTCTTACCTGAGCCCAGTCGTTCCAGCGACAGGGATGAGCACAGCAGCTCCAGCCGCTGTTTCTGGTCCTCATTGGATAGATTGATAGCAGCAGGAGCCATTGACTCCCACTGCTGTCAACCAAATCCAGTGATACGGTGGGCGGGGCTGAGTCCTGCTGTCTGTGTCAATGTATGCAGCAGCAGAACTCGGGAACGCACCCGCACGGGTACCCCCATGGAATGTGGCTCTCCGTCGGGGCCGCCAGAAAAGGAGGATTGGGACCGCTCTGTGCAAAACCCTTGCACAGAGCAGGTAAGTATAACATGTTTATTTATTTTTTTGTTTTTTAAAACAAAGCTTTACAATCACTTTAAGTTGATCTTTTGCTCATATATAAAAAGTAAGTATTTCTTCTATAACAAACAATAACATGGATTTGTAAGGGCTCATGTAGATGGCCTTTATGAGACCACACATGCTTGTCTTCTTGGGCTGCACTCAGGTTGCTTTGCCATATATGTATACAGCATATACTCAGCAAAACAACCATGCTGCTTGTAACTAATTAAAAAGCATCACTGGTTTCACTCAAACTAGAATTTGATTTGTTGTTATGGATGACTACAATTTTCCTTCATCGTTACATTAATGACTAACCTTTGTTAGGAGGAGGGAGGACTGGTAAGTGACCACTGGTAAGATGAGTATAATGGCAAAGTTACTATCACTTTGTCCTGCATGGGCAAGTTAACAGTGTCTCTTTAATATGGGCCCTGCTGCGCTGGAATTAGGCCTACAATTCTGTTAAAACTGGCATAATAGTTGCTCAAGAAACAGACTAATTCTTCTCCAGTATCAATGTTCAAACTAACAAAAAAACACTTTTTTATATCTAAGCCAAAACTTTTGTACAGAAATATAGAAATCCATATAATTTACTCCTCTGAATGACATTGAAAGGAAAGATTTGCAGTGGAACAATCATACAGTCACAGATGGCTAATACAACATACTCCAGCCAGAAACGGCAAATCAATGCAAAGCTAATGTGTTGACTGCACAAAGACAAGGTGGAGAATAGTAGAGGACAATTGGTACCAGGTTGAGGGCACAAGATAAGAAACTCCACACAAGAGAAGACTGCCAGGGGTTACAATCTGGATTACAAGCATGGCTACACTTGTGGAAACAATAGCTTTGTGGTTGGCATCCCAGCCATAACTAGCAAACACAAAACCATCAAAATCACTAAAAATGCCAAAAACATGTAGAAATACAGATTGTGACTGAACAATCAAACAGTTTGTCATTGTGGGTTATTATCTGAACTCCTAAAGGTGCCCTCAAAAGACAACAGCAATCTTGAATAAAGCTAAGTGCACTAGGTGTTTTTTGATAAAAAAAAGAATAAAAAAATATATTTAAACAAAAAAAATAAGACTAGGGAAGATTAGGTTTTGGAAAAGCCAAGCTGGTCATGTATAGAAAATCCAACAGATCAGAAACAAGTATCTAAATCCTTGATAAATCCCATCTTATGCCGCGTACACACGGTCAGAATTCTCGTCTGAAAAAGCTCTGATGGTTTTCCCGTCGGAATTCCGACAGAATTTCGCTCAAACTGTCTTGCCTACACACGGTCACACCAAATTCCGACGGTCAGTAACACAGCGGCATAAAACACGTTCGACAGCACTATAAAAGGGAAGTTTAATGCTTCCGAGCATGCGTTGAATTGTTTCCGAGCATGCGTCGGAATTTTGCGTGTCGGAATTGCATACACACGATAGAAAGGTTTTCCGTCGGAAAAATTGAGAACAGGTTCTCAATCCAAAGTCCGTCGGAAATTCCGACAGAAAAAGACCGATGGGCATACACACAGTCGGAAAATCCGTTGAAAAGCTCCCATCGGACTGTTTTTCATTGGAAATTCCGACCGTGTGTACACGGCATTAGACTTATCAATAGAGATACGCTAGGGCATCCTTCAAACTCAACTCCAAACCTTACTCCCACTGCAAATGATGCAAATGTCACATGTAAATTAAGATAGAGTTATATGGTTATGCTGAATTTACTAGTGAAAGTGTAGGAAAAAAAGTTATGTACAGACTAAAATACATTTTTTATATTAATATATTTCGGTGCAAGATAAATAATTGGGGCGTGTCCTGGATGGCCGACTGAGAAGACGCACATAGAGTGAGCTCCGGCCAGCCACCTCTCTATTTCAGCCTGAACCCTGCAGATACCACCCCTGGAGCTGCCAGAACGACCGAGACCTCACCCGGGAGGGGATGACCAAAGGTAGGGGCACTCCGAACACCCGCAAGGCATCCGCAGCAGCCAAATCGAAGCCCCGGCCTAGCTCGGGCCTACCTCCGGCCCCTAAGCCTCCGGACCGCATGGCGTCCCCGGCGGAGAGCCCAGACCCGGCCCTGTCTGACCAATCGAACTTCCAGGCACTAATGCAGGCAATTACCACCTGCCAGAACACCCTCACAGGGAAGATAGAATCCGTGCAGCTGGACATTAGCTTAGTCCGGAGGGACATGGACGCGTTCCGCGCCAGGCTGGCCGAAGCGGAGCGCCGCGTGGGGGACGCTGAGGACACATTGCGGGACCACTCCGGGTCCCTGAGAACCCTACAGACCAGGGTGAAAATACTAGAGAGCAGGGCCGAAGATTCTGAAAACAGGAATCGGAGGAATAACCTCCGCATTGTAGGCCTATCAGAGGGAGCAGAAGGAGCAGACCCCTCGTCCTTCACAGAGCGCCTCCTCCAGACACTGCTGCCAGGAGTGCGGTTTTCCCCATTCTTTGCGGTGGAGAGGGCACACAGAATGCCTGCTACCAGGGGGCCCCCTGGAGCTCCTCCACGCACCTTCATCCTCCGCCTCCTCAATTTTAGAGACCGGGATCTGGTCCTCCGGGAAGCCAGGAAGATAGAAGCCCTTAACTATGAAGGATCCCGCCTGATGATATTCCCAGATTACTCTATTGATACCCAGAAGATGCGGCGCTCTTTTGACCAAGTTAAATTGAACCTACGCAACAGACACATCAAGTATAGTATGCTGTTCCCAGCGCGGCTGAGAGTTCAAGATGGCGAGACGGTGAGATTCTTTACTACCCCTGAAGATGCATCCCACTGGTTGGAAACTTTGCCTAGAGGATGACCCCCTGAGGTACCCCCCCTTATATGCTACTTTTCCTTTATTCCCCTTGCCTTATGACAATGTACCAGCAGTACAGTAACCCTTCTCTGACGGTTACCATCACATTCTACATGCTGATTGATTGACTGAGCCTGGGGTTCCTCCTCCATTAGGACCCCGATGGGATGCAGCAGGTAATTTACAGTATTAATGGTGGACTGGTCTCTCGGGACGTTTCTCCTGAGGACCAATACACGCCGAAAAGATGTTTGGGGTTCCTGGGGGCCCTGTCCCCCAAGGTGCATTCTTCATGCATCAAAGTTCAACATGCAAGAGTTTTGTTTAAGTATGTGCCCCCGCATTTAGCGGGAGAACTGTTGCTACAAAATCTGCAGGGACCGTCTATCCTATACATGGCCTGGCCGGACTGACTGTGCTAGGACTATAACTCTTATGAGGTTCTACCTTTCACGCACCCCCATGGTAGTTACCAGGGGTTTAAGTTTCGGGAAAAAGACACACCGTGGTTTGGGGGGTGATGTCCGGGTGGGGGGGGGGGGGGGGAATTTATGGTGTACTTCTCTTTGCTCTAAAGATTTGAATGTATTACTCTTTTTACTGCAATGCTTGGTATCTCTCACACACTGCATCCTATGTTGGTGGCTGCCTCGGTGTAGTGGCGCTCTCCTCCCGTACAGGGGGGAGGGGGGCTCCACGACAAGATATATCAACCGAACTCGCTTGGATGGGACGGCCAATGGTTTTTCCGGCTCCTGTCCATGCGACTCATCCCCTTGTTTTACACTTAATGTGATATAATGATGGCTCCATTGACTATAATGTCCTGGAATGTGCGGGGTCTAAATTCTAAGGTCAAGAGGTCCCTAGTTTTCACCTATATTAAAAAGTACTCCCCGCAGATCTGTATTCTGCAGGAGACACATCTCCTGGGTGGAAGAACACTAGCCCTGAAAAAACCATGGGTGGGTTCCTATTACCACTCCACGTACTCAACATACTCCAGGGGGGTCAGTATACTGGTCCATAAATCGCTCCAGTTCTCCCTCCTGGACCTACATTTAGATCCAGGGGGCAGATATGTGGCACTACATGCTAACTGTAATGGGCAAGAAATGTTTATAGCGGGCATCTATATGCCCCCACCTGTGGATATGCAAATACTTCACAAATTAACCCCATTACTGGCGTTATATCCAGGAGCTAGGGTATTAATTGCAGGCGATTTTAATATGACTCCAAACCCGTCTATGGATAGATTCAGGGTTGGTGTAGCTCTTGACTCCCCTCTACTGAAATGGATGGAGGTCTATGGTCTACATGATGTATGGCGGTGGAAACACCCGTCTGAAAAAAAGTTCACATGTCACTCTGCTACCTATGCTTCTTTTTCCAGAATTGACCTACTGTTAGCTGATGACTTCCTGCTCTCCCGCACCACGGAGGTGGAGATTTTGCCGCGAGGCATCTCTGACCACGCGCCACTTCTACTCAAGCTGGAGATAGGTCCTGCCTCTGGCTCGGCTATGTGGCGGCTCTCCGGATTTTGGGTGAATGATGAGCGCGTGGCCCCCGAGATGGAGGTAGAGCTTGGAGCATTTTGGATAGAAAACAGAGGTACAGTAGAACCACCAGTGCTTTGGGATGCCTACAAAGCTTTTGTCAGAGGGCAGTACCAATTCCTCATTTCCAAAGCTAGGAAAACTTCCAGGTTGGCACTAGAAGAGACTGAGCTGAGAGCACGCAGGTTGGAAGACGAATACACGCGGGGGGGTGACGCGGCAGTATACTCTGAACTCCAGGGGGTCCACAGAGAGATATCCCTACTAAGGGCCACTGCCAGCAGGAAGATACTCCTGAACCAATCCCAGAGAATATTTGAGCAGGGGGAAAAGACAGGTAGGCTACTAGCCTGGCTGTCTAAGGAAAGGAACTCAGTGTCACACATAGCCATGGTTGAGGGCGAGCGGGGAGAGATGCTGACTGATCCCCACCTTATTAACGCTCGCTTTGCGCAATATTATGAATCTCTCTATACCTCCAGGGATACGTCTACCCCTGAGGCCCTCAACCATTTTCTGGACCGTATAGAGCTGCCCCAACTCCCGGACGAGGACAGTACCCGACTGGATAGCCCCATCTCTCTTGAAGAAGTCCAGCTTGCCATGACCTCCCTCAAAAATGCAAAAACGCCGGGTCCTGACGGAATACCGGCAGAATTTTACAAAACCCACATAGAACTACTGGCCCCACAATTCCATGCCACACTCACAGCCATGCTGGGCAAAGGGACCCTCCCTCCTACAATGTCAGAGGCGGTAATAGTGCTGATCCCCAAGCCCAACAAAAGCCCTACACTATGCTCCTCATATCGTCCGATCTCGCTTCTAAATGTAGACGCGAAGATCGTCACGAAAATCCTTGCAACTAGAATGAACTCTGTGATCTTAAAGTTGGTTCAGGGTGACCAAACGGGCTTCATGCCAGGTAAGAGTACGGACATAAACCTGCGTCGCCTATACACTCACATATCTCTAGCAGGGATGGGACGCACTAGTGGCACGGTCGCCTCACTAGACGCTGAAAAGGCGTTCGACTCTGTCGAATGGCAATTTCTCTGGAGGGTTCTGGAACGTTTTAACTTCGGCCCCAAATTCATCTCCTGGGTAAAGTTAATCTATGCAAACCCCGTAGCCAGAATCCGCACCAATGGCCTAATCTCAGATACATTCCCACTGACCAGAGGCACGAGACAGGGATGCCCACTGTCTCCTGCCCTTTTTGCCCTCGCTATAGAACCTCTGGCCACGCTTCTCCGGGAGTCGGTCGAGGTCGGGGGAATACAGGTGGGCCCTTTATGGGAAAAAATATCCCTCTATGCTGATGATGCCCTGCTGTATCTCCCTGACACGACCACGTCCCTGAACGCAGCCCTAGCCATTATAGACGAATTTGCTATATATTCGGGAGTTAAAATAAACTGGGACAAGTCTATCCTGTTCCCACTGTCTGGTAGACCGCAGCCCGAACACGCGCACGCGCTCTTGAAAACAGTCCCTAAATTTCGTTATCTGGGAATAGAGATCCAGGGAGACCTAAAACTGTACCTGGAAGACAATGTCTACCCGATACTCCACAATCTGATTGATAAATGTCAAGCTTGGAAATCCCTTCCCCTATCCCCGGTGGGTAGAGTGAATTTATTGAAAATGACGTTTCTCCCCAAATTCCTATATGTATTTAGAAACACCCCTATCCCGATTCCCAACTCATTTTTTCAGAAAATAGACAAAATATTTAACTCCTTTATTTGGTCTGGCGCCGCACCTAGAATTGCCCAGGCCACCCTTCAACTACCCCTGTCCCGCGGGGGATTGGCCCTGCCATGCTTAAAACAATATTACTGGGCGGCGGTATTGGTCTCGGTAAGGTGGTGGTTTAAACAGTCCCGATCCAACCCGTCGGTCAACCTTGAGGCGGCAATCTTGGGCTCCTACGCTGCTCTTAGCAACCTGGTCTTCCGGGGACCCACAGCACACCCTGAGATTACCATCCCGATGAGAACTACGGTGCGAGTATGGTCCCAACTGACGAATAAAATCAGTGCCCCAGATGAGATGTCACCCCATACTCCGCTGTGGGGTAATCCTAGACTGCAACATCTAAACTCTATTCCAGACCCGAACCTGTGGGCAGGCTATGGAATAAAGATCCTCAGACAGATTATGCCAAACGGTACACTTCTTCCCTTTAACTCTCTGCGAGAGGAGTTTGCACTCCCCTCCCAGATGTTTTTTCGCTACCTTCAGCTGCGACATGCAATCCGTGCTCAGTTTCCCTCAAAACCCTCCATATCTTCCCACGGGATAGAAAAATTCCTGATCTCGAAGGGTGCGGATAGGATACTCTCCTCCCTATATCTTAGGATCTCCTCAGAGCTGTCTGGTACTGGGGCTAAATTATTCGCTAAATGGCAAACGATCATCCCGACACTGGCAGGGGAGGACTGGGAAGAAGGGATCCAGCAATATATACCACTAATGATCTCGGCTAGGGACAGATTTATTCAACTCAAGTTCATCCACACAGCCTATTACACCCCTCAGAGACTATCGAGAATATACCCGACATGCTCTGACAGATGCCCGAAGTGCTCTACGGAACTGGGAACATTCATACACGTAGTATGGGAGTGCCCGCTTATACGACAGTTCTGGAGAGATGTGGTGGGAGTGATAAATGCAACCGGGAACCTCTCTCTGGGGCTGGACCCTTTGGTCCTGCTCCTAGGAGTGTGTGACAAAATGGCACCCAAAATCCATACGCAACTGTTTATATTCTACACAGCGTTCTATGCCAGGAAAGCTATCCTCCTGAACTGGAAGAAAAAGGACCCCCCCACTGTGTCACAATGGAAGGCGCTGGTCGATTCTGTCCTCCCACTATACAAACTTACCTACATGAGCCGCAAATGCCCCTCGAAGTTTGATAAGGTTTGGGGATGCTGGGTCGGGAATTAGGACGATATCATGGTAAATGTGTAGAGACTAATGATACCTGGAATCCCCCTCCCTCCCTCCCCGCATGAGCTCCTGTGGTTTCCCGTAATGACACCCCCCCCCCCCCCCCAGGGCTGGATAGGATATTGATATCTACTGGAGATTAATACAATGATGCAGACTCACATTATGAATACCAAGTATGGGTAATAGATTACTTTAAGTTTTTTCCCTTTTTGATGCCTGAGACGAAGTAAGCTTAGTGCAGCGAAAACATCCATTACGCAGAAATAGGTATTAGTGTCTTAACACATAGATCCGTTATTTTCTTCCAGGAGATCCATTATTTATTTTCCCTTATTTTTCTTTAAAAAGGCCAAGCTGTCCAGTGCCCTATATTGATTATAATTTTTTTTTTTTTAATATTGATTATATTTTTTTAAGGCTTTTTTAAGGCTATCCCCATTGTACAATTTGTATTTCAATGTTGGATGGACACTGGTGGGTTGAGTCTCCTGTGTGCTGAAATGGTCAGATTAGCTCACAGCAAAGCCACCATTAAGGCACCATGCTCTTCCAGTTGGACTGTCCGCCATTAACAAAGTGTGACAGCAACATTTGACTTTGTTATGTCTGCAGTGGTTGGATGGAGCTGTGAATCCTCAGTACTGGAGGTCCCGAAGGATAGAAAAGGCCAGCAAGTGTTTTAGCCTAGTACCAAGCAAAACTGAAATTACACTTTGGTGGTAGATGAGTTTTAGAATATAACCACCATAATCTTGGTACTTTCTCAGAAGTTTGATTTCAAAACGTTTTTTAATTTCTGCTCTTGAAAGCATTACAATTGATAATATTTTAGCTGAAATGCTTTTTGGAATCTAATATTATCAAAAATATGTATTGTCACCAGAGCCATCTGTATTCTATTCCCTGCAGGTTTTTCAGTCTTCCAGCTCAGCAGTCAATAGCATCTACAGTAGTAATTGCTTAGATAAAATTTTATCAAGGTTGCACATTCCATTTAACTCATAGAACTGACATATTTTAGTTTTGATTATCATTGCACAACCATGTGTGTCCTGCATTAAATCTGAAATCCCGTTCTGCCGTTTGGAAAAATCCAAGAATATAAATACATAAATACAAAAGAGACAAACTAGTCAGCAGGAATATTTATGTAGGAAAAGTAACATAGGGTAAAATCTTCACATGCCTTAACTAAAACACCTCGGGCTTCCAAGTTATCAAGGTTAGAAACCTTTACATACCTGATTTATTATGCAGCTGGTATTTACAGGACAGATGTGGCTGTCCAAAGTTATTATTTGACTATTTTAGAATCCTACAAAGATTTATGTAGGTCAGTAATAGTAATTCAGCAGGCTTGTCTATTAACATAGTTTACCCTATATGAGCTCCTGGAGTACAGTTTGCCTTTTTCAGCACGGTTTTACTTCTATAAAATAGTCAATTGTAGCCTACAAACATTTTATGCTTTGGTTTATAAATTGGTATTGACTTAGCTAGATTGCTAATAAATATTCATTGTTGCTCCAACAGACTTGGTAAACTTTGACATTGACACAAATATGGGTAGCTTTTAAATGCTAGTTCCACTATCTATGCCCAGTTTAGAACTACATATATTGTATCTATCCAAAGCTAAAATACAGAAGAGCAAAGTGAGTATAATGTGTGGCCAATATCTTATCCCAACAGCTGTTAATCAGTTAGTTACTGTAGAAACTGGTCTACGCTGCCTCTATCGGCAAGAAAAAGCATGTACAAATGCCAAAGGCATGTCAAACAATATTTTAGAGTTTTTGAAATTACAGAATGTTTTTCTTAGTGTTGGATAGCGTGGGTAAGGGTTAGAACTTCTCTCAGATTTTTGCTGGAGCAGCATTAAAGAAAGTTACCCTTACATCCAGTGGCAGCTGGTGCTCAAAATTTTTGGGGGGGCACAAACAAACTGAATACTGAAATAAACCCCATCAGTTGCAGCCTCACTGTGTCCATCAAATGCAGCCATTGTACCCATCAAATGCAGCCACTGTGCCATCAATTGCAGCCATTGTGCCCATAAAATGCAGCCACTGTGCCCCATTAAATGTAGCCACTGTGCCCATCATATGCTGCCACTGTGCCCATCATATGCAGCCATTGTGCCCATAATATTCAGCCACTTGTGCCCATCATATGCAGCCACTTGTGCCCCATCAAATGCAGCCACCGTGCCCATCATATGCAGCCACCGTGCACATCATATGCAGCCACTTGTGCACATCATATGCAGCCACTGGGCCATTAAATGCAGCCACTTGTGCCCATCATATGCAGCCACTTGTGCCCATCATAAGCAGCAATTGTGCCCATCATATGCAGCCACTTCTCTTGTCCCAGTCATATGCAGCCACCTGTGCCCATCAAATGCAGCCACTTGTGCCCATCAAATGCAGCCACTTTTACCCATCATATGCAGCCACTTGTGCCCATCAAATGCAGCCACTTGTGCCCACCAAATGCAGCCACTTGTGCCCATCATATGCAGCCACTTGTGCCCATCATATGCAGCCACTTGTGCCCATCATAAGCAGCCATTGTGCCCATCATATGCAGCCATTTCACTTGTCCCAGTCATATGCAGCCACCTGTGCCCATCAAATGCAGTCACTTGTGCCCATCATATGCAGCCACATTTGCCCATCAAATGCAGCCACTTGTGCCCATCAAATGCAGCCAATGTGCCATCAATTGCAGCCATTGTGCCCATCAAATGCAGATACTCTGCCCCATTAAATGTAGCCACTGTGCCCATCATATGCAGCCATTGTGCCCATAATATTCAGCCACTTGTGCCCATCATATGCAGCCACTTGTGCACATCAAATGCAGCCACATGTGCCCATCAAATGCATCCACTTGTGTCCCATCATATGCAGCCACCAGTGCCCATCAATTGCAGCCACTTGTGCACATCATATGCAGCTACTGTGCCCCATCAAATGTAGCCACTGTGCCCATCAAATGCAGCCATTGTGCCATCAATTTCAGCCACTTGTGCCCATCATATGCAGCCACTTATGCCCCATCAAATGCAGCCACTGTGCCCATCATATGCAGCCATATGTGCCCATAATATTCAGCCACTTGTGCCCATCATATGCATCCACTGTTCCCATCATATGCAGCCACCATGCCCATCAAATGCAGCCACTTGTGCCCATCATATGCAGCCACTTTTGCACATCATATGCAGCCACTTGTGCACATCATATGCAGCCACTTGTGCCCATCAAATGCAGCCACTTTTGCCAATCATATGCAGCCACAAGTGCCCATCAATTGCAGCCACAAGTGCCCATCATATGCAGCCACTTGTGCCCATCATATGCAGCCATTGTGCCCAGCATATGCATCCACTTCACTTGTCCCAGTCATATGCAGCCACCTGTGCCCATCAAATCCAGTCACTTGTGCCCATCATATGCAGCCACTTGTGCACATCATATGCAGCCATATGTGCCCATCAAATGCAGCCTCTTGTGCCCATCAAATGCAGCCACTTGTGCCCATCAAATGCAGCCACTTGTGCCATCATATGCAGCCACTTGTGCCCATCATATGCAGCCACTTGTGCCCATCATATGCAGCCACTTGTGCCCATCATATGCAGCCATTGTGCCCATCATATGCAGCCACTTCACTTGTCCCAGTCATATGCAGCCATTGTGCCCATCATATGCAGTCACTTGTGCCCATCATATGCAGCCACTTGTGCACATCATATGCAGCAACATGTGCCCATCAAATTCAGCCACTTGTGCCCATCAAATGCAGCCACTTTTGCCCATCATATGCAGCCACAAGTGCCCATCAAATGCAGCCACTTGTGCCCATCAAATGCAGCCACTTGTGCCAATCAAATGCAGCCACTGTGCCATCAAATGCAGCCACTTGTGCCCATCATATGCAGCCACTTGTGCCCATCATATGCAGCCATCGTGCCCATCATATGCAGCCACTCGTGCCCATCATATGCAGCCACTTGTGCCCATCATATTCAGCCACGTTTGCCCATCATATGCAGCCACTTGTGCCCATCAAATGCAACCATTTGTGCCCATCATATGCAGCCACTTGTGCCCATCATATGCAGCAGCAGCCACGTCTTTTCAATAGTTGCAGACCCTTCCAAATACTGTTTATTCAATCTAACTTGATCTGCTTGAGCTGGATTTTTAATAGTGTGGGGTGTTCAATCTTGTCTGTGGCTTTTAAAAATTGTCTTACCTTTCTACAGCACAAACAGCAGATTTAAGTCTAATACCCGGTACACACGATCGGATTTTCCGACAACAAAACCGTGGATTTTTCCCAAAGGATGTTGGCTCAAACTTGTCTTGCATACACACGGTCACACAAATGTTGTCGGAAATTTCAAACGTCAAGAACGTGGTGACGTACAACACGTACGACGAGCCGAGAAAAAGGAAGTTCAATAGCCAGTTCAATAGCCTTCTGCATGATTCAGAGCATGCGTGAACTTTTGTTCATCGGACTTTCCGACAACAAGCTTTGTTGTCAGAAAATTTGAGAACCTGCTCTCAAACATTTGTGTGCGGAAATTCCGACAGCAAATGTTCGATGGAGCATACACACGGTCGGACTTTCCGACAACAAGCTCCCATCGAGCATTTCCCGTCGGAAATTCCGATCGTGTGTGCGCGGCATAATGGTTTTGTTGCAGATTTGTGAATTTTGAAGAAATGAGAGTGCCACTGTGCTCAATATGGATCCCCAATCTCCTCACTCAGTATGGGGCCCATCAGACTTCACAATCTACACAAACATTGGACAAAGTTTCAACACCTCTTCCACAGCAGAAGGTGGGCTGAAAAATGTGACACTCTGCACACTAGGCATAATGAACAGAAAAGCGAAATTTAACAGGTGGCTGGTCCTCTTTAATTGTGGTTACATGAGAAATCACTCATTAGCGTTCTACAACTATCTGTCCTATCCCCATGGAGTCTCATTTTTCCAGCTGCAGCTGTGTAATCTCACCTATTTTGCATTGTCCATATTGTGGGGATAAATTAAATAACAGTGAAAAGGAAACGTCCTTGTATTGGCTTTGGCATCTGGGTTTAGGGAGTCAGGTGTAGATTCCCACTGCCAATAGATGTAGGAAGACACTGGGTCACTTGACCAGAGTAACCCAGAAGCCTCTGGGTGACTCAACTCAAAACGAAAGTGTTATGGATAGACTGGCACTTTAATGATAATGATAACAATTGATTCTCTAAAATTCCCAAGAACAC
This sequence comes from Lithobates sylvaticus, assembly GCA_028564925.1. Lineage (NCBI taxonomy): Eukaryota > Metazoa > Chordata > Amphibia > Anura > Ranidae > Lithobates > Lithobates sylvaticus. Next base: position 510,439,238 of record CM053027.1, read on the forward strand.
TGGGATTCATCTCAGGCAACAACAACAAGACAGATAAACAAGTTTCACTGCCAAGTGTGCTGAGCTCATTTACTAGGCATGCAGGGACTCACGGAACTTCCTGTGGCAGGACTCTATACATGTTGCATTTGGAGGAGGACAGCACTTATACACAAAATATTCATATTTAAACACCAGCCAAAGAAGGCTGCACGACAATGAAGGCTGCACGTTCTCCTTTAGCCTGCACATTTAGTTAAAGATAATGCCACTGAGAATAAACAATAAATAGCATTAGCACAAGCAATCAATGGAAACTAAGAAAATTGACCTCTCTGAATTCAGTAACCCTTTCAATGCTAGTGTAGTCCTACAAGAGAAAAAAAAGGCAATAATATAACAAAAGGAGAAAACGAGGGAAGTATTCCTTATCAGCCAATCAGAAATCATTTCACTACACTTCCCTTGCCTTTGCCTAATATGATGCTTTCATGAGAAAAGCATGGGGCTGCCATTGCTTTCCTATGCTTTAAGAACATCAATTCCCTTGATGTCATGCTGTGATGCTTTGGCTTCAATGTTTTCTGAAGCTTCGATCTGGAAAAAAAATGAGATAAGGAATTTCACACCAAATGCATTTTCTTGCAATTAGCTAATGCAGACAGACTGCATGATACATTACTGTCAGTGGGGCTTATTCTCACCAATATCATGCAAAACTTGTTTTAGGGTTCAGTGAATTTTGAAAACATCTGCATGTTGTGAGTTTGGGCTCATTCAAATCACCTAAATGGACCCTTCAATATGACACAGCAAATGGGCCTAAAAACAAATAGCAGCACACGCAATGCTGCATGTTTTTTTACTTGCTTTTGGCATGAGCAAGCACTAAGGCAATTATCTACAGTCTCAAAATACTGCATGCGTTTTCAATTGCTTTTGACATGAGCAAGCTCTAAGACAATTATTTACAGTCCCAGCACTTACATTTCCAGTAAGGTTATAATGGTGGCTTTAGGAGCAGGAGATCTGAGTGCTTTTTTAAATAACCAATCGTTTACAGATTAGCGAATGAGCCAAGCAAAGAAAATAAGTAGCACTGTTTCCATATGTGCCAGCTTGTCTCATTTGGATTTGAAGTAGAAAATGTAACCACTAGAGGTGTTCAGTAAGGTCTCCAATACCAGGTAGTAATCAGATCGTTAGTTTAATATATGAAACATCTACTTGTGTATTGACAGTTTTGAAAATCAAAAAGAAATACAAGTATAGGTTCCAATAAAGTTGTTAATGATAACTACATTAACTTTTTCAAAAGTCTGTAAAGTCCTGCTTCCTACCTGACAACAGGGACCTGAAGATGTTTCCGTCGGACTTGGATGAACTTTTCAGTAGTGCCACCAACATCTGTCTTTCCTTGCAGACAGGACTCCAACTGCGTCGCTAGCTTTGTATCGCTTGTTCTCAGGAGGTTACAGGGCAACATAGCTCATGAAAAGTCGCTAAGGACCGTTCATGTTGGCATCAGCATATTTTATAAACTGAATGTCAGGGATATATGTGCAAGAGAGTGCGGAACAAAGCCAGATGTTTGTCTTAGATGGGAGGGGAAAAGGAGGGGAAAGTATACAGTTTTAGAAAGAGCCTCACGCAGATTTATATATTTATTTCCCTCAGTACGTCAACAATGGAGGAAAACAGATGTGCTAGTCCAAGAATCTGGATTAACTGTTTGAGATGTACACTCTAAGTAAATGTAGTTAGTTAATGTGGGGGCACAAAACAACATGGGAATAATATAATGAATAGTAAAAAGTTAACAGACTGTCAGTCACATACAAGTTGAAATACAAAATAAACAAGATTCTTCATTGTGTTTGTTAGGAACTTTTAAGGTTTTACTTGAGACCAGTGAGTTTAAAGTTGAACTTTAGGCAGGTATAAAAGACATGAATTCAGCACTTTAATCATTAAAGTGGTTCTAAAGTCAGAAGTTTTTTTGTGTGCAACAGCTCCCCTCAGCCCCCCTAATACTTACCTGAACCCATCTCAATCCAGCAATTTTGCAGAAGTGTCGGCTGCCTGGGACTCTCTCTCATTGGCTGAGACAGCAATTGGCTCTCACTGCTGTCAATCAAAGTCAGTGAGCCAATGAGGAGAGAGAGGGGACGGGTCTGGGGACTCAGAGCAGTGGTTCAGCTCGGATGCCGATACAGGTTGTGGCAAAGTCGTCTTTTTAAGGGGTTCAGAGAGAGGCCGGGAGCGTCGGTGTGGGTCCCAAGAAGAGGAGGAGACTTTAGTATCACTTTAAGGCTGACATGTGGGTAAAAACTTTTTTAGCATTAGCTAGACATTAGCTAGGTACCAATAAGATGCCTCAAATGATGTGTGCTATACTGGTAGCTGCTGTTTCTTTCTTGAAATGTTTAATATACATGCATCTGCTGAAGTTCCAGCAGTGAAACCGACAATCGGGGCTACAGCACAGCAGCTTTGTGTTTCTCCATTTAGGAAACATTGTGTATTCTTTTCTTGTTCAAGTATTTTATGGATGAATAGAATAGACAAAGTTCACTATTAGTGAACCAGATAGGATCAAACAACAAATGGATCCTTTCAGGAAGATACAGTTAGGTCCATATATAGTTGGACACAGGCACAATTTTCATACTTTTAGCTCTGTATGCCACCAGAATAAAATTTAAACTATACAATCCAAATTAATTTGAAGTGCAGACTTTCAGCTTTAATTCAAGGGGTTAAACATAAATATCAAGTACAAATTTTAGGAATTGCCACCATTTTTATACACAGACCCCCATTTTCAGGGGCTCAAATGTAACTGGACAAATAATTATAATCATAAATAAAATGTTATTTTTTTTTTATATTTTGTTGTGAATCCTTTACTGGCAATGACTGCCTGAAGTCTGGAACCCATGGACATTACCAGAGACAGTGTTTCCTCTTTTCTGATGCTTTGCCAGGCTCTAACTGCAGCTGTCTTCAGTTTTTCTTTGTGGGTCTTTCTGCCTTTAGTTTTGCCTTTAGCATGTGAAATGCATACTCAATTGGGTTGAGATCAGGTGATTGACTCGGCCAGTTCAGAATATTCCACTTCTTTTTCTTCAAAAGCTCCTGGTTGCTTTTGCAGTGTGTTTTGGATCATTGTCCATCTGTACTGTGAAGCGCCGTCCAATCAACTTTGCTGCATTTGGCTGAATCTGGGCTGACCGTATATATCTCTAAACACTGCAGAATTCATCCGGCTGCTTCTGTCTTCTGTCACATCATCAATAAATACCAATGACCCAGTGCCACTGGAACTCATGCATGCCTATGCCATCACACTGCCTCCACCATGTTTTACAGATGATGTTGTGTGCTTTAAAACTTTAGTGCCTTCTTCACACTTTTTTCTTCCCGTCATTCTGGTACAGATTTCTCTTAGTTTAATCCATCCAAAGAATGTTTTTCCAAAACTGGTCTGGCTTTTTTAGATTTTTTTTAGCAAAGTCTAATCTGACTTTTCTATTCTTCAGGCTTATGAAGGGTTTGCACCTTGTGGTGAACCCTTTGTATTTGCTCTTGTGAAGTCTTCTCTTGATTGTAGACAATGATACGCCCACCTCTTGTAGAGTGTCCTTCACTTGTCTGGATTTTGTAAATGGGTCTTTCTTTACCATAGAGAGGATCCTGCGATCATCCACCACTGTTGTCTTCCATGGATGTCCAGGCCTTTTTATGTTGCTGAGCTCACCAGTGCATTCTTCTTCCCTCAGAATGTACCAAACTGTTGATTTGGCCACTCCCAATGTTGCTGCCATCTCTTTGATGGGTCTGTTTCATTTTTGAAGCCTTGCAATGGCCTGTTTCACTTGCATGCACAGCTCCTTTGAATGCATGATGTAGGTTCACAGCAACAGATTACAAATGCAAATACCACACTTAGAATGAACTCCAGACCTTTTACCTGCTTAATTGATGAAGAAATAATGAAGGAGTAGACCACATCTGGCCATGAAACAGCTTTGGATTCAATTGTCCTATTACTTTTGGTCCCTTAAAAAAGGGGGATGGTTAATCTTAAGAGCTGTAATTCCTAAACCCTTCCTCCGATTTGGTTGTACGTATCCTCAAATTAAACCTGAGGGTGTGCACTTTCAGCCCATATCCATTATATAACTATAGCTTAAATATGTTTAGGTAAATACCTGACAAAAACACTAAAATGGTGCCTGTGTCCAAATATATATGGACCTAACTGCATAGCATGCATTGGGTAGAGACAAAGAATTGGAAGTACATAGTCCCTGTAATCTAATCCCAATGTGCATATTGTGAGAAATTTTTCAGCAAAGTACTACATATATGTAAAAAATACAAAATAACGAAACCTAAAGTCTCGAAAAGGTGGGCACCAAATTGCCCCTTCCCAGCCATAGCTTGGGGGGCAATCAACTCATGAAAAGTACCAGAAACAAGGTGTAGAAGAAAAAGGGGAAGGTGAAGAATGGGGTGTCTTGTATTCTTTTAAAAAAAATACAAGGCATTCTGTGATTGGACAAAGAACATATGGACATCACAAACTGCCCTTGTCCTCAAGTCTTACTAACAATTTATGATTTGCAGAGAACCATACAGTTGGAATAATTAGTGTTACTCATAATGTAAACGTACTATTTTTGTGTATATCCACTAGACATGTGCATTCGTTTTTGTCCGAATGCATTTTCGTCCGAATTTCAGGTATTTTCGTTATCGTTAACAAACGATAACGAAAGTGCAGAATCCAAAAAACGAAAGATCCGACATAAACAAATGCTTCGTTGTGACAACAGTTCGATATAGATAGGAGATTCAACGCTGACAATAACAATCTGTGTCCATTGAACCTGTGGTCGAATGTGCCTAACCTTAACTCTATTAGTCCAAAATGATTCTACATAGAGAGAAAAGATTTGACTTAGAAAGGAAAGATTCAACGTAGAAAGGAAAGATTTGACGTAGAGAGGAAAGATTGCTGCTGGAATTGGGTGGAATTGCAGCTAAACTATACAGAGTCATACAGTTTAGCTGCTCCGTCAAATCTTCTTTGAACTTTCGACAGACACCATAAGCCTTCAATGACAGATTCGACCTTAATTCATTTGGATTTTCGGACGAATGCAATTTTTAACGAAAAACTAAATAAATAAAAACGAATTTCGGGAGTAACGAAATAAATGTATTTTTCGGACGAAAAGGAAATTCCGAAACGAAATATTTCAGTGTGCACATGCCTAATATGCACAAAACATGACTAGTTGGGTAACGTGAGAACAGATTTAGAAAGCACTAGATTAGGAAGTGAACATATTGCCCATGTAATTTGTCCTGCTGCAGTCAGAAATAAGGGGGGTTGCCGTAATGTTTTCTTATTAAAAGGGCTGTACTAAAGTACAAGTGTGCTTTTTTCAGCAAAACAATATTCAAACAGGCAAAGGATGTGGAACAGCACCAAATGATCTTGGTGAGGGGTTGTTCCTACATTTGGAGTGTTCTCCCAGAAGTGAACATGTGTACTTATGGATTTGGTCAAGTACATTCTATCAGAATAGATATTTTGAGAGTGCCTTAAAGGAGCCAGAACCCTGCCAAGCATCCCTTTTATGTTCCTTTTAAACATAATCTCTGTGTACTTAAAGTGTTTGTAAACCCTTACATATACCCAGTGAAATGACTGGCCTCAGGTGATTCACAGAGATGAAACCAATCATCCCGCATAAGTTGTACCTGTTTATCTGCAGTTTACTCTTCTCTACATCTGTTCAAAGTCAAGAATTTATACAGCTTGTCTGAGATGTCAGAACAAAAGGGGGGCTGAGAGCTGAAGTTACACTCTGCAGAGCTCAGTGAGGAGAGCTCTGAGAGCTGATTGGAAGCATTCTCAAAGCATACAGGAACAGAGTTGGGGCTGTCAATCAGCTGGGGATCCCTCCCCTGTCACCTTTTTTCTCTGTTGTCAGGAAAACTTGTCAGAAGGGATTCATGCTGATAGCAGAGGAATGAATCAGCAGGCATAAATTACACTTAGTGCTCTTAATTGAGACAAGTACACACTATAGAGGGATATGCTTTGCTCATTTATTTATACATATCAGTTGGGAGAGGGATGCCATTCAAAAGTTCACATCATGTTCTCATTGGCATCATCCCATGTGTAAATCAAGAAAAAAGGGAGAACCAAATAAGGGCAGGACTTTAAATATGCCTCTAAGAACATAGGATGCAGAATGTATAAAAAAGTACAAAATTGTATTAAATTTACATATTCTTTAAAAAAAGTGCCAAAAGGCATAAAGCCATAGAATTGTGTAACATACAATACAAAGCATCACAATATAAGTATTTGGTAGAAAAATTGATGTTCATGTATATGTTCAATGCTAAGTAGGTCAATGCATTTTGCGGAAGCCCCTGCTTCTTCAGGACCACATTTAGCATATCGGTATATCACTCTTGACTGTAATGATGATCTATAACTGTCAGATGCACCAAGGGGTGATAAAATAGCAGAATAAAATAAAAGAGTCTCCAAAGAGGGTTGCGCCTATCGGCCCACACAAGGGAGTGTAAAGATAAAAATATCTTCTGATGTGATTAGGATATCATTATTCAGTAGTTAGTCAGCATCATATTATTATGTAGAAAAAGTCTCTAGATATGACAGGCCTGGTGGTATACTTGAAAAGGTTCGCAGAGACCATCCCTGGCCCTTAAACTGATAGGTCAATCACCAGCAAGAGCTCACGCTACCAAGGATCAAAACATTTTATTTTGTTGCCCTTCCTCATAATAAATATCCTTATAATAAATATAAGTGGGTACTGGAAGAGCCAGAAGGTAGAAAGTCCTTTTTTTCACTGTTGATCACCTTGGAATGTGGACCAGACCTCCGGGAAGGTGTTTATCTGCTATGCTGTTAAATAGAGCTGGTTCTGTTGGCATATTAAATCATTCCAGTGGTGTTGGTCTTATGGTCTTATGGACATTGGCCTAGCTGGCAAGAGAATTACTGAACATGGCATGCAAGTTCCTGATGGAGACAGACTTTTTTTAGGTTGGCTGCACCATGACAAGAGTATATTCACATAACATTAAGAAGAAGTGAAGAATGTCAAATGGGCTCCATACATTTTGTTTCTGTGGGAAGCCTCTGAGGTGCATCCACCACTAACCTAATTATTCCTTCCTCATATCTGGAATCTACAAATCAGAATCCTATTGGGAACAGCTAGTAGAAACTGTGATATACTACATTGCTATGATATGTTCATATATGTCTGCTCTAAACACCCAAATCACTAGGGTGCTCAGTATGGATATTTACCAGTCATACTGACTCCCTGGGGGATACTGGGTCATCTTTGTGCTAGTATGAGATACATAACCTGATCTGTATTCAATAAAAATTAACCTCAAACTCTCTTCTTTGACTTGGTGGGATACTCATATGTATTGAACCCTTTATTAGCTCAAACACTTCCAAATTAGAGTAACATTGTAAAAATACATTTATAAAAATCACAGAAAATCAAATGAAAAACAATAAATGAGAACAGAAAGTAATCATCATTGTATACACTATTCAGCTTATTGGCAGGAATCCCAGGGGGTCTAAACTGCAAAACACAGAAACCCAATCAGTTTTGTATTTTCAGCACTATTATATCACATATTTTAAAGTCAATTGCAAACTCTGTTTCATCTCAGTAAAGAAATACCGGTGAGTATTTATAAACCCCCATTTTTGTAAATTGAACAGACCACTATAGCAGGTTTTAATAAAAAGCAGGCAGATTATGGAAGTGCTTAGTTAAATAACTGAGTTTGTTACATGTGTAGCCTCCCTGGCGGTATGATTATGTCAGATTTTTAAATCTCAAAGCGGTACATTGTTTTGCATAGAAATTTGGCGTTTTATATTGTAGGCCTGTAAATCTTAGGAATAACTGATAAAATTTGAAACACGACATCATAAATTATACTATAATAACTAACTATAAAAAATAATAATATAATAATAATAAAATTAATTTCCCCACGAATCACTATCGCTCAATTCTGCAAGTGTTCTAATTTACTATCGCTGTTTTCTAGCTGGTCTAAAACCGCTTTTGAGGTAAAGGGACACTTTTTGTATGCCATGGACAATCTCAAGTTTCCAGGCAGAAAGAACAGTATATATAATATAAAACTGCATACAGGGCACTGGACAAAGCACAAGGGACAAGAGGGATGTGAAATTATTTGATACAGTAATGTAATCTGTATGATTACAGTGTACTGTATGTGTTATGTTTTTTGTACTTTTTGAATTTGCAGCCGGGCTCCGCCCCCATGCGTTGCGATGCTCGCAGGGAACGAAGCCCCGGAAAACACAAAACATTGGGCAGAGGATCTGGTGAAGCATACAGCATGGGGACATTGCAGGATCCTGGAGACAAGGTAAGTTACCTGGACCAGGGTTCTGCAATGCAATCCCGAATGTGGCTTGGGGTTACCACTATTGGTACTGAAAATTAACCCGAGCCACACTCGGGATTGCCGCAAGGGAGGCTAAAGTGTTTACTCTATATAAATACTGTCAATACGTCCCACAATAAAGAAAACTGCTAATCACGTTCTCACCACTTAGGACCCCTTAGAGCTTCACTACAGACAAAGTGAGGCAATTGAAACTCCTTTCACTTGTTTTTTTTTTTTTATGGGGTTTTTTTTTTCGCTATAGAGAAAGACAGTGGTTATCTGTGTGGAATCAGTGGCCTCTGCAGTGGTCCAACAATTCTGTTGCTCAATCACAACTAAAACTCTCCAGTCAGCAGAGATTGGGAGAATTGTTTGTTGGAGAATTTCAACAGAGAGCAAGGGTTCTTCTCCACAGGATGCTGGGGCAGGGAGTGAAGTTTGGAATGGCTCCAGGGACCTATTTCTAACTACTAACAGTAAGACATTTAATCTTTCACTACAGACTTATTTATGTGTCTAAAACATCATACTTGGGTAAATATGCCTTCAAATTTGCAGAATGTAGAGACTTTCCCTATGCTGTTTCTTCCCTAATAAATTTGGTTTGGATTGTTACTAGGCTGTATCCAGCCTGAGTTTTTGTGTGCTCTTTCTCTAGGTTCTGCAAGTTGTCCCTATGCTCATTGGGTTGATTGCTTTTGCCTGTTACTGTAAAGGTGGTTCCAGTAATTAGTAGACATGTGCGAATAGTTTCGTACGAATCGAAAATTCATACGAATTTCCATAAATTCGTACATTCGGGAGGATCTGAAATACGAATTGCTATGCTTCCGAATTTTGTACGAAATACGAAATTTCGTTTACGAATTTCGGATCCAAATTCTGTTACAACGGAAACGTGACTGGTGTTTTGTTGACCAATCAGAGGTTTTCTTCTGCTGCTGAGTGAGGGTTGGGAAAATTACCTTTTTTAAATATGGGAGTGGGAGACTGGTACTGGTAGTTGATGGGAGATTCAGAATCGGACAAAATAAGAATGTTCGTTAATTATTATTATTCGTTATGATGAAGTTAAAAACCCATGAAGTCAGCACAGGGATGGTGGGAGCCCCTCAATGAGCACAGCACAGGGATGGTGGGAGCCCCTCATAATGATAAATTAGTCATAACGAACGTTCGTAATTGTTACAAAAAGTTAACGAACCTAACGAAAATTCATATTTCATGCGAATCCAAATTGAATTTCGGACATGAATTATGAAATACGAATTAATTCTAATACAAAACGGAACGAAACAAAACAAATTTATTGACGGTGCACATGTCTAGTAATTAGAGTGGGAAGGACACTTCCTAAGTTATGAATATGTATCTAATTCAAGCAATACATGAGGTTCTTGTTTAGGGCTATAGTTTGGGAAGATTATAAATATTTGGGTCTAAATTCCAGAGTGTTCTCTCTCCTCTTGGGCCCTGCCTGTACAGGAAGTGTTTTAAGACTCTCTTGACTTAGGTCTTGCCCATTGCCCATATATCAAGGCACATTTGACTGATCTAAAAGGGTGAAGAACCAGTTTAGTACAGAGATTCATGCAACTTAAGAATGATCTACCTAGCTGCTCTCACAGGGTCATCTACTAAGAGGCTACTCTTAATGGGCCTATTGCTATCACTACGACTTTTAGAATACGTGTCCTGTTTTTGTGCTCTTTTTGGGTATCTTTCACCCCTACACATTCTCTGTTAGTTTCGAGTTTAGAGGTAAAAAAGACCAGTCACTGGCACCCAGCTTGTTGTCCATCCCACTATACACCAAGGACCTGACCTGAGATTAAAATGCTAGCTCATTGAGCCACTTGGTTGGACATCATCCATCACACAGGGGTAAGGGGTTGCTACTAGAAGAAAACAGCGCTGAGAGAATATGTAGGCTGTCATTAATGATCTCTCTATTCACTACTGACCTCACTATTCAGTACTTTCTGTTCCACAGACCTGAACAAAGTATATGGACCAAGAGTTCTGACTTCTACCTGATTTTCGGATCTACATGCTTGTTCAAGGTCAGCGACTTGGTGAGTATTGGAGACAACCAGTCAACTCTCATGTACACACAACCGGTTTTCCCGTTGGAATAAACTTCGATGGAATTCCGCTCAAGCTATCTTGCATCCACACAGTCACACCAAATTCCGACCGCCAAGAACGCAGTGACGTACAACACTATGATGAGACAAGAAAAATTAAGTTCAATGCTTCCGAGCATGCGTCGACTTGATTCTGAGCATGCATGGTTTTTGGTGCGTCGGAAAAGCATACAGATGAGCGGATTTTTTTCGATAGGAATTTTTTCCGTCTGATAAATATAGAACATGTTCTCTATCTGAATCCATCAGAATTTTCAATGGAAAAAGTCTGATGGGGCATACATGGTCGGAATATACGAAGAAAAGCTCTCGTCAGGGTTTTTCCATCGGAAATTCCGATCGTGTGTACAGGGCATCAGAAGAAAACAACCAATGGCACATTCCTCTTACTACAGGTTTGCTTTAAGCTCATTTTGACAGTGGAGCTATTAACAACTACAGTTTAAGGTGAGGAAATTGTTTACCCGTTGCTGGTGTTTACTGAGAGTGGACACAGTGGCAACATAAAATACCAGCACATTGTAAATGTTGGCTTTACTCTTTTTCCCTGAAGGGGTAAAAAAAAGTAATCCCATTCCATTTAATTCTATGCATAAAAAGGTAGTAATATCACAAGGGAGCTTGTTTCATTGTGCCTACAGCAAGGAGCCACTCCATTTTCTTTAGAGAAACAAGTTAGGATTATCCAGGCAGGGAGTGGGAGACCATCTCAAGTTGTTTAATGCAGAATTCACAACACGATTGCTAACGAAGTTTACTTATCAGAAAAAGAAGAAGCTGGAGGCTGGCAAGAGATGTCTGCCAACTGAAGTGGTTCAGTAAGAAATTCCTCTTCATATGGCACATTGTACTTTTTGATAAGTCACTTGACCCATACTGTCTTATCTGTTACATGATTTTCATGTGATCGAACTTGGCAGAGCATCCCTTTCTCTTTGGAAATAATATATTTTGGCAGCTGCAATGAACATATGAAAGATAGTAGGTTGAGTTACCATCAGGCAATCCACTTGCTATACTATAATTGCTTCTACCCAACCATGCCAATATTAAAATAAGGGAAAAAGCACATTTGTAGAAAGCAGGATATGCTGTTCTTTTTGCCAGGATTTCAAAAACCTGATGCAAAATAAAATTATTAAAATGTGAATATATATATATTACATAAATATATTCTGTATATACACACACACATTACTGTGCAAACTTTTTGCATAGAAGTGTCAATAGATCAGGGATCTGTGGAGGCCAAACCATCACTTCCAGAACTCCATGTTCTTCTTTACGCTGTTACGCTGCTTACGCTTAGTTCTTAAAGACATTGGCTATATGCTTGGGGTTGTTGTCCTGCTGCAGAATACATTTGGGGCCAATCACTGGTCTCGCTCATGTTATGGCATGCTGGATAAGTATCTGCCTGTATTTCTCAGCATTGAGGACACCACTGACCCTGACTGAATCTCCAACTTAATTTGCAGAAATGCAGCCCCAAACGTGCAAGAAACCTCCACCATGTTTTACTGTCGCCTGCAGACAGTCATTATTGTACCGCCCTTCAGTAAACAAGCTGCCTCCTTCTACAGTCAAATATTTCAAATATGCTGCCATTTTTCTGCACCCCAATTTCTATGTTTTCATACAGAGTTGAGTTGCTTAACCTTGATTCCATATCCGAGGTATAGCTTTTTGGCTACAATTCCTCCATGAAGATTACTTCTGACCTGATTTCTCCAGACAGAAGATGGGTGTGCCTGGGTCCCACAGATTTTCAACATTTCTGTGCTGATGGCACTGCTGGACATCTTCTGATGTCAAAAAGTAGTAAGCATGATATGTCTTTCATCTGCTGCATTAAGTCTCCTTGGCTAATCACTATGTCTACAGTACTCAACGTTAACCGCTTCTTTAAAAGAGCTTGAACAGCACATTTTAAATCCCCAGTCTGCTTTGAAATCTTTGCCTGGGAGAAATCTTGATTATGCAGTTTAACTACCTTGTGTCCTTTTGCTGTGGTCAACCTTAAGCCTCATACACACGATCGGACCGTGGACCAACTTTCCTGTGGATTTTTGTCCAAAGGGCGTTGGCCCCAAGTTGGTATTGCATACACACGGCAGGACTTTTTCAGCCAACTTTCACCAAATCACTTGGTTTTTCTGCTCTTTACCGCCACTTTTGGTCAACTTCTGTATTGTTGTCCGATCTTTTGCATTGGTTCTGCATTGGTTTTTACAAAAGTCCGTTGGTTTTGTGTACACACGGTCGGACTTTGGTCCATCGGACTTTTGTTGGCAGAAAGTTGGTCCGTTCGCACAGCCAACACAAGTCTGATGAAACCTGGAAAAAGTTGGTCCGATGGAGCGTACACACGGTCGGATGTTGGTCCAAAACAGCTAATTTGCATGTTGGTTGTCAAAAAGTCAGATCGTGTGTACGGGCCTTTAGTAGCACAGTTTGGCTGTTCCTCACTCAGTTTTAAGCCTCCACAGTGGTTTCTGCTTCCGTTATTAACTGTGTTTCAACCTACTTAAAAAAATGATGATCATTAACACCTGCTTGGTATATTTGGTTAATCATACATCTGACTCTAATCCTACAAAATTCCTGACTTTGTGCAAGTGTAAGAACTGAACTTGGTTTGAAGCCAAAGGGTAGTCACATCAAATATTGATTTGATGTTATTCTGTTCACTCACTTTATATTTCGTAAATTTATAAAAATAAACAATTAAAATATATACTTTTGATAGCATTCTTACTTTACAGCATTTCTTCACAGCTGCATAAAGCTTTTGCACAGTACCTTTTGCAGTTGTACCTCTAATAAATATGTGTGTTTTTGTCTGGGTTCTAATCATTATAATGTTTACCTTTTTTAGGTTTTTCTAAGTCTGATGGGTTGATTGCTTGAGCCTGTTACTAGAAAGAGGTTCCAGTAATCAGTGTGGGAAGGATTACCCACTAGATCATGAATATTTATCTGAATCATTAAAACCATGATGGAGTTGTTTGGGATTATAGCCTGGGGAGATAACAAATGTTTTAAAGCACCAGATGGATCTTTCCTCTGGGGCTTTGCCTCTGGGAAGGTGCAATGTATAAGCACCATCTTCAGTAACTTACATTTAAAAAAAAAATCACTTTTTAATGACTTTTTTTTTGTAAACATGGATACCTTAAAATTTATGACCAGAAACTTTTCAAATATTCTGTGGTCAAAAGCATGCCGATTCATGTTTTTGTGCCTTTTTATGCAATTTTGTCTGTTATCACAGTCAAATTGTTGAATTTTTAAAGCAGCTTTGGTCAGTATATACATGCACACAAAAAGTTTGCTGTCACTTACATTTTAAGGCATTGCTTGGTCACACGATTATACAACTTTATGCATCAATAGCTTGAACATACAGAGAACAAAATTATGGAGATCACAAAGAAATGCCAGCAGTAGCGTGCAAAACAAAGACTCCGCCAATATCAATAACACCTTTTTAAAGGTGCACTTTTATTATAAACCATCACAAGCCCACTAGTCAAGCTCCTGCAAGGGGCCCACTCATCAAGCTCCAGTTCTTTATTCCTTTAGTATAAAAATGTAAAGAAATGTTTAGGGTCGTTGTCCTGCTGGAAGGTGAACCTCTGCCCCAGTCTCAAGTCTTTTTCAGACTCTAACAGGTTTGCTTCTAAGATTGCCTTGTATTTGGCTCCATCCATCTTCCCATCACTCTGACCGGCTTCCCTGTCCCTGCTAAAGAAAGGATCCCCGCAATACGATGCTGCCACCACCACCACGTTTCACAGTGGGGATGGTGTGTACAGGGTGATGAGCAGTGTTAGTTTTCCACCCCACATAGCGTTTTGCTTTTAGGCCAAAAAGTTCAATTGTGGTCTTATCTAACCAGAGCACCTTCTTCCACATATTTGCTGTGTCCCCCACATGGCTTCTCGCAAACTTCAAACGGGACTTCTTATGGCTTTCTTTCAACAACGGCTTTCTTCTTGCCACTCTTCCATAAAGGCCTGATTTGTGGAGTGCACAACTAATAGTTGTCCTGTGGACAGATTCTCCCACCTGAGCCGTGGATCTCTGCAGCTTCTCCAGGGTTACCGTGGGCCTCTTGGCTGCTTCCCTGATTATTGCCCTTCTTGCACGGCCTGTCAGTTTAGGTGGACAGCCATGTGTTGGTAGGTTTGCAGTTGTGCCATACTCTTTCAATTTTTGGATGATGGATTGAACAGTGCTCCGTAAGATGTTGAAAGCTTGGGATATTTTTTTATAACCTAACCCTACTTTAAACTTCTCCACAGCTTTATCCCTGACCTGTCTGGTGTGTTCCTTAGTCTTCATGATGCTGTTTTTTCATGAAGGTTCTCTAAAAATCCTCTGAGGGCTTCATAGAACAGCTGTATTTATTCTGAGATTAAATTACACTTAGGTGGACTCTATATACTAATTAGGTGACTTCTGAAAGCAATTGGTTCCACTAGATTTTAGTTAGGGGTATCAGAGTGAATGGTGCTGAATACAAATGCACGCCACACTTTTCACATATTTATTCGTAAAAATTTTGGAAAACCATTAATTATTTTCCTTCCACTTCACAATTATGTGCCACTTTGTGTTGGTCTATCACATAAAATCCCAATAAAAATTTTTTTTGTTTTTGGTTGTAACATGACAAAATGTGGAACAAGAGGTCTGAATTATTTTTTAAGGCACTGTATCATGTGCCTGGCTGCCTTGGGACCCAGAAGGGAATGAACCCTGGGACAAATCAGTGGGACCAGTTAAGGGAGTTGCGCTACACATAGAATGATATTTGTGCAACATTAACCTGTCATTTTTGTTAATAGTTAAGCCAATTAAATGGAAGAGGACATGTCTTCAAATGTATCTTACAGCATCCGAAGAGCCCTAAATCCCAGAGAGCTAATATTGTTGTTGTGTCAAGCGGGAGCCCACCACTTCTATCCCCTGCATATGTACTGTCCAGCAAGGCCGAGCATCATACTGACAAATCAATAGGAAGGTCTTAGCTTAAAATGACAGGCGTGTTTTTTTTGCACTGTGGGGAAGTGACAAAGATTTAATATAAAAGACTTCCAGATTTGAGGCTGCATTCACGCCTGACATTTCGTTTTCAAGGCAGAAAGTCATGTGTTTTTACCGTGATTTTGCCGTGATTTGGCTATGTCTTTTGCTGCGTTTTTGCCGCGATTTTGCACAGGTCAAAAGGCCACCAATGTAAAAAGCTGAAAAACGCCTGTAATCTGCCCAAAAAGAAGCTCATGTACTTTTTTGAGCTTCATGCATTTTGCTTCAGGGTACAAAACACTTAGGCCATTTAAATGAATGGGATTGTGCTTGTTGGGCGTTCTTCTGGCATTTTTTTTGGCGTTTTACGAGCTGAAAGCGTTCAGGTGTGAATGCAGCCTTAGGCTTCTAAGGACCAGCAGAGGCCATCCATAGGCATACAGGTAATTCTAAATTATGACTGGTTTACTTTAACCAGTACATGGCCAGCATTGAAAGCCAGGGACATCAATCCTTGAATCAGTCGTTGAAAACCTTGGACATCAGGGATATTAGGGAATCATATTGCACAGAATTGATGGAGGGAATCAAATTATATGATTTAATTTAGATTTAGTGTGGTTGGCAAGACTGTAGTTACATAGGGTAACAGGTGCAGGCTCATAGGAATAAGCTTCCCTGGTGCTGCTTCCCCTTATTATTTCACAGATGATATTCATGACTGATGTTGTGCTGCAACTTCCTCCAGTAACTAAGATGTTAAAGCTATTTAACTTTCAATTCTGTGCCAATTATGGCCCCAAGAGAAGGGATTAACTGTTAATTTAGAGGTTGGTGAAAGTGATTGTCTGCCACTGAGAAGGATTTGCTACTTTTAAACTGCCTTTGGCCAGATGCTAGGCTTAAATAAAGCACCTTTTTTTCTCATTCCATTTCCTTGCGCCAAAGGGGTCAGTCAGCATTTTGTTTTGTAAGCGTGTACCCTCGATGAAAGATAACTCACTTTTCTGGACGTTTGTGGCCTCTCGCCATTTATTTTTATCCATTTCTAAACTTCGTTTTTTGTTTAAACATTGCTAAAATAAAACCATTTTGGACTAAACTCCAGGGTTCAATCTTCTCAGTGTTTGTGGTTTATTGCTCATTGTTTTTTTTCTGAAGACAAAGTAGAACAAAAATTAAAATAAATTGCTACAGCAAATTGGGAAAGTAAATCATTTTATGCTGTAAGTGGATTTGTCACTTTTAATACACGCTAGCTGAAATGGAGATAAATAAAATGCCGGTTTAAATAGTGAACAAGGATTCTTATACATAAATACATTGGTAAAAAAAAGTGCTGTATATATAGAGTAATATTTTATCTTAGAAATACTAGGATGTAATATTCGTCAACTGACATTCTGCAAACCACTAAACACACCCCAGTGAAATATACATATTTGAAATGTTTTATCTGTCAAAGGATTTCTAATGCACAGTTGAATACTGTCCATGATACTTTTTTTAATTTGCACTACCATTTTCAGCACAAGCTAAGAAATAATTATGCTCCTCAGCACCACCTAGTGGCCACAATGCAGTATTTTCCACATTCGCACATTCAAATTGCAGAGAATATAGCCTAGAAACATTCAAGTTTGCTCCATTTGCATAGAACAGATTTACCTGTAGTTTCAAGGGATCAGCAGCTATGCAAAGTTTCTATATATGCACAGAGCAACAAAAAAAAGAGTTTTGACTTTGGATACACTTTGGGGTGCATTCAGAATCTGGTGCAGCTCTGCATGGAAACCAGCTTCCAGATTTTATTGTCAAAGCTTATTTGAACAAGCTGAAGTTAGAAGCTGATTGGTTACTATGAACAGCTGCACCAGATTCTGAATGCCCCAGTTTTAGTAAATCCCCACCTTTAAATCTGTTTCCCAACTTGCAGCCTTTGGAACTTTATGAGCAGCTCTCAAAGTCTCTTTTTGCTTTTATATAGTTAAGCCCCTTACACATGGGGTGGGCTCCATCTGTCCACACGGCTTATGCAGAGCGAATACAGATACAGCCCGATTTCCGCTATGGGCGGTCAGATGTAAAAACAGACCACCTGTTCGTTTACACCCAACTTCTATCCTCATCAGTCTGTTACTTTGACAATAATACCTTGAAGCTGATTGGTTTCTATGCAGAGCTGCACCAGATTTTTCACACTCCAATTTGGTGAATGTGCCATTCACTGCTTTATAAATATGCTCCTATGCTCCTTTAAAGTCACTGTAAAGTTTTTTTTTTTTTTTAATAAAAATAACAAACATGTTATACTTATATGCTCTGTTGCAGTGTATTTGCACAGAGCAGACTGGATCCTCCACTTCTCGGGTCCCTCATCTGTGCTCCTGGCCCCTCCCTCCCTCCTGTGGAGTGCCCCCACAGCAAGCAGCTTGATATGGGGGCACCCAAGCCGAGTCACAGCTCCCTGTTTTCATTCAGACACAGAGCTGTGGCCCGGGCCCACCCCATCGGGAGCCAATGGTGCTGCTGCTGTGTTTCAGCCAATCAGGATGTAGAGTCTCGGACAGCCGAGATACTCATGCACATTGCTGGACAGAGATGGGGCTCAGGTAAGTATTAGGGGGGCCGAGGGGGGCTGCTGCACACAGAAGGTTTTTTATCATAATGCATAGAATGCATTAAAATAAAAAACCTTCTGACTTTATAACTCCTTTACCTGACCCCTGGCACAATTTTAGCATGTCAATTCTATAATTATTGAATGACCCAGTGCCAGTTGTACTTTCATGCCGCCTGGCAGTCTAACATTGGCAGCTTTGAATTTGCCACTTTTTAAATTTCCTTAGCACCTAGCTTGCTAAGAAGGCACCCAGAGGAGAAAGGACCTGACAGCGCTGGTGGGGGACTTCAAGAAGAGGAGGTAAGTGACCTTCCTGTGCAGTATTGTTGCACAGAGCAGACAAGTATTTCCTCTTTTTTCATTTAATAAAAAAATGCCTTTTGTATTGCTTTAACATAACAGTGTATTTAACATTCTGCCTAGAGTTTCACTTTAAATTACACATATTAATTACTGTTTGCTTCAAAGGCTAGTCAACATTATCATTTAATCAATTTGTATTGATTTATTTTCACCTGAAAGCTATTTAAAAAAATCCCTGTCACACACTGTAGATCATAATAACAGTGTCCTGGGTATCATGTATAATTACACAACAAAGCTCACTTTATCTGACATATCATGACAACCTAATTAGTAAACATATGAATATATTATGGGACCGGAAAAAAAAAAAATATTATCAAATGCTGATACCTGCTAGCGAGATGTGATTTAGAATGTATTTCAAAGTAATTGGAATTAATGGAATTGACCGTACCAATAATCAATAAATTAACCACAGAATGATGTAAATTCAAAATTCATTATTATTGAATTTACATTATTCTGTGGTTAACTTATTGATTATTGGTACGGTCAATTCCATTAACTCCAATTACTTTGAAATATCCTCAGTGCAGTATAAGGTGAAGGGAAGCCCCATTCATGCCAATATGTTGCTCAAGTAGATCCTCTGGCAATAAAATAATTCATTTTTTTAAGGTCAAACAACAAAAATGAAAGAGATTAGACAAATTAAAAACATTTTTTTTGGCTATTTTCAAAGGTGACAAGGGTGACATAATCAATAGATTTTGTTTTTTCTTTTCATCAGGCAAAACAGAACAACTGAAAGAAAATGTATTGATATAAATTGGTTTTTGATAAATATATTGTTTTAATTTGGTTCCAATAAAAAAAAAAAGAGAAAAAAAGAATTACATAAGTGGCATCAATAAGGCTGGATCCACACCTAGGCATTTTTAGTGCTTTTTGCATTTTGCAGATTTGCACTACAGTCCATTTCACATGGTTTCCTATGGAACACGTTCTGTAGCGCAAATATGCAAAAAGCACTAAAAATGCATAGGTGTGAATCAGGCCTAAAAGAGACAGCACTCTGAGCCAAAACGACTTTATTGCTTTTAACTGTGTCTATTACCATAAGGCCCCTTTCACACTGGGGCGGTTTGCAGGCGTTATTGCGCTAAAAATAGCGCCTGCAAACCGACCCGAAACAGCTGTTGCTGTGTCTTCAGTGTGAAAGCCCGAGGGCTTTCACACTGAAGCGGTGCGCTTGCAGGACGCTGGAAAATGTCCTGCAAGCCGCATCTTTGGCTCGCTATAGGAGCGGTATATTTACCGCTCCTATAGCACCCGTTCCCATTGAAAACAATGGGGCAGCGCTCCGAACCCGCCCGCAAAAAAACGCCGCTGCAGCGGCAGTTTGCGGGCGGTATTGACCCTTTTTCAGCCGCTCGCGGGGGGTAAAACCACCCCGCTAGCGGCCGAAATGCGCTGCTAAAACGACGGTAAAGCAGCGCTAAATATAGCGCCGCTTTACCGCCAGCGCCCCCACCGCTCCAGTGTGAAAGTAGCCTGACACAGAAGTTAGAAGAAAAAAAGACGACCTTATCAGTGTTTTGCTGATCCTTTACTGCCCAATAAAAGTCTGGGAGAGGAATGGTGACTACTAAAGCTCAATTTAAGAAACCTTTCTTTCTCAGCTACTCAAAAACCTGTAAATACAATTGCCATAATGTAAAGGGGTCAGACATGCTGTGTAATTTCTGCAATTTAAACAGCTGTGGAGCAGAAATGGTTGCAGATAAACAGCTACAATTTATATAGGATGATTTGCTTCATCTCTGTGTATCACTCAAGGCTAGTCATCTCACTAGGTATCTGTAAGGCCCCTTTCACACGAGGTGGATCCGCTTTCACAGAGTCCGTCTCTGTCTGCCGGCTCAGCAGGAGATCTCTCCGTTGATCTCCGCTGAGCCGGCGGATGACAGGTCCCTCTCTGCTCACTGAGCAGGGAGGGGCTTGTCGAGTGCCGCTGGATTCTATGGAGAGATCGGATGAAAACGGACAGCATGTCTGTTTTCCTCAGATCTCACCCGATCCGATCCGCCAGCGATGGATCTGGACGTAGGGCCATCCGTCTGCTTTTGGCAGATCGGACCGGGTCAGATGCCAGTGGACATGTCACCGCTGACATCCGTCGCTCCATAGACTAGCATGGAGCGCCCGTTCAGGTCCGCGGTCAAAACTGACAGGCGGACCTAAATGGTCCAACAGTGTGAAAGGTGCCTAAGTGTTTACAACCATTTTAAGTAAGCTATATTATACCGCTGACCTGGGTGGAATGCCGGCCCCATGTACAAGGCCTGGAGCTATCAGGACTAAAGAAGCCTCTTGAGTCATGGTGTTCCACTAATAACGTTGAACTGTGTAATACTGAGTCAAAGATATTGCCTGGGTTACCAACCCTCCTATATCTATAGTTTGATAGTATGAACCTGCTGGAAAGGAAGTTACAAAATCTTGACTTTTCTCATCAACACAGCTGTGGCCTACTACACATTGGGGTTTATGTATCAAAGGCAAATAGTCTGTGCACTTTGCAAAGGCAGTTGCACCAATTTTCCCCAGAGCTTCCCCAATCATATGCAAGAAAATGCATTTTTTTCTTCTTGCACCTGATTGGATATTCTTTACAAAGTGAAGCTTCATCACATTCACAAAGCTCTGTGGAAAATGAGTGCAAATTAACTTACAAAGTACACAGTCTAGTTGCCTTTAGTAAATCAACCCCACTGTGTCCCTTATAGACTTTAATAGTGCCATACTTCGAGTGCTTCTAGAGACCAGCCAACAATAGGCTGTATCTGTGGGAGTCTTTCACCCATCGTACAATATGCATGCTTAGCTCTAATCCCAGTTTGGTTTTGCATGAGATCCTGGAGAAAATTATGCACTAAAGACAATTTTACAACAATACATCTATTAGTAGGGGATGTCTGACCAATCTTCCTTTTCATTTCTACAAAACAATGAGGTGTGAGTGATGCTGTATGTGAGCAACATTGATCTTTCATGCAAACCACAAATCTATATTATTCTTTCAGATATAAAATAATAGAACTCTAACAACTACTTATTGAGGATAACAATCCTGTACTACCTACAGTTGGCATTTGATGTATTATTCTTGCAGGGTCATATTTTGTTTTTGTTTTTTATATTAAATGTAGGACTGACTCAAATCTAATATTCACAATGACATTGACATAAATCAAACCTGTATAATCTTTGGGTACTATGCACTGATATCCAGCTCTTAGCATAATTGTCCTGCTGTTTTATGTTCACGGGTCTTTCTGCAATGTTTGATTATTTTAGAAGTAATTTAATTTATTACAGGGATTTATATAAAACTAACAATTTACATAGTGCTTTACATGCTGTACATACACATCAACCCTGCCCTCAAGGAGCTTACAATCTGAGGTCTCAACCTCACATGCATATATACACATACTAGGGCCAATTTGTACAGGAGCCAATTAACCTGCCAGTATACAGGGGGTCCCCGGGTTACAAACAAGATAGGGACTGTAGGTTTGTTCTTAAGTTGAATCTGTTTGTAAGTCGGAACAGGTACATTTTTTAAGTGTAGCTCCAGCCAAAAAATAAATTTTTAAGTTTTTTAGATAACATAGAGAAGGGTTATCACCCCTGTAATATTTGTTTTGCTGTCTGTGCCCCTGTTCAGAAGATTTCACCTCACCTTCTGTCCCAATGACAATTGGATTTTGAAAATTTTGGGTTGTTAGGGAAACATGGACTGGTGATAAAGCATCAGTGGAGACACCTTTTTCCCATATTAACTCTTACAGGAGTGAATTTCCCTTCCTAGGGGTGGATTTCCTCTCACTTCCTGTTGTCTCCCTCTGTTTGTAAGTAGGAGTCGTTTGTAAGTTGGATGTTTGTAAGTATGGGACCCCCTGTATCTAGGCTTGTGGGAGTAAACCTGAGTACCTGGACAAGAAGAAAACGCCATGCACCTCAAAACTAGAAGGCACTAAGTCAGTCCAGTTTGTCCAGCTAAAGCTAATTATGGGGAATTCCCTGGGGAAATACATAAATACTGTATATATTCTGAAAACAGCATTTATTTTGACCCATCCAGCTATCACCTACATTATCCAGCTTTAGACATTTACCTAAAAGTTCATTTCTATCCCACCTCCACCTAACAAACTGTACTTTATTTTTCCACCAGCTCAGTCCTCATTTATTACCTTTTGTATCACTTAACTCTCCCTTTTAGATTATAAGTTCTCACGAGCAGGGCCTTTATTTTATGCTACTCAAATCTCACATCCTATATAAGAATAGTATTATAATAATAATAATAATAAACTAAAATACTACCTGGGCCCTACTGTAAGTGCCGGTTCACACAGGGGTGGCTTCAAAGTCGCCCGATTCTGGTCCGACTCTGAAGCCGCCATGTACAGCACGACTTCAGCGCAGCTTGCAAAACGACTTCTATATAGAAGTCCATGCAAGCCGCTCCGAAGGTGCCCCAAAGTAGTACAGGAACCTTTTTCTAAGTCGGATCGACTTGAGTAGCTCCTATTAGAATGGGTCCATTGCAATGCATTGAGCGTGATTTGTCAGGTGACAGGTCGCCCCTGTGTGAACTAGCACTTAGACTTAAATGTTATCTTTTATTTGCATTTACTCTATTTACCCATAAACCTAAAGGCGAAACATCAACACATCACATAATAATGAATAGGAGTATTGACCAGTATTGGTTATAACTTGGGATCATTTGGTAAACTGACAGACTGGTTAGGTATGTGGGTTGTCTGGTTTGCTCTAGACTCTGTGATACCCTGTAGACTTTTTCTTATCTGCTCCCATCCAGGGGGGAGGTTTAGTGCAGTGGAGGCCTCCAATGCTCAGTAGAAGGCTTATGCCCCGTACACACGGTCCGAAATTCTGACGGAAAATGTCCGATCGGACCATGTTGTCGGAAAATCCGACCGTGTGGGCTCCATCGGACTTTGTCCGATGGAGATCCTGCTCTCAAATTTTTCGACAACAAAATCCGATCTTACTTTTTCCGATCGTGTGTAGAGAATTCCGACAGACAAAGTGCCACGCATGCTCAGATCAAATTATGAGACCAAACCTATTGGCTAATAGCCTCTACGTAGTTCCGTCGTACGCAACGAACGTCACCACGTTCAGAATGATCGGATTTTCTGACAATTTTGTCCGACCGTGTGTATGCAACACCAGTGTCGGACAAAATCCGTCGGAAAAAATCAGACGGATTTTGTGGTCGGAATTTCCGACCGTGTGTACGGGGCATTAGTCTACTTATAATAACATGTAAGCAACCAATTAGATGCATTATAAATAGTTAAATGTACTACAAAGGATAATATGTTAAATTGATGTATATGGAAGTGTATATTACAATGTTATATGTATGACATCATGCTATTTGATGTATACACAATGTTGTGCTTCAGTATAGTGACTGTTCTGTTCTACATAACACAGCCTTCACAATCCCTGAAGAGGGCACAGTAACCCTTGAAATGTGTTGGACTATGCCTGGACCCCACAATATGCTAAGCATGCAAGATATTATTGATTCAAAATGTTGTAACTATATTTATAGAATATGCTAAAAGGTGTGGGTGACCAGGGCATTATATGAAGGATTTTATATAGATCATATTTTATACAGATGGTCTTTGTTGTAAATATTTGTTGGAATATAGTGGCTTTATGATGTCTTAAAAAAAGAAAACAAGTACCTTACTTCTTAATGTTGGTATAATAATTTTTAATGGACAGTTTTTTTATAGAAAACGTCTTATGTGGTAAAAATGTATGTGTAAGGTTCATATGTTTGATTCAGCACCCTTAGTGACAGGGTGACACTAATGTTTGTGAAATCACACATCAGCCTTGTCACTCAGTGGACATAGTAGTCTTACACAGAGTTGGATTAAGGCCAAATAGGGCCATAGGCAAGGTATGGGCCCTCCTGCTTCATTCACCAATACTGGTGAAACTTTTTTCATGTCATGTACACACCCAAATATAACCCATTTTTTGGAGCACTGTGTCACCTCACATGCATGTGTAAATATTGTTAGGGCTCTGGTAGTAATAAACAGTATCCATCACATTCACTTGCTATGCAACAGGTATAATGTCATAGTAAGAGGTACACTCTAAGGCCGCCTTAAAGAGGACGTAAACCCTGGTGGGTTCTCCTTCATTTCTTCGTCCCTGCAAAGTAAAGGCATATTGTGCTAGTAGCATCGCCTACTAGCACATTATATGACAGTTACCTGCAAACGAAGCCGGTGTCGTCCCCACCGCAGGTCGCATCCATCTCTGCCCGTATTCCTTCAGGGCCACGGTTTCTGCTCTGTGATTGGCCGGAGCTGCATGACGCCCCTCCTGTGCATACACACGGGAGCCGCCGGTCACGGCATATTTGCCGGAAGAAACAGCACAAGTGGCCATTCCTTCAGAGCGCATCCGCCGTTGACATCACCGGTTTAGTAAACAGTAAATATCTCCTAAACGGCGCACGTTTAGGAGATATTTACAGTATCTATAAGTAAGCCTTATCCTAGACTTACCTATAGGTACAACTAGCAGAGGGAGGATTACAACCTCTTTAAGACCACGTCACACCAAGCACTGCGTTAATACACGTCCATATAAGTAAAAACTGCATAATCAAGCATTGCCATTCCTTACAGCATATGCACATGGAGGGCCATGTTTACCCGCATGGGGATGCACAGGTGTGCCATGTATCCTCGGGCAGGCAGTCCCATTGATGTCAATTGGGATGCAGCAGCAGGGACACAGTCAGTGCTCCCAAACTGACATATGTGCGAGTGCACAGGCTTGAACGCAGATAGTGTGATCTTGGTGACACACACAACCTCACATACCCGCATACACCAATGTCAAATTGAAAGCAGCGGCTGTGTCCATGCAGCCACTGAGCCACAATTGACATCAATAGGACTGCCTGCACAGGGATGCATGGTACACCTATGCATCCCCATGTGGATAAACATGTCCTAGCATGGACATACGCTGTAGTATGCCCCTTGTGAATGAGGCTTTACTATGTTTTTTTTTTTTTACATTTATATTATTTTTGTAAATTTTTTGTGTATTTTATTGGTTTACAGCACTTTGGGGAGATATCAGGGGACTAAACAGAGGATGTATTTTTTTTTTTTAAACAGAGAAAGGGACTGAGGGCATAGAGTGCTCAGTCCCTTTCTCTACAGCCACAGCTACACTGCAATTGAGTGTAAAGGAAGCCTAGGTGCATCTTGTTCATTCACAAATGGAAGCATTGTAGACAATGTTTACTATGCTTCAATGATGATACCAATCACTCACTGTGTTTATTCGGGATTATGGAAGGGGCTGCTAAAAATGATATGTTTACCCACCCACCCTGCTCTCTACCCTAAAACCGGTCCCTTGTCAAGTCTAGCGCAGTAGTTGACAGCCAGCGGGAGGGCGGGAGAGGAAGCAGGCCAGCAGTTGTGGGGAAGCTAACCCCTGTGGCTTCCCTCCTGCCAGCTGAAGGTGGCAGGAGGGAGAGGAGGAGAAGCTGACAGCATTGCAGGGGGGCTGGGGGGGGTACAGCGGCAGGGGATTGTGGATCTAGGGGAAGGAGATAGGGCAGAGCAGAAACAGCAGCAGCGGAGGGGGAGTGTTCACATTTTATGTGAATAGTTGCACTATCCTTTTGTTCATCAGAGTCAGCAAAACAGTTCTGCTATGGTTTATAGCTCAAGTTCAAGATGGGGATGAATGCCAGCAACATAAAAATTACTTAGCTCGACAGCTCTAGGCATTTCTGTGCTGCCGTGGAGTTTTCTATTTAGATATACTTTAAAGTATATGTACTAAATGTAATGAACTTTTTTTTTATTTGATCCCTTGTGGTCTGTTAAAAATACCATTGAAAGAGTTTTGTAGTTGTACAATAAGTAAAAAAAAAAAAACTGTTGATCCAGCCAGAATCTTGTCAGCTGATAACTTCAGGTGCTTTTACCCTCTTATCAGTTCCCAGCTATCTGTGATAACTACAGAACCCCTCCCCTTGATGGAAAGTGATGAAGTCCTATCCTAGGATAAGAATGCTAATTCTATATAGATACAATATGGTGAGTGAGTGTTATCACCCCAGGTCAGGCAGGGTGTTACTCACAGGTGAAAATATAGGGAAAAAAAGCCTGATAAAATGAAATGAATAAAGTCACTACATCTAGAGACTGATAAGCTGCAATATATCAAATTTTTGTTCTTGTGTTTAGATATGCTTTAAATCTACCTTCACATGAATGCATCATGTTAATCTTCCTGTAACTTGCTTGCAGTTCCATTCATTCCAAATGGAACCCCAACACACAAATACAGTAGGGACTGATGGACCCGTTGCATTCAAATGTTGCTGTAGGTTGGGTTTTACCTGTATTGTGGTGTGTTGGCAGCCCATTTAGAAATTATGGGTTGCGTAAACAAAATATATGCTAACGCATAACATAAAATGTGCTAATGCACCCATAACAACACTGAGGTGTGAAACGGCCCTAAATTATTATTTCTAAGGTAATGTCCCCATCGATGCAGATACCCATGGGGAACAATCTAGGGGAAATGGTGATCATCAAGTTGGCTATTCCCATATGGCCAATGGGGTTGATTTACTAAAGGCAAATAAACTCTGCACTACAAGTGCACTTGGAAGTGCAGTCGCTGTAAATCTGAGGGGAAGATCTGAAACGAGGGGAAGCTCTGCTGATTTTATCATTCAATCATGTACAAGCAAAACATTATGTTTTTTTTATTTTCCTTGCGTGTCCCCCTCAGATCTACAGCAAGTGCACTTTCAAGTGTACTTGCAATGCACTTGTAGTGCACTTGTAGTGCAAAGTGGATTTGCCTTTAGTATATAAACCCCATTGCGTCCATTTTTATTGATAATTCATGACAATTTCATTCTTTTTTTAAGTGCTGGAAACCACACACATCACCTTGGCTAAGGGATCCATACATCTTGGTGTAAATGATTATTATACAAGTAATAAAAAGCCTAATGTCTGAAAACTAGCTGAACAGATGACATTGATGACAGGAAGGGATTATTAGGATAAACCAGGAATTTCCTTGCAACCAAGAATATGGAATTCCTGATGACCACTGAAACATATGTTAAAGTGTTAATTGCTCACATTATCATACTCTGCATGTCTTATAGCTTTGATAGGATACTGAATGAATACAGCTCTCTTCAATGTAGGAAAGAAATCTATTCAGCTTGACTGATTAGGGAAAACAAAGTCATTAAGCAAGCAAGATTCCCAGAGATGGTCTAAACAAGAAGCTCAGATGGGATTGATTTTCAAGCGGATTATCACAATTGAAATTGATGATTTTTTTTCTTTTGGTTAAAAAGAGTAGAATTGATTTGAGATTCATTTGCTGGGGAGACAGAGTATGAGTTGATCTTTCCCTTCCCTGCTTCAGATTTTCTTTTGTACCAGCATTTGAAAACACAGTATTATCTTTAGTTCAACCATTAGTAAATCATTGCACAACCTAGTCCTATACACAAATATATCAGTGAAAGTAAAGTGGTGCGTATATATATATATATATATATATATATATATATATATATATATATATACACACCCACCAGCAGCAACTCAATGCATGTAGGCATCTAAGCATGGTGAAGACAACTTGTTGAAGTTCAAACAGAGCATCAGAATGGGGAAGAAGGGGAATTTAAGTGACTGCTAATTTCAAAAACTGCTGATCTACTGTTTTTTTTTACACACAACCATCTCTAAGGTTTACAGAGAATGGTCCGAAAAAGAAAAAATATCCAGTGAGCGGCAATTGTGTGGACGAAAATGCGGAGAATGGGCAGAAATTATAGAAATGGTTTGAAATTATAGAAAGGCAACAGTAACTCAAATAACCACTCGTTACAACCAAAGTATGCATAAACCTTGAAGCAGATAGGCTACAGCAGCAGAAGACCACACCCAGTGCCACTCCTGTCAGCTAAGAAAAGGAAACTGAGGCTACAATTTACACAGGCTCACCAAAATTGGACAATAGAAGATTGTAAAAACGTTGCCTAGTGTTGATTTCAGCTGTGACATTCAGATGGTAGGGTCAGAATTTGACGTAAACAACATGAAAGCATGGATCCATCCTACCATGTATCAACGGTTCAGGCTGGTGATGGTGGTGTAATGGTGAGGGGGATATTTTCTTTAAAACACTTTGGGCCCCTTAGTACCAACAGAGCAGTGATGGCGAACCTTGGCACCCCAGATGTTTTGGAACTACATTTGCCATGATGCTCATGCACTCTGCAGTGTAGTTGAGCATCATGGAAATGTAGTTCCAAAACATCTGGGGTGCCAAGATTCGCCATCACTGCAATAGAGCATTGATTAAATGCCACGGCCTACCTGAGTATTGTTGCTGACTATGTCCATCCCTTTATGACTACAGTGTGCCCATCCTCTAATAGCCACTTCCAGCAGTATAATGCACCATGTCACAAAGCTCAAATCATCTCACCACTGGTTTCTTGAACATGACAATGAGGTCACTGTACTCCAATGGCCTCCACAGTCACTAGATCTCAATCCAATAGAGCGCCTTTGGGTTTGTGGTGGAAAGGGAGATTTGCATCATGGATGTGCAGCCAACAAATCTGTGATGCTACCATGTCAATATGGACCAAAATCTCTGAGGAATGTTTCCAACACCTTGTTGAATCTATGCCACAAAGACCAAACAAGTACTAGCAAGGTGTACCTAATAAAGTGACCACCAGTGAGTGTATGTGTGTATATATATATATATATATATATATATATACACATATACATATATACACACACATAGATACAACTATGAATCTATCAAAACCACCCTTTTTTCGCCAAAACATCCGACCATTTTACAATCACATAAAACACGTCCTGCAGGGCCCTGCATCAATATCTACCAAAATATTGTATTGAAAAGAATTTAATGTTCTTGCGTTTCTTAAATATAGCAAGATACACACTTCACATTGATTTAGACTTATAGGAACATAAACATCTGTACAAAGCAGGTTAAACTTCACAACCAGGAGTTCAGGCACCTAGACACCCATATGGCTCCTGGAGAGATATATACTATAAATCACATATAAACAGAAACCTTTGTATAGTTCTTGTTCCTGTGGATTGTAAATAACTGCAGACGTGTATATGTTCTCTTATAGAACATGCACATAACCTCAGAAAAATGCAATTGTAACTGTAACACCACATAATACAGATGTATCAAGAACAGTTCTTATTTAGATGTATCGACTATACATAACCACTGCAGGTATATGCATCCCCATACGATATCATACATACAAATTACACAGTTTCCATGCATGAATGAATGAATGAATAATTTGTATAGCGCTACAATGCGAACTGAATCGCCTCAAGGCGAACAGTTTCCATGCATGACTACATGTAGTATTCAACATAGATGATATAGTTAACCATAAAAAATTCCTGTAGATAAAGCGATCAACAAATGGAAGGGCGACCATAAATGGAACAAAATTTTGATGTATGGGAAGGCTGGTTGTACACAAGTAGATCTATCATCCGACTTGTGTACAACCAGCCTGTTGGGTATTTCCTGAACGATCAGTGCCACCAACTATAGTCGACAGCACCGATCATTGTATTCTGACAGCTGGGAGGTCTCCCGTCGTCAGAGTTTCAAAAGTGCCGCGAAGGGTGATTTGCCCATTCATCTCAAATATGTGGATGGGGGAATCGGATCACTTTTTTCCGTTCTACCTTCTGGTTGAACGGAGAAAAAAAAATACTAATGTATGGCCAGCTTGTGCTGGAGATCACTAATTTCATATTTACTATTACATTCAGTAAAGCTTTCCAGCAGCTGATATACATATTTGTTTGTAGATATTCCCCACACACATCACATTGAGCAGCGTGCTCGTACAGAGTAAATCTCTTCAAACAGTGATGCATGATATTTCAGCTCTAAATGTATAGCAATCAGTGATATCTATCTTGTTCCACAGCAAGGCGAAACAAAAATGTTGTGCAAATGCATGCACATACAAAAACACTATTAGAGCAGATAGAATGGCACCAGCAATATAGCATTGTTTTATTAATAATTGTAACATGAAAAAAGGCAGATAACACCTTAAATGCATATGACATTCTTAGCTCAATTCCTGTGTATAAATACATGCCCCTCTGAGCTCCTCATATAGTTGGACAGACAATATGGGAAAAACACATATGGACCCCCTTCTATGTGTTCTTGTGGATGCCATGCTATGTAGAGGGCATTCAAAGTTCCCAACAACGCTCTTTGGTGGAGTCTTAGGGGCAGATATCGAATGCCGCGTACACGCGACCGGACTTTTTGACGGACTAGGTCTGACAGAACGAATCCATCGGACAATTCGATCGTGTGTGGGCTCCATCGGACCTTTGCTGTCCAAAAATCTGACGGACTTTAGAAATAGAACATGTTTCAAATTTTTCTGAGGGGCTCGAGTCCGGTTAAAAAATCTGCTCGTCTGTATGCCAGTCCGATGGACAAGAAACGATGCTAGGGCAGCTATTGCCTACTGGCTATTAACTTCCTTATTCTAGTTCGGTCATACGTCATCGCGTTAGAATCCGTCTGACTTTGTTGTGATTGTGTGTGGCCAAGTCTGTTCATTTGGAAAGTCCGTTGGAACTCCGCCGAAAGTCCGTCAGGAAGACCGCTCGTTTGTACGTGGCATAAGTGCTTGATTCTGCCCTTACCCCACAGGTAACCACAATCATTTGCAGTTAAAAAAAAAAACTGGAAGTTGGGGTTCGCAGAATGCAACCTGGAAGGTGCTTATGAACCTTAGTAAATTTTAACTTAAAGTGGATTTAAACCCTCACATATACTCAGTGAAGTGAACAGCCTCAGATGATACACAGAGATGAAACATTACATTTGTTTTACATGTATATCTGCTGTCTTCAGCTTGCTATATTCTATAGAAAGTGCACATCGTGTTAGAAATGTTCCCTTCCTGTTCAGCACTGGGAGTGTAGTCTTGGCATACACTGTGTGAGAGCTGATTGGAGGAAAGCCACACACCCCCTCCACATAGGCAGAAGAAGGAAGGAATGTGCTGTGAATAGACCAGTGTTGCTAATCTATTTAGAGCACCCACCCTGACACAAATTTCCGGCTGGTTTTATCTCGGTTGTCAGAGAACTTGTCAGAAGTTGTCATGCTGATAACAAAAGAACCGAGCAGCAGAAAGACACAGGATTTAGGGCTTTGGAGAGAGATAAGAAAACACTGAAGATATATATGCCTAGGTCAAATTTCATGAATCGGGTTTACATCCACTTTAATGATCATATCTTCATTATTTTACATTAAAACAAATGTCAAAAAATAAACTCATCAATTAAAAAAAAAAAAAAATACTGGCTGTAGATATATGGGATCCATCTTATTTATTTTATTTTACTTATTTAAGGTACTTATATAGCACCGTCAATTTACGCAGCGCTTTACATATACATTGTACATTCACATCGGTCCCTTCTCTCAAGGAGCTATCTTTACTTCTTATGTAGGCTCACAAACAAAAAAATAATAATAGTCAAAAATGGTAATTCAAAAAACATATTGGGGGAGATAGATAGATAGATAGATAGATAGATAGATAGATAGATAGATAGATAGATAGATAGATAGATAGATAGAATAGAATAGATATGCAATTAAAAATAAAAACAGGTTTGACTGGATTTATACTTTAAGTAAGAATAAAATTAAAATAATTGAAAAATGCTAATTAATTTTTATAAAGTCAAATACTTTTCAGTAGTCTTTAATCCCAGGAACTGGAATAATGCTACAACCGGTGACAAACAACCATTTTTTAACAACACTGTGCAATTATCACCCATTACGTTGGCTTACCCATCCATGTAGCTAGTGGGACCTATAAGGGTAAGCCCTGCTGGCACAGTCATGTTTGCTTAGCGCTAGACATATGCTTTTGGTTAGACAAGAGATGCATTAAAATTCTATTAAAGCAAAGTCCTGTAGCACCGCACTGTCACAGAGAGAAACCTTCTACAGGGATTGCCATGTGCTGCTCCTGCCAGAGAATCAACACTGGAGGGTGACAGGGTTATATAACAATCAGCAGAAGCCTGCACCCGTTCCTATCCTGCTCCACTGGGCAATGTTTTCCTGACCTTTATGCCAGATCTGATTAAATATACGCATGCCAAATCATTAGTCGTTATCCTTCAGGCACATAAGGCATGTTCTGCTCTCCACGAGGCTTATATGCATCATTCATTGCACCAGTGCTGGCAATAAAAACTACTGTGTAAAAAGAGGGATATTCACGCAGTTACTGGGAGGTGAAGCAGATGGCGTTCACTTGGCATTTCCGTTGCCCAAAAAACTGCAGTAAATCAGCAAACTTTTCCAGTAATTAGAGCTCAGGCTCAGGACCGTGTCTAGAGATGATACTGCTGTTGGCAAAGTAATCCAGTGGCAATAAGTAATGTTGTAAACTAACATATGCAGTACTAAGCTAACAGCAGAAGTCAAATTCATATCATATTCATCACTAAGGCCCCCCCAATGTTTTACCATAGCCCCCAACTGTTCCTGATTTTGAGGGACTGTCCCTGATTTAGTCCCTCTGTCCCTCATCCTCCTCATTTGTCCCTCATTTTGATCTAATCAGTATAGTTGTATATAAAATGCACTACATTATCTATCAAATAGTGTTTTAACCACTTCCCGCCCAAGGATGTCATATGACGTCCTGGACTTTCAGTGGGAATACGCAGCTACAGGCATCATTCAGATATCCTTGTTTTCAGCCGCCGACTCTGTGTACCATAAGAATGATCATAGCGGCAGTTCCGCCGCTTGATCGTTCTTACAGGCGATGGGAGGGGACATCCCCCCTCCCGCCGCCATGCGGTGCTTCTCTGGGCTCTCCCGTGCCATCGGAGACCCGAAGAATCGGCCACCGCCGGATGACGAGCATAGAGATTTCCGGTCATCTCTATGAACGTCGGAGGCTCGGGCGCGACATTATGACGTCACGTCATGGACGTGGGTGTAAACAAAGCCGCAATCGTGGCTGGTAAGCATGAGATTGTAGATTTTTTACGATCTCATGCTTTCCAGCCTGGAGAAGAGATGACCCTACATCTCTCCATAAAGAAGACCTGTCACGAATGATGAATAAAAGTCACCAAAAAAAATTTTGTAAAAGAAAGTAAAAATAAAAAAAAGTAAAAAAATAAATAAAAATAATTTAAAATGCCCCTGTCCCCTGTAGCTCACGCTTAGATGTGAATGCACACGTTAGTAACGCCCACATATGTAAACGCCATTCAAACCACACATGTGAGGTATCGCCGCGTGTGTTAGAGCTCAAGCAACAGCTCTAGCACTAGACCTTCTCTGTAACTCCAAACATGTAACCTGTAAAAAATGTTAAAGCGTCGACTATGGAGATTTTTAAGTATTGAAATTTGGCGCCATTCCATGAGTGTGCGCAATTTTAAAGTGTGACATGTTGGGTATCTATTTACTCAGGCGTAACATCATCTTTCACATTATATAAATAAATTGGGATAACTTTACTGTTTTGTTATTTTAAAAAAATATATATATATAATGTTTGGGGGTTCTCAGTAATTTTCTAGCCAAAAAAATATGATTTTTACATGTAGGAGAGGAGTGCCAGAATAGGCCGGTATGGAAGTGGTTAAAGTGCTTAACCATTCATCCAATTTCTAAATTGCTGCATTTGTAAATGTCCAAAAGCCAAGATAAAGGAATAGTAGTGATAAAAAAAAAAGCACTTGTGGGTTTAACCAATCATTTTTTTTGTACCATTCTACTTAAAGTAGGGTGTGGCAGGGGTTGTGTGTGTCCTATGCCTACATACTTTTGCTAATAGCTGTCCCTCATTCCAATCTCAGAAAGTTGGGAGGTATGGTTTTACACAGCACAATAAAGATATCAGCTAAATCAGGAACCTTGTGAATGAAAATCCAGGTGCTTCTTATTTAGGAAATTTAGCTTCAATTGCTTTGCGTTTTTGTCAGTCCGTTCATTTCCCTCTTGTCAAATGCAGCACTTTTTAAAAAACAACTTCATTGATAATGGAGCCACAATATCATCGCTGGAACTAAGCTCTTGTAGAATAGAGTAATGGGCTACTATAAGATTAAGGGCTTGTTCACCAGGGGGCTGTGCTGAATACATGGCTACTGTTGTGCGTCAATCCCTGCACATTGTGCTCTTCACATTTTTTGTTTACAAAACTTTATTGAAATGTCAGTGTCAGCAATACTGTGGTGAGAACTGCCCTCATAGGAAACAAGGCATTTTACATATGTGGTGGGGTGGGGTGTCTTGGGGTGGGACTGTGCTGTGCAAGCTGCCTCAGCTGGTGTAAACGACCCCTAAAAGAGGAACTTCAGGCCAACATCTAAATACGCAATCAATCATTGTACGTCACCGCGTTCTTGACGTTTGGAATTTCTGACATTTGTGTGACCGTGTGTATGCAAGACAAGTTTGAGCCAACATCCGTCGGAAAAAAATCCACGGTTTGGTTATCGGAAATTCCGATCGTCTGTACGCGGCATTAGAATTGATAAGCTGCAATTTAGCTACTAATTTCCATTGGGTTTAATAAATTATTGTGAATCTAAATCTTAATAAATGTTTGCTTTTGGGTTCAATACTGCTTTATAGTCTATAGGTAGTTAAGTGAACCTGCGGCCAGGTTATGGAAAAGTATTTACATATTCTTGCAATACAGATGGTCACCTATCCAGTCGTCTTTGATCGGACAGTGAAAGAACAATAAAAGACTGATGGGGTCATCTTTCTGCTCTCTCCTCCCATCAGCATGTTACTTGTGAATGCTTCAATGCAGTAAACCCGATTGGCCCTAAGTACTGCCCCTTTCACTTCTAGGCCTGCTGTATAGGAGATTACAAGAAACTAATGTAGCGCTGGCTCCTGGCGAGCAGGCGCTATTGTTTTTGAAAATGAAGTTGCCTGAAGCCACAGTTGGGCTTCAGGATCATTTCACTAAATTTCTGGTTTCAGTACCAGTCCAGCTGGGTTGCACTGGGTTCTCCTTGGCCGCAGGTGTTGCTGTCACCGCCGGCAAGGGTAGAAACGCAGTCTAGCTGGATGCATTGAATGCCACTTATCTCTCGGAAACAGCCCAGTGGGAGTGTTCTCCTGCTGTGAATTCTGGGGGGGGTGGTATTTAAGGTACCGATGCCATGTTGGCGGGGGATTATTTTCTGTCTGTTTGGTTCTGGTGGTCCTCCTGACCCAGCCCTATGGCCCTCCTGGCCTGGGGTGTGGAACCATGCATTCTGGGTTTCGGGGCTGGCTAGCCTGAGGCAACGTAACTGAAGGCCTGACTGAAGTTCGGAGCCTATTGATCCAAGGAAGGTCCGGTGCCGTCTCAACTGAAGGGAGAGGCCATTTTTCTAAATAAATAACCCAAAAGAGGATTCAGTGTCAGTCTCAACATTACTTTGGGCCACTTTCCACGGGATCCCCAAGACGGAGAAGCAAGTAAATGAGGTAACGGTAAGCCCAAATAAAACCAGCAGCTCCTTCGGGGGTTAGTGCTACACTACAATCAAATTAAATGCAGGTACTTATATAGCTGCATTTAAAATACAAGGATTCTTCAAAAAGTTTCCACAATTTTGTTATATAAGTTTTGCATCTATCTTTATTACAGTATGACAACTCTTATACTAAACTGCAAGGACAGCAGGCTTGCCAGACAGACTAGTCACATGACACACTACGACCAATTACTACTCCCCCCGCCCTCACCATTTTCAACGAAAATATAAAAGTGCAGAAACTTTTTAAAGACCTCTCATTCATTGATGGCTGTTGAATATGTGAGGAATTCAGTTTTAATTTGTTAGGAAACCCCTACTCATCCTATCTCAGGATAGTTGACAATTATGGGACATGAATTTAGTGGAAGCTGTTACATTTCAGTTGTTACAGTTCAGCTGTAATGCTCACAGGTCTTGTCCCTCCCCCAGCCTGTGATTGGACAGTGAAGGAAAAGCAAAAACTGATTTTTATCTTTCTGTTACTCAGCTCTCTCCTTCTATCAGCATGTCTGTTGTGCTTTATTTGTTCCTAGACTGGATACAACTGGTTACAAGAGGCTCATACCAAGTCAAATGCAGGTACTTACACTGCTTGCATTATAAAAAGTACATATGGGGGAAGAATTACTAAAACTGGAGCATGCAAAATCTGGTGCAGCTCTGCATAGAAACCAATTTGCTTCCTGGTTTTATTATCAAAGCTTAATTGAACAAGCTGAAGTTAGAAGCTGATTGGCTACCATGCACAGCTGCACCAGATTTAGCTTTCTCCGCTTTTAGGAAATCCCCCCATTAAGCTGGCCATACACCATACAATTTTCTTATTCAATTTTATTTAGATTTACCTTCAACTATGTAGTGCAAGGGCCTGCCTGATTGCACACACATCATTGAACGTGTTTAGGTTTAACCTCATACTATATGGTTTTGGTAAATCTGAAGGAAAGTTGTACAAGAAAATTCATTCATTCATTTCAATGGGCAGGGGCGGTGGAGGAGCGGTGTATACAGAATCTGGTGCAGCTGTGCATGATAGCCAATCAGTTTCTAACTTAAGCTTGTTCAGTTAAAGCGGTTCTGCACACATTTCATTTAGTAAATCTCTTTGCCTTCCAAATCAGGCAAAGAGTACTAAATGAAATGTGTTTTTTTTTTTTCACTTACCTTGTAATCGATGACTTCCTGTCTTCTGTCTCTTCGGGGGTGGGCGGGGTCTGTGCGGGGATCCTCGTCATGCCGCACTGTCTCCTGGGATCTGGTGTCATTGATCCCAGGAGTCTGTGCGGGCATCTTCCGAAATCTCGCGAGATTTCGGCCACATCTTCCGAAATCTCGTGAGATGTCGGCAGATGTGCCGTTACTGCGCACGCGCGAGTAACGGAGGTGCATGCTGGGCCATCTAAAGTGCCTGTGGGGTTTCACATGCCCACAGGCAAGATGGCCCCCAGCACAAAAGAAGAAGATGAAGAATTTTATCGGAGGAAAACCAGCTGCGATCGAGATGGAAGATGGAACAGGTAAGTCCCCCAATTTAGCTAGATGGCCTTGGCATATCCCCCCCCCCAAAAAAAAAAAAAGCAGTGCAGAACCACTTTAAGCTTTGACAATAAAACCTGGAAGCTGATTGGTTTCTATGCAGAACTGCACCAGATTTTGCACACTCCAGTTTTAGTAAATAACCCCCAATGAATTGGCACCATCACACTGATTCATCATCCAATAAAAAGACAGGTGACACACAAACACTGTACAGCCGGAAGCCAGACTATTAGCCCGGCTCTCACTGCCGCGACTTGTCATGCAACTTGAGAGTTCAAAGTCGCTTGACAAGTGGTGCCCAATTAACGGCTCAAGTCGCTCCAACTTAGAAAAAGGTTCCTGCACTACTTTGGTACGACTTCAACACGACTTGCATTGACTTCTGTTAAAGATGTTGTATGCAAGCAGCGAAAAAGTCGTGCAGGGATGTCGTATTTTCAAAGTCGCGGCACTGCGAACAAGGGCTCATAGAGATATCTCCCTGGTTAAGCAGTGTTGCAGAGGTATTTGATTTTTTTTGGACTGGTAAAGCAGTTCACTTACATGTTTTCAAAATGTGTATTTAACCACTTACCGATAATAGTGGTCTCTGCGGTGGATTCTCCGCAAGATAACTTTTATCCGCGGCAGGAGAGGGGTAAGTGCATGGCGGAAGCGACGTCAAAACGTAGCTCTTAAAGCGCCATTTTTTTAATTTAATTTTAGTGTAAATATGACATCAGAGGTCTTTTTGACCCCAGATCTCATATTTAAGAGGTCCTGTCATGCTTTTTTTCTATTGCAGGGGATGTTTACATTCCTTGTAATAGGAATAAAAGTGACACTATTTTTTTTTTTTTTTTAAAGAACAGTGTAAAAATAAAAAATAAAAGGTAAAATAAATAAGAATTATTATTTTTTTAAATGCGCCCTGTCCCGCCGTGCTTGCGTGAGGAAAGCAAACGCATAAATGAGTAGCGCCCGCATATGAAAACAGTGTTCAAACCACACATGTGACGTATCGCTGCGATTGGTAGAGTGAGAGCAATAATTCTAGCTCTAGACCTCCTCTAACTCAAAACATGCAACCTGTAGAATTTTTTAAACATCGCCTATGGAGATTTTTAAGGGTAAAAGTTTGTCTCCATTCCATGAGCGGGCGCAATTTTAAAGCGTGACATGTTGGGTATTCATTTATTGGGCGTAACATTATCTTTCACAATATAAAAAAGAATTGGGCTAAGTTTACTGTTGTCTTATTTTTTAATTCAAAGAAGCATTTTTTCAAAAAAAAAGTGCGCTTGTAAGACCGCTGCGCAAACACGGTGTGACAGAAAGTAATGCAATGACCGCCATTTTCTCAAGGGTGTTAGAAAAAAAAAATTATAATGTTTGGGGTTCTAAGTAATTTTCTAGCAGAAAAAAAAAAGAAAATTGTATACTTACCTTTCCGTAATTTTCCTTTCCTGACGCATCTTCATGGCAGCACACACTGGGTTGTGACTCCGCCCCCACAACCTGACAGGATTGGATAACTATAAAGTTGAAGGGGAGATCCCCCGCTGTATTCTCTGTATATATCATCACAAAAATGGGGTGGGAAATTGTGTGCTGCCATGAAGATGCGTCAGGAAAGGAAAATTACGGAAAGGTAAGTATACAATTTTCCGTTTTCCTGACGCCTTCATGGCAGCACACACTGGGAAATAACTCGCCAGTCGGGTGGGTGCAAGAAAAATAATGTTTATTCCTATAATGCGGAAGAATTGGCTCTAACAATGGATCTTCCAAAGTCTGACATGGACAAATGGGCAGAATCCACTTTGTAGTGAGAAATGAAAGTATGTCTGGAAGACCACGTTGCTGCTCTGCATATTGCCTCTGGTGATACCCTGCAATATGCTGCCCAGGAGGTAGCCACTGCCCTAGTAGAATGAGCCTTGACATCTTCAGGGATCGTCAGGTGCTGAGTGGAATATGCCTTCTTAATGGCTTTGACTAGCCAGGACGAGATAGTCCGTGAAGAGGCTGCTTGCCCGCGTCTGGTTCCATAGGGAATGATCATGAGGGAATCCGTCTTCCTAAAGGAGGTGGTAGCTGCCAAGTAGTTAGAGATCGTTGTTTTGACATCCAACGGATGCGGTTCACCCTGATCGTTGGTGAAGGATGGCAGAATGATGTCTTGGTTGTAGTGAAAAGAAGTTACTACTTTAGGTGTGAAGCGCTCTGATGGTCTTAGAACTACTCCGTCGGGTAGAAAGACTAAGTGTGGTTCCGAGATCATTAGTGCTTGTATCTCTGACACTCTCTTAGCTGATGTTATTGCTATGAGGAATGATAGCTTCAAGGTCAGGTCCCAAAGAGATACGGTTTCGAATGGAGTAAACGGAGGGTTGGAAAGAGCGTGGAGAACTACTGATAGGTCCCATGACGGAAAAACTGGTTTTCTGGGGGGTTTTATCTTCAGGCAGGCCTTTAGGAATTGTATCACCAGTGGGTGGAATGCCCACCTAGTTCCCGTCTTTGCTGACAGAGCCGACACTTGTACTTTAAGGGTACTTGAGCTTAGGCCTTTGCTTACCCCTGATTGGAGAAACTCTAGAATTTGGTAAGGTTCTGGAGAGAGGTGGTTCCACCCTTTCTGTTGTGCCAAGGAGCAGAATCTCTCCCAAACCCTCGTATAGATGGTATTAGTGGATACTTTCCGGGCTTGCATCATGGTTGATATAACCTCTTGTGAACAGCCTTGCGCCCTTAGCCTAACCCTCTCAACCTCCAGGCCATCAGATGCAATCTCTCTGGTGCTGGGTGAAGGAACTGCCCCTGAGATAGAAGATCCGGGGTCATTGGAAGAGGAATTGGAGGTTGAAGGCTGAGTTGTAGGAGGGTCGTGAACCACGGTCTTCTCGGCCACATCGGGATTACCGCTATTACCGTTACCGACGATCTCCGAAGTCTGGACAGGAACCTCGCAATCAACGGGGTTGGAGGAAATATGTACCCCAACTTGAAGTCCCACGGGTGGATCAGGCAGTCTATCCCTTCTGCTGATGGGAATGAGCCCCTCGTCAGGAACCTGTGGCACTTGGTGTTCATTGGAGTGGCCGCCAGGTCTATTTCTGGCATCCCCCAGGCTTCTGTCAGGAGAGAGAATGCCTGCGGACTCAAGGACCACTCGTTGTTGGACAACGTTTCCCGACTTAGGTAGTCGGCTAGCATATTCT
Source organism: Lithobates sylvaticus (assembly GCA_028564925.1). Classification (NCBI taxonomy): domain Eukaryota; kingdom Metazoa; phylum Chordata; class Amphibia; order Anura; family Ranidae; genus Lithobates; species Lithobates sylvaticus. The sequence goes on from CM053027.1 coordinate 510,480,381, forward strand.
GGGCCGCTGGAACGTACACTGCCTTCAGACTTGCCAGGTGTATTTGAGCCCATTCTAGAATGGGTCGGACTTCTTCCATCAGGGTGGTACTCCTGGTACCTCCTTGCTTCTGAATGTAGGACACTGCTACCTTGTTGTCCATCCTGATCAGCACATCCTCCCCTTCTAATAGCGGTGTAAATTCCCTTAATGCATGGAAGGCTGCCCTGAGTTCCAGGATATTCGAAACTATCCCCTGAGCCTGACAGGGCCATCGGCCTTGGGCTGCCCGATCTTGGAAGTGGGCTCCCCAACCGCTCTGGCAAGCATCCGAAGTGATGACTTTGGGATCTGGAGGGATTATGGGCTTGTATTTCCTGAGGTTGCCTTGACGCGTCCACCACCATACTGATCGTTTCACTGCTCCGGATATAGAGATGGTCTGATGCATCGACACTCCATCCCACTGCCTGAGAAATGAGTTCTGCAGGGTTCTCATATGCCACTGTGCCCATTGTACCATTGGTATGGTTGCGGACATGGATCCCAGAATGCTCAGACAGGCTCTGGCAGGTAGGTGATTGGTGGAAAGTAGTCTCTGCATTTTCTGAATTAGAGGCTTTATTTTCTCCTGCGGGAGCTGTATCCTGTTCGTCTTGGTGTTTAGATCTGCTCCCAGGAAAACCATATTTTGGGTGGGTTGTAGACTGCTCTTTTTCCAGTTGATTATCCAACCAAATTTCTGGAGGGTTGCGAGTAGAACTTCTCGGTGGTGAATCAGCGTCTCTTGATCCTCTGCTAACAGTAGGATGTCGTCCAGGTAATGGTGAATGCGTAACCCCTTTTGTCTGAGGAGTGCTACCAAGGGTAGTAGAACCTTTGTAAATGTTCTGGGTGCTGAGGAGATGCCGAATGGGAGGCACTGGAACTGAAAATGGCCTTGGTTTACGGCAAACCGAAGGAATTTTTGAAAAGCTGGATGGATTGGTATGTGCAGATAAGCGTCTGATAAATCGATTGAAAGCATCCAATCTCCCAGATTCACTGCCAGTAGTATAGACTGGAGACTTTCCATCTTGAAGGCCTCGACCTGTATTCCCTTGTTGAGCCTCTTGAGGTCCAACACAGGGCGTAGATCCCCTGTCTTCTTCTTTACCAAGAATAGGGGGGAGTAGAAACCTCTCCCCCTTTGACATGCTGGGACCTCCAGTATTGCCCCCTTCTGCTTCAGTTCCGCCACATACTTTATTAACAGGCTCCTTCTGATTGGTGAGGATGGTTGTTTGGTTGCCTGGAAGTGATTTCCTGGAGGTCTGTTTATGAACCTCCACTTGTGTCCGAACTTTATTGTGGACAATGTCCATGAATCCTCTATGTGACTTGACCAGATTTGGGAGAAGTTTCTTAGCCTGGCGCCCACCTGACTGCTCCCCGGAGCCGAATGGGCAGGCGAGACTTCAAAACGACTTCTGTTGATCCCCTGCCGGGGTGGACTTGATTTTCTGCATTCTAAGAAAAGCCGGCTTTGTGTTCTTCCAGTCCCTCCTAAATTCCCTACCAGGGCGGTAGGATCTGGCCTCTCTGTACTTATTCGGAAGGTTACGCCTGAATGCTGGTCCTTTCTGTGCCTTGGGTCTCCTATCGGAGGGAATTAACCCTGACTTCCCCCCCGTTACTTTGGAGATAGCAGAGTCCAATTTGGTGCCAAACAGATTTGTGCCGTCATACGGGATCCTGCACCAGTTCAGTTTAGATGCCGTATCGGCCATCCATGGTTTGAGCCATAGGGCTCTCCTTGCTGTCACTGATGCCAGCATGGTCCTGGCTGACGATCTTAGGACGTCTACAGATGCCTCTGCTACAAAATCACCTGCCAATCTGATTTCCTGTAGGGAGGAAATTATTTTTTCCATCTCGACGCCATCCTGCAGGTCTTTTTCTACTTTCGATGTCCATCCCGAGATGGCTCTGCCTACTGCTGCTGTAGCTATTGCAGGTCTGCAGGCCCCCCCAGCCGTGGAATATGCTTTCTTCAACTCCAGGTCCATCTTCCGATCGAGCACATCTCGAAACGATACCGCATCCTCAATCGGTAAAGTGACGTGGCGGGCGAGACGCATCAAAGAGGCGTCAACAGTAGGAGCGTTGGTCAGTGGGTTTATTTTTGACTCCCTCAAGGGATACATCTTGGCCAACCTGTTGGTCAGACTAGATCGTTTGTCCGACCTTTCCCATTCGTCCTTTATGAGATCTTCAAGCTCCTCTATAAAAGGGAAAGTTTCCGGATCCCTCTTCAAGTTTGGAAAATATTTCCGAACCTTTTGAGGTTCTGCCTTGTCATCTTCCCAGCCGATCGCCTCTTTGACTGATTTGGCGAAAGGCTCCACCAGAGAAAAATCAAAACCTGCTGAGACGTCTTGAATCTCGTCCTCAGAACTGGGGGAATCCGAGGTCTGGAGGTGAGACACTGGTTCCGCCGATGATGTACTGGGAACAGCTTTGTCCAATGGTGGTGCTGTGGTTTCCAGTAGAGACTCCCGCACTGACTCTCTTATGAGCTCTGTCGCTATCCTTGCATCTGCTTCCTTCTCTGTAGTGGCTTCATTGAAGCAAGAGCGGCAAGCAAGTTTTTCCGGTAGTGCCGGGGCGCCGCATACTCAGCAGGCATTGGCTGCGGGACGGGTGTGGCGGCTTTGGCGGTGCGAGGAGGGGGACCTCCTGCGATTTGACCTGCTGCGGCGGGAGCGACTGTGCCGCGAGTGACTTCGCCGTGAGTGGCTGTGCCGATGGCGTGAAGGTGATCTTGAACGGCTCCTGCGGGACCTCCTGCTTGAGGTATGGCTTGACCTTTTCCCGTGCCGGGAGCTGGTGGTTCTTGATCCCGCCGGGCTGCCAAGAGAAATGCAGCATTTTAGCGGTCTGGCACTCTTTTTTCTCCCCTTCAATACTTACCTACTATTGGTCCAGCCTCTTACCTAGTTTGCTGTTGGTGGTCTGCGTGGGCAGTGGGCTCCATAGGGAGAAAAGAAGGAGACAGGGCAGTCTGGGAAAAGACAAAATAAACGCACATATATATATAGTTTTTTTTTTTTTTTTTACACACAGCCCCTACGCCACATATATACGCTTATATATACATACCTATATATATATATAGTTCTATTATATACATATATATATATATCTTTACTACTACCCCTTTCCCTATTAATTTATTTATTTATACAAACACATTTTTTAATTCATTAATTATTTAATTTATGTACTGGTTTTAGGGAAGAGGAACCCTTATAGGGACTTACCTGAGTGTTGCAGAGCAGTATTTTCCTCTAACTTCTTTCCAGATTTGCTGCAGAGTTGCACAGGGATTTTCCACAGGAAAAGTTTGTTTTTAAATCTGGCGCCATTACGGCGCCCAAATGACGTTTTCCGCGCATGCGCAGATGCGCCCGAGTGTCCCCGCGCCATCTTGGATCAGGGCACAACACACCGAAGACACAGCAGTGTTTGCCCGACCCTGTACTGCGCATGGGAAATGCGGGGACGCGCCGGCTACCACGCCGCTCTTGCTAATCGGACAACAAGGGCCAGCATGCCTGCAACTGTAAGTCATATTTCATATTCTTTTATGGGACAACAAGGGCCAGCATAACCTGTCCCTATGAACCTCCATGCAGCGCACTGTACTTGGGAGACACACAGATACAAACAGTAGGGACTATTGCCGCCCCCCCCCCTGACAGTACCAGACACACAAAAAAAGGGGAAAGAGAAAATGAAGATAAAGGAGCCCACTGCGAAATAAAAGCTTCTTTAAAGCTTGTTACTTGCCGGAATTCTTGACGCCCCCTGAGACCACCAGAATGGGGGTTCCCTCCGTAGAAGCTCCTTTAGAGACTGTACAGGAGGGACTTCCAAACAGGAGAGGCTTGAACCTGCTGGGGCGATTGCGGTAAGAGGCTTTATTCATCTGTCATAGGAACATCCGTCCGTCCAACCTGTTCAGGTGAGGAAAAAAAGGAGAATACAGCGGGGGATCTCCCCTTCAACTTTATAGTTATCCAATCCTGTCAGGTTGTGGGGGCGGAGTCACAACCCAGTGTGTGCTGCCATGAAGGCGTCAGGAAAAATGTTTTTAACAAATCTCAAAAAGAGGCCCCCGTCCTTAAACAGCTTGCTTGGGGTAAAGCTTCATTTAATTCTAAAGTGACTCATGCTGAAATGCATATGGAGTGCAAAGCCCAAGAAAACTTGATGCAATGGAAGTCCTGTCTCCAGTGTGTGCATCCGTTGTCAAAGATGTCTTGAAGATTAGAAGAACACATCATCACATAAACGTTGTGTTGTTCCAAGACTGGAAATACACAATTCTACCAGGCATTCCACCCAGCAGCACAACCGCTTTCAAGATGGGGGCTAATAATTATAAAGTACTTTGCAATCATGATTGGATGAAAGGCTCGATATGAGTCCAAATTATTATAATTATAGACCGCAGAGGCAGCGTGAAGACATGCAAAATTGAATCCATTGTGTTCACATCAAATGAAAGGATTTCTGATTCAATGTCTTATCAAGTGGAATTGCAGTTGTTCTGGGCCTTTTACTTTACTTTAACCCATTTAAAATGAAAAAGCTAAGCAACTTTTTCACAATATGATAAGCATTATGTGCAAGTGGCATCATGCAGGAAACTACAATTAAGTGTTTAAATGTGTATATACTCTTAATATACCACTGTTTGTAATCTTAAATTAACTACTTGCTTGGTCCTAAGAGTCATCATACAGTATCTATAAGACAGTACATTTTTTACCTAGGATCCCACAAGAGATTTTGAAGACAAACGGCTCATTAAAAAGAAAACCCCACTTCATACTCATCTGGCTTCAGTAAATTGAAAATGTTTCATCAGTTTCTGAACATTCGGCAGTTTTAACACACAGAATATATGTCTGTGTCTTCAATAAAGCAGTGTAAAGAATAGTAACAGGTGCAAGGGAAAACTTATGAACCGAGGTGGACTGACAACTCATGGGGCCCCCGGGCAATAGGAGATTATGGGGCCCCCGGGTAATAGGAGAAGATTATGGGGCCACACAGTACACACACACTCACAAACAGTATACACGCACAGACACACAATATACACACACAGAATACACATACACACATTGAAAAGGTAATGGAGAGGCGGGGCAGCTATAATCTTGGGATTTTTAAAAAAACACAGATTTTTACATACTGTCCCTGGTTTTATTGAGGCTGGCAACCCTGATGGGGCCCCTTAGTGGCATGGGGCCCTCGGGCAGTGCCCGAGTGCCCGAATGGTCAGTCCTCCCCTGCTTATGAATCAGATTAACATTTTTTGAAGTCAGAGCAATGAAAAATTGATTTTGATTTTTGCACTGTACATCCCCTAACTGCACTTATATTGAATAGTGGTAAACGTAACCAATAAGCTGGTAAGGGATACAAACATAGCACAAAAGTGCAGTATCCTATAAATAGCAATGAACGTTCAGATCAGTATAGCTAGTTCTAAGGCACAGAACCAGCATTTGTGCTATCTGTCCTTGTGCCTTCAAGATGTTAGCGTAACGTTACCCATACCAACTTGATAAAAATAATGGTTCTTTAGCAAGAAACCTTCATTCCACAATAATAATTATGCTACGAAAATTAGTGTGTGCTATAAATTGCCTCCAGCATTGCTCCTATTTTGTCTTGCCAGAAGCTGCCATTTTGCTGCAACCCAGAGCCCCTGAACAGCAGTAAATCTTTAGGCTGTCAGGAGATCGGCCTTTACAAATTTGGCACAGTGCCTAAAAATAGAGAGCAACTGAGTATGTGTAGAGTAGGGTGAGACAGCGTGTTACTGGATTTTAAACAATATAGTCACTTATTTTTAATGTTTTACATAGCTATACCGGCATAAGGGACCAACCTGAAGTGATCTAGCAGGACTAGTTATACAGTTGTTATAACTCACTTGAAAACAGGAAAAAATAATCACTTGGGTATCCAAGATAGAATTGGCTGTCCCACTACCTGGCCAAAATGCCCCTTTTTAGTAAAAAAAAATACAATTTTTTAAAAAATACAATACAAAAAGTTGTTGGTCTGTAATGCTGCGTACACACGATCGGAAATTCCGCCAGCAAAAGTCCGATGAGAGCTTTTGGTCAGAAAATGCGACCGTGTGTATTCTCCATCGGACTTTTGCTGACGGAATTTCAGCCAGCAAAAAATTTAGAGCAGGTTCTTAATCTTTCAGTTGGAAAAAGTTTTGATCGGAAATTCCGATCGTCTGTACCAGGTCCAACGCATGCGCGGAAGCATTGAACTTAATTTTCTCGGCTCGTCGTAGTGTTATACGTCACCGCGTTCTTGACGGTCGAAAGTTCAGCGAACTTTTGTGTATGCAAGCCAAGCTTGAGCGGAATTCCGTCGGAAAAACCATCCAAGATTTTTCCGATGGAAAATCCGCTCGTGTGGAGCATAAGACATTTAAAACCAGAAACTCCTGGTATCTATAAAAAAACATACTTACTTGGAGGCAATTTACACAACAGACCATGGATAGCTTAAATTACCAGGTCACTGCAACTTTCTCACACTAAAGAAGCACCATACCTAACATGGGTCGCTACCCATTTTACCAGAAGACAGTCTTCAAAGACCCTACAATCCTACCGCCAAGTTATTTTTTATTTTTTGGTTTTACAGACAATACAAGAAAATTAACTCAACCCAACACAATAGTATTGGTTCCAGAAAATTAGTTTTTAGCAAATGATTAATATTATAAGTCAGTATGAAAAGATTTCCAGAGAATCACAATATACAGTAAAAATACATTTTTTAACTGTACCTTTTATGCTCTTAACATGAAAAATATGTGTTAAACTAGGTCCACTTTAGGATTCACTTTGAAAAGGAAAGCATTAAAAACTGATGAAACTGGCACCAGTATTCTTTCCCCTAAAAACCTTGACTTGTCAATAATGGGGGTCTGATGAGCTTTATTGCAGATGGATAGCACAAGTTTATTTAATTATGTAGTAAAATGCCTAATCTAATAGTTGAGCTTTTTTCCCTAGCACCATGTAATAAGCTGCACTTGCACCATAGTTTTCTTTATTTTGGTCCACAAAATGTATTTTACCTCATAGCACATTGCCTCCATTGTATAAGCCTCTGAGCAATTCCCGACTTTCCAGGCAGGGAACATGGGCTGTGCATGTCAATGAATAATCTGAGATCTATGTGCCCTATATCAGGGTTATTAGTGTCCAGCTGCAGGACAACCTTCACGGTATTTTTCAATAATTCATTTTCTATTCATTTGTCACATTTTTACACACCTAGCGCAATCCTCTTTTGTTTATAATCTGAGATCTATATCTGGACTACATGTCCGATGATACCATCCACGCTGATCGTACTGTACACGTTTGCCCCCTTCTAATAGTGTTTCTGCTGGTCCCACGTACCACAGCAAAGAATTAGCAGAAATGAAACAAATTTTTTTTTTTTTTAAATAACTTTATTATTCAGCATTTTTTTAAGTTTTTTCTGTGTTAAAGTAGTGATGAAGTAAAAAAGTGAGCTCTTAGAAGTATTGCCTCTGTTGGTGAAGGGCTAATGCTAATGTAATGTGAATTTAATGTGAATTTAAAGGGTGACTCCTTTTTCGTGGGAAAAATATAGCAAATAAAAAAATAGTATGTCATATACAGATACTACACAAGCCATATTGTAATTGTTATTAGAGTGGTATTAAAAGCAAAACCACAAATGTATTATATTGCAGCTCTCTAATCATTAGCTGTGGTGGCTGCATTAATTTACTTTTCTTTGGATTTTTTCCCTCTCTTTTCACCTGGTGATTTGGCCAGCAACTGAGACACAACACTGGAGGAATGAGCATAGGAGACAGCAGAGCGGACAGGACCTTTGTCAGTCTGGGGGGGGGGGGGGGGGTGTTAAATGTATTGGCAGAAATACACTAACAAATGGAAGCCAAACTCCAGCTCAAACTTTATAATCAATTACAGCAAATAAAAGGGATAAAGATTTTGCATGAATAAATAAAGGCTGATCATTTTAATTACCCCTACACAGTGGTTTGTCTCATCCATGTAAACTGATACATTCTACTGGAGAGCTGGAGAACATATTCTTTTGAAAAACAAGATTCGCTGGATGGTTCACCCGATGAAGATACAAGTAAAAAAACTAAACTATTAAAGCCATCACATCTAAGAACTGCTGAGTTGCAATATAATAAATGTTTTCTTTGGGGTTTAATACTGCTTCAAATATTACCTTTCATTTTAAATCTGTAAAATTCAATGCAATATGGCAACCTAGAGGTGTTTCCTACACCGTTTAAATGTCCATGGGTTTATTGACAATTGAATTCTAAATACAATATTGAGCCTGGTAGCCAGTACGAGGAATAAGACTAATGCGCATTGCAACAGCTCTACTGTCGCAGGTTGACACATCTGTGTTTGTTTGCATAGCCACAGCAGGTGGATTAATACCTGTCACTTCAATCGTACAAGGAGAAATAAAATCTATACAAATATTTTCAAAACATCAGTTTTTTCATATCATTACATTTCCCCGTACGAAATTATATCTCCAAGATGTACGCAGGATTCATTCAATCAGCACTGTGAAGGGTAAACATACATGTTTTTTTCTTCAAAATAACAAACACGCTATACTTACCTGCTCTGTGCAATGGTTTTGCACAGAGCAGCCCCGATCCTTCTCTTCTCAGGTCTCCCTCTGCCACTCCTGGCTCCTCCCTACACCTAGTGCCCCCATAGCAAGCCACTTCATTGGGATCGAGCTCAGATAAGTATAAGGAGGGCTGGGGCATGGAACTGCATGCAAAAGGTGTTTTAAGGTATTAAATCTGCATTAAGGTAAAAAATCTTCTGGCTTTAATAATCACTGTAAAATTAGCTAGATGAAAAAGGGTATGCGAAGGATAAAAAGCAGGGGGTTTTCGGTGTAGAAAGATAGGAATGTGCTTTTCTTGGCCAATGACAAAATGTTTAATGGTCAGACATAAGAGATCTCGTTCAGGAAATGACAAATGTCTATACTCTTTATGGTGACAAGATGCATAAAGCAACCTCATTCCGCTCAGCTGTCCATAACTATCATATCACTGTATCATCCAAGAGCTGCAGGCGTTTTCTGAATGATCATGTACTGTACTTGACAGCACTTTGTAGTATACAGTATGTTTGGCTGTGCCTATGTATAGCTTGCCCTGCTGTAGATTGTACATATATTAAAAGTCACTGGGCCTTTGCATTCAAGGATTCATATTTTAAATCTTGAGATGTCAACCTCCTGTAAATCTGAATTAGCTCACATAATAAATAAAGTAAAGAAGTATGCTAGCTGAAGAAAAAAATAGGTTGTTAAAGATGTAACTATAATTTATTTTGCATATGGAATAACGGGGTCAAGGTAAGGAGTTAAAGGCAGCTAACTTATGCCTCGTTTCCACTGAGCGGAACGGTTCGGGTTGGTTCGGTACTGTATGCTATTTTGAGTGTTTCCATTATGAAAGCAGCCCATACAACCGAACCATACCGCACCATTCATGATCCTGCTTCAGATGTGGGGCCATAGAAAATGGTATGGTATGGTTAGAGCGGAGCTACTGGCGTCACACAATACATTTCACTGATTGGCGGACAGAAAAACGCCAATGCTCACGTCAAAGGATGCGCAAAACAAACACCACGTCGCAGTATGGCTCCTGGCGGTCCGACTTGCATTGGAAACGCTCACCTGAATAGGCCGGACCATTCTAACCCTTCCAAACTGTACCGACCCAAACCATTCCGCTCAGTGGAAAAAAGGCATTAGAGACTCATATTCTTCCTGTTTCCTATCACAATCCAAAATCATAAATGCGGGTTATTGTCCATCTTTTAAAATTGTCCATATTATGTGCATGTATATGAGTATTGCTATGGCTAGTTTAGTGATTTTTATAGCATAAATATGTAAACACATTTTAAGACCATGTATTATTTTAGAAGCTAGACCTCCCCTATTCATGTGTAAATGAACTTGTTGGACTGGTTTGTGTGCTCAGGACAGGAAATGAAGCTCAGGGCAGGGAATGATGTAGGCAGGATGTGAGTGGAAGGGGAAAGGATTTGAACAAGCCATGTGCTGAGACAAAGCCAAACAGTCCTATTTTTGCTTGAGTTTCCTAGCACAATTCAAAATCATAAATGTGGGTTAATGGCCATCATTTAAAATTGGCCCTACTATGTGCATGTCTGTGTGTATTGCCTTAGCAAGTAATGTTCTTCAGAGCAAACTGTCTCCCTGGGCACAGTAGAGACCTTTAGAATTTGTTCAGTGGTGGGTCAACAAATCAAGCACTTACTACCTTATTTCCAAGTACTGCTGGTGCCATGTACTAGCTCTAGGTCTTCCCTAATTTGACAAGCAATGTAAATAGCCACTGCTCTAACCTAAAACAGCAAAAAGTTATATGAGACTAGTGAAATGACTAAATAAGTTGTACCTAATTTTTAGGGAGAATAAAAATAGTACAGAAGTTATGAAAGGCAATTGGGTACATTTGTATTTGTCTGAACAAAATATTTTTTTCAAATTTCATATAAACACAATCAAAATCAAATTTTTACTAAGGCATGCTTAAAACGCATGTCACTGTAAAAAAAATGCAGTGGCCTCTCTGTAATACATGCACAATAAACCCTGCAAGTAGCGAAAAAATACCTGTTGATCTGCCAAAAATTTTCTCTGCTCCTATGTTCGAATTGTAAAATTTCACGGCATGTTTTTTGTAAACTGAAATTGCAAGACTTTGCATCAACCCTGCCAAGTTGTTGTTAAACTGCTAAATCCCATTCATTCTCATACTCTTCACAGCATAGACAAATTGTTCTGTAGTACGAGATAAGAACTGGGTGGACTCCTGAACATAACACAGGAAATGTGCATCGGACAGTATTGAAATACTTACACAATCAGCAGGTATTTTTAACAACTATCCTTCACTGATTCTGTCAGTAAAGTCCACATAATGCAACCTCTTGTGATGGGGTGGCAACAATGCTGCACTGCTCCTGACTCCATTGAAGTGTAGATGCTCTTATGTATTGTAAGCTGTGCCTTGTCTTACTAGAGTGGGATAAGAAAACATTTGCAGGTTGCCCCCACTGTGTTCTGTGGCATAAGAAGCAGGATAAAGGAGGATATGGCTCAGTCACGGAAGGTAAACAACGTTTTTGGTTTCATTTTTGAATCTTGTATAACCCCCAAATGGATATGAACTAAATCCCAGGGTCCCCATGTCATAATGTTGGATGCTGGAATGCACTCTCCAGGACATGGTGCCAGTATAAGACCTTGACCAGCGCAGGAACAGTACAGGTGAGTGGGGAAATCCATCCACTTCCTATTTATGGTCATGTGATGAAAATGTCACATGACACAGAGCTACAAGGAAAGTCTAGGAGTAGACTCCTGTAGTGTACTCTGAGGCATCCTGTTGGTCTGAGGTCTGAAGGGGTTAGAAAGGGGGAAAGGGAGGGTGTTGATCTGAAATCTGAAGAGGGGCTGATCAGGGTGTGAGGAGTGGAAATGGGATGCTGATTTGGGATCTTAAAAGAAGTTTAAAGAGGGTGCTAATCTGGGGTTTTAAGAAAAGTTAAAGGGGAGGGATGGGCTTCAAGAGAAGTGTAAAGGGGGCTAATCTGTACTCTGAATGGGAGCTGATCTGGGATCTGGAAGGAGGTTGTTTTGAGCTCTAAATATTAAAGTGATTCTAAAGGTAAAGGTTTTTTCTCTGCATTAAGGTACACAACTTCCACTGTATCCCCCCCCCCCTCAATGCTCTTTAACACTTACATGACTCCTGTATCAATCCAGCTTGGTGCCCAGCTGCAGGCCCCCCTCTAGAGTTGCCACCTCATCGCTTTAAAACCCGAACACCTTTGAATTACACAGGTTCTGAGGCTAATTAAATGCAGATAAGGCACCAAGTGAATTTAATTACCACCTTAATCAGCCACAGAACCTGTCTAATTAATAGGTGTTCGGGTTTAAAGGGATGAGGTGGCAACCATACCCCCCTCTCTTCCTGGTCTGATGGGTTTTGCTGAGAACAGTGAAGGCCATTGGCTCCTGCTGCTGTCAGTAAAATAAAGTGAGCAGAGAGCATGGCTGAGCCACACTGTGTGCATCTATAGATGCTCGAGATCAGCTTGCTATGGGGGCACAGAAGAGGAGGAGCCAAGATCACCGGGGGGACCGCAAAAGAGAAGGTTTGGAGAAGCTCTGTGCAATACCATGGTGTGCGCCTATGCGCCGTGTGCGCCGCTATCTGTTCAACAGAAGCCAGTCTAACGACCAACTTCTGTCAAACAGTCCTGCCAAAAAAACAACACTTAATCTGCACTTGCAACCAATGGCTGCAGCGCTAATTTGTGTATTCTAACGGTGGGGGGGGGTCTCCAAAATCAGAATACAATAGTGCAGCAGGAGAGATCCCTGCATCCACAATACTTGTGTTCATGCAGGAATCTGTCAGTTTTGTTTGTTAAACCCGCTGGTTGAGTGAAAAAAACGAAGCGCATACCCTGCATATGATGACAGATATTGATACGCACCTTCAAAAGGCTAAAACCCCCAACAAGAAGCAATATATAACACTTATGTCTAGACATCCAGCCTATTTCTCTGCCTCGGGTGTAAGCGATGATTCTTTCCTATAGAATCCTACAGCTGATCTTCAGGCTTAAACTGAGAGCTGCAATTAATTATTTTATTGTGAACGTGACAACTTTCCTTACTTCCGACCCCTCGACAATGATTGATGTGGCTTCAACTGTCCTAGTAAAATACAAAACAAAACCGGCAGTGTCCTCGCTTTGAGATCTGTTGTCTTCCTGCCCATAAATTGGCACTTGCAGCACATAAAATCTTTGCAGAAGGTCTATTCTTTGGTAATTGAGCAGAGTTCTTTTCTAACAACAGAAGGCTATAAAGCCATTAAATGAATTGCTTGCATCTCTGAAAAATATATTCCAGCAGTCAGCAATACATTTCCACAGGAGATGGATCAGAGACGTACAAACTGTGCAGCAAGAATGAATAAACAGAACAAGTAATATAATAAGCCTTGTGATATCCTCTCTGTACCTCTATCTATCCTCGTCATGTATTTGTACAGAGTGTACGTTCTGCCTGCGCACTGAACAGTAAAACTTATTTCAGAAGCTGTTTGGAGACCGAATAATTGAGATTGGCACGCAAGCCAACACTTCACCAATAAGCTGTTTTACCTACCAAAGGATTTTTTAATTCTGTTCAGTTAGTTTTGTGATTCACACATCCCTACTAACCTGAGTGGCATAAGCTAGCAGTGTGATGGTGCTAAAGAGCCATGAAGAAGCTTGCAGGTTAGGCAGAAAGAAGCAGGGCTGAAATTGGAAATAGTGATGTTACAAACCTGCCAATGCAGTGTGGCAGGTGTATGTGAGCCAGGAAACTGAACAGAATCACCAGTGCTTGATACAACAGATGTTCATGGCTCTGTTACAGATTTACATTTGCTTTTTGTCTCAGTGGTTTCACCAGACAGGAAGTGACGAAAAATCTCCATAAGTGGTACAGACATCATAAAACATTGATAAGGGTTTTAGTTTTTCCCTACTCAAAAAAGTATTTTTTTTCTCTCTGTGGACATACACTTTAAGTAAGAATATAGCGAGACTGTTTGAAAAGGGTCGAATAGCTATGTATACCAATTGTTTTAGTGAATGTTTTCTTGTATTTTGTTAAAATCCATTTAATAAAAGTACTTAAAGAATATGTTAACCCAACATTTCATATTCCTGGTATGTGTCTGTTGTTCCATGTACTTGTGTTAAAAAATATCCTGTTCTTTTTGTATTTCTTCCTTTATACGAAATACTGGTTGTTTTTAACCAAAAAAGAGCTGCATGATCAAGTTGCCAGAAAGAAGCCTTTACTGCACAAGTTCCACAAAAAGGCCTGGTTACAATATGCCCAACACCTTGACATGCCTCATTGGACTTTTTTGTGGCATTGGCGCAGTAAAGGCTTCCTTCTGGCAGCTCAACCATGCAGCTCTTTTTTGTTCAAGTAGTGTTAAAATGTGCTCCTTAAAAACAACCACACCGTCTTTTTGGAGAGCAGCCTGTATTTCTCCTGAGGTTACCTGTGGGTTTTCTTTGTATGCTGGGCAATTTTTCCGCCAGTTGTGGCTGCAATCTTTCTTGGTCTACCTGACCTTGGCTTGGTATCAAAAGAGCCACAAATTTTCCACTTCTTAATAAGGGATTAAACAGTACTGACTGGCACATTGAAGGCTTTGGGTATCGTTTTATATCCTTTTCCATCTTTATAAAGTTCCATTACTGTGTTACGCAGGTCTTTTGACTGTTCTTTTCTACCTCCTCATGGCTCAGTGTCTAGCCTTCTTAGGACATCCAAGTGAGAACTAAAAACGAATTGACTATTTATACACAGACACTAAAGCCCCATACACACGGTCGGACAATCCGCGGACCAGGTCGGTCGGATCCTGTCCGTCATACTTTGTCTGATGTTGGTTTTGCGTACACACGGTCGGACAAAGTTGTCGGAAAATCCGATCATTCTGAACGTGGTGACGTTTGTTGCCTACGACGGGACTACGTAGAGGCTAGTAGCCAATAGCTTTGGTCTTGTAATGTGATCTGAGCATGCGTAGCACTTTGTCCGGTCGGACAACCGTACACACGATCGGATTTGGTGTGATCGGACCGTGTTGTCGGCAAATCTTTCCAGCAGGAGATAAGACTTTGTCCGTCGGACAATCCGACGTACACTGTCCGATGGTGCATACACACGGTCTGATTTTTCAACAACATTGTCCGATCGGACAGAATCCATGAAAAAGTCAGACCGTGTGTATGGGGCTTAAGTGTGATTTAAAAAGCCACAAATGTGTGAAATGAACCTTTAATTGCCATTTTAACCTGTGTGTGCCACCTTCTGTGTCTGTACCAAGGCCAAACATTCCAGGGTATGTAAACTTTTCATCAGGGCCATTTGGGTGATTTCTGTTACCATTATGATTTAAAAAGGGTCCAAAAAACGATGTGATAATAAATGGCGTCATGTGATCACTATCCTTGAATAAAATATTTTTTTTTTTTTTGTCATGATTAGTCATATTTTCTATATAAATGCCAAAATTTCACAATTTCTGCCAGGGTATGCAAACTTTTGAGTCCAACTGTATATAGAGGAATATCTCCCATTTTCCATTTTGTCATTTTGTGAACATGTTTGCAATCTTCTTTGCAGTTAAAAGAGTTTACAGTATATACCATTAGGGCTCATGACCCAAACTGCATATAAACAAGGCTTTTTAGGAAGCACAGGTGCAACATACAGCCCAATACCAGCAGCCTGTCAAAATCAAAGTCAGGCTGAAGTACGCAGTGGTTGTAAGCAGCTGAACATTATACTAAGTAGTACTCGTGTTTAGGGCTGTATGCATTTATGAATTCATTCATAAGTACTTATGCTTTAAATAAGCATAGCAAAGGCTAACAAAATGTAATCACCCATACCAACCAATCAGAATACAGTTGTGAATCAGCAAAAAAGAGATTCTGACTATTGAAAATGGTTCTTTGACTTACTGAATACACTTTTATTGCTGTTATACTTCAATATGAAATGCCTTTTCTCTCCATATATAAACACAGAAGAAAACACTGTTCTTGAGCCTTCAGCAACAAGAACAGCGGGTTGGTGCTCCCTTGTGTTCTGGCTTCACAGAGCACAACACAGGGTGCTGTATTCCTTTTTTTTTCTTGATGCTTAAGTTTAGATACAAGTAATCCCTAGAGCTTTAGTCACACCACTTATCTGTAATGAAGGTGTGCTGGATCCTGGAGAAATCTTCACTGCAGGGATGCATGTCCTCTTCCTGTCTCAGAACATCTGGCGCTGCAATGGTTAATAGCTTTGGGTCTTCAGGCAGAACAGTACATTTGTTCCAAAGGAAACATGACCCCTTCTCCCGCTTCCTCCATTGTAAAAAACCTTTTACTGTTTACACTGCTTGTAACAGGATCTGTGACTGGGCAAGAGACAGCTGCTGTGACTGATCAGACCCTATTTACAAATCGAGTTATAAGCAGTGTAATCAATGAAATAACTTTTCTCAATAAAGGAAGAGGGTGAAGGGCATGTGACACAGTTGGATCACCTATACTGCTGCTTTGCCTGAAGGTCCAAACCTGTTATTGCCCATTGCAGTGCCAGAGGTTCAGAGACAAGAAGAGGACAGGCAAATCTGCAGTGAAGATAACAAACATGTTAAACTTACCTGCTCTGTGCAAGGGTTTTGCACAGAGCTGCCCCAATCCTCCTTTTCTGGGGTCCCCTGGCGGCACTCCTGACCTCTCCTCTTCGGCGAGTGCCCCCACAGGGAGCCACTTTCCATGGGGGCACTCATGTGGGCATGCTCCCGAGTCCTGCTGCTGCATCTATTGACACAGACAGCAGGATTCGGCCCCGCACCCAAGCTCCTGCATCATTGGATTTGATTGACAGCAGCGGCCAGTGGCTCCCGCTGCTATCAATCTGTCCAATGAGGATCCGAGACAGCGACTGGAGCTGCTGGGCACATTCTCGTCGATGGAATGATTGGGTCCAGGTAAGAAAAATGGGGCTCTGGGGGGTAGCTGCAGCACAGAAGTTTTTTCACCTTAATGCATAAAATGCATTAAGGTGAAAAAACTTGAGACTTTACAACTCCTTTAATTGTTGTTTATCTGCAATATCAGATTTGACCACAAGATAGAGCCGGTGGTAAAAATACTGTTTTTGCAGAAACTAGAAACTGTTCACCTTTAACAAAAATTCCCATCATTCTTCAGTCTAAGGAAGAGAAACAGGTGCATCCTGGGAACTCAGACTCCATCTTTGAGACTGAAAGAGGGAGCCAGCATTCAGAGCACATGTTGGACTGGAACTTGCATCCGTTTTGCATTCTCTAAACGCTGCATCATTGGTGAGAATTACTTATCACCATCTACAGCCTAGTCTGCTCGTTGTATTTCTGTATACTTCATATGTTGAATATATGTATCTGTATTAGTTTTTTCTCAATAGTTTCACCCACCCTGTTTTGTTAATAAAGCTTCAAAATTACACTCAGTCTGGCTTATTGCAGATTGGAATGGTTTAGCTGCATGTTGAGTTACACACAGGGAAATGTGTAGTGGGGACAGAGCAATGTAACTAAACGTCAGCATTCTGTGAAGTCAGAACACAATGTAACCATTGCCCACTGTTCTTGTTGCTGAAGGCTCTAACATGATGGTCACCTTCAAAGATGTACACAGTGCAGAACAAGGCATGGTACTGTAATGCTGGCCATACACTGTACGAAAAATCGGCCAAACCCATTTTTGAAAAACGAACATTCGGCCGTGAGCGCAAACTATAGTGCCATCATGTAATGGCCGATAAATCGTTCAGTGGACATAAATGAATACATTTTTTATTCGTTTTTTTACATATACCTAGTGCAGACAGTTCGCACGGGAAACACATTAACCTTTCAATTTATCGTTCGTTGGGCAGAAAATTTCCAAACTTGTCCTTTGTTTCTTTGGGTCAAAAACGTCACAACGATTAGTGATTTTGTGCCCATTAACTGGCCGAAAAACAAACAAACTGTCTAAATTACAGAATTTAGGCCGATTTTTCATATAGTGTATGGCTAGCATAAGTCAGAAATGGGGAAGGGATCAGTTGCTGACCACAGGCAATATGGCTGGCTAGCTCTTTGCCCTCTGCTTACCTTCTTTGGATACATTTTCCACAGTTGGGTTCCTCTTTAATAGGATTCTTCTAAAACCCATCCAGAAATGCATGTGCTTGTGTAAGTGTGTGGTAGAAGAATAAGGGTAGGAGCTTTACCATGGTAGGGACTGATGTGAAAAGTTAAACTTTACCCTTTCCAGTGCAAAGAAATACTGTATACTGCCACTACATATTTGAGAAATAAGTATATGTCAGAACAGAACTTCACAAATGCTGCTCATTGCTTAACGCTATTTCTATTTAAGATGCTTCCATTGGTAGAAAACAAGAGCCCAACACCCAGAAGAGCATCAATAATATATAGGATTATAAAAAATGCATTATCAGGTTAATTACAGACTATATATTATGAATCTGAGTCAGGACCCCTATTAGGAACGTTTCTACTTATATGCCGCGTACACACGAGCGGATTTTCCGTCGGAAAAATCTTGGATGGTTTTTCCGACGGAATTCCGCTCAAGCTTGGCTTGCATACACACGGTCACACAAAAGTTCGCTGAACTTTCGACCGTCAACGTACAACACTACGATGAGCCGAGAAAATTAAGTTCAATGCTTCCGAGTATGCGTCAAATTGTTTCCGAGCATGCGTAGGAATTTTGCGCGTCGGAATTGGTACAGACGATCGGAATTTCCGATCAAAACTTTTTCCGACCGAAAAATTGAGAACCTGCTCTCACTCTTTTGCTGGCGAGAATTCGGCCAGCAAAAGTCTGATGGAGCATACACACGGTTGCATTTTCTGACCAAAAGCTCACATCGGTCTTTTGCTGGCCGAATTTCCGATCGTGTGTACGCGGCATAAGAGAAATTGTACTTGAAATTTTGAATTTCCTAATAAGATTCGGCATTTAAATGGAGATTCAGTTTCTCATCTTTTTTCAGACAAAATATTAATGTTGGCATACCAGGTATAAATACAATATTGTTGGTGCAGAAGGTATTCGGTATTTTCCAGATAAGGACATATGTGTAAATGTTTACTTACATTAAGACACTTCTGCTACTAGCTGGCGCATTTCACTAAGGTATCTGCTCTGTGTCTGAGTAAATGGCATACATAGGTTTTCAAAATAAACCGACAGAGAAAGTATGCCTGAAAGGTCAAGAGTGTTCCTAGCTAGGGAACAGTCTGGAAATGTTTTTTTACAACAGATCTATTATCTATACATAATGGTACACTGAATCTAATGGGTCTATTTATACTTTTACAATAATACTGTTGTACTGTAAATGTTTTAAATAGGTGTGAAGTGTCATTATTTGAAATTCAGTCATAATAAAGCAGTATTAAACCCAAAATAAAATATTTATTATATTGCAGCTTACCACATCTTACATGTAACCGTTCATTTTCATTTTTTAGGCTTTCTTTCCTCATTTTCATCTGTGATCCTACCAGTAAGTCTCTGCAGATGTAGCATTTAAAGGGCTGAGACTAGATTAAACTCTGTAAAGGCCCCTAGGCAGTCGAAACCTTGGGGCTCCCATCACAGGTTTCTGGAGGTTTCTCATGCGCACGTTCTAGTGGGATAACATTGAACTAAGTGGTATTCATTTCGGCCGCCAGATGGAGATGACCATTACTACGGTACATACGTAGGTAGGTTGCACAATTTTTTTACAAACTGATCCTTGAAAGAAGTTGAACTTTTAAGAGATAAACTGTAATGTGAACCTGATGTCTATGGTTTATGCATTTTAAGTTATTATTGGGTACATTACATTAAAGTGGTTGTAAACCCTTACAAACCACTTTGACCTACAGGTAAGCCTAGATTAAGGCTTACCTGTAGGTCCAATAATTATCTCCTAAACCTACATGGTTTAGGAGATATTTAGAAAAGAAAATGCACCGCTATCTACGGCGCATGCGCCGTAGACAGCGGCGCGCAGGCGCACTGCGCATGCCGAGATCACGGCGATATGCCGCTCTCGTGCGGGAGTGACGTCATCGCCGCTCCAGCGAATGACAGCGCTGGAGCGGCGAGACCCGGAAGTCACTCCGGGTTTGATGGCGACGCAGAAGATCGTGGATGAGGACCGCTTCGGGGGCTTCGTTCTCAGGTAAGTCATTCATAATAAGCTAGTATGCTATGCATACTAGCTCATTATGCCTTTGCCTTGCAGGTTCCGTTTTTTTTTTTTTTTTTAAATAGGCTTTACTTCCTCTTTAATACAGTATTTTCTCTATAGAGTCTTTAATGTAAATCTTTTGTTTCTTTGCGATGATTAATTTTTTTTCTCTTTTGTAAACAATTTAGGAAAGCTTTATTGTCATTTTCTTTTAAGATCAAATCAATATTATTGTCACGTGGCCCTTAAACAGCGTGGAGCCCATAGGCCATTGCCTACTCTGCCTATTTGGTAATCCCGAACTGACTGAAGCAAACCATTTACCAGTGACAGGGGTGCTTACATCGATCGGCTTTTATTTATGTTTGTAAAACCTTTTTTCCGAAAGGAAATAAAAACTGTTGCTGTAACTGCTTAAAAAGTATTAGCTGAAGTTCAGCTTCAATTTGTTTAGTGTATCTAAATGTTCTAGTACATCTTATGCCGCGTACACACGTGCGGACTTTTGCCGGCGGACTTAGTCCAGCGGACAATCCCGCCGGACTTTCCAGCTGGGTCCGCTGGACTTTCCGAGCGTGTGGACTTGCCCACACACGCACAGACTTCTCCGGCGGATAATCCGCCGGCCAAAAGTCCGCGGGACTTTTGAAAATGAACGGACTTGCCCACACACGGAGCAGTCCGTTCATTTCAAACGTAACTTCAGGTACGTAGCTAGCGTAGGCAGTAAATGCGGGCGCGCTAGCTCCGCCGGCGGCGCGGAAGACGACGACCGCCGCAAGAACAGAAGAGACCCCCGGAAGACCCCCGAAGGCGGATCGAGACCCGCAGACGACGGCGGCGGCGACGACGAAGAAGGTAGCCGGACTTCCCCCGCTCGGTAAAAGAGCTAGGTAAATGGCGGGGGAGTCCGGCGAGAAGACCCCCAAGACGGAAGAAGACCCCCGGAGCAGTGCAATAAAATATTTTTTCAAAAGTGTGTGTGTTTTTGTACTTTACATTTTACACCTTAGGTGAATGGGTAGGGGTACATCGTACCCCATACTCATTCACATAGGGTGGGGGGGCCGGTATCTGGGGGCCCCCTTAGTAAAGGGGGCTCCCAGATTCCGATAAGCCCCCGCCCGCAGACCCCGACAACCAACGTCCAGGGTTGTCGGGAAGAGGCCCTTGTCCTCATCAACATGGGGACAAGGTGCTTTGGGGTGGGGGGGGCGCACGGCCCCCCTTTCCCCAGGGCACCCCCCATGTTGAGGGCACGCGGCCTTGTACGGCTCAGGAGGGGGGGGCGCTCGTTCGTCCCCACCCCTTTCCTGGCCTGCCAGGCTGCGTGCTCGGATGAGGGTCTGACATGGATTTGGGGGGAACCCCCACGCAGTTTTTTCGGCGTGGGGAGTCCCTTTAAATCCATGCCAGGTCACGGAGCTAGCGCGGCGGCATTTACTGCCTACGCTAGCTACGTAACCTGAAGTCACGTGCTAAATGAACGGACTTGCCGATGAGCGGCAAGTCCGTTCATTTCAAAAGTCCCGCGGACTTGCCTACTGACGGCGGGATTGTCCGCCGGACTGCCAAGTCCAGCGGATAATTTTAAAACCAAACTTAAAACTTTGGCGCCAAAAAGTCCGCCGGACTTTGGCGCCAAAAAGTCCGCCGGCGCCCACACACGAGGGGATTATCCGCTGGACTTCGGTCCAGCGGATAATCCCGCGGGATAGTCCCTTCGTGTGTACGCGGCATAACACTACCCTCCTCCCAGACTGGCAATGCTGCTCTCTGAGAAGTGGAAACAGCAAATCTGGCACAAAAAAATTTGCTAAAAACAAGAAATATTCCCCTGTATTATAATAGTTAAATAATGAAAACAAGTTGGAGGGTTTAGCACTACTTTAACCCCTTCCTGTCCGGCCTTTTATAAAATCATGGCTGGGCGGGAGCACTGTTGTTCTGGGAAGATGCCATATAGCATCCTCCCAGGATCAGGCCACGCTGCGGTCACCCATCGTGTCCA
The DNA here is from genome assembly GCA_028564925.1 of Lithobates sylvaticus. NCBI lineage: Eukaryota > Metazoa > Chordata > Amphibia > Anura > Ranidae > Lithobates > Lithobates sylvaticus. Next base: position 510,502,384 of record CM053027.1, read on the forward strand.
CCAAACGTGGCAGATGACAGATCACTGTACCAGCCCACAGCCGGTACCATGTGATCACTGTGGCCAATCACAGCAGATCACATGAAAGGCTTTGTTACATGCCTGTCATTGTGTACTATTATGTTGAGCTCTGTGATTGGTCACAGTCATCACATGGTACAGACAGGGCCAATCACAGCCCATCTGTACCATGTGAATAGCTGTGACCAATCACAGCTAGCCACAATAGTAAACACTGTGAGTATTTTCATTCAGAAAAAAATGGTTGCTCATAACTGTAAAATTCATAATCATAGTGTGTAAAAAAAAAAAGAAAAAAAATCACACTGTGTTGCTCTAGTCACTGTATGTGGAAAAAAAAATGGGAAAAAAGAAAAGTAAAAAAAAAAAAATTATTTATTGCATTTTTTTCACAGGCTGTCACCAATCAGTGTTCCTGATCACCGCCACACTATTTATATGATAATCCTGTACTGTACTGCACTGGTGACAGTATGTAAAAAAATAAATGTAATTGAGAAAAAAACATTTTTTTTTTAATTTCTTAATTTCCAAACAATTAGGCCAAAAAATTACAACTTCAAAAAAACTTGCCATGCCTCATACTAAAAACATTACTTTCCAAAAAGGGGTCATTTGGGGGATATTTGTACTGTCCTGGCATTTTCAGGCCTCGAGACATGAAATGGGCCGTCAGTACATCAGGATTAATCAATTTTCAGATCTATACCATAGTTTGTGGACTCTAACTTTCCTACAGACTAAATAATATACACTGATTTGGGAGTTTTTTTTTTGCCCAAAAATTTTGCAGAATACATGTTGCCTAAATTTATGAAGAAAGATAATTTATTTGAAACATTTTATAACAGAAATTAAGAAAAACAAAAAATAATACATAAAGAAAGCTCTATTTGTGTAAAAAAAATTGCTAAAAATTTCTAATGGGTACAGTGTTGCATGACCACGCAATTGTCATTCAAAGTGTGACAGCGCTGAAAGTTGAAAATTGGCCTGGGCAGGAGGGGGTTTTAATTCTAAGCAGTTATTACAGTATTTTATGCTGGCGAATATCAGCAGTACTGGATGCGACTTATTCTAACAGCATTTGATCTTAAGAGAAAATACCATAAGAACAATGAATCACCTGATTGGTTGCTGCAGGGGGGAAAAAAAAAACATTCTTTTCCAAGTGCTTTATCACTGAAATAGAAATCCTCCAAAGGCTTTTACATTTTAGTGATTAGATTGGATCATTTTAGATATCATAACCCAATATGTTTTTTTTTTCCTCCATTTTCTCACAAGAGATATTTAGAAGTGTATTAGCCCAATCCCCCTGAGTGTAGGATATTAAATATGTGCATTTTAGTTAAAGCCCAAGGTAGTTTTCAGGAAATAAACAAATTAATGCTTTACATTTTTTTTTTTTCATATTATCATGTGAAGTTACATGGCCTTTACTAGTGTTGCCTTACTATTAAAAAAAGGAGGGTTTATAATGTTGTACAAGGTAGAAAATAAAAGCAAAATCAAATGAATTGTTGTGATCAGGGCTGTCAGTTCCTCACATCATGTATAGCAGACCCAATCTAGTTGGTAAAATAAAGGTTGCCATTTATTGCATCTATTGCCTACTGCCACACTGCATTTCTAATAGGCAGAGAAGAAGCAACAAAACAGGTGTAAGGTTCATATAATTTACAGTAAAACACATTTAAACCTAATCAGCTGCTAAGAGTTTAAGGGCTCATGCACACTGCAGCTCAAAAAAAAAAAAAGCTGCTTTTTACAGGCGTTTGAGCTTTTATTTTTACCGATTAAACTTGATGACGCTTGTTCTTTTTTGTTTTTGGAGCTGTTTTGAGCATAATGCCGCGTACACGCGAGCAGAAATTCTGCCAGCAAAAGTCAGATGAGAGCTTTTGGTCCGAAAATGCAACCGTGTGTATGCTCCATCGCACTTTTGCTTTCGGAATTCCAGCCAGCAAAAGATTGAGAGCAGGTTCTCAATTTTTCAGTCGGAAAAAGTTCAGATCGGAAATTCAGATCGCCTGCACCAATTCCGACGCGCAAAATTCCTACGCATGCTCGGAAACAATTTGACGCATGCTTGGAAGCATTGAACTTTATTTTCTCGGCTCAGCGTAGTGTTGTACGTCACCGCGTTCTTGACGGTCGAAATTTCAGCAAACTTTTGTGTGACCGTGTGTATGCAAGCCAAGCTTGAGCGGAATTCCGTCGGAAAAAACATCCAAGATTTTTCCGACAGAAATTCTGCTCGTGTGTACGTGGCATGTGTTTTTTTTCACAAAGCCTCCCTCCCCTCAAAGCCTCACTCTGCTCCTCCCGAAATCACCCACACCCCACAATCCCTAACACCCCTAACTCCCCCTAAAGTGACATTTTCAGTCTAATTAATTAATACATTTATTTCGGTAGCCCCAGAGGTGCAGTATCCTTTTTGGTGTTTCTACTTCTACATGCAGCTGAACCGGCGCTTTGCGGGCGGTATTAACCCTTTTTCGCCCGCTCGCGGGGGTAAAACCGCCCTGCTAGCGGCCGAAATGCGCCGCTAAAACTACGGTAAAGCGGCACTAAATATAGCGCCGCTTTATCGCCAGCGCACACAGCGCCTCGGTGTGAAAATAGCCTTACAAATAAGTGATGGTTTCAAATTTACATCTTCAAATTTGTTTACAGCTAGAAAATAACAATTCATAAACTTTACCTAACATGATGCACTTCTGATGATTTATCTTTGAAACCATAACCAGGATGTGCCTCTGTCAGTGCTGCTAAGACATAATTTGATTATGGTGCCAGCTGGTACGTTAACTTACAAGACCTGCGGATGTTGCTGAACGCTCCAGAATGCCCTGCATCTTCTTATTATAGAACAGATTCTATTAAACTTGACACCAGTAATTCTCCTTAAAGCGGATGCAAGGTACTCATTATTAAAAAGCCACTATTACTAAATGTCATATTTTCATAAACTGGGTTCTGTAAAATAGATTCTAATATTATCATAGTTAAATATGTAAAGGTTTCAGGGGATTAATAAAAACAAAGATGTACAAAACCAAGGTGGCATCATGGAAGTGAAATTTTCTATCATATAGTTGATCTCCTATCTAGATATAAACATCGGAAAACAACAAACTTTATATTTTGATGCCTTCTTTTGCTGCCAAGCTAAAATTCCAGCAAGAACCCAAAATGACAAAAATATGTAAATGTCCGCACATGTGGGGAAGCTTTTCAATAATTAGTTGCCATTTCACATAATGCATAAAATGTGATTTATTATTGTTTAGTGGTATCCTAAAGCTAATCTGTCCTAAAAATGTTTTTATTCAAATGTATTTTTGTACACTATTTAGACACTAGTAATGACCAGAACTCATGTTTGTCTTTAGCAGGTTTCAAAACAAAGCACCAACCCACTGGTAAAGCACAGCGTGATTCTCATATACTGTATTGCCGCGTACACACGATTGGACTTTCCGACGGGAAATGTTGGATGTGAGCTTGTTGGCGGACAATCCAACCGTGTGTATGCTCCATTGGACAATTGTTGTCGGACTTTCCACCAATAAATGTTGGCTAGCAAGTTCTCAAATTTTTCGCCAACAAATGTGTGTTGTCGGATTTTCCGAGCATGTGTACACAAGTCCGTCGGACAAAAGTCCAAAGTACAAACACGCATGTTTGGAAGCAGAAGCTGTCGGTCTTGTAAACTAGCGTTTGTAATGGAGAATTAACATTTGTGACATGGCAAATTCTGAAATCTCCAAATGCAGCGCACAATTCTCTTCTTCTTTAATGGGATAATAATGAAGCTGCTTTGCTGGTGATACTGATGGAGTTAATAACAACAAGGTCATGTTTAATAACATTCAATTGCAATATGGCTTGTGTTGCAACTATATATGCTATAATATATATATATATATATATATATATATATATATATATATATATATATATATATATATATATATATATATATATATAAGATATTAGTTATAGCTAAGTTCATAGACACCACACCCTTGCATTGTGAATTTTGAAACCCAAAAACAAAAATGTATTTTTTTGCAGTTTATCAATCTGCAGAGCAATGCACCTGTGATATGGGTGTAACCTGTAACATGCATCCACAAGCCCATAACCTGGAACCTATATACATATTTGAAAAGTCAGACGTCAATGGCTTAAAGTACTTAAGCTAGAGAGTCAGCTTAACAGCTAGGGCCAGTGAGCCAGTTCTTCTCTTTTCCTGAAAGTTGGAATCTGGAAAATCATGAACATTATAGTATAACTCAACTTACAGCTCAAAATGAAAAAAAAAAAATATTGAAAAAAATCTAATAGCCAGATCTATAGCAAGCAGATCTGACTAGAGGTCAATAAAGCTTTGATACTAAGACCAAATTTAGAAGCATCAATATGTGTCAGTTTACTTTACGACTGATTTGTCAGTTTGAGAATAGGATCTGGGAACTAGAAAAGTACGCAGGTGCACATTTCTATTTTTCTCATGGCACAAGGCATTGAGCCGTGAGGACTCTAATGCCCCGTACACACGGTCGGATTTTCCGACGGAAAATGTCCTATCGGACCATGTTGTTGGAAATTCCGACCGTGTGTGGGCTCCATCGGATTTTTTCCATCGGAATTTCCGACTGAAAAAGTTTGAGATTCTTCTCTCAAATTTTCCGACAACAAAGTCCAATCGGACTTTTTCCGATCGTGTGTAGCGAATTCCGACGGACAAAGTGCCATGCATGCTCAGATCACATTACAAGACCAAAGCTATTGGCTACTAGCCTCTACTTAGTCCCGTCGTACGCAACGAACATCACCACGTTCAGGATGATCGGATTTTCCGACAACTTTGTCCGGCCGTGTGTATGCAACACCAGTGTCAGACAAAATCCGTTAGTAAAAATCCGACAAATTTTGTGGTCGGAATTTCCGACCTTGTGTACGGGGCATTAAAGTGTGTTGCTGTCACTAAAAAGGTAAACACACAAAGTTGCTTGGCAAAATCCCACTGAATCATGGGACTACTTTTTTTCTGCTGGTTCAGACCTGCTAACTTGTGACATAGTAACGAGAGAAGGGTATATATAGCAGCTAAATATAATTTCTAACCATGTTCCTGACAGTTCAATGTTTTAAAGTAGAACTCAAGGCAAAACATCTTTTTTTCAATTTGGATAGAGTAGGGGAGGGTTATAACCTCTGTCAGGGTTTATTCCCATCTGTGTGCCACTGGGGAGAGTTCCCTTCACTTCCTGACTCATAGCCAAAACAGGAAGGAATAGTAAATCTTTTCAAAGTGAAGGAATTCCTGGTTGTCACCAGAACTAGTGTCTCCATTGGAAGATGTCCCCTCTATCATCTGTTCCTCTAAAGTTTTGGCTTTAGTTATAGCTTAAGCAAGTATTTCGTCATTAGGTCATGTTGTGATATGTGCTATGCTATATGAGGCTAAATGTTGAATACAAACAGTGCTTAATGCATTTTTCTTTAAACTCTCTGTAACAGATCAGCTTGGTTTGAAAATAATTTATGTTGCTTTCGTTTGTTGAAAAGTGACAAGTAGTGAGAAAAGCTATATCATCAAACAATGGAACTTTAGGTCCTTCAAGTTGACTTCTAAATTCCAAAGATTGTTTTTAATCAATTATCTCTACTTCTGTTGCTGCTTCCAATTACAACTCATTTGGATTCTTTAAACCATTCAAGGCGGATATGAAATCTGCATGAACATGCAACAGAAAATAATTATCTTTTCATTAATGGAGCATTCATATGGAAATAAGGGAAAATTGACAACTACAAACACACCAATTCAAGTTTAGATATTGACTTTGGAGCAAGGGCATTAGATCTGTAGATAAAAAGCTCCCTTTGGTTTTTGAAAGCAAATGCATGTAGCATAACATCAAAAATTACCAGTGAACAATGGACTGGCACTTCTGGATTTATTGCCAGTAGTTAATGCTGCTAGCAATCACCATGACATTTCCTGCATGTCCCCATCATACCAAACAGGTGCAGGTACATGTAAACAAGCCTTTCTATGACATATTACAAAATTGTAAAATTTTTATCTGTTTCAGGAAACTGTAATGCTACTTGCATGACACTTTCCAACTCACAAATCTCTTTGATGAACATCATAGTTGCCTCACATACACTAATTAGCCTTGTGGGAGCTGTTCTTTGCAACGTATCCTACAGGAACATGTTCCATAGAGCCGCCCAAGGGCATCCATGACTTCTGTATAACAAGCTTAAGCTTACGGAGGGCACAGAAATGATTTACAACATCAGAAGCGGTCTTTGCAAACACTATAGTCCACTTGTACAAAAGTGTCCAAAAGAGAAACTCTATTTGTTGATCATAGCAACTAACTAGTTTATTACATCCATTGGCTGCAATAATAAAATGTAAGAGAGAGACTGACTCTCTATTATATACAATCTGATTTATATGCTAAGGTGCTTTCGTAGCCATATTTCTGCATATCCCTAGTACATATTTTAAAGTACTGTATATTGTGCGGCCTCCCCCAATTTACAAAAAATAACAGAAACCAAAAATGATACAGTTAAGTGTACATAAATGTAATCAATAAAATCTTACAAAAGCTTTAACATGCTGATATAAAATTCTAATGTAATTTCAATATTTTTAAATCGAAAGCTTAAAATAATACCTGGTAATTCTGCCATGAAGGTTCTTGTTCAGCCACTTCCTGTTATGGAGTATCAACTCTATGTCACTGTCTCCCAATTGCCCCTGTGCATTGTCACCCTGTCCCATGGCTTCTGATGGAGACCACAAGGGACCGTTTCAACACGCACAATGCAGACATGGTCAACTGTTGTCACCTTCAGAAAAACCTGTTCTGAGAAATACCATACAGCAATCACTGGAATGCATGTATGTAGATAGGAAGTGGCTGCAGAAGATACAACAAAGGAATGAAAAACAGCAAGTCAAGTATTTAAAAGAACGTCTTTAACAATTTTTGTTATTGTACCCAATGCTTTACCAAGCTAAACGAGATTCCATCTATTTTATGCTTGCTGACTCCTGACTTAACTGGCCATAGAATGTGTGTATGATGTGTTTGTAATAGTGCTGGACAGATAGAAGTGAAAGATGGTTCCAATGGATCTATCGTAAAGTGATTTTTCCTTCAAAGAAGCAGATCCATGATTGAAATATAAGAAGGCCACCTTTAGCCCCCGTTCAAGTTTGGGTGATTAGGAATTGAAGGCAGAATAGGTGCAATTCTGCCCACAATTTGAAAATCGTGGCAAAATGCCCACCTTACATTTGGGCGCCCTTCATCTTGAATGGCACTCAAAACACAGTGCGATTTTTCTTTGACTGTAGTGTGTCAAAACACAAAAGAATCACAGTAAAACATGCCTGGTACAGGGTCAAGATTTGGTCCCTGAGCTTCTTTGGTGCGACAAACACACATACACCTGGCACATGGGAATTGCGAGTAGGAACCCACATTCCCACTATGTGATATGTCAACCAAACTGTCAAGCCATCATTTGGCTGGTGTCATAACTGATCACATGTGCAGCACCATGGCTACTGAATATCAAACAGAGGCTAAGATGATAGCTTCCTTGGCTTTAAAGGAGAGGAGGGTTTAGTTTCCACTTTAACACAGGTTCTCTAGTGTATGCTTTTGTGATGTTATTAACATTGACTGCTCAAGCCTCGATGTGGGGGGGGGGGGGGTCCCCCTGAAAATGCATTGGCTGTATTTAAAATCCACAATCATTAAAATATTTCAAAAGTCCTTCAAGTGAGATGAACTTTTCACCAGGTGCTCCTCAGTACACTTCCATGGAATGTGTCTGCACTGCAATGGGATAGAGAGCATTCTTGTGGAATTCTGTGCATCCAGCTTTCCCAGGAGATAATGGAGAAGGACTGTGATGGCATCCACACCATCCAGAAATGCTGTAAGCCAGGAACAAGGTGTTGTTTAATCATCTCAAAGAAGTACAGCTAGTACTCGTTTGGCTGTACTTCTGTTGTGGATCACAGGAGTGCAATTCGTTCTTCACTCCTGTGCCGTTTTAAGCCAACAGCCGGCTGAAGCCTGCTTTCGGCTGATGTCACAGTGCTGGTCCAGGCTGGGGAAAGATCCAAACCATATAGTTGGGATCCAGTCTGGACTGGCACCTGGCCCAGCCTCTCAGTGATCTTAGGCTGGCCATACATTATACAATTTTCTTGTACAATTTTCCTTTAGATTTACCAAAACCATATAATATGAGGTCAAACCTAAATACTTTCCATTTAATTGCAATCAGGCAGGCCTTTGCACTACATAGTTGATGGTAAACAGCCCAGCGCTCCAGTGAACAGCCCAGCGCTCCACAGCCCAGCGATCCACAGCTCAGTGCTCCAGTGAGAGCTAGAGGGGCAGAGCAGACAGTGGTAACTGACAGTCACCAGCTCTCTGCTCACAGAGCACTGAGAACTGAGAGATCAGCGGTCTTTGGTCGCTCAGTTCTCAGTCTTAGACCGATACTGCATCCACCTAGGCAAGTGATAATTTAAAAAGAAAAAACCTCAAACTTTCGAATAATTTTTTTACAGACTATTTCAGTTAGAGAGGAGGGGCCCTGACTGTGTAGCAGACCATTTATTTTTCAGATAAGATGAAGATATATTGTTGGAGATATTTTAAATTTTTTGTTCTATTGTTTAGTCAACACACCAGTCTTTATTACATTTAGTTGGCTTTACCTTGCAGAACTAGTGCAAAGATTAGTGTACACAGTCGTCAGACTCAAAAGCAGACCAATTTCAGTGCACTATCAGGCATATCAGGGGAAGATGACATGTATTTGACATCCACAGAAGAAATTGAGATGCATTTACCATGTGTTCACAATGATTGTTATTGAACAAAACAGCACACTGCACAGTAAAAAAACAACAATAAATGCGCCTAAACACTACTCCATTCCAACCAATTCAAAATTAAACTACACTGAATTCCAGATTATTCAAAAACATTTGCAAATGCATGTCAGGAGCAAAGTACAAATGCCCATATGCACTATACCTAATATTGTCTTGTTTCCTTTGACAGCCCCTAAACAATTCATCGTTGACAAGAAGATGAACATGTAGAATTTGAGAACCACCAATGTTTTTAATGTTTTAATAGATCATTCAAGAAAAGTACTGTAATATAATGCACTAGAGCAGTACAGGGCTGTAGACCGATATTAATTTTGCATGACATCAGTTATTTAACATATTGTCTATGCCTGTATCATTTGATTCTGTTTAAACTACTGTTCTAAAGAAAACTTTTTTCTATAATTGCTAATAAAATAGCTAATAAAATAATTTGCACCGACCCTACATTAAAGCATAAATGAAAACAAAAAACAAACTTTATCTATCCTGTTACAGAAGGTCCCTACTTTGTGTGTTGTAGTATTTTTTTTTTTTTTCTAAATTATCAAAAACTTACCAAACTTTTTGGCCTTAGAAGTCCAGTAACATCCCCATTCAACATGCTTTCATCTGATGACATTGTCATCTCAAGATGTCATACGTTTCACGTGGACATCACACTGTAAATGCTGGTGCACTGTGCATCATTAGGTAAACTTAAAGTCTGTGGGGAGTGCATAGCCTAGTTTAACACTTTTCCTGCACTGTAGCATTGTCACTCCTAAACCCAGAAGTAGGGGAACTGGTAGGTTCATGAAGTAAAAAGCTTGAAAAAATAAATAAATACTGGAACAAACGGAGGGTATTCTACTGTTTTTTATTCATTTTTATTGTTATATTTAGTTACAGTTTGAGGTAATTGAGAATCAGTGGGAGGCTCAGTGTGTCTGTGGAAGTCCCCACTATTGACAGCTATGATCTAGCGAGACTTCTTGTGTGTGTGTATGATTGTTAAATGCATTGAAACCAATAAAGCAAGATTTTGGCCAGGGCAGGGTGATAATTATTTAAAACATCTTGCTGGTTGTTGGGCATTGCAAATTTAGCAGTCATAGACCATAGCTGATCGAAGAATAAAATGAAATTATATTTTGTATGGCAATACAGCATTTTTATATTCACGAAGAAAAATGCATACAGTATACTACATGCTTACAAGCCCTTAGATGTTTAGGCTGTATTAAAAAGTATTTTTTCCCTTTTTTCTTCACCTGGTGATCCTGTCAATTTCTCTCTAAAGCCCCATACACACGGTCGGACTTTTTCATCAATTTGGTCCGATCGGACAAGGTTGTTGAAAAATCAGACCGTGTGTATGCACCATCGGACAGTGTTCGTCGGTTTGTCCGTCGGACAAAGTCTTATCTCCTGCTGGAAAGATTTCCCGTCAACCCGGTCCGATCACACCAAATCCGAGCGTGTGTACGCTTGTCCGACCGGACAAAGTGCTACGCATGCTCAGATCACATTACAAGACCAAAGCTATTGGCTACTAGCCTCTACGTAGTCCCGTCGTAGGCAACAAACGTCACCACGTTCAGAATGATCGGATTTTCCGACAACTTTGTCCGATCGTGTGTACGCAAAACCAACATCAGACAAAGTATGACGGACATGGTCCGACGGACCTGGTCCACGGATTGTCCGCGCGTGTGTATGGGGCTTTAGATGCACAAGACATATTGTACTGATGAAGGAGCCCCACTGTCACTCTGGAACAGAACTACACATAACGTATAGAGCACAGGGAGTTCACATGATTTCTGTCAGGATCAACTAGTATTTTTTGCACTTATCGGACAAATATAACAAAACACGTTCAATGATTTATCAAACATACCATAAGGGAGCAAATAGGAGAAGTTCATTGTTAGGGTTTTCATATACTATATGTGACGGACCGCCTGGCACCCCGCCAAAGAACTGCTTCCTCACTGCTGGAACACAGAAACAAGGTACTATAGCTGTGAATTGCACCAAAAAACTAGACGACACTAGCTTAGGTACAAACAGGAACTCTCTTTATTGAAAATGCACACAGAATGTATACCACACAAAATCAGATAAGAGCTTAATCACATTATCCTAAACCATGCAAACTTTAAATGGTAATGTCATCAGTGTATTTAACAATACATCTAATGGACTGCTAGCAGCTAACAGTAACCAAATTAAACAGTGAGCTAATTGACAGTAAGCTAATCAACAGCCAGGCATCCAGACAGCCTTTATTAGTCAGGGAGCCCACCCCAGACAGGCTGGCAACAAGTACATTACACATGCTGTCTTTTAGATGTTTGGCTTTCACTTCTGTAATCTGTCCACTAGAAAAGTCATCATAAGATAAAACTCATATAATATTTCTTCAGTCTGAAAAAGTGGAATTCATTTATCTTCTTAGATTTTTTTGAGGAGATTGTTTATAAATATTTCTGACCCAGTGGAGGAGCTTCTCTACCCCAGTATGCAGGAGGGTCACCCTATTTGCTCTGACCATTAACCTGTAAAAGATTAATATTACACCTTTCCATCCACTCCAAAAGGGAAGCTTCATTGTCTTTATTCAGAGAATTAATCCAAGCCTCGCTCTCAGCGTTCATCACATTATTGTCCATCATTAGAGAATGATCTGCTCTCTCTATGGGATCAGAGGTGGAACTGAGCTCTTTTCCATGCTCTGACTGGGAGAAGCAGCCAAAATCCTCAGTCTCCTCCATGGGCCTTAATCAGTGGATAGGAGGCTAGCCCCTAGTCCCCTCCAAAAGCCCCTGTCCCAGTTGAGTCTGTCACACTGTACTTTAAAGCTGAGTTCCACCCCAAAGTGGAACTTCCGCTCATTTGTCTCCTCTCCCCCTCCGGTGCCACATTTGGCACCTTTCGGGGGGTAGGGGGGAGTGGATACCCATCTTTCACAGGTACCCTGTCCCCACTTCCGGGAGACCGGGCCGCAGTGAATTACGTCAGCAGTTCAGCTCCCTCCTCCTCCTTCCCCCACTGCCGGGCCAGTAGGGGAGCACAGCAGTGCCTCGTACATGTGCAGTAGGGACCCGGCATGAAGCCGTAATGCTTTACTACCAGCTTCCCTTACCGGCAGTTGTGGCGGCAGCACCCGACAGCTGATGGAAACATCAGCTGCGGTGCCGACATCGCTAAACTCCAGGACAGGTAAGTGTCCTATTATTAAAAGTCAGCAGCTGCAGTATGTTTAGCTGCTGGCTTTTAATTTTTGCAGGGGTGGGTGGACCTCCGCTTTAAAGGAAACCTTTCATGAGAAAAACACAGATGTTGCCATTGCTAACCACTTTCCAAAAATATTTTATTACCTGTATTTCAGTAAATGTAGATTTGCTGAAAGGATACAATCTAGTAAAAAAAAGTTTATGATTCTATGAACTTAAATGTGGATTGGAATGAGAATACAGGTTATACAGCAGCTAATTTATTACTGTACATGAATGGAAATTTACTTTATGAAACAACTGTATCTTTGTCATGCTATTATATTTACTCTTTCAAGCTAGATGCAAAGCCATTTGATGACAAATGTCTTTGTGCTTTTTTTTATTTTTGTTTGTTAGATCGGGCTTATTGTAAGGGCAGCAAGAAGTCTGCAGTAAATGTGTTTGAGGATAGCTTTACTGCATTAAAAGCAGTGATTGTCAGATCACCAGACTACCAGTAAAGGTAATGGAGTACACCAGTGCACTATATCAATACATCATATTCCACATTGATTTGTTTTATAATTTTAGCAGGTATGCACTTACCGTGGTATTGGCATTACCTACTCATGCGGCATAATTATGTGATTTGAACAGACAAAAAGAAATACATGAACCTTTTACACAACGCTAATGGTCCAGCACACACACAGCATTCTATCTATCATGATAAAGAGTAAGCAACCATTAAACATACCACAAAGCGAGAACCAACATGATGGAGGTGAGCACAAGTGAATTGAATTTACCGGCAAAGCATATCCCATACAATATGCATACATAGTCATTTAAATGTAAATATTGTAACACAAAGTTTAAGGGATTCAAATGAGAATTACACCTTTAGAATAAATGCTGATGTTATACAAGACCCACAAAAGCAAACACACAAAATAACAAACTTTCCCACATATTTGACAGGCACAATGCAACAAGCCACTTAGTCAACACTTCCTATTTGTAAAGACCACAACATGTCTTTCAGTGTTCAGAATAAAGACTATACAGTGGATGCACCCAGACCCATTTTTGTCACGTTTGCATGAATATAGACTAATAATTCAATCCACAAAAGGAAGCGACCTTTTTTTTTTCTTTTTGTTATTCCCTCTCTATACATGCTGGGTTGTATGTTGTTATCGTTGTTTATGATGTTTGTATATAAAATAAATAAAAAATCATTTGATTAAAAATAAAAAAATAAATAGGCAATACTTATAGATCTGAGAGAATATAAGACATTCCCCCTTGACTGTCCACAAAGCATCTCTTGGCCAATCACTAGGCTCACACGCTGTCACAAGGCATTGGGTGGGAATAAGCTCAGCTTGGTGTAAATTGCTAACAAAGTTACAAAAGTCAAACAAGAATCTAAAGTGGTCTAGGGGAGGATTAGAGCAGCAGGGAAAAGAATGAACGATAGGTACATGCTTCTCCTACTCCACTGAATAACGAGAACATTTTATTTTGTACAGGAAGTCAGTCAAACAAGGACTTTCAAACAGCAGATCGAAGAACTCTGGGAAACAGGGATGAGTGTAATTAATCCCCACTAATGATTTAAAATATGTCTACACACCCTAAGGAGATATAGGCATTAGCAGTGCTAAACTCTTGTATCAATCTCAAGATATTAATTTTAAACACATAATAATATATAAAACCAGCACCATGTCTTCATTATAAACAAGAATAAAAAAGACTCGGTAGAGTAATCAGCTGTAACAAAATAACCAAAAGTGCGTGGGGGAGTGTTGAAAAAATTGCAATTATAATGAATTCCTCAGATTCTTCATCCCTTCACTACACCACGTGGGACACGGCTCCCTTAAGATTTTACACTCACCAGAAATCAGGTGAAAATCAGCCTTAAACTCCACAAATAAGCGGACTTCCTCCTCTGGTCATCCGATCATGGTACGGACTACCTCTTTAGCTTCTAACGTCATTTCACCAGTATTAGGTCTGTATGGGTTCACACTGTGTTCTATCCTGGAATGCCAGACTCCAATAGATTGCTACTGGATCCCAAGATAATCAGCGATCATGCCCAAAGGATAAAGAAGCTCTCATAGCATAATTCAATTTTAAACAGTTTTTAATTAAACCCCAAATTCCCCCTTACATATTGCACTTACAAATATAGGATTAAAAACAAGCATGTAAACAGTAGCTTGCCTGCCTGGTGCTAATCCACCACTTCTAGTATTGAAAGGATCGCGGTGATGCCCGAGTTAAGCTCCACGAGGGTGGACAAGCTGAGTGGCTGTGTAGCCTTACCCTACTACGATATGCGTTAGGGTAAGGCTACACGGCCACTCAGCTTGTTTACCCTCATGGCGCTCAACCCGGGCATCGCCGCGATCCTTTCAATACTAGGAGCGGTAGAGTGACACCAGGTAGGCAAGCTACTGTTTACATGCTCGATTCACTTAATAGCAGCAGCTGAAGGGTCCGTGACCTGTTTATTTTAACAGATTCATGAGCGCTGATGGAAAGTGGATGTTTGCTGTTTAGTGATTATTTACTTTTACTGTTTTGGAAATCATTTAAAATACTATTGCCTTTATAGTGGGCAACTTAATTCAGCTCCAGCTGTTTCCCCTGACAGCACAATCATTTCTTATTAGATAGAGCAAATAATTAATAACTGACAAATAATAATGACTACGTTTTGGGAAGTAAAGAACATTACATAGAGGACATTCAGTAAATACAAAATGTACAGGGCTTTTCATATTTTATTACCAACAGCAGTTCTATATTATTATTTTTTTGGCTATGGATAAGGATGAGTCATTCTTCAGCATAATTAGCAATCGAAGTAATATCAGAAAAAGATCATAATTATCCTCAATATGGCTTACACTGAAATATTAACAGCTGCCATAAAGCAATATTAATATCTACTAGTAAACAACAATGGAAGTGTTACAAATGGCTACATGCAATAGTGTTATCTTTCTGTCATCTACCCAAATGTATTTCATAGTAAGAGTCAGAGAACAATTAATAATTGACTTATAGAACCTTTTTATTTACAGTAACCCTCACTTTCTGGAGGAGTGATTTGTCTGTCCAATAATAACTATAGTGTTTGATATTGTCAACTTTTCAATTCTGGGTGTGTTGTTTAGTACTGTGTGTGTCATCCATAACATCATTCGAAGTATTGGGTAACTCAGTAGACTAAGCATGTTTAAGTTATTATAACTTTTTAGGTTTCTTCATCAGGTATGCTAGGTCTATGCTGTATCTGAAAAACATACAGTAGTAGCTGTTACACACACTGCCATTTGGACTATAACCATTATTTCCTTGACTATTATTTTCTTAACTATAAGGCCCCTTTCACACTGGGGCGGTTTTCAGGCGGTACAGCGCTAAAAATAGCGCCTGTACACCGCCTGAAAAAACCGGCCCCATTCACTCCAGTGTGAAAGCCGGCTGGCTTTCACACTGGAGCGGTGCGCTAGCAGGACCGCAACAAAAGTCCTGCTAGCAGCATCTTTGGAGCGGTGAAGGAGCGGTGTATTTACCGCTCCTATACAGCTCCTTCCCATTGAAATCAATGGGAAACCGCGGGGATACCGCCCGCAAACCGCCGCTGCAGCGGCGCTTTGCGGAGGTTTTTAACCCTTTTGCGGCCGCTAGCGGGGGTTAAAACCACCCCGCTAGCGGCCGCATACCGCGGGTAAAACGATGGTAAAGCAGCGCTAAATATAGCGCTGCTTTACCATCGCCGCCCCGCACCGCCCCAGTGTGAAAGCAGCTTAAGGGAAATATAGATTCCTTTTAAATAGTTTTGAGTGCTTTCATGCGGATAGAAACTAAACATGAATGGTGATCATGGCTCAAACTATCAATGAACTGTCAGATAATCACAATTATTTTATTATGGTCTTGCACTGTTCATCATACTCTAGACAAGCTGTATGTGACCAACACTGTATAGTTATCAGTGGGTCAGCAAACTATACCCTGTGAAATAATAAGCCTCAGATGATATGCACAGATGAAACAAATCCTCCTATAGAAGTT
Organism: Lithobates sylvaticus; assembly: GCA_028564925.1. NCBI lineage: Eukaryota > Metazoa > Chordata > Amphibia > Anura > Ranidae > Lithobates > Lithobates sylvaticus. Next base: position 510,518,674 of record CM053027.1, read on the forward strand.
TCCCTTGTTTATCTGCAGATCTCCCTTCAAAAGTGCTGATTTTAGGTAAAATCATTTTGCATTTTTCAGTATCACAGAGGGGGGGGTGGAGAGCTGCAGTTAGAGGTCTGTGTGTGAGCTGATTGGGGGAACGTAACACACCCCCCTTCACACACAGCAGAACTGTGTTTTGAATAGACAGGCTGAGCTCTCCTCCCCGACACAAATGTTATCTCATGGTTTGGGAAAACTTCTCAGAAGTGACTCATGATGATAACAGAGGACTGAAGCACCAGACTTTATTATGTACCTGGGCAAAATGTCTTAATACATTATGTATAGGGAAGCCATTTTGGATGTTTTGAACATGCTCCTGTATCCTCACTTTGAGGGCTCTTTTGGTCCTACCTACATATTGTAGGTTACAGCTACACTGTAATACATATACAACCCCCTCAGCGTGACAGCCTATAAAATCTGTGATAGTGAAGGATTGTCCTGTGTTTGTAGCTATAAATTCTGTTCTCTTTTTTTTGAATTTTTGTAAATGTCGGCAGGCATAACAGTTTCGACAGGGATAAAATCCCTTTCCAGTTAAAAAGGTGTATGTTGGTTTAAACTTTGCCAGCAATATTTTCTTGCCTACGGCATGTGTGTGTGATTAAATGTATTTATTATTATATACTGTAGTAGTGCTTGTTATATATTAAACAGATTATGTTATTTCATTTTCTGGTTCCCTATTAATCATTAATATTCATGCATGAATCAGTTTTAATATTTGAATTTATTTAATTTATTTCTCATATTAACATTAATAATCACGTAATTTGCTGATTAACTGGGGACCAATCACTAGTATGTGGCCTTTAAATGGACTGTTTTGCTTTTCCCTCTTTTTTAGTGTTGCCCACTCCATCATTTGCTTTTAATAGCTGCAGGTCTGTTTGTGATGTGGTTTCCTAGAGCCACTGCAATGGAAATGGTGTGGCCCCTGTTTTACCAGCAGCACTTCAACAGTTGCGAATGGATAAATTATTTGTAAGAACTAGATTAGGCCTGATTTCTCACTGGCATGAATTCACTGCAATCCTGTGTACATATTCTCCACTCCTCTCAAGACCCCCTAGTCTCAAGCTCCCTTGTCTCCTCCTCCCATGTTAATTTCCAGGACTTCTCCAGAGCTTCTCCCATCCTCTGGAACTCTCTACCTCAATCTGTCCGGCTATTTCTTACTCTGGCTGCCTTCAGGTGATCCCTGAAAACTCATCTCTTCAGGGAAGCATATCTTCCATCACTTCCATCAGCTCATCCCCCACAATTACAACCTTTTGTACCACTTGCCCCACCATATAAGATTGTAAGCTCTTATGAGCAGGGCGCTCTTAACCCCCTTGTATTTTATTGTTTTGTAACTGTACTATCTCTCTTTTATATTGCAAAGCTCTGCGTAAACTGTTGGCGCTATATACAGGGCCTTGAAAAAGTATTCACACCCCTTAAAATTTTCTGCATTTTGTCATGTTACAACCAAAACGTAAATGGATTTTATTGGGATTGTATGTGATAGACCAATGCAAAGTGGCACATAATTGTAAAGTGGAAAAAAAATGGTAAATGGTTTTCACATTTTTTTACAAATAAATATGTGAAAAGTGTGGCATGCATTTGTATTCAGTCTCTTTACCCTGATACTCCTAACTAAAATCTAGTAGAACCAATTGCCTTCAAAAGTCACCTAATTAGTAAATAGAGTCCACCTGTGTGTAATTTAATCTCAGTATAAATACAGCTGTTCTGTGAAGCACTCAGAGGTTTGTTAGAGAACCTTAGTGAAGAAACAGCATCATAAAGGCCAAGGAACACACCAGAGAGGCCAGGGATAAAGTTATGGAAAAGTTTAAAGCAGGGTTAGGTTATGAAAAAATATCCCAAGCTTTGAACATCTCACGGGGCGCTGTTCAATCCATCATCAGAAAATGGAAATTCTCACCTAAACTGATAGGCCAGGTAAGGAGAGCATTATTCAGAGAAGCAGCCAAAAGGCCCATGGTAACTTTGGAGGAGCTGCAGAGATCCACAGCTCAGGTTGGAGAGATCTTTTCACAGGACAACTATTATTCATGCACTTCACAAATCTGGCCTTTATGGAAGAGTGGCAAGAAGAAAGGCATTGTTGAAAGAAAGGCAAAAGAAGTTGCATTTGCAGTTTGCGAGAAGCCATGTGGGGGACACAGAAAACATGTGGAATAAGAAGCTCTGGTCAGATGAGACCCAAAATTGAACTTTTTGGCCTAAAAGCAAAACGCTATGTGTGGCAGAAAACTAACACTGCACATCATCCTGAACACACCATCCCCACAGTGAAACATGGTGGTGGCAGCATCATGTTGTGGGGATGCTTTTCTTCAGCAGGGTCAGGGAAGCTGGTCAGAGTTGGGTAGATGGGTTGGGTAGATGGATGGGGCCAAATACAGGTCAGTCTTAGAAGAAAACCTGTTAGAGTCTGCAAAAGACTTGAGACTGGAGCAGAGGTTCACCTTCCAGCAGGACAATGACCCTAAACATACAGCCAGAGCTACAATGGAATGGTTTAGATCAAAGCATATTCATGTGTTACAATGGTCCAGTCAAAGTCCAGACCTAAATCCAATTAAGAAACAGTGGCAAGACTTGAAAATTGCTGTTCACAGAAGCTTTCCATCCAATCTGACAGAGCTTGAGCTATTCTGTAAAGAAGAAAGGGCAAAAAAATCACTCTATAGATGTGCAAAGCTGGTAGAGACATCCCCAAAAAGACTTGCAGCTGTAATTGCAGAAAAAGGTGTTTCTACAATGTATTGACTCAGGGGGGCTGAATACAAATGCACGCCACACTTTTTAGATATTTATTTGTAGAAAATTTTGAAAAACATTTATAATTTTCCTTCCACTTCACAATTATGTGCCACTTTGTGTTGGTCTATCACATAATATCCCAATAAAATACATTACGTTTTTGGTTGTAACAAGACACAATTTGGAAAATTGCAAGAGGTATGAATACTTCTTCAAGGTACTATAGAGACAAAGGTGCATGTACATGGATATATTGAGGTTTACCACACAAAACAATTGACCTTACTGGCAGCAAGTTGTTTTAAGTTGTTTAAATGGTTTATGCATTTACATGTGTACAAAGGGACACTGTTGATGCAGCCTATTGGTGTCTAAGAAGCATAGCATCCTTAGTTATTAGAATGTAGAATGTTGCTGCCTATTGTCCTTGGCTGCTATGATGCTGATGGCTATTGCTGCCTGTCGACTCATTGCTAGAATGGAGAAGGCTCCTGCTGCCTAGTGTCCATTGCTAAGATGTAGGAGGCTATTGCAACCCAGTGTACATTAGCACTATATGCTGTACACAGGAACACGTTTTGTTTACAAGTTTATCTCATAAAATACAGTTCATATGCAAGATGGTGGATGCAGAGTTTTCTATTTTGACTTTATAGATTTTGACACAGAGCAAGTTTTGTGATTTTTCACAGCTGTGTGCAAAGCTGCTTTCAGATCCATAACAACAGAGAGAAAAATACTGTTATCTGCGGCCAGGTGCATGAGCCCTATAGGTGATATAGTGGAACGAATGACATTTAAAATGGACCTGGTGTATTCATTCTTATAATCTAAATGAATGGAAATGCAGATTTGTCACAAGGTAAGTATACCCCTATATCTGCTACCACTTCAAATCTATGAAATTATAATAGGGTATTCCAGATTAGGTGCCAATGATTGGAACCTCCTTAGAAAATATGCAGGTGGAATCTTATTCAAACCTCAGATATCTACAGTAGAGTCTAATGTTCTCTGTGTTTCTCTGTCTTTAAATCAGGTGGTGTTACCTGCCAAAATCAAAATAGCTCTCTAATGTCCCCAGAAAAATGAATGTGCATGGCCTTTATGCCCCTTTCACACTAACATTCCAATCGGGTCCACCTGTCAGTTTTTCAGGCGGACCTGATCGGACCATCCATTGCTCTCTATGGAGCAGCGGATGTCAGCGGACATGTGTCCACTGACACCCATAGACATACATGTCTGGTACATGTCTGGTAAAAACAGATAGATTCCCCATCCATCCAGTAGATCAGATGGCAGTCGGATGGAAATGGACAAGCGGTCTGTTTCCATCTGACAGCCCATAGAGGGCAGGGGGATGTGTCTGTGTCTGCTCTGCATCAGCAGAGCGGACAGGGAAGCATGCTCAGTGGGGTTCAGTGGAGAGATCCCCTGCTGAGCAGGCAGATCTGCAGGCGGGCTCTGCCAGTGTGAAAGGGGCCTTAGTCAGCTGATCTGTCCAGAACTAGCTAGCTCGAAAAAAATTCAGCCCAAGAGCTGAACACTTGATGCCTAAAAAAGTCTCCAAGAACCCCAAAATTTAAATTCAGAATATGCCAGTAACGCTTGCAACAGTTGCTGTCAAAGTGCATGCATTCACAATCAGAAAGAGATTGCATCAACTTTCCTGCATCGGAGGTGTAGCAGCAAATATCAGTCCAAAAGGAATGTTAGAGCAAGACTACAGTTTGCATTCGAACATACAGGCAAAAAACAGTTCTTCTGGAACAATGTTCACTGGACTAATATATCAAAGACAGAATTACTTGGCTACAGTAAAAGTATATATGTTGGACATTTCAGGAGAAGAACTCCATCTCAACTGGGAAGCTTGGTGGAGGGAATGCTATGGTGTGGCTTTGCTGCTTTAGGATCTGGTCAGTGTTTGCTGAGTTGTGTGCGTCTTCTAATACTCAGAGGGTTGGTTGCAATAACCAGCAGTAGTATTTTGACGGCTGAGTTTGTAAGGCATAGAAGAAAATTATGACATGGATTAAAGACTAAAACTAAATGACAGAGCTAATGAGGCAATCTATGAATAACAAGTTTTAATCTTTAAAATATATATCTCAGTAATGTTTTTCCAATTATACACTTTTTCTGAAACTTCTGCAATTACAAGGACCCATAAATCTCTCTGGAGTGTTTGCTGTTTATGCTTTGTTTCCACCTATTAAAAGCTAGAATAAAATTGAAGAGGAGCTCCAGTCTCCCCACAAAACAAATAAAAGTCAGCAGCTACAAATACTGTAGCTGCTGCCTTTTAATATAAGGACACTTACCTGTCCGGGGATTCAGCGATGTACTCACCCGAGCCTATTCTTCATTCGGCTTTGGGTGCAGGCACCGGCATCTTAGGTAAGGCAAACCAGCCCTCCGGATTCACAGCCGGTTTCCTACTGCGCGAGCCACACTGCGATTTGTGAATGATCCCGTAGTCTTCTGAGGTGTCCCGAAAGGCTGCAGGGGGAAGGAAGAGGGGGCCAAACTTTCGCACTGATCACCACAGTGATCTGACTGGAAGTGTTAGTGGGTACCTGCTAAAACCAGTAGCAAATGTGGCAGTGGAGGGGGGATACAAACTAGCGGAACTTCCCCTTTTAGGTGAAGTTTCGCTTTAAACTTATGTAACAAAGCAAAGAAAAACTGTAGTTACCAACAGTAACCAATCAGAAATTACCTAATTATGGAAATCTGATTTCCAAAGATGAGTGCACTGATTGCATGGACATTGATTATTTTGAATTACCTTACTAAATAAACAAGTTCTTCTTTAACTATATAAAAATAATAATTTATATTCTTGCCCAAAGGAGCAATTCTAAAAATTCAATAAAGTTACCTCGAATAGTAATCCACCTTCATCCCACCTCCTACAGTATGAAGATTTCTTCCTAAATTACCATGCTATATATGATTTGCCTAAGTTAATATATCTCCCTTAAGTGTTGTTAGCAGTAGACTTGAATGCAATATTTAGACACAGCTAAACTCCTATTTCAAGCTGCTTCCATACTAATCTTCCACTTGATTTTTTAAGTAGTGAGCCCAGGGGACTCATTCCTGCCTTGAAGTGATGGCATCAGTGGAACCTTTGCCTCCTCTCAGGCGTGGGTTGCATTGCAATGAAACATCTGTCACAGGCAGCAATCGTTCCCGTTTTTATCTTGACTTTAGTTCCCAGACTCGTCAAAGGTCACTTTTCTACTTTGCTATTCCTCTGCCAGTATTTGTCTGCACCTCCATTTGTGCATGTCTTTAATGTAGTTATCACGTATTTCACACACCAGCTGTGCTATATGTTTCCCATAACATGATTAGGACAAGCAGTAAAATCCCTTCTGTCTAGTTTTTAAGCAATTTGTGGCCTCTTAAAATAACAATTACAATGACCCTAAGCAACTTGTTTACTGATGAATAACAATTCTTAAACAATGAGAAATGAGTGGTAATCAGTGATAATCTAAGAATTTTTTTGTCATGGAAATGATGGACCCTCTGCGTTGGAAGGTGAATGTAGGCCCTAATGAGGACTGATGTGCGGGGCCTAAGGAACTGCTCTGTGTTTATCAGAGCACCCTGCAAGGATTGATAGGTTTTGCTGCGGATGGCTCCGAAGTTGCGGCCCTCAAATACACCCAGAATGGCATCAGCTGACAGCTCAAATGAAGCAAGGTATAGAATCATTAGGCAAGGTCCTGGTCAAGAAAGGTAGATAAGGAGAATTATTGAAAAACAGGCAAAAATGCTTGAGGAGTATCAAATCGAAACAGAGGTCACGGGAACATGAGCATGGAGACACATTCTCAGAGTAGTTTTTGCAAAGGTAATTGCTCATTGCGCTGACAAAGTTTAACTGCTTAGTGACCGCCGGCTATCAATTGACGGCCAGGCGGCTCAGCTCTCGTGGTGGGAGGGCGTCATATGATGCCCTCCCCTTCCCGGCCCTCCAGGGAGCGCGCGTGCCCGCCGTGTCACTGATGCGTGTGCCCGGCAGCCGCGATGTCCGCCGGGCACTCACGATTGCCCGGGAGTACAGCAGAACCGTGGATCTGTGTGTGTAAACACACAGATCCACGGTCCTGTCAGAGGAGACCGATGGTGTGTTCTCAGTACAGAGAAACACCGATCGGTCTCCTCCCCTTGTGAATCCCCTCCCCTACAGTTAGAATCACTCCCAGGGAACATATTAACCCCTTCAGCGCCCCCTAGTGTTAACCCCTTCCCTGCCAGTCACATTTATACAGTAATCAATTCATTTTTATAACACGGATCGCTGTATAAATGTGAATGGTCCCAAAAATGTGTCAAAAGTGTCCGATATGTCCGCCGCAATATCACAGTCACGATAAAAATCGCAGATCGCCGCCATTACTAGTTGAAAAAAAAAATAATAATAAAAATGCTATAAATCTATCCTCTATTTTGTAGGCGCTATAACTTTTGTGCAAACCAATCAATATACGCCTATTGCGATTTTTTTTTTACCAAAAATATGTAGAAGAATACGTAACGGCGTAAACTGAGGAAAAAAAAATTTTTTTTTTATATTTTTTGGGGATATTTAGTGTAGCAAAAAGTAAAAAATATTTTTTTTTTTTTAAACTTGTTCCTCTTCTTTTGTTTATAGCGCAAAAAATAAAAACCGCAGAGGTGATCACATCCACCAAAAGAAAGCTCTATTTGTGGGGACAAAATGATAACAATTTTATCTGAGTACAGTGTTGTATGACCACGCAATTGTCATTCAAAGTGCGACAGTGCTGAAAGCTGAAAAATGGCTTGGGCAGGAAAGGGGTGAAAATGCACTGTATTGAGGTGGTTAAAGTGTGTTTATAGCCAAAACTTTATTTTTAGTTTTAGGTAGATTGGGGAAAGATTACAACCCCGGTCAGATTTACAGTGACTAAGTGCAAAGTGCTCTATATGGTACCCAAACCCACCTTCTGATGGACATAGATTGCAGTGCAGCACTGCGTGAAGCACTGCACTATTGTACATTGTGGTGCACTGCCAAAAATGGTGTATGCGCGTTAGTGAGTTGTCATGTGTCCCCCCACGCATTAATGAGTTTCATAATATGTCCCCCTGACTTAAATTGTGGGCAGAGAAATGGGGTTTCAGCCAGAACTAACGTAAGCAAATATCTGAACTCCTACTTACCTGAGAGGTAAAAGTTAATCTGCTTTATTTATTTTGAAGGCACCATTTTCTTCTGTTTTGCATAGAATAGGAATGTATTAGTCCCTATGCTAAGTTTTTCTAGTCGTCGATGTTCCCCACTGGGAAATTTCACCCCTCTATTTGTCCAGGTAACCATTGGCACCAAGTCAGTAGGAAAAGCAAGAGAAAGCGCTCCAGGTGATAGCAATCCCTCCTCTACTGATTGGGTGCTGGTCCAGTCTGCGGTCTGGGTAAGTGAAAGGGAAACAACGTGTTGACCGCACTTCAAAGTGTAGAAGAAATTGTGTTGTTTATTCCAGGTGAAACATCAAGGTAACACCAATACAGACCTATACCAGCAAAGATTGACGTGTTTCACGAATCAAGTTCACTTAATCATAATCCAAGATACATCACTGAACGGAACATTTAAAATAGTACATACACAGCTGAAATCAGTGAGTGTTTGATTATGCTGATTAACTCTCCTCTGGGGCTCCTGCAATGAATCATGCCACGACCAAAGAAGACAAAACATACATATTTAAAAACAATGCAAATAAAAAAAAGAAGAAAAGCATTCTTTTGGTTTCTTTATTTATAAAATATATATACTTTTTTATATATCTTTTTTTCTTAATACCTTTTTTTTCCCCTTAAAATTATATTTTTGGTTAATTTGTCATTTTTGCTATACTCCAGTAAGTTATATGTAGTTATTCAAGTCTATTGACAATGATTAATTGATAAAGTTTATTGTATATAAATGTGGTACATTTGATTTGAAATACCTGTGCATGATCCTTTTAGGTGTGTTATATCTGTTTGCCACTGGTTCATGGTAAATACACTATGACCTATTGATTATTAAATGTTTGTTACAATTAACATATGGTTCTTATATCAGTGGCAACATTTCTACAGAAATAAAAAGAAAGCTTTTCTTCTTTTTTCTATTTTTATTGTTTTTAAATGTGTATGTTTTGTCTTATTTGGTCCTGACATGATTCGTTGCAACAGCCCAAAAGAAGGGTTAATCAGCATAATCTAGCACTCACTGATTTCATCTGTGTATGTACTATTTTAAATGTTCCGTTCAGTGATGTATCTTGGATTATGATTAAGCGAACTTGTTTCGTGAAACGCATCAATCTTTGCTGGTATATGTCTGTATCAAGTAATACAAGTAATTGGTGCAAGCACTTGAAACAATATTCCAAAAAGAATTTTCATGCAGAAAAAACATAATACACAGTGCTAAATACAAAGGCAGATATACTCGGATAAACCTTATATCTGCTATTGTGTAAATGTGCAATTGGCAGCGTTTAAAAGTCTGGGTTGAGATGGGGGGTAAAACAAGAGGGTTAAAATGACTGGGGAGATGACAGGTGGGGAATACAATTAAGTCCACAAAGCACGGCAGCCATCCAATGGAAACAGAAACCTTTGTTCCCGAAGCACTATAAGAGAAAAACAAGAAAGAGAGGCGCCTCTGGGTGCAGACTGTAAAACAGTTTTGGCAAAAGTTCGTCTGACCGACCGAGGTGGATGGGTGGCCAAAACGAGGCTTGAGGCTCAGAGCAGAGATCCAGGCACAGCAGTGATGACGTCACAGCGTGCGACGCGTTTCCTGAGCTAGCAGGCCGTGAGTCACGTGACGGCCGCGCTCCTTTATCAAGCTAGATTGACAGGACATCTAGGTTTGGGCTAAATAGGAATGGGCCGGGACAGGGAGGAGTTGCATAGTCTGTGTTGTCCCGCCCCAACTCCTCCCCATCCCGGCCCATTCCTATTTAGCCCAGACCTAGATGTCCTGTTAATCTAGCTTGATAAAGGAGCGTGGCCGTCACGTGACTCACGGCCTGCTAGCTCAGACAACGCGTTGCACGCTGTGACGTCATCACTACTGTGCCTGGATCTCTGCTCTGAGCATCAAGCCTCGTTTTGGCCACCCATCCACCTTGGTCGGTCGGACAAACTTTTGCCACCACGGAAGGACCAGGAACCATCTCACAGATCCAGCCCTAGTGATCGACACCACTTTCACAGGATATCTTACAAGCCTTACACTTACCTACTAAAATGTGAGTGCTTTTACTGCTGTGTACTGCACAGAATTAAAAACTGTTTTACAGTCTGCACCCAGAGGCGCCTCTCTTTCTTGTTTTTATGTCTGTATCAATGTTACCTTAATGTTTTACTTGGAATAAACCACACAATTTCTTCTACACTTTGGAGTGCGGTCAACAAGTTGTTTCCAACCATTGGCACCAAGACAGAAAGGACGAGGAAATCCTACCTAAAATTTTGAATTTTCATGAGAGGAAGCGACAAGGAGGGAACACCTTCCAAGCAGGACAAATTTTCTGGTGATATTTGTCTAAGATGAGAATTGCCCTCACTTTGGGGAGCTTTCCTTTCATTTCTGGTTGTATCTGTAAGACAGGAAGTGATGTATTGCATGGCTATGCCCACTGTCCTGGAATGAGGAACAATCCTCTTAATGATGGAATAAGACATGTGAATACCTTAAGAAGGCTTTATAGTGCACTGATGAGCGTGATGGTTTTTTGATTGTATTAATCCTTTCTCACCATAACCAGTACTCCATAGAAGCCATGCTTTTCATAGACACATCAGCCTTTCTCAACCTTTTCAACACCCTTGAACCCTTGAAATAGTTCTCAGGTCTCAGGGAACTCCTGCTAAAAATGTATCTACAACTCATGATACATTAGTGTGATGGTCAGTGGGAAGAATGTTCCTAACACTTGTGGTCATTGGGAAGAATTACCTCCTTACAGATAATTAAAAAGATCAGTGGTGTCAGTGGGAACTTATCTGAGAGGCAGAAATTGACCAATGCTGATGGAACCCCTAGCAACCTCTGGAGGAATCCTAGGGTTCCAAGGAACCCTGTTTGAGAATAACTGGACTACACTGATGATAGCCAAATAGCCGGAAACAGCTGTAAGCAGTTTGGTATATATAACTCTTTAATATTAGGCCATGGATGAACTGCTGGTCAGTGGGGCAAAAAGCAATGATTTGCATGCCATTGTCCACTGTCCTGAAATGAGGAATAATCCACTTATTTTTGCAATATGAGATGGCATGACTTCTGTTTTAAGAAGTCTTTACTGTGCTTGCTGTGTCTTCATTGAAAAATGCATTTTCTTTTTCCTATCAGCCTCTACAACTCTGTATCTGTTAATGATACGGCCTACATGGAAAAATGTTGGACAACCATGATTAATAGATCCAGATAACAGTCAACCTCTTCAACTCAAACCAGTATTTGGTGCTACCCTTCAAAAGGAATCTCATCCTTTGAGGTATGTTACAAAGCAAATATATCCAGCCACACATCAAAGTATAAATAGCAAGAGTGACCCAACGATTTCTTACAAAATAATTAGCATAACTGTTTTCAGATATAAAACCTGAAATGCTCTTTAACACAAGTAGGTGTCTTCACAGCCATCATATGCCTTGCAAGTACATTCAGACTAAAAAGAAAAAAGGATAAATAATACCTGCTACTGGTTCCCTAGTATGTATTCCCCTTTCAAAGTCATAATGTGCAGCAGAAGTAAGATGATCAAAGATGAAAGATAGAACGTTTCAAGGAGCCAGTCACCTTTTCTTTGTTTTAAATTCAGGTCACTCATTCAATGTCACTAACATATTTTAGTTTACAGTTTAACTCCAAGGGTGGCTTATAAACGACCTGCCACCTTGTGGCGAGCAGTGGTAAAAGTACCCTTATATATGTAGCTGTATATCTTGTAAATACAAATACAGTCTAAAACAACAAAGTGGCTTAATGTTTAAAGAGGAACTGCAGTCTGCTCACATAATTTGTAATAAAAACATTTTTGCCATTCTGAAGTTTCCCTGCAACCACTTTGCAGAGTATTTTATATATACTGTGATTCTGTACTTGCCAAATATGCTGCAGAAATCTCCCTCCACTGAGTCTGGCTGAATCCATTTTAACTGTGGGCAGCTGAAGCTGCTGCCTGTTCACTTCCTGGATTTACACAGACACACAGGAGGCACACCTATAGCTCTGCAGCTCTCATTGGCCCTCTTATGACTCCCTCCCTTCCAGGCAAACTCTCACGAGAGTGAGAGAGCGAGCCATGCATGATGTCATAAGCCTAGGCTTTTTACCAGACAAACAGGAAGTGGGCTGTATAATGTATTTACTGGAAGAAAAAAAAATGTTTTACTATCCAAAGTTAAAACAACAAAGGCAGAAGATTTAATAGATGGAAAGTTGAAAAAATTACTGAAGTTCTGCTTTAATGATTACTGTAGGAGAAGCCAATATAGGAGAGATAAGTGATCCCTAAGCAGTACAGAGAAAGCAGGAGCCAACACCACTGAAATTTGTAAACTGCACGTGCTGGGGAAAGAATTTTAACAAATAGTTAAAGTAGAATTAAAGGCAATTATTATTTTTTCCATTGTGGATAGAGTCAATTTTGTTTATTTTTTTGTCATCTGTGTCCCATTGGGGAGATTTTTCTTTACTTCATGTTCTATAGCCAAAGCAGGAAATGAGAGGAAATTCCTCCAAAGAGAGGGGATCCATAGTTATCATCAGGGTCACCAGAATTATTTTCCCCACTCATGTATTTCTAATCTGGTGACAACCGAAAATTTGGAATTGTATTTTACTTTGGCTTTTGGTGTTAAAAGAATAGTATGACCAAAGCTTGTTTGGTCATACATCTCTTGTGGGTTACAGAAGTTCACTTGCTTTTGCACTTCTGTGACCCAGAATCAGCTGACAGTGGGGCTAAAGCCTGCTGTCAGCTGATGTCACAGAACCGCTTCAGTCTCTGGATGTATCCTGACAATAATGTCAGGATCCACCCAGATGCCTGACTGGCTGCTGGCTCAGCCTCTTAGCGTGCCGCAGAGACTCTGAGCCATCTTCTCCCGCCCCCTCCACAGCTCGGTGCTCTAGTGAGTGTTGGAAGGGCAGAGCAGAGACCCGGGTATTGACAGTCACTGCTCTCTGCTCAGTGAAGACTAAGAACTTAGAGGTCATGAGATTGCTCAGTTCTTGGATTTAGAGCTGGCGGGGACAGCTGCAGTATTGGATTTGTACTGCAGCCATGTACAGTAGGTGAGTATAAATATTGGTTTATTTTAATTCACGCACTTCTACTTTAATTCTAAACAGAACAAATAGAGAGTAAATCCTTATGCCTTTAGTTATGCTTTAACTGGGGACCATTTGTTTTACTGTGCTTAAAAATACAAGCAAGACACAATTAGTTGCAAATCAGGATGTGGTTCTCAGCAAAGTTCCTGTGACAGGTTTACAGAGCTGTGTGTCTGTATTTCTGGGCAACCAAATGAGACAGTACACAATTCAAAGACAGATTTATTACTTAAAGGGGTTTTAAACCCTCACGGTTTTTAAATACATAAATGTATTAAGGTGAAAACCCTTTTGTGATGCAGCTGCCCCCTAGACCCCTTTTTTACTTACCTGAACCTGATTGTTCCAGCAACAGGGACGAACACAGCAGCTCCAGCCGCTGTCTTGGGTCCTTTTTGGGTAGATTGATAGCAGCAGGAGCCATTGGCTTCCGCTGCTGTCATTCAAATCCAGTGACATGGGAGCCGGTGGGCGGGGCCGAGTCCTGCTGTCTGCGTCAATGGAGCAGCCCTCCCTGGGGGCACTCGAGAAGAGGAGGAGCAAAGCAGGGGGACCCCAGAAGAGGAGGATCGGGGCAAATCTGTGCAAAATCACTGCACAGAGGAGGTAAGTATAGACATGTTTGTTATTTAACAATAAAAAAATAAAAAAAACAAAGCTTTACAATCACTTTAAGATAACCCAGATTTCAAGTCTAATAAGGCATATAATTGGTCAGGGTCAGGATTCTTTCATTCACACGTACAATTTTTAGAGCAGCCAAACACTCAGGTGTTAGTTGGCTCACCCTTTGCAGCTATAACAGCTTCAACTCTTCTGGGAAGACTGTCCACAAGGTTTAGGAATGGGTCTATGGGAATTTTTGACCATTCTTCCAGAAGTGCATTTGTGAGGTCAGGCCCTGATGTGGACGGGGAAGCCTGGCTCGCATTCTTTGCTCTAATTCATCTCAAAGGAGTTCTATCAGGTTGAGGTCAGGACTCTGTGCAGGCCAGTAAAGTTCCTCTACCCCAAACTCCCTCATCCATGTCTTTATGGACCTTGCTTTGTGGACTGGTGCACAGTCATGTTGGAACAGGAAGGGGCCATTCCCAAACTATTCCCACAAAGTTGGGAGCATAAAATTGTCCAAAATGTCTTGGTATGCTGATGCCTTAAGAGTTCCCTTCATTGAAATTAAGGGGCCAAGTCCAACCCCTAAAAAACAACCCCACACCATAATCCCCCCTGCACCAAATGATTTGGACCAGTGCACAAAGCAAGGTCCATAAAGACATGAATGAGCAAATTTGGGGTGGAGGAACTTGACTGGCCAGCACAGAGTCCTGACCTCAACCTAATAGTACACCTTTGGGATTTATTACAGTGGAGACGTCGAGCCAGGCCTTCTCGTCCAAAATCAGTGCCTGGCCTCCGAAATGTGCTTCTGGAAGAATGGTCAAACATTCCCATAGAAACACTCCTAAAGCTTGTGGACAGCCTTCCCAGAAGAGTTGAAGCTGTTATAGCTGTAAAGGGTGGGCCAACTCAATATTGAGTTGTGTCCCAATACTTTTGACAATATAGTGTACAAACAGTTCCCTTGGCATCCTTTCACACCTTCTTTCCAACTAAGGGGGTACAGCCCTGCTTCTTCTTTATTGGGGAGTAGTCCAAATGCCCCCCCCCCCTGAAGGGGAGTGCAAAACCCAGCACTACCTGCACTCACATGTTGTCCTATGTGTAGGACCTTGGACAAAAACAAATTCCTCTGTGGTTCCACTGCCTGCCAAAAGGAACCCCTTTTTCCCTATCCACCATTACTAATATACTATGTGCTGGGTGGGATTGGCAGCAGGAAGAGGTTTTCAAGCAACCTAGAGGCAGTGACACCAACTTAAAAATCCCTTACATCCCATTACGCAACTTTTTGCACTGAGGTCAGAGATACGGTACCTTTATTGTACATGGGTCACAGGGCCAGGAAGTGAGGGGGAAATCTCCCCAAGGGGACCACAAACAAATAATAAAGTGACAGAATTTGTAACATAGAGACACAGAAGATATATTTGAGTCTCTCCAAAAAGGTGAACATAACCTTACAAAAGTGATTCTAATGCCCCATACACACGGTCAGATTTTCCGACGGAAAATGTCCTATCGGACAATGTTGTCGGAAATTCCCACCGTGTGTAGGCTCCATCGGATTTTTTCCGTCTGACTTTTTCCGATCTTGTGTAGCGAATTCCGACGGACAAAGTGCCACGCATGCTCAGATCACATTACAAGACCAAAGCTATTGGCTACTAGCCTCTACGTAGTCCCAACGTACGCAACAAACATCCCCACGTTAAGGAAGATCAGATTTTCCGACAACTTTGTCCAACCGTGTGTATGCAACACCAGTGTCGGACAAAATCCGTCGGAAAAAATCTGACGGATTTTGTGGTCGGAATTTCCGACCGTGTGTACGGGGCATAACACACCAGGATAAATTGGCCTTATTGCAAGAGGACAATAACAGAGCCTCTTGCTGTGCCCAAAAAGAACAGAATGCTTTGTTAAGTCGGATCCATTGTTACTCTACAATATTTGTACTGACTGCCTGACATAAAAACTCCTCATAGTATATATTTTATGATGTATGTATTGTTGCTCAAAAATAAAGCAGAAAGTGTTAATAGTTTAATATTTACATTGTTCAACGTGCTAATCTTTACAGTAACAGTGGGCACTTTATAGAAATAACCTGCCAGGCGAGGTAAAAACTGTATAACCCCAAATCCTTCCCACCAAAGACAAGAATCCCCCCGAGCTACAGAAAAGAAAAAAGAGCGGTCTGGCATTGAGAGGCAAATAAATAATAGAAGCAGACAAAGTGGTCCTTACCTGACACGCAGACTGATTCTTTTGATGTTACTGGAAGGCAGAGGGTTTGCACTCACGACACTTGTTACAAAACAGAAAACAGCAAAATGATTCCCTCAGCTGCCTCACTGAAAAATTGAAGTCTGCCTTCACATACAATCAAGTTATGATAGCGTATAATCTTTGTCCAATGTCAACACTCCATAAAGGCCGCCATTTTGTAAACTATTTTCATATTTACAGAAAAACAAATATATGAAACTCTACATAATTATATTCAATTATAAAAATTAAAAAATGCGGCCTACTTTAACCCTTTCAGGTCCTCTACTTTAAACCCCAGGTGGCCAAACCGCCTTTGATTATTTTTCACATACAACTTCCAACGTTTATAGTTTCTAAAAAGCACAGGAGCGATAGCAATAAAGATGGCGCTACTGATTTTGTAGATTCAGTGATGGTTGTGCAAATGTTCTTCAAAACTATATTTTTGATAAAAGCACATAGTGTAGAAATATCAGGGGTCTAAATAGTCCCCATATATTTTATTTTTGCGATTAAGCGTGGGGACATCAAATCCTCAATCTCTTTTCCTTCTGCATTATTGCATTGACTAAAAACTGAACAAGGAAATGCAGGGCACTCAGCTCTTCTGCATTCATTCACAAACAGAAGCTATAGAAATCACGTCATTCATGTTTACTATATTTTTTTAGTTATGAATGAACACAAGAGTGATCAGTACTGAATAGTAATTAATAAGGGGGCATTCTTACTCCTACTGGCCACCAATGTAAGGGAGCATTCTTCCTTATACTGACCACTAATGTAAGGGAGCATTCATCTTCGTACCAACCACAAATGTAAGGGGGCATTCTTTTCCAACTTAAATATCAAGACAAGATTTTTTTATACAGGGAATCATATAAGAAGTTGAAAAAGGACACACAATAAATATTGGGGTTGATTTACTAAAACTGAAGAGTGCAACATCTGATGCAGTTCTTCAAAGAAACCAATCAGCTTCCAGGTTTTTTTTGTCAAAGCTTAATTGAACGAGCTGAAGGCTGATTGGCTACCATGTACAGCTGCACCAGACTGTGTGCTCTCTAGTTTTTAGTAAATCAACCTCATTGAGTTTATAGAAGTCTTGGCAGAAAGTCTTCATCAACTCCACGATCCTCCCTATCTGGTGCAAACCTATCTATACTATGAGCATGCCATCCACTCTGTTTTATAATGCTATGTGTCCCTGTGCTATATAAAAAAATGAAGATTATACCATATATGAAAATGGCTCCCGGTGCTCACGTGACTCCTCAGCTTTCTCTTCTCTCTCCTCCTTGGCTGACATCAGTGGCAGCTATAGATGTCAACCGGGCAGAGGAGAGAGCCGAGGAGTCAGGTGAGCATCGGGAGCCGCTCTGATTTACGGTATAATCTTTTGTTATATAACACACCCACAGTGACACATATCATTATATAACAGAGGGGGTGGCATGATCATAGTATAGTGGGTTAACAACCACTTTAAAGGATCATTCTTCATCCTATTGATCACCAATGTAAGGGAGTGTTCCTTCTCTTACTGATGAGGATTTTTTTTTTTTTTCAGATTTTAATTTAATAGATTTTTCATAGCCTTTACAACACAAAAATAAATTGCCACTCAGGGTGGAAGACAAAGATACAGAAAAAGGAGCCACCATATCCAACAAACTTCAAATGACAGAATATCTAATGTGTTAGGCCTGAAATAGTATCACTTTAATTTCAATTACAGCTAAGTCAATATGTAGTATGGCAACTGAAGACTTAAAGTGGTTGCAAACCCTTACACACCACTTTTACCTACAGGTAAGCCTACTGTATAATAAGGCTTACCTGTAGGTACTGTGAATATCTCCTAAACGATTAGGAGATATTTACTGTATCTGCATGTGCCGACGTCATCGGCACATGCGCACTGAAGAAACGGCCCGCTATCGCCGTTTCGTCAGCTGCTGTGCTGTTACCGGCAAAACCCATGTGCATGCGCAGGAGTGATATCAGCGTGGCTCTGGCCAATCACAGCACTGAAGCCCGCAATACCCACAGCGGTTTTCTGGGACCACTGCGGGGGCTTTGATCTCAGGTAAGTATTTCATAGTGAGCTAGTATGCTATTCATACTAGCTCATTATGCCTTTGTCTTGCAGGGTTTTTTTTTTTCTTTTTCCGTGGGTTTACAACCACTTTAAGAGAAAATAGAGCACATAGAGACATTGTTACTCCTAATGACCACCAACATAGGCGATAAAGCTTTCTTCTACTAAACACCAACATAGGCAGGCTTTTTTTTTCCTACTGATTTATTTAAGGGTCCACTTGTACACCTACTGACCTACTGTAATTCTTCCTCTTAACGTAATGAGGCATTTTTTCTCCTACTGGCCACCAATGTAAGGGAGCATTCTTCCTCATACTGACCACTAATGTAAGGGAGCATTTATCTTCGTACCAACCACAAATGTAAAGCCCCATACACACGGTCGGATTCTGTCCTATCGGACAATGTTGTCGGAAATTCCGACCGTGTGTAGGCACCATCGGACATTTTCCATCGGATTGTCCGACGGACAAAGTTGTATCTCCTGCTCTAAAAAATTTCCGACAACAAAGTCCGATCACACCAATTCCGATCGTGTGTAGCGAATTCCAACGGACAAAGTGCCACGCATGCTCAGATCACATTACAAGACCAAAGTTATTGGCTACTAGCCTCTACGTAGTCCCGTCGTAGGCAACAAACGTCACCACGTTCAGAATGATCGGATTTTCCGACAACTTTGTCCGACCGTGTGTATGCAACACCAGTGTCGGACTAAATCCGTCGGACAAAATCCGATGGATTTTGTGGTCGGATTTTCCGACCGTGTGTATGGGGCATAAGGGGGCAGACAACAGATATACATGGAAAACGTATGTAGGGAGATTTGTTTCATCCCTGTGTATCATCTGAGGCTGTTCACTTCACTGGATATATGTGAGGGTTTACATCCACTTTAAGTCTAGTACACACTGGCTGAATGTTGGGCGGCATTGGCCAGTTCAATAGAAACTGGCCGTCATTCAGCCCGTGTGTACTGCAGCTGGTCCGACAGAGACCGGACATTCGGAAAAAGGTCTGCCAATGGCTGAGCATGCTGACCGGAGTGCTCTGGCGGGGGAAGGGGGTGAGGGAGGGTCATCCTCCGTCCCTCTGTCAGAACACAATAGGACTGCAGGGGAGATCGATGTACTAACATCGCATAGTTAGTACAGCAGATCCAACCTGAGCTGTCAGTTTTCTTTCGTTCAGCCCGCTGGGTTGAACTAAAGAAAAAACTAGTAGTTCGTTCAGCCCACTGGGTTGAACTAAAGAAAAACTAGTAGTATGTACAAGGCTTTAGATACAGCACACGAGCAGGCATTGTCCCAATATGATTTACCACGCGCTGACTGGCTGTCAGATATTACCAATGATCATTTATGGTTCAAGGCACAACACAAGCAAAGCTAGTGGAAAATGAAACCCGCATTTGAAAAGTACAGCAAATCACTGCATTGAGTGGAGGAAAAGGGATATTACCGTATTTATCGGCGTATAACACGCACCGGCGTATAACACGCACCCCAAGTTTAGGAGGGCATTTTAAGGAAAAAAAGTTTTAGGAGGGAAGTTTAGGGAAAAAAAAAAACTTACATTTAAGCGTCATTTGCAGCTTGCCCAGCGTCAGTGCAGCCTTGCCCAGCGTCAGTGCAGCCTTGCCCAGCGTCATTGCAGCCTTGCCCAGCGTCATTGCAGCCTTGCCCAGCGTCATTGCAGCCATGCCCAGCGTCATTGCAGCCATGCCCAGCGTCATTGCAGCCTTGCCAGCGTCATTGCAGCCTTGCCCAGCGTCATTGCAGCCATGCCCAGCGTCAGTGCAGCCTTGCCCAGCGTCCATTGCAGCCATGCCCAGCGTCATTGCAGCCATGCCCAGGGTCATTGCAGCCTTGCCCAGGGTCATTGCAGCCTTGCCCAGCATCGTTGCAGCCTTGCCCAGGGACGTTGTACCTTGCCCAGGGTCATTGCAGCCATCCCAGCGACATTAGAAGTCCGGTCCGGGTTTAAATTTCCCGCCGCCGAGACTCTGTCGCGTGCGCCGCCGAAAAATGTCCGAGGCGCGGCCGAAAAAAGACCGAAGCGGCCCCGGAAAAGGCCGAGCCGACTGTTCAGCTCCGATCGCGGTCCCGCCTCCCTGCTGTTTCCGGAACGAGCGCAGGGAGGCGGGACTCCGAGTAGAGCCGAACAGTCTGCTCGGTCTATTGCGGCGCGGCTTCGGGTTTTTTCGGCCGCGCCTCGGTTTTTTTCGGCGGCGCTCGCTATTTTTTGGCGGCGCTCGCCATTTTTGCCATTTTTGAATTTTTTTTTTGGGGGGTATCGGCGTATAACACGCACCCCACGACTTTCCCCCGATTTTTAGGGGGAAAAAGTGCGTGTTATACGCCGATAAATACGGTACTTTTTTCTCTAGACTTCAGCTTTAAAGGCCACCTTTTATTCTACAAAGGTCAAAACAAAGCTGATAACAAAGCCAGAAAATTCCAATCAAAAACACAAACCAGAATGTTTTTTTTTTTTTTTTTTTTTCTGCCTCTAAACGCTGAGCTTAACATATGTCACTAAACTTCATAATGTGCATAAACGCATAGGATTACATTAAAGTTCTCTCCTAACAGGTTCACTTTAAAGTAAACCTGTACTGAAAAATATAAGGGCTGCCATTGCTGACCTCATTTAAGAAGTCCAAATATCTGCTTGTGTCTTCCATTCTCCTCTATTTTTTCAGTCCCTGAGACTCACTGACAAGCATTCTACTTAGAAAGTCAGAATTTCTGATTCCCTATTTGTTTAGAACCAGTATTTGATCCAAAAATGACTGAAGTCATTGAATCACAATGAAACCTAAAAAACTTAATCTTCAGAAGGAATGGTAAGCGATGGCAAACCTTAAATTGTCATATGATTCTTTAAAGAGGATGGATTCCTCAGTCACACCTTCTTGAACTATTTTCTGATTGGATGTGGACTTTCTGGACTCTTATGCCACGTACACATCGGGAAATGTTCGATGTGAGCCTGTTGTCGGAAAGTCTGACCGAGTGTATGCTCCATCGAACATTTGCTGTCGGAATTTCCGCACACAAATGTTTGAGAGAAGGTTCTCAACTTTTCCGACAACAAAACTTGTTGTCGGAAAGGCCGATCGTGTGTACACAAGTCCGTCGCACAAAAGTTCAAGCATGCTCTGAATCACGCAGAAGGCTATTGAACTGGCTATTGAACTTCCTTTTTCTTGGCTCGTCTTACGTGTTGTACGTCACCACGTCCTTGACGTTTGGAATTTCCGACAACATTTGTGTGACAGTGTGTATGCAAGACAAGTTTGAGCCAACATCCTTAGGAAAAAAAAAAACGGTTTTGTTGTCGGAAAATCCAATCGTGTGTACAGGGCATTACACCGGGTTCAAGAAACTACAGGCAGAGACTGACAACTCCAACCTCATTGCACTTATTACTTGGGCCTGGAGTTCTCTTTAACCACTTCAGCCCCGAAGTGGCAGCCAAAGGACCAGGCCCCTTTTTGCAATTCGGCACTGCGTCGCTTTAACTGACAATTGAGCGGTCGTGCGACGTGGCTCCCAAACAAAATTGGCGTCCTTTTTTTCCCACAAATAGAGCTTCTTTTGGTGGTATTTGATCACCTCTGCGGTTTTTATTTTTTGCGCTATAATCAAAAATAGAGCGACAATTTTGAAAAAATGCAATATTTTTTATTTTTGCTATAATAACTATCCCCAAAAAAACATTTTTTTTTTCCTCAGTTTAGGCCAATACGTATTCTTCTACATATTTTTGGTAAAAAAAAATCACAATTAGCGATTATTGATTGGTTTGCGCAAAAGTTATAGCGTTTACAAAATAGGGGATAGTTTTATAGCATTTTTATTAATTATTTTTTTTTTACTAGTAATGGCGGCGATCAGTGATTTTTATTGTGACTGCGACATTACGGCGGACACATTGGACATTTTTGACACATTTTTGGGACCATTGTCGTTTATACAGAAATCAGTACTATTTAAATAGCACTGATTCCTATGTAAATGACAGTGGCAGTGAAGGAGTTAACCACTAGGGGGCGGGGAGGAGTTAGTGTGACGTGTTGTGTTTTTTTTTACAGTAGGGGGGCGTGGCTGTACGTCTGACGTCATTGATCGGCTTTCCCGATGACAGGGAACAGCCGATCAATGACAGGCAGAGTAGGAAGTGCGGGGAGAGGTTTGTTTACACATACCTCTCCCCGTTCTTCAGCTCTGTGACCCCGATCGCGGGACACCAGCGGCGATTGGGTCCGCTGGTCCCGCGGCCGTGGTCACGGAGCTCCCGATCGGGTCACGAGCGCGCCGCTGATGTTAAAAATGTAATCAAATATAAGAATAAACACCTCTATAAAGACCTACTTGGTAAACTCTGGTCTAACCAAAAAGTTACTGTTGTGCAAAAAAGCATTCTAGAGAGTTAAATACAACATCTTTTACTTTTACCTACATGCTTTGGGACAAAAGCTAATTTCAGTCCAATATCGGACGGCTTTAGGCCTCATACATACTGGGGCTCTCCTAAACATTTTTCCCCAGCAGGAGAAAAGGAGCTTCAAAACCGCGCCAAAGCCAAAGCCAAAGCCAAAGCATACACCTTCAAGTCTTAATAGCTCCTATCATTTTAACCTGACAGGTCTTATTAATAAGAAAACGTATAGGTAGGTATTCTTGAATTAAAATTGGATTATGATACAGAACCATTTTAAATGCAAACCATGCCTAGGGGATACATTAATATGTATTTGGCTATTTATTTAAATATCATAACTCTTCCAGGAAAAAATACATTAATTAACAAACTGGCCACAGCCTTGTAAACACCCAAAGCAGTGCTCACCGGCATGTCCGCTAATACACACCACTGAAATCAATGCTAATTGGTTCACATACCATAATCCGTGGGCCCCTTTTCAAGCTAATTGTATTATGTTTCAGTCATGCTTCCCACAGCAAACAAGATATGAGTTAATGAGAGTAATGTAATAATACATTCTCCCTGGTTCCAGGAGTGACTTTGCTTATAAGGAAAGCATGCTTAAATGGTTAAATTCATAGAAGGAGATATACAGAATGACAAGGGGCTTGCATCATATGGCGGCAGTGATGGCTTTAATCCTAGGATGTGATTCCCTCCTTAGCATGTAGACTGATCTAACAGCTCTGTCATGGCTCCTCACATCATCTGTCCATATAACACTGATTGAAAACTGAAATGGGATCTCAAATTAAAAGGTTTTGAAAGCAAGCGCTGTGAATACCCTTCCAAATAACGGCACTTTCCATTCTCCCACTTTTTTCCGGTCACCCCCCCACATTCTTATATTTTCTTCCCTCTGCAGTTTAGCAGCTATAGATCTTGTAAAAGCTTCTGCAGAGGAAAAAAAAAAAAAGCCTTCTGTTGCTGAAAACTGTAAGCATTCCCAGAATTGGAATTCTAACCTGCCTTGAATAGTGAGAAGGCTGCGAATAGCCCAGAGCAGCGGCAGTCCCTGTCTGCTCAGTCTTCAAGAAAAACTCAATTATGAATGCTGACAGCATTATAGATATAAATGTATATTTATATAAAGCGCACCGCATTGCCTGGCAGAGTAAAAACGGCATGAAAAATGCATGCACCAAAGAGCATTCAATCCTTTTTACTGTATGATGAGGAGATTGTGAAATGACCTTCTGCAAGGTTATTTCAATCACATGCTTCTCCCCAAAACTGATGCCCCTCCACCCCAGTGTGAAAGTGCCCTTAGAGGGATATGATCAACATGTATAAGTACATAAGTGGTTCATATAGTGAACTTGGTGAGTTCTTCAGGTCATCACAGAAGACAATGGGGCACTCTTTACGTCTGGAGGAAAAGAGATTTCATCTCCAAATACGGAAAGGCTTCTTCACAGTAAGAGCTGTAAAAATGTGGAATAAACTCCATCAAGATTGTTAGAAGAAGGATTTTGTTAAATGTTTTTGGATATAAAGAAAATCAGAAAAAACATTATATATAACTAAAACGTACTTAAATCCAACCCTCAAGAGCTGGTTCTGGCCAGCTCAGGAGCTTATATGCATAAGTTCAAGACAATTCATATGTATAATACAAGTATCAATACATTATTTTATAATCTTGCTTACATGAACCCGGAAAATAAAATCTAGTCCCCCATAGCCATAGAATTAGAAAGAGGAATAAAGAGGAATAAATGCAGGGAATGGCAAAGAGAGAGAAGACAAAGGCAAGAAAAGAGAAAGAAAAAGAAAAAGAAAAAAAAAAAAAAGAAAAAGAAAAAAAAAAAAAAAAGAAAAAAAAAAAGAAAAATAAAAAAGAAAAAGAAAAAAGAAAAAGAAAAAAGAAAAATAAAAAAGAAAAAGAAAATAAGAAATAAAAAAAAGATAAAATGTTAAATATACATAATATAACTAGATACTAACATTTATAGAAAGGCCTGGATTATTTCCTAAATATACATAATATAACTAGATACTAACATTTATAGGTAAAGTTTATCCAGGGAATATCCGATTGCCTCTTGGGGTATCAGTACATTTTTTTCCCCCTGCTGGAGCAAATTGGATCATGCTTTATTGTTTTTTTTTTTCCTTCCTCTGGATCAACTGTGGGTATAGGATTGTATATATAGGACTATACGTGTATATATATGTATATATACATTTTTTTTTTTAAGGGTTGAACTAGATGGACTTGTTTCTTTTTTCAGCCAGACTATGTAGCAGAACTATTTATCGGTCTCCTGGATATACCAAAACCATGCTCCTTTTTTCATGTCATGAAGTGAATATTGGTAAGTCTAGAATGGGTATTCTTACTGACAAGCAATTTTACAGTTGTGCTCATAAGTTTACATACCCTGGCAGAATTTATGATTTCTTGGGCATTTTTCAGAGAATATGAATGATAACACAAAAACTTTTCTTTCACTCATGGTTAGTGTTTGGCTGAAGCCATTTATTATCAATTAACTGCGTTTAAATCATAATGGCAACAGAAACTACCCAAATAACCCTGATCAAAAGTTTACATACCCCAGTTCTTAATACCGTGTATTGCCCCCTTTAACATCAATGACAGCTTGAAGTATTTTTTGGTATTTGTGAATGAGGCTCTTTATATTCTCAGATGTTAAAGCTGCCCATTCCTCTTGGCAAAAAGCCTCCAGTTCCTGTAAATTCTTGGGCTGTCTTGCATGAACTGCACGTTTGAGTTCTCCCCAGAGTGGCTCAATGATATTGAGGTCAGGAGACTGAGATGACCACTCCAGAACCTTAACTTTATTCTGCTGTAGCCAATGACAGATCGACTTGGCCTTGTGTTTTGGATCATTGTCATGTTGGAATGTCCAAGTACGTCCCATGCACAGCTTCCTGGCTGATGAATACAAATGTTCCTCCAGTATTTTTTGATAACATACTGCATTCATCTTGCCAACAATTTTGACCAAATTTCCTGTGCCTTTGTAGCTCACACATCCCCAAAACATCAGCGATCCACCTCAGTGTTTCACAGTAGGAATGGTGTACCTTTCATCATAGGCCTTGTTGAGTCCTCTCCAAATGTAGTTTTAATGGTTGTGGCCAAAAAGTTAAATTTTGGTCTCATCACTCCAAATTACTTTATGCCAGAAGGTTTGAGGATTGTCTCTGTGCTGTTTGGTGTATTGTAAGCGGGATACTTTGTGGCATTTGCGAAGTAATGGCTTTCTTCTGGCGACTCGACAATGCAGCCCATCTTTCTTCAAGTGCCTCCCTATTGTGCATCTTGAAACAGCCACACCACATGTTTTCAGAGAGTCCTGTATTTCCCCTGAAGTTATTTGTGGGGTTTTTTTGCATCTCAAACTATTTTCTCGGCGGTTGTGGCTGAAATTTTAGTTCCTTGTATATCTTTTTATATCCCTTTCCAGTTTTATACGGTTCAACTACCTTTTCCTGCAGATCCTTTGACAATTCTTTTGCTTTCCCCATGACTCAGAATCCAGAAACGTCAGTGCAACACTGGATGAAAGATGAAAGGGTCTGTCCGTAGTCCAGAAACGCTATGGCCTTTTATACACACACACTAATTACAAGCAAACAGATCACAGGTGAGGATGGTTACCTTTAATAGCCATTCAAACCCCTTTGTGTCAACTTGTGTGCATGTTATCAGGTCAAAATCACCAGGGTATGTAAACTTTTGATCAGGGTCATTTGGGTAATTTCTGTTGCCATTATGACCTAAAAAGAGTAAACACAGTTGAATGATAATAAATGGCTTCAGCCAAACACTAACCATAAGTGAAAGAAATGTTTTTGTGTTATCATTCATATTCTCTGAGAAATAGGCCAGAAAACCTAAATTCTGCCAGGGTATGTAAAGTTATGAGCACAACTGTATACATGTGTCCCAGCATTCCCTTTCTTAACAGAGCACAGCTCCGCGAATACCAGTAGGTCTTGTCCCACATGTACCAAGCACCTCTTCCCTTGTAGTGTAGTTCCAACACACCAGCCTTATGCCCTGTACACACGGTAGGACTTTCCGACGGAAAATGTGCGATCGGAGCCTGATGTCGGAAATTCCGACCGTGTGTAGGCTCCATCATACAGTTTCCATCGGAATTACCGTCACACAAAATTTGAGATCTGGTTCTCAAATTTTCCGACAACAAAATCCGTTTGTGCAAATTTCCGATCGTGTGTACACATTTCCGATGCACAAAGTGACACGCATGTTCGGAATCAAGCAGAAGAGCAGCACTGGCTAATGAACTTCAGTTTTCTCGGCTCGTCGTACGTGTTGTACGTCACCGCGTTCTTGACGTTCGGAATTTCCGACCAACTTTGTGTGACCGTGTGTATGCAAGACAAGTTTGAGCCAACATCCGTTGGAAAAAAAACATGGGATTTTGTAGTCGGAATGTCCGATCGTGTGTACAGTGCATAAGTGTGTTTCATATCACATCCTTCTCTCCTGTGCCATTACTATATATTAGTACTTCCCCTCCTTTTATTGTGCTGCATGATGTCTCCCCCTGCTTTATGATTTAAAATTCTTTCCATTTTTCATCGCTGCTTTGTATAGTTCCCTTTAAAATTATTTCCATTTTTCATCACTGCTTTGTATAGTTGCCTTTACAATGAAAGTATTCTGCAAGAATACCCAATTCCCTCACTCCCATACCTAAGATACAACAAAAATCCTTGCACCAGCCCTGCCCACCTCCCTAATCTCTCCAATCACCCTGTTAAAATCCCCTTATATGCGTACCTGTAAAAGTGCTGCAAATGAGAAATCATCTTTCTAACCTACCAATTTGATGCCAACGATGCTACTGAGCAGATAGTAGTTAAAAAAGTAAGAGCAGACTAGATTGCTGGCCACACAGTGAACAATTTTGGCTCACAATATGATCATTTTCAATATGATTACTGGTGCAGGTGTCATATAAAAGATCTCATCTAAACTGAAAAGATTATTTTTTTTTTAAATATTGTTTTCATTGAAAAGTTTTGATTATCCAATAATTAGGAACACTTACGCTGCTTTGAGTGGGTAGACACAACAAGTGTAATTAGTAAATTTATTTTCCGCATGTGCTCGTTGCTCAGTTTATGTTTATTATTGCAGAGTTTGCTGTGCGCAAACCTGATGATAAAGTAATGGTTTCTTAAAACATAGTAAAATCTACTTATGGAAAATCTGCGTAAAAAATGCAGCTTGGCAGCTTAATTTGACGCTTCCCTAGCTGTACCAGGCCACGGAAACACAGCTTTTCTGGCCTCATTAGTCACAGAGGAAAAGGGGGAATGGATGTTCCTCCATCTTTTCTGTGCACAGCAGACCTGACCACTAATTGCGGTCCCCGGATTCCAACTGGAACGGGAGAGACAAAAAACTGCAGGAAAACTGCAGGAGGTGGCAGTTTTACTAGAAAGCCAATCGCCATATGAAAAAAAAATGATACCATGATCATGGCTGATCCTGGTATAACCGCTTTCTGCAGCAAGTGGTTAAAAATGACTGCATCAAAAATAAGTATCGTTGATGTTTATGGCCAGCTGTAAAGTCACATTGCAAACCCTCAGTCCTCTCCTTCTCTCCAAGTGCTCTCCGTCAGCATATATATATTTTTTTATGCTCACCTTTCTTCGGATGATGTCTGGTTGGTCTTCTCTGGCACTGGATGACCCTTGATGCACAAAGTGTGGCTGATGTGATTACATCCCCACAAATGCAGGGCACTGTGAAGACACCCCTCCAGGAAGTGGGGGGGGGGTGTGCATCAAACACCATCCCCCCCACCCAAATGCTGCCCTTTGGAGATAAAGAGAACCACCTAACCAGGAACCTCATCATCACGGCCCAAATCTCTGTGTCATTGCGGGCCTTTGGATGCAAGTGTAGACATACACCAATCCTTCAACAGGAGTTCCAGCTGGAGTGTGTGCCCGTGAGGATCGTTTCTGCCTGTTTGACCCACCGCCGCTGGCGTGTGCGTCCACGATTTGGGGTAAGAGTATTCACCCCCCTTCTCTGGTGTTGGATGCACATCCCTGGGTGCTCTGTATAAATAATTCCCTGCACATTCCGGCTCCAATATTGCATTTTAGGATTTCCAACGCCCTGTGATTACATCTATGGGATTGAACATGTTGCATTGTACTATTTCAGGGACTCATGAATGGTTACTTTGGTTATCTTGCTCCACAGTAGGTTGGATGTGCAAACCATTTGGCATAATATTCTCCCGCTCTACAAGACTCTGGTCCAGCCGCACCTAGAGTATGCTGTCAAGTTCTGAGCACCAGTCCTCAGGAAGGATGTACTGGAAATGGAGCGAGTACAAAGAAGGGCAACAAAGCTAATAAAGGGTCTGGAGGATGTTAGTTATGAGGAAATGTTTGCGAGCACTGAACTTATTCTCTCTGGAGAAGAGACGCTTGAGAGGTGATACGATTTCAAAGTACAAATACCATACTGGTGACCCCACAATAGGGATAAAACTTTTTTGCAGAAGGGAGTTTAACAAGACTCGTGGCCACGCATTAAAATTAGAAGAAAAGAGGTTTAAACTTAAACTAGGTAGAGGGTTCTTTACTGTAAGAACGGCAAGGATGTGGCCTACCACAAGCGGTGGTCTCAGCGGGGGGCATTGATAGTTTCAAGAAACTATTAGATAAGCTGAACCTGAACGACCGCAACATACAGGGATATACAATGTAATACTGACATATAATCACACACATAGGTTTGACTTGATGGACTTGTGTCTTTTTTCAACCTCACCTACTATGTAACTAACCTGTTCCAGGTTCCAGCGGTTTCAGCAGAATGTGACGAGCGACCACTCGTCTCTCGTCTCTCGGTTGCCCCGCCGCCATCCTCTGTCAGGGAATCTGGAAGTGAAGACGCAACGGCTTCACTGCCCGGTTCCCTACTGCGCATGCGCGAGTCGCGATGCTCGTCTCTATTGGTCCCCGTTGTGTCCTGGGAACTGTGTTTCCCAAGACACAACGGGGCATCTTCTGATATAGGCGGGACAGCTCCGGCTATCTTGTCCCGGAAGTGGGTGCAGATACCTGTATTACAGGTATCTGCACCCCCCTCCCTGAAAGGTGCCAATTGTGGCAATGGAGGGGGGGGGGGGGGATCCGATTAAGCGGAAGTTCCACTTTTGGGTGGAACTCCGCTTTAAGCTATTTATACCAACCGCTATGTACTTTATGAATAAATTAAATACACTTGGTCCCAGGACAGAACCTTGGTGTACCACTCCAGACCAGTCTTAGTATAAAATTCAGCAGCTACAAATACACTTACCTGTTCCAGGTTCCAGCGGTGTTGGCAGACCACTTTTTGTCTCTCGGCTGCCGCCATCCTCTGTCACCACATCCACAGGCCTTCCTTTATCTAGATGGCAACACTGACTGCTAAACCTTTATTTTCTAGAAAAGTAGTGTTTGTTGTTTAAGGCTCCATTAACACTAGTGCGATTTAGATGTGTTATCAGTGACTTATAACTTATCACACATAATCACATATGACAAGAGAGTTCACATTATTTTCAGTTTTCAGCTGTGCCTGTTCACATCAATGCAATTCAGCACGATATGATTTCGAAAAAGGTTCCTGTACTACTTTGGTGTGATTCCATTGCAATTATGGCCCCAGAGAAACTGCAAACTATATACAACTTGCAGTGCATAATTGCACTGAAAATCAGATTACAGCAGTGTAAACCTAGCCTAAAACAAATGTCAAAACATATACACATCTCTTGTAGAATATTGCAAACATGTTCATCTCTATCACAATAAACACTAAACCATGATCAAGTAAAAAAATAGAATAAAATAAAACAATGGAATGCAGTGCAGTACAGGGGGTCCCCTACTTACAAACATCTGACTTACAAATGACCCCTACTTACAAATGGAGGGAGACAACAGGAAGTGAGAGGAAATCCCCCCCTAGGAAGGGAAATTCACTCCTGTAAGAGTTAATATGGGAAAAAGGTGTCTCCACTGATGCTTTATCACCAGTCCATGTTTCCCTATCAACCAAAAATTTTCAAAATCCAATTGTCATTGGGACAGAAGGTGAGGTGAAATCTTCTGAACAAGGGCACAGACAGCAAAACAAATGTTACAGGGGTGATAACCCTTCTCTATGTTATCTAAAAAACGTAAAAATTGATTTTTTTGGCTGGAGCTACACTTAAAAAATGTGCCTGTTCCGACTTACAAACAGATTCAACTTAAGAACAAACCTACAGTCCCTATCTTGTTTGTAACCCGGGACCCCCTGTATACCTTTTTATTTTTCAGGTTCTGAATGTGTGTATGTCATGTAAATTATTTGTTTGAAATGTAATTTATGGACCCTAAAAATTATGAAATGCAATATAAAAAAAAAAATCGTCAAGTCAAAAACAGCTATATAATCAAACCCGTAAAGATTACAATGCATGGGAGATGCCTCAAACACAACATAACAGTGTTTTTTTGTTTTGTTTTTTTTTTAAACTGCAATGTCTTTTTATGCATAGAACCCCTACTTCACCTACACTGCAATAATAGAAAACAGGAGATTCTTAAAATAGGGATTTTAATGTAATTTGATTAGTCTCCACAAAAGATGTTAGCTAAAACAGCAAATTTAGACCACCAGTTCTCCTCAGAGATGCCTTGTTTGAGATGAATGTTAAAGCATTGCATCAAATTTAACTACAAGCTCTAGACAGGTACATGAAATTGGACTTTTAGAATGCCCACGAGATAATTTTACAAATTCTGACTGCACCAGTCTTTGTGAATTTCACGGCGTATATTGTTCTCTTTTTTTCAATACATAAATATGCTGTATCTGAAAAGTAGTGATGATTTTTTGTACATGTCTAAATTTGAAAACTTCTAACAAAGTGTTACTTTTGAAAAAAAAATACCAATGTGGAACATTATACATACAGTATACTAACTTTACTTTAAGTATTTTTTATTGGATGGGATTAAAAAAAACATGATATTGTACTCCAGCAAAAGCTCACAGTCATCTCCACGGTTTGCCACTGTTATCACTGTAGGCATTTTTTTTATCACAGGGGAGATAAACGCTTATACTTATTGTCCTCACTTCTTTCCTGTACAAATCAATCTAAATGATGTTCTGCCATCTGCAGGCAGCCTAAAGATTTAGTCAGTGTATATTCATTGCTGCTTGTCAAACATCATGTCATCCACGGAAAATATTCCAAAATCAACCGCTGTCTTGTCAGAAGACAATGCAATAGAATAGCACTTTGTTCTGCAGAATGTATATATTCTTCTCCCATGGGATGCATAGAATAAGTCGGAGAGAGGCAAAAAAAACAAGAAGATGATTGCATGGGCAGAGAAATAGGGATTGAGCGACTATGGTAACAAGCGAGACCACTATAATGTGGATTCGGCTACACATGGGAACTATCTGAACCAGGGCTGGATCTAGCCCATCTGATCTGGGGTACAGTATAAAAAGTCAGGGAGCGTAATGTCAATAGTTTAACATACATGCAGGGAACCCATATTCCCTGTTCACTCAGCATGCTTCTGTACCAAGAGCTACAACCCAGAAATAATATCTGACAGGTAGTGCAGATGTGGTGCAGGAGGGAACAGGGAGCACTAGCATGTATTACTCTGTTCTTAGATTAGGATGATTATACATAACCTGTGTCTCCTTATATCCAGTATCCCTATCAGAGTTTCTCTCTTACATCAGGGGACTTCATCAGAGTCCCTTTTTACATCAGTTGTCCCCATCAGTGTGCCCCCTTGCATCAGGTGTCTCCATCAGAGTAACCCCATATATCAGGTGCCCCCATCAGAGTTCCACCTTGCATTCGAGTACCTCCTTACATCAACTTCCCCATCAGAGTTCCCCTTACATCAACTGTTCCTATCATAGTATCCCTTACATCAATGTTC
Source organism: Lithobates sylvaticus (assembly GCA_028564925.1). Taxonomy (NCBI): domain Eukaryota; kingdom Metazoa; phylum Chordata; class Amphibia; order Anura; family Ranidae; genus Lithobates; species Lithobates sylvaticus. The sequence goes on from CM053027.1 coordinate 510,551,351, forward strand.
CCCAGCAGAGTGCAGGGGGTGTGCCAGGTGTGCCTTAAACCGCCCTAATCCGGGGGTTGGCAACTGGTACAGGTGCCTGTACTGATCGGCAGGTGATGGGTAGACCATAATACTTCTATGCCGACTCCCAGAACCTGGATAGGAGGGCCAATGGGAGGGCAACGCTTACTGTATCTAATCTGTATATTCCTCCTGCCTCCTAAAAGTGTGCTTCCCCTTCTCTCCCTCCTGCCTGCATTCAGCGGCTGGAGGAGGAAAATACAGTGGATCGTTATTAGTATATGCCATCGTCCCTACTGTCCCTGTTCCTCTTCTTTTATTTAATATCAATTACCGTATATACTCGAGTATAAGCCGAGATTTGAGATGAGAGAATGTCCGTGATAGGCGGAACACTGCAAAAGACTGCTGGGAATACCGAGTGTTCCTCCTATCACGGACGAGGAGGAGGAGGAGGCGCGGCTTTCAAACCTGTAATGGCGCCTGGCACCTCAGCGTGTATGCTGATCGCCAGGACAACCCGACAGCGGCCCCCAAGGGACACGGGACAGCGGGACACCGGACAGCGGCCCCAGAGGGACACGGGACAGCGGGACACCGGACAGCGGCCCCCGAGGGACACGGGACACCGGATCGATCGGCACAGGTAGGCTGCACTTCACATCAGAGTGTCCCCTTACATCAATGGTTCCCATCAGAGTGTCCCCTTACATTAATTGCCCCATCAGAATGCATCTTAGATCAGTGGATGCAGTGGTCATGCAGACCTGGGGGGGGGCACCTCCAAAAAAGGTGGGTGCACAGCCCACCCCAGCACCCTCCTAGATTCGGGCCTACACTAAACACTGATAGTTATAATTACAAAGCATAGGCAGTAACGAACATGCATTTGTAAAGGAAATCTTCAGCCTTGGTCGTGGAGTTGGACAAGGTCAGAAAAGAAACTTTGTATGATTTGTTTAAAGTAGTAGCATATAAAGACTGATTTATCTGCCAAATTTTAATTCTGTCTAGCCAAGTGTGTGTCTGCCAAAATGGAATACCAGAGAGGGACACCATTTTTTTGTTAGACTTTCAATGTATGTCTGGGAAAAATAAAAATGAAAAAGAAATAAAAGGAAAAACAGTACATCTTTGCAACAAATGTATTTTGTCTCATCACAAAAAGCTACAGGTGCAGAAAACTACCGTACTTGTTAAACCTGTCAGAAAACCAGTGAGCACATATCTTCCTGTAGCATATTAAATAATAACAAATAATTATTATTACATGCCTTAAATTGACAGGTAAATCCATTATAAATACACACTTCACTTTAGGGTAGAAATATATATAATATCTTAAGTGTGACTTGAGGCTACAAATGATTCTAGCATCCCAGAAATGTATATACCAAGCAGATTAAATATGGATGTGTGGGGTTTGAAGACACCCAACTTAACAGACAGCCATTTAGATAAAAAGCTGATGATGAGTCTTGATTATAGTAGCATTAAAAATAGATAAAAAGAAAAAAACAGGCTGAACATCTGTCTAATGCCGCGTACACACGATTGGACTTTCCAACAACAAAACCGTGGATTTTTCCCCGAAGGATGTTGGCTCAAACTTGTCTTGCATACACACGGTCACACAAATGTTGTCGGAAATTCCAAACGTGAGAACGCGGTGACGTACAACACGTACGACGAGCTTAGAAAAAAGGGAGTTCAATAGCCAGTGCGGCTCCTTCTGCTTGATTCCGAGCATGCGTGAACTTTTGTCCGACGGACATGTGTACACACAATCAGACATTCCTTGAAGTTGGCGGAAAATTTGAGAACCTGATCTCAACCATTTGTGGCTGGAAATTCAGACAGAAAATGTTCGATGGAGCATACACACGGTCGGACTTTCCGACAACAAGCTCACATCGAACATTTCCCGTTGGAAAGTCTGACCGTGTGTATGCGGCATAAGACTCTTATGCTCTCGTAAACATAGAAATACTGATGTAAAAAGCTAATTCGTTTCGAATTTTTTTTTTTCTCTTTTCTTCAGGGACAAGAAAATTGAACAATGTTGGTTAGAGATATAGAGATATATGACTGGCAGCCTACATGGCTATAAGAACAACCCAGTCCCTGTGATCCTGTGATGCTAAGGCCCAAAAGGAAAAAGGAGCACGGGTGCACACAGAGAATCCCGGGGCAGCAGGAACATTTAATCACTAAAATAAAAGGGGATCCAGCATGGCTGACCGCAACCCTCCACAGAGAAGAAAAGCAGCAGCCACTCACTGTGCTATGACTAAAGTTGTATAGCCGAAACACGTAAACCTGTGTTTAATGGATCTTACTTGAAGCTAATAAAGTATCATGTTTACAGATGATACCGAGTTGCTGGACCTACTTTGCTGAAAAGATTAACCAGGAAGAATGTGGAGATACTCGAGTCTGAGCACTGGTAATTCCAGTCTTGGAAAATCTGTGTGGTTGAGCGTTGTCTTCTTTGCATTTGTTGCACATAGGATGAATGATTTGATGTCTTCTTAGGTACTCTAGTGCCCAGATTTTTTAACCTGACTTCCTAGCGATGTCCACAAAGAGGTCTGATTATCAGGTCCATATAAACAGAATTTAATTGCACCATGCTTAGCTGGTATAGATCCTCCTATTACTTGTGCTAATGAAATATAATTCTTCTTATCAGGGGACAAAAAAATCATAATATTTTTTTTACTAGATGAAGGTTTGCATTTTATAACCAATCTGTAAATTACAGCTGTAACATGGGATTTTACACCATACCATGCATGAAGTCCCTAAATTCACAACAGTATATAATGGATGGTATAAAGCAGCTGAAACACCAATACTATGCTGTCATTCTGTCAGGGTGATTTTTCATGCAGTGAACATTTGACACATCAATTATAAATAAAGCCATATAGAACTTTTTATAGGATTTGGTGGATTTCTTTCAAGTACTTGACAATTCTAGGCCACAGTACCAGGCTTTTCCTGACAGTAATAGGACGGGAATTTAATTATTCTCTTAAGCAACATATTCATATATTTGATAGAGGACTTCATGCTGGATTCCGAATATATTGTAAGTGTGTATATACGTATATCGGGAATATTATCAACCATTATTCTAGTACCTTTGTAAAGTCTACTGATGTTTATTTTCTCAGTATTTAATGAATGGCTTCCAAGTGTAGGTCTTTTGCATAGTACAAGGACAGATAAGGTTTAATCTGATCATTGCCCAAATATTCAAAGTCCATTATAAAGCTACTGTATTTCTGCCAATACAATGATTTTTTTTGACCAATACATGTCCAGTAAAATAGATTCTATACCTTATCTCCATTTTAACTGTTAACCACTTTCAGACCGGACCAATTTGCAGCCAAAGGACCAGGCCCCTTTTTGCGATTCGGCACTGCGCCGCTTTAACTGACAATTTTCAGTTTTTAATGGCGGCGATCAGCGATTTTTATTGTGACTGCGACATTATGGCGGACACATCGGACATTTTTGACACATTTTTGGAACCATTGTCATTTATACAGCAATCAATGCTATTTAAATGCATTGATTCCTGTATAAATGACACTGGCAGTGAAGGGGTTGACCACTAGGTGGCAGTGTAGGGGTTAAGTATGCCTAGGGGTGTGTTTCTTACTGTGGGGGGGCGTGGCTGTCAGCTAGTGAATGCTGATCTCTGCTCCAATCACAGGGAGCAGAGATCGGCGTCGCTAGTTGCTAGGCAGAACGGGGAGATGCTGTTTACTTCCGCATCTCCCCGTTCAGCCTTCCCGTGAGACGATCGCGGGTGTCCCCGCGGTGATCGACTCCGTGGGACCCTCACGGGGGTCCCGACCGCCGCGGGGGGCGCGCCACTCCCGGAGCGCTCCCGATGGCACGTACGGCATTAAAAAGGGACTTATATACAGTGGTGTGAAAAAGTGTTTGCCCCCTTCCTCATTTCCTGTTCCTTTGCATGTTTGTCACACTTAAGTGTTTCGGAACATCAAACCAATTTAAACAATAGTCAAGGACAACACAAGTAAACACAAAATGCAATTTGTAAATGAAGGTGTTTATTATTAAAGGTGAAAAAAAATCCAAACCATCATGGCCCTGTGTGAAAAAGTGATTGCCCCCTAAACCTAATAACTGGTTGGGCCACCCTTAGCAGCAACAACTGCAACCAAGCGTTTGCGATAACGTGCAATGAGGCTTTTACAGCGTCCTGGAGGAATTTTGGCCCACTCATCTTTGCAGAATTGTCCTAATTCAGTTACATTAGAGGGTTTTCGAGCATGAACGGCCTTTTTTAAGGTCATACCACAACATCTCAATAGGATTCAGGTCAGGACTTTGGCTAGGCCACTCCAAAGTCTTCATTTTGTTTTTCTTCAGCCATTCGGTGGTGGACTTGCTGGTGTGTTTAGGATCATTGTCCTGCTGCAGAACCCAAGTTCGTTTCAGCTTGAGTACACGAACAGATGGTCGGACATTCTCCTTCAGGATCTCTTGGTAGACAGCAGAATTCATAGTTCCTTTTATCACGGCAAGTCTTCCAGGTCCTGAAGCAGCAAAACAGCCCCAGACCATCACACTACCACCACCATATTTTACTGTTGGTATAATGTTCTTTTTCTGAAATGCAGTGTTCCTTCTACGCCAGATATACTTGGACACACACCTTCCAAAGGGTTCCACTTTTGTCTCATCGGTCCACAAAATGTTGTCCCAAAAGTCTTGGGGATCATCAAGATGTGTTGTGGAGAAATTGAGACGAGCTTTGATGTTCTTTTTGCTCAGCAGTGGTTTTCTCCTTGGAACTCTGCCATGCAGGCCATTTTTGCCCAGTCTTTTCCTGATGGTGGAGGCATGAACGCTGACCTTAACTGAGGCAAGTGAGGCCTGCAGTTCCTTGGACGTTGTTGTGGGGTCTTTTGTGACCTCTTGGATGAGTCGTCGCTGCGCTCTTGGGGTAATTTTGGGCGGCCGGACACTCCTGGGAAGGTTCACCACTGTTCCATGTCTTCGCCATTAGTGGATAATGGCTGTCACTGTGGTTCGCTGGATTCCCAAAGCTTTGGAAATGGCTTTATAACCCTTTCCAGACTGATAGATCTCAATTACTTTCTTTCTCAATTGTTCCTGAATTTCTTTGGGTCTCGGCATGATGTGTAGCTTTTAAGGATCTTCTGGTGGACCTTACTGTGTCAAGCAGCTCCTATTTAAGTGATGCCTTGATTGTGAACAGGTGTGGCAATAATCAGGCCTGGGTGTGGCTAGAGAAATTGAACTCAGGTGTGGACAACCACAGTTGTAGTATGTTTTAACAAGGGGGGCAATCACTTTTTCACACAGGGCCATGATGGTTTGGATTTTTTTTCACCTTTAATAATAAACACCTTCATTACAAATTGCATTTTGTGTTTACTTGTGTTGTCCTTGACTATTGTTTAAATTGGTTTGATGTTCCGAAACACTTAAGTGTGACAAACATGCAAAGGAACAGGAAATGAGGAAGGGGGCAAACACTTTTTCACACCACTGTATACACCATTATGCCTGTCCGTGCCATTCTGCCGACGTACATCGTCGTGCGCCGGTCGGGAAGCGGTTAAATATTTGGAAAAGGTATTTAAGAATTACATTTAATCTGCTGATATTGTTGTTTTCCCTGATTCCTCTATTCCTCCATCATCAACATGCTAATGGTATTTTTTTATTTAATTTTGGTTATCATTTTTATGACATCTAATTCTGCGTACACAAGGTCGGATTTTCCGACGGGAAATGTTGGATGTGAGCTTGTTGGCGGAAAGTCCAACCGTGTGTATGCTCCATCGAACATTTGTTGTCGGACTTTCCTCCAACAAATGTTTGCTAGCAGGTTCTCAAATTTTCCAGCAACAAAATTTTGTTGTCAGACTTTCCGATCGTATGTACACAAGTCCGTTGCACAAAATTCCACGCATGCTCGGAATCAAGTACGAGACAGAAGCGCTCGGTCTTGTAAAACTAGCATTCATAATGGAGATATCACATGACTATTGAACTTCCTTTTTATCGGCTCGTCGTACGTCTTGTACGTCACCACGTTCCCACGTTCATAATTGTTGGCCAACATTTGTGTGACCGTGTGTATGCAAGACAAGTTGGAGCCAACAACCTTCTAGCAAATATCCACGGTTTTGTTGTTGGAAAGTCTGATTGTGTGTACGGGGCATTAGACCCAACAACATCATATCTGTGGTTCCCTATGCAATGCAGGCATAGCATGGCTAGTGTGCAGTACATTGCTTCTTGAAAACATCACAGCACACTGAATCAATGCTCCTCTTAACCACTTCCCGACAGCCCACCATAGATATACTGTGGCAGAGTGGCCACTGTGCACCAGATCACATACCTAGTACATGATCTGACACTGCCGGGGCCTGGGGCGCACGCGCTTTCCGCCGCCGGTTCACCCCTGCTGTGATCACACACATCGGAAGCCCAGCGCCGGGTACTATGGACTTAATGTCTGCCGGCACCCATGATTGTTCAGTACACAGGCAGAACAGTGATCTGCCTATGTAAGCAAGGCAGATCGCCGTTCTGTCAGTAGGGAAGGCATTGATCCTGCATTCCTGCAAAACAGGGACACAGATCTATGCCTTCCCTTAGTAAAAGTACCTCCCCCACAGTACACAAGCTCTGACTAGGAACACATTTTCCCCTTTGATTGCCCATGTTAACCCCTTCCCAGCCAGCATCATTAGTACAGTGACAGTTCATATTTTTTAGCACTAATTACTGTATTAGTTTCACTGGTCCCCAAAGAGTGTCAGTTAGTGTCCAATTTGTCAGCCACAATATCTCAGTCCCACTATAAGTCGCTGATTGCCGCCATTACTAGTAAAAATAAAAAAAATATATAAATAAAAATATCCCATAGTTTGTAGATGCTATATGTTTTGCGTAAACCAATCAATATACGCTTATTGGTATTTTTTTTACCAAAAATATGTAGCAGAATGCATATTGGCCTAAATTGATGAAGACATAGTAACAAAGTAAAAAATATAGTTTTTTTTTTCCAAAATTGGATTTTTTTTTTATAGCGCAAAAAATAAAAAATATAGTTTTGTTTTTTTTCCAAAATTGTCTGCCTTTTTTTGTTTATAGCGCAAAAAATAAAAACTGCTGGGGTGATCAGGGAGCTCCGTGACCGCCATAATGTCGCAGTCCCAATAAAAATCGCTGATCGCCGCCATTACTAGTAAAAAAAAAAATTTTAATAAAAAAAATAAAACTATCCCCTATTTTGTAAACGCTTTAACTTTTGCGTAAACAAATAAATAATCGCTAATTGTGATTTTTTTTTTACCAAAAATATGTAGAAGAATACGCCTCGGCCTAAACTGAGGAAAAAAAAATTTTTTATAGATTTTTTGGGGATATTTATTATAGCAAAAAGAAAAAATATTGCAAAATTGTCGCTCTATTTTTGTTTAGCGCAAAAAATAAAAACCACAGGGGCGATCGGCGGCGTAATTGTCAGTTAAAGCGACGCATTGCCGATTCGCAAAAAGGGGGCTGGTCCTTTGGCTGCAAATTGTATAATTAATAGAACATAAAATGATTACTATAATGTACCGTCTGTATAACTATCTGTTTATCATCTTATTTGAGTTATTTTTTTCTTATTTAAAAAATCCTTTATTTTCCCACTCATCCAGCAGTAAGATATACATGCTAGACTCACAAACATGGAGCTTGAAATGTGCTCAGTAAATGGTACAGATCTATAGATTTGTGTCATTCATTTTCCACGCTGGAAATGGGTGACTATACTTCTAGAATTGTGAGATAACATTATTTTTCTATACAGCTAAGCTTGGGATATAAGATTGATAGGTTATAAGAATACAATGCACACATTTATTCTTCCTTTTAATGTGTCAGTTGATAGCCTTACATTTAATCACCTATATAATCCCCTCATTGTATTTTAAAATTTCACTCAAATATCATCAGTTTCACATCTTCAAGCCCAGGATTTACTCTGTAGAAATGTCTATTGATGGACATTCTCATTCTTTTTTGTTTAATGTGTCGTAACCCAGGAACATCCAATCAATGTCTTTTTAAATAATATCACCCTAGAACTAACTAAAGGTATGATAAATGTAATGGAATGATATATACATTTTTTTCTAGATCTACTAATAGTTTGTGTAGCACTTATTTGAGTGTTGGTTGGCCGGTGCAAGCTTACACTGTAGCCAGAGCAATCACACACCTGTAGATATTTCTTCATTGAAAGTTTATCGTGCGGCCCCAGCAGTTACTGTATATAAGCAATGCAATTGCATCTATGTTTATTCATTATGCTGTTTCACTAAATTAAAGTGATCGTAAAGTCTCATTTTTTTTTTTTATATAAAAATAACAAACATGTTATACTTACCTGCTCTGTGCAGTGGATTTGCACAGAGCAGCCCAGATCCTCCCCTTCTCGAGTGTCTCTTTTGTGCACCTGGCCCCTCCCTCCTGTTGAGTGCCCTCACAGCAAGCAGCATGCTATGGGGTCACCCAAGCCAAGCTGCAGCTCTGTGTGTCCATTTAGACATGGAGCTGTGGTTCGACCCCGCCCCCCTCTCTTCCCTGATTGGCTAACTGACTTTGATTGACAGCAGTGGGAGCCAATGGCTCCACTACTGTGTCTCAGCCAATCAGGAGGGAGAGTCTCGGATGACCAAAATAGTCGTAGACATTGCTGGACAGAGATGGGGCTCCGGTAAGTATTGAGGGCCCGAGGGGGGCTGCTGCACACAGAAGGCTTTTTGCATAGCGTGCATTAAGAGAAAAAAAATTCTGACTTTACAATCACTTTAATTGTTCACTGGTTTGCTGCCACTCTGTGGTCACTGTGTTAACTATTTTTCTGTAATCCTTCCATTTAGTATGAATTTCCTCCTTCCTCACTGTAACTTCCTGTGATTGTTCCTGCAAGACACACGTTAAAGAGGAGGAGGAGAGAAATATTCCTTTTGACCTTCAAACACTGCAAATGCCAACATCTACTGCATCATGCTATTTGCCGCAACTCTTCTGCATGCAATAAAGATATTTGTGGATGCCAAGTGTTTGGTGTGTTCAGCTATCTGAACTCTGTGACAGAGAAATGAGCTCACCATTGCACTGATTTTCCTCTCACTGTCCAATCACAGGCTCAGGTGGGTGGAGGGCAACCTAGGCTCAAAGGAAAGGGGCTGAATGAAGCTAGCCATCAGACCGATGGCATCTTGTGGCATAAAAAAGCAATGTGGAGGAAATATCTTGATTGAAGTTAAACATTGCTGTAATAATTGTTTTTGGTATTGATTCTTTTAATGGTCTGTTCATTTTTTTACCTCATTATTTTAGCTGTTTTAATGCAAAGTCACCAAAGTCACCTTGATGGCACAGCACACAATATGAAAGATGTAATGTTACCCCAGGATCAGGAATGAGGTTGGTTGGAACATTGTATTCAAATGCAATACTCCTGAATGCAAACTGCCACTCAACATTTGACAGTAATGTGGTAATGTGGTGTCAAATTCATGCATCTGTAACATATGCTGACGTTTCCATTATTAGGACTTTGCACTGACACATCAAAAAAATAGACATGAGCAGAGCATGTAAGGGTATATATATGTATATATATATATATATATATACATATATATACCCTTACATGCTCTGCTCATGTCTATTTTTTTGATGTGTCAGTGCAAAGTCCTAATAATGGAAACGTATATATATATATATATATACTTTTTTAAACATTGTAAGTACAAGAAGGCACTACCATTTTTTACGTTTCACAACATGACATGGAGTACACATGCCACAATCAAACAAACAACCATATAATGATTCCAATGGTTCTAAAGCATTAAATCCATTCTGCCCATTTTGCATAAAAGATATTGCATTGATCCCTATAGGTCCATTGTTCATTCTCCATTATCTTGTTCACTATACTTAACCACTCCTAATGAGGGCGCCTTACTAGTCTTCCATCAGAAAGGTATGGGACTCTTAGCTACATTAGAAAGATAAGGTACTGAGGACTTTTTTATATGCTTTAATTGACATATAAATATAAAACATAGTACAGGTAATGAAGGGGTACATTGTACCCCCTACCCATTCACCTAAAAAAAAAGTGTCAAAAATAAACACTGTACACAGGTTTTTAAAGTATTTTATTAAGGCAGCTCCGGTATCCCTTCTGATTTCTTCTCCCCTCTCCAGGTCTTCTCCCTCCTCCGGTGATTTCTTCTGCCTCTGTCGATTCTTCTCCCCTCTCCATTTTTTTTCTGCTCCCCCCTGTTGTCTTCTAGCCCTCTCCGGTTCTTCTCCCTCTGTCCAATGTCTTCTGCCTCTGCCGGGTCTTCTCTGCTGTCTTCTCCCTCTGCTCTTCTTCAGATGTTGATTCAACGCTCTCTCCCGATCTAATGTTAGGTGCGCCCTGTGCCCCTACTTATATTTGCATGGGGCGGGGCCACCTGCTGATGTCATCTGGAGGCCCCACCTCCTTATGACATCACCACGGGATGCGGGAGATCGCGTCAAGTCAACATCAGAAGATAAACAGAGTGAGAAGACAGCAGAGAAGACCAGGCAAAAGAGCGAGAAGACAGCGCAGAGGGGAGAAGAACCGGAGAGGGGAAAAGAACCAGACAGGGAGAAGGATCAGCAGAGGGAAAAGGACTGGCAGAGGGAGAAGACATCGCCCGAGGAGGGAGAAGATATCGCTGGAGGAGAGACAAGAGCCAGAGAGGGGAGAAGAAATCGAAAAGGAACACCGGAGCTGCCTTAATCAAATACTATAAAAACCTTTTTTGAGCATCCTGTGTGCATGGAGCCTAATTTCCAGTTCAACTTCAGCTTTTGGACAGATGGCATCTCATTCTTATCAAACACCCTTTGATATGATGTATGGTTGACTCAATAACTGTGAGCTGCTCAAGCCCTGAAGCAGCAAAGCACCACTAAACCATAACATTCCCACCACCATGCTTCCATCATATTTGGTAGGGTAATCTACATCAATTTTTTATCCCAACACATCAGTGTACTGCACAGGTGTAAACTAGCACCATTAAAAAAACAAAAGCAAACCTGTGCACGCGTGTTAACATGGGTTATAATGGATAGCCATGCATAGGCTAACAATTAGTGTAAGGAACACTAAGAATTATATATAAAGTCTGTCTATTAATAAATGGCACCTAGCATCCAGTTTGCAGACTCATTTTTTATTATACAACTACTAGTAAAAATCACAATGTAAGTAAAATCCTGATCATCACCAAGCCATAACATTCCCATCACCATGCTTCTATTATATTTGTTAGGGTAATCCACATTAATTATTTCTTCCAACACATAAATGTACTGCACAGATGTAAACTAGCACCATTAAAGTGGATGTAAACCCAAAGATTTTTATTTTCTTTTTTTGATGTCATAATGCAGAGAATAACATTTCCTTTCATTTGAGCCCAGTCTTGCCACACAGATTTACTCGAGGCCTGAGCAATCCTCTTTTATTGTTCAGTTAGAGAAATCTTGACAAAGTCTTGAAAACTTTGTCAAAAACGCCCCCTTGCTGTGAGTGACAGGTGATTTACATATCATGCACTAGCCTGAGACAGGCACATCCTGTGTAAAAAGTTCACAATTTACATCCCTCTCCCCTCCAGCTCTCCCAGCTTTACTGTGTTTTGACTGGATGTTTCTCATCATGGGATGCAGTGAACAGTCAGCAGACTATAGACAGACAAGTGATTTAGGGGACATGTATGTAGTCAGAGCTGGGCAGAGTAGAACATCCAGTGATCTGATGATAACCTGTCTCAGGCTAGTGCATGAGATATGTAAATCACCTGTCACTCACAGCAAGGGGGCGTTTTTGACAAAGTTTTCAAGACTTTGTCAAGATTTCTCTAACTGAAAAATAAAAGAGGATTTCTCAGAGCTGGAGTAAATCTGTGTGGCAAGACTGGGCTGAAATGAAAGGAAATCTTATTCTCTACATTATGACATCAAAAAAAAAAATTGAGTTTACATCCACTTTAAAAACCAAAGCAAACCTGTGCACATGTAACATGGGTTAAAAAGCATAGGCCAACAATTAGTGTCAGGAATACAAAAGTGTTTCTGTTTATAAATGGCACCTAGCATCCAGCTTACAGACCCATTAGTTATTACACAAGTGCTAGTAAAATCACAATGTGAGTAAAATCTTGATTTATATTGTATGTTAGCTACAAACACTGTCATGCATAACATTGAAAAATTGCAGCTCTCTTTTGCCATGATCTCTGCAATACTCTGATAATTTAATCCAGTCCAACATCAAGTAACTCTAGGTATGGCCAGAGTGAGAACCATTGATTCATTACCAAATGAAGTTAATGAATTACACAGGCTTGTCGCCACCTATTAGAAATGTTCTCCATCTTCTGGTGTACAGGCTGCTAAGGAAATCATTTAATCTTCTAAGCACTCCAGACAAAAATCCTTCTACATTCACAGTTTAAATATTATCATGCTAATTAGGACGATGTCTTTTCTACTGGAAAGTCAGAGTCAGCAGGAACATAAATACGTTTTAACTAAACTCATATGCTCAGTTGCCTCCATAACACAAAGATCCATGGCCCTTCTTTGGAATAATAACATATATTCGCTGATTTACACTGTATAAAGCTTTGTGAAGAGTGAAACCATGCTGAATTGCCTACAGCTGCATGCATACATGTACAGCCATATTTTCCTTTTACTCACTAAAACCATACCTCCCAACTTTTTAAGATGGGAATGAGGTACTCCTATTATCAAAAGTATGTAGGCATAGGACACACCTCCATAAAGGAGAAATATTTTAAAAAAGAAAAGTTAAACCCATAAGTGTTTTTTTTTTTTACTACTATTATTCCTTTATGCTGGCTTTTGAAATTTACAAATGCGGCAATTTAGAACTTTTAGCACTGTGAAACACTTTTATGAAAGATAAAAAGTGCAATTTATATACAACTATATAGATCAGACCAAAATGAGGGAAAAAAGAGGAGCAAAGTGGGACAGAGGGACTTTGTTCCAAATCAGGGACAGTCCCTTGAAATCAAGGACAGTTGGGAGCTATGCTAACACTACTATAGTACGCTGCTGGGAAAATTAAAGCTTCCTCATCAATGCAAAATATAAGGCAGGTTCCACTTATTTCAGTGTTGCACAGAGAAATCAGAGCTTCACAAAGTGATAGTGTGAATTCATATATGAATCTCAACACACATTTTACCAGTTTAGTGTCAGGAAGTGTTTAGCGTGTTTTAGATTGGGTTCACACCAGTGCAGATGATTGTATCTGCATTTTACAGCAAGCACTCCAAAGATGCAGCATGCAGGACTTGCTCGTGTTCATGAAAATGCATGGTCTAATAGAAGTCCATGGAAGTTCACCTAAAACCGTATATATAAAAAGCACATATATTTTACTGCACCCAAATTGCAGCACGCCATTATGAAAGCCTGGCCTTAGTAAAAAAACAGCATCACGAAGGCCAAGGAACACACCGGACAGGTCAGGGATAAAGTTGTGGAGAAATTTAAAGCAGGGTTAGGCCATAAAAAATATCCCAAGCTTTGAACATCTCACGGAGCACTGTTCAATTCATCATCCAAAAATGAAAACAGTATGGCACAACTGCAAACTTACCAAGACATGGCCATCCACCTAAACTAACAGGCCAGGCAAGAATAGAATTCATCAGAGAAGCAGCCAAGAGGTTCATGGTAACTCTGGAGGAGCTGGCGAGATCCACAGCTCAGGTGGGAGAATCTGTCCACAGGACAATTATTAGTCGTGCACTCCACAAATCTGGCCTTTATGGAAGAGTGGCAAGAAGAAAGCCATTGTTGTAAGAAATCCATAAGAAGCCCTGTTTGCAGTTTGTGAGAAGCCATGTGGGGGACACAGCAAACATGTGGAAGAAGGTGCTCTGGTCAGATGAGACTAAAATGTAACTTTTTGGCCTAAAAGCAAAACAATATGTGTAGCATAAAATTAACACTGCACATCACCCTGAACACACTATCTCCACTGTGAAACATGGTGGTGGCAGCATCATGTTGCGGGGGTGCTTTTCTTCAGCAGGGACAGGGAAGCTGGTCAGAGTTGATGGGAAGATGGAAGGAGCCCAATACAGGGCAATCTTAAAAGAAAACCTGTTAGAGTCTGCAAAAGACTTGAGACCAGGGCAAAGTTTCACATTCCAGCAGGACAATGACCCTAAATATACAGCTAGAGCTACAATGGAATGGTTTAGATCAAGCATATTCATGTGTTAGAATGGCCCAGTCAAAGTCCAGACCTAAATCCAATTGAGAATCTGTGGCAAGACTTAAAAAATGCTATCCACAGTCGCTCTTCATCTAATCCAACAGAGCTTGAGCGATTTTGCAAAGAAGAAAGGGCAAACATTTCACTCTCTAGCAAAGCTGGTAGAGACGTACCCAAAAAGACTTGCAGCTGTAATTGCAGCGAAAGGTGGTTCTACAAAGTATTGACTAAGAGGGGCTGAATACAAATGCACGCCACACTTTTCAGATATTTATTAATTCATACATTTTGAAAACCATTTATCATTTTCCTTCCACTTAACAATTATGTGCCACTTTGTGTTGGTCTACCACCTAAAATACCAATAAAATACATTTACGTTTTTGGTTGTAACATGACAAAATGTGGAAAATGTCAAGGGGTATGAATACTTTTTTAAGGGACTGTACTTCGTCAATTAGCTGTGAAAACAGAGCTTCAATTCGCACCACACATGTGTGAACCCAGCCTTAGTGTATGGCACCAATTTCTCAACAAAATAAAGCATGAAGACATGGATGAATGAGTACATTTGCTTTGAATATTAAAAATGAATTACATAGCATTTTTGGTTTCTGGTATTCAGATAAAGTTCCATTTTAAATTAATCTGGTACTCCATTTTAAACTTTTAAATGTAAAAGTCCTGTGCACCAACTTCGTACACCACTCTCTCTGGTTCCTCCCTCTGATGTCCACACATTATAGGATACAGTAGTGACACAGAAGTGACCATTGAGGAGACACAGGAGATCCAGACTTTCAGAAGTGTTGGTTTCCCTTTGGACTTCAGCAGATTTCTCAGCATCTAAGTGCTGACTTATTTACAGGTATGTCATTGCGTAAAATCGTTACTATAGGGACAACACAGAGCACATACTGAAATATGTCTACAATTACTGGCATCTGACTTCATGACTACATCCTGCCAATTGCCATTCCACTGTCCAGTGAGACTACCTCAGTAGCCTGTAAGGGTAATTAAGTGAAACAAGTGGGGTAAAGTCAGCATTCAGTAACAACATTTAACTAAATCAGAGAGAGACACTTAAAAGAATGAAGGCGTTTTTGGCTAATAAGACTAATAGTAGAAATATTCTGGTGTATTTTCATATGTATCGGTTTAGCTTGATATCAGATTATCAAATGATTGTATTGGAATTGTTGTGAAACTAAAACATTACTATTTGCCAGGGCATGCATCTAAATAAACCTGGAAAAGAGCTGGTATTTGCAATGTTACATAGGTTGAAAAAAGACACTTGTCCATTGCTTTCAATTTACAGATTGAAGAAGAATCATCATCAGTATCTGAAAATCATTGTTGAATCTTCACAGGACCCAGTGCACATACATTTAAAATATCTCCAGAAGCTTGGAAATAAAAGGTCCTTTTTATTTCTATCTGTGCTGACTGCAGCTCCACCCCAGGTTAAAGCCCAATGTATGGACATTCTGAGGGGGACTTACAGTCAGTAACTGTTGGCTTGTGTTGTTGTGAATGCCAATACTGGAAAGGAACACCATCATTCACAAAAACACAAAACCATAGCAACACAAGCCTGCTTCTACACTACTTTCTTAGACAACTGAGCCCAGGACTGGGAACAGAGACTAGTATAGTAGCTGGCATGTGTTGTTGTAGGGTTTTACGCTTTTGTGAACTACAGTGCTCCTCTCCAGTACGGTCATTCACAACCACATAAACCTAGAGTTACTACTGTAGTCTCTCTTCTCTCTTTAGGGACTGGAGGTACATTTTTTGACTATGCTGCTCAGCAATCATTTCTGCACAGATATGAACAGAACCAATATGCACTAGGCCCCCTTCGGTATTCAACTAGGATTTTTAACTTTTGGCAATATTGCTTGACATATTGGTGGATCATATTATTACTCAAGGTCTTGATTTAAGTGCCTGAGAGAATAGAATAAAGTAAAATTGCTAATCTGCATGTTAGAGTTTTACATACAAGATGGCTTTGCATAAATGATGCATATTTTTCATGAATACCTAGAAAGTAACATGTTTTCATAGTATATCTATTTTATTTAAGTGACTAAAGCTGTAGTGCCAATTAATATATAATGTACATTGAAAGTACCCATTAGTGGAATAAACATCTTGAGTGCCTCAAATGTAAGTTCTATTTTCTTTATAATTACATAAAATATTAAATAGCTAATTCAACATTCATGTCAACTAAATCTCAAACACTGGTTCATAGCTCCGCAAATTAGTGCTCTTAATGTAGCCAGAGGCTGGACTACAGAAACATGGAAGAAGAATTTCCCACTTTACAATTAGTTTACTTTCACTTTTTGCTGTTATGCTAAATGTTGTTGCACTATACCCTCCAGTCAGTGGAAGGAAACCGTTAGCCAGAAAAGCCAATGAATTCCTATGCAGAACGTTAAGGATGCATAGGAAGTAAGTCCAGGAAGTAAGCTATATTGTGTAGCTTATGGACCCTTTGCACTGAATTTTTCCAAGAGACACTGAGGCAAGGAGAAGCAGTGGAGCTGCTTTTGTGAGACTGTCCAGCTAGGCTATTCCTGGTGGTGCTGAGCAAATATCTGCATACTGACCAGGCTGCTGAGAGGCCCCATGAGCTGAGACATTCAAGGCAGCAGAGCACAAACTGCAGCAATTACACCTGCACCGTTGCCACAGGGATACCAGAGCATCCTCTCATCCTCTACTTCCCACTGAATCTCCAGAGGCATTCTGTGGAGAGACCTTTCTACAGCGAGAGTTCACAGCCGCACAACAAGGGGAACAGAGTGGAACCACATCTATCCTTAAGAACTAGATCATGCGCTTTAAGCTGAAGAGTTGAGAGGGCAGAACTAAAGCACAACATACATTTTTTTCTGTATTTGATGTTTCAGGCCTTGTATGGTAAAGCCAGCAAGAAATATGTTCCCATTGTCATCTCAATTTTCTCTTGCTTAATTGACTTTGAGTGCTATTAAAGCTATGCTAATGAAGAAAAAAAACATTACCTTTCCAATAGCTAGGCCACCCAGATATTAGGCTATTTAAAACTATCCTGCAACCATTTTGGTTTAGTAGAAGAAATGCTTAAACTGTATAAATCCAGTGTGTTTGGGGCTCAAAACAACCCAGGCTAAATCTCAAAAACCTAACTAGAATAGGACTCATGGGTAATTAATTGTACCACAGGGCAGAATTACAAACTAGGGGTCTTGCTTGGTAATTATTGATAATAAAAATTATAATAAGTGTTGGCTCTCCAATGAGACTCGCTTGAAAGTAAGCCTCATTTTAAACTATCCTATGGACAAAATCACTGCAACAAACTAGACAAAAAAAGTGACCTCACCTTATTCTGGCAACCCTTCAATGTTTGATGAAGACTTACTACTACCATCTACAGATCTCAACTGCCCAGGCCCTTAAGCACTCCTTTCTGACAAACCTCTGACATGCAGATGCCTTTAATTTTAGGTTAGAACAAATATGGCCTCCAACAAGTTGTATGACATCCTCTAGATGTCTAAAATAGGAACAAGACCTACAATTGATTTGCCCATCATCTATACATCTGTGACTTTTATATAGATAATTTCATGGTTTATACATGTCTAGTCTTTCTCTGGAGTAGGTTGTGGTTTTGGGTTGAGTGGCAGAGTGGAAGACAGGACATAGATGACTTTACCAATCATTGGATGGCTTGCAGGATAGAGAAGAGAGTTGCAGGCAGGGTATGCTAAGTGATGGTAGTTTAGTGCATTGAACTGTCTTTGCAGATAAAAATTTTTTTTCATTTAAAACCGAATTCTACCCTGATACCAAAGATAACTTGCCACAAATTTGTGGCAGTGTTGATTTGTAAGTCTGTTATCTTGCTGCACATTTTCACTGGCAAGTTGTACACTTGCAGAGCACTTGAAACACAAGTTCTAGTTGACAATTTTCCAAATTTGTAGCAAATTTGCGTGTCAAGTCTCTAGCCAGAGCAAAGTTGCAGTGGTGAGTCTACAGCAAGAGCTCTGCAAGTCTACAGCATGAAAATTCAGCCACAGTGACCCCTGTGGTGGGAGGACTATTGCACAACATAACTGAACCAGAACTTGCAGCAGACTTGCAGAATGTTTGCAAAGAAAGTTGATCTGGAGTCATGCAAAGCCGACTTGCTGCAAAAGTCATTTTTAAACTTGCAGCACAATTGCTTGCTATCTGGGTAGGCAAATTTTGAAATCACCATTGTATGCACCTACAGTATGTGTGCATTAAAAATGCAAAGCATTTTTAAATTCAACTAGTATATGTACCTGAATTTAATTTCATACCAGTCTTCTGTAATCCATTTTATCCACTGGCAGAAAAAAGAGATATGTCTTAAAATGTACCAAACTCCAGACAACTCTTTGTAAGCAGTTACAGCAATAGTGAAAAAATATATGATCAGCGCGATAATCAATAAAATAATGTGAAATCAATATATAATGTAATTAGCCTACTAATAGGCTTAACGTGCCCACACCACTTAGCGTTTATCCACACGTAACTTTCAATGTATCATACAAAACAATATATAGTGTAGCGCAACTAAAAACAAATAGAAATAAAACAAGTCCAAATATAACAAAATTCCACCGATTTCCAGTGACTTCAGTGACCACCACCTCTAGCTGGAACGCCTGCTCACCTCCGAAAGTTTACCCCACTACAGAGTCACACACGCCTGTGATTATATCTCTCAAGATGCCTTGGGAAAACAACTCCTTCTCCTGGTGTTCCTGGACAAGACAAACCTCCTCCCGGGTTCTCATTATATAGACCCCACTGCAGAGTCACATACGCATAGTGTAATATCTCTCAGGATTTTTCGGGAACACGAATCCTCATCAGTGCACCTAGACAGCTCAGACCTCCTCCTGGGATATCATTCAGTCATGTGTGGCCATATAAAACAAAGGCAAACCATAGTGCTCTCTGCTAATAACATTTATTTAAACTGTAACTACTCACATACAAATGTAAAAAACATGCATATCTTCAATCATGTTGTGAGCGGAGAAAATCCTGAATGGCGACACCTCACACCTGTACGCGTTATGCTCTCTGGTGAGCTTCTTCAGCAGGAATTTTGTTATATTTGGAGTTACAGCAATAGTTTTATTTTTATTTTTGGTATAAAGGTTTTTACATAAATAAATAATAGCTGACCATTGTAAGCACCCCTGTCAATGTTAAATGGTTTGTCTCAGCCCTCTGTCACTTTTGCCGGTCTGTTGGAGATGAAAAAACATAGACTTAGTGACCAGATCACCAGGTTAAAAGTAAGGGAAAAAAGCCACGAAAAAAGAAAACTAAAACAGCAACCATATCTAGGAATTTGTAAGCTGCAATACTGTATAATGCATTTTTTTTTTTTTTGGGGGGGGGGGGGTATGATACTGCTTTAAGTATTTTTGTATATGTGTTTTGTATTAAGTTCATCTTATACAGCACGAGGAACTAGAAAGCAGCAGTGGTGGGTTAACAGATCAGGCGTAGGTTCATTTGCACTTGAGTTAAGAAGAGGAGCAAATCATTCTGGTGCAGCACAGCATTGTAAAAGATAAAATTAGTGCAGCGCAATAAAAAACGGTAAGTCCATAAATAAATATAAATGGACCAATGGATTCCCAGTAGAAGATGAAGACACCTCGTGGGAAGAAAAATTCCAATGCACTGAATGTTATGAGTGACAAGGGAACAGGATCAGGTTTTTTTTTTTGGGTTAACAAATGCTTTAAGCCTTTTTTTTTTTTTAAATACAGTTTATTGAGTTATTATTATAACGCACATACAGATCCAACTACTTTTAGATGATCTCCTTGCATTGCAACTCTGCATTAGTCAGTGGTAAATGTGGTATACACTATATACAATCACCCGACAGTAGTTAGTTTCCACAATCCATGACTTAACTTCACAGTTCACAAATACATTTTAAATTCAAACTGTAGCAATGACGTAAGTCATTTTTTTTTCCACAGTAGCGTGGCAATCCCTCCACCTCCGGTCTAACTAATCACTC
Source organism: Lithobates sylvaticus (assembly GCA_028564925.1). NCBI lineage: Eukaryota > Metazoa > Chordata > Amphibia > Anura > Ranidae > Lithobates > Lithobates sylvaticus. The sequence continues at coordinate 510,571,843 of CM053027.1, forward strand.
TCACCTTATGGCATGGACCCCTGTGCAAACAGGTGGTCATGCAAGCGGGTGTCAAAAGGGTTAACACGGACCATAAACTTCTCTCACGTCTCCTTAGATCTCAGCAAGAACGCCAGGTCATGGGTAGAAAGAAAAGATCTAAGTGCTCACTGCTTAAGTATAAGATTACATTTTTGTGTTCAAACACAAACTACTCACACATAGATGATAAAAACACAGCATGTAAAGCCGACAATCGTGTTAGTTCCGTAGGGCAGCAGCGGGTGACATCATGCGTAGCTCCTCCCGTACGTGCTACGTTCAATCAGAACTTCGACGTCACCGAACTCCGCACTTGGGGAAGGGGGGAGGAGTCCAGTGACGTCGATGTCTGTGAAGCCGGCAGAGAGGTGAGTACCGATCAAAAGAATTTTGATAGATCAAAAAAATTTATCGATTAATCAAGGAATTCAACTTTAATTTCCACAGCCCTAAAAAATATATACATAGAAACAGAGAAATACAGGAGGTATGCAGATGTAGAAGGCACCCCCTACCCTTTTGGGGTGGTACAACAGATACACATCAAAGTTTAATACAATGCAATGTACCACAAGTAGTCATGAAAGGACACAGGGTCAATTTTGTGTAAAAAAAGAGGGTCCTGCAGTCATAGTACTTTATATGGATGGCTAGCCATTTTTTTTAAGTTAAATTGTGAACTGATTTGTTTTGCCTGAAATAAAACATTTACATGTTTAACATGGTGTAAGTCTCTTGATTAAAAATGTAAATTATTTATGAACATTTGGAGTCTGGAAACCTTTTGCAGTTTGACATATGTGCCTTATGAGCCAAGGCACGTTGTCCCAGCAGGGCTTCGAAAGACTACATCATAACAGTATGTGAATTGTGATTCTAAGAATATTATGCTATTGGCAGAACCTTCTTATACACACGATGTACTGCAAACTAGTAAAGGCTCACTTGTGTACTGCAATTAGTTGTTACATAGCAACATAGCACATAAGATGAGCAGCTTGACAGCTCCACCATGGAGACATCTGTCTTTGGCAACTCAGCTGGAAGACAGTTAAAATGTGTTAAATAAGAACTCTAGACAAAACAAGAAAAAACCCTCAGGATTAAACATACTATGTACACAATGATACGATTGAGCTGGTTTCCTGCTTTAGTTGCAATGTTTTAACAAAAAAGGTCAAATTCTTCTCCGTTTTGGACTGTGGTAAAAACAAACCTACCTGTTAACCAGTCAACCTTTTGCATGTGGTGTGGGCACAGCTAACCACTGTGCATGATAGCAATTAAAGCAGCCCGTGCCCTCCTGCATCTACAGATATTAATTTGTTCAACATCTATTCAAGTCAAGATGCTCATACAGAATTTAATTAAAAATTGTTAGTTTTAAGAAAATTCTTTCACGTTTTTAATAACTAATGGGGGTCAAATCAACGTTTTTTCTTGAAGTAGTGAATTTCTAACAGGAAATATGGTTTTCCTTTGTGAAAATTCCAAAAATCTTAGAAGTACTGTATTTTCTGGCGTATAAGACTACATTTTACACCGAAATTACACAGCCAAAAAGCGGGGGTCGTCTTATACGCCGGGTGAAGAAGCTGACAGATGGATATCAGTCCGCCGGGCGCTCTGTAAAATTGTAATATGTATACAGTATGCCCGCTCAGCCAATCCCGGCGGGCGATGCACTCTGATGAATACAGAGCCTGCTAAGCCTGCTTGGATTGGGTAACAACCTCTGCCAATCCGAATCATGAGTCAGAGTCAGCGCGGGCTGATGTCACAGCCTCGGCCAATCCGAGCAGGCTTTGTGTCCATCAACAGATTAGTAAAATACAATGCCTACCAATTGTGGGATCTCTGGGACTTGTAGTTTACCAGTTTCCTTTTTCTGATGTTAAGTGATGTTTTTTTTGTTTCTGATGTTTTTTTGTAAATGGTGTTGCCTCGGAAGGGGGGTAGTCTTATATGGCGAGTATAGCCCCAAACCTAAGTTTTCACTGGAAAAATAGGGGGTCATCTTATACACCCAGTCGTCTTATACGCCGGCAAATACGGTAAATGAAGAGAATTAGATATGTTGGTAAAGGAGTTGTAAAGGCAGAAGGTTTTTGTTCTGCATTCTATGCATTAAGATAAAAAAACTTTTGTGTGTAGGAGCCACCCAAGCAACCCCTAATACTTAACTGAGCCCCATCTCCATCCAGCGATGTCCACGAATCCCTCGGCCATCCGGGACTCTCCTTCTGATTGGCTGAGACACAGCAGCAGCGCCATTGGCTCCTGCGGCTGTCAATCAAAGTCAGTTAGCCAATCAGGGAGAGAGGGGGTGGGCCGGGTCAGGGCTCCATGTCTGAATGGACACACGGAGCTGTGACTCAACTCGAGTGCCCCCATAGCAAGCTGCTTGCTGTGGGGGCCCTCAACTGGAGCACCGAAGAGGGACCTGAGAAGAGGAGGATCCGGGCTGCTCTGTGCAAAACCAACTGCACAGAGGAGGTAAGTATAAAATGTTTGTTATTTATTTTTATTTTTTTAAACAAGACTTTACAATCACTTTAAATGTTCCTGCTCTTAATTTATGCTGAAGGAGAAGCCTTTATTCCGTTAAAGCTGAAGTTTAAGCTGTTTACATTTTGCCTTCCCTAGTTTCTCCCTACCCCCTCGTCAACATGGTAATGACATTTTTCTTTTTCTATGACATACTTATTTTATATACCCAGTGTCATCATCGCTGGGTCTCTGTGCTTTCCTGTGCAATGCAGGCAAATCATAGCTGGTGGGAGGGGCCAGTAGGGGCTGAAAACATCACAGCATTCTGCCCCAGTACTCCTCTCAAGAGACGTTATGTCATTTATAAACAGCACCCTGTTTACATTCTCTTACGTACAATACCTGTGACTGTTCTGCCATTAGACAATTCAGATCACAGGCAACTGAAATGAGTGGTTCTGTACCTTGTGATCACTCATCAATCATATGTGAATCAATCATTGATCACTGTATTCACTGTGAAACAACAGAGGTAAGGAAGGAATGATGGTTACAGGAAAGTAGCATATTCACGGTAGGTGGTATTAAAGTGCCACTGACCACCAGTGACCGTGGGATCAATTTTTAAAGGAGTGTTTGTGTGTGGATGGGGGGGGGGGGGCTGGGGTGCCACTGACCACTAATGATTGGGGAAGAGGGTAATTTTTGCTACCGCTTGGCTTCAGTGGGCAGTTTAACCACCCGAATACCAGCATATTTCTTTATTTTTTTTTTAAATGTGGCAAAATTTTAGATAACCTTGGGGCATTTACTTTCCAAAATATGGGTCATTTTGGGGGTGTTAGTACTGGCCTAGAAATTCTATTAGATTTTTTTAATAACAGAAAGTAAAAAATAAAAAAAGAAATAGTGGCTTTTAAAGTGAATCTATGATTAAAAAGAAAGGACCGTAGTGCAGTGGACAGAAGGGGAACTTAATGGAGGGCCGTCCATGACAGTGTGTCAAGTAAGACACACTCCGGACAGTAAACAGTTAACAGGGCAGGGGAGGGCCCTGTAATGTACAAGGGGGGAGCGGCCTTATAAAAGGGAGGGGCGGAGCTAGCCAGGCAGTGCGGGAGCGTCGAGACACGAGGAGGCAGGTTTTTACTCTGCTCCTCTCTTCACAGCTATCATGGCCGACGGGTTTGCGTCACTGGTGCGGGCGGCGGCGGCGGAACAAGGACCCGAGTGGGTCAGAAGACAGATTGCAGCGCTGCTGGATGGAGCAGGGAGCTCCACAGAAGACAGGAGTGCAGCTGCAGAAATCCAAGATGGCGGCGCGGCGCCACGCGGCCGCGTGTCCAGGCCGCCGAAGCGGTACTCCCCTGGGGCCACAGCAGGACCTTCAAGCATGGTAAGGAGCCCCAGGGGGGACCGATCCACCCCTCCAGCAAAACGGGTACAGAGGGAGGAGGCAGGACAGGCCAGCAGACAGACAGGCAGCAGGCCTGGGGCGGGGGGGGGGGGGGAGGGGGGCCCACCAAGGAGAGGATCCCCAGGAAGCAGTGCTGAAACAGCCTCAACTGCCCCAGCATCGCCACACAAGATGGGGGGAAGTAGGAACACTGGGGGGAGGGGGGGTGGGGGGAGGGCTGGAAAAGGAAAGAAGATGGCCGAGGCGACAGGCTCTTCAAGGAACGCGTCCCCCCCAGCTGCTCTGCACGAGCAGGGGGGTGTGGATTTACAGGCCACTCGGGCAACGGCCAGGAGGGGGGCATCGGCCCCCAGACGTGCCTTTACAGCGAATCCCCTGGCGGCTCTGCACGAGTCGGGGGGGGAGGACAGAAGGGCAAGAGGAGCACCGGCGGGAGGGGGGAGGGGGTCTCACATGGCAGCGGGCGGGAGGGATGGCGGGGCACCATCAGCCAGCGGAGCAGCGAATCAAGGCAGCAGGAGCGGAGCCCGTACCGGCCCACCTGCACGGGGAAATGCGGCTCAGAGGGGAAGCGGAGTACAGCGAGACAGTGGTGCGGGTGGAAGGAGACATGCTACTTACCGGAGCCCCTCTCCGAGGGAGCGTTCCTTGTCTTGTGCGCAGGAGGAAGAATCTCGGTCGGAAGGAGAATTGTCCGAGGAGGAGGAGGAGGAGCTCGGTCGCCCTATCCCGCCGGTGGAGGCTCGTGCAGCGGCTGTGGGACCCCCGCCCGGTCAGCCCGGTAAGTCCACTGACAACAGTGCTTTTGTTAAAGTTTTACAGTCATTGATGGGTGCAGGTACTAGTGGGGAGAGCTCAGGGCCATCTCCCGCGCCGTCGTTGGCAGTAATGGACCAACCGCGAGCGGTGAGTGGGAGGGCAGAGAGTGGGTCGGGGCAAATACAGGAATTGCTAGAAGGTTTGCGGGTGTTGATAGGCCGTTTTGGTAATAGGGGTGAAGCACCAGAAGGTGGGGTGAATTCGAGAGCTGGTGGAACAGAGGCGGGGGCGGCCGCCGGGGGTGGGGTGGTAGTTGACGCTACGTCAGACGGTCAGGCTGCCTCGGTGGAAGGGGGAACGGACAAGGTAAGTGAGACGGAAAAGGGGACGAAAGAACTGACGGCGAGGGACGATATTGTGCGCATGGCGGATGCAGCCAAATGCGAGGTATACGTCTGTTTCGAGGGCCCCCTGGGGGCTCACTTAAAACAGGAGGTCAGGGAGAAGATTTGGAAAGGGGAGTACGTGGAGATTTTCTCCTTGCTGCCCCTGGAAAAATTCAACCTTGATAGGGTTAAACCGGATAGCAGTAAAAAAGACGATGAAGAAAAGAGGAGGTATAGGCTGATTCCCCGGACTTTCGCCAATTGGCTACAGGCGTTTGCTATATTGGCGGGGGTGATTGGTGAGAAGAACCCCGAACATTGTTCGGCGTTGTTCTGTTATATGGACGCCATCGGGGAAGCATATCGGGTTTACGGGGGAACGGCGTGGTTAAGGTACGATGAGCAGTTCCGACAGCGCAGGGCAGTCCGGCCGGCATTACGGTGGGACCACAAAGATATCAGCCTTTGGATGAGGCTGATGGCGTCTGCCAAGACGCCGGTACAGACATTTCAAGGGGGGGCCGGAGGTAGCCATTCCTCGGGATCTCCGGCCGGAAAGAAGTGGGGAGTGTGTTGGCCGTACAATGAGGGGGCCTGTAAATTTGGGGGAACATGTAAATTTAAACATGAATGCTCAGGTTGCGGGGGGGGCCACACACTCGCCAGATGTTTTAAAAAGGGCAAGCGGGCTGGAGACTTTGGGCATAAGAGGGACGACGCCGGTGATTTGGGAAAGGATGCAGCCTTTCCTAAATAGGTACCCGGATAGAGCGGCGGCGTTATTGTTGAGCAAGGGGTTCAAGGAGGGTTTCAAGATACCATGCTCATTGTCAGCGGTTCCACCGCTGGCCAGAAACTTGAAATCTGCCTTGCAACACCCTGAAGTAGTGGCTGAGAAACTGGCCAAAGAAGTGGGGTTGGGCAGGATGGCGGGACCATTTGAGGTCAAGCCGTTGGAAGATTTGGTAGTGTCCCCGTTAGGGGTGGTACCCAAGAAAGAGCTGAATAAGTTTAGGCTCATTCATCATTTATCGTTTCCCAAAGGGGGTTCGGTCAATGATTTTATAGACCCGGAAGCGTGCACGGTATCGTACACGTCATTTGATGCCGCGGTACGTTGGGTGAGGAGGTATGGAAGGGGAGCGCTTATGGCGAAATCTGACGTGGAGGCAGCATTTCGGCTCTTACCAGTGCATCCGGAGAGTTTTCGGTTGTTGGGATGTTGTTGGGAGGAAAAGTTTTACGTTGATCGGTGTCTACCGATGGGGTGTTCCATTTCTTGCGCCATGTTCGAGGCGTTTAGTTCCTTTTTGGAATGGGTAGTGAGGGATGTTACAGGGATTGATTCCGTCATCCACTACTTGGATGATTTTTTGTGCGTGGGTCCTCCGGCTTCCAATGTGTGTGCGATATTGTTGTCCACGTTGCAGCACATTGCGGACAAATTTCGGGTGCCGTTGGCAGCCGATAAAACGGAGGGCCCGCGTACAGAGTTGAGTTTTCTAGGCATAGTGATAGATTCCATGGCCATGGAATGTAGGTTGCCGGAAGAAAAGGTAGTGGATCTGAGGAATTTGGTGGAAAAAACCTATGGGTGTAAAAAGGTTCAGTTGCGCACGCTACAATCCTTGTTGGGGAAGTTAAATTTCGCGTGTAGAATTATTCCTATGGGGAGGATATTTTGTAGACGGTTGTCGGCAGCGACTAGGGGTGTGAGGGCGCCCACGCATTTCATTAGGTTGAACAAGGAGCATAAAGAGGATCTACGGATATGGGATCAGTTCCTAGAAGGGTACAACGGTAGGGCTGTTTGGATGTCAGGACCGGTAAGTAACTTCGATGTGGAGTTGGTGACAGACGCCGCGGGATCTACAGGCTATGGGGCTTTCTTTCAGGGACAATGGAGCGCGGAACCATGGCCGCAGTCGTGGGTGGAGCTAGGTTTTCAGAAAAACCTGGTACTCCTGGAACTGTTCCCGGTGGTTCTGGCGTTAGAGTTGTGGGGCGAATCTTGCAGGAACCTCAAGTTGAGGTTGAATTGCGACAATATGGGGGTGGTACAGGTGATCAACAACATGTCGGCAGCTTCACCGCCGGTCATACGGTTGATGCGGCAGCTGGTGCTGCGGTGCATGCGGTTGAACATCTTTCTGTATGCTGTTCATATTCCGGGTAGAGAGAACACGTTGGCTGATGCCTTGTCTCGCTTTCAGTGGGACAAGTTCAGGGAGCTGGCACCGGCAGCACGAGCGGAGGGTGTTCCATGCCCGGGCTGGATGTGGGAGTTAGCATTGGAACCACGGCGGATTGGATCCGGAGGTCTGTAAGTGAATCAACATGGTCTGCATACTCCAAGGTGTGGAGGGAATGGACTGACCTGCAGTCCGTAGCAAAGTCCGGGGGGGAGGATCCGGGGGACAGGTTATTATTACTTGATCTGGTGGCAAGGGACATGGAAGGTGGAAAGTCAGTATCTGCGATTGAAAAGAGAATGGCGGGGCTCGCGTTTTGGTTCAAATTGAGGAGAAAGGAAGACGTGACAAAGGACTTCTGGGTGAAGCAGGCCATTAAGGGGTATAGGAAATCGCATAAGAGTAAGGATAAGCGGCGCCCTATCACATTTAATAACTTAGTGGACATAAGGGGGCAGCTTATGGGGGTGTGCCAATCGGGATACGAGGTGTGCTTGTTTTTAGCAGCGTTTGCTTTAGCATTCTTTGGGGCATTCAGGATTGGGGAGTTGGTCAGCCCCTCAAAAAAGGTGGCGGGTGGTTTGTTGGTTCAGGATGTGGAATTGAAGGACGATAGGATCAAGGTCAGGTTGAGAAGATCAAAAACGGACCAAGGTGGAAAAGGGACGCAGGTGAGTTTGTACGCAATACAAGGTTGTGGAGTTTGCCCGGTGCTGACGGTGACAAAGTTTATGACAAAAAGACCGGGGGGGAAGGGCCATTGTTATTACATGAGGATGGACAGTACTTATCCAGATTTCAATTCGTAGCAGTGCTGCGAAAGTGTTTGGGGGGGTTGGGTTTGGACAGTCACGCCTACGCCTCACACTCCTTCCGTATTGGGGCAGCTACAGAAGCTGCCAGGTACGGGTTGGATGAGGTGGATGTGCAAAAGTTGGGGAGATGGGAATCGCAGCGGTTCCGCAGTTATATTCGGCCACAGTTGGTGTATGAATAAAAAAAAAAAAAAAAAAAAAAAAAAATGTTTAAGTTTGGGGTGAGTCGGGGGGCAGTTCGGGGGGTACAGCATAAAGTTGAATTATTGTGTGGGTTGTGTTGGTAATGCTGTGCTTGTTATTACAGATGCGGGGCGACAGCTCCTCGTATGGATCCTCGGGCATTCGTACGTGTGCTGGGGTGCCAGGAGGGGGGACGTGAGACCAGGTGGGAGACAGCTGGGTATCTCCAGGAGGGAGGCAGTTATCCGGTGGTTAGGTAGGCCGGGCATGATGTGGGGCAGGGTGGTGCCGGAGGTGGAGAGATACGCTTGGTTGGATCGACCACCGGATGTGCTGGTCATTCATGCCGGCGGCAATGATTTGGGGGTTAGGACGGTGAGGGACTTAATAGCGGATATTAAGGCAGACATTATGTTTCTCCGCGCCACTTTCCCTGGGACCATGTTGATATGGTCCGATATGGTGGCAAGAACGTCGTGGCGCATGGCCAGATCCGTGTACAGGCTGAACAAAGCCCGGATCAGGGTTAATAAAGTGGTGGGACGGTTTCTAGCATGGCAAGGTGGCCTGGTAATTCGCCACCGGGAGTTGGAGGTTAACGTGGGGATGTATCTGAGACGGGATGGTGTACATCTGACAGATGTGGGGATAGACCTATGGTCATTGGGATTGCAGGAGGGGATCCAGGCGGCCCTGCGGGTGTGGAGGTGCCATCAAGGGTGAGGGGTCTCCCTTTTCAGGCTGTGGCGTTGTTTATTTTGTTGGTCAGTGACGGCAGCTGTTATAGAGGTGGTAAGTGTGTGGGGGGCTCATCAATAGATGGCCCCTCCTTGTTACATCAAACGTTGTTGATGTTTATGGTTATCGTGCACTGCGGGAATGTTGGTTATCAGGGTGGTACGGTTGAGACCCAAGGGTTTCTTTATCTCCCGCAGTGCCCCCTGTTGTTGATATCAGTGATATCTGGTTTGTGCTTTAAGCACTGTTTGCTCCGTCACTGACCAATAAATATGGGGGTTTTAACCTGTTTTGTTTTATTTTCAGCAGGGGTCTGAAAGGGTTAATGTTATTGGTGTTATTTATGTTATTTATGTTTTATTTATTTTAATAAGAAAATTGGAGTTCTTATTTGGTATTTTGGTATTTTTAATAAATTAGCTGTTATGGCCATTTAACTCCATAACTGGTGTGGTCTCTTATTTATTAAGTAAGAAAATATATGGAGTAAGATGGTTCCAGCTAAGTGGGTCATATCTGGGCTACACTAGTCAAGAAAGGACCGTAGTGCAGTGGACAGAAGGGGAACTTAATGGAGGGCCGTCCATGACAGTGTGTCAAGTAAGACACACTCCGGACAGTAAACAGTTAACAGGGCAGGGGAGGGCCCTGTAATGTACAAGGGGGGAGCGGCCTTATAAAAGGGAGGGGCGGAGCTAGCCAGGCAGTGCGGGAGCGTCGAGACACGAGGAGGCAGGTTTTTCCCACCCACCCTTCCCTTGTTTTCTTAGGTATTACGTTATTGGATGTGTTAATGTTTTTATTGTCGTTTCAGGTCACGGGAAGAGTTTTTGTTTTCGTCATGACAGCTTAAAGGGGTTGGCGTTGTTTATTTTGTTGGTCAGTGACGGCAGCTGTTATAGAGGTGGTAAGTGTGTGGGGGGCTCATCAATAGATGGCCCCTCCTTGTTACATCAAACGTTGTTGATGTTTATGGTTATCGTGCACTGCGGGAATGTTGGTTATCAGGGTGGTACGGTTGAGACCCAAGGGTTTCTTTATCTCCCGCAGTGCCCCCTGTTGTTGATATCAGTGATATCTGGTTTGTGCTTTAAGCACTGTTTGCTCCGTCACTGACCAATAAATATGGGGGTTTTAACCTGTTTTGTTTTATTTTCAGCAGGGGTCTGAAAGGGTTAATGTTATTGGTGTTATTTATGTTATTTATGTTTTATTTATTTTAATAAGAAAATTGGAGTTCTTATTTGGTATTTTGGTATTTTTAATAAATTAGCTGTTATGGCCATTTAACTCCATAACTGGTGTGGTCTCTTATTTATTAAGTAAGAAAATATATGGAGTAAGATGGTTCCAGCTAAGTGGGTCATATCTGGGCTACACTAGTCATGTAAAATCATATACAGATTTACACATTTTATTTCAATTTTTTTCTACTTAATCTGAACAATCTTGAAGTGTGTACACTTACTTTGTAAAGATCCCCTTCCTTGAATTCTGTCACATGTATTCTCTATGCTCTGTGCGTATGCACTGCTGTGTACCACATTTAACAGAGCCCGCCTTCTGAACTACAGAGGTGCTGGAGAGAGGAGTTTCAGGAGGGGGAGTCAGTACAGGAATCATACATGCAGCAAGGTACCATGGGATATGTACTCTTTAGAAACTGAAAGTAAACAGCAGAGGAGAAGCTACAAAAACATGCAGGGAAGCCAGGAATATGTTTAAAGAGATGGCCAGTAGACACGCAGCACTCACAACATGATAGAGATTTTTCAAAAAAAGCTTATATTGGTGTGTCAAAAATAAACATTGTTTGTATTTCTCCAGACTGTGCGGGACTGTCCCGCCTTTTGAGCAGAGTCCCGAGGTCCCGTGTGCAGGGGCTGAGTCCCACAAAGTCTCTGCCCCTGTACATTGCGCTCACAATGACAATGCATTCATATACAAATTGCCATGGAATTTGCATTGGAATACAATCAGCGGCATATGATTATCATATAAATGACCTCAGCTATAGTGGCTCCTTCATGTTCAAATCCTATCTGTGGCTCATTCATATGCAAAGTGGAGGGATACTACTCCTCTATTCCTGTCATATACACATATCACTGCCACTACACATACTGTATGATCCCCAGCAACTAGTGAGTGGTTTTAAGGTAAAAGGGGCCTGTGCTGGAGTTGGTCTGTACTGTGGGGTGGTCTGGGGGTCTGTATTAAGGGTCCATTATGAGGAGGTGGACTGCACTAAGGAGACAATCTGTACAGAGGAGGTGATCTGTATACTAAGAAGGTGGCCTTTACTGAGGAGAGGAGGTGGTCTGTTCTGGTGGTCTGTACTGAGGAGATGGTCTGTTTTAGTGGTCTCTACTGAGAAGGTGGTCTGTTCTGGTGATTGGTACTGAAGAGGAGGGCTGTACTGAGGAGGGGGTCTGCACAGAAGGGCATACTAAGGAGGTGGTCTCTATTGGGGGTCTGTACTAAGAAGGTGGCATTTACTGAGGAGAGGAGGTGGTCTGTTCTGGTGGTCTGTACTGAGGAGGTGGTATGTTCTAGTGGTCTCTACTGAGAAGGTGGTCTGTTCTGGTGATCGGTACTGAAGAGGAGGGCTGTACTGAGGAGGGGGTCTGCACAGAAGGGCATACTAAAGAGGGGGTCTCTATTGGGGTCTGTACTAAGAAGGTGGCCTTTACTGAGGAGAGGAGGTGGTCTGTTGTGGTGGTCTGTACTGAGGAGGTGGTCTGTTCTAGTGGTTTGTATTGATGAGGTGGTCTGTTCTGGTGATCTGTACTGAGGAGGGGGTTTGTACTGAGGAGGGGGTCTGCACTGGGGGTCTTACTGAGGAGGGGGGTCTGTACTGGCCACACCCACTCCCACAACACAAGCTGAATTCCTCCCCTTTACAAATTGCCCCTCTTTGTCAAATTCAAAAGTTGGAAGGTATGCTATTACAATGCTGGTGTACTAAAATTGGTGTATATGTTGTGACTGAGGAACTCCTTTAAATATCATAAAAAAAACATTATCTGTCTAAAAAAAAGATAAAATTCAATTGTGTACAGTATTGCTCGATGGAGTAATTGTCAGCCAAACCATCACAGCACTGAAAACTGAATATTTCCTGGTAAGGAAGGATTAAGGCTAGCTCTGAAGTGTTTAGACTGACCCTTTTAAACGGGGTCATTTGTACACAGTGTTCAAGCTATAAAAGAACTAGTGAATCTAAGTAGATGCACAATATTTGTACATTCTTGGACTTGTAAAGTGTGTACATAATACTAAACCTTCTTTTCTCCACGTGCTACCATGCAAGAGTTAGAAGACCAACGTCAAATTCCTTGCCGAACTTCACACTAGACGTTTGTCCTCTATCTACTCCACCACCTCCCCTTCCCCGCATCCCCCCTCTCCTTCCTATACTTTCCTCCTATCCTAGGAAAAATTACTAACCAAAGGTAGTGTAATCTTTTCTTCATGACTGTTCATTTCTTGTGCAAATGTTACTCTGTCAACTGCACCCATGTTTATCTTAATAAAATATATTTGAAAAAAAAAAAAGAACAGACTCTAGATTTACCTTTCCGGTAGCCTGTGGGTTGAAACACTGCCACTTCACTGCTCCCCGGGTGCTGCATGAATTTCACACTTTCAGGTGTGTAGTACCTGCTCCCCTATGGCCCTCTGTGATTGTGACAGCTCATTCGTCACAAAAAATATGTATAAGCCAATAGAAAGAACAACAATGTGCAGCTGGTGTAGCAGGTATTTGACACGCATGGGGGGTCGAATACTGGCTGTGCTCGGGAAGCCGTGAAGCAGTAGCATTTTAACAAGTAGCCTGCCGGAAAGGTAAATATATCGTATTTTATATAGCATGGGCATTGTGTACAAGTGATCCTGTAATGACAGGGTCAATTTAAGCAAGAAGTAGATTTAATAGAGAAAATATGAATTCAAGGTGATGACTATACATCAAGTATAACTAAAGATTAGAACTACTGTCAGGTCTTTATTGCTGTCTGTTAGGGCTTGTTCACACATGAGGTCAGGGGGCGACAAAAGCAGATGGTTGACCTACGGTTTTACAGCCTCCCGACCATCCGCCTAAACACTTACATGCAGCCACATCCAAATTTAAACAGCATGTAATTTTCAGTGTGCAGCTCTATGGGGCCACACCGGAACAGCACCACATTTTTGGCTTTAGATGAGTCCCTTGCATACTGGAAAGCCAAGTAAAATAAAATGAAACAAAGAACTACATTTTACTTTTTACGTGTTGATAACGATAGATCAACGATAGATCAAGGTGTTCTCATTTATTGAGGAAATTCAAATTATTTTGATTGCTTGTAATGGTAGCAGGAAAAAATGTCTTAGAGACTTTACAGTCATAATGTCTTTTTCTTCCTCTGTAGTAATGTGTACCATAATTCTAAAAGTCTTTATCTTTGGTTCCCTATTCCTAAATTGCCATATTTATTTGTAGACTCCTGAAGACTGGAAGCATTAAAACCTGCAGAGCGATATTTTTTGGACAATTAGGCGCATTGGGTTGTGCTGAAAACTAAATTATCCAGCATTCCTTTTAAACACCCGCTTTGACAAAGCGGTTTTCCTCTCAAGGGCAATGAGTGGTGAAATGCTGTTAAATTTATTTTTTTCCCAGTGTCTCTGATCTAACCGTTTCCCTGTGTGGCACTCTAGAGCCTAAATGGAGATGGCTAGATGTGCAATGTGTTAGGACAACAGTTAATCATTTCTGGGGTGCAAGGACACAGACACATTGTAGACGTGTTCTGTAATGGATGCAAATCAGCTGTACACTTTAGTGTGCCATTCACCGAGAGGACTGTGACTATGGCAACCTACTGTCTGCATAAGTATTAGGGGAATTGTGTGCCATTCAAGTAACCATCAATTATTATCTGCAGAAGTCAGCAAAAGTAAATAAAATCAATAAATTAACTTCATTGCTAGAGATAAGCGTAACGATTTCTGCAAAATAAATTTTGCACCGTAACTGATGAGATTGAGAGATTTTGCCAAGGCGGAAAACTCTTATATTCTCTAATTATTCTGATTAGGCGAAACCCATTTGTCTCTATTTAAAATATTTTTTGGGAGGTATTTAAGGTTGTTATTCTATTTCATTTAGTGCTTTTTTTTTTTTTTTTTTTTCGTGTGTATTTGATATTTGTGTACTCTTGCTTTCATTTTTAACTCATTTTTTTAAGTGTAATAATGAGGCTAAAAAGAGGAAGTTTTTGGCTCAACAACAGGTCCAGTATACTGTATGTAATGGATCATCCATTACCCACATAGGCCTTTTAAAGCCCATTGCATCCTTAGGCTAAGAGCACATGGGCAATTTTGTAACAGCGCGATCATGCTACTAAAAATTGCTAGATATTAGTTACTGGTAGTAGCATTCAGCCTGTACTCAGATGGAAAACATGGCCACCTATAGAGTGAGGTGTACAAGTAGCATGTAATAGCGTGATGGATACACACACAGCTTGGCTAAGTTGGGAGTCAGCCCACACATGTGCAAGCGGCTTCCTAAGGTGACACACTCAGAGGAGGAGGAGCCTGGAGCGCTGGCAGGGAACCCTAGAAGAGGAGGTTGGGAGCTGCTCTGTGCAATACTACTGCACAGAGCAGGTAAGTATAACATGTTTATTATTTTAAGAAAAAAAATTACTTTACAATCACTTTAAAGCTGAACTCTGGACATAACAAATGTAACAGTAATAACTGACTTGGCTTAACAGAGTTTCACTATCATGCTTGTAGCAATACCATACCTCCCAAGTTTTTGAGATGGGAACGAGGAACACTTATTAGCAAAAGTATGTAGACATAGGACCAGGGGCGTTGCTAGGTCTGCAAAAGATCTGGGGCTAGAGCCCATAGCAGCGGTCACCAACCTTTTTGCAGGCCGGGGGGGGGTTGGGTGCACGCTGGTGGTAAGCAATGTGTTGCTGGTGTTGGCGTTTCAATCATTATGGCACCGGGGTTGATATGGTGTCAGGGTAATTGAAGCGCATTGTTTATATTGTTACAGTCTAATATATAATGAAGTGGTTCAACTGACAATAATGCAGAATCAGTGGGAGCCGTGGGCGTGTCACATCTCCTGCCACCAGATACAGAATGTCACTTGCCACCGTCGCCTGTCCCCAGATGCAGCTTTTTAACTTGCCACCGTCACCTGCCACTAGATGTGGATTGTCACTTGCCATGTCGCCTGCCACCAGATGTGGATTGTTACTTGCCACATCACCTGCCACCATTTGAAAATTGCCACGTCACCTGCCACCATTTGTGGATTGTCACTTGCCACGTCACCTGCCACCATTTGCAGATTGTCACTTGCCACATCACCTGCCACCATTTTCATATTGTCACTTGCCACGTCACCTGCCACCATTTGCAGATTGTCACTTGCCACATCACTTGTCACATCACCTGCCATTTGCAGGTTGTCACTTGTCACGTCACTTTCCACCATTAGCAGATTGTCACTTGCCACGTCACCTGCCACCTGATGAGGATTGTCACTTGCCAGTTCACCTGCCTCCATTTGCAGACTGTCACTTGCCACGTCACCTGTCACCATTAGCAGACTGTCACTTGCCACGTCACCTGCCACTAGATGTGGGTTGTCACTTGCCACTAAATGTGCATTGCCGCTGCATTGGTAGCAGGCTGGCAGAACTGGTTCTTTTAGTGAGGGCAGGAGAGCGAAAATACGGGGTGGGCAGTGAGAGATCATGTAATCTCTCTGCTCCCTGCCACACCTCTCTCTGCCCCCCCCCCCGCCGCACATCGCTCCCACATTGAAGTTGCCTGGCTGTGAGGTGGGCAGTGAGAGATCAAAAATTATTAGTTAAACACACCCCCTGCCATGCCCCCTAAAAGAGAATTATACAAAAAAAAATATTAGTTAAACTCGCTTTTTTTAAAGTGCTTGAATTCATTTCCTCTTTACACAACCAGTCACCACTGTCCCCTCTCTTTGAGCAGACAACCAGTCATAAAACAGCTCTGCTGTAGTTTGGGCTTGCAGACAATATTTTGCTATGTAATGCTGGTCTTGTGATCAACTTTTTCTCTGCCTTAGATACCAATAGACATCAATAGACGTATTCTATCCAAAACTAAAACAAGATTTATACTATAAATACATTTTAATAATATGGCAAAAGCTAGCTTTCAGTTTAGCTCAATATAGATGCTTTTGTATACCACCATACAGTCTTGAAGTTCATGTTCCAGTCAAAGTCCTTCAGTCACCACTGAAATAGTAGAGGTAAATAGCCACAGACTTTGAAGCAAGAAATGGACAAATTGATACCTACAATTAAGTAGCTGGGCCAAATTTATTATTGTTTTTCTACTACAGTTTTACCGTAAATTCTTGCTTTGCATCTTTAGCTTTCATCCTTACCTTTTTTCCATTAATTCAAGGTGAAAAATACAATTATGTCTCTTGCGGTTTATTGCAAAGCCAAATAAAATAAAATAAAATGAAACAAGCAAATAATGTAATTGCAAGTTTTATGTGTTGATAGCAATAGCTATCAAGGTGTTCTCAATTATGGAGGAAATACTAATTATTTTGATTGCCTGTTTTTCAATGGCAGCAGGCGAGAATGTCTCTATACACCCATAATCTGTTTCTTCCTCTAAAGAAATGTGTGCAGCGTTTTGAAATGGCTTTTATATATCTTATATCTGAGTTGCCTCTCATTTTTATCCCATACAGGGAGAAATGGGGAGCTCACAGGTTGGAGCTTACAATAAAGATGGATACAAATAAGATGATTAGTGTAAATCAGGTATTGCGTCACCCGGGGAATATCTGTGTAATAAATGATATTCCTCTGTCTCTCAGTTTATTTCATGAAGAAGTGTAAAAATTCAGTTCACATGTTGTAAACAGAATATGTTATCTCTCTTTATTTACCTCTTTTAGAGCCAAATGGGAGCACCCAGTATGTGTCTGTTAGCACACCAGAGGTATGCTTGATTCACTCTCTGTCATCATACAGGATGACCAGTCATGATAGGATCTATGCAAGAATGCAAACATTCTTTCTTAATTTAGTATAATTGTCAAGAATTACTTGAATAATTAAGCTCATTAACAAAAATGTAATATATTACAGATCTCTAGTCCTTAGATGTGGTGACTACATTCATTTTCATTTTTCAAAATTTTAAGCAAATACAGAAAATACCCATTGATCTTGCCAGAAATGCAGTGTCCCTGTCACTCACTGTGAGCTAAACTGGAAACAAAAATAATGGTATTTCCCTTCTGTAAACTACTAATCCACCACCCCCACTGTAGTCAAGATGAACAAAGGCAATCCTGTTTGAAGTCCAACCTGTGTGACAATCATAGCTCCCTACATACATACAGTGGAGGTGTCAGGATCACTTAGTGCTCCTGTTCTTCATTCCAGCATCCAGGGTTTTGGCTATGGCACTCTTCTTGTCTGTCTGTCCACCTGCAGGCTGATTAATGTGATCAGTCTCTGGGTGTAAACCAAGCCTGTTATAAGCCAGCTCAAACCTCATTTGGGTGCTTGTGATAGAGATTGATATGTGTGCTGTTCCTGATCAAGCTCCCTGTCTGCCTTGCTTTGCTAGTTTGGATTTCCCTGTATATGACTTTGGACCAGAATATTAGACTCTTTCTTGAACTCCTTCTGCCTTTTACCTGGACTGTCATAGAACCACGTTATCTGTCTGCTAACCGCAAGTATCTACCGTATTTTTCACTCCATCAGACGCACCCCCCCCCCCCCCAAAAAAATATGGGGGAAAATCCCTGTGCGTCTTATGGAGCAAATACTGACCCCCCTCTCCCACCACCACCATGTTAGAATACCGGGGGCCCGTCTCCCGCGAGCACTGAGCGATCCTGTCATCCTGAGCCTGTCATCTTGTATTCGGCTTTGCCTGTGACAGACAAAAGACAGAGCAGGCCGAATGGAGTGGCGCCGACTTGGGTTGCTCTGTCGGATGTGATGACTTCCTCGCCAGGCACAGGTAAGGCTGCATTGTATGGCACAGGCAGACCGCATTGTATGGCACAGACAGGCTGCATTGTATGGCACAGACAGGCTGCATTGTATGACACAGGCAGGCTGCATTGTATGGCACAGGTCAGGCTGCATTGTATGGCACTGGTCAAGCTGCATTTAATTGGCACTGGTAAGGCTGCATTGTGTGGCACAGGTTAGGCTGCATTTAATTGGCACTGGTCAGGCTGTATTTCATGGGCAATGGTAAATATTTTAGTACACCATTTGGCTCAGAATATTTTTTTTCTTGTTTTCCCCCGTCTTATGGTCAGGTACATCTTATGGAGTGAAAAATACGGTATTTGCTTTGCTCAGTTCGCATCTGCCCTGGTGTGGTGGCCAGGCACTATAGCATTGTGTATAAGTCCTGGGGGGAACCGAGTAACGGTAGGCCTGCTTGCCTTATGGGAAAGGGGGCTGCTACAGGTGAAGAACACAGTAGCCAGCTATAGTGTATGACCATCTTCATTGGGGTAGATGTCACAGGAAGATGGAGCATACCCAGGTGTGACTGATTCTCTTCAAATGAAACTAAATTACTGCAACAGTTTTTGTTTATAGCAAAAGCTAATCCTGGACCAGGAAAGCCTAATTTTTTTTTACTGAAGTTTATATATACGTGCAAAATAGTTGTACATACTCAGATGACTTTTGTCAACTATGACATATCATGTAAGAATACATAACTGAGTTGAGATATAAGAATAAAGAAAAGAATGGAGAATGGGACATACTTATTGCATTTGACACCCAATGCTACTTTTTACAAGATCATTATTTTCAGCAGAAATAGTAAATTGGAATTAATACTAATCATGTTCAGAAAAGAAAAGCAATTGGTACAAGCTTTAGTGTTCCCTCACAGTGGTGCTCAATGGAGAAACACCTGCTTATACTCGTGGTCAGTTGAGGCTTGCCCTTTTATATTGGTGGTCAGGGAAATGCACCCATTGCCCCCCCCCCCCCCACACCCATACATAGATAGTAAGTGAAATCTCTGCATACATCGGTGGTCAAAAAAATGCCTCCATACATCGGTGGTGTGTAAATTGCCATAGAACCAATATGTCAAAGGAAGGGTGATGTATACCATAATTAAGAAAAAAAACACTGTAGGAGATATCATCCCCATAACCAAGTAATACACCAAAACATAGAAAGATAAAGGGCTATATACCTCCAATAGTAGTCTAGTACAGAAAAACAATCCAAATAAAATACATTTATTGCAAAATATCATAAAATACCACTGTATAGGGCATTAAAATTACATCTTATTGTATATAGTACATGTGCATTTGGAATAGATAAGGACAAGAAATATATTGATGAATACTCAAAAGAAAGTGAAATTCAAATACTTTGGCCACCTAATGCGAAGAGATAATGCTTTTTACAAGATAATGATCTTGTAAAAAGCAGCATTGGGTGTCAAATACAATACGTATGTCCCATTCTCCATTCTTTTATTTATTCTTATATCATGGAAAACATGGAAGGAAAAAATGAGAAGAGGGTGACAGAAAACAAGATGGATAGATAGCATCATTGAAACAATGAACATAAAAATAAGCAAGCTCCGGGAGGCAGTGGAGGACAGAAAAGCCTGGCGAGCTATGGTCCATGAGGTCACGAAGATTCGGACACGACTAAACGACTGAACAACAACAACATTGATGAATCTTGACATTTTGTTTTGACACAATGCACAGAGATGAAAGGTCTATGCGTTTTGCGGAACAAACCCGCCTCTTCAGGACTTCTCTAATCTGAAATGGAGGATTCAGCCTGTCCTGCGGTCGCCAATTCAGAAGAGGCTCTAGGCAACAAAAGGCAGTCAAACACAAGCTCCCCCGGCCCATGGGAGGCCCACACCATGCACCACTAAGGTACACTTAGGAAAGGCTCAGCTAGCTATCATTTACAAAACATGGATTCAACAATCCACAATGACTTATGGTCCATACAATGCGTAAAATGTCCCCATTCATCTGTGGTGTGTAAAGTGCCCCAATGCATTGGCATCAAGTGAAATGCCTCCATACATTAGTGGTGTGTAAAGTGCCTCCATATATTGGCAGTAAGTGAAACACCCCCATATCTTGGTGGTGAGTGAAATGCCCCCATACACTGGTGGAGAATAACATTTCCCCATAATTTCAAAATCACTAAAATGCCCCCATACATTGGTGGTGTGCAAAGTGCCCCCATACATTGGCAGTGAGTGACATGCCCCGTACATTAACAATCAAAAACTGTGCCATGCAAAAGACATGTAGAACATCCATTTCACTTTAATTTAATTTAATTTTGTTTGTACTGGAGTATCACACAAATTAACTTTAATCAATGCCCCCGTACATTGGTGTTGAGTGAAATGGCCCCTATACATTGGTGGTCAGTGAAATGCCCCCATACATTGGTGGCCAGTGAAATTCCCACATATATTGGTGGCCAGTGAAATTCCCGCATACATTGGTGGCAGTGAAATTCCCACATACATTGGTGGCAGTGAAATTCCCACATACATTGGTGGCCAGTGAAATTCCCACATACATTGGTGGCCAGTGAAATTCCCACATACATTGGTGGCCAGTGAAATTCCCACATACATTGGTGGCAGTGAAATTCCCACATACATTGGTGGCCAATGAAATACCCACATACATTGATGGTCAGTAAAATGCCCTCATACATTGCTAGTCACTGAAATCCTGGAAAAGCCATAATAATGAAAAACTTTGAATATAACACACAAAAATATAGTGTATTCTTGATTTTAATGGGGTCATTTCATTTTTCGAATTTTTCACTAAGCATCCTTAGACGCTCATGCCTCAGTGTATAATTTTAAAAGCTATTCAGTGCTGTCTCTCATTTTGCATTCTGTATCTTTTGCTTTGCATATCTAAATATGTAAATAAAATGTTGAAGCAAACAAAAAAAAACGTCCATCACTGCAGACGAATTGCTCATGCTCACACTCCATTAAACAGCAAACCACCTAACTCAGCTGGGACTGCTTGTTCTACTGTAAAAGAGGTTCTTAAGATAGGTTTGTACTACAGGGTCTATTTACCTATCCTGTATTGACATGACCTGTCTGTATCACTTAGAGTGAGCAATATACACTTAGCATAGCATGTTTTGATTTGCACACTTTGACAGTCATGTCAGAGAGTGGTATTTTTGATTTTCTCTAAAAAGTATCTGAGTAAAACTAATTCCATTGTCAAAATCCTTCTGAAAATGATAATTGCCTCAGTGCTCTTTGTCACTGTCTTAGAAGCATGTAGCTAGTAAAGTCTCAGGAAAGTCAGAACTATTCAGCATGCATGTTCTAGGATTGTGACTAAATACTGAAAAATCAACTCAAACCAAAACATATTATTTTGTTTTTAATATTGAAGGGGCTTTTACTGTCATGTAAAATTTCCTCAACAGGGACACAAATACAAAAACACACTTTTAGTAGATCGAAAGGTTAAAACTTCTAACAGTTTTTGAATTGCTCAGTTTACTTTCTTCTCTTAGTGTCGACCATGCCCCTCATTTCTTGTACAGGCATCACAGGGACTGGAAGTAAGTGAAAATATCCTCAATGGAGTCACAAACAGAAATAAAAAAATAAAACAGAAAGACGTTTTAATTCTTCCCATTTTATCGAAGGAAATGCTGGTGATAAGCTGGTCATACATGGATTTTTTTCAACTTTTCATCTATTAAATCTTCTGCCCTTGTTGTTTTAACTTTGGATAGTAAAACATTTTTTTTCTGCTAGTAAATACCTTATACAGCCCACTTCCAGTTTCTTGTCTAGTAAAAAGCTTAGGCTTATGACATCATGCACAGCTCTCTCTCTCTCACTCTTGTGAGAGTTTGCCAGAAAGGGAGGGGGGGTGAGTCATAAGAGGGCCAATGAGAGCTGCAGAGCTGGAGGTGTGTCTCTGTGTAAATACAGGAAGTGAACAGGCAACAGCTTCATCTGCCCACAGTTGAAATGGTTTCAGCCAAACTCCGTGGATTGAGATTTCTGCAGCATATTTGGCAAGTACAGAATCACAGTTTGTATAAAATAATATTCAAAGTAGTTGGATGGAAGCTTCAGAATGGAAAAGACGTTTTTATTATAAACTATGTGAGCGTACTGCAGTTCCTCTTTAATCTACGTAGAGGATTCTTTACTGTCAGAGCGGTAATGATGTGGAATTTTCTTCCACAAGCAGTGGTATCAGCAGGGAGCATCGATAGTTTAAAAAAAAAACTATTAGATTGGCATCTTAATGATCACAAGATACAGGGATATACAATTTATTATTGATATACACACATACACACCCACATAGGTTGAAATGAATGGACTGGTGTCTTTTTTCAGCCTTACCGACTATGTAACTATATAACAAAAAATTGAATTTTTAATGTGCACCATCGGATTTGCGTTGGAGTTGCATCACCTTAGTACCCTGGGGTAGTATTCCAAATGAGTGGCACCACAACACATTAATGGATGTATCATGCAGTGCAGTTACACGTGCACTATCACAGTACACTGCAAAGCAAAGTTGTGATTTGGCCTCTGATGTCATGACTGTAGCAAGGGATGGAGGAAACACCCCATCAAGGCTTCCGACAACAATGCAGACCTAGCAGTGGATAGTAACTGACACATTCAGGAAAGAAAAGAAAAGATAACTGTGTGAAGTTGCCTTTGAATTTTTAAACTATCTTCATACTTTTATATAAATATATAATTTATTATAATGTATTGGATTATATACAGTATATATATTGTAACATTATGAAAGGCGAGGTGATTGCTGGATGTTATGTTTTACCTCGCATGCATTCATTTGCAGGAAACTATGGTGAAATCAGTTCCAGGTTTTACCAGCCACCTTGTCAGGGTCGGTTCTGGACCAGATTTTGGGGTCCACTTGTGTCCACCAACAGGTGGTATAAATAACGCAGGACTGGAGAAAAAAATTGCTCTTGGCCTGGGACTCTGGGAAGCTGAGAGAGAGCTACCGATGTGATGTATGCTTTTGTGAGAGACAGAAAAAAGGTTTGCATTGTGGGTGACTAGAAGAAGCCCTTCACCTGTGACGTAGGATCCTGAACTGTTTAGTTAGAGCCTGCATGGCGAGGATTTATTTTCTGTTTTGGTTATTTGATTTTCATGCAACCTTTTAAAAATAAAACTGGCTATAAGTCCAATTTTAAGAAAACCTGCTGTTTAGACTAACCTTTTTCCCAGGGTAGCTGATCCCCATTGAGCTAACCCCCCCACATATTGTGGATTTTCAGCGGGCATCTTCACGAACAAGTGGAAAGATGAGGATGTGTTAAAAGCCCTGCTGCAGGCCACTGCAACCCAGCAGGAAACCAACCGCTAGATACACATATACATATACACACTCTATTTTTATTATTATTATTATAATTTTATATTTTAAATATATATTACAGTACATGTTGCGTTATATTATATTAAGCGTTAATTGAGATAAATACAGTAAGTAATGAATATCTGATAGTCAGTGGTAAAGCCATGAAAAAACATCATCCTAAATACAGGAAAATCTATTTCTATATTTTGCTTCTTGTAAAGGTTATGTTTGGAACAATGATTTTGAGTAAGGGCCCGCCTTCATTCATGGGCCCTGTGCATCTACCCAGATATCTCTTGCTATAGTACTCTGCTATGTAATGCATGGATGCAAATTTATGCATATCAGATGTGCAGCAGACAGTTTTACTAGCGTGGTGGCACTCAGAAAAATTTGGATCCGGTCTATCAGACATTACAATAACCATTAATTGTGTTGGTGTGGCATATAGAATGTAGCAGAATTTAATAATTAGTACTCCAGCAGCAAGGCTACACTTTTTCCTTGTAATAAATCTAAACATCCATTAACCTTTATGGTGCTGTCTACGTGATCTGTTTTAGCAACAATGTCAGTCCCTTAAACAGATCTCTAAAGTATTAGAAAGACTGGGCATGATGCCCTGTTGGACGTGTGCAGTAATAGTTATCAGCCGACAAAAGCTAGAACTCTGGCACTTGCTTGCTTTTGCAGAAAGACAAGCTGAATCTCTGGTCTATACTGCAAATAAAACAACAATCTCCGCTAAAAATTACCATCAAATAGAAGAACATTGTGTGCTCAGCTTTAGAGTACCAAGAAGATATAATCTGCAACCTTTAGGTCAAATGGAATAACAATTTAAAATATATGCAAATCCAATCACTAAAATCTTATATATGCTTTATCAAGTGAATATCATTTCAAAAATGATTTACAATATTTAAACATCTGCATTTTATAATAAAATAATACTGGGTGATCTTGTCATCAAAGTGATATTAAACCCTGAGTTTTCTTTAAGCATTTTCAGCAACTGATTTATTTTTACTGAGTATGCAGCTTCTTTATCTTTTAATCCTTGCCTAGGTTTCAGTTTAATCTGGTGCCCTGACCACTGCCCCAGGTTCCCTATTTCTGTTTCAATTACTTTTATTGAAAGTTTTTTATAAAATAAAAATGAACATTAGAAAGGAGAGTGGCAAACATTCCTTGTCACTCTCCAATCGTTCAGCAATATAACTACTTAGACTACATAGTAAGGGAGGTGGTTATAAAAGCTCTTGGAGCACCTAGAAAGATCATCTAATGTTGATGTCTTCTATAGTCGCATACCAATAACAAAGTAACAACAAAAATTAAAAGGTGGTTGTATAATAGAGACCTGTAGACCCAAGAGACTTCTCAGGGTCCGATCCACAGGTCTGTCTAATGCCGCGTACACACGAAGGGATTATCCCGTGGGATTGTCCGCTGGACTAAGTCCACCGGATAATCCCCTCGTGTGTGGGCTTTCGACTGACTTTTTTCCAAAAAATCCGGCGGACTAAAGTTTTAAGTTTTGTTTTAAAATTATCCACTGGACTTGGCAGTCCGGCGGACAATACGGCCGTCTGTAGTATGGTCCGGCGGACCAAAAAGGACGCATGCTCAGTAGCAAGTATTTTTCTAGTATTTTTCGTTTTCTAGTCCCGTCGTACGTGCTGTACGTCATCGCGTGAACCGCCGGACTTTTAGCGTGATCGTGTGTGGTCAAGTCCGTTCGCTTTTAAGTCCGCCGAAGCCAGCTGGAAAGTCCGGCGGATTGTCCGCTGGACTAGGTCCAGCGGACAAAGTCCCTTCGTGTGTACGCGGCATAAGGCACATTTCTAGGTCCTACGGCTTTAAACAACAATAATATGAAGCCTTTATGGGATATACAGTTGTGCTCATATATTTACATACCCTGGCAGAATTTATGATTTCTTGGCCATTTTTCAGAGAATATAAATGACACAAAAACGTTTCTTTCACTCATGGTTAGTGTTTGGCTGAAGACATTTATTATCAATCAACTGTGTTTACTCTTTTTAAATCATAATGGCAACAGAAACGTATTACTCTGTAATACCTTTAACATCAATGACAGTCTTTTGTGGTATTTGTGGATGAGGCTTTTTATCTTCTCAGATGGTAAAGCTGCCCAATCCCCTTGGCAAAAAGCCTCCAGTTCCTGTAAATTCTTGGGCTGTCTTGCATGAACTGCACGTTTGAGATCTCCCCAGAGTGGCTCAATGATATTGAGATCAGGAGACTGAGATGGCCACTCCAGAACCTTCACTTTATTCTGCTGTAGCCAATGGCAGGTCGACTTGGCCTTGTGTTTTGGATCATTGTCATGTTGGAATGTCCAAGTACGTCCCATGCGCAGCTTCCTGGCTGATGAATGCAAATTTTCCTCCAGTATTTTTTGATAACATATTGCATTCATCTTTCCAACAATTTTGACCAAATTTCCTGTGCCTTTTGTGGCTCACACATCCCCAAAACATCAGCGATCCACCTCCGTACCATTCATCATAGGCCTTGTTGACTCCTCTCCAAATGTAGCCTTTATGGTTGTGGCCAAAAAGCTAAATTTTGGTCTCATCACTCCAAAAAGCTTTGTGCCAGAAGGTTTGAGGCTTGTCTCTGCCCTGTTTGGCGTATTATAAGCCTTGCATCCCGAACAATTTTCCTGGCAGTTGTGGCTGAAATTTTAGTTGGTCTACTTGGTTTGGTTTCAACAGAACCCCTCATTTTCCACTTCTTGATTAGAGTTTGAACACTGCTGATTGGCATTCTCAATTCCTTGGATATATTTTGTTATCCCTTTCCTGTTTTATACAGTTCATCTACCTTTTTCCGCAGATCCTTTGATAATTCTTTTGCTTTCCCCATGACCCAGAATCCAGAAACGTCAGTGCAGCACTGGATGAAAGATGCAAGGGTCTGTCAGGAGTCCAGAAACTCACTGACCTTTTATACACACACACACTAATTACAAGCAGATCACAGGGGGGATGGTTACCTTTTAATAGCCATTCAAACCCCTTTGTGTCAACTTGTGTGCATGTTATCAGGCCAAAATCACCAGGGTATGCAAACTTTTAAATCGGGGTTAATTGGGTAGTTTCTGTTGCCATTATGATTTAAAAAGAGTAAACACAGATTGATAATAAATGGCTTTAGCTAAACACTAACCATGAGTGAAAGAAAAGTTTGTGTTATCATTCATATTCTCTGAAAAATGGCCAAGAAATCATAAATTCTGCCAGGGTATGTAAACTTAGGAGCACAACTGTATGTCAGAAATAAAGTGTATTGAACTTGCATTATAAACATCAATTACTTTCTCCACTATCCCAACCCAATGAGGACATTATTGGGAAATGCTACTTCCCACTGCTGATCCTTTATAAATCATAGAGAGGGGAGAGGGGAAGAGGTATCAGTCACAGGACCAGCATAACAAAGAGGAATAAGGAAGAAAAGAAGACAGAGAGAAGGAAATGAGAAGGAGGAAGAAGAAAAAATAGAAGGTCCATGCGGGTGTCTACCGCCTACCACTACTGGAATCAGTATCTCGTGTCTGGAACTTGCAAATAGGTAAGCCAGGGAGACCATATTTTGTCAAAGAGGGGTTGTTTGTCTCGCAAGACGCTAACCAATTTTTGGTTTAGCATTATCCATGTAGGTTTACGCTTCATTAAGGTTATATCTATAACTTGGCTTTTACAAGCTGTCACAATGGCAATTTTGTCCTCCAGAAACATGAAGTATATTAAGGTCTGAGCGTGTCTCGGGACATTTTCAACTGGTTTATTCAGTAGAGCAAAACTTGCAAACTCTTAATATTGACCGTCATTACCGAAATAATAAAAGAATGTACCCTCATCCAAAAATGGTGCACCTCAGGGCAAGTCCACCATATATGAAGGAACGTCCCTATCTGGCCACATCCCCTGAAGCAGCAGGTTCCCTATTTCAGGGAGACTTCTTCCTCCACTGTTAAAGTGATTGTAAAGGAAGAAGTTTTTTAATCCTAATACATTCTATGCATTAAGATTACAAGCCTTCTGTGTGCAGCAGCCCCTCTCAGCCCCCCTAATACTTACCTAAGCTCTCTCCGATCCAGCGATGTTGCATGAGAGACTCAGCTGTCCAGGACTCTCCATCCTCAGTGGCTGAGACAGCAGTGAAGCGCCATCGTCTCCTACTGCTGTCAATCAAACTTTAAAGTTCCTTTTCAGTCATTTCCTGTTCCTGTTATAGGGTGGCAACTATCTATCCCCATCCCCCGGATGACCTCTTGCATTATCAACCTGTCACAGGACTTCTTATGTAGACTACAAGTGGCCATGTTAACACACATTATGCAGTCATATCCACTGTTGTCATCATCGGGAAACAAGCCCTAAAAATTATATGCAAAAAAGGATGACAGAAAGAGGAAAAAAAATAATTCATGAAAAAAATTAAATGGCAGTTGCTGTACATCTATGTTAACATGCAGAGCCGATCCGCCCTATACACTCACTATGCAAGATGCATAGGGCCCCGCCACTGTGGGGGGGCCCCCAAGGGCGGATCGGCTCTGCTTCCCGAACTCCAATCTCCTCCTCCTCTTGTCACACTGCGGGAGTCGGAAGACCACTGTGTCTCAGAGCTGACTGAAACCTTTGGCCAGCGCTATGACAAAGATCCTCTTAGACCAGCTTGTGTGATAGATACAGTGTTCTGTCTATCACACAAGCTGGTCTAGGAGGAGGGTGGGACTTTTGTCCTAGCGTGGCATAACATTTCACATTGAGCTCTGTGAGACAGCGGGAGATGCCTGCTGTGCGTAATCCACTGGCACTGACTGGTGAGGCTACATTGATTGCCACAGTAAGACTGCAATGATGGGCACCATTATGCTGCAATGATGATGGGCACAGTAAGGCTGCAATGATTGGCATGGTGAGGCGGCAATGATTGGCATGGTGAGGCGGCAATTATTAACACGGCGAGGCTGCAATGATAAGCATGGTAAGGCTGCAATGATTGCCATGGTGAGGTGGCAGTGATGGGCACAGTGAGGCGGCAGTGATTGGCACAGTAAGGCTGCAATGATGGGCACAGTGAGGTGGCAATTATTAACACGGTGAGGCTGAAATGATGGGCACGGTGAGGCTGCAATGATTGGCGCAGTGAGGATATAAGTAAGGCTCTCTGGGGATCCTGATGTAAGGAGGGGCTCTCTGAGGACACTGATGTTAGGGGGATCTCTGAGGACACTGATGTAAGGGGGCTCTCTGAGGACACTGATGTAAGGGGGCTCTCTGAGGACACTGATGTAAAGGGGGCTCTCTGGGGACCCTGATGTAAGAAGGGGCTTTCTGGGGACCCTGACGTAAGGGGAGGCTCTCTGGGGACCCTAATGTAAGGAGGGAGGCTCTCTGGGGACCTATGTTCATGGCATCATGGGTCAGGTAGAGGGCCCCATAGCAGAATTTTGCTTAGGGCCCCAGGGAGGTCAGGATCAGCACTGTTAACATGTATGGTCAAACATTATGCAATACAGCCATAAATATACGTACTGAAGGAGAAATCACTGTATATTACAATAGGAAACTGCACTGCAAAGAGAGACTGTAGAGCAACATTTAAAAAAATAAACAAATATTTTGTAGCACAGCAAGTCTAAAAGTGGAAATAATTATTTGCTTGCAGGGGAAGAAAGATGACCCCCTCCCCCCTTTTCCCACATGTGCTCTAGAACACATATGCTGTTGATAGATCACATATGCTGTTGAACATCATGATCTACCACAAGCAGGACAGACATAACATTTGGGGGAGTCAAGTAGTAAATCATATATAAGTTGTTCCCCCATGGCAATAAAGTAGTTACATATGAATATATCTAGAGAGGTCAATTATAATTCCTCCTCCAGCAACCCAGATTGTTGCCAGACTCTTTCCAGTGTAAAGAAGCACCAGCCACCACCTCATGAAATGAACACTCACCAGAAAATGTGCTAAAATGTGTATCAAGCTTAGCAGGTTATCATAGGTAGGTATCATCCAGGGTAGCCTTTGCATCTGTCCACAGTGCTCTCCTCTCCAGTTCCCAGCACCCATCCAAAAGCTCATACCGGAGCCAACAAAGATGGTGATAGTGTAGTATTTATTGCACCATGAGGATCACATACATAGCATGCCAAACAAACAGACTGATATATCAATGCAAAAACAGTTGTAACTCACATAGAAAGCCGATGCTGATCAATACCATGCAGCAGTGTGACGTCAACACTAAAGTCTTTGCCCCTGATGTCATGTAGCTGCATGATATCAGTCAGCAGTGGCTTTCTATGTGACCCAACGCGACCCATAGACTTCTTTGCAAGACATCTAGAAACTTGTAAGGTGTAGTTTGAGGTGTCAGCCATGTAATGGAACAACTGACTTTCTGAACTACAATTCCCATCAGACTGTGGGGTTCGGGACTAGCCTGGGGGTCTGATATATTCTTTTGACTGGGGAAAGCTTGCTCTCGGAGCATTGGGGAGTAAGCAGACCTAGACCTATCTGTGGGTACAGAGCCAGCCCTAAAGAGCACGGGGTGAGGAGTGAAGTGGCCAGGGGACAAGTCGTATTCATCAGCCTCGCTGACCTGACAGGATTGCCGCTGAGAGACCAGAGAGTTCACCAGTTTTCCCCTTTTGTCGTGTGTATTCCAGCTGCATCAGAACTGTACTGAAGGGGCCCCTTCCACCATCAAACACCTATCGCTATCTCGGGGAGTCAGTGAGAGGGCCTCTGGCCTGCTTTGTACTGTCAACAGTAGCCAAGTTACTGAGAGGACCTTTGTAGCCCTCCATTCTGCATCCCATTAATTTCATTTTCTTAGCTGTTCCATGACTGCCTATGAACTGCAGCTGTAGTACATCATCACCACCTCTGGGCCAATTTGCTACCTCTACCTACATTGCACTCTTGCCACATAATTGCATGCAGATCTAGGGACTACCCTAAGTGCACCAACGCTCATCTAAAAGGCCCCAACAGTAGCTGGCAGAAGGCTAACCTTAGAGACCGCCCCTACAATCCATTTTTACAAGTTGTTTAATTCTGACTGTTTTGCCCAGTCGGTCTAGGCCTAGCATAGCCACTATTGTTCCATACCGGCAGTATAACCCTATTATTGTTAGATTAAAGTATATTGCTGCCTGGTATTACATCCTGGGGTATGCCTTTCATGACTAGCTCTCACTGCTAGCCATTCTGTGTGCTGGACTGGGTTATCACTATTAATATGTTACTTATACTAGCGTGGTTATCAACTTCTTAATGCATCAAGTTTACGCTTATCAACTGTTTGGTGCCTGGTTTTCAAGATAACCCTAACCTTGGATAACGGGAATCATTTGCTGTGTTTCATTGTGTTTGCTTGTATTCTATCAACCTGGTGTGTAAGTGCGACTGAGGCTTTTTAATCAGCACAAGGTATGGTACTTACAATACTTTTACTAGTGCTGGTGGCCACTGTTCTAGTTGAAATCCAAAGACCTCTCCCCCTCCCCCAGGGGCAAAGGAGACACCGGCAAACAGGAGGGGGGAGGCAGCTGTTCGGGGACTGCCTGTACAAACAAGAAGGTGACTGTACAAGGAAGCACACTATACATTATGTATAAGTATGTACTTTCTAAAATAAAATTTAAAAAAATTGATTTAGTATAATTTTAATGTATATTGGATGTTTACTGCAGTTTTTCAGGAAGAAAATAATCAGAAAGATATTTCTATAGAAGGGTAAAGTTGCTGCATCACCATGGTTCACCATTTCTACCATCTTCTCTACAGCAGGCTGTTCTTGTAAATAGCAGGTGGTGCCCCACTACAATGAATCGCTCAATTGTTATTATTTTTGGATAGTGATTATCCAGCCTTCCACTTGACTCTGTACAACGATTCACTTTCATCTCTGATTTAGCTGAAGGATTTGATAAATGACTAAAGTAAACCAGATTAGATTCGGACAAGGCAATATCATTAAGGGAACTATGCAGGCTGCATAGGTTGACCTCTGCATCCAAAAATATTACTTCTTTGGTTGTTATGCTGGTGCTTTGGCTTTATAGAGAGGTGTCTGCACACACCTGCAGGCACATTTACTATTCTCTGCCCACACTGACAACGACAGGCCATTATGATTGAGATTTTCTCTGACTGATTCAGCTATTCCACATAGTGTTTAACCTGCCCATCTCTTCCTGCCTTCCACAAATTCCTAGTAGCAGGCGAAGCAGTCTATTATACTGATGGGCCAGTAGGATTGTATAGAGTGAGGCTTACTTATCTAATGTAGATGCATTAGAGCTTTGCCCGGTCCAGCATTCAGATAAAGTCTGTACTTCATACGTGTCAGTAGCTTTTAACATTCTTAAAGTAACAGAGTCTCTTTATTGCCTTCTGTCCCAGGACAAGTATAAAGATAATGCATTCTGGCTTTTCTATGACTTTCTTTTGTTGCATACTGGTTCTGGGGGAAGGAAATCGTACTGTATGTAGCATATCCAAATGCAGCCAACCAACTAGCATTTTGAGAAGGAAGACTGTAGTGTCAGCCCATATATTTCTTCACCAACCTTAAACAGCTACACCTCAAACAGCTACTTCAAACAACAAGTAATATAAAACAGTAAAGCAGAACTAAACCCATAATAGAAATGTATTATATTTCAGCTTACAATTCTTTAATGTGGTGACTGCATTTGTCCTTTTTTTAGGCATTTTTATTTTCAGCTGGTGATCCAAGCATTAAGTCTAATGTTTTTCAACTTCCTTTAACAGACCAAGCTGTCTGGTAAAAGTGGTAGTTAGAGGGTTAAAACCAAGCATTAAGTCTAATATTTTTCAACTTCCTTTAACAGACCAAGCTGTCTGGTAAAAGTGGTAGTTAGAGGGTTAAAACCAACCATTTATCACTGACAGGAGTAATTATAATGGTCAGCTTTGATTCAATTATCATTTTACCTTTATCAAGAAAGTATAAAAAAACAGTTTGCTGTATCTGCTTAAAAAAGCATTCGCTGGAGTTCAGCTTTAATTCATTAGTCAAACCCATCCAAATTTGCTAGTGCATCTAACACTACCACTACTACCCAGACGGACAATGCCTCTATGCCAAGCTGTCTCCTCCCATGCAGTATAAACATGCTAAGACAAGAAGTGTGGACCAGCAGGTGAAAATAAAGTGAAAGAAAAACAGCTTTAAAAAATGCAGTCACCATATATGCTTTAAGCATTAAGTAATTTGCAAAATGCATTTTTATTGTCATTGGTTTTAATACACCTTTAAATGCCAATGCTATTAAAATGCACTATATGGTGATAAAGTTAAACAGTCCATTGAATTAATCTTTATCAATGCAATTAACAGACCTTTGCCGTCAGATTCAGCATACTTCTCCAACTGTTTACAGGTGTGTCTACAATCTCTTGTCACATGATTCTGTGCTGTACAACCTCCTGTACATGTTTCAGTAAGTGTGAGGCCATAGAGAGTTTACAGAAAGGGCAGTGCAGAGATCATTGAACACACTAACTTAAGGCTGTGTTCACATATGTGCCGCTGCGGTTCCCAGCATGGGGTCCGGTGCGTTCCTGTTCACCGGTTCAGGTGCAATTCAGGTCTGAATTTTTGCCTGAATTCACACCTAAACTAGATCCAAACGTGCACAGGAACCTTTTGGAATGTGGACCGTGGCCTCCCGGACATGTGTGAACCGGCTCCATTGAGAGCCGGTCACACTCAAATGTCATGCTTATTGAATTCGGGAAAAGCCGCATCCAATTCACACATATGTGAACCCGGCCTTAGAGTGATTAAAACATGATTATATTGGCAGCTATTTATAGGAATTTAGCTAGAAACTTAGAGAGATGATGGGGATGAATGCAAAGATGGAAATTAGAACCTGCCTTCTATGACAGTTTACAATAAAAATGTTAACGTTTGATTGGATCCTACTTTTAAAGGGGAACTTCATGTCCAAATTTTATTTTCCTATCCCTCCATACCTGTTACGCAGGGTTCTAATCAGAAAATATATTGACCTGCCCATCAAATCTTGCATTGTCCTACTGCAACCTGCTGCTCTACCACCGGGCCAGGTCTTGCTCCCACGTCTTCTATTCCGTTGTCATCGGGAGCAAGCTGTCTCCAATGACACGCCACTAAGTCAATTCTCCATACACTGTGGGGTTGATTTATTAAAACTAGAGAGAGCAAAATCTGGTGCAGCTCTGCAAAGAAAACCAGCCTAAGCTGAACCTAGTTTTGAACCAGGTTTGCACTGCTGCGGGTTAGAAATCGTGCAAGTTCAGCTGAACTCGCACGATTTCAAACTGGCAATGCAGTCCGACTTCAGGGGGCGATTTGACAGACATTTGTGCGTGCTCCTGCACAGACGTCTATTCAATTCGCTCCCAAAGTCACCAAAAGTGGTAAAGTGTTTGGACGGTGCCATTGTCGGCAATACCTGACGATTTGTCCTGTGATTTGACATGTCAAATCGCATGCCAAATCAGGCCAATGTGAATGTATGCTTTAGGTTTTTTTGTTGAAACTTAATTGAACAAGCTGAAGTTACAAACTGATTGACTATCATGCACAGCTGCACCAGATTTTGCACTCTCCCAGTTTTAGTAAATCAACTCCACAGTGTCTGGAGAGTTGGCCTAGTGGCGTGTCATTGCGGACAACTGCAAGAACCTGAAAGAGACAGCTGACTCCTGATGACATACAGTAGGAATGGAAGATGTTGGCACGAGACCTGGCACTAGAGTAGCAGGTTGCAGTAAGATTTGATGGGCAGGTGAATATATTTTGGGATTTTCTGTGTCCTAAATGCCCCTTTATGTTAGCCTACGTGTCCATGCACACATAGGCGTTTACAGGCTTTCAGAGGCAGGAGCATTTGAAGGCAAAAAATAAATAAAAATAATCACTTTCATGTTCTAAAAAAGAGTGTTTGGATGGAAAAAATACCAAACGAACAAAAAGGTGCATTAACCCTAGACATGTGTAGGAACATTTGTGCATTGATGCACTATAATGGCTCAATCACCTTGCAGCATTTTATGTATATCAGGGACTCTAACAGTAAGAGCTTTGCTTTCCAACAGCTAAATCATCTAACAGTATGTTACACAAAACAAAGCGTGTTATCTTGCTTAATTAAAAGCTTTAATGCCCCACAGATTTCACCCCAGAGGTCTCAGCATTATTACCTTAATTAAAATATGCTGCTCACTTTAAGGAAATGCTGCCTGGAGCTATAGAACTCCAAACATGAAAAAAAACAATAGTTTTGTTTTAAGATAAAAAAAAAAAAAAAACTATAAACCCATACAAATAAAATCTGTCCTCAAAATTCAAAGATGATGACCAATAATCAGTCTTGCAATTCATCAGAACCAATCCCATTACGTCATTTGATCCATGGTGATGTCACTCGTTAATAGAGAATTCATAGGCTGTGCTTTCTAAAGTATTGGTCTGCCCATCCTAAAGAAAAATCTACTTTTGTTGTATGTGGATGTCAAGCTTTTTTAGTACTCTACAGCAGCCTTTCTCAACAATTTTACTGCAGAGAGACCCTTGAAGCAATGTTCAGGTCTCAAGAAACCCTTTCTAAAATTAAATAACTGGTGTCAGGGGGAAGATAACCCTTATATTGGTGGTCAGTGGGACGAATACCCCCTTATAATGGTGATAAGAATGCCACCATTACAGATAGCTAAAGAAATCATCTGTGTCATTCTGTACGCTCTGCCAAGTGGTGCTGAATCTGGAATGAAGCAGGCAACATCATGTGAGCAGTTAATGAGCCACAGTATTGCCGCGTACACACGATCGGAAATGCCGCCAGCAAAACTCAGATGAGAGCTTTTTGTTGGAAAATGCGACCGTGTGTATGCTCCATCAGTCTTTTGCTGGCAGAATTCCAGCCAGCAAAAGATTGAGAGCATGTTCTCTATTTTTCGGTCGGGAAAAGTTCCTATCCAAAAATGCGATCGTCTGTATGCAATTCAGACACGCAAAAAATCACGCATGCTCGGAAACAATTCGACGCATGCACAGAAGCATTGAGCTTAATTTTCTCGGCTCGTCGTAGAGTTGTACGTCACCGCGTTCTTGATGGTCGAAAGTTCAGAGAACTTTTGTGTGACCGTGTGTATGCAAGACAAGCTTGAGCGCAATTCCGTCGGAAAAAACATCCAAGATTAGCAGGGGTAAAAGGTATACTTTCCCCAGTCATGGCTTTCTCCCTTAATTCATGGCAAC
Organism: Lithobates sylvaticus; assembly: GCA_028564925.1. NCBI lineage: Eukaryota > Metazoa > Chordata > Amphibia > Anura > Ranidae > Lithobates > Lithobates sylvaticus. Next base: position 510,607,669 of record CM053027.1, read on the forward strand.
ACCTTCTCCATCACACATCTTCATGTATTTGTCAATAGTGGTGAATGGAATCAGCAAAATTGTAGATTTTAACCAAACTTGCACAGCTAACAAGTCTATAAATGTTCCCTAAGGCCCCCTTCACACCTATGCGAATTAGATGCTCTTACACTGCATCCAATTCGCAGGACATTTCAAAATACATTAATTTTAATGAGGCTGGTTCACATTTCTGCGGTGCATTCGCACTCCGCATTGCACAAAAAACTTGTATGTTTTCTAGGCAGTGCGGTCCGGCTCAGGTGCGAATTCAGGCCCATTATCTTCTATGGGAACGCATCTGATTCGCAGATGTGTTCCGTTGTGAACAGGATAAAATACTGATGCAATCCTGAGCTGATACTGATCAAAAACTGTCATGAAACGCTGAACAACTGAGTTTTCTCTTCGCATGGGAACCTGAGCTTCAATTAGCACCGCACATGTATGAACCCAGCCTTAAATTTTAGATTTTGTCTATTTCTTAGATAGAGTTATCATTACAAATATAAAAAAAAACGTCAGCTATCTTGAAAGAAAAAAATCCTTCTCAATAAGCTTCATACATTTGACTTATTTCAGCTAACGTCATTGCAGATGGTTACCATTATTTGATCTGCAATTACTGATGTAGACATTGTAATTGGTTTCCAAAAGGGACAGGATCGAAACCTTTAAATACATCAAGGGGGTGAATAAGGTTCAGGAGGGCAGTTTGTTCAATATGAAACCAAAATCAAGAACACGGGGACATGACCGAAAACTAACTGGAATGAAAGTTCAAAACTAATCTTAGAAAGTGTTAGTTGATGCTTGGAATGAGCTTCCAGCAGAGGTAGTGAGCCAGTCCACAGCAATTGGCTTCAAACATGCTTGGGACAAACATAGATCTATACTTGATGGACTACCTTTTCCTGCAGTCACTTTTACAAGTTGCAGCCCCAGTATCCCTTTATGGATTACTTGGAAAAAACATGTCAGTCAAATGGGTAGTCTACATACAAACAAAATACTGTTGCCCTTTGAAAAAAAATAAAAAATAAACTGTACACCTGCAAATCCTAAAGGCTTAAATACTTGATTTTACGTTGTTATAAGAATTACCTGTTTATCCTGCCAGGTTTTGCTTCTCTTCAACTTCTGTTACATGGTGACAATCCTAAACCACCAGGCCCCCAGTGCTGTGGTAGCATTGTCAACCTCTTGTGTGTCTTACAGTGGAGCTATGGGCAGCCAAATGTCTAAAAGTGTTAGCACGGTTTGACCGAGTAGTCCCTGAGCCTAGATGTAATGAATGATCTTCTAAAGCTTTACTCCACCAATGTCCAGCCCTGCAAATGCCCCTGCTTGTTTGTTGAAGTAGGTTTCATGCCTACTTTAAACTAACATCTTCTTGTGGAATGACCATTCTCTCCTGTCTTTGCTGTTTGTTCTCACTCTGAATATTCATAGGTTTATAATACTACTCAAAATACAGAACATTTTACTATGCTGTTTTTAAATAATGTCATTTGGCAAATCAATTTTGCATTTAAGAGTTTTAAAATATGTACAAATGTCAGTGTCAGGGTCAGTACTGATCATAGTTCTCAACTGTCCCTCATTTGAAGGGATAGTCATTGTTTAGAAACCAGATCTTAAACCCTCTTTCCACCACAATTATCCCACTTTTTCATCTGCTGTCTACACCTTCATTATAAACATTTTAGTATTTAATTACCAAAAGGATTAACCTACACTAAACCTTTCATGCAACTTTTAAATTATGTTTTTTATTCTGAAAAAGGAGAATCAGTAGTGAATAAAAGCACTTGTGGGTTTAACCATCCACTTTCTAATATGTGTTAATCCTTTGTTGTTGGTGTAACTGGGAGCTTAGCAGTTTTTTGTGTTTTTACATTCATACTTTGTGCTATAATGTGTCCCTCTTTTCCATCTCAGAATGCTGGAAAGTATGCATAGACTGGCAGACCCAATAGCAAGATAACTTGATGCAACTACACTACACATTGTATTTAATTGATTTTAGGTTTAACTTGTGTGCAGTGATAGGAAAGAGTGATCGTTAACTACATGGTGTAAATTTCTTTGGTCAACTGCATTCTCAGAATTGTCTACCCCACCATACTCTGTGCAATTATAGGCAACACATCTTTGATTCCGTCTCAGTGCTTGCAAATATTGAATAGTATATGAACAGCCGTGAGCCAGACATGCTCTGATTTTCACTAGCAACACAGCCAATTTAAGGATCACATGCAATAATCTAGCAGGGCAGGGGTGACCTTCTGAACGATAACAAGTGTTAAAAGTGCTCCTTACTGCTGGCAGATATTTTTTTTTTTTCATCGTGTACTACGGTGGCTGCTCAAAATTCAATATTATTCAAGTTGCGCAAAAATGTTCCACTGCATATGACAGTGAAGCAATTTGCCTATTGCCATTGTTACACTAATCTAAGGAAAACATTTTTCCGCAGTGCATTTGTTCTGCTCTATATGTGAGTGCAGCTTATTAAAGAAAATCATTAGGTACAACAGTGTAGCCACGCAAGTCTTTCCCTCAAAATATCTCTGCAGGCACCAGGGATTGTGCAATCTTGCAGAAGATGTTAGTGTTTATGCAGAAAAAAACATTATTCCTGCGACGTGCTTCCACCGTCCTGGCACTGTCATCACATGTGCTCTCATTTCTCTAGTACCATTCCTTTCCACTTTAACTGGCTTAATAATATCTCTTATAGAGATTCATTACATCTAAGCTATGTTTCTGTCTTTGTCTCCAAAAGCATGCAGTGCACCCAGATACACGACAATGAACGCACTGTGTCTAGGTAGACTGGAGCTGTCTGCTTTGTGCAATATTTAAGAAGCATGAAAGAGAAACCCTGTAGGCTCAGTGGGATCCCCCTCTTCAAAAAGCATTTCAATTCTATAGGCTTTCATTTGATCACCGGTCTCCTTAACAGCCCATTTGGGCTAGTGTGTTTGATGCCAGCAGAATCCAACAACCAGAACATCTGTGTGCTTGGAAAGTGAAATATTTCAGATTTAATAAAAGCATATTTTTTCTAACTGTGCTGTCCTTGCTAAGTTGCTTTGGCAAAGAGAAAATAGCAATGATAACAGTTAAGTAGCCTTGCACTGTTATTACTACCAGCTGCGTCACAGAACTCACCACAAAGCTTCATTCATGTCCTCTGCTTAGGACACAAGGATGGAGCAAGAAGTGAGCAGGAAGTCAAACTTTCCCTGTAAACTAGGGGTAGGCAACATTGGAGAGGTAGAGATCTACCTGAACAACATGGAAGAGATTAAGGCTGCTTTCACACTGAGGCAGGCGGGTGTGGGCGGTAAATCGGCGCTATATTTAGCGCCACTTTACTGTCGTCGCAATTCGGCCGCTAGTGTGGCGGTTTTAACCCCTGCTAGCGGCGGAAAAAGGGTTAAAACCGCCCGCAAAGCGCCGCTGCAGCCCAACTTTGCCGGCGGGTTTGCAGCACTGCCCCATTGTTTTCAATGGAAAGGGGTACTTTAGGAGCGGTGAATACATCGCTCCTACAGCGCTCCAAAGATTCGGCTTGCAGGACTTTTTTGACCGTCCTACAAGCACACGGCTCCAGTGTGAAAGCCCTTGGGGTTTTCACATTGGAGTGAATTGAGCGACTCTTTCAGGGCCCTTTGCAGGCGCTATTTTTAGCACTTTTAGCACCTGCAAAGCACCTCAGTGTGAAAGTAGCCTAAAGACCAAGAGGTCACAAGCAACACAGAATTCAGAGGACAATATATGTAACACAAAGTTCAGGATTCAGTGGTAAGTAATGCTGAATTAAAAGATCATTGATATGTAACACTGAATACATGGGATCATAAGTAAGTATTCCTGAGTTCAGAGGTCTGTAGTATGCAGAGGTCAGGAGTATGTAACACAGAGTTTAGTGGTCAGTAGTAATACAGAGTTCAGGGATCAGCAGTTAGTAATACAGAGTTTAGGGGTCAGTATTAAGTAACTAAAATTCAGAGATTAGTACTAAGCCATACAGAGTCCAGAGTTCAGGACTAAGTAATGCATTGTGCATGGGTAAGTAAAAAGGAACACTGAGTTTAGGAGTCAGTAGTAGTAAGGCAGAGTTTAGAGTATTGTTGCAGAGAGTAGGGGCTCAGTAATAAGTAACTCAAAGTGTGAGCAAGGCACTACAGGTAGCAGCATGTTTTCCCTCTCTCTGCCTCTGTCACGCACAGAGCACAGAACTGTCAGTGTAACCTTATAGCCAAAAGGGTGGGCACAGGGGCCCCACACATACCTCATCACCCTAAAACACTCATCTGCCCCTCTGAATGACTTTCAATAGCAGAGAATACCCACTAGCCAATGTGATCCATGTGCTCAGAGATGTCATCCAGTGAGATCCACTTCTGATATGTAAGGTATGTCCTCACATGGCCAGGGTCCATTTAAGCAACAATGTCTCTTATTCTTCTACACTAGGGGCAATGGCAACTGCAGATGCTATACAGGAGAAGAAGCTCACCAATCAGAGCCAAAGGAGTGAATCATAACATAGTAATTTATTTAAAATATCTCTCCTGGAGGTGAGACCCCTGAGGATGTGCCCTCGCACGAAACGGTTTGGGTGGAACCTACGCGCTGATGTCACAGGGATGCTTTCTTCTAAATCGGCAACCATTGATGTATGTTCGGCTACAATAGTTTTTTTCATATGACTGACAAATTTAGCTTATTGCACACTGTCTGTTGGCTGGATATTTTAAATAAATGGCTGCCCTATGATTTACTCCTTTGGCTCTGGTTGGTGAGCTTCTTTCCCAATATAGCAACTACAGTTGTCAGTGCCTCCTAGTGGAGAAGAATAAAAGAAGCCATTATTGCCTAAAGGGACCAGATTTGCTCTGCAGAAGAGAGAGTCTGTCCATATTACTGTACAGAGCACTGCATGCTGCTATTAATTATGCAGTTTATTGTCCAGTGAGTGCATAATAATGGTGGTGGTGCGGTGACACTCACGGCCAAAAAGCATTATTTACACAGATATTTCTGTGGATTTAGTGGAAGGATCAATCACGCATACATTACATAAACTGTTGGAACTTTTTTATTTATTTATTTATTTATAGGTGGCTGGACTATTAATGCACAAATACCAATTGAGGATTTTTTTTTATATTTTACTTACCTTTATAAATTTGTTTTTTTTATTTATTTATCTATTTATTCATTTATATATTTATAAACCATCGGAATTCAAGCACATCATTTACTTGTTAGTGACACTGGTGGGATAAATTAATCAGCCTTTTACTTGATATTTATATTATTTCTGGTGCTGCACTGATTAGACATTTGCATGGGAAGGATTGGGTATATTGGCCTTTTGTTGCTAGCTGCCTTTTTTGTTCCCCAGCACTGAATTTTTTTGCTGAGGTAAAAAAAAAAAAAGGTTTAAAATGAAAATGGGATGGTTTTATTAAAAAATATCATTAACATGTTGATGAGGTTGGGCAAAATATAAGCAGATTCAATTTCCGCTTTAATGTGGATGTTTAAAAAGTAAGTGAGTAAAATATCTAAAGCGATGAAGACCTTCTAGAACAAAATACAGTATGTAGTTAAAGGACTCACTGCCTGTTATGCAAGCCACAAAGAAATAAAAATGTTAGGTTAAACCTACAAGTTCTTTTTTAATCTCTACTTTTGCGGTTGGGTAAAAGGTTTAATGAAATACAACACTTTCGGCAGGTAATTATTGCATTTTATAGGCATCCACACATTAGAATAATAATGGAATGTAATGGAATAAGGAAATAGTACATTATAAGAAGGTCCACCCTGCATTTATGTATGCTGGGGAGGGGAGCGGGTACTGGTGTAAAGATGAGGGCAGGTGCCAGAATAATTCTGAGGGCCTTTAAGGTTACCATTCATCCCAATTTTTGGGGTAACAGGACTGCTGCTGTGGCTGAACTTTAGTTCTGTCCACTGAACCCATGGAAAAAAGGAATAGAGCTGTGCTCTCCAAACTGCAGCCTGGGGGCCGGATGCGGCCCTTTGCTTACCTTAATCCAGAACTTGGGGCATATTCCTCCCATTGATACAAGACACTATTCTGCCAACTGAAATCAACAGTGGGGCACCATTTCTCTCACTAACAATGGGGCACTATTACTCCAAATGATACCAACAACAGGACACTATTCCTCCACTAATACCAAATGTGGCGATGTTTACTCCCACTGATGCCAGGGAAATGTCCACTCCTACTGGCAACAGTCCAGTCACCTAAAAGTCTGAAGGACTATAAACTGGCCTTTTGTTTAGAAAGTTTGGAGACCCCTGGAATAGAGCATGCATTGGGGACATAGAAAACCACAATGAGTACAGGATGAGGGAGAATGACGGTAAGCTGTGTAGGGGAAGACTGTTTGGCTGTACTGTGAGGCAAAGGGTCACCTACTACTGACCCTTGTACTCTGCATCACTTTCTACTGACCCCTGCTCTCTGCATTACACCCTGCTGTCCTCTGCACACTGTGTCATTTACTAATGACCTCCACTCTATGCAGGACTGCTGCTGTGGCTGGAGTTAAGCTCTGCCCTCTGAACCCATGGAAAAAAAAGAACAAAGCACGCATTGGGGACCGAGAGAACCACAATGAGTAATGAGAGAGGGAGAATGATGATAACCTGTACTGTGAAACAAAGGGTCACTTACTATTGACCCTTGTACTCTGCATCTCTAACTATTGACCTCTGCACACTACATCACTTTCTACTGACCCCTGCACTCTGCATTACTTGATGATGACCTCTGCGCTCTGTGTCACCTACTACTGACCTCTGCACTCTGCATCACTTACTACTGACTTATGCATGTTCCATCACTTACTACTGACTTCTGCATTGTGTTTTATTTACTACTGACCTTTGCAGTTGCACTATTCGTCACTTACCACTGAGCCCTGCACTCTGCAATATTTAATACTGATCTATGCACTCTACATTACTTGCTACGGATCCCTGAACTCTTCATAACTTACTACTGACCTCTGCACTCTGAATCACTTTCCACTGATCTCTGCGCTATGCATCATTACTGACCACTGAAAGCTGCATCACTTATTACAGACTCCAGAATCTGCATACCTTAATTCTGACCTCTGAACTTTGTGTCACCTTCTCCTGACCTCTGTACTGTGTATCACTCACTCCTGAATTCTGCATCACTTACCACTGGCCCCTGAACTCTGTGTCACTTACAATTGACCCCTGCACTATGTGGCACTTACTACTGGCCCCTGCACTCTGCGTCACTTACTACTGACCCCTGCACTCTGCGGCATTTACTACTGACCCCTGCACTTTGCGTCACTTACTTCTGACTCATGCACTCTGCATTATTTACTCCTGATGTCTGTACCCCTTACTACTTACCACAGTGCTCTACATCACTTACTACTGGCCTCTGCACTTTGCATTACTTACTAGTGACGTCTACACTCTGTGTCCCTTACTACCGATGTCTGCACTCTGTGTCACTTATTATTGACCTCTGTTGTATAGAAATGTCTCCTCTTGATCATCCAATTTAACCCTGCAAATGGCACACCACTACACCACAATTGCATGGGGTTGCCGGGTGGTTTGCGGCACAGACTCATAGACTTGCATGGGTTATGTACAATGTCAGTAATGCCTTACAAATGTGGCATGTTGTTCACTTTTCGTCATTGTTACAAAGCACAGCATCACGGCTGCAGCATGGGTACAGTACAGCTCTGAGCAGCTGCATGCCCTGGTTCAAGCAGGCAGTTGGGGAGTGGTGAAACTGTCACTTAACTGCTTGCTTTTACCACCCCTAGCTGCATGTGTCAACAAACTGTAAGTAAACTTGTCAAAAAAGCTGCAACTAAGTGCCATTAGATCTGGATGACTCCTGGGACGTATGCTAACTCAAAGGACAGCCCCAGATCTAGCACCATTTTTACAAGCTAGGCAATGGCAGTATTCAAAAGCCGAATAGCAACCAGCTGTTTTTGCAGGTTTCCTTTAACATGTATATACTGTACATCATGATAGACAGCATTGAAGGACAATATTAATAATTATAGCATTCGTTGTGTTTTAAGTGGCAACACATCAATTGGTGTAGGTGTAGCAGGCACTCCAAGCCTGTAGCACCTCTCTAGCACCATGGGTAAAGTCTGAGGTTCTCTAAAATCTTAATGATGGATGAAAGAATACACATTAATTGTGTTCCACTCTATGCACATATACTTGCGTTAAGCAAAACAGACACAAAACAATCATAGATGACCAGTTCAATGAATTTCATGCTTGCAGAGATTTAAGTGGCCATGGTTTGACCAAGGAACACATGCTACACTTGGGAACACAGCAGCATTTCACATCTGGGCACAGCTGAGCCAAGGAACATCTTTCATACGCCATGGGACGAACAGGTATGAAGGAGGAAGATTTCAAGACCTCTGACCCCACTCCTTTATGGTAGGTTTTTAGCATACTAGCAAGCTTGGTTTAGGCTGGGTTCACACTGTTGCGAATTGGATGCAGGTTTCCCCGTATCAAATTCGCATAACAGGAGATTGTGACTGGCTCTCTATGGAGCCGGTTCACACATCTCTGCATCGGCTCCGGTGCGGATATGCACAGGAATCCTGTGCATCTTTTGGTGTGAACCCAGCCTTACACTACAAGAATTCTGCCATGGACAAAACAACAGCCTATATCACTTACACAAAAATAAAAAAAGAGCAAACAGTTCATAAAACTAATTTCCCATAGACAAGAGTATTCCAAATTCACAGCAGTAGCACTGCAGTAAAAGAAATTGTATTTAAACCCATCCACTGCTAGGTCCTATGATAAATTTCTCTGCAGCAAGAGATAATTTGCCTTTTATCAGTTCTGCAGATGAATTAGGAGTGAATTGCAGTAGACAGTTTTGCTGAGTCTTCCATACGGATATTTAAACCTTATATTATTGTGGGCATGATTGCTTGGTTGAGCTGAAATCCTTCCAATAATATTTAACTGTTTCACTGTGCTGTATGCAAAATTCAGTTATATACCGGTAACTATTAAAGGCATAGTTCCCCTTTACTGAAATACTGCTTGTGCAGGTAAGGAGTATATGTAGATACAAACAAGCTGTGCAGCTTTGACCAAAGGTAAATATCCCCTTGCTTTAGGTGTAGGCCATTTACGTACCTCATGAAGCCTGACTGGAAAACTTCTAGGGAATTTCTAAGGATGTTGCAAAGAGAAGCCAAGTGTTAATGTTCACCTTCCACAAAACAGGAGCAAGCTCTCCCCTTATGCTGTAGCTCTGAGCAGGGCCGAAACTAGGGGGGGGGGGGACAGGGGGGAGGACGTGTCCCGAGCGCGGCACTGAGGGAGGCGCCGCAGCTGGTACCAATCCTCCTGCTTCCCACCTCTACCTCCTGCTAGCTGTCTTTCTGGATCATATGATGAGCTTCTCAGTGCGGAGGATCGTGTCTGTATTCAGCCCGTCCATCTTCATACTGCACAGCTCTCCAGGGAGAGGAGGTGAGCACTGTGGGGACCAGAGAAGAATGCAGGGGACAGAGGAGCAGGTGGGGGAGCAGAGGGCACAAGGGGGCCAGAGGAGCACAGGGGGAATAGAGGAGCATGTGGGGGACCAGAGGAGCACAGGAGAATAGAGGAGCCCAGGGGGACCAGAGGAGCACAGAGGGGACCAGAGCAGCATGTTGGGGACCAGAGGAGCATGTGGAAGACCAGAGGAGCATGGGGGGAACAGAGGAGCAGGTGGGGGAGCAGCGGAGCACAGGGGGACCAACAGAGTACAGGGGGACCATAGGAGCATGTGGGGGACCGGAGGTGCACAGGAGGACCAGAGGAGCACACGGGGACCAAAGGAGCATGTGGGGGACCAGAGGAGCTTGGGGGGACAGAGGATCAGGAGGGACCAGAAAAGCATGGGGGAGCAGAGGAGCATGTGGGGGACCAGAGGAGCACAGGGGGGACCAGAGAAGCATATGGGGGACCAGAGAAGCATGTGGGGGACCAGAGGAGCACGGGGCACCAGAGGAGCATGTGGAGGACCAGAGGAGCACAGGGGGACAGAAGAGCATGGGGGGACCAGAGGAGCACGGGGGTACAGAAGAGCATGGGGGGACTAGAGGATCAGGGGGGAACAGACGAGCACGGGTGGGACCAGAGGAGCATGTGTGGTACCAGAGAAGCAAGGGGGGTACCAGAGGAGCAGGGGGGTTACCAGAGGAGCGGGGGGGACCAGAGGAGCATGGGGGAATAGAGGAACATGGGAAAACAGAAGAGCATGTGAGGGACCAGAGGAGCATGGGGGGCACCAGAGGAGCATGCATGGTACCAGAGGAGCAGGGGGGAACAGATGAGCATGGGGGACATACAGCTGACTCAACAGCTATAGCGTAGGAGTTTCCCACTTTCCTGCCTAATCTTGTCACGGGATGGGAGGGGACACCAAACTGGTTCTTTCCCCCAGGTGAAAGAATGTCTAGCTTTGCCACTGGCTCTGAGCTTAGCATTTGAAAGCTCACTCCTGTAATGGTGAAGGTGAGCAGTAACACTTGGCCTCTCTTAGCAATGTCCTAGAGGGTTTCTATCCAGGTTTGAAGAGGTACGTTAATGGCCTACACCTATAGCAAGGGCATTATTCAACTTTGGCCAAAGCTGAACTACTCGTTTTTATCCACAGACACCCCTTATCCATATAGACAGTTTTTGGTAAAGTGAACTAACCATTTACCGTATATACTCGAGTATAAGCCGACCCGAATATAAGCCGAGGCACCTAATTTTACCACAAAAAACTGGGAAAACGTATTGACTCGAGTATAAGCCTAGGGTGAGAAATGCACAGCTACTGTAAGTGGAAAAGAGGGTCAACAATGCCCATTTGCAGCCTCACTGTGCCCATTTGCATGCCTCACTGTGCCCATTTGCAGCCATAGGTCCCCCAAACTTCAAACTTGGTAGCTAAGGGTTCCTAAATGTCTCTGGACCCAAAGGGCCCGGAAATTTCATTGCTGCAGATGGACACAGTTGACCGAATTTGGGGCCCTGTATCTCGGGGTCACTTGGTGCTAGGAACCCCATCTTTGGATATGTTATAGTGCTAGTTCCACTGTGTTTGAATACCAAGTGTCCCTGAGATATGGGGCCCCAAAATCGGGTGAGAAAATGTCAAGCACTTTTCTGCAGCAGAGAATGGCATTTTCCAAACCGACTTTGGGGCCCCGTATCTTGGGGCAATTTAGTGCTAGGAACCCCATCTACCATATATAATCTATCATATATCTATCATATATCATTGGATATGTTGTAGTGCTAGGTCCACTGGGTTGGCACACCAAATTTAGGGTTCCTAGCACCAAGTGGCCCCGAGAAATGGGGCCCTAAAGTCGGGTCGGAATTTATTTTTTTTTGCTGCAGAAAAGTGCTTGACTTGAGTAAAATGTGCTGGAAAACTCGGCTTATACTCGAGTATATATGGTAAGTGATCATAGGAAATCTATTTATAGCAATATATGAACGCAGGATAGGACAGTAAACAGGCTCTTGTGTGTACTTGCAGTGCAACTAATGTCGCCAAAGCAGTACAATTTGCTGTATTCTCAAGCTAGGAACCCTGAAATTCCAAGATATTCCTTGACCCATTGATATATTGGATTAATCCAGTGTTTGAAGGTCTCCACTAGGGCCTCCTTCCAGTAATACATACATGGAACAATTTTCAGCAAAAGCATCGTAGAAACTTCACTACCAGCTATTCAAACCTATTGGGGGAGATTTACTAAAACTGTAAAGTCTGGTTTAGTTTTTTTTGTCAAAGCCTTACTGAACAAGCTGAAGTTAGAAGCTGATTGGCTACCATGCACAATTGCACCAGATTTTAGTAAATCAACCCCAACCCTTTATTTTTTTTTTTACCGTTTGTCATATTTGCATTGTTGCTAGTGAGTAGAAGTGGATGCAAGAATAGTTAGGATCACATCTTAATACCAGCCATACCTTTTGGATTCACAAAAAGAGTCCCTGACAAATCTCAAATTTGTCCCTCTCCATTATAAGCTAAACACCACAGTGCCCTCTCAATACGTAAATAGTAAACCTTAAATAATACATAGGCTGTGTCAGCATGTATTTCATTTTATCCACTTTTTTAGATGCATTGCTTTGCAGAAAAAATGCCATTCTCAAACATTTTTGCCCAGTAGAAAACTCCATAGCCTTTCACCAACATTGTCCAGATGGGTGGCTCTTGAAATCGCCTACTTATTAGACACAATATAATTATAACTGTGGACAGACACCTTTATAGCTAGAATGTGATGTTCGAATATCTTCACACAGCTACTAGAAAATTAATTTTAACATTTATTACACATATTATGGGAACTCATATAAAAAGTAAAAGAGGAACTCTGGAAGCTGTGCCCCCCCAAAGGAAAATCAAGAGGAGAATAAAGGACTAGTCACCAGTATGGCATGTGGTCACCCTGCTACCAGCAGTGCCAGGACAAGGTAATCTAGAGCCCAGGGGGAACATGCTGAACTGCATGACCTCAAGATGAATGAGCGATATGTGTCAGAAAAATTACCCCTCAAAAAATTGAGAACTAATCTACATGCTTGCCCCTAAGTACAAATCCACCCTGAAATCCCTTTTCCCAGCACAAATCTTTGCCCCACCCCCCAATTCCCCCCCAACACAAATGCTCCTCCCCCAAAAAGTCACCCCTCCTAGCACAAATCCTATAACCCTCAAATTTCCCCTCCAAGTACACATCCCCCCCCCCCCACACTCCAAATTATCCCCCCAGCACAATCCACCCCCTAAATTTCCCCTTCTTGCACAATTCTTCTCCCCCCTTCGACATATCACCTCTTCTAACACCAACCCCCAAATCCCCCTCCTAGCCAATCCTCTTCCCCCATCCCCCTCCCAACACAAATCCCCTAAATCACCACTCCTAGCAGTTCTTACCCCTTTCCTTCTCCCCAAATTGCCCCTCCCATCAAAAATCCCCTAAATCACCACTCCTAGCAGTTCTTACCTCTTGCCTCCTCCCCAAATTGCCCCTCCCAACACATACCCCATTGCAGTGCCCTCCCACCTCACATGAAACCACAGTGCCCAGGGCAGCCGCCCCATCCTGCCCACCCCTTGTCCCAGCCCTGGCTGCCAGTATTTGCCTATTACTAATTTACAGTGCCTTGCTCTGCATTGTGACTTTGTATAGAGGTGGAAATCTTAGTAGAGATAAGGTTTTGCTTACTCATGCCAGAGCCACCAGCAAGGAAAACAGTGAACAGTAATGACGTGATTAAATCCCCCGGGTCTAGTAGTCAGAGGCAGCAGAGCCTTGGATCTCACATGTCAATTATACAGCTATGGGACTGTTGACACAGAAGTACCTAAGCACCCTGACATACAAGGAAGTACACTCCTATTTTTCAAGAGGAATTACAAACAAAGGGTACAGTCTCCGGGATACAGCTTAGACAATTAACAGGAGTTCTTTGTACTGTGTACTTCGTATTTGGCTTTTCTTATTTTGTTTCAAATGTTTGTTATTCAATGCAATTTGTGATAAACCAATAAAAAGTATTGTAAAAAAAAACAGTAAATCTTCACTTTTTGAGTTCAGGTTCACTTTGGCCTCATGGACATTGGACGTTCTAGACTCCTTCCCCCTGGCAGCAGATTTTTGGCAGAAAAAAATGCTTGACGCTTGTAAACTCATGTAAACGCTTGTGTGTTCATTTCATCTCCCAGAATAATAATTTATTCTGGCCACTGAAATGAATTAACACCTAATGCGCTAAACACGCCTAGCGATTTTGCACATTTAAACACGTCAAGCGCTTTTTCTGTCAAAATGCAGCTGCTCTTGGACTGACTGGCAGTGTTTTTTTTTTTTCCCTGTCTCTAAACTCCTCTAAACACCAATGTGTGCATGGAAACATAGGCTAACACACAGGGGCATTTAGAGGCAGAAAAAGTCAAACGTCCCTAGGAGCAGCAGAAAAAACATCCAGTGTGCACGAGGCCTAAGTGGTCTTTTGTTGCTAAATTCTAGGTAGATATAAAGACAAAAAATAGGGAAGATATGCATTTATCAGAAACTCATTCAATGTATTTTTAAATGCAACTTCTAAAAGTACTAGTCACATAGTTAGTCTGGCTGAAAAAAGATACAATTCCATCTAGTTTCAACCAATAACATAAAAAAAAAAGTACAATCCTATATACACAATCCTATACCCACAGTTGATCCAGAGGAAGGCAAAAAAAAAAAAAAAAAAAACAAGCAAAGCATGATCCAATTTGTTCAGCAGGGGAAAAAAATCCTTCCTGATCCTCCAAGAGGCAATTAGATATACCCTGGATCAACTATAAATGTTGGTATCCAGTTAGATTATGTATAGGAAAGAACTCTGGACAGCCGCACACCGGAGGAAGATGAAAATTTGATGATTTATTTAAAAAGCAGAAATCACATCAATCCACAGCACAGCAAAGCAAAAGCCCACCCCCCCCCCCCCAAAAAAAAGGCTTTTGCTTTGCTGTGCTGTGGATTGATGTGATTCCTGCTTTTTAAATAAATCATCAAATTTTCATCTTCCTCCGGTGTGCGGCTGTCCAGAGTTCTTTCCGATACTCCAAGTCTACTGTGTTATTAGCCAGCACCTGGGGCTCCTAAACAGGAGTAGGAGCATTTGCCCTGAAGGATTATCCTGGAGCGGTGGTTATCTCTCCTTACCAGTTAGATTATGTGTACTTACGAAAATAATCTAGACCTTTCTTAAAACAATTTACTGAGCTGGACAGTCACAGTACTAGCTTGTGAGGGAGGCCAGTCCAAATTTTCAGAGCTCTTAGGCCCCTTTCACACTGAAGCGTTTTTCAGGCGTTACATCGCTAAAAATAGCGCATGTATAGCGACTGAAAAAAGCGGGTCCTTTCACTCCAGTGTGAAAGCCAGAGGGCTTTCACACTGGAGCGGTGCACTAGCAGGATGGTCAAAAAAGTCCTGCTAGCAGCATCTTTGGAGCGGTGAAGGAGCGGTGTATTCACTGCTCCTATACCGCTCCTACCCATTGAAATCAATTGGGCAGCGCGGCTATACTGCCGGAAAAGAGCCAGCGGGCGGTTCTAACCCTTTTTCGGCTGCTAGCGGGAGTTAAAACCGCCCGCTATCGGCCGAATGCAGCTGCTAAAATGAAGGTAAAGCAGCGCTAAATATAGCGCTGCTTTACCGCCAATGCCCGCACCGCCCCAGTGTGAAAGAGGCCTTCCTGTGAAGAAACCTTTCCATATTTGGAGATGAAATCTCTTTCCCTCCAGACGTAAAGAGTTGCCCCTTGTCCTATGTGATGACCTTAAAGTGAATAACTCAACACCAAGTTCACTATCTAGACCACTTATGTATTTATACATGTTAATCATATCCCTTCTTAATGTCTTCTTCTCAAGAGAGAATAAATTGACACAATTTAAATCTATACTGACTGGTCACAAAGAATACATTTCCATGTACGCGCTCAATACACTAAACAACAAAGATATGAATAACTGAGATCTGGGAATATAAACTGTGAATAAACTATCACCTTTAATAAATCTCTTAAAATAAAGCAATTGTGCACATTAATTTAGCAAATACACTGAGCCCTTAGCACATTTAACAATAACTAAGACATGTAGTAATAATATAGCAAATGTCAGGAAATAGTCTTAAAGCATCTACAAGCCTCCAAGCCACCAATATCGTGCTATTTTATATAACGTAAGTGCACCTGAAAATGATGCAAAAAACATTATGTGATTCAGCAGTCATAAATAAAACAGCATAAGAACTCGAGATGAACTATAGTACTGATGAAAACAGATCTCTTCTCAAATCAGGTGTGGACCCAGACAGAGCATTAGTCAAACTGTAATAAAGAGAGCGCACAGTGCCACCATATCCTTGGAGAGATATATCTCTGGCAGTAAGTTATGAAATCTTGCACAATCACTGAGTGGACATGTGATACCACAGGTCCATAGAAAGTTCTAACTGGTTGGCCAAGCACAGCATGCTAATGATGCAGAGAAGCAGCCTGGCTGTGCTCATTCTTCAAGTAACAAATGATAAATAGGAAATATATGCTGTAGATATGATGAAAAGCAACAGTGTGTTCAAAGGAATGATGCATTCATAAACAATCCAAATTGTATATAAAGTTCTCCACAGACGTGGCATGCACAGTTCCACAATCACTACGTAGCCATCTGGTAACAAGGTCCAAGCAAGCTTAAAAGGCATAGTATAGTTCACCTTTACAAATAAAAAAATATGTCTATTCAGCTAAGGGGTTTCTGTAGATAAATACAAATTGTGCAGGTTTGATCAAAGTTGGATATGCCCTTGAAAGGTGTAGGCCATTTTTGTACATCCCAAAGCCTGACTGAAATACTCCTGGATATGGTATCTTCTTATCCTGCCTTGTTACTAGAAAGTTGCTAAGGCACCCCCAGTCGATTAAAACTCCTTTGCATTTGCTCTCTCTGCCCTGTCTCAGTAGCTCTGAGGACACAGTAGACTACACCTGTGTGGGGGTTTGAGAGTTTGGCCCTGGTGATGGTGAGGATGAGCAATAACGGCTGGCAGTGTCTTAGCAACACCCTAACAACGAGGCAGAATAGGATGGTGCCATCTCTGGGAGTTTTTCAGTCAGGTTTTGGGAGATTTTGGCCTGAGCCCATAGCATACTATGCCTATAGCAACATTATCCAACTTTAGTCCAACTTTAATCAACAAAAGAAGAAGGAATGGACTTTGTAGACATGATAAAAAAATTTTTTGTGTACAAACTTTATTATAGAAAAAGATATTGACATAGACAAGTATAAAAACACATACATCAATGGTTGTGAGCTAAAATTATCACTGACCAGCAAGTGGTCTATAGTCCTGAATGAACTGTGTATCATCGTTTACATCTGTTTGTCTGGATGTATCATATTGTTGCACATATTTTTGTGTCATTTTGTGGTTTTTTTTTGCATTTTTATTAGATGTGATTAGCTCCAGAAGAAGTGAATCACTGCACGAAAGTAGTCGAGCACAGATTGAACGAATACCGAGCAGAAATGACATACCCTGAGTCGGCTTTTGTTGACCCCTTATTACTTTCGTCAGGACTGTACCCGTTCAGGTCTCCTATTGTGTTACCATATTGGGGCACTTACCAATCTAGGGATGTTATGGCTCTAAACAGCCTTGTTTGTTTAGTCTCAGAGGATTATAGACCACTTGCTGGTCAGTGATAATTTTAGCTCACAACTATTGATGTATGTGTTTTTGTACTTGTCTATGTCAATATCTTTTGCTAGAATAAAGTTTGTACACAAAATAGTTTTAACCATGCCTACAAAGTCCATTCCTTCTTCTTTTGTTGATTGTATTGATAACCTATGGGACTTGGCGTAGTGCACCTTTCTGCTGTCCACAGTACCACCCTTTGAGGACATCCCTTATCTATTTATTAATGTTAGTCCAACTTTATTCATAGCTGCACAGTTTGTTTTTATCTACAGGCACTGCTTACCTGCATAGGCAGTTTTGGGGTAATAGGGAACTAACCCTTTAAAGGATAACTAAACCCAAGAACAAAATTGCTAAATATTGCAGCTTACAGCGGTGGCTGCATTTGTTTCCTTTTTTTTTTGACACAAAGGATATTTTTAGCAAATACAGAAAATACATGATGTTCTTGCCTGAAATACTGTGTCCTTGTCACTTCCTGTGAGCTGCACCGAATAATATCTTCTTTCCTAGTTACCTTCTGTAAGCTGCCAATCCCACATCTAATGGAGATCACGAGATGCAGACATGTCTGTAGTTTACATCAGGAGAGCAGTCTAGGGTGACAACAATGGCTCCCTCCATAGATACAGTGGAGGAGTGACATGGCCACCCAGGGACTGGAAGTGTGTTATCTGTGGAATTGCTGGGTCAAAATAAAGGGGAAAAAACCTGAAAAAAGAAAACAAATGCATCCACCACTCCAAGGACTAGTAAGCTGCAACCTCTCTTCAGCCACCCCCTCTGTGTATTATGGATAGATTTATGCATTGCATGAATCTATCCATTGGTGCTGTGGCCACCCCCTATTCAGGCATCCGGCCCCTTTACGGATGCCAGGCACCTGAATTACAGAGGCGGAGGGGTGTTTTTGAAGCACATGACTAGAGCCATAGGCTCTAATAGGCTTCAAAAAAGGTGAACTGCGAGCACAAACCATTGCGCTCGCAGTCCACCCAGGTGTGTTAGCAAAGCAAATGAAAGAACCGCCTCTCAGCCAGGGCCTTTTTTTCGACTGGGCACGCTGGGCAGTTGGCCGGGGGCCCCACTTGCCTTGAGGGCCCCACCCAGGGCCGATCCTCAGCGCTGCAATCTGCTGCAGATGACTGACTGCACTGCACTGGTTGCTCACTTGCTAGAATTGCCGGCGACCCAGCGTCTAGCTAACAACCAGTGACGTCAGTCTCAGTCTGAGGCCGCCCCAACATTCATAGCA
Organism: Lithobates sylvaticus; assembly: GCA_028564925.1. Taxonomy (NCBI): domain Eukaryota; kingdom Metazoa; phylum Chordata; class Amphibia; order Anura; family Ranidae; genus Lithobates; species Lithobates sylvaticus. The sequence goes on from CM053027.1 coordinate 510,626,320, forward strand.
TGCCACCTCCGGCCCTCTGTGGCTAGTGAACGCAGCCACTGTGCCCATTAAACGAAGCCACTGTGCCCATTAAACGCAGCCACTTTGCCCATTAAACGTAGCCACTGTGCCCAAACACAGCCCCTGTGCCCAAACACAGCCACTGTGCCCAACAAACACAGCCACTGTGCCCATCAAAAGCTTCCACTGTGCCCATCAAACACAGCCACTGTGCCCATCAAATACTGCCACTGTGCCATTAAATGCAGCCACTGTGCCCATCAAACGCAGCCACTGTGCCCATCAAACGCTGCCACTGTGCCCATCAAAAGCTGCCACTGTGCCCTCAAAAGCAGCCACTGTGCCATTAAACACAGCCACTGTGCCCATCAAAAGCTGCCACTGTGCCCATCAAAAGCTGCCACTGTGCCTATCAAACGCAGCCACTGTGCCAAAAGCAGCCACTGTGCCTATCAAAAGCAGCCACTGTGCCACTCAAACGCAGCCACTGTGCCCATCAAAAGCACAATGGGGCAGCAGCGTTTGAACTGGCTTTCACTCATGTGTATAGAAAATTACATCCTAAAAACCATTCACTTCAAGCCAATTATAAAGGAATTCTCTACAAAGTATTGCAAATTTAATAAATAATTAGTGCTTTTGTACTGTCCCATTTCAATCTGTAATTTCTTGTTTTTTTTGTTTCTATGCCAACATAGGACCTTAAGACACAAGATAGGGTCAGTATATTTACAATAACTCAGTATCTCAGAAACTATTACATACAGTCCTTGCTTTACGAGATTGTTAGTTTATATACCTGTTTCTGTGTATTTCATTGTATTTTTTCTTTCTCTTGTTTAATGTTTAAACACTGATTTTGTTGGAAGTACCAATAAATATAGCCTTATTGATAATTTGCATTTTTATTCTCGTTCGTGATTGTGTAGGCAGGACCCTAGTGCACTGTATTGCCCGGGGGCCTATAATGCTCTTAAGATGGCCCTGCTCTAAGGCAATCAGGAGATGCAAATGAAATACCGGTCACCTGATTGGCTGAAGGCAGAGGCGATCCCATTAGCAGCAGAACAGGAAGAAGAAGCGCACAAAGGACACAGGAGCCATCACGCGCTACCTGTCCCACAGCTTGCCGCCTGACCGCCACCAAGATGGGGTAAGTGCCGGGCAGAAAGCAGGAGGGTGAGTAGGTGGGGGGGGGGGCACAGTGGCTGCATATTATTGGCACAGAGGTTGCAATTAATGGTGCACAGTTGACTGCATTTGCTGGGCATAGTGACTGCATCTTATGGGCACAGAGGCTGCAATCGATGGGCACGGTTGTCTGCATTTGCTGGGCACAGTGGCTGCATATTATGGGCACAGAGGCTGCAATTGATGGGGCACAGTTGGCTGCATTTGCTGGGCACAGTGGCTGTATATTATGGGCACAGAGGCTGCAATTGATGGGGCACAGTTGGCTGCATTTGATGGGCACAGAGGCTGCATATGATGGGCACAGAGGCAGCATATTATGGACACAGTTGGCTGCACATGATGGACACAGTTGGCTGCATATGATGGGCACAGTTGGCTGCATATGATGGGCACAGTTGGCTGCATATTATGGGCACAGTTGCATTTGCTGGGCACAGAGACTGCATATGATGGGCACAGTGGCTGCATTTGATGGCACAGTGGCTGCAATGGATGTTTTTGTTTCAGTATTTTTCAGAATTTTTCAGTTCATTTTCAGCCACCAGAGTACATGTTGAGTTTAAAATAGGCTTTAGGTCATTTGGAATACAGTTTTGAGAGCTGCAGTCTATATTTGCAAAGTATAATAACATATGAAAACTAATTTGATTTTAGTTTGATTTCTGATTGATATAATAGGTAACTTCACTTTTCACTGTTACCATACTATGCATTGCCTTAGAGATGCCTGGATGCATTTACTTTAATATACAGTATCCTTCAGCACAGATCACAAAGCATATTACTATGAGAAAATTACTTTTCTAAAGTGTTATTCCCCAGTAATGAAAATAAATTTCACCTATTAAAGTAGCTTTAAAAGTAAACAATGGTGCATTACAGTTTTATAATGCAAGTAAGTAAATAAATACACCATGGTCCTTGCAAAAAGGTAGGAAAAAATAGGACAATTATTCAGATCGTGGAGGCATACACCTACAAAGCTACACATAAAAGCACACATATACTGCAGATCATTACAGTCATTCATTACCCCATTTTGGATTCAAGGTTCTTATATTCAACCAGAGTATGTGGTTTTATAAATACAATGCTGTCCGTCAATATTTAATCATTTTCACAAAGCTATCTAATATCATGCGTGATAGGGGAGCGGGATATAATGGCCATATGTTTCCTTTTCTTTAGTCATATGTCATATCTGCATTATCCAGATTTTTTTTTTCAACCAAAGAGTTGAACAAAAAAATTATCGAATTACCCCATCCATGCAATCAATGTGGATGAGGCAATGCTTCCATCTGTGGTATTGTATTCTGAGAGCAGAGAGCCTTCTTTGCTGTCAGTATACAATGATCAAGGTTGCCGGCTATACCTGGCAGCACTGATCAATCAGAAAAAACCCGACCAGCCTGCCCATACATGGATCGATATTCAGCCAGTCCCTGCTGAACCAGCCAACTTTTGATCCATGTATGAATGGCTTTATGTTCTTGGGTGGCAATGCTCACTCCATTTTATCTATGAAGGAGCAGTATTGTCACCCTAGGCTGCTCTCCTGATTTGGACTACAAACACATCCTCCTCTCCATCTCCCTTACATAGGGGCAGAAGGATTTGTAGATTACAGAAAATAGCATAGAAGGAAAATAGCAATGGGGGTTATTTACTAAAGGCAAATCCACTTTGCACTACAAGTGCAAACTACAAGTGCAAAGTGCACTTGAAATTGCACTGGAAGTGCACTTGGAAGTGCAGTCGCTGTAGATCTGAGGGGGACATGCAAGGAAAATAAAAAACAGCATATTAGCTTGCACACGATTGGATGATAAAATCAGCAGAGCTTCCCCTCATTTCAGATCTACCCCTCAGATTTACAGCGACTGCACTTCCAAGTACAAAGTGGATTTGCCTTTCATAAATAACCCCCATTGCTTCAGATTTAATTTCATCTCACAGGGAAGTACAAATATTGTGCATTTCTGGTAAGATCAGGAGATATTTCCAATACTTGCAGAAAATGCTTGAAAAAAAAAAAAAACTGGTAAGCTTACATTTTTGTTCCTAACTTTAGATACAGTGCATCCGGAAAGTATTCACAGCGCTTCACTTTTTCTACATGTTGTTATGTTACAGCCTTATTCCAAAATTGATTAAATTCATTATTTTCCCTTAAAATTCTACAAACAATACCCCATAATGACAACGTGAAAGAAGTTTGTTTGAAATCTTTGCGAATTTATAAAAAATTTAAAAACAAAAAAAAAATCACATGTACATAAGTATTCACGGCCTTTGCCGTGACACTCGGAATTGAGTTCAGGTGCATCCTGTTTCAATTGATCATCCGTGAGATGTTTCTACAATTTGATTGGAGTCGACCTGTGGTAAATTTAGTTGATTGGACATGATTTGGAAAGGCACAAACCTATATAAGATCCCATAGTGAATAGTGCATGTCAGAGAACAAACCAAGCAATGAAGTCCAAGGAATTGTCTGGAGACCTCAGAGACAGTATTGTATTGAGGCACAGATCTGGGGAAGGGTACAGAAAAACGATTGCAGCATTGAAGGTCTCAATGAGCACAGTGGCCTCAATATACCGTAAATGGAAGATGTTTGTAACCACCAGGACTCTTCCTAGAGCAGGCAGCCCGGCCAAACTGAGCAATCGGTAGGGTAGAGTGGCCAGATGGAAGCCACTCCTCAGTAAAAGGCACATGACAGCCCACCTGGAATTTGCAAAAGGCACCTGAAGGACTCTCAGACCATGAGAAACTAAACTCTCTCTGATGAAACAAAGATTAAACTCTTTGGCCTGAAAGGCAAGCATCATGTCTGGAGGAAACCAGGCACCGCTTATCACCTGGCCAATACCATACAGTGAAGCATCATGCTGTGGGGATGTTTTTCAGCTGTGGGAACTAGGAGACTAGTCTGGATTGAGGGAAAGATGGATGCAGGGACATCCTTGATGAAAACCTGCTCCAGAGCACTCTAGACCTCAGACTGGGGCGAAGGTTCATCTTCCAACAGGACAACCACCCTAAGCGCACAGTCAGGATAACAAAGGAGTGGCTATGGGACAACTCTGTGAATGTTATTGAGTGGCCCAGCCAGAGCCCAGATTTGAACCCGATTGAAAATCTCTGGAGAGATCTGAAAATAGCTGTGCACCAACACTCTCCATCCAACCTGATGGAGCTTGAGAGGTCCTGCAAAGAAGAATGGGAGAAACTGCACAAAAATATGTCTGCCAAGCTTGTAGCATCATATTTAAAAAGACCAGAGGCTGTAATTGGTGCCAAAGGTGCTTCAACAAAGAATTGAGCAAAGGCAGTGAACACTCCGTTTTTTTTTTTCATTTCTTATTTTTAGTAAATTTGCAAAGATTTCAAACAAACTTCTTTCATGTTGTCATTATGGGCTATTTGTCGAATTTTGAGGAAAATAATTAATTTAATCCATTTTGGAATAATGCCCCGTACACACGATCCGAATATCGTATGAAAACAGTCGTCCGAGGAAGGATCGTACGATTTTCGGATCATGTGTACACTACTTTCGACAGCCGATTACGACCATTCATCCGATATTATTAGATCGGACATGCATGGAAATTTTCCTCGTACGATTCCAGATCGTACGATTTTCGTTTAGTCAGTATAGTTGTCGTCTGAAAATACAATACAAATACATTACAACACATGTTCTGATTTTTTATATTGTACGAGAATTTTCGTGACTTTATTAAGCTATTCAATTTCTACTTGTAATTGTTAACCGAAAACGGTCGTACGCTCGGTCATACGATATTCGGAACGCGTGTACCATAAGGCTGTAACATAACAAATTGTGGAAAAAGTGAAGCACTGTGAATACTTCCTGGATGCACTGTACACCTTAAGGTATATGTATACTGTTAGATAAAGGGGGGAACGTTTAGAACACCTGTTTTTTTTTATATTGTGGTCTGTCTGGAGGCAAGTATCCACTCTTTTTGTCTGGGTGACTGGGAAAGAAAGTGATGGGAAATCCAAAACTGCATGTACATAGATCCTGTGTGAATTAACCAGCTGTTGTGAGAATCAGGCAAGATCAAATTTTCTTAGGGTATTGTCTTTTCTGGATATATGTTTTCAAAATGTGAGTGTGGTTAAAAAAAACACAAATATCAGCAAAAGGGACATGCCATTAATGTGTGTTTCTTTTGCTGCTGGCTCCTGGTTTCCCTGACATTTTCTTCCATCAATCCCTACCCTTTACCCCACTGCAGTAATCTGATGTGGTCGGGGTAACAGAACAGAGGGAGCTGTCATTTGCACTCGTAAAGAGTGCCCAACTATGAACTCCCTTTACACTCAGCTCTGCCATTCATAGAAGCTGTACTACAATTTCTATGAATGAAATAGGATCTATGAATGGAGGACGATCAGATGATTGAAAGGTCTGCCCCCTTCAACAAAAAATCTTGTTTCCTTCATAAAAGATTTAGTACTGGCTTCTATGAATGGAGATCCTGGTTGAGTATAGGCTGGGCATAGACTCTCCTGATGAGCCCAAATGACAGCTCCCTCACATGGGGGGGGGGGGGGGTTGATGGAAAATGTCAGGAAAACCTGGAGCCAGCAGCACAAGGGTGTGCACATTAGTATTAAGTTGTGTCCCTTGTGCTGATTTTTGTGTTTTTTATTTTGAATACACTTAAGCTTTAAGAATATAAAGAACATTTACTCTCATTACAGATTAAATGAGCAGGAGAATACAATGAATACAAAGTGTCAATTCCAATAACATTAATATTACTGTGTTGCAAATGGATACATTAGTGTATATTGGTGCTAATTTTTTTCTTTGGCAGTTAGAAACAATGTTGCAAAACAGAGAAAGTAAATATACTCAGTGCTCTGATGATCTGTGAAGCCTCCAAGGCTCCTTTCACACGGGTGATGACAACAGCTGAAAAAATAATAGGTGTATTTGAATCGAAGGTCCATGAACAGGCAGGTGTACATGGACTTGTATCCCTTTACACCCACCTACCTCTGGGTCCGAACTAGTCTGCTAAAGAAAAAAAAAAAAACAGAAGGGGATCTGTTCTCTTTCATTAAAGCCCCCTTTCACACTGGGGCGTTTTTCAGGCATTTTTCATGCGCTTTAGCGTTAAAAAAAAGCGCATGTAAAGCACCTGAAAGAAGCCTCATCTGCAATCCCAATGTGAAAGCCAGAGTACTTTCACACTGAGACCCCTTTCACACTGGGGCGTTTTTTAGGCACTTTAGCATTAAAAAAAGCGCCTGTAAAGCCCTGAAAGAAGCCTCATCTGCAATCCCAATGTGAAAGCCCGAGTGCTTTCACACTGAGGCGCTGCGCTGGCAGGGCGTCAAAAAAAGTCCTGCAAGCAGCTTCTTTGCAGCGCTTTTGGAGCGGTGAATACACCGCTCCTAAAGTCCCCCTTCCGATTGAAATAAATGGGAAGCGTCTGCAAAGCGATTTTGGCAGCAGAGCTTTGTGGGCACTTTTAACCCTTTATTTGGCCACTAACGGGGGTTAGAAGCGCCCCGCTAGCGCTCGAACAACGCTGGTAAAGCGCCGCTAGTTTAAGCAGCAATTTACCAGCGTTTTTTGGGCGCTTGCGGTGTGAAAGGGCTCTTAAAGCACTTGGGCTTTCACATTGGAATTGCAGATGAGGCTTCTTTCAAGTGCTTTACAGGCACTTTTTTTTAACGCTAAAGTGCCTGAACAATGCCGGAAAAACGCCCCAGTGTGAAAGGGGCATAAGGCAGATCGGATCGGAGGGTAGTCTGATGTAAACATTGGAGTCTGCCCATAGAGCAGTGCGGGATCTGTACTTGTCCAATCTGCAGAAACTGAGCAGACATGGATGGCAGCCAGTAAAACTCTATGGGAGGCTGAAAGCTGCTGTGTCTGGATGGTGCACCAAGTTTAGGGCAGTATGTGCCCAGGGAGGAATGCAAGTAGTGTGCATGAGACCTAATTCTGCATGGACTGTCTGAGCAATGGGTTTTTAAGAACAAGTTCACTTTTTTAAAACCATCCACCCCCTTCCCTTGCCCTAATAATAGAATAAACTGTAACATTCTCCACCTCCCAACAGGTCCTTACTCGCCTCCCACATTGTCTGCAGCCCAGTTAGTAATGCATACTAAACAGCGTGGGGGGAGGAAGCTCCACTGTTAGCTATTGTATCAATGTACACGCAACTGCTTGAATACAGTAGCACTGCCTTTGAGTAATTGCATCTGACACTGTTTAGCTGATAATTTCCACCCAGCTCAGTCGATTTTGAAATCAAGTTTTGTTTAGCCAGGTGGTTCCAGTAGGGTCATCCGTGGTTTGAATTTTAGCCTAAGCTTCAAACACCTGAGCACTAAATTCCATATACCCCTGCTATACTCCTGCATATAATTCTGCTCCCACAATACAGGCAGTCCCCCAGTTACGAACACAATAGGGACTATAGGTTTGTTCGTAAGTCGAAGTTATTCATAAGTCGCAACACTGCATTTGTAATGCTGCGTACACACGAAGGGACTTTGTCCGCCGGACCTAGTCAAGTGGACAATCCGCCGGACTTTCCAGCTGGGCTTCAGCGGACTTGAAAGCGAACGGACTTGAACACACACGATCACGCTAAAAGTCCGGCGGTTCACGCGATGACGTACATCGCGTACGACGGGACTAGAAAAAGAAAAATACTAGAAAAATACTTGCTACTGAGCATGCGTCCTTTTTGGTCCGCGGACCATACTACAGACGGCCGTATTGTCCACCGGACTGCCAAATAATGCCAGATAATTTTAAAACAAAACTTAAAACCTAGTCCGCCGCACTTTTGGGAAAAAAAGTCAGTCGAAGGCCCACACACGAGGGGATTGTCCGGCGGACTCGAGTCCAGCGGACAATCCCACGGGATAGTCCCTTCGTGTGTACGCGGCATAAGTGTAACTTCCGGTCGGAACACTGCATTCGTAAGTGTAAGGCTGGATTCACACCTATGCATTTTTAGTGCTTTTTGCATTTTGCAGATTTGCACTACAGAATGTATTTCATAGGAAACCATGGTAGATGGACTGTAGTACAAATCTGCAAAAAGCACTAAAAATGCATAGGTGTGAATCCAGCCTAACTGCCGCCTGTGCATGGATTTCTACTAGCTGAGCTGTAGACAGAAGTTTTTTTTTTTTTTAAATCATTAACTTTGATGACTGGGCCGCACAGCGAGGGCTGAGCAGTGACTGCGGTCTGCACAAGGCTATAACGGACCATGGTCCCTGCTCACCAGCTGCTGTGTGGCCATGCCAGTGTTTCCTCCTCCGACTCCTCTGCCCGCCCGGCCAACTATGTCATCCTATCAGCAGGGCAGGGGGGGTAGGAGGAGCTGAAGATTGGAATGGAGAGCCCGCTGCCCTGCTGATAGGATGACATTGTCAGGCCAGTGGGGGAGATGGGAGAGGACACACGGACTGAGAACAGACTCTGCCCTGCCAATGGTAGGAGTCTTAAATAGGGGAGGCAGAGATTCAAATGGGGAGAGAGCAAGGGGGGACAGACTGCAGGGGCACAGTAATGTAAAGGGGGCACTGTAATATAAAGCGGGCTGCACTGTAAACGGGGCACTGTAATCATTATAGTGCTGTCCCCTTTATATCACAGTGACCCTTTTACATCACAGCCCCTTCACAGAGCATCCAACAAACTATCTATAACTATTTTTTTTCTATTTTTTTTCTTTGGTCACATGCCTGATGAAGGGGGCCTGCGTGGCTCCAAAATGTTGCAATCTGCTGTAACGATGTGATCGCTGATTAAAGCTTAGGACCCATTATGGAAATCCTTGGTGAGCTTGTGACATTCTTTTGCTCCCCTTTACAGAGCAGTCCTGTTGCATTCATGTAAAGAAGCACTGTGATGTAAGGGGACTGCACTGCAATGTAAAGGGGGGCTGTGATGTAAACGGGACTGCTCTGTAAAGGAGGAACTGTAATGTAAAGGGGAGCTATGATGTGAAGGGGAACTGAGGACACTGATATAAAGGGGGGACTGTGCAGTAAAGGGTGGTTGTGGTGTGAAGGGGGGCTGAGGACAGACTCTGTGAATATCCCATCCACCAACCCGTCCACCAAATACACCTCCCCCTGGTCCCTTGGAAAATTGGCTGCCATGAAAGCAGTCCCTGGTGCAAAAAATAGTTAAACAACTCCCCTTCCTCTTCAACACTATAATAAAAAGACATACTTTAATGTTAATCAACTAATAATTAAGAAACAATGTAATAAATACAGTATATGCACAAATATATATACATATACATACACACACACTCTGTAACATATATATATATATACTCTATAAATATATATATATATATATACATATACATATAGATTGACTGATTGCTTTGGGTAGACATATAATTGTTTGCTGAGAGAACGCTGCATATTTGAATGTAGGGGTTAATCAGAATCTCACACAGGAGGTTGCCATGGTAATGTTAGCATTAATGCACTGCCATTGCTGCGTTCCCTTTCCTCCTAAGGCACAAAAAACAAATTTGGCTAAGCGCAGCAGACTGCTGGAACATTACAGGTGAGAACCTCCTGTGGATATCTGGGTAAACCTTTTTGTTTAGTAGTGTGATGAGTGCTTTGTTGTCGTTGAACGCTTTTGTTTTGCAGGCGTAATGGAAATCACGGTCTCTCGGCAAAGATGGGATTCCTATGGGTGGTCTGCGCATGTGGGCAGGGGAAGTCCCTTAACCCTTCATATACACCGGTTACTCACAGAGCTCGTAGTTTGACCCACATCTTCTTGCTGGGAGCCGATTTTAGCTCGAAGGGGGACGTGCATGCCTCCAGCAGATCTTTGTCTACACTGGGGGCCTCCATTATGCCTGTAAAAAAAAAAAAAAAAAAGAAAAAAACATGTTGGTGAGACGACAAACGTTTATGACATCGATCAGGTCTGGAAGAAACTTCAATGGAAACTGTGAGGTTAAACAATTCTCCAATCTGACAAGCCCTTCAGCTATGACAGAATTGATTTTATCTGTAATGGTCTACGTACAGTATCTGTTCAGCTGAGGCCGTGCTTCCATTTAACTGATATTAAACACATTTGACGGACACGAGGAGGCAGAATCATGCCTCAGAAATGGTGCATACTTTCTACAGGCACCTCAGTGGTACAGAGGGATGTACAATACACTACAGGCAACACACAACATACCATAGGGAGCAGGATCAGTCTCTAACTGTCAGGACTGTGCCAGCAAGGAAGGGGTTCATGTAAATTATCTTTCCTCTCACATTTTCTGTGGTCGTCCCTGTGTCCTTCAGGGAAATCAGTCCATTCTCCTTGCGCCGTTATGTCTAAATGTGGGCATCAGGAGGGGGGGGGACTAATAACAGCGGCAATGGCATGAAGCAGGACGCCTGCCCCTTCTGCAGAGGGATCTGTACGCGTGTAAGTGAGCGAGACAGAGTGTGTTATACCTCTAAGCTGAGCGAGAACCTCCCCCCAGTGACTCTAACAGGTTAACTGATTGTGCACAGATTATTCCCACCTCTCTATAAGTCATCTTCGCAACAGGATCTGTATATGATTTTTCAACCAGAGCCGCCAACCTCAAGGGTGCCCCGTGCATCTGTCATGGCAATGTGACATGTCATATAAGAACAGATAATACCATGATCGCTATAAACCTGCATTGCACCAAGACCACTGCACTCCACAGTGAGAATAAACTGTGTTGTCCACAACTGACATCATGAGTATGTGTTATATAAGAAGGATATTCACTTAATAACCTACACTGGTATGTATAACAGACAATAACATTATTTGCATAATGAAATGTAAAATTGTGCGTTTTGTTTTTTACAATTTGCAAAGCGCACACAACGTAAATGACCTGTAGGTACATGATGTGTATGTATATATAGGTCTCTAAATCACAGATAACAATGTGGCTTTCAATGGGTTGCTAAGCAACAGCCTGAAAACACACGTCCAACCATTTAGGAGAAGGGCATCTAATATACTTTGCATTTGTATTCTATTGAGGAATTATAAAATTGCCAGAAACATACAAGACTGCATGCTGATCAATGCAAAGCTCTTAGCACTCATTCAGACATTGGCATCCTGGTGCGTTGTGTTAACAAATGTGCTTTAACACGTGTTTTTTATTTCACGCTTTATCGTGCATTGCATTAAGGCAGCCTATTTAAATGTATAGGCTGGTAACATGCACAAGCATCCAAAAAATGAGCATGCACCATTTTAGGCAACACAGTGCTGCAATGCATGTGTGCTGAATCTTCATTCAAAATGAATGGCACTACAATGTGCCAACACATGTAACATACGATGCATTACACTTCATTGGGGTGCGCTGTAACACCAGTGCATTGAAGCTGCTTTGCCTTAGTGCATTGGAGTGCCATTTAAAATGAATGGCACTACAACACATCAATGCTCATACCATGTGTTAATGCGCATTGCAGTAACAGAACGCACTGCAGTGGAAAAGTGTATTTTGCCCATTACAGCTCATTAAAAAAAATAAAAAATTTTTAATAAAATTTAAAAAAAACAATGGAATAAATAACTATGCACATCTGAACTATAGTAGTAGTATAAGTAGTATAAGTATAGTATAAGTAAACTCCCTTGCTTGATATTTACCTATAGGTAAGCCTATATAAAGGCTTACCGGTAAATATCTCCTAAACTTGTACCATTTAGGAGATATTTACTTGCAAAGCTGCTGGTGATGTCACCGATGCATGCGCTCTGAAGGAACGGCATGCCAGGGATGCCGTTCTTTCAGAATCCTGTGCCATAAAAAGTGGCTCGTCCAATCAAAGGACCAGAGCCCACCAACCCAAAAGGAAGACCGGGTGAAGATGGAAGCCCTGTCTGCGGTGAGAGCACGCTGCTGGAGGTTTAAAAGAAAAAAAAACAAAAAACTTCAGTTTACTACCGCTTTGAGTAAAATAACTGATATATATAAAAAAAAAATTAAACCCAAAATTTCTTTTAATAGAACTCGTATTAGGGTCTATAAATTAGAGTGTATGTAACCCTGACAACCTACTTTGCAAACTAAATAACAAGATACCGGGGGCGTGGCCTGGAGAGCGACGGAGTAGGACACCTACTGTGGCTCTTAATCAGTTAGTTTTTTTAGGTGGCAAAAATCCTCTGTAAAAAAATAAATAAATATTTAGGACTCTGTTACCCAGCTTAATATGAATCAGTGTGCTAATTAATGGGAGTAGTTACCTGTTTATAGGTGATATATAATTACTCCTTTAACTCACATTGAGCTTGCTCACATTTGGCATTGTGAACATAATAGAATTTTACCAAAAACTAAATTAAAAACAATAGGAGTTAAAAAAAAAAGTGAGTCTTTAACCTGTAATTCAATTAAAAAATGTCCTGTAAGTAATATTAATATTGTAACTGGGAGAATGTGTGCTAGCAAGGTTAAACGTTTTGCTAAGTGCACAGTGTGTCAGATGTATACTTAAATGGAGCAACAGCTCCAGGATGAATACCACTGAGACAGATGTGAGCAGGTTGCCCATCTGGAAGTTAACATTAGAGATTTGGAGGAGCGAATTGCAACACTGAGTGGATTGAACAACCTTGAAAGGAGTCTAATTGGGTTGATGTTGAGGGGTAAGCCAGGATTATCAAATATGAAGATGGGTTAATGTAGTTAGAAGGGGCGGTAGGCGCTTACATGCTTGTGTTTGAGCACCCTTAAAATTTGGCAAGTTATGTGAAGATGTGCAGGTGGCAGCCCTAGATGTCACTGCTACCCCTTACCGCCAGGGAAGCAGCAATTGGGCGAACAGGCAAGATTTTTAATGCAGAAGAGACATACATTGTCTCTTTTGCTTCAAAGTTACCACCTTGCCTATCCAGTCCTATACAGTGAAATTTGACAATGCCAAAACTGACTGAAAGGAGTTTGCACGACAGTGACGTTATACTGGCCCAGGCAATGGAAACTGGCGGCGATCAATAACCTGTAGCAGGCCACTCAAAGATGTCAGCAGCTGGCAAAGAGCTCCACAACGCTGGACTAAAGGTAAATATAGTTCTGCTTTAATTGGTTTTGCTGAATCTTGACTTCACAGCAGTGACTATAACATGATTTCATTTAAACACATAGTGGAAAGACAAATACACCTGCTCTTCAAGACATGGGAAGGAATGTTTCAAAGTGAACGACAGGTTGCAAAAGAGAGTCAAACATCAAACATTTCTTCAAATACTGTATATTAATAATAAAAAAGTACAGTCTGAGCATGTAGTCCCTTTAGAAACAATGGTGCTTAAGGCCCCTTTCACACTGGGGCGGTTTGCAGGCGCTATTGCGCTAAAAATAGCGCCTGCAAACCGACCCGAAACAGCTGTGCTGTGTCTTCAGTGTGAAAGCCCGAGGGTGCGCTTGCAGGACGCTGGAAAATTTCCTGCAAGCCGCATCTTAGGCTCGCTATAGGAGCGGTATATTTACCGCTCCTATATCGCCCGTTCCCATTGGAAACATGGGGCAGCGCTCCGAACCCGCCCGCAAAGCGCCGCTGCAGCGGTTTGCGGGCGGTATTGACCCTTTTTCGGCCGCTCGCGGGGAGTAAAACCACCCCGCTAGCGGCCGAAATGCGCTGATAAAACGCCGCTTTTTTAGCTTATTTAGCTTATTTAGCTTATTTAGCGCCGCTTTACCGCCAGCGCCCCCCCCGCTCCAGTGTGAAAGTAGCCTAACTCCTGTCCTCAGGACTCACTAAGGCTGCTTTCACACTGGGGCGGTGCGGGGCGGCGACGGTAAAGCAGCGCTATATTTAGCGCTGCTTTACCATCGTTTTGCCCGCGGTATGCGGCCGCTAGCGGGGTGGTTTTAACCCCCGCTAGCGACCGCAAAAGGGTTAAAAACCTCCGCAAAGCGCCGCTGCAGCGGCGGTTTGCCGGCGGTATCCCCGCGGTTTCCCATTGATTTCAATGGGAAGGAGCGGTATAGGAGCGGTAAATACACCGCTCCTTCACCGCTCCAAAGATGCTGCTAGCAGGACTTTTTTTGCGGTCCTGCTAGCACACCGCTCCAGTGTGAAAGCCCGCCGGCTTTCACACTGGAGTGAATGGGGCCGGTTTTTTCAGGCGGTGTACAGGCGCTATTTTTAGCGCTGTACCGCCTGAAAACCGCCCCAGTGTGAAAGCAGCCTAACAGGCCAGGTTTGCAAGGTAACTGAAATACATCACAGGTGATATCATTTGCTGCTCAGTGATTGCAGTATTCTAGTCTGCATCTCTCCAAGGTAATACTAAGACCCCTTTCACACTGAGGCAGTTTTCAGGCGTTTTGGTGCTTTCACACTCGGGCGGTGCGCTTGCGGGACGTTAGAAAAATTCCTGCAGCATCTTTGGGGCGGGTTTTTAGCTACTCTCAGGGTATTTTCACATTGGGGCACTGGGTGCACTGGCGGTAAAGCGGCGCTATATTTAGCGCCGCTTTACCGTCTTTTTAGCGGCGCTATTCGGCCACTAGCGGGGCGGTTTTACCCCCTGCGAGTGGCCGAAAAAGGGTTAATACCGCCCACAAACCGCAGCTGCAGCGGCGTTTTGCTCGCGGGTTTGGAGCGCTGCTCCATTATTTTCAATGGGAAGGGGCGATATAGGAGCAGTAAATACACCGCTCCTACAGCGCACCAAAGATGCGGCTTGCAGGACATTTTTCAGCGTCCTGCAAGCGCACCGCTCCAGTGTGAAAGCCCTCGGGCTTTCACACTGAAGACACAGCAACGGCTGTTTCAGGTCGGTTTGCAGGCGCTATTTTTAGTGCAATAGTGCCTGCAAACTGCCCCAGTGCGAAAGGGGTGCTCAGCACGCTGGCGGTAAAGCGGCACTATATTTAGCGGTGCTCTACCGTCGTTTTAGCGGCGCTGATCGACTGCTAGCGCTAACGGCCAAAAAAGGGTTAAAACTGCCCGCAAAGTGCCGCTGCAGCGGCGCTTTACAGGCAGGTTTGGTAAGCTGCCCCATTGTTTTCAATGGGAAAGGGCGCTTTAGGAGAGGTAAATACACCGCTCCTACAGCGCTCCAAAGATGCGGCTTGCAGGACTTTTTTGATCGTCCTGCAAGCGCACTCCTCCAGTGTGAAAGCCCTCAGGGCTTTCACATTGGATTGCACTGAGCGGCTCTTTCAGGGCGCTTTGCAGGTGCTATTTTTGCACTTTAGCGCCTGTAAAGCGCCTCAGTGTGAAAGGGGCCTAAAAACCTACCCATTGAAATGAATGGGCAGCGCTTCTGAAGGGCCTTAAAAGCGTTTCGAAATCGCCGCAAAACGGGTGTTAGGATTTTTTTAAGGTCTCGTTGTCACGTGACCTAAAAAAAAGCCCCGCTAGCGCCCGAAAAGCGCCACAAAAGCGCTGCTTAAGCACCGCAAAAACGACCGGCGCTTTAGCATGAAAGGGATCTTAAAGTGTTTGTTAACCTAAAAAAAAAAAATAGAGATTCTGTTCAGCAACCTTTTTGTACTTAAAGGCCGGCTTCAATGTATGTGAATGCATGAAGGGCCACATTCACCTAATAATAAATGAGGATAATAATAATCCTAACATAGTAATAATAACAGCACAGGTTTACCTCACTTTAGGCCTGGTTCACACCTATGCATTTTTTGTGCGTTTTGCATTTTGCAGATTTGCACTACAGAACACCCCTAGGGGAGATAGGGGACCAGTCCCCAGGGGAGAAGGGGTCCTTGTCCCCAGGGGTGATGGGGTCCCCCAAATTGCAGTGTCCTCTGTACCCCTATAGCAGTGTCCTCTGTGCCCCTTCACATCACTCCCATAGTGTCGTCTGCCCCCCTCCCCAAGTTTCCTGTGCCCCCCAAAGCACTGTCCCCTATCCCCTGCACCCCCCCCCCACTGAAGTGTCCTCTGTCCCTTGTACCCCCGTAGTTTCCTCTGTACCCCCATAGTGTCCTCTGCCCCCCTGCACCCCCCCCCCCACTGTAGTGTCCTCTGTCCCCTGCACCCCCCTACTGTAGTGTTCTCTGTCCCCTGCAACCCCCCTCCACTGTAGTGTCCTCTGTACCCCCAAAGTGTCCTCTGTCCCCTGCACCCCACCCCACAAACACACACTGTGTAGGTAGAACTCTCCTACCTTACACAGGTGTACAGCAAGCAGAGCGGCAGAGATCGGCATCACAGGGCTGGATGGGGGCGGGAACTGCTGAAGTTAACTTTTCACATTAAAAGGCTGGTGATTGGTTTCAAGGATCACCAACCGATCACCTGCTGTTTAATGTAAAAAGTTAACTTCAGCAGTTCCCACCCCCATCCAGCCCTTTGATACTGGCTGCTCACCGCTGTCCTCTTCCGTGGGTCGGGTGCCCATGAATTAATTCATGGGCACTGACGGGCCGGACATTCAGCGGTGACTGACCCCTGCCTTAAAGCATGTAATACAGCACAGTGCTTGTGCTATCTAATCTGCCCCTCTCTAAACTGCAAAAAACCTGCCTTATCCTGCCACTTCATGTGTCCCCCTCTCTGTGCTGAGCCCTGACCACTGTGGTCAGTTTCTTTCCTCTCTGCTCTCCTCTCTTCCCCCTCACCCCCTCCTCCCTGCCTGTCGCTACCTGTCTGTGTCTCCTTCTCCGCCCCCGCCGCTATTAGTACAAATAAAATTTTAGAGATTGTCACTCTCCAGCCCCTCTATTATAGCTAGGCATAGCACACTGTGTGTATATTATATTAAAATGAGGCATGTAAATACCTTTTTAGAGCTATCTTCAGGCCGGTCACATGACTCGTGGCCGCTTTACATCTACAATCCAGGGCTACTGCGGGAGGGGCTGAGCAGCGATGTGACCTCCCTGGCTGATGTCAAAGGGAGATCTTGGCCCCTCCTGCAGTAGCCATGTATCGGAGATGTAAATATGAGTCACGTGACCGGCCTGAAGATAGCTCTAAAAAGATATTTACATGCCTTGTTTTAATATAACACATATACAGTGTGCTATGCCTGGCTATAATAGAGGGGCTGGCAGTGAAACACTTTAAAATCTGTCCGGTTAGTGGGTCCTGAGGACAGGAGTTGAGACCCACTGCTTTACAAGATCATTTGGGGTTGGTGAAGGGGGATAAATAGAAGGTGGATTTATAAAATACCTACAGCTCTGTGTATACTAAGCAAAATGGAGGAGCTTACGTTCATAATGCGGATAATATTACCATAGCCCCAATAGAATCACAATGGATCAAAATTGATATGGTCCAGAAAAGGTAAATAAAGCACCTGAGCTGAGTTTTGGAATTATAAAGCCATTGTTGCAAATGTTTTGAGTCTCTTTAATTACTTCCTCAAAATATTGGCATAAGGCTGATGCCTATATTTATAAAGGGATCAAAGTCTTTACCAAGTAACTACATACCCGTTAGTTTAACTTCTATACGTGGGAAGAGATTTTGATAAAAGACCACATAGAAAAATTTTACCTAGGAAACAATATTTTGAGCAATTGCGGGCATGGTTGTATGAAAGACCGAAGTTGTCAAACAAGAAAAAATATTCTCTCTTTTTATGAGGAGGTAAGCATAGTATACTTGGACTTTGCATGTGTAAGTTAGTCTACAGGCTTAGAAAATTCACTTTGTAAATGGATAGAAAGCTGGCTAAAAGACCATACTCAGAATGTAGTGAATAATGATTCTGCACTGTCTAAGGTTATTAGTTGTGTACCCCAAGGTTCAGTGGTCGAGACCGCTATTTTTTTTACATTTCTTAATTATACAGTATAGCATTTGGGATTAAAAATACAATTTCTGTGTTTGCAGATGGCACCAAGCTGTGCAGTGGAATAACGTCCCAGGATGTCTCCAACTTACATGCAGACCCTAATGCATTATTTAATTGGGGACTATGTGGCAAATTAGGTTTATTGTTTTAAATGTAAAGTTATGCACCTGGGGGGCAAAAAACATGCATGCATCATACATCCTAGGAGGAATACAACTGGGGTCGAGAAGTATCTGGGTGTTCTGGTAGATCATAAACTTAATAATAGCACGTAATGCCAAGCTGCAGTTTATAAGCAAAATACTTTCTTGTATAAGAGATATAGACTTCATAGAGAAACATTATTTTGCCCTTGTACACTTTTTAGTAAGATCTCACCTGGAATAGGGATGAGCTGAATACCTCCCGGTTCGGTTCTCACCAGAACCTTCGAACGGACCGAAAATTTGCACGAACTTTAGAACCTCATTAAAGTCTATGGGACTCAAACGTTCAAAAATCAAAAGTGCTCATTTTAAAGGCTAATATGCAAGATATTGTCCTAAAAAGGGTTTGGGGACCCGACTCCTGCCCCAGGGCACATAGATCAATGTAATTTTTTTTTTTTAAAACTGCTGTTTTTTCGGGAGCACTGATTTTAATGATGATTAAAGTGAAAAAAAAAGTGAAATATTCCTTTAAATATCGTGCCTGGGGGGTGTCTATAGTATCCCACTGTAACTGCTGCAGATGCCTATGTTACACAACAGAACAAAACCAGCAATAAAGGGGTAGCATCAGGTGTATACTGTGCAGGAGGCACCTACACCCACTGTAACTGCTGCAGATGCCTGTGTTACACAACAGAACAACACTAGCAAAAAGGGGAAGCTTCAGGTGTATACTGTGCAGGAGGCATACTACACCTGTAACTGCGCTAGGTTAACAAGCAAAGGTCACACTGTCCCTGCCTATCCTGCTATCTCCCTGCACACCAACACACTACACAAGGCTGCCGCGCTGGCGGCCTTATATAGTGTGGGGCGTGTACTAAACCCCCCTGAGCTATAATTGGCCACAGGCATCCTGTGCATATAGACTTCATAGAGAAACATTATTTTGCCCTTGTACACTTTATTAGTAAGATCTCATCTGGAATAGGGATGAGCCGAATACCCTCCGGTTCGGTTCTCACCAGAACCTTCGAACGGACGAAAATTTGCGCGAACTTTAGAACCCCATTAAAGTCTATGGGACTCGAACGTTCAAAATCAAAAGTGCGAATCTGACAGATTTGGAATGTTTTTGCAAAGAAGAGTGGGCAAATATTGCCAAGTCAATATGTGCCATGCTGATAGACTCATACCCAAAAAGACTGAGTGCTGTAATAAAATCAAAAGATGCTTTAACAAAGTATTAGTTTAAAACCACTTCACGACCGCCTCATGTACATATACGTGGGCACTTTGAAGAGGGATATCTCGGTAACGGCAGCAGCTGCTGCCACAACCGAGATATCCTTCTTTACGTGAGGCGGTCCTGTGTACGATAATGGTGGTCATCGCGGCGGATTCGCAGCGAGATCACCGTTATCGGCGGCGGGAGAGGTGCCCCCACCCCACCCACCGCTCTTCCGTGCCTTCCGCCGCTTATCGGAGCCGTCGGCAGTGGCGGAGGCGATCGGGTCCTGCGATCGGGTGGGTATGGGGACGAGTGAGGCTAAGATGGCCCCCACTCGTCTCTATACCATAGAGACGTCACTTCCGCCCATACGTCTTAAAGGCACAATTTTCAAATGTAATTTTTTTAAATGACATTTTTTTTTTTTTGCATTTAAGTCCAAATATGAGATCTGAGGACTTTTTGACCCCAGATCTCATATTTAAGAGGACCTGTCATGCTTTTTTCTATTACAAGAGATGTTTACATTCCTTGTAATATGAATAAAAGTGATCCTTTTTTTTTTTTTTTTTAAAACAGTGTAAAAAATAATAAATTCAAGTAAAATAAATAAGAAAAACAAAATTTTTTTTTTTTTAAAGCACCCCGTCCCGACGAGCTCACGCGCAGAAGCGAACACATACGTGAGTACCGCCCGCATATGACCCCAGATCTCATATTTAAGAGGACCTGTCATGCTTTTTTCTATTACAAGGGATGTTTACATTCCTTGTAATATGAATAAAAGTGATCCTTTTTTTTTTTTAAAACAGTGTAAAAAATAATAAATTCAAGTAAAATAAATAAGAAAAACAAAAATATATTTTTTTTAAAACACCCCGTCCCGACGAGCTCACGCGCAGAAGCGAACACATACGTGAGTACCGCCCGCATATGAAAACGGTAGTCAAACCACACATGTGAGGTATTGCCGCGATCAGTAGAGCAAGAACAATAATTCTAGCCATGTAACTCAAAAAATGCGACCTGTAGAATTTTTTTTTTTTTTTTTTTTAAATTGTTTATTTATGTCAGGAAATGGGTCCACATGGACCAGTAGGTTACATACTTTCCACATAACATACAAAGCAAAAGACAGAACTGGTGATACAACAACAAGTCTCTGCTAACAGTATCAACAAGAACAAAAAACACCATGTTGTGGAGTTGTGAAATATTGCCGTCTCATGGGCTCACTTCCTAGTTTTCTTTTAATTATCTAAGTACCTACATTTATACAGCCCCCAATATGTGGGGGAGGGTGGAGTTAAAGAGTAGGAAGGACAGATGGGAAAAAAGAAGAAAGGGGGAATATTGAGTAGGGGGGATTGAGGGAGAGGGGTGGGGGGAAGAGGTAGGGGGGGGGGAGCAGTGTGTGTCCCCCGATCATGAAGTGTCAGTTGGTCTGATCAGAATTGTAGCTGTGGGGCTTGTGTCTATGTCCGTATGACTCAACATAGTGCTGCCGCTGCACACGATATTATGTGTCTGTGTCAGATCCTCTCAGGGCCTGACCCTCAGCTGAGTATATAAACATATTCCATCCCTGCCAGGTTTTAGTGAATGTCTCCTCTCTGTTTTGCGCTGTGAGGATAAGGTCCTCCATTTTTCTGATGTCCTCCACCTTTTGGAGCCAGAGATCAATGGTCGGCGGAAGGGCCGATTTCCATTGGAGTGGTATGCAGGCCTTAGCTGCGTCAAGTAGGTGGCGGATCACTGACTTCTTGTATTTCCTATCAGGGATATTGGAGGCATGTAAGAGGAAGAACGCTGGGTCATCGGTGATGGGCCGATCAGTAAATTGTTGTA
Organism: Lithobates sylvaticus; assembly: GCA_028564925.1. Lineage (NCBI taxonomy): Eukaryota > Metazoa > Chordata > Amphibia > Anura > Ranidae > Lithobates > Lithobates sylvaticus. The sequence continues at coordinate 510,647,582 of CM053027.1, forward strand.
TGGTCTCACGCACTACTTTCCAGAAGTGTGTTAGTTTAGGGCATGACCAAAAAATATGCAGCAGGGTCCCTTTGTCTGTGTGACAGCGCCAGCACAGGTCTGATGTAGTTGGGTAAAACTTGTGGAGTAGTGATGGGGTCCTGTACCATCGTGAGAGAATTTTGTAATTTGTTTCCTGGATCTTGGCACAGATAGAGGATTTGTGTGTGAATCTAAGAATATGTTGTCTCTTGGTGGTATTGAATTGACAGTCTAACTCTTTTTCCCATTTAAGTAGTCCCGGGGGTATAAAGTCAGCTGAGGGAGCGTTTAAAAGGTTATAGGTCAGTGAGAGTGTGTGCGGTAGGGCACCCGTATCAGTACAGAGCTCCTCTAGGGCTGTAAGCGTCTGGGCGTCATCTGTGGGGGGTGGGATCGTACTGAGGAAATGGGTTAGTTGGAGTGTCCTCAGGAAATCTAGGCGAAACGGGCCCATAGGATCCAGAAAATCCACCATTGTTTTCCAGCGCCCACCTGAACTGTAGTGGGAAGCTTGGTGTAGGCCCGCCTCACCCAGACCCCGGAGGCTCCCGTCCGAGATACCCGGTGTAAATAAGGGGTTGCCTATTATAGGGTAGAGGGGCGAATTCGGGGAAGAGAGGGACGTCTGCGCAATTAGCCGGGCGCAGATCCGCGCTGAGTTACCAATCAGTGGGTGAAGTTTGATCTCTGTGGGTAGTGCCGGGTAGCACCATGGTGCTCCCCGGAGAGGGATCGTACTTTGGGATTGTTCCAACCTTACCCATAGCTTGGTTTCCTGATGGCGGCACCAATCTATGAGTCTCCCCAGGTGTACAGCCTGATAATATGCTCGGACATTTGGTAGGGCTAGACCGCCATGCGTTTTGGGGAGAACAAGCAGTTTGTTGGTGAGTCTAGGTCTTTTTTTTGCCCAGACGAATTCTGTGAATGCTGATTGTACCCTTTTGAAAAAAGCGGTTGGTATGTGTATGGGTAGGGCCTGCAGTAAATAGAGGATTTTTGGAAGGATAGTCATCTTTAGGATGTTGCAACGGCCTATCCAGGAATGCATACCAGATTGCCATTGGTTCAGGAGAGATTTTATTTTCGATAGTAGCGGCGGGAAATTAAGTTCGTACAGTTTCGATAGCGTGTGAGGGATGTATGTGCCTAGGTATTTCAGGGCCTTGTTTGTCCACTTCAAGTTAAAGCTGGCTTGGAGGTGTGTGAGCTGCGTTGTCGGTATCCCTACCCCCATCGCCTCTGACTTAGCAAAGTTAATCTTCAAGTTTGAGAGCGCCCCGTATGTTGTAAATTCCTGCATCAAATTTGGGAGGGATATTGTCGGGTTTGAGATTGAGAACAACAGGTCATCAGCGTAGGCTGATACTTTGTATTGAGTGTGGTTAATCGGTATTCCCGTTATGTTGGGATTTAATCTGATGTGGCATAGGAATGGTTCGAGGGACAGCGCAAAGAGGAGGGGTGAGAGCGGGCATCCCTGTCGTGTCCCGTTTGTGATCAGAAAGGGGTCGGAAGTTACTCCATTAGCCCTCACCCTGGCCGATGGTGTTGTGTATATTGCAGAGATCCATTGCAACATGTTGCCACCCAGCCCTATATGGTGTAGTGTGGCAGACATGAAAGCCCAGTTTACCCGGTCAAAAGCCTTCTCAGCATCTGTGCTGAGAAAGACACTTGGCCTGTTTTCTAAAGTGGCAGTATAAAGTAGGTTCAGGACCTTGGTGGTGTTGTCCCTTGCCTCCCTGGTTGGGACAAAGCCTACTTGGTCTTGGTGTATCAACTCTGGGATGTACGACTGCAGCCTTGAGGCGATGATTTTAGTGAACAGCTTTAGATCTGTATTCAGTAGGGAGATTGGTCGGTAGCTCCCGCACTGAGACGGGTCTTTACCTTCCTTGGGTATCACTGCTATTTGGGCCTGTAGCGTTGCGTCGTGGAGTTTGCTCCCTTTGGTAAGGTCATTGAAAAGTTTGAGTAGGTGATTTCCTAGGGACGGGAGTAGAGTCTTGTAGTACTGTATTGTTAGGCCGTCCGGTCCCGGGGCCTTCCCTCGTTTGGTATTCCCTATTGCCAGTTGTATTTCAGACAATGTTATGGGTTCCTCTAAAATGTCTCGTGTTTCCGTCGACAAGATGGGCATGTTGGAAGAGGCTATGTAGTCAGCTATATGCTCGGGGGAGGGTTGGGCTGTATTTAGGTTGTATAAAGTCTCGTAAAAGGACTTGAATGCTTGGGTAATTTGTTGGGGCAGCGTCACTCGCCTCCCCGAGGGAGAGAAGACATGGGGTATATAAGACGCCGCCTTTTGGGCTTTCAGAGACTGTGCAAGTAATCTGCCGCACTTATTACCTGATTCGTAGATTTTTTTACGGGAAATCTGGAGCGCTGCCTTAGCTTTAAAGTGGAGAAGGTCGGTTATCTGAGTGCGTATTGTGTCCAGCTCGCTACCTAGTGAAGTAGTCGGTGTCTGTTTGTGTTTCGCTTCTAAAGTTTGGAGTTTGCCGAATAACATGGATAGTTGAGCGGTTCTCTGTCTTTTAAGTCGTGCGCCATGCTTTATCAGTACCCCTCGGATCACCGCCTTGTGCGCCTCCCAGATTAGACCCATGTCGCAGTCCTCCGTACTGTTAGTGTGGAAATAATGTGTTAATTCTTTTGTAACATCCGTTAGTACCTCTGAGTCTTGGAGGAGGCTCTCATTGAGTCTCCATGGCTTCCTTTGTCCCCTGTAAAAGTCGGTCAGCGCGTAGCGTAGTGTAACTGGGGCATGGTCTGACCATGTGATAGACCCTATAGTGGATTCTTTGACCGCCTGAAGTTGGTTGTGTGGCATCAAAAAATAGTCGATGCGTGAGTACCCGCGGTGTGGTCGGGAGAAAAAAGTGTAATCCCGTTCGCCGGGGTGGAAGAGGCGCCAAACATCCACCAGTTGTGTGGCATGTAGGGCTTCATGGATAACTTTCCGTGTGCCTCGGGGGATGGAGGATAGGCCTGTGGAGGTATCCTCTATAGGGAGTAAGGGGGTGTTAAGGTCCCCACCTATAATCAGTTGTCCTTCTGTAAAGTCTTGAAGTAAGTCTAAGTGTCTTTTTACAAACAGGTCTTGTCGGCTGTTAGGGGCATAGAGGTTTGCGATGGTAACCTTCACGTCACCGATCAGGCCTTTAAGGAATAAAAATCTTCCCGCTGGGTCTGTTGTCATATCAATCAGAGTCCACGGGACTCTAGCCGCTATTTGAATGGAGACCCCTCTAGATTTGGCCTCCGAGTATGTGGAGTGGTATACTGTCGGATAAAATCTATTCTTTAAGATAGGGAACTTGTTCTCCCTAAAGTGTGTCTCCTGTATTAGAACAATATCAGCGTTCTGTCGTTTCATGTCATTCAGTAGCATTCGCCTCTTTTCGGGGATGTTGAGTCCCTTCGCATTGAGGGTAACAATGTTAAGCACGTCCATGATCGTATCGGGGTGGGAGATGTGGGAGGGGGGGGGGAAGGGAATAAACTAGAGGGTAGAAGAGTGTGTTAGTGGAAGGGTAGAGAGATAGAGAAAGGACTTGTAGGTATTGGGTAGCGACCGAGAGGGAAGGTCTCTCAGTCAGCACTGTCCAGCTAAGCTGGATAACTATAATTCAGCGGAGTGCTGTTACAACGCCCACCAGGAGTACCTGGGTGTAAAGCGTCAGCCTAAGTGGGAGAGCGTTCAGCGCGAGCCAGCGGGGAGCTCCCATATCCTCCCCGAGGCCCCAGACCTTAGGTGCATGTGTAGATGTGGGTGATAGATTGATGTCCGTGTGAACAGGACTAATGTGCGTGGAAGGTTAAGAACTTCCAGGGTCTGTTGAGTCGTGACATCTTATACAACTTGGTAAATTATAACGTTGCACAGTTACCTGCAAAATAACTACACTGGCTGGTTGCATAACATAATAACTAAAACAAAAAACATAAAACATCTCTAAACATCAGACATTCCCCCTTGTATGTTAGTGCGGCTCCCCCCGGCCGACACCACGGCCCCCCGTAACAGCTTCTGCACATTCTGAGGGTCAACATCAGGCCATGGAGAGAGGGAAACAGAGAGGGGGGGGGGAAAGAGGCAAGAGGAGGAGAGACCCCGCCCCCATCCCCCACCCGGGCACCCCCCACCCCATCACACAATATGTAGCCATCACCCAGCCACCACCCAGCCACCCCCCAGCTGTAATTCAGAGCCCCCGCAACAGCAACTCACAGAACACCCCGCAACTGTCCCTGTTCTCCCGGCGTCTTAGGGAGCATAATGGTTGTGTAGTCCTTGCAGGTGAAACATAAGGGGACTCTGAGGCAGACAGACAAAAACAACAGAGAGTAAAAAAAATAAAAAAAAGGGGGGGGGGACAAGGGGGGCATGGCTGCCCAAGTGGAGCGTGGACTCCTCGTTGTGTGTTGTTCTATTGTGGTGGGACAGCTATGCTCTTGCCTGTAAGTGTCTGCTGCCTTGGTCTTCCGGGGGAGCATAGGTAGGCCGTCGGCTCTTCGTCAGCCACTGGGGGGGGAGGGGTCACCGGGTCAAAACCACCCCCCAAGAGACGTCTGCCGCCCTACGTTGTTCTGTTATATCAAGATGCTGTATGGTTTGCTTTGTGTTGCCCGGGCGTGATGACAGGCGCGTGGGTACCCCCGGGTTGCCAGAGGGTGGCACTGCTCCATGTATCCTCTGCTTGGCGCCAGTAGTACTAATGGCCACAGGGCAGGGGAAAATCCCAAAGGGGGGGGGGAGGCACAAGAAAATAGTGCTGATGGGGGGCTGAAACTTTAGCCAGTGCAGAACAAAATAGTTAGTGAGTATTGGAGGGTGCAATTATGACTCACGTGATCCATTGATAGATATGGATGCGGCGCGGGACCGACCTCGAGACCTCTGGGAGCGGGCTGGTTGGGCGAATCTGCCTGACGATGGGCCTGAGCGGCCTGTAGAACGCGGGAGCCTTAATAGCCAGTTTGGCACTGGAACTGGTTCTGCTCCCAAGAAAGTAAAGAAGGCAGGGAGGTCCGCTGGTGTGCGCAGTGTAAAGGAGCTTCTATCAGTGCGGAAGATGACCGCTAGGGGATAGCCCCATCTGTATGTACATCCATGGCGTCTCGCAACTTCCAGAGCTGGTTTCAACATGGCACGTCGCTGTAGCGTGGCCCTGGATAGATCCGGAAGTATCTGAATCTGTGCCCCATCAAATTCAATGTCCCCATGATCCCATGCCTTCTTTAGGAGAACTTCCTTCTGTGCGTATCTGTGCAAACGGCACAGAACATCACGGGGTCTAGCAGGGTCAGTAGATCTGGGGCCCAGCGTACGGTGGACCCGGTCTATTTCCAGGGAGGGAGGTGGTTCTCCCAGGAGTCTGTGAAAGATAGCGGTAACGGTCTCTGCTAAGTCTTCTGGACCTGTAGCCTCAGGGAGACCCCGCAGTCGCAAGTTGTTGCGGCGACTGCGGTCCTCCATTTCCTCCAAGTGTAGCTGCATCTCCTGTGCCGCTAAGGTATGGGTGTCCTGTGCGCGTTCCAGGGCTTGAACTCTAGTCTCCAGCGAGGTGATCTGGGTTTCCCCTGATGAGACTCGGTCCTCTATGGCATGTAGCTCCGTCCTCACCTCTTGTATGTCTTTGCTGTGGGCCTCCTCAATCCGCAGGATTAGGGCTTCAATGTCCGCCCTCGTGGGGAGAGCCTCAATGTCCGCCCTCGTAGGTAAAGCTCGCAGCATGCTGCGGAGGTCGTCATCCAGGCGTCCCTGGTTTGATGCGGAGCCGGCCATCTCAGACCGGAACACAGCCGGTGTCCCTGTGAGGGGATCTGGTGCGAATGTAGCGGAGGAGATCTGTGTCTCAGAGGGGTCCGTGTCCATGCGGGCCACACGGGGCGCAGTGGCTACGGCACCAGGGGATGTATTCGGGCTCCCTCTGAAAAATTGCTGAATACTGGGCTGTGAGGGTCGGTTGTGGGTCCCACGGGTCGCCGATCGTGTCCTGTATCGTTTGGGGAAGTTCATGCCGTGTTCACATCTAGTAAAGCTGTGTTTTGGCCCATAAGGTCCGGGTCAGGCAGGGAGCTCCCCTAGGGCACGTCTTCACCCGGCCATCGTTAAGCCATGTCCCCCGGAGAGGGGTGCTGTTGTGTTAGGGGTGACAGGAGCTCCTCTCGATGCACCCTTCTTCTACCACCCCGGGCCCAGATGTTTTGCTAGGGTGCAGCTAGATGTGTCCCAGGCTGGCCACAGGTCTCCCGTCCTTGATATCAATGCTCACTAGCAGCCTCTCCTTTCACACTAACAGGCAGGCAGGGGCTAGGCAGCAGGACTGTTGGATTGGGAGTATCAGGGTGCAGAGGGCCCAGAGCAGTATGTTGTAGACAGCAGCAGATGGGGTACAGTACCTGCTGTCTTTGGCAGTACCCCTGGCCTTGGCTGGGACCTGGAGGGCTTCTAGGGCAGGTGTGGAAGGGTGGCCTGCACTGTAGATGTAGGCCGGGCCGGCCGCGGTGACCCCCGGCGGGGGAACGGCCACAGGAAACAGCGGGGATCCACAGGCTTCACTAGGCCGCACTAGGCCGGACCGGGCCGCGGCGTCCCCGGAGCTCGGCGAGGCCTCCGGACCGTGCCAGGTAGGTCGCTGGGTAGGTATGGGGGATGGATTAGGGTCCCTTACCTCCAGATCCGTTCTGATGAGTGTTTCCCTGGGAGGCCTCGGAGTAGCAAGATGGCGGCTGCGGGTGACCCGCTGCTGTCTCCCTCTGTGGGTCACCGGCCGATTCTCCGGAAAATAGTGGCCTGGGGCACTGCAGGGGTACTTGGTTGTGTATGCAGGCAACTTTTTGGCTTTTAGGTGGTTTGTAGACACCCGGATGGCGGCGGATTAACTTTTGCAAACCGGAGCTCCCTGCAAAGACGTCCACCACCGCTCACGTCCGGACACGCCCCCCGTAGAATTTTTTAAATGTCGCCTATGGAGATTTTTGAGGGTAAAAGTTTGACGCCATTCCACGAGCGGGTGCAATTTTGAAGCAGGACATGTTGGGTATCAATTTACTCGTAACATTATCTTTCACAATACAAAAAAAAAATTGGGCTAATTTTACTGTTGTCTTATTTTTTTAGTCAAAAAGGTGTTTTTTTTCCCAAAAAAGTGCGCTTGTAAGACCGCTGCGCAAATACGGTGTGAAAAAAAGTATTACAATGACAGCCATTTTATTCTCTAGGGTGTTAGAAAAAAAACAATATATAATGTTTGGGGGTTCTAAGTAATTTTCTAGCAAAAAAAAATGTTTTAAACATGTAAACACCTAAAATCCAAAACGAGGCTGGTCCTTAAGTGGTTAAGGGTGTGCACACTTATGCAACCATATTATTTTATTATTATTTTTACTTACCTCCACCTAAAAGATTTCAGTTTGTTGTTCAACTGAGTTGTACAGTTTATAGGTCACATTAAAGGTGGAAAAAAATGTGAAATGATTTATCTTTGTCTCATTTTTTTACATCACAGAAACCTGACATTGAAACCAGCACTGATCAGGCTGCATTGCTGGGCACTGGTCAGGCTGCATTGCTGGGCACTGTCAGGCTGCATTGCTGGGCATTGACCAGGCTGCATTGCTGGCTGGGCAGTGGGCACTAGTGAAGCTGCATTGCTGGGCACTGGAGAGGCTGGCTGTGCTGCTGGGCACCGGTCAGGCTGCATTTCTGGTCACTAGTGAGGCTGACTGGGCACTGATGAGGCTGTATTGCTGGGCACTGGTCAGGCTGCATTGCAGGCCACTAATGAGGCTTTATTTCTGGGCACTGGAGAGGATGGCTGCATTGCTGGGCACTGGTGAGGCTGCGTTGCTGTAATGAGTGTAATGTAATTTAATGACACTGGTGAGGCTGAGCTGATGGGCACTGGTGAGGCTGCATTGATCCGGCCCCCCAACAGTCATCCAGGAAAATACCTATTAATCATGCAAGAAATTCAGTGAGCTCCTAAATTCCTGCAATGATCTGCCTATACTGCATTGAAATACCAAGCAAAAGTCTTATAGCTACCCTCAGCTCCAAACCAGTGATCTTCACAGTGTGGGCCCTCTCCCGCAAATCATAGAAATACAGAAAGGAGTGCCAGACCAAAACTGGATGAGATAGCCCAAGATACACGTAATCGTTGGTAAAATAGTCATATAAAACAGTGACTTCCCAGACCTATGGTAGAACCTGTATTCAACTCTCCACATAAGTAACAACTTGGCAGTGGTTATTGAGCAGCAATGGAGCCTCCATTAATTTCTCTGCCATACTCCCAGTGATCAATAAGACCCCTTTCACACTTGGGTGGCGGGTCCGTTAGCGGTAAAGTGCCACTAGTTTTAGCGACGCTATAACAGCGGTAAAGCGTCGCTAAAACTAGTGGCACTTTACCGCTAACGGTGCTTTTAATCCCCGCTAGCGGCTGTGGAAAAGGTTAATAGCGCCTGTTTTGCGGTGCTTCCGAATCGCTTTGCAGGTGCTTTGGCAGCGCTGCCCATTCCTTTCAATGGGCAGGAGCAGTGTATACACTGCTTTGCACTGCCCCAAAGATGCTGCTTGCAGGACTTTTATTTTTTCCTGTCCTGCAAGCGCACCACCCCGGTGTGAAAGAACTTGGACTTTGACACTGTTGTGGCTTGAGAGGTGCTTTTCAGGAGCTATTGTTAGCGCTAAAATGCCTGAAAACGGCCTCAGTGTGAAAGGGGTCTTAAGGCTGCCATGAGTACAGCTTTCCCACCAAAACAAAAGGGACACAGTACAAATAGGGCCCCACAGTGAAGACTTCTGGATCAGGGTCTGATGGTAATTATTTCACACAGTGGACACTGAGGATGGAGTGAACTTACTATAGGACAACTATACAAAAGTACAGTTGTCCTTCAACGAAAATGCCAAAACAGAGACACAGAAAGCAATACATATCTGACAGGGATCCAGCCTTCACCTACTCTGCTGGGTAGAAGGGGGTAATTGCTGCTGTGTTGCTGTTGCTGAGTTAAACTCATGGCCTGTCTGGTAAAACATAGTCAGTGAGACAGGAAACAAGGGGACATTTCTCTAACAGAGCCTTGGATAGCAGTAGAAACCAGGAAGGACTTATTTTCCCACTCTATCCAAAACTTAAAAAAAATAACAATAATTGAGCAGTGCGCATGGCAGCACAGTGCACATGGGCAGTGTTTGACACAAGCCCATACAACTTCCCCCTCCCAAACTGCCATCCTGCACTCCACTCCTTCCTACTATACACTTTTAAATCCGTGTTTCCATGCTCTGCAGCCATTCACTGCACTGCAAAGTATCACCTTGGTGGTGATTTACTAAAGCCGTGTGCCATCAATAGAGGCACAGGGCGAGGCGCAATGCACATTTCCATATTTATGACATGGTGCGCCGGTAACAGAGCTCGAATCCCCCATTTACTATAGAGATCTCGGCGCACGGGAGAATGCAATCTGTGCGCCACTAGGGACATGGCGCACGGCATCTCCAATTCAATATTAACAGAAGATGAAGGTGCCAATATTATGGGGTGATGTGAGGAAGTTTAGTAACAACTGCCCAAGTAACAAACATGCCCAAAATAGAATGAGAAAGTAACTATTTCAGAGAAAGCCTGCTGCGCCTGCAAGTACGTTTAGAACTGCGTGAGATCAATGTAAGCAGTGCGCATGCGCAAGTGGCTCTTGTGCTCGTTTACATGAGTTTGTTCACTGTGCCGCCAAAATCTTAGTAGATGTTGAGCAACGTACATACAATTGCATGGGTTGAATGGGCACACCTCTAATCTTGACACATTTTTTTTTTACGCTAGTTCACCTTTATGTATTTGTTTAGGGAGATTTGCACACAGGTCATGTTAGCATGTTATATTGCCAACATGTGACATGCACCTTGTTAAAATTATGTAAAAAGACTCTCGCTCCTCTAGCTCCTCCTAAAATGGCATTTAACCTTCCCCCCTAATGCATATGATTTCCTTGGGCTAGCCTTTGCTTTTAAAGGGGAACTCCACACTCCATTCCCCAATGCTCTTGTCTCCCCCCTCTAATCCCTTGGATTTTCATGGGTTAACTTTTGCTTTTAAAGGGAAACTCCACACTCCACTCCATTCTCAAAAGGCTGTGAGCTGCCATCACCAATCCAAACCACATCCTTTTTCAGAGCATACAACAGGGCCAGCTAAGAAAGGGGTGAGAAGAGTGATCGCCCAACCTCTTCCTGAACGATACAAGGCCACACTCAACATAGCTGGCTGCCTTTGGGGCATGTTGGGCTCAGCCCAATACCAACCACAAAGCACCTTGTACCCACTATTTTAAAGGGGCTTTCTACATTCTGTAAAGCCCCCTGTCTGCAGCCCCCACAACCCCTGCCTAGGGTTGTGTGGAAGAGGCCCTTGTCCCCCTCTAATATGGGAACAAGGTGGTTGACTTTTGGGGTGCCTGAGTCCCTCCTGCCCCCAAGCATCCACCCCCTTTCTTGGGCTGGCTGTGTGTTTGGCTAGGGGTTTGTTAGTGTGTGGAAGGTGCACAATATTTGTTTAGTTTGGGGTGGCATTTTTCACGTGGGGGTTCTCATTTTAAGCCTTAACAGACCCAAATGGCATTGTATGTATTGGGGGGGCATTGTGGATTTGTACGTTTTCTCTAAAGCCGTACATCTTTGAAGCAGCATTTTGGATACATGCTACAGATGCACCACTTTACAGGGAGAGTAAGCCCCTCCCCCAGCCCGAGTTACTAGCTTTTAAGCAATTTTGTATTTTTAAAGGCACTTCTCCTTGTTTCATTTTTGGGGTTGTCCAAATTGGTGACATTGATATATGTCCCTCAGGGTGGGACCTGGGCCCCCATACCCATTTTAAAGCCAATTACTAGAATATAAGCTAGCCAAGTGGGGACTAGCAAAATTTACAAGTCAGTTCCCATAGACTGCAATGGTATTTGTTGTATAACTTTTGCCCATGTTAGGCTCTTTGTTTACCCCCCTGGACCGGGGGGTGTTTATCCCATCTGTAATTTTGTAGCATGCTGGATGAAGTGCATAATTTTGGACAGGGGGTGGCTTATTTTGTGCTAGCTGCATTTGTGTTTGTCTGGGCATGCTGTTTTTTTGTGCTTTTTGTGTGTGAACAGCATATGGATTTTTCTGTGAATGCTCAGAAAGGGTGTTTTTTGGGTTAGTAACTTGCATTTTGTTTGTTTCATGGACTTTGCATGTGTTTTCAATTGCCTCATTAGCACACAAACCTATGTTATATAAAGCTTGCAAATAGCATTCTTTCCCTTGCCCTGAAAAGAGGCCAGATTGCTTGATAGTGTGTGTGTCTGTGTCTGTGTCAAGAGAGTACATTTAGGGATCCTTATAGAGTTTGTAACACATGTATTTTGTTTGTTATGTCTTTGCAAAACAGAAGAGAAGCCCGGAGGAAACAAAGACAAGAAACTAAAGTAGACGGAGGGCTGGCATGACAGGGTTAAAAGTATAACCCTGCGGTGCATCAGGTGGGTTTTTTATGCATTGGTATTGGGCCAGCAGGCAGGGGAGGAGCGGTTTGGTACTTTTTGGGGGAGTGGTTGTCCCTCCCCAGCTCAGTGCGGCCAGGGGGAACGAGCTTCCCACCCTCCCTCCCTAAGAAAATGGGTAAGTAAAGGTTGGGGGGGGTGCCGTTTAAACTGGTTGTGATTTATTTTACAGGGCTTTGGATGTCGTAGCAGAGGCGGGGGTTGACCTTTGCGGATGAAGGAAGAAACCCCGGATGTTGAAGAGTTTGGGACCCATTGGTGGGAGGGGTCCCTTTTAGTGGTATTCCAGATAACGTTTTGAGCTGGAATTCATTAACGGGCGCCTTTTCGGTAAAATGTTCTTTGTTGTCTCTGGGCCAGAATGTCAGCCTGAGGCCGGTTTTCAGTTTATGGTACCGCAGTGCCAGAGTGGAGTGGTGGCAAGATTGGGTGGGTTTTTTTCCTGCAAAAGGCCAACGGGAGTATCTAACTGAGTGGGTGGTTATAAGGGGTAATTTTATACAGTTATGTAAGTTTGTTTATAGTATTAATAAAAGATGGCTGCTTCGGCCAATTTTACTCCAGCTTGGTGTGGTCTTAGTTATTTTAGAAGTAAGTGGGAATGGGAGGCTGCAGGGACGGGCAAAGCAGTTAGGTAATGGGTAGGGTACATCTTTTGTACAATAGTCATGTGTTTTAGAGCAAGTATTTTTTAATTTTTTTTGGGGGGGGGGGGGATATATTTCCCTGTGTGCGGAGGTGTGTACCTGTCGCACATATCTGGTTGCGGAAGCAGCTTAATGACATTATGCCCCTCCATGAAGCTGCTTGTCTTGCTGTGAATTTTTTCCCACCACCATGCCCTGCTCACTGTTCTCTGAGGAAGAGATGATCCTTATTTGCAAATTAAGATAATTTTTTTTATTTATTTTTACATGGGATGGTGTTTGTGTGGGTTATGTGTGTATGTTTAAATGTAGGTTCTTGTTTCCACCAGCAGAGAGAAGTTGGGTAGATGCCACACTCCCAATTCTGGAGACATAATAATGGTCTAGCACAGGGTCTTCAAACTACGGCCCTCCAGTTGTTCAGGAACTACAATTTCCATCATACCTAGTCATGTCTGTGAATGTCAGAGTTTTACAATGCCTCATGGGATGTGTAGTTCCGCAAAAGCTGGACAGCCGTAGTTTGAAGATTCCTGATCACTCTAGTATGTCTTGAAAAAAGGTGGTTTCTGTACCCTGTATAATGCCCAAGAAATATCGTTTGGGAAATACAAGTGGGTCATGGCACATCTACATTTCAAATTTAGCACTTAAGATGGTCATGCACTATGCAATCTGATTGGCCAATCTCTGTACAACTCAATATTTCGGCAAAATAAGTAATAGGAAGACGCACTTGAACAATTCAAATTATAGGAAATCAAACAGGCTCTTGCACTAAATCTAATTTATTTCTTTATTCATATTCATTTATTTTACATAAATGGGAAGATAGCAGACTGACTCTGTATGACCATGAAAATCGTTCCAGCCTCCTTTTTTTTTCTTAAGGTTTGACATCCTTCAATGGTGGTGTGCAGAGTAGTTAGGTTATTGGGTGCCAGGGACACTTCTTGAATGCAAAAGAAAGTTTATTTCTCTTAATCTTTTTTTTGAGGGGAAAGAAGGTTAGGGCCAGGACACCCTTGAGTAGTTTTAATAGCAGACTCCGAGACTCATACGTGCAGGGAAAGGCCTCCAGCAAGAAGCCACATCTGCACGTGCTAAGAATGGCAACAGTCTTTAACAGTTCCTAACACAAAGCATAACAGTAATGATTTTTAGGCTGACCCACAAAGAGACCTCTCTGCTGGGTCCCTAGCTTGGCACTCCCCTTTCATTTTTGACACACACTGCTCTGCAAGCGTCACCTCCGATGGCTGGGTCCTGACTTGATCACCGCCTGAAGTTTCCCGATTCTCCACTTCTCAGTGAGAATACTGCTATGGTACTTGCTTCTTTATTAGGGAAAATTGATGATAGTACATTCTGTAGACCTATTTTGCATCAGTAATTTTCATTGCCAGGAAACTGGTACTGGTATTGTTCAGTGAAGTATTATGAAGATTCAACACACTAGCTCTCAGCACTGGATAAGATATCTATTATACAGAATGTATTATTTTAGTGTTAGGGAATAGGGATATTTCTCATGCACGCAGGGCATTTGCCCAGCTCTCCTAAATTCCTTTCCTCCTGGCAGCAGCGTTTTGGCAGAAAAAGATAATTGAAGTGTGTCAAGTGCTTGGACGTTAATTTGTTTCCTGGCCAAAATAACTTACTTTGGCCATTGAAATGAATTCACGCTCGAGCACTTGACGCACCTAGTGTTAACGCACATTTAGATGGATTTAGACACGTATACATGCATCAAGCATCTTTTCTGCAAAAATGCTCCGGAAACTGCTGGCATGTGTTAGAAATCCTGCTTTTAGGGGCATTTTTTTTCTGCCTTTAAACTCCTCTAAACACCTATATAGAGGGCCATTTAGAGGCAGATAAAAAACCCGGCAGACACCCATAAAAGCGTTTTTAATACTCAGTGTGCATGAGGCCTAAGAGTTAGGCTAGGTTAGCATTATGGGGTGTATTTTAACTCTTAGGGTCAAGTTTATGGCTAGGATTTAGGAAATTAGTGTAGGATTTGGTGTGATCGGACTTTGTGTCGAAAAATCTATCCAGATCTTTACCCTTTCTAGCATCGAATTTCCGATAGGACAGAATCCATGGGAAAATCCGACCGTCCCCAGCATGAAGCCCTGTGTTGGGAATATGTTTTTAAATGTCCCTGTTGAGAGCCACCAGTTGACACTTTTCACAGCTAGCGGCACTGACAGCTTTAGTCCTTACTGATGATAGGGGACCAATTAGAGTGATTCCCGATGATGCAATCATTATGTCATCTATGATATTGTGATTACATTCAGGCTGGAATCTTCATTTGGAAAATAAAAATGTGCAGCCAGCAAATAAACACTGTCACCTTCAAGCTGTCTATAATGTTTAATAGTTGTAATTGTCAGATACAAATACAGGGGGTCCCCGAGTTACGAACTCGTTAGGGACTGCCCGTCTGTACGGAAGTCGGAAATGTTCGTAAGTCGGCCGCGCATGCGCAGACCGACAAATACAGTCATTTCCGGACATTTCCGATGTTCCCCCCCTGTACAGTATTAAAAAATAATATTAAATTAGAAAATGTAAAACATTTTACGCATTTGCCAGCCTATTGTAAAAAAAAAAAATGTGTTTTTGTTTGTTTTTAAAAGAGTGTACCCCATAAAAGCCTTGTCTATACTTAAAGGAGAAGTCCAGCCTTAGCTTTTTAGGCTGGACTTCTCCTATGAGTCACAGGAGTGCCCCCACAGTGCCCCAACAGCAAGCAGCTTGATATGAGGGCAATCAAGCAGGCTTGCTCTCAAGCTTCTGCTCTGTGTATTCATTCCGACATGGAGCTGCAGCTCGGCCCCGCCACCTCTCTCTCCTCATTGGCTTACTGACAATTTGACAGCAGCAGGAGTCAATGGTGCCCGCTGCTGTCTCAGCCAATGAGGAGAGAGAGTCCCTTGTGCAACGTCGCTGGATCAAGATGGGGCTCAGGAAAATATTAAGTTATTAAAGCGGACCTTCAGTAATTTTTTCACCTTTTGATCCATTAAATCTTCTCCCCTTGTTGTTTTAACTTTGGATAGTAAAACTTTTTTTATATACAGTTAAATACAGTTAAAATGATTACAGCCAGACTCAGTGGAGGGAGATTTCTGCAACATATTTGGCAAGTACAGAATCACATTATATATAAAATAATATGCAAAGTGGATGGAAGGAGGGAAGCTGCAGAATAGCAAAGATGTTTTTATCACAAAGTATGTGAGCAGACTGCAGTTCCTCTTTAAGGTAAAAAACCTTCTGTCTTTAGAACCACTAAAAAGATTTATAAAAAAAAATTATAAAAATTTATAAAAAAAAAGGTATGTAAATTAGCCATCAAGTTAATTGAAACATGCTAATACTACTAATTCTGACCTGGGTAGTCATGAAAGGGTTAAGCATACAGGTTCATTTTTGGGGTAAGGTTAAACATTAGGGTTGGTTTAAATGTTAAGTGGTAAGGAAGGCTAGGAGTTAAAGTATCACTGTGGCCAAGCTATGGCCATTTAAATATTGATATATAAATATACAGTGGTGTGAAAAAGTGTTTGCCCCCTTCCTCATTTCCTGTTCCTTTGCATGTTTGTCACACTTAAGTGTTTCGGAACATCAAACCAATTTAAACAATAGTCAAGGACAACACAAGTAAACACAAAATGCAATTTGTAAATGAAGGTGTTTATTATTAAAGGTGAAAAAAAAAATCCAAACCATCATGGCCCTGTGTGAAAAAGTGATTGCCCCCCTAAACCTAATAACTGGTTGGGCCACCCTTAGCAGCAACAACTGCAACCAAGCGTTTGCGATAACGTGCAATGAGGCTTTTACAGCGTCCTGGAGGAATTTTGGCCCACTCATCTTTGCAGAATTGTCCTAATTCAGTTACATTAGAGGGTTTTCGAGCATGAACGGCCTTTTTAAGGTCATACCACAACATCTCAATAGGATTCAGGTCAGGACTTTGGCTAGGCCACTCCAAAGTCTTCATTTTGTTTTTCTTCAGCCATTCGGTGGTGGACTTGCTGGTGTGTTTAGGATCATTGTCCTGCTGCAGAACCCAAGTTCGTTTCAGCTTGAGTACACGAACAGATGGTCGGACATTCTCCTTCAGGATCTCTTGGTAGACAGCAGAATTCATAGTTCCTTTTATCACGGCAAGTCTTCCAGGTCCTGAAGCAGCAAAACAGCCCCAGACCATCACACTACCACCACCATATTTTACTGTTGGTATAATGTTCTTTTTCTGAAATGCAGTGTTCCTTCTACGCCAGATATACTTGGACACACACCTTCCAAAGAGTTCCACTTTTGTCTCATCGGTCCACAGAATGTTGTCCCAAAAGTCTTGGGGATCATCAAGATGTGTTGTGGAGAAATTGAGACGAGCTTTGATGTTCTTTTTGCTCAGCAGTGGTTTTCTCCTTGGAACTCTGCCATGCAGGCCATTTTTGCCCAGTCTTTTCCTGATGGTGGAGGCATGAACGCTGACCTTAACTGAGGCAAGTGAGGCCTGCAGTTCCTTGGACGTTGTTGTGGGGTCTTTTGTGACCTCTTGGATGAGTCGTCGATGCGCTCTTGGGGTAATTTTGGGCGGCTGGCCACTCCTGGGAAGGTTCACCACTGTTCCATGTCTTCGCCATTTGTGGATAATGGCTCTCCCTGTGGTTCGCTGGATTCCAAAGCTTTGGAAATGGCTTTATAACCCTTTCCAGACTGATAGATCTCAATTACTTTCTTTCTCAATTGTTCCTGAATTTCTTTGGGTCTCGGCATGATGTGTAGCTTTTAAGGATCTTCTGGTGGACCTTACTGTGTCAAGCAGCTCCTATTTAAGTGATGCCTTGATTGTGAACAGGTGTGGCAATAATCAGGCCTGGGTGTGGCTAGAGAAATTGAACTCAGGTGTGGACAACCACAGTTATAGTATGTTTTAACAAGGGGGGCAATCACTTTTTCACACAGGGCCATGATGGTTTGGATTTTCTTTCACCTTTAATAATAAACACCTTCATTTACAAATTGCATTTTGTGTTTACTTGTGTTGTCCTTGACTATTGTTTAAATTGGTTTGATGTTCCGAAACACTTAAGTGTGACAAACATGCAAAGGAACAGGAAATGAGGAAGGGGGCAAAAAAAAAAAAAAACACTTTTTCACACCACTGTATATTGATATAAAAAAAACCTTCATAATAACCCTTCACTTATATAGCACCAACCACCTTTAGGTGGGTGCTAGTAGGTAAGTGTTAGGTAAATTGCCAGTGCCTTACCCTGTTTGATTAGGCCTGGTTGTTTAATTTGGTTTGGGAGGAGTGTTAGAATAGAGGGTGGTGTGACGACCTGTACTCTGCCCTGAAAACCTCCCTTGCTTTCTCTAAGTAATGTTCTGGAAAGAAAGCGGGCTGGGGACTGGGGTGCAGGCAGTTTGTATAGATAACCCTGGTCCAATCATTAATTTGTATTGGCAGGGGCAGGACTGATATATAAACTGAGGTCATATGCTTCCTGGGTGGATAGGTAAGAAACTGAGTCCAGAGAAACAGCCAAAATGTGACTCTAAGCCCCCTTTCACACTGGGGCATTTTTCAGGCGTTTTTCAGGCTCTTTAGTGTTAAAAAAGCGCCTGAAAGAAGCCTCATCTGCAATCCCAATGTAAAAGCCTGAGTGCTTTCACACTGAGGCGCTGCGCTGGCAGGTTGTCAAAAAAAGTCCTGCAAGCAGCTTCTTCCCATTGAAATCATTGAAGCCTGCTGTCAGTTGGCATCACAGAGATGGTCCAGGCTGGGGAAAGATCGCCGTATGGTCGGGATCTGGCCAGAACCCTGCATCTGCACCTGGCTCAGCCTCTCAGCAAGCTGTGGAGAGCCAGGGCCGCTGCCCCCTGCCCCCTCCACAACCCAGCACTCCAGTAATCGGGGGGGGGGGGGCAGACAATGGTGACTGATAGATAGCTCTCTGCTCATGGAGCTCTGAGGTGTTTGATCGCTCGGTTCTCAGTCTTAAAGCCAGCAGAGAACAGATGCAGCATCCACTTTTTAAGCAGTTACAGCAACAGCTTTTATTTTTTTCTCCTTTTGGGATAACGTTTTTAGATAAATGAATAGAAGCTGACCATTGTGATCACCACTATTTTGCTGGACAGCTTCATCTGCTCAGGCTGAGTTCACACTATCTTCGCATGCGGCTCACAGCAGGGGCCCCATTCACTGTTTCAGGTCCGATTTCAGCCCAAATTTTGGGCTGAATTCAGACATGAAAAACAGACCAAAAGAAGCATAGGGCACCTGTACAAATTTGCATCGGAGCCACAGCGAAGATATGTGAACCGGCTCCATAGAGAGCCGTTCAAAATCTCCTGCCATTGCGAATTGGATGTGGAGAAACCGGATCCAATTTGCAATAGTGTGAACCCAGCCTAAATCATGAAGCTGAAAAATCACAGACTTACTAGCTGGATGGACAGTAAAATAAAAGATGAAAAAATCTTAAAAAAAAAAAATGTTTTTTGTTTTTGGGTTTGTTACTGCTTGAAAGTCAAAAGTAGGTCTAGACAGGTCCATACGGGATGATATTGCTAGGATCACAAAACAAAATAAAAGATGAAAAAAGTCTAAAAAAAAAAAAAAAGAACTAATGTAACCGTGATTTTTTTTGGGGGGGGGGGGGGGGGGGTTGTTACTGCTTGAAAGTCAAAAGTAGGTCTAGACAGGTCCATACGGGATGATATTGCTAGGATCACAAAACAAAATAAAAGATGAAAAAAGTCTAAAAAAAAAAAAAAGAACTAATGTAACCGTGATTTTTTTTTGGGGGGGGGGGGGGGGGGGGGGGTTACTGCTTGAAAGCCAAAAGTAGGTCTAGACAGATTTTTTTAAATGTTACAACCAAAAACTTAAATGTATTTTATTGGGATTTTATGTGAAAGCCCAACACAAAGTGGCACATAATTGTGAAGTGGAAAGAAAATGATAAATGGTTTTCATTTTTTTTTACAAATAAATATCTGAAAATTGTATATTATATTATATTCAGCCCCCTTTAATCTGATACCCCTAACTAAAATTTAGTGGAACCAATTACCTTCAGAAGTCACCTAATTAGTAAATAGAGTCCACCTGTGTGTAATTTAATCTCAGCATAAATACAGCTGTTCTGTGAAGCCCTCAAAGGTTTGTTAGAGAACCTTAGTGAACCAACAGCATCATGAAGGCCAAGGAACACACCAAGAAGTGTTGTGGAGAAGTTTAAGGCTGGGTTCACACCTATGCCAATTGGATGCGGGTTTCCCTGCATCCAATTCGCATTGCAGGAGAATGTGACCGTCTCTCTATGGAGTCGGTTCACATATCTCCAGGGCGGCTGCAGAGGCAAATATTCGGCAAATATTCGGTCCTGATTCGTCCCTGAACTGGAGAATGGGGACGCATGGCGTTCCTGTGCGATCCGCAGCCGGTTCCAGTGTAAGCTGAGCCTAAATCAGGGTTAGGTTATAAAAAAATATCCCAAACTTTGAACACCTCACGGAGCACTGTTCAATCCACCCTCCGAAAATGGAAAGAGTATGGCACAACTGCAAACCTACCAAGACATGGCCATCCACCTAAACTGACAGGCCGGGCAAAGAGATCATTTATCAGAGAAGAAGACTTGTTATGCCGTGTACACGCGGCCGGACTTTCTGGCAGAAAAAGTCAGATGGGAGCTTTTCATCGGAAATTTCGACCGTGTGTATGCCCCATCTGACTTTTTCTGCCAGTATTTCCGATGGACTTAGATATAGAACATGTTTTAAATCTTTCCGTCGGAAATTAGAGTCTGCAAAAAACTTGAGACTGGGGCAGAGGTTCACCTTCCAGCAGGACAACGACCCTAAATATACAGCCAGATTTACACTGGAATGGTTTAGATCAAGGCATATTCATGTGTTAGAATGACCCAGTCAGAGTCCAGACCTAAATCTAATTGAGATCCTAGGGCAAGACTTGAAAATTGCTGTTCACAGACGTTCTCCATCCAATTTGACCAAGCTTGAGCTGTTTTGCAAAGAAAAATGAGCAAAAATGTCACTCTCTAGATGTGCAAAGCTGGTAGAGACATTCCCAAAAAGGTTTGGAAAATTTTAGAAAAAAGGTGGTTCTACAAAGTATTGACTCAGGGGGCTGAATACAAATGCATGCTACACGTTCACATATTTATTTGTGAAAACTTTTTGAAAAACATTTATCATTTTCCTTTCACTTCACAATTATGTGCCACTTTGTGTTGGTCTATCACATAAAATCCCAATAAAATACATTTACGTTTTTGGTTGTAACATGAAAAAATGTGGAACATTCCAAGGGGTTTGAATACTTTTTCAAGGCACACACATATATATATATATATATATTTGTGTATGTATATTTAAGATACGGGCACATTGATCTCCCTGCAAGCATAGTGTGGAAGCACTTCTCCTAGATCCCTGTCACACTGAGGCATTTTTCAGGCTACAAATAGCACCTATAAAGCACCTGAAAAACGCCTCCCCTGCAGCCCCAGTGTGAAAGGTCGAGTGCTTTCACACTGGAGCAGTGCGCTTGCAGGATGTTAGAAAAAAGTCCTGCAAGCAGCATCTTTGTAGCGGTTTAGGAGCGGTGTCTACACCGCTGCTCCACCGCCTCTGCCAATTGAAATGAATGGGCACTGCTGCCAAAGCACCTGCAAAGCGATTCGGCAGCAGTGCTTTTCAGGTGCATTTAACCCTTTCTTTCGGCCGCTAGTAGGTGGTAAAAGTGCCCCGATAGCAGCCAAAAAGCGCTGCTAAAACAACGGCTAATGCGGCCCGATGGCAGTGTGAAAGGGGTCTTATGGCAGAGCCGATCAGAGGGAGAGATTTCCCATCTCCTTGCCAGCACACAGAGTGATAATGCTAATGCACATGCAGCACAGAGTGATTGAGGTGTGCCCAGACGGACACCCTGAGCGCATGCCTGCAATCATGACCGGGAAGACTACCCTGCAGTAGAGCAATTGAACCGCTCATGCAGTGCAGTGTAGAAGGGATAACGTTGATGGCGGTGAGGAGGATGGTCTAGGTGGACAGCTTTTCCCCCGGATACCTGCATACTTAGATGTGCCTCTTTTAATCAACCATGTGAGTTGCTAAATGTTGTACCTTCATTAAATGTTACCATATTACTACACTTAGAGGCGCCACTCTTCTCTTTTATACTCAGTTGTGACGTGACGATGCTTGTATATCAAGACACCGCTTTTTGTTAATTAATTAATTTGTTAAAAAAATGTTGCTTGTCTTGCAAAACGCTCCAAGGTTTTACTGTATTTCTTTGTTTTTATATATTATTGTGTGAAGCACTGAGGTTATAGAGTTACCTTACCTAAAATTGTTAATCAGTTTTAGTTTTTTTTGATTTATGATTTATCTCAGTATATGTCACATATCTGCAAACCCCTTAATGCACTTCCATAATGGATTTGGGATGTCTGTATATCTGCAACCTTCTGGATTCCTCACATGAAGTGACATGACATTTTTGAGAACAAATGAGGCCAATGACAACGTATGACTGTAATTATTGATCTCTCAGTAGACAGGAAAAAAAAAAGTGCCATTAAAAACTAGACTTGTCAAGAAAACCCCATTTCCAAGGTGGCAGTGATCTAAAGCTCTTCAATGATGTGCTTTGAAGCTGAATGTGTAGTAGTAAACTCTTTTATTTTCAGACTGTAGTCTTGAAAAGGGACTTTATCCTTCAACGTCTGCTTCAGTTTCAAAAAACAGCAAATGCAAATACGCTCTATTCTAGGCAGCATGGGCATTATTTTAATTTAATTTTAATAACACTAAAGCTAGTCACATCTGTTGCAATCCCCATACAAAACAGTTTTCTAATGTTTTTACCCAATGATGCAATAACTGTGTCTGTGAGATGATAAAATAAACAAAGTGATTGCATATTGAAGACTGTCTTTCATATACCTTCCGAATACATAATCTCTTTTTGCAACACAGAGGATATCATGGAATTTGTGGCTTGGGAGAAATTTGCTTTAAAAAAATTACTATTCTTTTCAATATTTATTTAGAGCAGCTTTTCTAAGTTAGGGTTCCACTAGAGCAGTGATGGCGGATTTTGGCACCCCAGATGTTTTGGAACTACATTTCCCATGATGTTCAACTACACAGAAGAGTGCATGAGCATGAGGTTGATCGGGGTTTCTTGACTAATAAACAAGTTGTTCCTCTCAGATAAGTTATAACTTAGCTAGCTGTTATGGGGGCATTCTTCCTATTGACCCCAATGAAGGAGTATTGTTTCCACTGACAACCAGTGTATTAGGGCCCTTCGCTGATTAGCAGTGTAAAGAGGACCTTCTCCACTGACCATCAATGTGAGGATGTACTACAATTTTTACTGTCTGAGGTTCTTTTATGACTATTATTGTTTTCTGTTTCATTTACTGAAAATAATGTTGTTGTTTAGAGTAGCCCTGGGTGACAAACATGGCAATTATGCCACATCCCTTATGCCCCGTACACACGATCGGAAATTTGGCCAGCAAAAGTCCGATGAGAGCTTTTGGTCGGAAAATACGACCGTGTGTATGCTCCATCGGACTTTTGCTGGCCGAATTCCAGCCAGAAAAAGATTGAGAGCAGGTTCTCAATTTTTGGGTTGGAAAAAGTTCCGATCGGAAATTACCATCGTCTGTAGCAATTGCGACGCAGAAAAATTCCTACGCATGCTCGGAAACAATTCGACGCATGCTCGGAAGCAATGAATTTCATTTTCTCGGCTCGTCACAGTGTTGTACGTCACCGCGTTCTTGACAGTCGAAATTTCAGCAAACTTTTGTGTGACTGTGATGCAAGACCAGTACCGATCCTGACCTCCCTGGGGCCCTAAGCAAAATTATGCTAAGGGGCCCTGTACTTGACCTGTGATGCCGTGAGCTATGTAAACCATTTGCCATTGCCACACAGTCACACCTGACACTTCAGTGCTCCCAAAACAATCCTCCCTCCTTTAAACAAAACAGTCAAAGAATAAGTACAACAATATAGAACAGAATCAGGTCCCCAGAGAGCCCCCCTTACATCAGGGTCCTTAGAGAGCCCCCCTTACATCAGGGTCCTCAGAGAGCCCCTCCTTACACCAAGGTCCCCAGAGAGCCCCCCTTACACAAGGGTCCCCAGACAGCCCCCCTTAAATCAGTGTCCTCAGAGAGTCTCCCCCTACATTAGGGTCCCCAGAGAGCCTCCCCCTACATCAGGGTCCCCAGAGAGCCCCCTTAAATCAGTGCCCTCAGAGAGTCTCCCCCTACATCAGGGTCCCACGAGAGCCTCCCCCTACATTCGGTTTCCCTGAGAGCCTCCTCCTTACATCAGAGTGCCCAGAGAGCCTCCCTTACATCAGGGTCCCAAGAAAGCCCCCCTTACATCAGTGTCCTCAGAGAGCCCCTCCTTACATCAGGGTCCCAGTGAGCCTCCCTACTTACAACAGGGTCCCCAGAGGGTATCCCCCTACATCAGGGTCCCCAGAGAGCCTCCCCTTACATCAGGGTCCTCAGAGAGCCTCCCCTTACACCAGGCTCCCAGAGAGCCCCTCCTTACATCAGAGTCCTCAGAGAGCCCCTTCGTTCATCAGGGTCCCCAGAGGGCCCCCCCTACACCAGGGTCCCCAGAGAGCCCCCCCTAACACCAGGGTCCCCAGAGAGCCCCCCCCCCCTTACACCAGGGTCCCAAGAGAGCCTCCCCTTACATTAGTGTCCCAAGAGAGCCTTCCCTCTTACATTAGTGTCCCCAGAGAGCCCCTCCTTACACAGAGTCTCCAGAGAGCCCCCCTCTGACATTAGTGTCCCCAGGGGGCCCCCTCTTACATCAGTGTCCCCAGAGGGCCCCGTCTTTACATCAGTGTCCCCAGAGGGCCCCGTCTTTAAATCAGTGTCCCCAGAGGGCCCCGTCCTTACATCAGTGTCCCCAGAGGGCCCCGTCCTTACAACAGTGTCCCCAGAGGGCCCTGTCCTTACATCAGTGTCCCCAGAGGGCCCCGTCCTTACATTAGTGTCCCCAGAGGCCCCCTTCCTTATATTAGAGTCCCCAAAAAGCCCCCCTCTTACATTTGGGCCCCAAACAGCTGACTCCCCCCCTTGCAGAGGTTCCCTGTACCTGGCTGGTGGAGGTGGGAGGCGGCGATCGGCAGCTATATGGTGTCCACAGGCAGGGGGATCTCCCTGGGGCTAGTAGTTCTATCTCCGAATGTATACAGCGGAGAGGGGAGGGGCCTCTGACCCGGGCATCAGCAACAGTTATCAAGCAGAGTGAAAGTGAAACTGATACCTGCCTGGGTCAGAGGCCCCGCCCTTCTCCTCTCCACTGTATACACTGAGAGTACTACAAACCCCAGCCGCCCACTCAGGCACCATAGAGCTGCCGATCGCCGCCTTCCACCTCCTCACACCTCTCCTCACTGCACTCTAAACGGCCAGCCAGAGGTGTAGGGGGGATTCTGGGTCTTGGGGGCCCCCCCACAGCGGCGGGGCCCTAAGCAGCTTGCATAGTGTGCCTATAGGGCCGATCGGCTCTGTGCAAGACAAGCTTGAGCGGAATTCCATCCTAAAAACCATACAAGATTTGGAAAATCCGCTCGTGTGTACGAGGCATAACTCTATAATTTTTTTGTATATATACAACTTACTGTTCACACTAAGCCCCCGTACACACAGTCGGAAATTCCGACTTCAAAATCCATCCGATTTTTTTTCCGATGGATTTTGTCCGAAACTGGTGTGGCATACACACGGTCGGACAAAGTTGTTGGAAAATCCGATAGTTCCGAACGTGGTGACGTTCGTTGAGTACTACGGAACTACGTAGAGGCTAGTAGCCAATAGCTTTGGTCTCGTAATTTGATCTGAGCATGCGTGGCACTTCGTCGGAATTCCCTACACATGATCGGAAAAAGTCAGATCGTATTTTGTTGTCGGAAAATTTGAGATCCTGCTCTCAAATTTTTTCCGGCGCAAATTCCGACGGAAAAAGCCCGCTAGAGCCCACACACGATCGGATTTTCCGACAACATAATCCGATCAGACTTTTTACATCAGAATATCCGACCGTGAGTACGGGGCATTATGTGTCAAAGAGCTCCAGATACAATAAATATTAGCAGGGGTTACCTAAGACCTCCATAATGTTATTTCAATGATTTCTCCATGTGAAAAAAATTGAGAAAAGCTGATTTACAGAAGAAGATTTGTTTTTTTTGGGGGTGTCTTTAGGGTAGTTAGGATTAGTCAAAATGGTGTTCTTTTGTATCTGTATTTTTTTTTTTTTACTTGGGAATTTGGTCATTATTTGAGTGCTGTGCTTTAATATTTTTTAGTTTATTACTGTTTCACTGTCTGTTAAAAAAATAATAATAATATAAAAAGGTATTGAGAAGCCAATTTTGGCACAAGAACAGGTCTAGGGTAGTTGAAAGGAACTATTTAAAACCCACTGCAACCTTAAAACAAAACACCTCATTTTATTTTCCTCTTTAAAGTGGTATTAAACTCAAAACCAAAAATGTAATATATTGCAACTTACCAATCATTAGATGTGGTGGCTGCAATAGTTTTCCCTTGGTGATCTGGTCAGTAATACACCTCCTGTATTAAACACTCTGGATGAAAAAGTACAGGGGGCAGATTTGGTCAGCAGCATTGTCATTTTGGGGTAAAGGTTTACATAAATAAATAAAAGCTGATCATTTTATGCACACCTGTCAGTGTTAAATGGTTTGTTTTATCCCTGCAATTGAACAAGCTCTCTTGCAGTTAAACTACAGACTTACTGGCTGGTTCACCAGATGAAAATACAAGAAAGAAAGCCTAAAAACGGAAACTAATGCAGCCATCACAACTAAGAATTGGTAAGCTGCAATATAATAAATGTTTGCCTTTTGGGTTACTGCTTTAGGCCCAAAGCATTTCACCAAATGGTAAAACTACATCAAAATCTTCCTATTTTCATCACAATTTCAGGGAAATTGCAAAGGTCCCTAAGCACTTTTATAACTAACAATATGAACGTATAGAGCATCTCCAAACAGAGGGCTGAATATGGCCCTTTGCTTGCCTTTATCCATCGCTTGGGCTTTATTCCTCCCACTGACATTTACAATGAGGCATAATTCCTCCCACTGACACCAATGATGGGACACTATCCCTCCCACTGACACCAATGATGGGACACTATCCCTCCCACTGACACCAATTAGACATGTGCAATTTGTTTCGTTTTTTTTCGTTTTTCGTTTTTTTTTCGTTATTTTCGTTCGTTCGTTTTCGTACGAATGAACGAATCGTTCGAATCGTACGGATCCGAATAAAATTATCGATTCGTAAATTATTAAAATGTAATAATAGCATACACATTACATAAAATTATGAATTATGCTGGGATTACGAATCTACAAATGTTACGAATGTACGAATAAATACGAATGCGTCCGAAAATTAAACTAACGAAAAAACGAATCAACGAAAGAAAAATTCTCACGAATGTACGAATCCGAACACCGACGACTTACGAATGTACGAATCGTTACGAATCAACGGAAACGAAAAAAACGAAACGAAAAAAAAAACTATTTTTTTTCAGAAACAAAAAAAAACTAATTTTTTTCAGAAACGAAAAAATTTTTTTTTTTCAGAAACGAAAAAAAAAAACGAAACGAAAAAAAAAACAAATGTTTTTGTTGTGCACATGTCTAACACCAATGATGGGACACTATCCCTCCAACTGACACCAATGATTTGACACCATTCCTCCCACTGACACCAATGATGGCGCACCATTCCTTCCACTGACAGCAATGATGGTGCACCATTCCTCCCACTGACACCAATGATGGCGCACCATTCCTCCCACTGACAGCAATGATGGTGCACCATTCCTCCCACTGACACCAATGATGGGTCACTATTCCGCTCATGGACACCAATGATGGAGCACTATTCCAACCACTGACACCAGTGATGGGGCACTATTCCTCCCACTGACACCAATAATGGGGCATTATTCCTCCCACTGACACCAATGATGGAGCACTATTCCAACCACTGACACCAGTGATGGGGCACTATTCCTCCCACTGACACCAACGATGGGGGAATATTGCTCCTACTGACACCAATGATGGGGCGCTATTCCTCTCATGGACACCAACAAGAGGGCACTATTCCTCCCACTGACACCAATAATGGGGCGCTATTTCTCTAACTGACACCAATGAAGGGGCACTCTTCCTCCTACTGACACCAATGAAGGAGCACTATTCCTTCCACTATCCAACATCAGGACATTTCTTCTCCTACTGGCCACAGTCCGGCCCCCCTAAAGTCTGAAGGATAATAAACTGGCCCTTTGTTTAGAAAGTTTGGATTTACATAGCCAAGGTGAAAAGAAGGTACATTCATCATGAGCTGAAGGGTTATTTTTATTAGTAGTTAGACCTTAAAGAGGAAGTAAACCCTCTTTTACAACTTTAGCTTACAGGTAAGCCTATATTAAGGCTTACCTGTAGCTAACAGGGATATCTCCTAAACCTGCACGGTTTAGGAGATATACCTGTATTTGCATGTGCCGACATCATGCGGCACATGCGCACTAGCGACAACTGAAGCAACGGCGCTATATGCCGATGCTTCAGTTGTTATATGCCGCTCTCGTGCGCATGCACGTTGACTTTATCGCGGCTCCGGCAAATCACAGCGCCGGAGCAGCGATACCCGGAAGTCACTCCGGGAGAAGATGTCGGCGGTCGGAGGGGGACCGATGCCGAGGCTTCGATCTCCGTTAAGTGATGCATAATTAGCTAGTATGCTATGCATACTAGCTAATTATGCCTTTGTCTTGCAGGTTTTTTTTTCGTTTTTGTTAAGAGGGTTTACTTCCTCTTTAAGGCCCCTTTCACACATGCGGACCGTTCATTCCAACAGTTCAGGCAAGGTATTTCAAAGAAAAAATGGATGACTCTTATATCAGTTTTTAATCAGTTTTTACATCAGTTTTTTACATCCTCCAGCTAGAGTCCTTAACCACCTGAGTCCTGGAGCCATTTTTTCATGCTGTTTGTCCGTTTACATCCGTTTTTCATCCGCTCCGTTTTTTTAACAGAAACAAAATAGGGCTTTGATCCATTTAAAAAAACGGATGTTGACGGAAGCGGATGTAAACGGATGTAAATGAATGATCATCCATTTACATCCATTTTTCCATAGAGATGCATTGAGGTCCGTTTTCATCCATCAAGGGATGGATGGAATATTGAAAAACGGTTCACATGTGTGAAAGGGGCCTAAGACAGTGAGGCTATGTATGGTTGTACATATGTATGTATGGTTTACAAATATGTATGGTTGTATGTATGTATGGTTAAAGGCCTGTACACACGATCGGACTTTTTGACAACCAACAGCAAATTAGCTGTTTTGGACCAACATCCGACCATGTGTACGCTCCATCGGACCAACTTTTTCCAGATTTCATCGGACTTTTGTTGGCTGTGCGAACGGACCAACTTTCTGCCAACAAAAGTCCGATGGACCAAAGTCCGACCGTGTGTACACAAAACCAACGGACTTTTGTACAGACCAATGCAGAACCAATGCAAAAGATCAGACAACAATACAGAAGTTGACCAAAGGTGGCGGTAAAGAGCAGAAAAACCAAGTGATTTGGTGAAAGTTGGCTGAAAAAGTCCTGCCGTGTGTATGCAATACCAACTTGGGGCCAACGCCCTTTGGACACAAATCCACGGGAAAGTTGGTCCACGGTCCGATCGTGTGTATGAGGCTTTACAAATATGTATGGTTGTATGTATATACAGTATGTATGGTTTACAGATATAATCAAAAGCTTTTACTGTTGCAGGTGGATGAATAAGTCATCTTCCCGTTCTCCAAAAAAAGAAAGAACAGAACAGAGCAAGGTACAAAACTACTACATGAAAAACTGCCCTGCACCAACAACTTTAATCTGATCAACTAAAGATGAGATTGTGTATGGGGCTGTACAACTCAGCAGACACTCTCACTGTTCCTCCAAATCATAACTAAAATTATATACATAAGCATACATATTTGTAAGATGTGAGTGTTGCAAGTATGAGCATTCGAGGGGAAAAAAAATCTATTGTTTTGTAATATGACTGAAGTCTACTATCTGCGACTAGCTTGCCAGACCAAAGAAGGCACCTTTCAGGATTTATAAGATCAAAAGTATTTTGGAGTTTGGTTCCATTTTCTGTGCCATGTCTAATCATTCATAAGCATTGTATGTGGAAGGATCTCAGCCTATGCTTGCTGTCATCTGCAGAAGAAAACACAGCCAGAGCTTCAGAGTAGACAGTTCAGCTCAGATGTTTATCCTTATATCTGTCTCGGGGATCAGCTGTAAGTAAACGAATCTGCTACTCCGTGACCCCTTTTTATTGGCAGGTGCAGGCTGTGGGTTTTACAGTATTAAGCTGGTCATGCAAATAGTACAAATGTCAGTCATTCATTAATTAGTTAGCAATGACAACTTGTTTAGGTCAGTGCCTCCAGCAAGGTGATTTTTCATTTATGTCATTCTGCAAAGCCAGTGCTTTCTTTTGAGAATACAGCAACCTATTCTGACCATAGACTTTAGCGGGTACTTGGACATGCAGGCATGAGCCATTCACCCTCCGGCTAAATTGCGTTCTGAGCACTCTGTAATCATGAACACTTGGCTTTGTATACTCTGTACTGGGAGTATGCTGTCCATGCTGAATAAAAGGAAGGGAAGGTCTAACAATATTTGGTGGAACAATTTTTATTTTTTTTTATCAGATCATTCTTCGTTTCCCATAAGGACCAGTCATTGATGTTCGTAGGTACCTACAGACATGAGATTGCCACCTGAACCAAAGGAAAATAGTCATAGTGTGGGACTCTAATCTCATGTCAATGTTATCTTTGTACAGTAAGAAAAAAAGTATAGTAATCATAGAAACCAAAAATCTTAATTCAAACAAATTACATTTTTCATTGAACTGTCTACAGTAAACCTAATTATGCTCAATCCCTACAGGTTACTGAACTTTATACATCATTAATGCTCATCCCACTGCTTTACTGAATAAAACTGTCTGGTTTCATAGAAATGCGCTCTTCATCTATAATAGTCTAACTATTTACTGCTCTTTATACTGTGTGTTATTGTATAATGTTAGCCATACATGCATTGATTTTTTTATTGGATTTTACTGAGGTCCCATGAGATAGTCAGATGCAGAATTCCTTTCTCCAACTGGCCACACATGCTTTTCTATGTTTTCTTGAATTCATAACAATGCAGAAAAAAAAACTGATGTTGCAGGAATTATCATTTAATCAGCTAGAAAAAAAGGGAAATAAATGTTGAAGTAGGCAGGCTTAGGACTGAATCAAGAAAAAAGTTTCTTACACCAGATGCTTTTAAAATACCATTAGAAAGTATTGCAATTCTTCCAATTGACTCAGTCGCTCCATTTTCAAATATTCAGTGAGCGGCAGTTGTGAGGAGGAAAATGGCTTGTTGATGTCAGAGGAGAATGGGCAGATGGGTTTGAGATGATAGAAAGGCAATAGAAACTCAAATAACCACTTGTTACAATCAAGGTATGCAAAATACCATCGCTGAACGCACAACGCATCGAACCTTGAAACAGATGGGCTACAGCACCACACAGGGTGCCACTCCTGTCAGCTAAGAACACGAAACTGGGGCTACAATTCTCACAAGCTCACCAAAATTGGACAATAGAAGATTGGAAAAATGTTGCCTGGTCTGATGAGTCTCTATTTCAGCTGCGATATTCAGAATTTGGCATAAACAACATGAAAGCATGGACCCATCCTGCCTTGTATCAACAGTTCAGGCTGGTGGTGTAATGGTGTGGGGGATATTTTCTTGGCCCACTTTAGGTCCCATAGTAACGTTTGAGCATCATTTAAACGCCACGGCCTACCTGAGTATTGTTACTGACCATGTCCATCCCTTTATGACTACAGTGTACCCATCTTCTGATGGCTACTTCCAGCAGGATAATGCACCATGTCACAAAGCTCACCACTGGTTTCTTGAACATGACAATGAGTTCACTGTACTCCAATGGCCAATGGCCTTCACAGTCACCAGAACTCAATCCAATAGAGCACCTTTGGGATGTGGAGGACGCGATGCTATCATGTCAATATGGACCAAAATCTCTGAAGTATGTTTCCAACACTTTGTTGAATGTATGCCATGGATAATTAATTGAGAAGTATGAGTTTGGGCTTTTTTTATAGTAATACTTACCTAGGTGGATGCAGCATGGGTCTGATGTTGCATCTGTACCCCGGCGCCTCTGCACTGAGAACCGAGTGATTGAACACTGTTGATCGTTCAGTTCTGACAGCTCCCCGAGCAGAGAGCTGGTGACTGCCAGTCACAGCTCTCTGCTCTGCCTCCTCACACACTGGAGCACTGGGCTGTGGAGGGGGCTGCCATCTCAGTCTCTCAGTAACTCGCTGAGAGCCTGAGCCGGGTGTTTGTCCAGGCACCTGGCAGATTCAGACTTTTTTGTTGGGATGACGCAGTACCTGGACTGACTTCTGTGACGTCAGCCGAGAGCGAACTTCAGCCCGCTCTCTGCTGAAAACGTGTCACAGGAGTGCAAAACTAATTGCACTCCTGTGATCCATAGGAGAAGTACAGCCAAACGAGCTTTGGCTATACTTCTCCTTTAAGGCAGTTCTGAAAGCAAAAGGGGTTGCAACCCAGTACTAGCAAGATGTAATAAAGACTAATAAAGTGGCTGGTGAGTGTATATAGAACAGAGCCCTACCTATCACAGTCATATCTGTATGGGACCATAAATATGTTCCACCAATAGAAAGTCATTTAGTAAATGTTATAGGTAAAAATTTAGGGAGCATAAAACATTATGAAAATTCGGTTTAAAGCCCCCATCACCTGTAGGCTTATTCTAAAAGGCAGTAGAAATAAGAAAGGTGTTGAATAAACTGAAGCAAACCAATATCCACCTTTTATTGGATTATAGTGCTTTGGGTTATCACACTTTAAACAATGCCCTTCCCATACGCATATTTTTTTTACAGCCATTAGATCTTTTTTAGGACAGAACTGCAGCATATCTGCAACATAATAAAAAGAGTCTGAAATTGCACTGCGTAGAATATCCTTGTTGAAATGACAATTGAATTGGTAAATGTGATCTAGTTATATAACATGCTTTGGAATTCAGTACAGAGTGATGTCTAATACATCCTGGTAACAGTGGGCATTGATGCTCAGTATATTTTCCTTTTGATTTTGCAGAAGAATAATTAGAACAAAACTCACAATGAATTTTTTTGACCAAGCTCTTGGTCTGTCCTTTTAGCAAAGTGCATCGTATGCCTAGTACAGCACTGTGGATTCCCATACTCTAAGATCTCTATTAATCAGCAATATGGTATCATGGTATTCTTTCCTGTATCTAAATTTATCAAGTCTGTTCACTCATTTAATCAGCTACGACAACGCTCGAGTCACTCTAGCATACCATGCATAAAGAACTTGGCCAGACAATACATCGCATCAAAGACATGATTCTGCTTTCTAGCGTACCTGGGAAATGCTGACTTTGTTATAATTACAGTGTTTAACATTTAGAGCCTTTCTATTAAATATTTGTAAATATTATTGTGTTTTATTAGTTGTGAAGACAGGTTTATATAACTATGGAAAAGCTTCTATTTTTAAGAATGTCATAGAGGCTCAGTTTCTTACAGTTAAACCCTTCTATTCCAGGAATGTATGGCGCCAAAACAATTTGGCGCCATACTGCTCTTTGCATTGGTAGATTGTCAGCTCACAATAATGGTGCCACTTGTTTGTATCATTGCAGACGTACTGCCTGCATCACTACCAAGCTGGACAGGGGCACAGCAAGTCCTGATGTATTAATGGTTTCCCATGTTTATGTGCATTCTTCTCCAAGAAGATGTCCAGTCCTGTTCTTTAAAGCACTACCATGCAAAGTACAGTAACCCATAAAATCCAGGCTTTGGGGTCAGTCTGTTCATTTGGGAAATTATTTTTGATCAGTTGCATTTACTATGCTTTGCAATATTTAATTAAATAGGTCCATTTGTGTATTAGCATAGTGCTGATCTTTCTACGGAGAACAAAGGTTCAGTCAGTTGTGGTCTACATGGACCACAAGCTTAGTCCAAAGAAGAAAAGTTCTCATCTCTATAGATAATACATGTTGTAGCATATTTTTATTTGCACTAATATTCGTATACTTATTTCACCACAATGGACATATACACATAATCTAATACATCACATAAGCAAATCATTTTTGTATCCTTTTCAGTCTTTAACACATATATAGATATATACACATACACACAAACACACACACACATATATGTCTTCTTTGATTTAAACAATTTGATCTTCTCTCATAACCAATCACCCATAAGTATTAGTTGTTTTTGACAGAGTGATAAATTGATTTCCTATGCATATTGCACATTAGTGACAGCTACAGGTTAATGAATGATTCTGCCTTGAAATCACTTTGCAGTGCACCCAGTTGAACACAAGTTGAATGCAGTAGCCAAAAGCTGAGTGCAGGCTTAGAGTTGTAATGAGTAGTCAATTCAGTAATGGAGCAATGTAAAAACTGTTTTCTTATAGTAGCAGTGCGGAGTCAGTCCTGTGATACGAACAATGAGAAGTCACTTCAGTGATCGATTAAAATATGAGGTCAGTCCAGTGATGGGTCAAGGTGGAGTTGGGGGTTCAATGTTGGGGACAATATGTAATCAGTCTAGTGATGGTTGCAACATGGGGTCAATCCAGCATCATGGGCAACGTGGAGTCAGTCCTGTGATGGGGTAATGCAGACTCAAGTGATGGGATAATGTGAAGCTGGTCCAGTGATTGTTGCAATGTGAGGTTAATCCAATGATGGAGGCAATGTGGAAGCAGTACAGTGATGGGGGGGGGGGGGGGGGGCAATGTGGGGTCAATCCAGTGACAGGGGTAATGTGGGGGTCAGTCCAGTGATGGGGGCAATGTGGGGTCAATCCAGTGTCGGGGGCAAAGTGGAGTCAATCCCATGATGGGGAAATGTGGACTCAATCCAGTCATGGAGGCTATATGTAGTCAGTCCACTGCTGGTTGCAGTGTAAAATCAGTCCCATGATGGGGCCAATGTAGGATTTGTTCAATAACAGTAGCAATGCTGAATCAGTCCAGTGATAAGTACAATGTGGCTCAGTGCAGTGATGGGGTGATGTGGGCTCAGTGCAGTGACGAGGGTAATGTGGGCTCAGTGCAGTGACAAGGGTAATGTGGGCTCAGTGCAGTGATGGGGGTAATGTGGGCTCAGTGCAGTGACTGGTGCAATGTGGGCTCAGTGCAGTTATGGGTACAATATGGGCTCAGTGCAGTTATGGGTACAATGTGGATTTTGGTCAGTTATGAGTACAATGTGGATTTAGGTCAGTTATGGGTACAATGTGGATTTAGGTCAGTTATGGGTACAATGTGGATTTAGGTCAGTGACTCCTACAATGTGGGCTCAGGTCTGTGATGGATACAATGTGGGATCAGGTCAGTGACTCCTACAATCTGGGCTCAGTACAGCGATGGATACAATGTGGGTTCTGTTCTGCGACGGGTACAACGTGGGCTCAGTGCAGTGATGGGTACAATGTTGCTTCAGGGCAGTAATGGGTACAATGTGGGCTCAGTGCAGTGATGGGTACAATGTGGGCTCAGGTTAGTAAAGGGTATAATGTTGGCTCAGGTTAGTGATGGGTACAACGTGGGTTCAAGTCAGTGATGGGTATAATGTGAGCTCTGGTCAGTGATGGGTACAATGTGGGTTAAGGACAGTCTTAATTAAAATGTGGGATCAGGTCAGTGATGGGTACAGCATGGGTTCAGGTCAGGGATGGGTACAGCATGGGTTCAGGTCAGTGATGGGTATAATGTGGGTTCAGATCAGTGATGGGTACAATGTAGGTTCAGGTCAGTGATGGGTACACTGTGGGCTCAGGTCAGTGATGGGTACAATGTAGGCTCGGTGCAGTGATGGATACAGTGTGGGCTCAGGTCAGTGATGGGTACAACGTGGGTTCAGGTCAGTGATGGGTACAATGTGGGTTCAGGTCAGTGATGGGTACAATGTGGGCTCACGTCAGTGATGGGTACAATATGGGTTCAGGTCAGTGATAGGTACAATGTGGGCTCACGTCAGTGATGGGTACAATGTGGGATCAGGTCAGTGATAGGTACAATGTGGGTTCAGGTCAGTGAATAGTGCAATGATTAGGCGGCAGCAGCAGAGGAGAAGAGCACAGTCCTGTACCTGGATGGAGATGGATAGGAGTTCCTCTCTGCAGTCTCCGTGTCGCTGATTGGGACATGTCTGCACAGGTACGCCTCCGCTTTGACTTGCTGAAGATCCCGGGGGAAGCTCCCGGTGCCGCTCTTAGTCCCCGGGGTCCACCGTGGTCCCTGATGAGCGGGAAGCTGCGTCCTGTCCGTATCCTTGGATGGTGCTGGAGGGAGTAGCGGAGTCCCGGTGTGTAACCTGCTGATCCTGGCAGGCTATGTACTGTATGTGTCTGCAGAGGGGAGCACCGCGACTCACATCACTGGAGAGGAGAGGAGGGGGAGAGGAGAAGAGGAGAGGAGGGGGATCAGCGCTGATACCGGAGAGATGACAGCAGAGGAGGCAATCACACAATAGGAGAGGAAGAAGAGTGAGAAATAAATAGAGGGACAGAGACAAGAAAGCCCATTTCTACAACAGAGTGCCCAGGGAGGCGAGGAGCAGCAGGGGCACTAATATTAGAGACTCTCCGACAGAATATTCACTTGCATTATTATGCACAGGCTTGAACAAGGTTACCATCAAAAAAAAAAAAAATTAAAAAAATAAATAAAAATAAAAAAGCTACATAATATCTTAGGATCATGTCACATCAAGAGTTTTATTGCATCTACAAATCCCTAATGAATTCCTATGACTATGTGACTATAACAGCAGCTGTAGGTGTCTGCAATACAGATCTATGCAGCATTGGATGACAGCTGAAGCTGGTCATTCACTATCCAGATCCAAACACTGCAGAGAGT
The DNA here is from genome assembly GCA_028564925.1 of Lithobates sylvaticus. Classification (NCBI taxonomy): domain Eukaryota; kingdom Metazoa; phylum Chordata; class Amphibia; order Anura; family Ranidae; genus Lithobates; species Lithobates sylvaticus. The sequence goes on from CM053027.1 coordinate 510,684,052, forward strand.
CAATGACTGCAATAACTGTGACATATACCTTTCATTGACTGCATTTTTTTTTTTATAGCAGCAACATTGCAATACACTTCACATCTGATCAATGTGCAGTTGAATGAAAATGTTCCAATTGGCATAACTTCCCTTCCAATCAATTTAGACAATTTAGCAAAGTCAATTGGCCATGGTGGAAAATGAACAATTATTGTGCATTGATCAGTAGCACCAAGATGCTTTGGTCATGAATTTGATTGATCAGATCATGAGATTGGATGGTGAAAACAAAGATGTGATCGTTAACTTAAGATTGTATCTTTCAACTATGTATCAAAATCCACTTCCTCTCTTATCGATTGAATGGGTGCTTGGCTACAGATTGATTATTCCTTTCAGGGGAGAACAATTAGAAAATAAATTGATAATTTACCAAAGCATGTATGGCCACCAAAAGCATGCAGGTCTGTTGCTCTTACACATAACACATTGCTGTTAAAAAAAAAGATTCTCCTGTGACGTGGACCTTATGCTGGCCATACAAATAGGAATTTTGAGTCCATTTTAATCATTTTCAACCAGCTTTGGAATGGACCCCTAACCATTTCTATCTGAACTGAGAAAACAGATTCAGGTGGTAGGATGCATTCATCTGTACAGTCATTTCTGCACTAGAAAGAGTCATCTATAGGGTACATGATAGTATTCATATGCTATCACACCTGCTAATACATAGCAAGTCCAAGACTTTTGAGGTACCACACATATACAGTACACAAAGTTTGAAAAATAATTTATATTTTTATGCAGCATATTATAAAAAAAATAAAATAAAATAGTCCATCTGGGCTAAAAAAAATACATTATTCTTACAAACATTGTATACATGAATGTTTGGGAGCATGAAATTGTCCAAAATGTCTTGGTATGCTGACGCCTTAAGAGTTCCCTTCACTGGAATTAAGGGGCCAAGTCCAACCCCTGAAAAACAACCCCACACCATAATCCCCCCTCCACCAAATGTTTTCGACCAGTTTACAAAGCAAGGTCCATAAAAACATGAATGATTTTGGGGTGGAGGAACTGCCCTGCACAGAGTCCTGACCTCAACCCCATAGAACACCTTTGGGATGAATCAGAGCGGAGACTGTGAGCCAGGCCTTCTTGTCCAACATCAGTGCTTAACCTCACAAATGCGATTCTGGAAGAATGGTCAAACATTCCTATAGACACACTCCTAAACTTTGTGGACAGCCTTCCCAGGATAGTTGAAGCTGTTATAGCTGCAAAGGGTTGGCCAACTCAATATTGAACCCTACGGACTAGAGGCCCGTACACACGATCCGAAAATCAGATGGGAAAATTTGTACGACTAGCTGTGTGTGGATTTTCGGATCGTTAGTACGGTGCTTTCGACAGACAATTTCACTTTTGCTAGATGTGCAGGCGATAACATTTTTGACGGATGTGAACTCAATGTCTGATTTTTGGATGGGCAGTACAGAAATCGTCAGACAAAAGTCGAAAGTACAAACACGCATGGGCCGACTGTGTGGCGTGTAACAAGGTACGAGAATGTACGAATGAAACCGGTGAAAAACTGCTCGGTGTTTGTCCTCACAAACTGAGCCACGAGTTTGTGGTTTGCACGAGGCTAAATAAGACTGCATACAGAGACTTAACGAATGATTTGTAAGTTCCGTAGTGGGGTTTCGGTGATACGGGGTACCTCGCAAACAACGATGTGTGAAATGAAGAAATTATATACGAATCATACCTGCGACAGATCTACGAAAAACCACGAACGCAGAACCGGAAGCCTCTGGAAGTTCAGACACGCAACTCATGAACACCGAATGCAGTTCTAAGAGTCGGTCTAGTGCCATAACAAATCTCACACAGGAACCGACAAAGACCACAGATGAGTGAGCTGCTTAAATACCCCCTGGACTCCTCCCATAAATTCAGGCCACCATACTGACCTTCTTATATATATATGAAGGCTGACTGCAGGTCAGCCTGAATTTATAGGAGGAGTCTCGCTCCATAAATATCTGCCCTCAATCCACTCATCTTGTCGACGTTCCTTTCACGTAATCATTTCTGGTTCCGGTTTCTCGACGTCAGGACGCCAACATTACCACAAGGTTTTCCTACACCGTGGTAGTTCGTACGAGTTTTAGGAATAATTTGATTGTTCCTGAAACTGGTCGCTGATGTTGTTGTCGCTGCTAACAAATCATTCTGATCTTGGTACATTTCCGTCCCACTGGGTTTTGATTCAACATTGGTATATTATGATAATGTTTATTTTTCGCAGGATCTCTTTTCATCTGCCTTTTTCATACTATCGATTTACCTTTCGTCTAAATCTACACATAAATACTGTTTCAGCCTTGCCACTACATCGATATATTCGTACGATTTCATTTCTCAAATTGCTTATGATTCGTACATTTCGCATCTACATCTTACTTATCCTTTACATTGTCGTATATTCGTAGCCGCATTCATTCTATTCGATATGTGTCGCAGTTCATACGTTTACATCTCGTGATACAAGTGGTTTTAGGTATCAGTATACAGGACATTCATATAATTTCTCCTGTTATATAATAGGTGCAGGAACTCAACCATGCCCGCCATACACACATACCTGACAAATGGCATCAAATAGTAGCTCCTCCCTCTGCATACAACCCCTCCCTCCACTGCTCTCATCTTCTCCCCCCTCCTTAAAAGCTCCACCGTCTGTCATATGTCTTACCTTTGTTGCAATATTAAGCTGAAGCACCTATCCAGCTGTAGTACCTCCCAACATACTACTATACTATACTACAGTCACTTGCAAGGGAGATCATGCAGTAGGAGCATCAACAACTGGTCACCAGGGAAAAAATGGAGACCACAGAGGGTGCAGCCTATCACGCACCCTCTCCTGCCCATGACTGCACTGAACCCTGGGCACCTGTTCTGTATCTCCCTTGTCCCTGTCCGGCAGTGGGATCTGCGCAGGAGATCTGACCTGTGGGAGCTACTGGGAGATAAGCTATCACTTGTAAATGCAGAAGCTGGACTTCAGTGTTACCAAGTGATAGTGATGAGAAGGTAGCAGAAGCCCTGAGCCAGAGGTGGTGGAACTGAGTTCCCCCTAGTTCCTGCTGAAAAAAAGCCCCGGTTATACTTATGTCTTTTGTGGCTGTAGTCGCTTAATTGGGGTCTTTTTTGTTGGATAGTTTTTCAAATGAATTCAGGTTACATCTTTCATGTTTGATGTCAATAAGCTTGATTAGATTATTCACCCATGTTTTAGGTAGTTTCCACTAGTTACAGGTCACATTGAGGTACAGATGTATATACAAGGATAGGGTGATATGTTTTATTACAGTTTCATCTAGTTGTTGCTGTTCAGTTCAACCAAAGCATCTTGTAGACAGCAGTTACATTACTCTGTTTAAATCAGAAATAACCATTACTTTTACATTTACTTCTGGTTGTTACACTGTGGGTAGGTCTCCTTACTTACCCAGGGTCCATGTAACATTGACCGGGTGGTAGCTCCTTTTTTTCTTATTTTTCAAAAGTTCTGGTTGCTACATATCAACAGGACTTACAAGGCTCAATTTTGGTGCAGTTAATACAGGTTGGTATCATTTTGTCACCAATTTTGTTATGTTATCACATACATGGCAATTTTTGTTGTACATACATCACTTATTCTGTCTCTTATGGCGTTACACTGCTACAGTTGTTACCCGTCACGTTAATGGGTATTAACAGATTGAGATGAACGTTCAGTAATTGGTTTGTTTGGTGGCAAGTTCCCTCATCTGTTACACATACGCCATACGTTACGACATATCGCAACTCTCATATCTCTTGCCTGACACATTTTCAGTTACCCAAGGCCTGAGTGTACATTTTTAATTTGCCTGCTATGCCTCAGTTAACTCGGCCTTATCGCACTCAAGGACTGACACGTTTTCAGTACCGTACAACATGAATTTGGTTGAATTGACCCACTATCACCATAGTGAGTCCACTCATTGCACCACATATACTCACTCACTTGTTCACCTTAAAAAAAATTAAAAATAATAATATTTATATATATATTTGGTAAATAATATATACTCACAACAGATTTGTTCTTAGTTACATAGGTCATATCACAGGCTGCGGATATTGAAGAATTCGCCTCCATCCCTCCTCCTGTCAAAGGTTCAGAACATGGTAGATCCTGGACCACCCCCAAACTCATGGCTGAACTGCAGCGCAGGGGTATCTCATACATAGCTTAGGCCCACAAAGCTGAACTTTTCAGACTTTTATTCCCCAGTGCACCAGGCACAAACGCTGAGCAGGTCACCCTACGCACGGTCGCTATGTCCCTCTCACAAATTCACTCCACCCTGAGCTCATTGGCCATCTCCTGTCATGAGTTGCGAACCAGAGATTCGAGGTCTTGGAAAACCACCCAGCCCCGGCCCCAGAGGCACCCACCATTACCCAGACATCAGCAGTTCCCATGATTCCCTCAGTTTTAGCCCCCGTACTTGTAGCCTCGGGTAAGGGGTGTAAGTACCTTCTCTGTCTCCCCGGCACATTTCATACCAGTGAATATTAAGAAAGACATTTTAGATAGTAAAGATGTCAATTTGGCTTCCCTTTTAAAAGCTGCCCACGATATACCTGACAACAAATCATATGCTTGTGGTGATGTCTCCGTGGTAGTCAAGACCAGGCACCACAGGCTTAACAGTAAACTCTCCATCCTGGATTTTGTCCTTGCATTCAGTATATTCAGGGATGTAATTTGCTCTGTGAGCCCACATAGGAGGGAGGAGCTTGATCTCTACCTTTACGCGATAGTGGAGTTGGGTCAGAAATACAGGGCTTATGATTATCATCGTTCCTTTACCGCCAAGGCCGCAGCTAGACTGGAGAAACGTAGACACAGAACTATTTTGCCAGCATTTTGCTAGGCTAAGGTTGCCAGTTTGTGCGACGTGCCAGTCATCCACACACACTACCTTCTGGTGCCCCAAAGCGGAACCCCCTGTTCTACCATGTATTTCCAGGGCATCCACAAGTTTACTCCCGACCCCAGCTCACATGGCACTATTAGGCCCCTTTCACACTGGGGCGTTTTTCAGGCGGTACAGTGCTAAAAATAGCGCCTGTATACCGCCTGAAAAAATCCGGCCCCTTTAACTCCAGTGTGAAAGCCGGCGGGCTTTCACACTGGAGCGGTGCGAGGAGCGGTGTGTTCGGTGTGCTCTGCGGGGGTCTTTAACCCTTTTTTCGGCCGCTCGCGGGGGGTAAAACCGCACCGCGAGCAGCCGAATACCACGGTTAAAACGATGGTAAAGCAGCGCTAAATATAGCTCTGCTTTACCGTCACCGCGGCTCCCCGCCCCAGTGTGAAAGGGGCCTTAGACAAGCTAGGCCGCCCAATTCAGTTTTTAGGTAAAGCGCAGATTTGCAATAATTTCAATCATGCCATGTGCAATTATAGCCAGTGCTGTCTTCTGCATGTTTGTGCCAGTTGTTACAGGGCTCACCCCAAGTCTGCCTGCATGCTGAGATTAGCGAAGACCACATGACTAAGCCGCATCAATGTCCTATACTGGCAGGCCTGCTTGGCTACTCATCCTTTCCCCATGTTAAGTCATTTTTTGGTAGACGGCTTCACACGGGGTTCAACATGGGGTTTATGTCACTACCGCAATGCCCTTTTGAGTGTAAAAACTTACTGTCGAACGCCACAGATAAGGAGGCAGTGGATTTTCTGCTTCAGACCGAACTAAAGAAGGGTTTTATCATAGGGGCATTCTCAATACCGCCTTTCCACAACTAGAGAGTTAACCCACTTGGTCTGGTTAAGGGAAAGTTTTCAAATAAATTAAGTTTTATTTACGACTTGTCGGCACCTCATTCTTCTCAAGTACCTAGTCTAAATTCCTCACTCAAATATGCATCAGTTGATCAGGCGATACAGCACATCATCAGCATGGGTAAGGATGCTTGGCTGTCCAAGGCCGACATTTCCGATGCGTTCAAGCTTCTCCTCATACTGCCTTCTTTCTGGCAGTGGCATGGTATCAAACTGAGAGGTCTGTAATATTTTGCTACTAAACTTACCTTCGGGTCCAAAAGTAGCCTTTGGCTGTTTGATACTTTCCCGCAGGCACTAAATTGGATTCTCAGGCATAGAGAACTCTGTCAGAAAGTCATCCACTATCTAGACAATTACCTCCTTATCGAACGTCCTAAACAAGCCCCTGCTGATCTACAGAAACTCATGGCAGTTTTTTCTGCACTTAACATCCCAGTGGCAGTGAAGAAAGTTGAAGGCCCTGCTACTGCACTCACCTTCCTGGGGATCAGGTTAGACACCCAGTCCATGCAAGCTAGTCTGCCTGTGGACAAATTTGTGAGAATTAGAGATCATATCCATGTGTTTACGATCGCCCAAGCCTGTTCCAGGAAGGAACTGCAATCACTGCTAGGTTTGCTCAACTTTGCCATGAAGATAATTCCCCCAGGTAGGTCCTTCATTTCTAGGTTGTTGGCACTGTTACCCATAGCCCCCGACTCTGATTCTCAGATCAAACTAGATTCTGCGGCTTTATTCGATTTACACATGTTGGACGAGTATCTCCAGAAGCGGAGTGGCATCGTCATGTTCATTCCTGTAGATTACCTGCTTCTCAGGTCAACATAAACAAATTTGTGAGATAATGAAAAAAATTGGTATCTATTAATGCCTTATGAGACAGTATCAAAACATCTAAAAAGCTACCCCGAGATAACCTTTAGAAGATCAAGGTCAATGAGAGATGGCCTGGTTCACAGGCATTATCAATCTAAAACAACAAATAAGAAACAACTCAAAGGAACATTCCCCTGTGTGAAGTGCAACTTCTGTAGATTCATCTATGAAGTCCAGGAACTCACATTACCCAATGAACATATATTTAAACCTAGATTTTTAGCCAATTGTCAATCAATAGGAGTGGTGTACATTATGCTATGTGACTGTGAAGCATTTTATTTGGGAAAGACCAAAAGGCAATTTTTTCATCGTATACGTGACCATGTTTCCCTAGTTTCTAATGCCTCGTACACACGATCGGACTATCCGGCGGGATTGTCCGCCAGACTAAGTTCGCCGGATAGTCCGGCCGAAAAGTCAGATCTTGTGTACGTGGCATAAGTCAAAGAAACAGCCATCAGTAGACACATGGGTTTATTCCATAAATTAGATCTGTTTAAAATGCATTTTTTTGCGTTGGAATATTTGCCACTAAATGAAAGAGGAGGGGATAATGACAGGGTCAGCTTTGAAACCCCCAGGATTAAATGACGCCTTTAGTTGTAAGCCATTTTTATAAATGGCTTAGATTTTTGGCTCCACTTAGTTCACTTTGCTCATATCCATTCCAATAGATAGATTTTTATCTATCTAGGCAAGCATAGCTATCAAAAACTTGGTGCTATTTTAAGTACTACTTTAAATATACTGACTCCTGTACTGCCTTTAATTTTATTTTTGTACATTTCAGGCCGAGATGAAAATTCCTTCCTTTAATAAATCCGGGATTGGACCCTGTATGGAGTCCCATCTATTTATATAAAAAGGACATGCAAAAAGAGTTCACATTATAAGGTTCTGATTTTAGCAACCATATGGAAGCACCAGGTACTTGTTTACAGGTTGTTTGACCAATCACCTTTGTCAAAACCTGAGCCCTAGGTGTCATCTGGTGTTTGCCTATGGGGAAATGCCACAATCTTGACGATCAGATTGTATTTTACACTCCGTATTGTTTCTTTTCCCTTCCTGCCCTGTGATGCTTAGGGGAGGGCCGTAGTTCTTTTGGTCCGTTTACCATTGTGTCATAAGGGCAGAGGATTTTCCAAGATGGTGATGTACGTCTTCGCGACGAGCGTACAACATCATATCCGCCGTCTTGGATCCACGCTTGCGTAGTGACACCGCCAATATGTTTGCGCCCCACCGATGACGTCAGACGTGGGCAGGACGGGGAGAGATAAAACATATGGCTCTTCACAATCATTTCTGACGGAGGTTATGTGAGATTGTGGTTGTTAGCCTTCTCTCTCCCTCCTGATTATTTCTTGTGGCTTATTTCTGCTTCCAGTCTTGGACTCGTAAGTACAGAACAATTGACTGCTTAGCTAGAGGAACTAAATTATGGACAAGTGAGCCACTGTTGTCAGCTTGAGGGGGCTACATTTGCTAGCACCGGACAGGCTCTTTGTTGCTCCTGGAGGAGGGTGCATTGTGTGTTTGGCCCTTCTTGCTGAATAATCCATGGTTTACTTGTGCCTTAGGAACTATTTATATAATATACATATTATATACAACTCCTTTTTTGCTCTTCTTTTGTAGGACTGATTCGCTGGAAGGTCATCTCTGAGCCTTTAAATATATAGAACAGTGAGATTTTCCACTGCTGGATACTTTTCCCTCCTAATGCAGGCAGCTTCCTGAATTTCTGGAAAATTCCAACTGCTGATTGGCTCTCATGAATTCCAGCATCCATTGACTTCATTTCTTTTGAAATGAGAAAATTCATTGGTCAAATTTAAATATCCAGATGACTAAAGGTAATTTCTTACATTTGGATGAATCAGATATGTTTATATTAGACATTAGTGATATTATACCTAACGGTGTTCAAAATAATTGTAAATAGTTTTCAAGAAGCCTTCTCTCCCTACGGTTGCAACGTTTGGTCTTAACCCAGATTTTGGAAGATTTATTTGATCGTCTCAAGAATTGATTTTAGATTGATTGGTAGGTTTTCCTCTCGGCCTGATAGTAATTCCTATGTGGTGTTTTGAAATGTAAAATAATTGCAATAATTAATTATATTGCAATAATATTTTATTGTTATCAATGATGTTAATATTATGTATTTTCTTTGCAGTATTAAACTTCATGCAGCACTATAAAACTCCTGAAAAACTCTTTTAGAGCGAAACATCTTGAGTAGAAGTCGCTGCAATGGTGTATGAAATGTATACAATTAATCTTTGAATGTATTCTTTTAAACATATTGTTGTTCCAAAAAAATTATATTTTTATAAAAAAATATTGCTTATTTAATTGGCACCTTAACCACTTCAGCCCCGGACCAATTGGCAGCCAAAGGACCAGGCCCCTTTTTGCGATTCGGCACTGCGTCGCTTTAACTGACAATTGCGCGGTCGTGCGACGTGGCTCCAAAACAAAATTGGCGTCCTTTTTTTCCCACAAATAGAGCTTTCTTTTGGTGGTATTTGATCGCCCCTGCGGTTTTTATTTTTTGCGCTATAAACAAAAATAGAGCGACAATTTTGAAAACAATGCAATATTTTTTGCTTTTTGCTATAATAAATATCCCCAAAAAATATATAAAAAAAACATTTTTTTTTTCCTCAGTTTAGGCCGATACGTATTCTTCTACATATTTTTGGTAAAAAAAAATGCAATTAGCGATTATTGATTGGTTTGCGCAAAAGTTATAGCTTTACAAAATAGGGGATAGTTTTATAGCATTTTTATTAATATTTTTTTTTTACTAGTAATGGCGGCGATCAGCGATTTTTATTGTGACTGCGACATTATGGCGGACACATCGGACATTTTTGACACATTTTTGGGACCATTGTAATTTATACAGCAATCAATGCTATTTAAATGCATTAATTCCTGTATAAATGACAGTTGTAGTGAAGGGGTTAACCACTAGGGGGAGGGGAGGGGTTATGGGCTGTGACGTGTGTGTTTTTTTTACATTAAGGGGCGGGGCTGACGTCTGACATCATTGATCGGCTTTCCCGATGACCGGGAACAGCCGATCAATGACAGGCAGAGTAGGAAGCGCGGGGAGAGGTTTGTTTACACATACCTCTCCCCGTTCTTCAGCTCCGTAACCCGATCGCGCGACACCAGCGGCGATCGGGTCCGCTGGTCCCGCGGCCGGGGTCACGGAGCTCCCGACCGGGTCATGAGCGCGCCGCTGGCGGCGCGCTCCCGGCCCATGGGCAGGCAAATGCACGATCACGTACAGGTACGTGATTTTGCCTGCCCGTGCCATTCTGCTGACGTATATATGCAGTGGCCGGTCGGGAAGCGGTTAAAAACCCCACTTCCTGTATCCTTGAAATTCTCTATTTCTAGGGATGTTGCGCCTGTCTTTGGTTTTTCACTACCCAAAACCAATTTTTCATATTAGGGTGTACCCACCCAACTGCTAGGGGTATGGAATAAACCGAAAGATTTAAAAAAAAAATATTGATTTGTTTATCTTTTTTAGACTAATATTTGTACATCTGAATCTTTAGCAGTACATAAAGTAATTTTTCCCTTTATATAGTCCAATTAGGTTTTAAGAGGTTTTAATTGGTTTCATATGAAAATGGATATTGTGATAGTGCATTCAGTGGGTTAATGGACAAAATTCATCGATCCCAAAATGCTGATAGTGGTGGTCACTCTATGGATGATCCATATTTTGCGCTTCAAAATGCGCCGGTTCACACGTTCGGTTAATGACTTTTCCAGCGCACCAATTAAGGTATGAACTGGCGCAATGTATTCTTCTTAGTAAATCAGCCCCTATATCTGTTACATAATAAAACTGAAGTACCAGAGAAACTTGAACAGTATTTCGCTCAAGTAAGCAACACATTTGGTAAAATGCAGAGTGTATTGTGCACAGACATTGGAACTGAATATACAGGTGATAACACACAGGCAATTCTCAGAAAGAATGGAATAATATTTCAAACTACTGGACCATACAACCCATAACAAACCAGGGTCGCAGAAAGAATGTACCGTAGTCTATGTCAGAGTGGAAGAACCATGCTGTTTATGCCACGCAGATATGCCAACCACATACTGGAGGAAGGCAATTATGACCGCATGCTATTCACAGAAATCGACTACCAGGAAAATCAACTGAGAAAACTCCATATGAACTGGGGAATGAAAAAGCCCTGAATTTGAACCATCTAAAAATGTTTGCAAGCAAAGCCTATCTGCATAAGGCACAAGGAAAAATGTACAACGTGGGATGCTTGCGCAAAGGAAGGTGTATTTGTGGAGTATAGTGAATCTCAAAAGGGAAGCCAAATTCTACACCAAGACACAACCAAAGGTAACCATCAGTAGAAGTGTAATTGTTGATAAAACTTCAGTGTGTTAGCAAAAAGTAAAAAATATTGTGTTTTTTTCAAAAATTTCGCTCTTTTGTTGTTTATAGTGCAAAAAATAAAAATCACAGAGGCGATCAAATACCACCAAAAGAAATCTCTACTTGTGGGAAAAAAAGGACGTCAATTTTGTTTGGATACAACGTCGCAAGACCACTCAATTGTCAGTGAAAGCGACAAAGTGCCGAATCGCAAAAAGTGCTCTGGTCAGGAAGGGGGTAAAATCCTTCAGGGCTGAAGTGGTTAAAATGGGACAAACAGCTGCTTGTCTGTGCCACTTTAATAATCAAGCGCAAAGGGCAAAAATGATCTGCAATTTACAACAATAGCATCCGTCTGCAATAGTCATTGAGCACTGTCAGTGCTCTCTGCTTTGGAACTATCAGCCTGCTGATCCACCCTGCTGTGAATACGAGCTTGTCAGTGAATTCTGTAAGCTTTCAATAAACATTGACATTTATTATGAACTTCACGGTGGAGATTTGTATTTCTTTCTTGGTACTACATTGATACTGATTGTTGAGTGACGTCCATCTTCTCCCCTGCTGATTGTCCAGCCTAACATCTCATACGTTTTTGGCCATTATAATCTTTGACTGACCTGCTCTGGTAAGAGGCGTGATGATCATTGCTAGTTGGTGGTGGATTTCTTTGCACTTGAGTTGGAAGATCATATGTTAATGGTTTTCTTTTCACAATGAACTATACTCCTGCTTTTTTATTTTATGTATGATACATGGACATTTATATGCACTTTATCTTTTTTGCACCTTTATTAGGTTGCTACTGCCACAGCTGTTTCATTTTATTTGTGAGGATTTTTTTCCAATATGCATGCTTAATTGTTTTCTGTTTCAAATTGCACTTTCTACACTTTATTTGTCAGATTTATAGCGATGCTTTGGTATATGTTCACAACAGGAATTGGTATGACAATTTTTTGTCAAGCTGCTTTATATTCTTATATTTATTAACTTAGCGGGGTTTGTTGATACTATTACAGCAATAAGACTAATGGAAGATTTACAGTTAAGCCCCATACACACGGTCGGATTTTCCGATGGATTCTGTCCTATCAGACAATGTTGTCGGAAATTCCGACCGTGTGTAGGCACCATCGGACAGTTTCCATCGGATTGTCCGACGGACAAAGTCCTATCTCCTGCTGGATAGATTTTTTGACAACAAAGTCCGATCACACCAAATCCGATCGTGTGTAGCGAATTCCGACGGACAAAGTGCTACGCATGCTCAGATCACATTACAAGACCAAAGCTATTGGCTACTAGCCTTTAGGTAGTCCCGTCATAGGCAAAAAACGTCACCACGTTCAGAATGATCGGATTTTCCGACAACTTTGTCCGACCGTGTGTACGCAAAACCAACATCGGACAAAGTACGACGGACATGATCCGACGGACCTGGTCCTCGGATAATCCGAGCGTGTGTATGGGGCTTTAGAGTTATGATCATTTTTATGGGTTACATTTCTGTTACCCTTATTGTGGAATAGACTATACTATTCTGTATAAGATGAGGGGTGTAAATGATGCTTGCAGATTCCAAGGCTTGCTATTTTCAGCAATTTTTTGATAAAGTGAATAGGAGCATGTATTAGTGCAGTCTGCTCCCAGAAGGAGCTGATCCTCAGATGATAGATTTATGAAGCATTTTACATCCTCTGCTAAAATACTCCTAAATGTATTTTTAGCCCTCCTTACCTCTATTCATCTGGTTTTAAACTTGAATATTCATGTGACCTATGAAATTACCTCTGTCTGACTTCTAATGTTTTCATCATAGATGGTTGCAAAACTTATACTCATCTAGCCAATTTGGATCATTATACTGAAGTAATTTAGAATCCAAACATAAACATTTTGTGTATAAAACATAGTACTGTCACACCAGCAGTAGATTGGGGGAAAAAAAACACATATGGTTCCCATCAATACCATCCCAAATGTAGTCTCTGTAGACATTAAAGAGTACCTGAAGTTTTATTAGATATGGAGAAAGAAGGGAATTTAACCAAGTTTTGAAAAATCAACTCTTAATTTTGCAGATAATTAAACATAATAAAGATAATTTATCCTATAAAAGAAAAAATATTACATTTGATTAGAAATGTGTATATAGCGTTCTGCTTCAAGTGGATGTAAACCCTCCATACACCCAGTGAAGTGAACAGCCTCAGATGATACACAGGGATAAAACAAATCTCCCTACATACGTTTTACATCCATATCTGCTGTCTTCACATTTACGGTATATACTGTTTAGAAAGTTCAGATTGTGTAAGGAAATGTTCTCTTCCTGTTTAACACAGAGTGTGATGTCTGGGCGTACAGCCAAGATAGCTAAAATTGCCCCCCCCCCCCCATAACAAAGGGATGGGCCTCTTTGAAGAGAGATAACAAAACACTGCAGATGTATGTGCCCAGATCAAATTTCATGAATTGGGTTTACATCCACTTTAAGCCAGTGTAGTCTGTATTTGGAATTGCCTTGGTACTGGAGAATCCATAACAATTTAAATTTTCCATGTTGCCATAGCAATATTTCTCAGTCTGATTATCTGAGACAGTTTTTCATAAAGTACAGGTAAAATAATTAGTTTATACCTTAAAAAGAATATGTATGTTTTTCAAGAGAAGTAATCCTATTATTATAAAAAATCCAGTCCGATAAGGTAGGGGAATGTGGGGAGGTCCACTTAAGGGCAATTTGTCTGCGGGCCACAAACAGGGCACATCTAATAGTGTTTACTATGGAGGAAAAAATGGTCCAAAGAAGTCTGAGATTTGAAATTACACCCCAGGAGGATGAGGTGGACCTACCAGGGTGGTACAAATATTTTAATGACGTCGGCCTAGATCTCTTAAGGTTCTTAATTGCCAGAAAGAGGCGTAAGCTAGAGAAAATCAATGAGGACATAGCTTTCGTCAATTACTTCCTTATAGAGAATCAGAGGAATATTAGAATAAATCTGCTAATCTTAAGAAAGTTCTTAAAAAAGAGGATTTGTATCAAAAATTCAAGAAAAAAAAGAAGTATGCCAGAGATCTGGAGGATTTTAAAACTCAACAAGTGTTTAAATGGCAGGCTTGGAGGGTGGCTCTCGCCAATGGAGGGGCGGTACCCCCCTCAGGCCCTGGCCCACATCCCAAACCCAATGCTTCTGTATCCCACCTGCGGGATAGGGATGATAATGTTAATAAAACACTGTTGGAGGAGGGTTGGCATTAAAAAAACAGCACAATCTAAACATCCTCAAGTCAAAACTGACTATCACAATAATCATATGGGACAACAACGTGGTGGATATAACAACTATCCTCCGCGTCCCTATCCCAATGATGTTCCACTTTATAATCGTTATGACGCTCTTGCTGGTGGTCATGTCGATAATTATGATGGATATGATTGTGATGGTCGTTAAATTGTTCAACACTCATCAGTTCTTTCTCCTAGGAATCCTTATCCGGGTTTTAGACAACCTAGATGGGATAGCCTGGGTTATTTTCCTCCAAGAAGGGGTCAATATCATAATGAGGAGCCTCCTTCATATGCTGTTCCCTCGACATCATCTTTTTTTCCTCAGGCCGCTTTGTTAAACAAAAACATCTGTTATCAGTGTCACGTGTTATCAATGCCACGTATCAGTGCCATCTGTCATCAGTGTCACGTGTCATCAGTGCCACGTATCGGTGCCATCTGTCATCAGTGCCACGCATTAGTGCCATCTCTCATCAGTGCCACGTATTAGTGCCACATGATATCAGTGCCATGTATTAGCGCCATCTGTCAGTGTCACGTGTCATCAGTGCACCGTATTAGTGCCATCTGTCATCAGTGTCACGTGTCATCAGTGCCCCGTATTAGTGCCATCTGTCATCAGTGCCACATCAGTGTCACGTGTCATCAGTGCCACCTGTCATCACTGCCACGTCAGTGTCACGTGTCATTGTCCTGGTGCTCCAGGGCCTTCAAAAGTGTAATAGATAGTCAACAAGTTAGATGTGTAATTTATGCTCCTAGAACACGTAATGGCGCTCCCTGCATTTTGGGCCTCTCTAAGTGGCTAGGCTGTGTAAATGGCACTAAGTGGCTAGGCTGTGTAAAAGTCCCACACATGTGGTATCGTAATACTCAGGAGGAGTAGCAGAATTTATTTTGGGGTGTCATTTGTGGTATACACATGCCATGTGAGAGAAATAACCTATTACAATGACAATTTTGTGGAGAAAAATAAAAAATAAAAAAATAATTCATTTTGCAAAGAATTGTGGGAAAAAAATGACAACATAAAAAACCTCACCATGCCTCTTAATAAATACCTTGGAATGTCTACTTTCAAAAAAGGGGTCATTTGGGGGGTATTTGCACTTTCCTGGCTTGTTCGGGTCACAAGAAATGAGATAGGCCACCAGTACATCAGATGTGATCAATTTTGTATGATTCGCACAACAGTTTGTAACTTTCACAAAGACCAAATAATATCCACTAATTTGGGTTATTTTTATCAAAGATATGTAGCAGTATAAATTGTGGCCAAAATTTATGAAGAAAAATTTATAATTTGCTAAATTTTATTACAGAAACAAAGAAAAATGCGTTTTTTTTTTCAAAATTTTCGGTTTTTTTCATTTATAGCGCAAAAAATAAAAAAAACCCAGAGGTGATCAAATACCACCAAAAGAAAGCTCTATTTGTGGGAAAAAAAGGACAAAAAAATCATTTGGGTACAGTATTGCATGACTGAGTAATTGTCATTCAAAGTGTGAGAGCACCGAAAGCTGAAAATTTGTCTGGGCAGGAAGGGTGTTTAAGTGCCCAGTAAGCAAGTGGTTAAAGTCACTAAAAGAGAGAAATTATATTGTTGTTTGCCCAGCCTGACAAAGGGGGCGGAATAGTGGTGCTTGACAAAACTGCCTACATCACAGAAATGAACAATATCCTTTCTGATACCGTCACGTATGTTCCACTAACTCATGACCCTATTTTTAAATACACTAGGGAATTGAAGAAAATTATTGATTTATGGTTTTGATCTTAAAATTCTTAATAAAAAAGAGAAATTATATCTACTACCTTTGGCTCCTAAAAAAACTATCATGTATTTTTTACCAAAGGTGCACAAAGACCCTGTTAATCCACCTGGGAGACCTATCATTAGTGGGTTGGATTCGATCACTTCACGCCCTGGAAAATACGTGGATGGTTTTTTACAACCCATTGTTGCCCAGACTCCTTCTTACATTAAAGACTCTGCTCAAGTGATTCAAGCACTTGACGGTTTTGCAGTAACTGAAGGTTTGATCATGGCCACAGCAGATGTGGCCTCCCTTTACACCATCATTTCACACGCTGATGGTTTGAGTGCTGTTGACATGTTTTTACAAAGGGATGTCAGTTTGATAAATTCTCAAAGATATTTCATTTTAGATTTGTTAAAATTTGCTATGACACACAATTATTTTTGGTTTGGTGGGACTCATTATCTCCAGAACCGCGGGGTTGCCATGGGTGCGAAATTCGAACCGAGTATGGCAAACCTGTTCATGGCCAAGTGGGAGGAGGATGTCGTCTATACCAATAGAAGACCAGAGTTGGTCTTCTGGGGTAGATATATAGAAGACATCCTCCTCCTATGGAATGGTGATATGGTGTCACTATCTTTATTCATGCAACAGCTTAATGAAAATACTCTGGGTATATCATTGCAATCTGAGATCAGCACTTCCAAGGTTCATTTTTTGGACCTTAACATAGAAATTATGGATGGTAACTTTGTTACCTCCACTTATTTCAAAAGCACCGACAGAAATGGCTACATCGGACGGGGTAGCTGCCATCACCCTCAGTGGTTAAAATCTGTACCCAAAAGCCAATTCATAGGTTTACGACGTAATTGTACTTACAAAAAGGATTTTTTCGAGCAGGCTACAACTTTAAAGAATAAATGTATTGATAAGGGCTATGCAGCTACTGATTTGGATTCACTAATTGATTCAGTTGGTAATATGGACAGGCATTCTATGTTCGTAGCTAAAGATAGAGTTGGCTCCAGGGGAAAATAATTACAGTTTTGCCATGGTAACTACCTACTCTCAGCAACAATTTGATGTTAAGAAAATTATAACAAAACATTGGGATGTACTAAAGAACGATAAGGTTCTAGGGCCTGTTCTTCCCGATCGTCCACATGTCATTTTCAAAGGGGTACCCCCACTCAAACTACAGGTGGCACCAAATATTTTGGATGCAACTAATAGAGTCTCCTTCTTCCAGAGGTCCAAAGTTTTTTATCCCTGTCGTAATTGTAGGGTTTGTCGTCACAATAAAATTAAGGATAAAAATGTAAATCTAACATAACTGGTAAGACCTATGACATTAACACATTTATTACTTGCACCTCAATGAATGTGGTTTACCTTATAACTTGTCCATGTGGCCTACAATACGTGGGTCGGACCATACGAGCTATGAATGTTCGAGTCAATGAACATATTAGCAACATTTACAGGGGATTTCCAAAACTAGTTTTGTTGCCATAGACAGATTCAATCCTCACTGCCGGGGTAGTTCATCAAAATGAGAAATCTCCCGATTGGAAAATCGGTGGATTTTTTACTTAAAATGTCACACTCCCCTTCGAATGAATATTGATTGGGATGTGAATTGTTTTATCAATAATAGCTAGGAATCAATTTATTTATACATTTTTATATATAATTGTTTTTATTAACAAATATATATATTTTTTCAAAATTAGTGAGATCATTTGTTAGACAATTTACAGAACATTAATGACAATATTATTAATTTATCACTATTTTAAAATTTAATTTTAATGAACTATAAAATTTTTTTATATTGTTTCTATCATGCATTACCTCCATGTAATTAATTTTACTCAAATTCTTTTTATTATGTATTTATATATATATGTATACACATGTTTAATAATTATATTAAGTTTAATAAGCATGCATTGCGTTGTAATATAGATCAAGTTATTATATATAGAGCATGCTTGCATCACTTAGCCATGCCTCTGATGATATTCTCTCTCGGATGAAACATGTCAGGCTGGCTGATGCAAGCATGCTGATGATCGTGGAACTTTTACTTATCTCATTTGATGCCCGTTTGTGACTTCATCACTGTAAGTGCACTACAATAAAATGTATTCTTTTCTTGTACGGGTTTCACTGTTTTTTTGCTTTGCTTTTTGCTTTGCATGTCATGTGTAAACATTGGATTGCTGTGGCTTGAAGTTATACTGGCTATATTGATCGTACCCTGGATTTATTTACACTTTTCTTTGGGAGAGTGACACCCATGTTTGGTCGATTCTTGGATATAATTATACTATCTGATGGAGAGTGGAATTTATATTTGATGCTCACCTTTATCTGACATCTGGTAAGCAGATTTGATACACCTGGGTGACGTGTGCTCTTTCTTCTCATACTGGAAGTGGTGGAAGATTCTTCTCACTATCATATAATATTTACAGTTTTTCTTCAATGAATGAACTTTAATACAAATAAGCGCTGCATTTTGGAGTATATGGAGGAAGTGTAAACAAAAGAATTAGGATAGCACAGTAAACACGTAAGTGGTTCAACAGGAATATTTACATCTAATAGCCCATTAGGTTTGCCAACCACCTCTGCCTAATATCTCTGGAGTTTGGGAACCTACCACAAAAGATGTATTATGCCCCGTACATACGGTCGGAAAATCCGACCACAAAATCCATCGGATTTAGTCCGACACTAATGTTGCATACACACGGTCGGACAAAGTTGTCAGAAAATCCGATCATTCTGAACGTGGTGACGTTTGTTGCCTACGATGGGACTACGTAGAGACTAGTAGCCAATAGCTTTGGTCTTGTAGTGTGATCTGAGCATGCGTGGCACTTTGTCCGTCGGAATTCGCTACACACGATCCTAAAAAGTCCGATAGGACTTTGTTGTCGGAAAATTTGAGAGCAGGAGATAAAACTTTGTCCGTCGGACAATCCGATGGAAAATGTCCGATGGTGCCTACACACGGTCGGAATTTCCAACAACATTGTCCGATGGGACAGAATCCATCAGAAAATCCGACCGTGTGTATGGGGCTTTAGAGTACCTGTGTTACCACATCTAGCACAGGTTGAGTCAGATCTCAGGCCTATGACATAGAGAAATTCGGGGGTTCTATATACCCTGTGAAAGATAAAGATCTAGGTCAATCCATGTGGATAGAGAGAAACGAGAGGGAGAGACCAAAGGATGTTCTCTCAAACCTCCTCCGAAATAGGGCTGACATCCTGTTCCCATCCAGCCCTGGAGTGAACAGGAAAGCTTAACCACTTTAAAAACGGGGCTATTTTTCAAACTTGTTGTTTACAAGTTAAAATCATTTTTTTTTTATAGAGAATTACTTAGAACCCCCAAACATGATATATATATATATAGCTTTCTTTCTAACACCCTAGAGAGTAAAATGGCAGTCATTGCAATACTGCCCTCCCAGCCTCCTGGTGTGTGCCCCCTGATCACCTAAAGTGTGTCCTTCTGACCCCCCTGGTATGTGCCCTCCCAGCACCCCAATGTGTGCCCTCCCAGCCCCCTATTGTGTGCCCTCCCGATCCCCTGATGTGTGTCCTCCTGACCCTCCCCTGGTGTGTCCTCCTGCCCTCCCAGCCCCTGCTGTGTGCCCTCCCAGCCCCCTGGTGTGTGCCCTCCAGACCCCCCCAGTGTATGCTCTCCCGACCCCCCCAGTGTATGCCCTCCTGACTCTCCCCTGGTGTGTCCTCCTGCCCTCCCAGCCCCCTGGTGTGTGCCCTCCCAGCCCCCTGGTGCATGCCCTCCCGATCCCCCCAGTGTATGCCCTCTTGACCCTCCCCTGGTATGTTCTCCTGCCCTCCCAGCCCCCTGGTGTGTGCCCTTCCGGCCCCCTGGTGTGTGCCCTCCCGATCCCCCCTTTGTATGCCTTCCTGACCCTCCCTGGTGTGCCCTCCCGATCCCCTCAGTGTTTGACCTCCTGACCCTCCCCTGGTGTGTCCTCCTGCCCTCCCAGCCCCCTGGTGTGTGCCCTTCCAGCCCCCTGGTGTGTGCCCTCCCGATCCCCCCTTTGCCTTCCTGCCCCTCCCTGGTGCATGCCCTCCTGATCCACCCAGTGTATGCCCTCCTGACCCTCCCTGATGTGTCCTCGGGCCCTCCCAGCCCCCTGGATTGTGCCCTCCCGATCCCCTGAAGTGTGTCCTTCTGACCCCCTCCGGTGTGTGCCCTCCCAGCCCCCTGGTGTGTGACTTCCCGATCTCCCCAATGTATGCCCTCCTGACCCTCCCTGGTGTGTCCTCCTGCCCTCCCAGCCCCCTGGTGTGTGCCCTCCCAGCCCCCTGGAGTGTGCCCTCCCGATCCCCTGAAGTGTGTCCTTCTGACCCCCCCGGTGTGTGACCTCCCAGCCCCCCGGTGTGTGACCTCCCAGCCCCCTGTTGTGTGCTCTCCCAGGCCCCTGGTGTGTGCCCTCCCGATCCCTCCAGTGTATGCCCTCCTGAACCCGGGATGTGTGACCTCCTGACCCTCCCCTGGTGTGTCCTCCTGCCCTCCCAGCCCCCTGATGTGTGTCCTACCAGCCCCTTGGTGTGTGCCCTCCCAATCACCCCCGTGCGTGCCTTCCTGACCCTCCCATGGTGTGTCCTCCTGCCCTCCCAGCCCCCTGGTGTGTGCCCTCTCAGTTCCATAGTGTGTTCCCTCCTGATCCCCTCAGTTTATGCCCTCCTGACCCTCCCCTGGTGTGTCCTCCTGCCCTCCCAGCCCCCTGTTGTGTGCCCTCCCAGCCCCAATGTGTGCCCTCCCAGCCCTCTGGTGTGTGCCCTCCCGATCCCCACAGTGTATGCCCTCCTGACCCTCCCCTGGTGTGTCCTCCTGCTCTCACAGCCCCCTGGTATGTGCCCTCCCAGCCCCCTTGTGTATGCCCTCCTGACCCCCTGATGTGTGAACTCCTGACCCTCCCCTGGTGTGTCCTCCTGCCCTCCCAGCCACCCAGTGTGTGCCCTCTCAGCCCCCTGGTGTGTTCCCCCAGTGTATGCCCTCCTGACCCCCTGATGTGTGTCCTTCTGACCCTCCCCTGGTGTGTCTTTCTGCCCACCCAGCCCCCTGATGTGTGCCCTCCCAGCCCCCTGATGTTTGCCCTCTCAGCCCCTTGGTGTGTGCCCTCCTGATCCACCCAGTGTATGCCTTCCTGACTCTCCCCTGGTGTGTCCTCCCAGCCCCCTAGTGTGTGCCCTCCCAGCCCCCTGGTTTCCTTCCCTCTTCCAGCCCCCTGGTGCGTGCCCTCCCAATCACTCCAGTGTATGCCCTCCTGACCCTAGAGATACAAAAAAACACAGTCACTTCCAGCGTTAATAGGTCTTGTGAAGGTGTGGAGTATATATGGTATCCAAAACTGGGTGGATGCTGCCTAGTGTGTTCTGCCCCCCCCTGTGCCCTCCGAGCCCCCTGGTGTGTGCCCTCCCGATCCCCTGAAGTGTGTCCTCCTGACCCCCCCCCCCCGGTGTGCCCTCCCACCCCCTGGTTTGTGCCCTTCCGACCCCCCAGTGTGTGCCATTCTGACCCCCCTAGTGACACCTAGCCCTTTGCGCTACTGATCCCTGTAAACTGTCCTACATTCTAACGAGCTCTGTATACTGCTCTTCATTCCACTGACCCCTGTTGCTCCATGTCCTCCACCCTACTTACCCCTTATCCTCTGACCTCTGTACACCATCCTACTGACCACTGTACACTGCCCTACATCCTACTGACCTCTGTACACTGCCCTACATCCTACTGACCTCTGTACACTGCCCTACATACTATTGACCTCTGTACACTGCCCTACATCCTACTGACCTCTGTACACTGCCCTACATCCTACTGACCTCTGTACACTGCCCTACATACTACTGACCTCTGTACACTGCCCTACATACTACTGACCTCTGTACATTGCCCTACATACTACTGACCTCTGTACACTGTATGATACGTTAAATTCAGTTCTGTAAACAACACCTAATTTTTGGGCAGTGCCCCTCCTGAGACTAGACTCTGGATCTGTCCCTGCACTGAACACACCTAACTAATCAAATGCAGCTGCACTGATTACAGTAAGGCTGGTCATACAAATTATATAATTTTATTGTGAGATTTTACCTTAGATTTATCAAAACCATATAATATGAAGTAAATCCTAAACACTTTCAATTTGTATTCAATCAGGCATGTCCTTGCACTACAAAGTGGAAGGTAAATCTAAAGAAAATTGAATAAGAACATTGTATAATGTATGGCCAGCCTAAGTTCAACTAAATTTACCTAACACAGCAATTGCAGCCACACTGATTACAATGAGACAAGCTAAATTTACCTAGCAACAAAAATACAGCTCCACTAAACACAGTGAGCCAGAACTAAATATACTTACTCCTAGTACCTATCTAGGATAGTGCTTCAAAAATCAATTTGCAGCCAGGAACTAGAAGCCAGTAGGAGCACATGCTTCCAGAAAACATAATGAGGGGCATTTATCAATTCTGTTGCACAGGAAGGCAGTGCTCAATGGAAGACAGAAGAGACAGAAAAACTGGCGCAATTACTTTGCTGATCAAGAGAAGTTCTTACAGAAAGGGAGGACCCTGGTTTAGATCAGACGAAAGAGCTCCCAGGAAGTCCATGATATGTCAAAGAGTTGTAATAAGGCTATTTTACCGATTTCTAGAAATACATAGAAAGAAATACCCTGAGAAAGGAAGCCTGAGTTGGAGGATTGATGGTCGCTGGTAAAGGAATTTTCTCACCTGAGTATTCGGTTATGCACCTTGCTGGCTGCAGCCAATACATGCTTCACTAAGCAGAAGGCAGCAAACATACAGTGCCTTGCAAAAGTATTCACCTCCCTTGTCATTTTTAGTGTTTTGTTGCCTCACAACCTGGAATTAACATGGATTGTTTGAGGATTTGCATAATTTAATTTACAGAACAAGTCCACAACTTTGAAGATGTTTTTCTTTTTATTGTGAAGCAAAAAACAAATACGACAAAATAACAGAAAAAGTCAATGTGCATAACTAGTCACCCCCCTAAAGTCAATACTTTGTAGAGCCACCTTTTGTGGCTATCACAGCTCCAAGTCGCTTTGGATAAGTCTCTATGAGCTTGCTACATCTTACCACTGGGATTTTTGCCCATTCCTCCTTGCAAAACTGTTCCAGCCTCTTCAACTTGGATGGTTTGCGCTTGTGAACAGCAATCTTTAAGTCTGACCACAGATTTTCTATTGGATTGAGGTCTGGGCATTGACTAGGCCATTCCAACACATTTACATGTTTCCCCTTAAATCACTCAAGTGTTGCTTTAGCAGTGTGTTTGGGGTCACTGTCCTGTTGGAAGGTGAACCTCCATCCTAGCCTCAAATCACACACAGAGTGGTACATGTTTTGCTCAAGATTATCCCTGTATTTAGCACCATCCATCTTTCCCTCAACCCTGACCAATTTCCCAGTCCCGACTGGTGAAAAATGGTGAGGATGGTGTTCTTTGGGTGATGTGATGTGTTGGGTTTGTGACGGACATAGCATTTTCTTTGATGGCCAAAAAGTAAAGTTTTAGTCTCATCAGACCAGAGCACCTTCCTCCATAAATTTTGGGAGTCTCCCACATGCCTTTTCGCAAACTCAAAACGTGCCATTTTGTTTTTTGCTGAAAGTAATGGCTTTCTTCTGGCCACTTTGCCATAAAGCCCAACTCTATGGAGCGTACGACTTATTGTCGTCCTATGTACAGATACTCCCGTCTCTGCTGTGCAACTCTGCAGCTCCTCCAGGGTTACCTTAGGTCTCTGTGCTGCCTCTCTGATTAACGCCCTCCTTGCCTGGTCTGTGAGTTTTGGTGTGCGGACGTCTCTTGGCAGGTTTGCTGTTGTGCCATGTTCTTTCCATTTGGTTATGATATATTTGATGGTGCTCCTAGGGATCATTAAAGATTTGGATATTTTTTATAACCTAACCCTGTACTTCTCAACAACATTGTCCCTTACTTGTTTGGAGAGTTCCTTGGTCTTCATGGCAGTGTTTGGTTAGTGGTGCCTCTTGCTTAGGTGTTGCAGCCTCTGGGGCCTTTCAAAAAGGTGTGTATATGTAATGACAGATCGTGTGACACTTAGATTGCACACAGGTGGACATCATTTCACTAATTATGTGACTTCTGAACGTAATTGAATGCACCAGAGCTTTTTATGGGCTTCATAACAAAGGGGGTGAATACATACACACATGCCAATTATCAGTTTTTTATTTCTGAAAAATAGTTTTATGTATATATTTTTCTAATTTTACTTCACCAACTTAGACTATTGTGTTCTGATCCATCACATATAATTCAGATTTAAAAAAACATTGAACTAAAGGCTGTAATGTAACAAAATAAGTAAAAAGCCAAGGGGGATGAATACTTTTGCAAGGCACTGTAATCTTTATTGCTAAAGAGTAAAGCTTCATGGTGTTATGGATTTAGAACCAAACTCTGTTAGGCAGATTATCTCACTGGAGTTCCATGAGATTCAATAATCAAATGTAAACAATAAGCACACCTATTCCCTCCCATAATGTGAAACGTCATATTTGGGTGGAGTGGCCCTTTAAAAGTAACTTCCTTTTGGGAAATCAATGTGTTTTCTGCTGTATGTGACAGATAAAAAATATATTGCACATTAAAATTAATTTTCAATAATCCCAAGTCTGCAAACCCAATTTCTCAGGTTAATGTTATGTAGCGGGGTCGTACCCCTTTTAGGGGGAGAGACTACATCCCCCATAATCCCCCAGGCTCCCGGGCTGCTTGTTTCCGCCCGAGAGGCTGCTGGGGGAGGTTATAAAAAGGAAGAGCGGAGACCGCCTCTTCCTCTTGGGACACTTCCTCTTCTGAGGCCTGACAGGACTGGCCTGCCTCTGCTGACAGAGCTTGTGACGCGGAGACTACAGCCAGTGGAGACACCTGTGCGGACCGGAGCTGAAGGCCTGAAGCCTGGGCCTTGCAGCAGATGGAGTGAGACTCTCATCCCTCAGAGTCAGCAGCAGCGGAGCGGAGACTCTTCCCTACAGTCGGTCGGTCGGAGCTGAGGACCGGAGCGCAGGGGCTGTGACTGAGGAGACCCGAGCCGCCATTGAAGAGACCAGAGCCGCCATTGAAGGGACCGGAGTGGAGGACGGTATCCAAGGATTGGTGAGAGAGCTGAAAGGCTCATCCTGCATTGATTCACACGTTTTATGCCTACTGAACTGCCTAGGCGCAATTTACCTCAGAGCAGCAAATGTTACTTTCTGTGGATTACAAAGACACCATTTAAAGCTACATGTGCACCACCTCTACAGATTCATTGCCGGTGAAGAACACTGTACTAGTACAAGGACTGAGCTCTATTATTAGGGATCAGGCCTGGTCCATTAGGTAGGCGCAGATAGATTTATTGCACCTCAGGGGTGCATAGCAGACGGTCGCCACACTTGGCGCTCCGTTTCCCCACTGCCAGTTGTTACATATATGTGTACATGTTAAAGTGCATATTGCAGGGACCTGCTAAAGTATTGTAAGTCAAATGTTTGATGCATGTTGCTATTTCTTTCCTTACTGCCAAAGTAAAGCCAGTTATTCTTATTTCAGCAGTCTGCTTGTGAGTTCGTACCCATTACACTTAGAGTATAAGATATGGTTTTATGTGCATAGATACATACCCCTTTACTAACTGTGCCAGAGCGGGTAGAGCCAAAAATTGCCAGGGGTTGGTGGAGCTGTACTCAGGGACCCAAAACAAACCAGCGGCTCTCTTAACTGGGGGTAGCGCTACACGTGGGGGCTCGTAATCCGGGATCCTGAGTCAGCGGGAAAAGCCGCCAGAAGGTGCCGGCATGGACCCAATAGAAGTGGGACGGTGGTCCGCAACATGGGCCGCTGACCCAGCCGCAGCAGCAGTTATTGAACTGCCAGGGATATGGCAGAGAGAGGCAGTCAAGCAGCTCATAATGTCATTATCCCCATGCCAGAAGTCATGGATAATGGACATGAGAAATGATGCTGGGTATACATACGCCTTAATAGAATGGCAGGAAGAGACTCCAGAGCAGTTCAGGAGCCAAAGCATACAAGCACCGAATGGTCAGGCCTACCAAGTGCTGCATGCGCTGCCGCGCAAGGGAGACTATTCTCCTGTGAAAACCATGCTATCCCCAAAGAAGGAAGAGCAGAAGGGCGCGGAAAGTCCCGCACCCGCACAAACTACTCTTAGTGCAGAACTGTGTGCTGTCCTAGGGGAGATTGTGACTCAGTGCAGAAGAGACCCCGGGGATTACCAAATGTCGGGATACAGGAAACTCCGGATGTTTTCAGGGAGGACACCTGTACCCTCGGGAGAAGAGGGATTTGAAGAGTGGTTAGATGGTGCCACGCAGGCCCTAGAAGAATGGGAGGTCTCAGAAGGCAGAAAGAAGCAAAGGATTGTTGAGAGCCTAAAAGGACCTGCCTTAGAGGCCATACGCAATCTGAAGACAAGCAAAAAGGATTGCACTGCCCAGGACTACATAGACATCCTGGAAGGTGTGTTTGGTGGGACAGAAAAAGTCACAGAACTTACCTATCAACTGGAACACTGTTACCAGAAGACAGGGGAGAAGCTGTCAGAGTACATGGGACGCATAGACAAGATCCTGCATAGGATTATCCTGAAGAAGGGGATAGATCCAGGGAAGGTAGATGAAGCCCGTGCCCAGCAGGTGATGAGGGGAGCCCAACCCCTGGACCCTGTCGCACTAATTCTACGCACCCGGCAGGATGGGAAGAGCCTGGACTACCCTGACCTCATTCGAATGGTCAGAGAAGAAGAGGCCATGTTGGAAGAGAAACGGGAGAAGCAGGTGATGGGGTCTACAAAGCTTCCAGTGGCCACGGTCAGGTCGGCCTTAACCCCTGAAAGAGACACAGAGGTAGATGCCCTGAAGTTGCAGATGTCCCAGATGATGGAGATACTGACATCTCTAGTGGCGAAAGAGACGCCCAGTCCCAAGAAAGAAACAAGCAGGAGGGAATTGTTTCCAGCTGTTCCAGCACCAGCATCCCCACCTGACTACGGTGAGATGATTTGCTTTAATTGTGGAGGAATTGGTCATATTGCAGCTGTATGTTCCAGCCCCAAGAAGAAGAAGGCAGAAAGCCGCCAGCCGGCGGGAAACGCCAAAGGGCCCGGTGAAGGAGTCAACCGGGTGCCCATCACCTTCAGTGAGCTCCAAGAAGCATAACAGGAAGAGAAAGCGAGGAGACCAAACCCCTCAGAAGGGGCCCAGGGATCCTCAACCAAGGTGCACTCCAGAGAAAGGGGGCAAGACCCCTCCGAAGAGACACAGCACCCCAAAGCGAGAACTCTTCAAAGTGAGAGATAACAATGTCCCTCAACGGGTTCACACTCCCACTAAGAGGGAGAAAATTAATGCATACCAGGCTCAAGAAAGGATCAAGCGCAAATCCAGTGCTGGTAAAGCAAAGAGTCCAAAGAAGAGGACAGAGTCAACTCGGCCTTACCCAGAAGAGCTAGTTGGTCCATCCCCTACTGTACCCATCCAGGTGGAAGGAGTGTACACAAAGGCCCTCCTGGACACTGGAGCACAAGTGACCCTATTGTACAGGGACTTCTACGACAGATACCTGAGTCATCTGCCCATACAGGAGATAGAAGAGTTGGAGATAAGGGGATTGGGAACCCAGAGTTTCCCCTATGATGGATACTTACCCATACGGCTGACGTTTGACCCATCCGTAGCTGGGAAGTCTGAAGTGTTCGACACCTTAGCAGTGGTGTGTCCCCGCCCACCAGGAACCAGCAAGACGTCCCTGATTAAAGGGACAAACACGGACCTAGTCAGAAGGCTTCTGACCCCCCTGGTGAAGAAAGAGAATCTTTCAGCTCCCAAGATCCATCCCATGCTGAAGGCAGCCTACCAGCGGTTGGTTCTAGAGCAGAAGACCCCAAGTGAGGGGATAGGAAGGGTATGGAGGCTTGGAAAAGAAGGAGCAGTGTTACAGCCTGGAGAGGTGACCTGCATGAGAGCCACGGTGAAACTTACCTGGGAGCAGCCTGGCCCCTTTGTAATGTTGGAACCTGACCCAATGGAGGGTCATTCAGGTCTGGAAGTGATACCAGAAGTAATTTCATTAAAGGACCTGAAGAAGGCAAGAGGAAGAGTCCCTGTCAGTGTGAGGAACCCCACGGAGCAGCCCGTGGAGATCCCTGCCAGGATGCTTCTGGGACAGGTGAGTCCTGCTGTCCCAGTTGGCTGGTCAGAAGTGAAGGGGACGGGTGAAGGAGAAGATGTCTGGAAGAAACTCTCCATGGAAAACCCAAACCTACCTGGAGCTTGGAAAGAGAGAGCCAATGCCCAGCTGACCAGATGGGAGAAGATTTTCTCTAAAGATGAGTTTGATGTGGGGTGTGCGAGGAGTGCCACCCATCGAATCCGCATGCAAGAGGACAAGCCATTCAGAGAGAGAGTGAGGCGAGTCCCGCTAGCAGATCTGGAGGATCTGAGGGAGCAGCTTGCAGAGCTGAAGAAGACGGGAGTGATTAGGGAGTCCAGAAGCCCCTATGCCTCCCCAATAGTGGTAGTCAGGAAGAAGAATGGGTCATTGAGACTGTGCATTGACTACAGAACTCTCAACAGGAGGACCATTCCTGACCAGTACACCACGCCAAGGATAGAGGATGCCTTGCAGAGTTTATCTGGAGCTAAGTGGTTCAGTGTGATGGATCTCAAGAGTGGGTACTATCAAATCCCCATGCATCCAGAAGATAGAGAAAAGACTGCCTTCATAACCCCAGTGGGATTCTTTGAGTTCAACAGGATGCCTCAGGGCCTATCTGGAGCTCCTGCTACGTTTCAACGCCTAATGGAAAGGACAGTTGGAGACATGAACCTCATAGAAGTCCTTGTGTACCTGGACGATGTCATTGTCTTTGGAAAGACTTTGGAAGAACATGAAGCCAGATTGGAGAAAGTACTGAAGAGGCTCAGTGAAGAGGGACTCAAACTTTCTCCCGAGAAGTGCCGGTTCTATCAGTCTTCTGTGAACTATCTGGGACACATAGTGTCTGAAAAGGGAGTGGCTACAGACCCTGAGAAGTTGGAGGCAGTTACTTCGTGGCCAAGACCCACAACAGTTACAGAACTTCGGTCTTTCTTGGGGTTCTGCTCCTACTACCGCAGGTTTGTGGATGGGTTTGCCCGCATTGCCAAACCCCTCAACGAGCTGCTCAAGACAGAAGGAGAGGAAGATGGATTGGGACCTAGGAGGTCCGGTGAATCAGTCCAAGACCAATGGAACTCAGGGTGTGAAGAGGCTTTCAGAACCTTGAAGAGAAGTCTCACCACAGCCCCAGTTTTGGCCTACGCTGACCCCACTAGACCATATGAGCTACATGTTGATGCCAGCCATGAGGGCCTAGGTGGAGTACTCTACCAGGAGTATGAAGACCAGCTACGACCAGTGGCCTATGTGAGCCGGAGCCTGACCCCCTCCGAGAAGAACTATCCCACCCACAAGTTGGAGTTCTTAGCCCTCAAGTGGGCAGTAGTTGACAAATTGAGAGACTATTTGTATGGGGCCGAGTTTACTGTAAAGACAGATAACAACCCCTTGACCTATCTATTCACCACCGCCAAGCTGGATGCAACTGGACACAGATGGTTGGCGGCGTTGTCTGGATTCAATTTCAGCCTCAAGTACAGACCAGGGGCTGGAAATAGGGATGCGGATGCCCTGTCCCGAAGATCCCATGTCATAGCTGATGATTGGGAAGACTGGACCCAAGTGGCACCAGATGGAGTGCGAGCCCTTTGTCAGGGGGCTGAACTCCAAGCCAGAGGAGGATCCAGAGCTGAAGAGGTAGGAGTTACCACAGTGGGAGTCCCAAAGTGTTACTGTGGGGTAACTCAGCTAGAAGAAGAGTGCCTACCGAAGCTGTCCAAGAAGGAGCTAAGGTGCGACCAATTGGAAGACCCCATGGGGAAATTGGTCCTGGAAGCCCTGGAAGACAAGAGTCCAGAGGGACTTCGCCTTCACCCTTCTAAAGAAGCTCGCCTACTGAGAAGAGAGTTGGACAAGTTACAGGTGCATCAGGGGGTAGTCTACCGAAGGGGCCCCTCTGATGGCCCAGAAGACAAGTGGCAGTTGTTTCTCCCAGAGAAGCATCGAGAGACTGTGCTGATTGCCCTACATGACCAGCATGGTCACTTGGGAGCAGAGAGAACCTTCCAGCTTGTCAGAGACCGGTTTTATTGGCCCTGCATGAGGGCCGAAGTGGAGGAGTATTGCCATTCCTGTGCAAGATGCATTCAGAGAAAGACTTTACCCCATCAAGCTGCCCCAATGGGCCACCTACAGAGTCAAGGCCCAATGGATCTGGTATGCATTGATTTTCTCTGCCTTGAACCCGATTTGAGTGGATTGGGAAATGTTCTGGTGGTAACCGACCATTTCACTCGTTATGCTCAGGCTTTCCCAACCAAGGACCAGAAGGCCTCTACAGTAGCCAAAGTACTTTTGGAGAAGTACTTTGTTCACTATGGACTGCCACAGAGAATCCATTCAGACCAAGGAAGGGACTTTGAGAGTCGCCTGATCAGGAAGCTACTAGATTCTCTGGGAGTAGAGAAGACTAGAACCACACCCTATCACCCTCAAGGTGATGCCCAGCCTGAAAGGTTCAACAGGACCCTATTGAACATGTTGGGAACTTTGGAAACAGAGAAGAAGCAACATTGGAGTCAACACATATCAGCTCTGGTGCATGCCTACAATTGCACCACAAGTGATGTGACAGGCTTCTCCCCTTACCGACTTATGTTTGGGAGAGAAGCAAGATTGCCAGTGGATTTGGCCTTCGGCATTTCTTTAGACCATGCCTCTGCTGCCTCCCACAAAGGATATGTGGACAGACTGAGGCACAGTTTGAAGATAGCTTATGAAAAAGCTCAAGCGGCCTCTGACCAGAGGGGGGCCCGAAACAAGCGGAACTTTGATTTGAAAGTTAGAGTACAGGACCTACAGCCTGGGGACCGTGTACTGTTACGCAATCTAGGGATCCCTGGGAAACACAAGATTGCTGATAGATGGAGATCAGAGCCATATATCATCTGTAGAAAGCTACCTGGATTGCCTGTCTACAAGTTGAAGCCAGAAGGAAGAGTGGGGCCTTTGAAGACCTGGCATAGGAATCACTTGCTCCCACTCACTGAAGCAGTCAGAATGCCTCCAGCAAGAGACGTACCTGAATCTGTTTCCATTCTGGATACCCCCAGGCCTAATACTAGGTCTCAGACATCCCAAGCTAGGGGTGGACAGGACCCCCAACCAGAAGAAGAAAGAGGAGAACTTGAATGGCTATGGCCTTCCTCAACTCCAGGAAATTCTGCCATAGATCTTCCACCTACTGAAGATGTGGAAGATGGAACATTGAACCCAGAAGCCACAGAGTTTGTGCCGTTCAGTGTTGTGCCTGAGTGCTGGGAAGATATCCCTGGTCTCTACTCAGAAGAAGAAGAAGTAGATGTTCCAGAACCAGAGATGTTGCCAGAATGTGTTCCTGAAGAAGTTCCAAGAGAGCAGAGAGCTCGCAGAGTTGTGAAGCCTCCCAAGAAGTTAACTTACCCCAAGATGGGAGAAAGTTCAGAGGACTCTGTTGCCACAGCAAGGAGAAGTGCTGAAAGCCCTGACCCATCCACTGTTCATTGGGTGGAGGGCAACCCCAGCTCACTCTCTGGCACAGTTAAACAGGTCGCCCACACTGAAGTGACCTGTAGACAGGACAGCTCCCCATCTTGTGCCAATTGGTGGGAAGCTCCTCTGTCCAAATTATGTGAAAGTATTGTTCCCGAGAAAGTTTGTAGTTTGAACACTGTCTTTGGGGACCAAAGATTCAAAGTGGGGGGAGTGTGTAGCGGGGTCGTACCCCTTTTAGGGGGAGAGACTACATCCCCCATAATCCCCCAGGCTCCCGGGCTGCTTGTTTCCGCCCGAGAGGCTGCTGGGGGAGGTTATAAAAAGGAAGAGCGGAGACCGCCTCTTCCTCTTGGGACACTTCCTCTTCTGAGGCCTGACAGGACTGGCCTGCCTCTGCTGACAGAGCTTGTGACGCGGAGACTACAGCCAGTGGAGACACCTGTGCGGACCGGAGCTGAAGGCCTGAAGCCTGGGCCTTGCAGCAGATGGAGTGAGACTCTCATCCCTCAGAGTCAGCAGCAGCGGAGCGGAGACTCTTCCCTACAGTCGGTCGGTCGGAGCTGAGGACCGGAGCGCAGGGGCTGTGACTGAGGAGGCCCGAGCCGCCATTGAAGAGACCAGAGCCGCCATTGAAGGGACCGGAGCGGAGGACGGTATCCAAGGATTGGTGAGAGAGCTGAAAGGCTCATCCTGCATTGATTCACACGTTTTATGCCTACTGAACTGCCTAGGCGCAATTTACCTCAGAGCAGCAAATGTTACTTTCTGTGGATTACAAAGACACCATTTAAAGCTACATGTGCACCACCTCTACAGATTCATTGCCGGTGAAGAACACTGTACTAGTACAAGGACTGAGCTCTATTATTAGGGATCAGGCCTGGTCCATTAGGTAGGCGCAGATAGATTTATTGCACCTCAGGGGTGCATAGCAGACGGTCGCCACACTTGGCGCTCCGTTTCCCCACTGCCAGTTGTTACATATATGTGTACATGTTAAAGTGCATATTGCAGGGACCTGCTAAAGTATTGTAAGTCAAATGTTTGATGCATGTTGCTATTTCTTTCCTTACTGCCAAAGTAAAGCCAGTTATTCTTATTTCAGCAGTCTGCTTGTGAGTTCATACCCATTACACTTAGAGTATAAGATATGGTTTTATGTGCATAGATACATACCCCTTTACTAACTGTGCCAGAGCGGGTAGAGCCAAAAATTGCCGGGGGTTGGTGGAGCTGTACTCAGGGACCCAAAACAAACCAGCGGCTCTCTTAACTGGGGGTAGCGCTACATTTCTGCAATGACATTTTTCTCAAATGTTCTTGTAAATGTAATAATGAAAATTCTCTTACATTTCAGTGAAATAGGATTTACATATTGTATGTACAATGTATGTTCTCAAGGAAGTAACAAAATTTAGCATGCTGTATGAAATAAAAGCCTGAATGTGTCTATGCTTTCATGTGTATTCATATAATGTAGTCTTTTTTATCTGTAAACATGTGCAAAAACCACTAATTAAGAGTGACCCATAGTTACCAATCAGAAATCACAGTTTGCAGCAAGCTAGAGTAAACAGTATAATCAATTCTGATTCATAATTGCCTGTTATTGGTCTGCATGTAAAATTTGTTCCTGCAATAGTCTAAATTTATAAAGCTTTAATGCAAGGATAAGAAGTCGTATTTTAGCCATGTAATCCTAATTTGTAAATGCCATTGTGCTCAGTTAAAATAACTCTCACTATTTAGAAAAAACTACGGCCAGTTCAAAAAGTGCATACAGAAAATGCTGCAGTCTATCATTTGCGTTAAAATGTTACTAAACCCACAACAGTAAAATCAGTCTGTATATGCAGTAAGGTATGCTTGTTATACTGTGGAACCAAAGAAGTGAATTGTGTAAAAAGGCTGTTTGATCCAGTGTTCTCTGATCCTCCCCTTCTTCCACTGACCCAATCCATCTCCTGACAGTACAGAGACTTGGAGGTACTATGCACATGCTCAGTTTGATGTGTATTGCCAGAGAGTTTTTAATTATTTTTCTTGGGAGGGTGCATGTGATCATCACAGGGCCAATCAGCACTGTTCAGACAGAGGGTCAGGGGTCCTGCAGCCTCATTGGACAGTCAGAGGAGAATGAAAGCTCCTTCTACAAGCTTTAACCAAACACTCATAGAAGTTATACGACTACGCTGATGAGAAAAGGTACTTA
Organism: Lithobates sylvaticus; assembly: GCA_028564925.1. Lineage (NCBI taxonomy): Eukaryota > Metazoa > Chordata > Amphibia > Anura > Ranidae > Lithobates > Lithobates sylvaticus. Next base: position 510,718,285 of record CM053027.1, read on the forward strand.
GCAGTTTATATTTACTAAAATAATTGCATTTCCATGTACTGTGCAAATATAGTGAAATGCAGGGTCCTGGGTTTAGTAACACTTTAAGACAGCTGTTCTTATTCTTATAAGTCCTACCTGTAACATAAACTTGTAACCTGTAGATCCTGCCAGTAGATTTGTTGATTTTCTAATTCCTGTAAGAGGCCAAGCTGTACTACAAAAGTGGTAGTTAGAGGATTTGGGACAAATCATTTAACTCTGACATGACCCCCTACTTGTCTCCAGAACACAGCTGTTGCTAGAGACAAGCACTGTCAATCACACATCATTAATTATTTGTTTTCCTGCTAGGAACGTGATTGCCAGCAGGGGCAGAGGGTGCAGGGATGGGGGGTTGAGCTGTCCGACCACACTGCTCTAGATGTACTGCATAAATCCAAACAGGGAAGAGTGATATTTTCTATTTTATTCTAGGTTTACTACTTAGATCTAAAATAAACATGTGCATATCAAGTGTCCAGTTATCGCACTTGTTTGTTCTAGGTCATAGACTCACTAATAAGTCATGCAAGGATAAGAAGTCCACCAACAAGCAAAGGTCAGCTCTGGGAGCTCTCAAAATTCTACCCGGACAGGTTCCCCTTAATATAAAAATGGGTATTATTCCCTTCATAGATGTTTACAGACTATGTAATACTAGGGTCACCATATATATTAAATAGCTATATGCTTGTGAAGTGTGAAATGCAGGCTTATTACAATAGCTACATGAATTCCCCCTTGAATTCCCCCCTTGAGTTAACAAGCAACTCAATAACTAATGATTATGAGAAAATGCTATAAAAAAATTATTCTTTCTTTACTCAGTTCTCATTATAGTAGGAAACATCAATTCACTATTTATTTAAAATTGACAACCATAGAAGTCTTTCTTTTGGTTTCAGGTGAGTATATAATGAACTGCAGGTCAAGACTGGTGTCAAAGGTGGAAAATTCAATTAGTCCTTAAATGTATAAATTGAGTTGTGTCACTCATCAATATGGAAACTTATCAGGAAGATCAACTGCGCCAGTTGCACGCCCCTGTGCGCATGCGCACGGGCACGGCATCCTGGCGCACAGTTGTGCGCAATGGAACAGCGCTACGGCGCACACACGCTCGCGGCCCCACTGAGCGGCGCGCGCGCATGCGCACTAGCGCACACTTGGCGTGACCCTTGCTGCCCTATGAAAGGGAGCCTCAGGCCTCAAACAAACGCTGGTTCGTCTGTCAGCTCACCTGTATTACCTATACCCGTTCCTGTGACAAGTTTGACTACCTGTTGTGACCCAGATTGCCTTGACTACGTTGATTCTCTCCTGCCCTTGACCTCTGGCTTGTTTCTCGGATTTCTGCTATCTCCTGTGTTTGACCCTCGGCCTGTACCCGGACTTTGCCTCCTGTCTCCTGTGCTTGACCCTCAGCCTGCTCCCGGATTCTCCTTGCTTCAGCGCTCCTGTTACCTTGCCTCTGGACTCTGTAACCTGTGTTTGACCCTCGGCCTGATCCTGGACTTTGCCTTTTGTCTCCTGTGCTTGACCCTCGGCCTGCTCCCGGATTCTCCTTGCTTCAGCGCTTCTGCATACTTACCTCTGGACCTTCAAACAAGTCGCTGTCCTGCAGGATGGATAGTGCCTCTTGGTGCCAACCACTCCCTGTGCCACCTTCAGGGGTAGTGGGCGCTGAGTCGCAAGGAGTTGTTTATGATAAAACTGGCAAAAAGAATAATGCCCCATACACACGGTCAGATATTCCGATGGAAAAAGTCTGATCAGATTATGTTGTCGGAAAATCCGATTGTGTGTGGTGCTCTAGCAGGCTTTTTTTACGTAGTCCCGTTGTACGTCACCTCGTTCGGAACGATCAGATTTTCCGACAACTTTGTCCGACCGTGTGTCTGCAACACAAGTTTCGGACAAAAATCGTCGGAAAAAAATCAGACGGATTTTGTGGTCGGAATGTCCGACAGTGTGTACGGGGCATTAGAAGCACTGATTTTTTTTCAGCATTGTCTTTTCATGACGGCATCATTACAACTGATCATAATCACAAAAATTTCATACAAAATTTATCATGTTAAGGTTATTTAAGAAGTAATTTTCTGTCTTTTTAAATCCAAAGCTATCATTAACCACTTGAACTTTGGAAGGTTTTACCCCCTTATGACCAGGCCATTTTTTGCTATTTAGCACTGCGCTACTTTAACTGGTAATTGCTCAGGAGTGCAACGCTGTATGCAAATAAAATAGATTTTGTTTTTCCACCCAAATAGAGCTTTCTTTTGATGGTATTTGATAAACACTGGATTTCCTATTTTTTATTATATACACAAAAAAAGACTGAATATTTTGAATAAAAAGATGAAAAAATCGAATTTCTTCATAAATTTAGGCCAAAATGTATTCTACTACGTGTCTTTGGTTAAAAATGCCAATACGTGTATATTGATTTGTGGGAAAGTTATAGCATCTACAAACTATGGTATACAGTATATACTAGAATTTTCATTTATTTGTAATACTTGGCAGTGATCAGCGACATATAGTGGGACTGTAAAGCCCCATACACACGGTCGGACTTTTTCATCAATTTGGTCCGATCGGACAAGGTTGTTGAAAAATCAGACCGTGTGTATGCACCATCGGACAGTGTTCGTCGGTTTGTCCGTCGGACAAAGTCTTATCTCCTGCTGGAAAGATTTGCCGTCAACCCGGTCCGATCACACCAAATCCGATCGTGTGTACGGTTGTCCGACCGGACAAAGTGCTACGCATGCTCAGATCACATTACAAGACCAAAGCTATTGGCTACTAGCCTCTACGTAGTCCCGTCGTAGGCAACAAACGTCACCACGTTCAGAATGATCGGATTTTCCGACAACTTTGTCCGACCGTGTGTACGCAAAACCAACATCGGACAAAGTATGACGGACATGGTCCGACGGACCTGGTCTGCGGATTGTCCGACCGTGTGTATGGGGCTTAATAGTGCGGCAGGCAATCTGACAATAACTGATGCTGGGTGGGAACTGACTAACTGACAATGACATCACCAATGACTAAATTAATACGGTGATCAGTTATAATGCTATACAATGTCACTGTACTAATAACACTAGCGGGGAAGAGGTTAACATCTTGGGGTAATGAAGGGGTTAAGTGTGTGCCTAACAAGCGTATATAGTCAGGAGGACTGTGTTGCACGTTATCCTGTAATGTTCCCAAGCATCCTAGTAAAGCTTTATTAACAATTTCAAGCCTGGTCTTAAGTCATTGCATGGTGGTACATGGCATATGAGAAGAACAGAGCCTGTAAAGTACACATGGAGTACAGGAGGAAAGCCACTACAAAGGGTTAACTCAGCAGAAGAGTTGGAGCAGGAGAGGGTAACCAAGAACTGGTGGGAAGTGAATAGCAGCCATTCATAAGTGTGGTACCTGGCAAAGGTGACAGGTCCTCCGGTAGGAAAGGGGGTCGGTGTTCTCTCTCCCTTCCTAGCGGTTGGTTCCCCAAAAGCCATCAGGACTGAACCAGCTGTACGGAGACCAAATATACCTAGCCACATTGTGCAGGAGAGCCGAAAGAGTTAAGTGAGTGCACACATGAGGTCCTTGCTAGGTGCACGCGGGACCCCATTCTGTTACTGGGAGTGAGGTGGCAGAGGTACGCTAGACTGCTTGAGAGGGCATAGGCTCAACATTGTCCCTATTCATCAAGCAAGGTGTGTAGTGACATGGAACAAGATACTTCACAGAGATACTCTGTACATCACACTACTGTACACGGTGTAGGGCTCATCGCTAAGCCGGGGTACCACCATAATGTTGACTTTCACATCAATGCTGCCTCGCCTGGTCCTGGGCATTGATGAGCACGTACACGAGAGGAGAGGAGAAGTACACCCACAAGTGTACACTGGTGAGGAGCCCCTGCTCACATGTTGTCTCCATCAGTACTTGTACAGTGAGTGGTGTAAACATGTTAAAAAATGTAGACACCATTTAAATCTCATCTTAAGCACCATGTGGATCAGCAATAGCAGTTTTGGGGGCTTGTCTGCTTTCCCCTGCTTCCCACACCTACCTGCTTGGATGGCATGTCAAAATGGCAAATAGAAAGGCATGGAAGGCAGGATAGGTGGTCCAGATCTCAATATTACTATAGTTATAAGTATTATAAGTATTATAAGTTTTATGCTGGAGCACACCAGGGGTGTACTATGTGTAAGCATTTCAGTTTAACAGTCCCTTTATAATGTTTATGGTATTAACAGGTGTACTTTAAAGGAGAATTGTAGATTTCATCATGTATCACTATGCGTAGCTGTACGTATGGCAGCCTCAGAGAAGAACTCAAAGAAAGGAATTGCGCCATGGCACACATACACAGGAAGTAGAGGACCTGGCAGGAAGAGTTTTTAGAGATAGTCTATGTGGCTCTGGGCAGAACCATACAGTGAAGATCACTGGAAAATTAGCATAGGTGAGTGTTACACTAGGTGGGCTCACTCGTTGATAGGTGGGGGGGGGGTCGAGGGGAATCTTTAACCACTGCAGCTAAGTATACCCCTTATGGACCAGAGCAATTTTTTACATTCATATAATAAATACATTATTTTTGGCACAAGCAAGGCTTTCTTTTGGGGATATTGTCTTGCTAAAATAGTTTTATTTTCTATGCAATGTATAGACAAAATCCTGGCATTAACCAGAGTGGTTAGGACTGGACCTGAGAGCTCACAATTTTTCAGGACGTGGGTCTCAACAGCCAAACCGTCAAATTCAGACTTTGTAAGGAAGGATGGACTATTGGCCCTTGCGAGAGCAGGTCTGGTCGCAGTGGGAGCACCCATGGCCTTCCGACTGCCATCCTCACGATCTCTGCATACCAGGACCTCCTGGGCCAAGCCGGACCAAACACCTTAAACACTGGCGAAAAAACTAAGGTACTCTCCATATGGGAGGGGTTATATAGGGGAGGAACAATTAGGGTTGCCAGTGTCCAATACCTGAAGGTGGCTATCTAACCCATGATGTAATGAATAGAGCTCTGTGTCCCATGATGTAATCTCAAGAAAAGGATTTTACAGGTAAGCTGTTTTAAAAAAATCCTACTTCTGGTACTCACTGATGAATAGAGAATTTAAGGATATTTCAGGGATATAGGACAGCAAGCAAGACTTTCACAGATGATGTCTGGGTATGCACATCATTTATATTGCCTATATCTTTGAGCATTTTACCGTAATTTACACTAAAGGTAACCTTTGTTTACATCATTTCATTATCCTCCTAGTTGGAATTACCTAGGTTTATAAAATGTTTACTTTAAATTTCCCTTATAAAACAATGGCTGTGTTTCCTTGGTGTGTATTCAGATCTGATTTCCAGCACCTAAAATCATACTGTTGACAGAAACCAAACAGCACTTACTGCCTATAGGCTATCTGTAAACATTGTGAATTGGGCCATAGATGATAATCACCTCTAGTTATCCATCTGTGTCAGGATAAACTAGAAAGAGATGTGAAAATACAATGTGGGGCTAGAATAATCCTCTGACCCACAAGTTCCCTCATTAACATTAACCGCCACGCTGGACCGTTTCCTGCAGAGCAATTCATGGCATGTGCTGTGGGGCAATATGCCAGCTCACAGCTCATTGCCAGCCGCATTAGCAGTTATCGTTTTATTTCTGAGATCTTCATATTCGTGCATGAATGTATCCATCTAACATAAAAAATAAGGATAATGAATCTCTTTGTTGGTCCAGATGTATACTTATTGAAATTTTTTTATGTACGAATTTATTCAGAATTACCATATTCAGCAGCATTTTACAGAGAACACTGAGCCATTAACATTAGTTCCTTCCCTGAAGACCAATCCAATATCCTACAACACACACAAGGGCATATTTGGTCAGATGACATTTAATCTACTATTTTTTGGGGGGAAACTTGTGTAAACACAGGGAAAATATAATAGACAGTATTCCTGGTGGAACTGAAATTCAGGATCCCAGCTATACAATGTAATATATATTATTAAAACAAACATCATTACATGCAACCATATACATTTAGTATGAGGCTTTCGACTCACACTTATCTTACACCAAAATAATAAATCATCCTTTATAAAGGTAAAGTATAAGTTAAATTAGGGCTACAAACTTATAGCAGTCCCATCCCAGGAATTACAAAAATTTCAAGCCCAGTTATTGAGGTTTATTTGAGGCCGTAGTGAGTATAGATTGGCCAGCGCACGTTATATACTTTGCACAAGTTTGGGGGCCCCAGACCTTAAACAATACTATAGAGCGGCGCAGGTAGCCCAGTTTGCTCAGATATATTCCTCCCCATACAGACCACAGTTGGTGGCCCTGGAGGTGCAGGCATGCAGGCCTCTTCCCATTGACCTTTTGATGTGGATCCCATTTCAGCAGCGTCCCTTGATCCTGTGCCCATGTCTCATTCTTTACAGGTCTGGGATTCGTCTTGTAGGGCTGTGCCTCTTCGGTCCCCACACACTCCGGTGGCCCCTTTGTTCCACAATCCAATGTTTCCATCTGATCTATGTCGACAGGATTTCCAGTGGTCGATTGATAAAGGCCTGACCATAAAGGAATTTGTCCAGTCTCCTATTTTGTGCAATAGTTGAAGGTGCCTCCATCTGAGCATTTCCATTTGCAGCAGATCCTGCACTTTTTGCGCTCGTTGCAGAGATCTACAGCTGATATTACTACGCGCACTGCTTTTGAGTCTAGATGTTTCTAGGGGGGGGGAGGCCCAGAGGGGGGGCATCTCGATACTGTACAAATTGTTTGTTTATCTGTCTGCAAAGCTGCCTTATATGCTGCTGTAGGAGCAGGACTTAGGGGAGGAGATTGATTTGAATGACTGGTGGAAGTGGTCTCTTTCTACATATAAGGGTATCATGAACACAGCCCTGGTGGAGGGAGGGAATAAGGTGTTTTTTAGTTGGTGCCTGGTGCCAGACCTCTCTGTGTTTTTGGGAATGTGGTCAACTTGATAAGATGTTCTACATATGGTGGACCTGTGCCAAGGTTTGCCGGTTTTGGATTAGAGTTCACTCCCTGATCTATTCTGTGACAATGATGAATATAGTTAAAAACCCTAAGGTGGGTCTTCTTAACAAGCCTGTCATCTATGCTCAAAAGCATGTTTAAGCCAAAAGCAAACTTTAATCCACTTTATGTTTCTCGTGGCAAAAATCGCTATAGCGGCCGATTGGAAGAAACCAGTGGTAGATCCAGCTATTTTGAAAAATAAACTGACATGGATCATGCTCAACAAAAAGCTGGTCAGTATCTTGAAGGATAAGACCATGTTTTGGAATCCTTGGAATAAAGCGGAGTTCTGCTTAAAAAAAAAATAACTAAAAGTCAGCAGCTGCAAATACTGCTGACTTTTAATAATTGGACACTTACCTGTCTCAGGGTCCAGCGATGTGGGGTAATGAAACCCCACTCGTCTCCCCCTCCTCTCTGTGGTGTCTGCATAGTCACTGTGGGTGCCCAGCTGTGGCTTCACAGCCAGGCACGCACTGCGCTTGCGCAAGCCGCGCAGCACGCCGTGACTGGCTGCACAATCACCTGGGACCTGTGACGTGTCCCAGATAATTGCCGAGAGGGAGGGGGGAGAGGTGATCTCCCTTCTGGTGCCATGGTGAGCCGGGAAAAAGTGGGAGCTGAAACCCTCTAAAAAGAGGGTATCCGCCGCCCCAAAAAAAATGTCATGCCAAATGTGGGGTCACCTTCCCTTAAAGCGGAAGTTTCATTTTTGGGTGGAACTCCGCTTTAAGTATGTCCGGCTGCACCTGGAGTACGCTGTAGTTCTGGGCACCAGTCTTCAGGAAGGATTTGCTGGAACTGGAGAGTCTAGAGAAGGGCAACAAAACTAATAAAGGGTCTGGAGGACATTAGTTATGAGGAAAGGTTACGAGCACTGAACTTGTTCTCTATGGAGAGGAGACGCTTGAGAGGGGATATGATTTCAATGTACAAATACCGTACCAGTGACCCCACAATAGGGATAAAACTTTTCCACGTAGGGGAATTTAATAAGACACGTGGCCATTCACTAAAATTAGAAGAAAAGCAGTTTAACCTTAAACTGCGTAGAGGGCTCTTTACTGTAAAGCCCCATACACACGGTCGGATTTTTTCATGGATTCTGTCCGATCGGACAATGTTGTTGAAAAATCAGACCGTGTGTATGCACCATCGGACAGTGTATGTCGGATTGTCCGACGGACAAAGTCCTATCTCCTGCTGGATAGATTTGCCGACAACACGGTCCGATCACACCAAATCCGATCGTGTGTACGGTTGTCCGACGGACAAAGTGCTACGCATGCTCAGATCACATTACAAGACCAAAGCTATTGGCTACTAGCCTCTACGTAGTCCCGTCGTAGGCAACAAACGTCACCACGTTCAGAATGATCGGATTTTCCGACAACTTTGTCCGACCGTGTGTACGCAAAACCAACATCGGACAAAGTATGACGGACATGATCCGACGGACCTGGTCCTCGGATAGTCCGAGCGTGTGTATGGGGCTTTAGAGCGGTTAGGATGTAGAATTCCCTTCCGCAGGCAGTGGTTTCAGCGGTGAGCGTCAATAATTAAAAAAACTATTAGATAAGCACCTGAATGACCTCACCATACAGGGATATACAATGTAATACTGACATAAAATCACAGGGGTTCTCTGAGTGGGATTGCTGTTTGCTCTCTAAGAATCTTTTTTCTTTATGTTGATTTTTTACTTTATATGGCATCCCCTTGTGAAGGAAATAACTGGTGGTATAATAATTGATTCCCCTTTTATACATGTTATTAATGTTTTGATATGCTTCACCTGTGTTGTGGACCCTATGCTTGAAACATTTTCAATAAAAATATTTGAAACAGAAATTAAGGCTACAAAAACATGCATAAAATAATAAGTATGAAAACAAAAGTAGTGGGCCATTTTTTCTCTGCTTTTTGGTGTTATTTTATATACATCCACTCTTTATTCAATAAATATTTTATCAATCATTTTACAATAATTTATAGAAAAAGATGAAATAAAGCATATAAGGTGAACTTTTAAGAATAAAAAAAAGTCCTCTCTCTAAATATATTTTAGCGCTAACTAATATCTATTTGTACTTCTCTTTTTTATTACTAATGACTTTTAGTCCTAAAAAAAAAAATACTCACAGCAATGCCAATAAAAGAGGAAAGAGGGAAGGTAAATCATTTTCTCTATTCCTCCATATCATTGTACCCTATCCACGTCTTGCTATCAATAATCGCAAACTCCATCTTCAATTTGTAGTTGTTACCAACGTGATCAGTGCCTTATGGGCTATTACATTAATGTTCCTATCCCTTAAGATCTTCATAATTATATTCTAGCTTCCTGAAATCCAATAATCTCATGTAGACATTAATCGAGTATGGTATGAAAATGCAAGATCCTCCATTTCACTAATTTCATTCATTTCAGTCTGCTCTAACTGAAGGGGGGATACTCCATTTCCAGTGCCTATGGATCGTTATTGGAGTCGCATTGATCATGTATGCTAAGCCTCTAAATGGAATACAAATATATTTTCACGTTTCTCATATTTAAATGGAGAAGCAAGGTAGCTGCATCTAATGCCGCTTACACACGAAGGGACTATCCCGCGGGATTGTCTGCTGGACTCGAGTCCGCCGGACAATCCCCTCGTATGTGGGCGCCAAAAGTCCGGCGAACTAGGTTTTAAGTTTTGTTTTAAAATTATCCGCTGGACTTGGCAGTCCGGCGGACAATCCCGCCGTTAGTAGGCTAGTCCGCCGGACTTTTGAAATGAACGGACTTGCCGCTCATCGGAAAGTCTGTTCATTTAGCACGTGACTTCAGGTAGACGGAGCTAGCGAAGGCAGTGAATGCCGCCGCGCTAGCCCCGTCACCTGGCATGGATTTAAAGGGAATCCCCCCAAATCCATCTCAGACCCTTATCCGAGCACGCAGCCCGGCAGGCCAGGAAAGGGGTGGGGGCGAGCGAGCGCCCCCCCCCTCCTGAGCCATACCAGGCCGTGCGGCCCCCCCCCACCCCAAAGCACCTTGTCCCCGGCCCCAGGCCGGCTACCTTCTTCGTCTCCGCCTTCGGAGGTCTCTTCTGTTCTTGCCGCGGTCGTCGTTTCCGCGCCGCCGGCGCCGCCTTCTTCTTCTTCTTCTTCTTCCTCTTCCTCTTCCTCTTCCGTCGCTGGCCGGAATGCCAGAGCCGCGCTGTGCTGGGACTTATATAGGGACAAGGGGACAGGGTCACATGGTGACCCCGCCCCCCTGTGATGTCACAGTCCCAGCATCCTCCGGGACTGTGACATCACAAGGGGGCGGGGTCACCATGTGACATGAGCATGTGACCCTGTCCCCTTGTCCCTATATAAGTCCCAGCACAGTGCGGCTCTGGCATTCCGGCCAGAGAAAGCGACGGTTCAACATCAGAAGAAGAAGAAGAAGGCGGCGCCGGCGGCGCGGAAAACGACGACCGCGGCAAGAACAGAAGAGACCCCGGAAGACCCCCGAAGGCGGATCGAGACCCCCAGACGACGGCGTAGACAACGAAGAAGGTAGCCGGCCTCCTCTGCTCGGTAAAAGAGCTAGGTAAATGGCGGAGGAGTCCGGCGAGAAGACCCCCCCAAGACGGAAGAAGACCCCCGGAGCAGTGCAATAACATATTTTTCCAAAATTGTGTGTTTTTTTTCTTTACATTTTACACCTTAGGTGAATGGGTAGGGGTACATCGTACCCCATACTCATTCACATAGGGTGGGGGGCCGGGATCTGGGGGCCCCCTTATAAAAGGGGGCTCCCAGATTCCGATAAGCCCCCTGCCCGCAGACCCCGACAACCAACGGCCAGGGTTGTCAGGAAGAGGCCCTTGTCCTCATCAACATGGGGACAAGGTGCTTTGGGGTGGGGGGGCCGCACGGTTCCAACAATGTGCTTGCAATAAAAGTCCAAAATTGTTGTTACTTAGGGCATGACCACAAGGTACCGTATTTTCCGGCATATAAGACGACCTTTTACACTTAAAAAAACGTCCAAAAAGCGAGGGTCTTCTTATACGCCGGGTATAAAATGCAGCCCGCTGTATGGCAGCCCGCCGGATGTGCGGTAATACTGTATGAAGCTTTGGCTACATACAGTATTCACCGCTGAGCAAATCCCAATGAGCGATGTATTCTATTAATGGATACAGAGCCTGCTCATATTGGAGAAAATACCTCTGCCAATCAAAGCAGGTTACATACAGTAGCCTGCTCGGAGTGGCTTTGAGAGTCAGAGAGGCGCAGGCTGCTGATGTTACAGACTCTGCCAATCTGAGCAGGCTTTATATTCATTAATAGAATACATCGCTCGCCGTGATTGGCTCAGCACGGTATGGCTCCAGCTCCAGCAAGAAGGAAATATAGGAAATATGAAGTCTCGGAAGGGGGGTCGTCTTATACAGTGAGTATAGGCAAAAACTGTAGAAAAACAGTAAAATTAGGGGGTTGTCTTATACGCCTGGTCACCCTTTACACTGGAAAATACGGTATCTGTCAGCAATTCAATGGCTTCCTTACATTTCTAGCACTTGAGGGATTATCCTTGGTAATATTTTTATTTATTTTTTTACATTTTTGAGGTGTATAATATCATTTTGATGTTATTTTAAAATAAATCTCCTTTTTTTATCTGAAGTAGAAGTTTTATGAGTAAAAATGTCTTGATTCTGCTTTAACTTTTATCCTCAGTTCATCATCCCACTCCTAGCAAAACCTTGATAATTCATTTAAGGGTCATTTACAATTTTTTATATTTTTGAGATGGTACCTTTTGTAGGAGTCTCATTTGAAGATATTTGTTCAATTGGTGTTAAATCTCAAAGCTCTACTAGAGAGACCATGAAAGTAATTTCTCAACTATAGGAATCCACAGGAATCTGTCTCATTCAACCCATATTTCTTCTGAAAACCAGTAAATGTTATCCAAACTCCCGAGTCAGGTAGTTGAAAAGCCTGTGCGATATTAGTTTTTTTCCAGCTTCCAACATTTAAAGATATTGATATGAACTCTAGAATAAAGTCAGGATTATTCATACATGATAGCAGTAAAATAGCAAGGGGGAAATAAACCTATTCAATCTCATCTACAAAAATTGTAGTGTATTTAAACTTGGGATGTGGTGAAAGATGAACAGGTTTTTTTTGACATACCAGATTACGGTATCTAATCGCGTCAAGCTACAGTATATTCTTGTTCTATACTGCCCCACTGTTTTGCACTTTTATGGCAGGCCTGATCCACTACTCTTTGCAATCTGCTCTTGTCTTTTCCCTGTAATATTTTCCTTTTAATTCTAGAGACTGTATAACCATATATATAGCTATTTATAATAGCGTACATTTCCTAAAAATAACATATTCAACAATGTAAGATAATTTAGCTCATGCTAATTTTGGTGGTAGAATTTTTATTTTCAGGTATTTAAATATTGACACCGCCAGATTAAAGGCAAGCTTCAGGGTCACGATCTTGACTGTTCCTTTTGGAGGAGGAAGTCTAGAGTAACCTAGTTCGTCTATGTTTATCATAGAGGAGGAAGTGCTTTGCTGTGCTTGGTACCCACGTGGGTTGTAGAGCGCTGTATATCCGATCACCGCTGGGGGACCGGGACCCCAATATACCGACCGATACAGGACCGGGGGGACCGACAACCCCCTACCGACCGATACACGGGGGTCCGACCGTCACCGGAGGCAAAAAGATACCAGGTTTTCTGAGATCTGAAATTGTAATAAATGAACTTGGAGGCCCCAGAGAGGATTCTGTGCATTGTGGATTAATCCCCTGGAGGGAGAGCTGAAGGCCCACCAAGCCTATTACCCGATTTACTTGGAGTCCTGAGGGCATCTTCTCTGTGGAGGTCGCTATTGTGATAACCTAAACCATATGCCTGTTTGACCCTCTGTAACGGGGGGTCATTTATTTGCAGTAAGCGGCCATCTCTTTACCTCTGGTGGTGGTGCAACTCACGTTATAAATTGAAGTGTCTGACGCAGGAAGTGGGCAGTTTGAGATCCATATGGGAGCACGAGCATCAGAATTTTTGTTCTTTGCATTACTATAAACTTTTCACATTGGGACAATCTTTGTTGGCCTGATTGGCCCACATATAAACTCATTTGATCGTTTTTCACATTATTACACCTACGTTTTACATATGCCACAAAATATGTTTGTATCACTGGGTGTTGATTCATGTCCCTCATATATTTATAACTTATGTTAAATGGTTATGTATTGTTTTTTATTCACTAGATTTGATTTATTTGGTCACAAGTCAATTCAATATATTGACTTATTTTGATTTATTTTGGCATGCGCAGCTTTTTTTCTTTTTCTTAATCTATTCTTCCTGGATGCCTTCCCATTTAGGTACAGACTGGCCAGGCCGCATTCTGCTCCTCAACACAGATGCTTGCAGCACCTCTGGTCCACCACTCTACTGATGCTTTGCCATTACAACTTTCAGTCTGATTGCTGGACTTCTGTTATATTCCTGTTTCTGCGCCTGCACTCTGTGTGTTTTCTGCCGCCACATCACGATGCACCTTCCCACACACTTCCTTCCTAGGGTGACACAGCTCACTTAAGGCAGCCATACATGGATCGAAATTCGTCTGGTTCAGCAGTAACTGGATTTAGATATATGTACAGTATGGGAAGGATGGTTGTACACAAGTCGGTCTATTGATGCACAACCAGCTTTTCAGGTTTTTCTTGATTAATCAGTGCCATTGAATATTGTTTTTATTTTTCTCTTTCACCCAGACATGTATTTTAGTTTTCAGTTTAACCACCTGCTTACTGGGCACTTAAACCCCCCCCTCCTGCCCAGACCAATTTTCAGCTTTCGGCGCTGATGCACTTTGAATGACAATTGCGCAGTCATACAACACTGTACCCAAATGAAATTTTTATAATTTTTTTCCCACAAATAGAGCTTTCTTTTGGTGGTATTTAATCACAGCTGGGGTTTTTATTTTTTGCTAAACAAACAAAAAAATGGAAAAAATTCAAAAAAAAAAAAAAATCATGTTTCATAGTTTGTTATACAATTTTGCAAACAGGTAATTTTTCTGCTTCATTGATATGCGCTGATGAGGCAGCACTGGTGGGCACTGATAGGCTGCACTGGGGGGCACTGATAGGCTGCACTGGTGGACACAGATAAGGTGGCACTGGTGGGGACAGATAAGTCGGTACTGATGGGCACAGATAAGATGGCACTGATGGGCACGGATGGGCACTGATAGATGCCACTGATGGGCACTGATAGGTGGCTCTGATAGGTGGCACTGATAGGTGGCACTGATAGGTGGCACTGATGGGGCTGCACTGGTGGGCACAGATAAGGTGGCACTGGTGGGGACAGATAAGTCGGTACTGATGGGCACAGATAAGATGGCACTGATGGGCACAGATGGGTGGCATGGATGGGTGGCACGGATAGGCACTGATAGATGGCACTGATGGGCACTGATAGGTGGCACTGATGGGCACTGGTAGGGGACACTGATGGGCACTGGTAGGTGACACTTATGAGCAGCACTGTAAAGGCACATTGTGGGCACTGGCACTGTGGGCACTGACAGATGGCACTGTGGGCACTGACAGGTGAAGCTGGTGGGCACTGACAGGTGGAGCTAGTGGGCACTGGTAGGCGGCACTTTTATAGGGCACAGGTGGGCACCATGGACCTTGGGCACATTGCAGTGAGAGGGACTGATGTCCCTCTCACTGCCGCCGGTGATTGGCTTTATTTTTTTCTCCTCGCGCTGTAAAGCGAGGAGGAAAAAAAGCCGATTACCAGCTCTGTTATTATCACATGATCAGCTGTCATTGGCTGACAGCTGATCACCTGGTAAGGGATCGGGATCGACCCCTTACTCGGATCTGTGATCCAGCGAGTCTCACAGACTCGCTGATCACAGAGCGCGCCGCGCGCCCTTCAGGGGGCACACAGGCCGCTCATGAACGGGACGACGTCAATAGACGTAGTCCCGGCATCTTAGATCCGCGATGAAGCTGTCATTCGGCTATAGCGCGGATCTCAGGTGGTTAAACTGGAATCCAACATCAGTTGCAAAACACTTTTAGGCTGGATTCACACCTATGCACTTTTAGTGCTTTTTGCATTTTGCAGATTTGCTCTACAGAACGTGTTCCTTAGAAAATCATGTAAAATGAACTGTAGTGCAAATCTGCAAAATGCAAAAAGCACCAAAACTGCATAGGTGTGAATCCAGACTTATACTGCTCCAAACATCACGATCTTATTTCAAATGTGACATTCATAAAATATGCCTTTGAAGATGTACAGCTGTGGAATAATCTCTAGCCCAATTTCTATTATAATAGAGAATTAAAAGTTTTATGCAAACTTTCTACATTTATTAGTAATCCGTACAACTCACAGAATATTTGCAACCTGATTATTTATTTACATGCACTTGCTTCTGTTTTGTAATTGCCATGGTAGAATTCACCCACTTATAAGTTTAATCACTATATTTCTTTTCAGCAGATGTTCCATTTCTGTTACTTGCTCTGCTGGGAGTATAGCTGGCCATTTGTAAGATTCTCGTCATCGTGCCATTCACTAACAATGACAAAGGAATGCACCAGTGCTTGCAATACATATCATTTCCAGGCTTGGGTGCTTTACCCAAAAGACGATTTGCTGGAGACGTTTACTGTGCTGACATGAAAAATGCATATCTTGCAGTCCATGGGGGTTCCTGCAGTAATGAGAAGAATAGTTAGAGATCTGGAACGCCTTTGTTCAGGTAATAAAAAAGTAATAATAAAATGAGCATAGGGGTTAGACTTGTAGGAAGCTCCGGAAAATCCACAGTTTATATGCTGTTTTCATCGCCATGGGAACTTTGGAAAGCCATCCCATCATTTTGTGCCTGAGGCTTAAAAAAATCAATCTAAGGTCTCTGGGTAAGAGATCCGGTAAGTACAATATTTTTTTCAGTGCTGTAAAGGCTGAGTTAACAGTTTGCTATTAAAGTTAACCTATTATATTCAAGGCAGGGGCAAGCAAACCTAAATAAAAACTGCAATTACAGTTGCTTCTCAAAAAATTTGAATATCATCAAAAAGTTAATTTATTTATATATTATATACAAACAGATTCATTACACACAGAGTGATATATTTCAAGCATTTTTTTATTTTCATTTTGGGGATTATGGCTTACAGCTTACGCAACCCCAAAATTCAGTATCTCAGAAAATTTGAATATTACATAAGACCAATAAAAAAAATATTTTTAATACAGAACTGCTGTCTTACTGTCCGTGTACAGTATAGTATGCACTCAATACTTGGTCGGGGCTCCTTTTGGATGAGTTACTGCATCAATGCGGCGTGACATGGAGGTGATCAGCCTGTCGCACTGCTGAGGTGTTATGGAAGCCCAGGTTGCTTTGATAGTGGCCTTCAGCTTGTCTGCATTGTTGGGTCGGGTGTCTCTTATATTTCTCTTGACAATATCTTACAGATTCTCTATGGGGTTTAACCACTTCCCGCCCGCCATATAGCAATATGATGTGTGCAAATGTGTTGTGTTATCCTGACCGGACGTCATATGACCCAATCAGGATAACAAGCCGGAGGGCGCCCGTGGGGGCGTGCAGCGTGGCGATCGGTGATGCTTCTGTGTGTCAGTCTGACACACCTCAACACTAATCTCGGTAAAGAGCCTCTGACAGACGCGAGTAGAGGAGAGCTGATTGGTGGCTCTCCTGATGGGAGGTCTGCGCTTATTGATTATCAGTAGAGGTGCTCGGAATGTCACCGATCCGTGATCTGAACAGGTCAACCTGTTCGGATCGGCACACCACGCTATCCGCGGAGCACTCCGCTGCCTCGGCCATAGGAAAGGCCGTGGCTTCGGCCTAGCTCCAGAGCAGGGGCCATCTTGGTACACCCGACAGCGGCCGCTGTTTTGTCAGGAAGTGACGTTTCATCCCTGCCATCTTGCTACACCCCTCACTCCTGCACAGTAATGATAAAGTGAGAAGGGGGCAAGCGGACATCTTGTTACACCCACCGGAGTTTTAGATTTCACAGTTATTTTCAACACAAAATGGAGCTTATATGCTTAAATACAAAAAAGCAGCTGCAAACTTGCTGACCTTACATGGTTGCTAATGTGACAGAACACCTCTGATTTTCACATTTAACATTTAGCTAAAAGTTAAAATCAGAGGTGTTCTGTCACATTAGCAACCATGTAAGAACGGGAGTTTTAGGGACTTTAAGGAAACCTAGACCTGGTAAGGTCAGGTATATCCATCCCTATGGGACTTTACATGAAATCATGGCCCGGTAAGGTCAAGTATTTCCATCCCTTAATATGTCAAAAAGAGGGGAATAGGGGATTTGGGACTTTATATGAAGCACAGAAAAGCAAATAGTTAGTAAGGCTGAACAAGGGAATTTTATTTGTATAGGAAAATTGGTAAACATACATATACTGTTATTGTCAAGGTGGTTGGTAGGCACAGTGACAATATCCATAATAATAATGCAGTTGTCTCAAAAAATGACGACTGATATCACATAGTAAAACATTAAGCATGATAAAACAACAGTAGACGATTGTCATAAAATTCCATAGTTCCAGCCATATTCAGAGTGGGTAAATGGGTAATTGTAAAATAATATTTACCGGACCTAAGGCCTCGCTAAACCAGTGAGGGTAGTGATGGTATCGTAGCTTGGAGATCTCGATATGTCTAGAAAAAAACACGGCATTCAACAGCTCTACGCGTTTCGTGGCTAGCACGCCACTCGTCAGGAGCATGCACGTGGTAAACTAGAAAAAATGATAATAAAAGGATGATCAGTAATTACATTGTATACAAGGGTGAGGTAAAACCCAAAGTGACACCGAGGTGTCTACTTACTATTTGTAAATTGTCGGTCAAGGTGTGATAGCAGAGCGCCGGAGGCATCGAGGAACACCCCCAAACCGGGGGCCCTGGCGAACCGCCCGGCAGAGGCGCATAGGCAAGCACAAACCCGGGCGGGCATGGAACTATGAGGCCTATCTGTGAAGGTAAAAAATGGTGGAGGTGAAGTTATGGTCACTGGAGTGACTGAGGAATAAGAAAGCGAAAGCAAAAACAGTGGTGGTCAGGAAAGGGAATGTAGTGAGTGGGGAAAATAAACAGTCGGGAAATTAACCAGAAAGTGAAAAAAGGGGGGTGGGGTGACTGGAGGTGAAGAAAAACTGTAGCAAGTGGGGATCCGAAAGGTGAATTCCCAATGGAGAAATAAGTGCAAAGGTGCGGGTGTACCTGTATGGTCAAGGAAGACCGGGAGGAAGAGGGATTCCAAATGTGTGTGATCCAGTGTGTATAGAGCACACACACTGGGTCACACACATTTGGAATCCCTCTTAGATTGAATTTGGGGGGAACCCAATGCTTTTTTTTAATCAATGACTTTCAATGACTGTTCTCTGTATTATGGGGAGCCGACAATTCATTATAGCTGCGAGTGCTTTTAATAACTTTTTTTACTGCAAAAATTACACTTTGTGCAGGGACAGTTCTAAGCACGGGAAACATGCGCCCCTTTACATACAGGCATACTATACACACACCCCCAGGTACGAAATTTAAAGGAATATTACACTTTTATTGTTTCACTTTAAGCATTATTAAAATCACTGCTCCCGAAAAAAACGACGTTTTTGAAACTTTTTTTGCATTGGTACATGTCCCCTGGGGCAGGACCCAGGTCCCCAAACACTTTTTATGACAATAACTTTTTTAAAAATCAATGACTTTCAATGACTGTTCTCTGTATTATGGGGACGTGAGCCGACAATTCATTATAGCCGTTCGGGTCCCCATTGACTTCCATGGGGTTTAGGTTCGGGTCAAGTTCGGTCCCGAACTCAAAATTTTTTGCAAAGTTCGGCCGAACCCCTCGAACCCGAACATCCAGGTGTCCGCTCAACTCTATCTTTTACTTTTACCTTTTGGTAATTGAATTGTTTTGGCATTATACAAAAAAAAAAAAACATTTAAATATATGGCATAGTAATTGGAGTTGTGTTATTTCTACCTGCAGCATGAAATAATTATATTCCAAATATTAAGAGAAATACACATTTTTGTATGTCTCTCCAAGAGCTAATACCAAAGTCTGTACAATGGTTTTGTCGTGATATGTGTTTAAAAATAAATTCATTTTAAATGTATTTTTATTTAAAAATGAGTCTTGGTTAAATTACCAAGTTTGTATATGGTTAACAAAATTGTCCATATACTATAAAGAGGTTTAATCTTAAAGGTCTTTGTTTTGAGAAGAAATCATATGTGTTAAAGTCAACACCTAGTTTGTTTTCATAAGTCTGTAAAGCCACGGAAAGCTAATTACTAAGCTGTCATGAAGTATTTGTAACAAGAGCTTGTGGCAACATTTCTCATCATTTGTATTACCCATATAATTGATAATTAAAAGTATATATTTTTGTATTATCACCAATTATATTTGATATTATTTTACACAGAATTTTTAGTTTTAATATATATATATATATTTTAGCACATCAATGTATTCATTCTTATATTCAAACTAGCATGGATCAATTAATTTGAATTCATTTGTTTGATTTGTGAAAAGATGGGAAAATCTCCTAAACCATAGATTTTTTCATAATTCCATAAATATAATATTGTTAATATTTCAGTATAAACATCTGACAGTAGTATAGACCTTACAAAAAAAAATCTTTTATATTGCTGTTCTGACAGGTTCCTTTAAATAGGGCATATAAGCTTCCTGTGATGGCTCTACCCCACCCTATCAGAACTCTCTTCAGAGACTCCAGCCACCACTGCAGTGCTTTGGGAAGTAATATCTATACCAGCACGTAATCTGTTTATAATGAAACCACTTGCAGTAACTGTATATGCTTCAATTTGTAACAGATCAGCAAGAAATAAAAATAGGTAAAATTAGCTTTTACATTTATAATCTATGCTTGGAATAGTTGATAAACCCAACGAATAGGTTAATCCAGTGTTTCTCAACTCCAGTCCTCAAGGTGCCCCAACAGGTCATGCTTTCAGGCTTTCCATTATTTTGCACAGGTGATTTGATCAGTTGCACTGCCTTGGTAATTACCACAGCTGTTACATCTGAGGGAAATCCTGAAAACATGACCTGTTGGAGCGTCTTGAGGACTGGAGAGGAGAAACACTGGGTTAA
Organism: Lithobates sylvaticus; assembly: GCA_028564925.1. Classification (NCBI taxonomy): domain Eukaryota; kingdom Metazoa; phylum Chordata; class Amphibia; order Anura; family Ranidae; genus Lithobates; species Lithobates sylvaticus. The sequence continues at coordinate 510,738,660 of CM053027.1, forward strand.
TCATTCAGAGATTTTCAATACAAATGTAATATTTAAAAACATGTGGAATACTCTGATTCCAAGAATTTTGTGACTCTAAAGTTTTACGGTCTTAAGGAGCAGCACAATAACAGTGGCCTTGGGAGGCACATAATTGAAAACTGGCCCTGATGACACCAACATATTCAGAAGAGCACTGCAATTAAAGATTTTATGTATGTACCTAAATCACTGTTCCAGTAAAGATTATAGTTTAATTTTCCTGCAACTGCTACACAGATAAGTAAAGCAGGGCCAACTAGGTCAGCCAATAATTAAACAACCAGGTTTTTATACTGTGAGATGAAAGAAAATACACATGTTGGGAAAAGAGAGCAATATTCAAAGAGACATTTCCTATAAATGACATTCAGAATTCATCTTTCACTTATTAAAGTGATTTCTGTTTTTTATGGGCTACCAGGTTACTGCACTTTAACCACTTGCTGACCGGCTCACACCGATATACGTTGGCAAAGTGGCACGGGTGCGCAAAACGACGTAAATTGCTGCGTCATCCACGGCTAGCGGGTGTGCGTCCACCGTGGGAGCGTGCCCGCGGGTCCCTCGGACTCGATGTCCACCAGTGGCCCGCGAGAGGCAGAACGGGGAGATGCCTATGTATTCAAGGCATTTCCCTGTTCTGCCTAGCAACATGACAGGGATCTACTGCTTCCAGTGATTGGGATCAGTGATCTCTGTCCTGTTCTAGTGAGCCCATCTCCCCTACAGTTAGAACATGCTGAGGGAACACAGTTAACCCCTTGATCTCCCCCTGGTGTTTAACCCCTTCCTTGCCAGTGACATTTACACAGTAATCAGTGCATTTTTATAGCACTGATCGATGTATAAATGCCAATGGTCCCAACATAGTGTCAAAAGTGTCCGATCTGCCTGCCGCAATGTTGCAGTCATCATAAAAATCACAGATCGCCGCCATTACTAATAAAAAAAAAAATAATTTATAAAAATGCCATAAATCTATCCCCTATTTTGTAGATGCGATAACTTTTGCGCAAACCAAGCAATATACTCTTTGCAATATTTTTTACCAGAAATATTTTGGGGATATTTATTATAGCAAAAAGTAAAAAAAATATTGCTTTATTTTCAAAATTTTCGCTCTTTTTTTGTTTATAGCGCAAAAAATTTAAAACGCAGAGGTGATCAAATACCATCAAAAGAAAGCTCTATTTGTGTGAAAAAAAGGACGTCAATTTTGTTTGGGTACAACGTCCACGCAATTGTCAGTTAAAGCGACACAGTGCCGTATCGCAAAAATGGGCATGGTCAGGAAGGGGGTAAATCCTTCCAGGGCTGAAGTGGTAAACATAATCATTGCAACTTGCACTACCTTATTACCATCATACGTACAGTAGATGGATCAGTGGTTTCTATAGACAAGAATAATTAAATGCTATTTAAACCCTAACAATGAACTTTTCTTATTTGCTCCCCTTTGGTCTGTTATAAATTACCAGTGAAAGACATTTGTAATATCAATTTGCAGTGCCAACATATTGATTGATCCTTTATGTAAACTTGCCAGCTTATAACTTCCTGTGCTCTCTCATTGTGCTGCATTCTTACCAGTTACAATGTTCCCAGCTACCTCTACAGAGGTCTTCAAAGCCCCACCAAGAGGAAGAGATGGGAGGTTATTGTAGTCTTATCCCAGAGTGGCAATGCTCTTTATCCTAGATAAAGTACTGTGAGTGAGTGCTGTCACCCTAAGAAAGAAAGTTTGTTAGTGGCAGGATCACCACAAAAATGTATATGGTAATCTACATCCTCTCTTTGAGCAGCAAACAACAAACAGTGAGTAACACTGCTCCAGGTGATGGTAATACATCCCTTAATGATTAGGTGCAGGTCCAGCCCCTGATCTGGGTAAGAGCCGGTTCACACCAGGGCGACTCAGGATCCGACTTCAGGTCGCCCCGAGACGCCCCAAGTCGTCCCAAGTCGCGCTGTTATGTTAATCTATGGAGCCGTCTCAATGCACACTACTGAAGTCGCTCCGACTTCAAAAAAGGTTCCTGTACTACTTCAATCCGACTTCTAGGTGACTTGTACCCATTAATTTCAATGGAAGTCGCCTCAAAGTCGGATCTCCATCTATATGGACGCGACAGTGTCTCCTTGAGGAGGAACTCCACGCCAAATTTTAAATAAAAAAACGGCATGGGTTCCCCCTCCAGGAGCATATCAGGCCCTTAGGTCTGGTATGGATTTTAAGGGCAACCCCCTACACCGAAAAAAAACGGCGTGGGGGTCCCCCCAAAATCCATACCAGACCCTTATCCGAGCACGCAGCCTGGCCGGTCAGGAAAGGGGGTGGGGACGAGCGAGCGTCCCCCCTCCTGAACCGTACCAGGCCGCATGCCCTCAACATGGGGGGGTGGGTGCTTTGGGGAAGGGGGGTGCCCTGATAGATTTTATCCCAAATTTTTAGTGTATTTGTGGTCATAGTGTTTGTGCCTTCACTCAGTGTTCTATATTTTGGAGGATTCCAAATGTCGTTTCCTAGTTGTGAGTTGCAGAGAATTTTTTCAAGGTTTACCCATCTTTTTTTACTGTTACTGTTGCTCCATTCGGGGATTCTCGATAGTACCGTAGCGTAGTAGTAATTTACTACGTCAGGTACCGCTAGGCCACCTCTTTTTTTTTCATTCTTCAACAAGTAAAGTGAGATTCTATGCTTCTTGTTTTTCCATATAAAGTTCATCAATAGGGATGGGCCCGGTGCTCGATGCGAACCCACGTTCGCATCGAGCACCGGGCGTTCGCTCGCTCGGCGAGCCCAGAACTATTTTGGCCGCTCGCATCACGGTCGGGTGATGCGAGCGGCCCCGCAATGCATTGCGGCCGGCGCGGCCGGCGCAGTGCATTGCTGGCTGATGATTGGCCAAGCATGCACTGTGACCCCCGCATGCTTGGCCAATCACAGCCCCGGAAACTCGAAGAGCCATAATTGGCTACAGGCAGGACGCCTGTAGCCAATTACAGCTCAGGGGCTGTAGTACACGCCCCCCCCTATAAAAGGCCGCCACGCCGTCTGCGCCGGTCACATGCTGTTCCGGCGCAGATTGAGCAGGCTAGATCTGTGACACTCTGCTGGATTTAGTTAGGTAGAGAGATTCACTTACAGAGATTGAGTTAGATAGATTCAGTTACAAAGATTGATTGAGAAAGAGGGGCTTGTAGTGTGTTCGTGGCAGGCAGGCAGAGCTCCTATATTTTGTTACCAGAAGCACCTATAGGACTTGTAGTGTGTTCGTGGCAGGCAGGCAGAGCTCCTATATTTTGTTACCAGAAGCACCTATAGGACTTGTAGTGTGTTCGTGGCAGGCAGGCAGAGCTCCTATATTTTGTTCCCAGAAGCACCTATAGGACTTGTAGTGTGTTCGTGGCAGGCAGGCAGAGCTCCTATATTTTGTTCCCAGAAGCACCTATAGGACTTGTAGTGTGTTCGTGGCAGGCAGGCAGAGCTCCTATATTTTGTTCCCAGAAGCACCTATAGGACTTGAAGTGTGTTAGTCCCATCACACACACAGAGCTATATTTTCTTCCCAGAAGCACCTATAGGACTTGAAGTGTGTTAGTCCCATCACACACACAGAGCTATATTTTGTTCCCAGAAGCACCTATAGGACTTGAAGTGTGTTAGTCCCATCACACACACAGAGCTATATTTTCTTCCCAGAAGCACCTATAGGACTTGAAGTGTGTTAGTCCCATCACACACACAGAGCTATATTTTGTTCCCAGAAGCACCTATAGGACTTGAAGTGTGTTAGTCCCATCACACACACAGAGCTATATTTTCTTCCCAGAAGCACCTATAGGACTTGAAGTGTGTTAGTCCCATCACACACACAGAGCTATATTTTGTTCCCAGAAGCACCTATAGGACTTGAAGTGTGTTAGTCCCATCACACACACAGAGCTATATTTTCTTCCCAGAAGCACCTATAGGACTTGAAGTGTGTTAGTCCCATCACACACACAGAGCTATATTTTGTTCCCAGAAGCACCTATAGGACTTGAAGTGTGTTAGTCCCATCACACAGACCTTTATTTTCTTCCCAGAAGCACCTATAGGACTTGAAGTGTGTTAGTCCCATCACACACACAGAGCTATATTTTGTTCCCAGAAGCACCTATAGGACTTGAAGTGTGTTAGTCCCATCACACACACAGAGCTATATTTTGTTCCCAGAAGCACCTATAGGACTTGAAGTGTGTTAGTCCCATCACACACACAGAGCTATATTTTGTTCCCAGAAGCACCTATAGGACTTGAAGTGTGTTAGTCCCATCACACACACAGAGCTATATTTTGTTCCCAGAAGCACCTATAGGACTTGAAGTGTGTTAGTCCCATCACACACACAGAGCTATATTTTGTTCCCAGAAGCACCTATAGGACTTGAAGTGTGTTAGTCCCATCACACACACAGAGCTATATTTTGTTCCCAGAAGCACCTATAGGACTTGAAGTGTGTTAGTCCCATCACACACACAGAGCTATATTTTGTTCCCAGAAGCACCTATAGGACTTGAAGTGTGTTAGTCCCATCACACACACAGAGCTATATTTTGTTCCCAGAAGCACCTATAGGACTTGAAGTGTGTTAGTCCCATCACACACACAGAGCTATATTTTGTTCCCAGAAGCACCTATAGGACTTGAAGTGTGTTAGTCCCATCACACACACAGAGCTATATTTTGTTCCCAGAAGCACCTATAGGACTTGAAGTGTGTTAGTCCCATCACACAGACCTTTATTTTCTTCCCAGAAGCACCTATAGGACTTGAAGTGTGTTAGTCCCATCACACACACAGAGCTATATTTTGTTCCCAGAAGCACCTATAGGACTTGAAGTGTGTTAGTCCCATCACACACACAGAGCTATATTTTGTTCCCAGAAGCACCTATAGGACTTGAAGTGTGTTAGTCCCATCACACAGACCTTTATTTTCTTCCCAGAAGCACCTATAGGACTTGAAGTGTGTTAGTCCCATCACACACACAGAGCTATATTTTGTTCCCAGAAGCACCTATAGGACTTGAAGTGTGTTAGTCCCATCACACACACAGAGCTATATTTTGTTCCCAGAAGCACCTATAGGACTTGAAGTGTGTTAGTCCCATCACACACACAGAGCTATATTTTGTTCCCAGAAGCACCTATAGGACTTGAAGTGTGTTAGTCCCATCACACACACAGAGCTATATTTTGTTCCCAGAAGCACCTATAGGACTTGAAGTGTGTTAGTCCCATCACACACACAGAGCTATATTTTCTTCCCAGAAGCACCTATAGGACTTGAAGTGTGTTAGTCCCATCACACACACAGAGCTATATTTTGTTCCCAGAAGCACCTATAGGACTTGAAGTGTGTTAGTCCCATCACACACACAGAGCTATATTTTCTTCCCAGAAGCACCTATAGGACTTGAAGTGTGTTAGTCCCATCACACAGACCTTTATTTTCTTCCCAGAAGCACCTATAGGACTTGAAGTGTGTTAGTCCCATCACACAGAGCTCCTCTATTTTCTTTGCAGAAGCAACCATAGGACTTCTAGTGTGTTAGTGGCATCACACAGAGCTCCTATATATTCTTCTCAGCAGCACCCACAGGACTTCTAGTGTGTTAGTGGCATCACACAGAGCTCCTCTATTTTCTTTGCAGAAGCACCCACAGGACTTCTAGTGTGTTAGTGGCATCACACAGAGCTCCTCTATTTTCTTTGCAGAAGCACCCACAGGACTTCTAGTGTGTTAGTGGCATCACACAGAGCTCCTCTATTTTCTTTGCAGAAGCACCCATAGGACTTCTAGTGTGTTAGTGGCATCACACAGAGCTCCTCTATTTTCTTTGCAGAAGCACCCACAGGACTTCTAGTGTGTTAGTGGCATCACACAGAGCTCCTCTATTTTCTTTGCAGAAGCACCCACAGGACTTCTAGTGTGTTAGTGGCATCACACAGAGCTCCTCTATTTTCTTTGCAGAAGCACCCACAGGACTTCTAGTGTGTTAGTGGCATCACACAGAGCTCCTCAATTTTCTTTGCAGAAGCACCCACAGGACTTCTAGTGTGTTAGTGGCATCACACAGAGCTCCTCTATTTTCTTTGCAGAAGCACCCACAGGACTTCTAGTGTGTTAGTGGCATCACACAGAGCTCCTCTATTTTCTTTGCAGAAGCACCCACAGGACTTCTAGTGTGTTAGTGGCATCACACAGAGCTCCTCTATTTTCTTTGCAGAAGCACCCATAGGACTTCTAGTGTGTTAGTGGCATCACACAGAGCTCCTCTATTTTCTTTGCAGAAGCACCCACAGGACTTCTAGTGTGTTAGTGGCATCACACAGAGCTCCTCTATTTTCTTTGCAGAAGCACCCATAGGACTTCTAGTGTGTTAGTGGCATCACACAGAGCTCCTCTATTTTCTTTGCAGAAGCACCCACAGGACTTCTAGTGTGTTAGTGGCATCACACAGAGCTCCTCTATTTTCTTTGCAGAAGCACCCACAGGACTTCTAGTGTGTTAGTGGCATCACACAGAGCTCCTATATTTTCTTTGCAGAAGCACCCACAGGACTTCTAGTGTGTTAGTGGCATCACACAGAGCTCCTCTATTTTCTTTGCAGAAGCACCCATAGGACTTCTAGTGTGTTAGTGGCATCACACAGAGCTCCTCTATTTTCTTTGCAGAAGCACCCACAGGACTTCTAGTGTGTTAGTGGCATCACACAGAGCTCCTCTATTTTCTTTGCAGAAGCACCCACAGGACTTCTAGTGTGTTAGTGGCATCACACAGAGCTCCTCTATTTTCTTTGCAGAAGCACCCACAGGACTTCTAGTGTGTTAGTGGCATCACACAGAGCTCCTATATTTTCTTTGCAGAAGCACCCATAGGACTTCTAGTGTGTTAGTGGCATCACACAGAGCTCCTATATTTTCTTTGCAGAAGCACCCATAGGACTTCTAGTGTGTTAGTGGCATCACACAGAGCTCCTATATATTTCTTCTCAGCAGCACCCACAGGACTTCTAGTGTGTTAGTGGCATCACACAGAGCTCCTCTATTTTCTTTGCAGAAGCACCCACAGGACTTCTAGTGTGTTAGTGGCATCACACAGAGCTCCTCTATTTTCTTTGCAGAAGCACCCATAGGACTTGTAGTGTGTTAGTGGCATCACACAGAGCTCCTATATTTTCTTCTCAGCAGCACCCACAGGACTTCTAGTGTGTTAGTGGCATCACACAGAGCTCCTCTATTTTCTTTGCAGAAGCACCCATAGGACTTCTAGTGTGTTAGTGGCATCACACAGAGCTCCTATATATTCTTCTCAGCAGCACCCACAGGACTACCGACTACAATGGCTGGAAGACCGCCAAGGGGAGGCAGAGCGTGCAGAGCCAAGAACACAGGGCAGGCAGGCTCTGTTTCTAGTGGACGTGGCCGTGGACGTGGACGTGGTCGTGCATCGTCATCAGCACGTGGCCATGGGACACGCGCGTCTTTGTTTTCGGCAGCTGGACATGTGGAGCCGCATCATGCTGAAGGCTTGGTAGAATGGATGACCAAGCCCTCCTCATCCTCCTCATCCTCTCTCACCCAGGCTCAGGGTACTGACAGAGCATCATCAGCCACCCCTTCCCTAGACCCACCATGTCCTCCTGAGGAGTCCCCCGAACTCTTTGAGCACAGTGTTGGGTACATGCTCCAGGAGGATGCCCAACGATTCGAAGGCTCGGATGACGATACCCAGCTTGAGGAATCTGGCAGTACTGTTCCACCAGCTGCAGCTTACTGCCAGGTTTGCTCTAGTGGTGAAGAGGGAGGGGATGATGAGATCACTGACTCCACGTGGGTGCCTCAAGGGAGAGAGGATGAGGAGGAGGACGAGGAGGAGGAGGATGCGGCGTCACATGTCCAACGAGGCAGGATGCCCCCTGGAGGCCAGGTAGAGGCCAGCACAGCAACTGTACAACACCGCAGAGCTCCGCCTGTGCAGGGCGCTGCCTCTGCACGTTATCAGAAAAGTTCTTTGGTGTGGGCCTTTTTTGAGACGAGTGCAGCAGATCGCACCACTGCTATTTGCAATATTTGTCTCAAGCGTATCTCGCGTGGCCAAAACATCAGCCGCTTGGGCACGACAAGCATGACCAGACATATGGCGACCTGCCATGCAGCTCGTTGGCAGGCACACATAAAAGACCCACACCAAAGAACTAAGCGGACCTCTCCTTGCTCCTCAGCTGGGATCTCCATCGCCACTACACCTTCAGTCCTCTCTGAAAGCTGCTCTGAGAGGACTGAAGGTGTAGACTTAGGTGTGTCACAACCAAGTACTTGCAGTACACCGACGTCCGATTGCAGCAGGCAAATTTCCCTGCCCCAGCTGCTGGACCGTAGAAAGAAGTACACTCCCAGCCATCCACATGCCCAGCGGTTGAATGCTAGCCTGGCTAAATTGCTAGCACTTCAACTGCTGCCTTTTCAGTTGGTAGACTCGGCCCCCTTCCGTGAGTTTGTTCAATGTGCGGTTCCTCAGTGGCAGGTTCCCAAACGCCACTTTTTCTCGCGGAAGGCGATTCCGTCTCTCTACCGGCATGTGGAGGGCAATGTCCATGCCTCGCTGGACAGGGCGGTCAGCGGTAAGGTGCATATTACCGCTGACTCATGGTCCAGCAGGCATGGACAGGGACGGTACCTTTCTTTCACGGCCCATTGGGTCACTCTATTGGCAGCTGGGAGGGATGCAGGACAAGGTGCAGTAGTGTTGGAGGTTGTTCCGCCACCACGCCTCCAAAACGCTACTACTGCTACTGGTTGTGACACACCTCTCTCCTCCACCCCCTCCTCTTCTTCTTCCTCCAGTGCTCTGTCCTTGGAACCAGCGGTGCTCCGTAGGCGTACAAGGGGCTACGCAAGTACGCAGGCAAAAAGATGCCATGCCGTGCTTGCGCTGGTGTGTTTGGGGGACAGGAGCCACACTGGGCCAGAGGTTCTGGCAGCTCTGCAGGGGCAGGCCGAGAGGTGGTTGACGCCACGTCAGCTTAAGCCAGGAATGGTCGTTTCTGACAATGGCACCAACCTCCTCTCCGCCCTGCGACAGGGGCAGCTCACCCATGTGCCCTGCATGGCTCACATCCTCAACCTGGTGGTGCAGCTCTTGGGCAGGTTCCCAGGCTTACAGGATGTCCTGAGGCAGGCCAGGAAAGTCTGTGTGCATTTCCGCCGATCTTATAATGCCAGTGCTCGGCTGACTGAGCTGCAAAAGGAGCTGAACCTGCCCAAGAACCGCCTAATATGTGACATGCCCACCAGGTGGAACTCAACGTTGGCCATGCTGCAGCGACTGCACACGCAGCAGAGGGCCATCAATGAGTACCTTTGCGACTACGGCACCAGGACAGGGTCAGGGGAGCTTGTTTTTTTTCCCCACGTCAGTGGAGCATGATCAGGGATGCATGCACTGTCCTCTCACCATTTGAGGAGGCCACGAGGATGGTGAGCAGTGACAGTGCATGCATCAGTGACACTGTCCCTCTTGTCCACCTGTTGGAGCATACGCTGCGCGGGATAATGGACAGGGCACTTGAGGCAGAACAGAGGCAGGAAGAGGAGGACTTCCTTGCCTCTCAAGGCCCCCTTTATCCGGACAGTGTTCCTTCTGTCCCACCCATCACACAGGAAGAGGATGAGGAGGAGGAGGAGGAGGAGGAGGAGGATTGTGTGAGCATGGAGGTGGAGCCTGGCACTCAGCATCAGCAGCAGCAGTCTTTTAGGGATGATGTACAGTCCCAACAAACCAGTGGACTTGTACGTGGCTGGGAGGAGGTGGCTGGCGATCATGTCATCCTCAGTGACCCAGAAGACTCCGGACCGAATGCCTCAGCTAACCTACGCTGCATGGCCTCCCTGATCCTGCAAAGCCTGCGGAAGGATCCTCGTGTTCTTCGGATCAAGGAGAGGGACCATTACTGGCTGGCCACTCTCCTTGATCCGCGGTACAAGGGTAAGGTTGCGGACCTTATCTTGCCGTCGCAGAGGGAGCAGAGGATGAGACATCTCAGGGAGGCCTTGCAGAAAGGTCTGTGCAACGCGTTCCCAGAAACTGGGAGGCTACAAACTCCTGGTCCTGGGCGACGAGTTGCTGAGGCTTCGGTCAGTGGCAGAAGGAGCGGTGGGGAAGGTGGACGTCTGACCGATGCGTTCAGACAATTTTTTAGTCCGCAGCCCCAAGGTATGATCGGTTCCAGCAACCATCGCCAGCGTCTGATATACATGGTGCAGGAATACCTTGGGCAAGGTCAGACTTGGACACCTTTCCCACCGAAAATCCTCTGGCTTACTGGGTCCTGAGGATGGATCACTGGCCAGAGCTTGCACAGTATGCAATTGAGCTACTGGCCTGTCCTGCCTCCAGCGTTCTTTCCGAACGCACATTCAGTGCTGCTGGAGGATTTGTGACTGATCATAGGGTGCGCCTGTCCACCGCCTCGGTTGATCGACTGACATTCATCAAAATGAATCAGTCTTGGATCACCACCAGCTACCAGGCACCTGAGGCGGATATAACCGAATAATTTTTAATGTCACATCCCTTCAAGACTGCCTATGCTGATGCTGAGTGACTGTCCTCTTATGTTCACTGACTATCCTCTTCCTCCTCCTCAATGATCCATGCCACCACACCAGTGCCTAAGGCACAATTTTTCAGCCCCTGTTTAACAGGGGCGTGTACTTACAATTTTTTAAAAAAATGCTTCGCAACACGTGTGACTGCTGTGCTCCAAGTACAGTATCTGTGAGGGCCGGGTTGCAGTGTTGTGGCACCAGCACCAGTGCCTAAGGCACAATTTTTCAGCCCCTGTTTAACAGGGGCGGGTACTTACAATTTTTTAAAAAAATGCTTCGCAAAACGTGTGACTGCTGTGCTCCAAGTACAGTATCTGTGAGGGCCGGGTTGCAGTGTTGTGGCACCAGCACCAGTGCCTAAGGCACAATTTTTCAGCCCCTGTTTAACAGGGGCGTGTACTTACAATTTTTTAAAAAAATGCTTCGCAACACGTGTGACTGCTGTGCTCCAAGTACAGTATCTGTGAGGGCCGAGTTGCAGTGTTGTGGCACCAGCACCAGTGCCTAAGGCACAATTTTTCAGCCCCTGTTTAACAGGGGCGTGTACTTACAATTTTTTAAAAAAATGCTTCGCAACACGTGTGACTGCTGTGCTCCAAGTACAGTATCTGTGAGGGCCGAGTTGCAGTGTTGTGGCACCAGCACCAGTGCCTAAGGCACAATTTTTCAGCCCCTGTTTAACAGGGGCGTGTACTTACAATTTTTTTAAAAAAATGCTTCGCAACACGTGTGACTGCTGTGCTCCAAGTACAGTCTCTGTGAGGGGTTGCAGTGTTGTGGCACCAGCACCAGTGCCTAAGGCACAATTTTTCAGCCCCTGTTTAACAGGGGCGGGTAATTACAAATCTTGATCTAATAGTTCACAGCAGGGCCCATTCCTGCGCCCACCAAGAGTAACTATGAGGGCCTGCAGTCTTGTGGCAACACCGTCCACCACCACCGCCAAAGGCCCAATTTTTCTGCCCTGTTCATCAGGTGCTTGCAATTACAAATCTTGATCTAATAACTCCCAGCAGGGCCCATTCCTGCGCCCACCAAGAGTAACTATGAGGGCCTACAGTCTTGTGGCAACACCGTCCACCACCACCGCCAAAGGCCCAATTTTTCTGCCCTGTTCATCAGGTGCTTGCAATTACAAATCTTGATCTAATAACTCACAGCAGGGCCCATTCCTGCGCCCACCAAGAGTAACTATGAGGGCCTACAGTCTTGTGGCAACACCGTCCACCACCACCGCCAAAGGCCCAATTTTTCTGCCCTGTTCATCAGGTGCTTGCAATTACAAATCTTGATCTAATAACTCACAGCAGGGCCCATTCCTGCGCCCACCAAGAGTAACTATGAGGGCCTACAGTCTTGTGGCAACACCGTCCACCACCACCGCCAAAGGCCCAATTTTTCTGCCCTGTTCATCAGGTGCTTGCAATTACAAATCTTGATCTAATAACTCACAGCAGGGCCCATTCCTGCGCCCACCAAGAGTAACTATGAGGGCCTACAGTCTTGTGGCAACACCGTCCACCACCACCGCCAAAGGCCCAATTTTTCTGCCCTGTTCATCAGGTGCTTGCAATTACAAATCTTGATCTAATAACTCACAGCAGGGCCCATTCCTGCGCCCACCAAGAGTAACTATGAGGGCCTACAGTCTTGTGGCAACACCGTCCACCACCACCGCCAAAGGCCCAATTTTTCTGCCCTGTTCATCAGGTGCTTGCAATTACAAATCTTGATCTAATAACTCACAGCAGGGCCCATTCCTGCGCCCACCAAGAGTCACTGTGAGGGCTTACAGTCTTGTGGCAACACCGTCCACCACCACCACCACCAAAGGCCCAATTTTTCTGCCCTGTTCAACAGGTGCATGCAATTACAAATCTTGATCTAATAACTCACAGCAGGGCCCATTCCTGTGCCCACCAGTCTTGTGGCTACACCAACATCTAATAGGGCAAATTTCTGCAGAGTATATACGGCAGGCCCCTACTTTCAAACATCCAACTTACAAACGAATCCTACTTGCAAACGGAAATAGAAAACAGGAAGTGAGAGGAAATCTACCCCTAGGAAGGGAAATTCTATCATGTTAGATTTAATTTGGGAAAAAGGTATCTCCTCTCTACTGATGCTTTATCACCAATCCTTGTTTCAATTAAAACCCCACTTTTCCAAAAACATTTGTCATTGGGACGGAAAGTGAGGTGACATGTTCTGAACAGATGTGCAAAGACAGCAAATGTTACAGGGGTGATAACCCCTCCCTATGTTCTCCAAAAAGCATAAAAATAGATTTTTTTTGGGATGGAGCTACACTTCATAATGTACCTGTTCAGATTCTACTTAAGAACAAACCTAAAGCCGCAAGTGGTTTTAAATGGCTTCTTTTTTTCCTTTACAAATGTCATTTTGTGCAAGGACAGTTCTAAACACGGGAAACACATGCCACTTCACAGGCATACTTTGGACACCCCCCAGGTACCATATTTAAAGGAAAATTTCACTTTTTTTTTTTCACTTTATGCATCATTAAAATGACTGCTCCCGAAAAAACGTTAGTTTTTAAAAGTTCTTTTTGCATTGATATATGTCCCCTGGGGCAGGACCCGGGTCCCCAAACCTGTTTTATGACATTAACATGCATATTGGCCGTTGTAATTAGCACTTTTGATTTCGAACGTTCGCGTCCATTATAACGTATAGGGTTCGAAAATTCGCGCGAACTTTCGGTCGGTTCGAAGGTTCTGGTGCGAACCGAACCCGGGGGTGTTCGGCTCATCCCTATTCATTAATATGGATTTTAATTTTTTGAGGTACACCTGTGATAAAGGGATGGGGAGCATTTGAAATTTGTACATAATTATGGGTAATAATGTCATTTTGACGGTGTTTATGCGACCTAGCCACGAAAGAGGTCTTGTAGAATAGTCTTTACTTTTTTTAGCTATCTCGTCTAAGAGCGGGATGTAGTTGATTCTGTATATTTCCTTGTCGGATATAGCTAGGTTAATTCCAAGATATTTAATATGTTTTTTCCATGGGAAGACAAATTGCTCCTGTAGCTTCACCTTCTCTTTTTTGGTTACATTTATATTTAAAATAAAGGATTTTGAGATATTTATTTTGAAATTGGAGATCTCCCCATATAACTTCAAAATCTGCATTAGGTTGGGCAGAGTTCTCTGTGGGTTATTTATATAGAATAGAATATCGTCGGCGAACGCTGCTGCTTTGTGTTCGTCGCCGTCCACCACGATACCCTCGACACCTATGTTGTTTTTGACTGTCGCCAGGAGCGGTTCTAAGGAGAGGATAAAAAGGAGGGGGGGACAGGGGACATCCCTGTCTCGTCCCGTTTGCCATGCAGAACCGGGCAGATGTTACTCCGTTGACTTTGACCCTGGCTTCGGGGTCTTCGTATAAGACCCTGATCTTTTGTAGTATTTTTGGGCCAAAGCCCATTTGGGCTAATGTTTGGAACATGAGTCCCCAGTCTACCCTGTCAAACGCTTTCATAGCATCTACTGACAGGAATAGACCTGGGGACTCGGCCTCTCTAGTTCTCTGTAATAGCAGCAGCGTGCGAACTGCGTTTTCCCGTCCTTCACTCCCGGCCACAAAACCCACCTGGTCAGGGTGGATCAGCGTGCCCAAGCACAGCTTGACCCTTTCTGCGAGGATCTTAGCATAAATCTTAGTATCAACATTTAAGAGTGAGATTGGTCTGTAACTTGAGCACACTGATCCATCCTTTCCCTCTTTCAGGATAACCGTGATATCGGCCGACAAGGAGTCTTTACTCATTCTATATCCCACCCCCAGTCCGTTGAAATAAGCGCATAATCTAGGGATTAATAGCTCCTGGAATGTTTTATAGTATGATACCGTAAGACCATCCGGGCCGGGGCTTTTCCCGGATGGCGAATTTTTTAGAGCCCTTTTTACCTCCTCTTCTGAGAATGGTCTCTCAAGATCTTCCTTGTCCTCTAGAGGGAGCCTAGGCAGCCCTGCCTTCTCCAAAAAGGATTTTGTTCTGTTTATTTTTTCGTTTTTTTTTTCAAAATATTTCGGTCGGCTGAGTAGACCCCCTCATAGTATTCTCTGAAGGAATTTGCTATGTCACTCGATCGAAATTTAACCTCTCCTGTCTTGTTTTGTATTTTCTCTATAAAGTTTCTTGTCTTTTTTTTTTGTAGGGTTTTAGCTAAGTGTTTACTTGATTTGTCTCCCCATAGATATCTTTCTTTTACTATTCTATTAAAGGTTTGCTTCGTTTCCTGCTCTAGCAAATCCTTTAAGTCCTCTCTCGTGGCTGTTAATTTAAGAAATAGTTCTTTATTTTGACCCTTTAATTGTTTGTGTTCTCTTTCGAGTAGGCCTATTTCTGCTTTGAGGTTCTCCATTTTCTTATGCTGTTCTTTTTTCTTCCAGGCGCCCTTTGAAATAAAACACCCTCTTATAAACGCTTTATGCGCATCCCACACATGTGATCCCTGGACCTCCCCATTATCATTATTTATAAAATATTGTTCTATCTCTGTCTTGATCTGTGCTACGATGTCCTTGTCTCTAAGAAGTTCCTCATTTAGTCTCCAGTTGTTGTTGGGTAGTTGTATATCTGGAACATTGATCGTCATCGTGACCGGGGCGTGGTCAGATAAGGTGAAAATCTCTATTCTTGAATCTATGACTTTATCTAACAGGCCATGGTCGACAAAAATGTAGTCTATTCGCGAATACGTCCCATGTACGGGGGAGAAGAATGTGTAATCTTTAGTTTTAGGGTTGTACATCCTCCAGATGTCCACTAGTTGGCAAGCATGAAGCTTTTGTTTTATCATAAGCTTTGCTGCATTACTTGTCCCCCGTACACGGGACGTAGAATCTAGGTCCTGTTCCATATGGAAATTTAAGTCTCCCGTCAGTATCACGTATCCCTTTTTGAAATCTCTTAACTTGTTGAGAATTCCCCTGAGGTAATGTTCAGGCCTAATATTGGGGGCGTAAATATTTGCAAATGTATATTTTGTCTGTCCAATAGCGCCTCTGAGAAACAGATATCTCCCCTCTGGGTCCACCAGCCTACTTTCCAGAGAGAAAACAACCTCTCTTGAAAAGCCTATGGCCACCCCCCTTGATCTGTTTATTATGGTATCTCCATAGAACCAAGTTGGATAATGGTAGGAATTAAGTTTTATGTTGGACCCAAGGGAGATATGTGTCTCCTGGAGGAAGACAATGCCCGCTCTATAATTTTTGAGTTCTTCAAGTATTTTTACTCGCTTACTAGGTAGGTTGAGTCCCTTGACGTTATAGGATACTAATTGGATTTTAGTCATCAAGTCCCTTTGAATCAAGTTTCATAGTTTGTAAGACTAGGGTCACAGCGATGCAGGAGCTTGCCCACCCCCCCTTCCCTCCCACCCATCTGCCCTTCCCTCCCCCCTTATTTTCCCTAGACTCCTTATTCCCCCCTAATGGTCCCCTTCTATCTAACCTCCTACCATCCCACTCCCCCCTCCCTAACCCACCTCCTCCCACCCTGACCACTACTAAGGTCTTAGAGACGTTGGGGGCCCCCCAATTGTGAATCCCCTCCGTGCTCTCAATCCTTCAGGTGAGGTGGGGCTCTGATCCTGATCTAGGTCTCTCCCGTACCCTGGAAATGCCGGGGAACGGGGTTAGCGGGCGGAACTTGAAATGTTTTCGTCTGCCCCGGACGGTGGTCGGCCAGCCTCCCCAGTCCCCCCCCCCAGCCCCGCCCCCCTCACCCCCCTCCACCCCCTCCCAACCCGGCAAAGCCGGGACCTGCAAGCCCATCTTTTGGCAGAATACATTTAGATCTTCCGGAAATTTTAATCTAGCGGAGCGACCGTCTTTTGTGCCTATGAGGCACGCGGGGAAACCCCATGTGTATTTCACGTTTTCATGTCGCATTAAATCGAGTAAAGGTCTCTGCAACCTCCTTCTCTCTAGTGTCTGGGGGGCTAGGTCTGAATATATCTGGATCTCTGAGTCCTCGTATTTCAAGGGCGTCTTTCCGTATATTTTTGACCAGATTTCTGCTTTGTCCTCATAGTAACGGAATCTAGCTATGATGTCCCGGGGTCTGGATGCACCGGGTTCGGTCGGTTTGCCTACTCGGTGGACTCGCTCTAATTTGGGGAATTCCTCTTCTTCTTTGCGCAATAGGGGATTGAATACAGCAACTATTACTGTCCTTAAGTCTTCTCCCCTTTTTTCAGGGACATTTCTAAGTCTCAGGTTTTGACGTCTATTTCTGTTTTCTGCGTCTTCTAACTTGTATAATGTTTCTCGTTGGGCGAGTTTTAAAGATCTTATCTGGTCCTTGACTGTGAACCGTTCTTGTTCCTGGCTGTCTGCTCGTTTCTCTACAATTTCCACTCTTGAGAGTAGATGTCCCAAGTCCTCTCTAAAAAGGTGGAAATCCCCTTTAATTGCATTCTCCATTTTTAAAAGCATTTCTTGCATTTCATCTTTGGTAGGGAGGTATGTTCTTCCTACCTGGTCTTCAGCCCTGCTAGTGTCGATTCCGTTTTCTAATGATTGGTCAGGTGTAGTTTGAGAAGTATGGTCGTCTGATTTTTTGTCCTTCGGTTTTCTTCTCTCCATCGTTGTGTCAAGGAGGGAGTCTGTGTGGTTTAATTGTGGGCTTGTACCTGTTTTTAAATAGTGTTTTATGGTACTTGCTGTTTTGGGGGTTTTTAGGGGGCCCTTTTTTGGGGCTTTACTCATGGTTTCTAGCCGTGATTTTCTAATCCTCTTCCCCAGGGTACTGACTGTTTGGTCCCGTGGGAGGAGTCTGAATTTGACCTCCTTCCTCGAGATACAACTTTTACCTCGGATATAGTACTCCAGTCAAGGGTGTCCCGTCAATGTAAGAGTCCTTATTAATAGCTTTTGCCCACTTACCCACCGCCTCTCCCTCGTAACAAATTCGAGGAATTGGGGGTGAGTGTGGTGCAGGACAGGGCAGCCTTTCCAATGAGACCAATCAAACCCCTTTTAATCTCCCGCAGTAGTTACCTTTCAGACACAGTTGGAGTGGGCTTACAAGCCAAAAAAACAAAAAACAAAAAAAAACAAAAAATTAAATCAGACAGTCTGGTGGCTATTTCGTTTAACTATATACGCGAGATGCGACCATCCAAACACAGTTCGAGCCCCCTAGATTCCACTGTCTATGCTTCCGCAGACAGCTATAGTGAAAATTTTTTCAATATGTATAAAAGAAAAGAACAGAAACCGGTAAGAGTACAATTGCAAACTCTGCTACTGAGATGTTTAGCCCGGGAGCGTTGGGGTTAAGAACCCTGTGTGAGCTAGTTAAACCGGCCCTACTTCAAGGGGGTCAATGATGCAGCGGGGTCTTCATTTAACTGTTTACAGCAAGTAAAGCGATCGATAACCCACTCTGGGCATCCCATTACCACATATTGCTCTCCCCTCGGCCAGACATAATAAAGTGCTTTTGCGGTCCCCAACAGTTACTTAATACAGTCCCTTAGTCCGTTTGTTGTCATGTGTGAACCGGAATACCTCAGCCACCTGGCCGCCCCCAAGGGGGGACCGCCGACACAAAAAAGGGCACAGATGCAAAGATGGCACCGCCTGGAGCTCAAGTCACCAGTAGCACGATTGCTGGCTTACCTCGTCAAGGCGGTGTGTGCTGCATGTAGAGGTATACTCACGGCTTAGCTCCACATAACAGGTGGCTGATAATGGTCCGAAGCCCCGCGGGGGGGGAGGAGGGGAGCGGGGGGATCCGGGCCGAGCGAGAGGGTCAGAGGAGGGGGCGCGGACACACGTGGCGGCGGGCCTGGTTCGCTGTCGGCATGTTCCGTCTCTCCTCAATGGCTGGTTTGACAGCGGGTCACCGTCCGCTGATCGTTGATCTGGACAGGAGGGGCTGTCGGTCTCTCACACTCCGTGGCTCCTCAGCGTTCTCCTCTCCTCACCGTCCATCGTCCTCACATCCGCCCGCTGTGTCAGGCCCCTCCCTCCGTACTGCGGTCTACGTCAGTACGTCCTGCCCCATGATGACCGGGCTTACATTCCTTGTAACAGGAATAAGTGACACAATTTTTTTTTTTAAAAGAACAGTGTAAAAATAAAAAAATAAAAGGTACAATAAATCCCACTGAGCTCACGTGCAGAAGCGAACCCATATGTGAGCAGCGCCTGCTTATGAAACAATGTTCAAACCACACATGTGAGGTATCACTGTGGTTTTTAGAGTGAGAGCAATAATTATAGCCCTAGACCTCCTATACAACCTGTAGAATTTTTTTTAACATGTTGGGTATCAATTTACTTGGCGTAACATTATCTTTCACAATATTTAAAAAAAATTGGCTAACTTTACTGTTGTTTTATATTTTAATTTAAAAAGGTGATTTTTTTTCCAAAAAAAGTGTGCTTATAAGATCGCTGCACCATTTTATTCTCTAGGGTGTTAGAAAAAAATATATAATGTTTGGGGGTTCTAAGTAATTTTCGAGCAAAAAAAAATGTTTTTATCTTGTAAACACCAAATCTCAGAAAGAGGCTCGGTCCTTAAAGGGGTTGTAAAGGTAAGAGTTTTTTCACCTTAATGCATCCTATGCATTAAGGTGAAAAAACACCTGCAGTGACCCCGTTTTACTTACCTGAACCCTCGAACTTGTCCCACTGGAACGCGCCATCTCTCGGCTAGGGTGTTCTCTGCTGTTGATTGGATAGACTGATAGCAGCGCAGCCATTGGCTCCCGCTGCTGTCAATCAAATGGCCGACAGGGATGGGGCTGAGTCCTGCATTCAGCGTCTATGGACGCCGAATGCTGGACTCAGGAGCACATCCGCAAGGTCACCCCCCCGGGAGAGCGCTTCTCCCAGGCGGTTATATAATGCAGGGAGGAGCCGAGAGAGCCACGAGGGACCCCAGAATACCAGGTTCGGGGCCACTCTGTGCAAAACTAGCTGCACAGTGGAGCTAAATATGATTTAAAAAAAAAAGGAACCTTTAGTATCACTTTAAGTGAGTGCTTATGGGTTATGACTAAGTGAAGAAATTTGTAAAAAGCCTCAACCATGCTTCCCTCTATGCTGTCATGATGCTGTAACCTTGATGGTTTTTCATGTTGGATGTTTTCATACCAACAAAGCAATTTTCGGTCAATCGTTTTGTCTCCTACATCCTCCCTTTGACTGGCAGCAGCCAACACTGTGTGTGGCTGCGACCTGTCAGATAGAGCTATCACTCAGTGTGGTATATGATCATGTAATCGCTATGTCAGGTATGAAATAGTGATTGCATGACGGCTGGAGGTTCATTTCCAAAATAAGCCTTCAGCCTGCAGATGCAACTGCAATCTAAGGGTGACAGTGTGCCTCTGTTTAATATTGTAATTGTCAGGTACAATTACAGTATTAAAACATTCCCAATAATAAATGTTTGTGCATTTGTCAGCCTTTAATACAATTACAGTATTGAAAAAATTCCAATTATATATTTGTGTGTGAGGAGCATCAGCCTTCCCTTCCTGCTGTGTTTCTGTGCCTGCTCTTCCCCCATTCCTGCCGCTGCCCAAGGACACCATGGCTGTGGCCAGGTAGCAGAGAAGGCTGTGTAAAATCTCCCCCACCCACTTGGAACTGTTGGCAATGCTATTTACAGGGGAAAGAGACCTGATGATGCTACTGTGCAAAGGATCATGGGATATATAGTTCCCTTAGAAGCACTGTACAATAAAGGCTATGGGGTTTGAAATGTAATACCCAGGATTACCTGCACACAGAGGTGGGGTAAGCACAACACTCCAATGAACTTTGGTCAACTATCACAAACCTAATTTACTGTAATTTGGGACACTTGGGAATACAGAATTTTGCAGAAGAAACTGAAGACTGCAACAAGTCTCACTGTCTACCCAACAAACATCTGTTTTATTGTTGAACAATTTGCCAATTAATGCTTGGTGTATTTGCTAATTCTAACTGTGAATGTTTCCCTATTCAGCAATTATTTGTTAGGTGATTATAAACTGGTAATGTAATTCTCCACATTGATGCTAGGAAAAGCTGAATTGTATTGAGTTTCTTATTCTTATTCTTATTCTTATTTAGGCTTGTGTTGTATTTTTTTTACCATCTATTATGTATTCACGTATACAGTGAGTTGCAACTCTTCTGATTATGTCACAAGACAGAAGATGCATTTGTACTGAAATATTAAAAGTATTGTCCTGTTGAACAGGTAATAGTGAGAGTGTGAAGGGTGGGTTCTTTTAAAGTGACCCTGTCATGACAGTACTATAGGAACTACTATTTTTGGCCTCCATTTAAAAAAGCTTGATGCCCAGTAGTGTCTAGAGTCACTGATCAAGTATGCAAATAAGGAGTTCCGACTTCATTTACTGCATTTTTGTTCCACAATCAGGACCTAATGTATTAAAGCAAAAGACAGATTAGCATTTTGGATAGGAGGTCAACAATGACTACCCATGTGAACAGTATGTCTCAGTACAAGTCAACTTTAAAATATTTCAAACTGGCCTAGTGCTACCAGTATCTAGCTCTGCTGCCAGTGTAAATAATGATCTGATGCTTTTCCTGTGTAATGGGCATCACCCTGGTAAGATCAGAAGACTCTTTTAAGCCCTCCTAAATTGTGATTGATCCAGAAGCTAGACAGCGTTATTCCCAAGAATATTATACACTCTTTGTGCCTTTCACTCACATTTTTAGATGCCCCTAAAACTGGCCTTACACTTTTCAAGTTACAGAACTTCAAGGCATTTTCACTGAAGGGTATTTTCATTAAAATTCGGTTTATTATGCTAGAATATCTGACTTTACTATGCTCAAGAGGGTAATACATGTAAATCGGTCTCGCCTAGCTACAAGAGTTATCATCCCATCTAAGGAATGCTTTTATTCTTTCAGTATGAAAGGCGCCCAAGATACATAATTTGTTGATGCAGAGTAACGTCCAATGTTTATTTACCTCCATATCTTTGCTTTTTTTCAAATAAACTGCACAAACAGAATGCAAGTATTGACAATGGAGCATTCGGAACCTTAGTGACCTGGGGCACTACAAGACAGGTTTATAATAACATACTATTGCTTCAAGTAATGAAAAGCAACACATGAGTGACTTGGCTGATAGTATGATCATAGCCAAACCTCTAACGTACTGTATTCTACTGAGGAAAGCTATTAGTGCTTAAAAACAATTGCAATTGTTGCCTTCAGTTTGTCAAAATCTTGGTTACTTGTCTAGGCAATTTGGTAATCATAGTCATAGCTACATAAGACATGTCTAAATATTTATAATGATTGGTTCTATGTTTTTTCCCTCCTGTTTTTCCCATTTCCCTGTAGCATTCAGATACAGTTTATTAGCTACCTTGGAACACAATGATCAATTGCTTCAATGTCCTACTGTATTTACTGTATGTATTGTCAATCTTCATTCGATCTAGCTTAATGTTATTTTTGTTGGACAAATTTTCAGTCCAGCATGTATCCGTTACAGGGAGCATGATCCTACGGGACTTAGCTCTAGCTGTAAATGAAGAATGCTTGTGGTATTCCCTCTAATGGCACCAGTGGAAGCATCATTGTAATGTGTTTATTATCTAGAATATACATGTTCAATTTTTATTATGTTTTTTATTATAAGGTGTCAAGTTTTAAATGTTCTATCTCCAAGAGCCCAAATTTCAGTCAACCGTGGCACTGGACTGAGTACCATGGGCTATGGCCCTATTCACTTAAGAGTTATCATTTTTAAAGAATATTTAAAACCAACATTTCATATTCATGATATGTACCGGTTGTACCATGTACTTGTATGAAAAAGTCTGCTGTTCTGATTGTGTTGCTTCCTTTGTGTGAAATCCCTGGGGTTCCTGGCAGTCCCTCTGCTTTCCTATTAACAACTGACCACGTTAGTCATGAGAGCACAGCTTAGTCACTTTTCCAGCTGTGCTGGGAACTTAGCTTGCTCTTTTCCAATGTTCAGACTTGTACTGACCCCCCCTCCCACAACTATTCACTGGGAAGACCAGTGTGCTGTGGTCTCTCCTCCATCCAGCTCTCTGAGCTCCTTTTTCAGCTGAGAACAGGGGTCATTTGATCACCTACAAAGGGGGGAAATGTATATACAGTGCCATGAAAAAATATTTGCCCCTTCCTGATTTTTTATTTTTTTTTGCATATTTCTCACACTTACAGTAAATGATTCAGATCAAACAAATTTTAATATTACACAAAGATAACCAGAGTAAATCCAAGATGTGGTTTTTAAATTATTATTTCATTTATTAAAGGAAATAAGCTGTTCAAACCTGCCTGGCCCTATGTGAAAAAGCAATTGCCCCCTCCCATGTTGAATCATGAATGAACTGTGATTAACCACAATATTTTGGAAAGCTGAGTTAAATTTCACTTTCCACACCCAGGCCTGATTACTGCCAGACCTGTTGAATCAAAAAAATCACTTAAATAGAAGCTGTCTGTCAAAAAGCAATATATCTTGCCGTGATCTAAAGAAATTCAAGAACAGATGAGAAACAAAGTCATTGACATGTATCAGTCTGGAAAGGATTACAAAGCCATTTCTAAGGCTTTGGGACGCCAGCGAACCAAGGTGAAAGTCATTATCCACAAATGGAAAAAACTTGGAACAGTGGTGAACCATACCAGGAGTGGCCGGCCAACCAAAATGACTCTAAGAGCACAACGACGACTCATCCAGGAGGTCATAAAAAAAACCAGAACAACATCTAAAGAAATGCAGGCTTACCCTTGCCTCAGGTAAGATCAGTATTCATGATTCAACAATAAGAAAGAGACTTGGCATCCATGGGAGAGTTCCAAGGCCAAAAGGCACTGCTGATCAAAAAGAACACAAAGGCTCATCTCGCATTTACCAAAAACATCTTGATTATCCCCAAGACTTTTAGGCAAATATTCTGTGGACTGATGAGACAAAAATTTAACTTTTTGGAAGGTGTGTGTCCGGTTACATCTGGCATAAAACTAATACAGCATACAGAACATCATACCAATAGTCAGTCATGGTGGTGGTAGCATAATGGTCTGGGGCTGCTTTGCAGCTTCAGGACCTGACCGACTTACCATAATTGATGGAACCATGAATACTGAGCTCTACCAGAAAATCGTAAAGGAGAATGTCCGGCCATCAGTTTGTGACCTAAAGCGCAAGTGCACTTGGGTTATGCAGCAGGACAATGATCTGAAACACAACAGCAAGTTCACCTCCAAATGGTCCAAACAAAGCAAAATTTAGGTTTTGGAGTGGCCTAGTCAAAGCCCGGACTTAAATCCAATTGAGATGCCGTATTATGACCTTACACAGGCCGTTCATGCTGGAAAACTCTCCAATGTGGCTGAATTAAAACCATGCTGCAAAGAAGAGTGGGCCACAATTGCTCCATAGCAATGTGAAAGACTCATTGCCAGTTATCGCAAACGCTTGATTGCATTTGTTGCCGCCAAGAGTGGCACAACCAGTTATTAGGTTTAGGGGGCAATTACTTTTTCACATAAATCCAGGCCAGTTTGGACAGCTTATTTGCCTTTATACATGAAACCATCATTTGTAAACTGCATTTTGTATTTACTCTGGTTATCTTTGTGTAATAATAACATTTGTTTTATGATCTGAGTAATTTAAGTGTGACAAATATGCAAAAAAACTACTACTTTTTCACAGCATTGTATAATGATATACAATATCTCACAAATGTGAGTACACCCCTCACATATTTGTAAATATTTTATTATAACTTTTCATGTGACAACACTGAAGAAATTACACTTTGCTACAATGTAAAGTAGTGAGTGTACAGCTTGTATAACAGTGTAATTTGCTGTCCCTTCAAAATAACTCAACACACGCCATTAACATCTAAACCACTGTCAACAAAAGTGAATAAACCCCTAATTGAAAATGTCCAAATTTGGCCCAATTAGCCATTCTCCCTCCCCGGCAGTGGCGGCCCGTGTGTTGTGGGCGCATTGGGCGCCGCCCTGCCGACACCTCCGCCGCCCTCCCTATTCATGTGCCCGGCCCCTTTCAGGGCGCTGGACACATGAATTCCTATGGTGTGGGTGTGTATTTTGAAGCACGTGATTAGATCTAGAAGCTCTAATAGGCTTCAAAATAGGATGGGCTCGGGGCGTAGAGCACTGCGTCCCGATCCCACCCTGTTGTGTGGCATAGCAAATTAATTTTTCATATTTTCACACTGATGTTCCTCCCTGCCAATTAGCAGGCAGGTCAGCGAGACCTGTCTCCCGATTGGCCAAAGCATTAGGTGATCCTATTGGATGCCTAACGCTTTGGCGGAAGAGAAGACGAGCGGACACAGGAGCCGCAGCCACCGCTTCCCGCCGAGGAGAGCCGCCGAGGAAGAGACGAGAGCCACCGAGCAAGATAACTGCTGAGGAGAAGAGCCGCGAGGAAAAGAGCCGCCGAGGAGGAGAACCCTGGCCCCTGTCACTCCAGGAGAGGAGCGGTAAGTGCCACCGGACCGCCCGCCCGCGGGGGGGATCGGGTGGATTAGGGAAGAGACAAGTGGCTTCATTTGATGGGCACATGTGGCTGCATTAGATGGGCACAGGTGGCTGCATTTGAATAGGCACAGGTGGCTGCATTTGAATGGGCACAGGTGGCTGCATTAGATGGGCACAGGTGGCTGAATTTCGTGGGGCACAAGTGGCTGCATTAGATAGGCACAGGTGGCTGCATTTGAATGGGCACAGGTGACTACATTTGAATGGGCACAGGTGGCTGCATTAGATGGGCACAGGTGGCTGCATTTGAATGGGCACAGGTGGTGGCATTAGATGGGCACAGGTGGCTGCATTTAATGGGCACAGGTGGCTGCATTTGAATGGGCACAGGTGGCTGCATTTGATGGGCACAATAGTGGCTGCATTTGATGGGCACAGGTGACTGCATTTGATGGGCACAGGTGGCTGCATTTGAATGGGCACAGGTGGCTGCATTTAAATGGGCACAGGTGGCTGCATTTGAATAGGCACAGGTGGCTGCATTAGATGGGCACAGGTGGCTTTATTTGTATGGGCACAGGTGGCTGCATTAGATGGGCACAGGTGGCTGCATTTGATGGGGCACAAGTGGCTGCATTAGATGGGCACAGGTGGCTGCATCAGATGGGCAAAGGTGGCTGCATTTGATGGGCCCAAGTGGCTGCATATGATTGGCACAAGTGGCTGCATTTGATTGCCACACATGGCTGCATTTGATTGGCACAAGTGGCTGCATTTTTCCTTCTTCCTTTTTTTCTTTGCTCCTCTATATATATGACTCTATATAACCACACCCCTTTAAGCCACGCCTAATATTTACCATTCATTTTTTTTTTTTTACCCAGGCTGAAACTCCGCTTTAAGGAAAGTAAAAAAATGTTTTATTTTTGCTTGCACATAATTGGATAATGTAAGTCAACAGAGCTTTACCTTGTTCACTAGTTAATAAATTGAACACCCTGTTCAGTGGCAGCCCGTCCAATTAGGGCGCACGGGCGCCGCCCCCCCATCCATGCATTCAACCCCCTGATCTACATGCAGGGTGTGGACCATGGATTCCAATGGGGGGGTTGGGTTTTTTTAAGCACATGATTAGAGTAATCTAATTAAAAGGCTTTAAAAAAAAGTGTGGGCACGGGATGCAGAGCACTGCACTCCGAGCCCATCCAGTTGTGTGACAATAGTGGATTAATTGAAATTAAGAAAAGCTGCGCTGCAAAAAGTCTCAATCCGTGAGTCCAACGAAACTTTGTGAAACAAAAAGAAAGTCCATATAAACCACTTGGAATTCTTGATATCACCACAGTTTACAAACACAGGCAGGAGGGTGCCCGACCACCGTAATTTTAAATCTGCTTACCAGATAGCAAGCATAAAGGGCAGGTGGCTATAACCCAGCCATGGCCTTTAGCTTGCAGATGTCAACATTGATAGCGATAAACTGGATCTATGGTGTCCGTTTTAGCTCAAATGGATAACCCAGAAGAAAAAAGACTAGCCATAGGGTAATATTGCCTAGATAATAATTTATTTAAAACGAAGAGATGCACTTACATTTGAGAAGAAATAAGTATGCATGTAAAAGAAATAGCTGGCCGACCAACGGAAACCACCAGCCGCCACTGACCCTGTATTTTAGAAAATCAACCCCTAAGTTTACAAGCCCTGCATGCCACAGACTATTTAGAAAGCAACATATTTTTTAACCCACAAAGGTAACAAAGGAGTTTCAAACTGGATACCAGAACGGCAGTGACTTATCTTCTTAAACAACCCTTTTTCAGTAAATTATACCATTGTACTGCCAGCTACAGTGTGAATAATACAATATTAATGTTCTTCCTTCTTTAATTTCCCTGTCATACTGCCAGGTCTCTATGGTAATAATTGCTGCTTCCGTTCATTCATTCCCTCGTGAAATGAGTTTAAGTATTCCTGATTTTCAGTATGTGACACTAGAGTTAGATTCTCTTAAAGCAAAATATAAGAATTCACATTCAAAAATAACTATATACCTTAATTTCAAAATAGGACTGGGTTGGGGGGGGGGGGGGGGGGGTCGGGGGGCATTGGTGCATTTACCCCCAGGCCATTACTAACAAGCTATAATATATTGGTGGCTCTGAGTGGAGGTACTTCATCAAGCAGACATCAATCAGAGTGAAACCTACCATCAGATCTGACTGCTCCCCATTTAGACCTGCAGTCACAGCATCTGTCAGGCAAAAGTCTTCCAGCGCCCACTTCTTTTGAGTATACGAGATGTCATGTGATCAAATACAGAGAGCTGCTAAGGAAGGTGATGAGGGAAGATGTAAAAAAGTGTGTCCCAATAAACCATGTCCTTTAGGAACACCTACCTTTCACCATGGCCTTCAATCAAAGTACCAACTTGGCATACTTTGTCAGCTATACTTTCTTGAGTCCACAGAAATCTGTTCCTACCATTAAAAGGGCTAGTTAGTTGTGTTTGCCCCTAGGCCACATGTTCTTAGGCTGGCCATAGATTATGCAATTTTCTTTTCTTCAGGCATAGGTCAAAGGAAATAAAATTGCCTGCCTGGGTGTGTTTTCTTACTGTGTGGGCGGATGGACTGACTCGAGGGAGAGACACATCTGTGTTCCTGATTAACAGAAATCACACATCTCTCTCTCCCTCGCTGACAGAGCAGAAGCCGGACCCGCTGAGTGACTCCCACTGTGTCCAATCACAGCGGTAGTGCGGCTCCGGCAGCGTGCCCCCCAGAGCCGATGGAAGAGATCACGTACAGGTACGTGATTTTGCGCTAAAGGGCCTGCCTGCTGTATTTTATGTACGTGGAGCGGTTAAAAACGGAAAAAATAACGCCCCTCGATGTAAATGCTTTGTCCATCACGACGCCCGCTGACCCAAAGAATTGCAAAAAACGCTTTGACAGTTCTTATATAGGCAAGGGACGGGCCACCCGGTTACATCACCCAGTGGAACAGCCCCCTTCTGAAGTCACATGACATCATGTGACATCAGAAGGGGGCGGTGCCACCGGGTGACTTAACCTATTTTTTAACATTCTTCTATTGCAATTGCCGGCATTCTTTATCTTTTTTTTAACAGCATTCTTTATCTCTACATTCATCTGTCAGTGAGGAAGCCTGCTGACAGATGATGACCCATGGTTGTTAGAGACGTGGGCGGCCAGTGTTCTGTCGGATAGTGCCCGCTATCGAGAAGTGCCCGGGATTTACTGAGCATGCACCGTACGGAACAGAACAACAGCTGAGTTTATGATCAGCTGTTGTGTCGGCGAGACAGCGCCTGTGCACAATAGCCGACGGAAGAAATCTGCCCCATCATGTACTAATCCACCCCTCACCGACATGAACACGCCTCGTCTGTGCGAGGCACAATCTGAGATAAAAATGTCCTCCTTCAGCTATTGTGCGCAGGCACCGTATCTCCGACACAACAGCTGATCGTAAACTCAGCTGTTGTGCTGTTCCGTATAGGCACATGCATGGCACATGCGCCTATAATCTTGGGAACTTCTCGATAGTGGCCACTTCTCAATAGAACACCAGCTTCCCAACCCGCTGCTTAACAACCAGCTATTTCTTTGCACAGAATTCAAATCAGTTGATCGTTTTTTGACCAATCCGAATTTTAATCGTTCTGAAAAGTTGGAATTCGCTAGAAAATGAATAAATGAAACTAGTGGTACACTGAAATTTCAGCCGCCAAAACGTTACAGCCGTTAAAGGGTGTTTTCGGCATATGGCCAAAAGAAAAAAAGGTGACGATAATAGAACCAAAAATGGGGCGTGGCCTGCCCCATCGGGTGCCGCCCATTGCGGGGTGTCATCCTAGCTCCCTCCTCTTCTCGCAGAGGGACAATCTCCCTGTGTCAGGGAGCTGAATTGTCTGGGCGGCCATAGTAACAATGTCCCACCTCCTGTGATAGATGGCACACTAATTCAATGTGGGGATATTGAATCAGTGTGACATGATCACAGGAGGCGGGACGTTGTTACTGCGGCCAGGAAATTTAAATTAAGCTCCGTGACACAGCGGAAGATCGGCGCTCTGATCCGGACACTGATGAGGCTGCATCTGACAGGCACTGCCAGGCTGTATCTGACAGGCACTGGCAGGCTGCATCTGACAGGCACTGGCCAGGCTGCATCTGACAGGCACTGGCAAGGCTGCATATGACAGGCACTGGCAAGGCTGCATATGACAGGCACTGGCAAGGCTGCATCTGACAGGCACTGGCAGGGCTGCATCTGACAGGCATAGGCATGCTGCATCTGAAATGCACTGGTAGGCTGCATTTGATGGACACTGTTTCTGAAACCAAACTAAATGAATTCCATAACAAAACAAGATTAATATTATAACAGATCTATCCGAACCTAAACAAATTTTTCCACACTTAGCTGTGCATTGAAAGGGGGAAAACTTGCTGATCCTGAGATGGAGGGCAGGCATAATGGGTTTGCAAGAGCATCTGGGAGTTGTATGGACCCTAGATCTTGGGGTCTGATGTGATATTTCAATGCTGGTACTGGGCCTTTCATCCAGAGGTCTAGCGCCTTCGGTGTTTGCTAAATCATCATTGGTATATATGGCGCCTTATACTTTTAGGAGGGACCCTTTCCTCCTCTGATTCGGTTGTTGATCCACTGCTTTCGATAGGTTTGTACGTTGAATCAGGATACCTCATACTGAGGATTTGAAATGGCTCCTCACTAGTGTAAAACGTTTTGGACATGGCTGGCTCTGGTGACACGGGGACAGGTAGACTGCTGATGATGGCTGTAGGATGGGCACTCTGCTGATGGGAGGCTGTTTGATGGATACACTGCTAATGGGTGACTGTAGGACAGATACTCTGCTAATAGTGGCTGTGTAACAGGTACTTTGCTGATGGGCAGCAGTGTGATGGGTACACTGCTGATTATTTTCCTGTGCCTTCCTTTTATTTTTCTAGGCAAGATTCAAATTATAGGTGCTACACTAATGGAATTATTTGTCACATTGCTAATAAGTGGTATATACAGTATGTCATGCAAACCTCCCATGTAAAATTGGTAAAAAAATGTTTTTAACTGTTCTCCACTGGTAAGTCTCGTCCTTTTCTATATGCATTAACAATGACATTGTTCTTGTGCTTACATATTTGTACAGGGAATGATGATGTAGAAAATCAGAATCCATAGATCTGTGAAAAGCACCCATTGCTATACATCATGATAGATGGATCTGCCAGCTGGGGCTAATGTCTTGAAATATCACAGTGACAGCATGGGAGCAGGTTCCAATACTGGCAAGCTATGCTAGGCCAGTGTTTCTTCCAAGAAGTGTGTTCTATTAAGACCAACTGCCATTGACTTAGGGTAGGGGTAATGATCTGTTTCATGTCATTGTAATTGTTACATATTGCTCTTAAGCTTTATACTGTCTTAGGATTATATGGTGAATGAGGATGATGTTTCACCATGATCCCTAGAGAGAAAACAATCCATTTAATCCTTGCATTATTGTTTTCCTACGTTTCTTTTTTTTCTTCATACGTTTTGTTAATAAAAAAATTGGTGTATATAACGCTGACATGCAAAAGTACATCAAATAGCAGCCAGCACAACAGTAAATCAAGGGATATGTGAAAGGTAAAAATGTTTGCAGCGCTCAAAAATTCATGATGATAAAAATGTATATATATACAAACTAATATACACTGTGCAATGACCACAAACAAAAACAGTGAAAAGTGATGTGAAATTCACACCTAAACTAAAGTCCAGTCCTATTCCAGGCGAGAAAACTAATTGCACAAAAATGGCAGGCACATTCATAGTTTCATAGTTTCATAGTTAGTAAGGATGAATAAAGACACCAGTCCATCCAGTTCAACCTGAGCGAGTGTCTACAACTGTCCTTAACCCTGTACATTGCACACTCACATTGGTCCCTACCCTCAAGGAGCCCACAATCCAAGGTCCCCATTCATATACTAGGGCCAATTTTTGGACAGAAGCCAATTAACCTACCTGCATGTCTTTGGATTGTGGGAGGAAACCGGAGTACCCGGAGGAAACCCACGCAGGCACAGGGAGAATATGCAAACTCCAGCAGGTTGTGTCGTGGTTGGGATTCGAACCAGCGACCCTTCTTACTGCTAGGTGAGAGTGCTAACCACGACACCACTGTGCCGCCCTTCATATACACATACCCCCCCCCGACTGTGTAGAACTGGGTCGAGACCATTAACTCAATTGTTGATATATATTAGACAAGGTAATTATAGAAAGTTCGAAAGAATGTGGAGACCTTGGCTAGATGAGATGGGGTATCCCCTATAGGGGGAGGGTAGAGAACGAATCAAGATTTTCCTCCTTTTCCTTTTCTTCTTTCTTGTTTTTTCTTTTCCCTTCCTTTTTTATTTGTCTCTTATTGTTCTCCTCCTTTGACGATTTTGAAGGTCGCTTGCTCCGGTTCTTTTCTCTCTGATTCTTTTGAGTGCTTTTTACCCATTTCTCCATGCTTCTTGATGGTTTTGTAATCAATAAGAATGTATATATAGCTAAAGACTGGGTGGTAAGGGGGGGTGGGTGAGGGTTGGGATGGGGGGAGTGGGTAGGTAAAACAGTAACAGCACTATGCACTGTAAGCCATTATACAATATTTTATAATGCTGTATTTTTCGCTGTATTTTTTAATTTCCTCTTACCATTTGTGTAATAGCAATATGTAATAACAATATAATAAATAAATAAAAAGTATTTAAATAATAGAAAAAAAAGTCCATGTGCCATTATATAAAAAATGTTAAACCATAAATATAACAGTCCTTGAAAAAACGGTGAAAACAGATTATGTAACCAGAAGTGGAATTCCACGTGAAATCAGTAGTGAAGACACAGACAATAGAACCACCACTTGTTAGTGAGGAGGCTTACTGAGTGAGTAGCCAAACTTTTTAGGGACTTGTCAGGGACGAGCCCTGCTGATGTCATTGCGTTACCCACAAACATTATTTTCAAGCTCTTGATCCACTTTCTAAATGTGAGTGTTTCCATTTTTTTTTTAATAAATTTCTATGTTTATACGGATTCACACATGTGGAGTATTTTCTTTTTTGGTCATGCTATTTTGAACATTTGAGAGGATTTGGTCTAAAAAGTTGGCTGCTTCTGAGGACTGCTTCTTTGTGATATCTCTTGACGAATTGGACTGTCTTCCATCTTGATCTGGAGCCCAGACGTGGAGGTCCCATACTTTGGTGTTTACACCATATGCCTTGTTGACTCACTGAGCATATGCTCCTTTGAGTCCTATTACTTTGGTAAGCCTCCTCACTAACCGGTGGTGGTTCTATTGTCTGTGTCTTCACTTCAATACCGATGTCACATGGAATTCCACTTCTGGTTACATAATCTGTTTTCACCGTTTATCCAAGGACTGTTATATTTATGGTTTACAAATCTTTATATGATGGCACATGGACTTTAGTTTGGGTGTGAATTTCACATCACTTTTCACAGTTTTTTTTGTGGTCGATGCACAGTGTATATTAGTTTGTATATACAATATCTCACAAAAGTGAGTACACCTCTTACAGTTTTGTAAATATTTCATTATATCTTTTCATGTGACAACATTGAAGAAATTACACTTTGCTACAATGTAACGTAGTGAGTGTACAGCTTGTTTAACAGTGTAAATTTGCTGTCCCCTCAAAATAACTCAGCACACAGCCATTAATGTCTAAACCACTGGCAACAAAAGTGAGTACACCCCTAAGTTAAAATGTCCAAATTGGGCCCAAAGTGTCAATATTTTGTGTGGCCACCATTTATTTTTCAGCACTGCCATAACCCTCTTGGGCATGGAGTACACCAGAGCTTCACAGGTTGCCACTGGAGTCCTCTTTCGCTCCTCCATGATGACATCATAGAGCTGGTGGATGTTAGAGACCTTGCACTCTTTCACCTTCTGTTTGAGGATGCCCCACAAATGCTCAAAAAGGTTTAGGTCTGGAGACATGCTTGACCAGTCCATCACCTTTACCCTCAGCTTCTTTAGCAAGGCAGTGGTCGTCTTGGAGATGTATTTGGGGTCGTTATGTTGGAATACTGCCCTGTGGCCCAGTCATCGAAGAGAGGCGATCATGCTCTGCTTCAGTATGTCACAGTACATGTTGGCATTCATAGTCACAGATGGACACCAGTGGCTAAAGCGCCCTGAGGCGATTCAGTTTGCATAGGTAGCACTATACAAGTCATTCATTCATTCATAGTTACCTCAATGAACTGGAGCTCCCCAGTGCCGGCAGCACTCATGCAGTCCCAGACCATGACACTCCCACCACCATGCTTGACTGTAGGCAAGGCACACTTGTCTTTGTACTCCTCACCTGGTTGCCACCACACATGCTTGACACCATCTGAGCCAAATAATTTTTTCTTGGTCTCATCAGACCCCAGGACATTTTTCAGTAATGCATGTTCTTAGTCTGCTTGTCTTCAGCAAACTGTTTGTGGGATTTCTTGTGCATCATCTTTAGAAGAGGCTTCCTTCTGGGACGACATCCATGCAGACCAGTTTGATGCAGTTTGCAGTATATGGTCTGAGCACTGACAGGCTGATCCCCCGCCCCTTCCACCTCTGCAGCAACCTCTGAATATGATGCTGAGCATGTGCACTCAACTTCTTTTTTCAACCATGGCCAGGGTTGGACTGGGACAAGAATTTGGCCCTGGACTTCATCCAGACCGGCCCACTTTAATTTTAGTGTCCTCATCCGCACCCCCTTACATCAGAGTGTCTCCATCAGCACCCCCTTACATCAGAGTGTCTCCATCAGCACCCCCTTACATCAGAGTGTGCCCATCAGCACCCCCTTACATCACAGTGTCCCCATCAGCACCCCCTTCCATCACAGTGTCCCCATCAGCACCCCCTTCCATCAGAGTGTCTCCATCAGCAGACCCCTTCCATCAGAGTGTCTCCATCAGCAGCCCCCTTCCATCAGAGTGTCCCCGTCAGCAACCCCCTTCCATCAGAGTGGTCCCCATCAGCACCCCCTTACATCAGAGTGGTCCCCCTCTCCTCCCCCTCCCACGTGTACTCACAGTTCTGAAGGCAGCTTCTCGTTCCTCTCTCCAGTCATGTGATAAGTGATAAGGGGCGAGAGGAAGGAAAGTCTGCCAGCTGTCTATCTCCCCCTGCAGGCTGGAGGGAGAAGAAAGCCTAATCCTCCCTCCAGCAAGTGTCGGCAGCTGCTCCTTGGTGACAGGAGTGAAATCGCGATCACTCACTGCCAGTGAGGAGTGACTCCAGACTGCCCCTGGCCGACCAATTGAAGGCCAGTACATGCCTGACCATGGCGAGGCCTGTTCTGAGTGGAACCTGTCCTGTTGAACCACTGCATGGTCTTGGCCACCATGCTGCAGCTCAGTTTCAGGGTTTTGGCAATCTTCTTATAGCCTAGGCCATCTTTATGTAGAGAAACAATTATTTTTTTCAGATACTCAGAGAGTTCTTTGCCATGAGATGCCATGTTGAACTTCCAGTGACCAGTATGAGAGACTGAGAGCTATAATACCAAATTTAAAACACCTGCTCCCCATCCACACCTGAGACTTTGTAACACTAACGAGTCACATGACACTGGGGAGGGAAAGTGGCTAATTGGGCCCAATTTGGACATTTTCACTTAGGGGTGTACACACTTTTGTTGCCAGCAGTTTAGACATTAATGGCTGTGTGTTGAGTCATTTTGAGGGGACATCAAATGTACACTGTTATACAAGCTGTACAATCACTACTTTACATTGTAGCAAAGTGTAATTTCTTCAGTGTTGTCACATGAAAAGATATAATAAAATATTTACAAAAATGTGAGGGGTGTACTCACTTTTGTGACATATTGTATATGAATTTTTATCATCATGAATTTTTGAGCACTGTACAAAATTGAATGTTTTGTTAAGTGCAGTAGTACGTGACTGTTATTAAGTCAGAATGGGATTGATCATGTTGTCTTAGAACATTACATTTGTTCTGAATGCAAGCCAACAATTTAATCTGCCAGATAAAGAGAAACCGGAGAGTTATTTAGATTAGAAAGGGATTCAAATTAAATGTCAGATTAGAATATCAATTCAGCCGGGGGCAATTTATCTATGAAAAACACTGAGCTGTGGAATTTCTGTTATTCTACTATAAGCACATTCAACATTATTGTGGTTGGTGGAAATAGAAAACAATGTGTTTTGCTCGTTGTTTTGTTTAGGCATTATAAGCGTAGGCCTATAAGGAATTGTATGATAATTTAATTAACTTATTTTAAGCTGCACACATGAATAATGTGTGTTGCACAATTTGATAGTACATGTTTCCATAAGCTCAAGATTAGAAGCAAACAAACAAAAGCAGTTTGAAACATTTTCAAAAATATACAAATTATAAATTAAAAATATACAAATTATCTTTCCACAAATATATTTGAATATGGCTCAAAAACTGACATTTGGGGAACTTGTGGTGTTATACAAAAACTATTTTTAATATTATTATTATACAGGGTTTATATAGCGCCAACAGTTTGCACAGTGCTTTACAACATGGGGGCAGACAGTACACTTACAATACAATTCAATACAGGAGGAATAAAAAGGCCCTGCTCGTTAGAGCTTTCAAAATATAAAAGGGAGGGTCAAATGATACAAAAGGTAAAATCTGTGTTGGATGGGCTGATGGAGAATGTGGAAATACAGTTGTTAGGTGTAGACGGTATAGGCTTCTCTAAAGAGAAGAATTTTGAGGTATCGCCTAAAAGTTGACAGAGAAGGAGATAGCCAGACAAATTGAGACAGGGCAATCTATAGGATAGGAGAGGCTCCTGAAAAGTCCTGGAGGCAAGCATGGGAGGAGGTGACAAGGGCTAGAGAGCACGAGGTCTTGGGAGGAAGGAAGAGAATAATTTGGTTGGTATTTTGAGACAAAGTTAGTGATGTAGCTGGAGGCCAAGTTGTGAATGGCTTTGTAAGTTATTGTTTGTATTTTTAATTTAATTAGTTGGGTGAGTGGCAGCCAATGGAAGGATTGGCAGAGAGGGGTAGCAGACATTGAACGGTTAGTAAGGTAGATGAGCCTGGCAGCGGCATTCCTGATGGAATGAAGGGGGATAGCCTATGTAAGGGTAAGCCAATGAGAAGGGAGTTGCCGCAGTCAAGCCAAGAGATGACAAGATGAGTGAATTAGAAGCTTTGTGGAGTTATTGGTTAGGAAGGAGTGTATTTTGAAGAGGTTGTGGGGGTGGAGGAAGTAAGCTTTGGACAGTGATTGGATGTTGGGACGAAGGGAGACATAGTTACATAGTTAGTCTGGTTGAAAAAAAAAGACACAAGTCCATCTAGTTCAACCAACAAAAGGAAAAAAAAATCATACAATCCTAAATACACAATCCTATACCCACAGTTGATCCAGAGAAAGACAAAAAAAAACAGCAAAGCATGATCCAATTTGCTCCAGCAGGGGAAAAAAATCCTTCCTGATCCCTCAAAAGGCAATTGGATATTCCCTTAATCAACTTTACCTATAAATGAGAGTTCAGAGTCCAGGATTACACGTAGCACCTTGGCATGGGGGGACCAGTTGATGATTGTTCTATTGATCTTGACAGAGAAGTCAGTAGAAGGGGCACGTGGGGGAGAAAATATTATGAGCTTAGTTTTGGATAGAATGAGTTTGAGGAATTAATGTGATATCCAGAATGATACCCTGTTTCCCCGAAAATAAGGCCTAGCGTGATTGTCGGTGATGGCTGCAATATAAGCCCTACACCCCAAATAAGCCCTACCATGTTTCCCCGAAAATAAGCCCTACCCTGAAAACAAGACCTACAAGGACTTTAAATAGGGCTTATTTGGGGGGTAGGGCTTGTATTGCAGCCATCGCCGACAATCACGCTAGGTCTTATTTTCGGGGAAACAGGGTATGTCGGTCATTAAATTAGTGATGAAGTGAGTTGAGGGGTGGATAGATATATTTGGGTGTCGTCAATGTAGAAATGATATTAAAAGCCATGGGAGACTATCAGCTGACCCAGATTGAGAATAGGAGAGGTCCAAGAACAGAAACTTGGCCCTGGTAAACTATACATTTATGCTGCTGCTGTTTCACATCCATCTAAAGATGAATACTAACTGATTGCTTTCAATGTTGTTCTGGTAAACTATGCATCTATGCTGCTGCTTCTTCATGTCCACCTAAAACTGAATACTGACTAAGAAACGTGGCACTATACGTCAATTTAGGGGATTTCTTGTAAACAGGCCATCTCAGGAGATGTCAGAAAATAACCCACTAGTCCTAGGGCCAGAGAAAAAAATACAACCACACACAGAGGTCATATAGTGCTGGTGCCATTGACTTTAAAGTTGATTTTTGGCAACAAGGACTAGTGTACATGAGTGTTTAAGAATCAGTTGACTGCTTTCACAATCTAAAGATGATGATCTGTTGCCCCCTACGGTTAGCTGCTAATATCACAATATTACTGTATGTATAATTTTGTGTTAATACATCCTGTCTTAGGGAGTGCTTTGAAAACCCCAGAAGGTGGAAGTGAAGATAGAGAGACCCATATCAGAAGCAGAGACTGTTATTGCCACCCCACAGTTCTTGCTGGTGGAAAGCTCTGTTCCAGGCTGGTTGGACAACTGTTGCAGGATTCCCCCTGTGACTGCTGATCTTGTCTTCAGGTCACTGACACAAAAAAAGACCCTGCAACTGGACTTTGATGCAACATTCATCTGAAGGTATCTCTATTGATAATTATATATACCTGGGTATATGTGCACAATTCCACCAGGACTCCTGTCAGGCCCTTTTGCTGATAATACCTGTTGTTACATTGGATGCATGTACTGTTATTAATTGTTTCTTACATAAAACTTGTATTTTTTATATAATGGTTTGCATCTATATACTTATGGCCAATAGTAGTTATTCTGCTCCCGAAGATTACTGATTAAATTATATGTGAACCCTTTCCTTGTAAAACAACAAATTCACATATAAAGACAAAACATATTTTATATGTATATATATATATATATATATATATATATATATATATATATATACATTTTTGTAAATATTGTATTAAATCTTTTCATGTGACAACACTGAAGAAACAACACTTTGCTACAATGTAAAGTAGTGAGTGTACAGCTTGTATAACAGTGTAAATTTGCTGTCCCCTCAAAATAACTCAACACACAGCCATTAATGTCTAAACCACTGGCAACAGAAGTGAGTACAC
Source organism: Lithobates sylvaticus (assembly GCA_028564925.1). Lineage (NCBI taxonomy): Eukaryota > Metazoa > Chordata > Amphibia > Anura > Ranidae > Lithobates > Lithobates sylvaticus. The sequence goes on from CM053027.1 coordinate 510,777,233, forward strand.
TCCTAAGTGAAAATGTCCAAATTGGGCCCAATTAGCCATTTTCCCTCCCCGATGTCATGTGACGCATTAGAGTCCCCCGACCGGCGCATGCCGATGTATGTCGGCAGAATGGCATGGACAGGCATAAGGGCGTACAGGTACGTCCCTTTGAAATTGCTGCCGTGCCATCGTGTGCGCGCCGCTGGCAGAGCGCGCGTGCGCCGGTCGGGACCCTAGTGAGTCCAATTGCGGGTCCCGCGGACTTGATCGCCGCAGGGATACCTGCGATTGTCTCACGGGGAGGATGAACGGGGAGATGCCGATGTAAACAGCATATCCCCGTTCTCCCTAGCAACAGTGACACTGATCTCTGCTCCCTGTTATTCGGAGCAGAGATCAGTGATGTGCACAATACAGCCATGCCCCCCACAGCTATCAACACACCCTTAGGACACACTTAACCCCTACACTGCCACCTCCTGGTTAACCCCTTCACTGCCAGTGTCATTTACACAGGAATCCGTGCATTTGTATAGCATTGATTGCTGTATAAATGACAATGGTCCCAAAAATGTGTCAAAAATGTCTCATGTGTCCGCTATAATGTCGCAGTCACAATAAAAATCACTGCTCGCCGCCATTACTAGTAAAAAAAAAAAAATATTAATAGAAATGCCATAAAACTATCCCTTATCCCTTATTTTGTAAACGCTATAACTTTTGCGCAAACAAATCAATAATCGCTTATTGCGATTTTTTTTCCCAAAAATATGTAGAAGAATACGTATTGGGGATATTTATTATAGCAAAAGTAAAAAATAATGTGTTTTTTTCAAAATTGTCGCTCTTTTTTTGTTTATAGCACAAAAAATAAAAACCGCAGATGTGATCAAATACCACCAAAAGAAAGCTATATTTGTGGGAAAAAAAGGACGTCAATTTTGTTTGGGAGCCACGTCGCAGGTAGAGATGGGAACCGTCAAAAATTTGTTTTGTTTCATTCCGTTTCGTATAAAAAAAAAAAAATTCGTAATTCGTGTACGAATTCCGTTCGAATTCGTACGAAATACGGATTTCGTACGAATCGTTAAAACATTTCGAATCGTTACGAATCGTTAATAATCACTCGCGGCTAATGAATTGCCGGTTCCCGTAACACATAGGACAATTCAAATCCAACTACCAAATATCGAATTTCAACTAATATGAAAGAAATTATTATAGCGGATATAACAAATGATTCGAATGAATTTGAATGATTCGAATGACAAAGTGTCGTTTTTGCAGGAAAAAAAGCTATTTAAAATCACTCGCGGCTAATGAATTGTCGGCTCCCGTAACACAGTGAACTGTCATTCATTGAAAGTCATTGATAAAAAAAAAGCATGGGGGTCCCCCCAAATTCAATAACCAGGCCCTTCAGGTCTGCTATAGATATTAAGGGGAACCCCACTTCAAATTAAAAAAAAAATGACGTGGGGTTCCCCCTAAATATCCATACCAGACCCTTCAGAGAGCGCCCCCCTTCCTGAACTGTACCAGGCCACATGCCCTCAACATTGGGAGCGTGCTTTGGGGGTCTGTGACCCCCCAAAGCACCTTGTCCCCATGTTGATGAGGACAAGGGCCTCATCCCCACAACCCTGGCCATTGGTTGTGGGGGTCTGCGGGCAGGGGGCTTATCGGAATCTGGAAGCCCCCTTTAACAAGGGGACCCCCAGATCCCAGCCCCCCCCCTGTGTGAAATGGTAAGGGGGTACAAAAGCACCCCTACCATTTCACCAAAAAAGTGACAAAATTGTAAAAATGACAGGAGATGGTCTTTGACAATTCCTTTATTAAAATCTTCTTTCTTCTGGTCTTCCTTCTTCCTTTCTTCATCCTTCGGTTTCTTCATCTTCTCCTTCCGGCATCTTCTTCCATCTTCTTCCATCTTCTTCTTCCTCTGATCCGCTTCTTCTTGCTCTGGTCTTCTCGTCCTTCTCAGCCGGCATCTTCTTCCATGGCGTCGGCGTCTGTTCTTCTGTGTCGGGCCGCTCCTCGCAATGGGAGGCTGCCGCTGTGTGAGGCTTCGCTGCGTCTGGCAGGTCTTTTATAACGGAGGACACCTGGTGACCCGCCCCCCTCTGACATCATGGGGGAAAGCCATAGGGAAGTCCCCATGACGTCCCCGTGCGTCAGAGGGGGGTGGGGTTACCAGGTGCCCTCCGTTATAAAAGACCTGTCAGACGCAGCGAAGCCTCACACAGCGGGAGCCTCCCATTGCGAGGAGCGGCCCGACACAGAAGAACACACGCCGACGCCATGGAAGAAGATGCCGGACAAGAAGAATGAGAAGACCAGAGCAAGAAGAAGCGGATCGGAGGAAGAAGAAGATGGAAGAAGATGCTGGAAGGAGAAGATGAAGAAACCGAAGGATGAAGAAAGGAAGAAGGAAGAAGACCAGAAGAAAGAAGATTTTAATAAAGGAATTGTCAAAGACCGTCTCCTGTAATTATTAAAATTTGTGTCACTTTTTTGGTGAAATGGTAGGGGTCATTTTGTACCCCTTACCATTTCACACAGGGGGGGGCCGGGATCTGGGGGTCCCCTTGTTAAAGGGGGCTTCCAGATTCCGATAAGCCCCCCGCCCGCAGACCCCCACAACCAATGGCCAGGGTTGTGGGGATGAGGCCCTTGTCCTCATCAACATGGGGACAAGGTGCTTTGGGGGGGACCCAAAGCACCCTCCCAATGTTAAGTGCATGTGGCCTGGTACGGTTCAGGAGGGGGGGGCGCTCTTTTAAATAGCTTTTTTTTCCTGCAAAAATTACACTTTGTCATTCGAATCATTCAAATTCATTTGAATCATTCGTTATATCCGCTATAATAATTTCTTTCGTATTAGTTGAAATTCTATATTTGGTAGTTGAATTCGAATAATTTGGAGCCGAAATTCGTAAACGTAATTTTTCCTGCAAAAATTACACTTTGTCATTCGAATCATTCGTTATATCCGCTATAATAATTTCTTTCGTATTAGTTGAAATTCGATATTTGGTAGTTGGATTTGAATAATTCGGAGCCGAAATTCGTAAACAGAACTTCGTATTCCATACAGAATTCGTATTCGAAAAAATTTGTGCTACGGATTCGTACGAATTTCGAATTCGTACGAAACGAATCGCACATGTCTAGTCGCAGGACCGCGCAATTGTTAGTTAAAGCAACGCAGTGCCGAATCGCAAAAAGTGTCTGGTCTTAAGCCAGCAAAATGGTCCGGTCTGAAGTGGTTAATGAACGTTTTTCCTGACTCCAGTAGGTTACAGTGTCGTGGAAAACGTTGTTTTGAGTCTTCTGTTGGTCAAGAGAGGAGCGTTGTCAGCTTCCACATCCCATCAGCAGTGTCTGCATCACATGGTGGATGATTACCTCAGGGCCAAAACAGAGATGGAGTGCTTTCCAGCGGACAATCCACTGACTTACTTGGTCATGAGAATAGACCACTGGCCAGAACTTTCCCTGTATGCTATTGAGTTGTTGGGCTGCCCTGCATCCAGCGTGCTTTCAGTGCTGCAGGAGGTTTACTGATTTACTGATCATAGAACGCGTCTGTCCACAGACTCCGTGGACTGTTCGACTTTTATAAAAATGAATCAGTCCTGGATTACCAGCTATGAAGCCCCTGATGCCGATGTCACTGATTAAGTCTTTTTGGGATGTGGAATCTCTGCAGGACTTTGAGGCTGCTTACCTTTTGAGGGTGTTCAATCATTTCATCTGGAAGAATGTTTTTGGTATAGGTTTCATGCCTACAAATTAACACCCAAAGACCAATTCTTCAGCACCTGTTTGACATGTGCATATCATTGCAATTTTTTACAGCAGGGCCAATTCTTATTTTCATCAAGAGTACATCTATAGGGTTACGGTGGGAAGGTGCCACTGACACCCAAAGACACCCAAAGACCAATTTTTCTGCACCTGTTTGACAGGTGCATATCATTGAAATTTTTTACAGCAAGGCCAATTCTTGCTTTCATCAAGATTACCTCTATAGGGTTATGGTAGGTAGGCACCACCGACACCTGAAGACCAATTTTTATGCACCCGTTACTTCTATCCAAAGTCAAAGTGACACCAGAATGTCTCCAAAAAATCTCGAATCTTGTTCCCAGTGCACTACATTGTGGCCTCATCATACACACTAGCTGTTGCTGAGCAAAATAAAGGGAAAATTAAATTTTTTTGGGCTTTATAAATGCAATTATTGCTGCAGCAGATTCTAGACATGGTACAGATCTGTCACTTTACAGGTAGACTAAGGGGATCTCCCAGGCACTATATTGGAAGGAATTTTGAATTGTTATGCTTTGACTTTTAAAAATAAAAAAATCACTGCTCATTTAAAAATGACGTTTTTCACAAACTTTTTTTTTTTGATTGATACATGTCCCCCAGGGCAGGACCTGGACCCCTATAACCATTGTATGTCCAATTACTTGCATATAAGCCTTCAAAATGGCACTTTTGATTTTTGACGTTTGTTATTCGGATCCAAACTTTTGCAGTGTTCGAAAGTTCTGGTGCTTTCGGCCCATCCCTAGTTACGGATAATGTGATCCTTAGTCACCCAGAGGACTCAGAATCGAATGCCTCTGCAAACTTACTCTGCATGGCCTCCCTGATTCTGCAAATCCTGCGAACGGACCCTAGGATTTGTGGTATTAAGGAGAGGGATCATTACTGGCTGGCAACCGTTCTTGATCCACGTTACAAGGGTAAGGTTGCAGAACTCATCCTGCCTCCAATGATACATGTCCCCTAGGACAGGACCTGGGTCCCCAAACACTTTTTATGGCAATAACTTGCATATATGCCTTTCAAATTAGAACTTTTAATTTGTCTCATTCGTGTCCCATAGACTTTAATGGTTTTTACATGTTCGCACAAATTAGTTTTTTTGCAAGTTCTGGTGCGAACCGAACGGGGGGGGGGGGGATGTTTGGCTCATCCCTACCAAATGGAGATGTTATACTGCTGTATGTGCTTGACAGTGTTGGTCATCTTACTTTAAAAAAGTAATTTGTTACGTTACAAATTACTTTTCCCAAAAAGTAATTGAGTTAGTAACTCAGTTACTGCATTGGAAAAGTAATTAGTTACTCAGCAAAGTAACTGTGACTTTTTTTTTTTAAATATTCTATACGTGTAACTAAGGGACGGGTCTAGTATTACTGTAACCAAGGGGCGCATTTATTATTATTGTTATATATCGTGTAACCAAGGGGCTGCTCTATTATTACTCTAACCAAGGGGAGATCTGTTATAGCGTGTAAGCAAGGGGGGGTCTATTATTATTATATCGTGTAAGGGGCTGATGGCTACAGAAGAGGGCGAATGTTAAATTAATGGGCAGAGCTCGATATATAACAATAATAATAAATGCGCCCCTTGGTTACAGTACTAGACCCGCCCCTTAGTTACACGATAGACGCCCCTTGCAGAGTAGCACGAGCATCGGGAGCGTGCGGCATCGCCTCGTACAATTACATGTTAACTGCGCCTGCGCGGTGTAGAGTTCAGAGCTGTTTAGGTTCGGCAATTTTCGGGAAGCTCCGTAGTCCTTCGTACTGCGCAAGCCCTGCGCCTGCGCAGTACAGGGGGTCCTTATCCGGCGGGGGAACTTTTTCGGCAGGACACCGGAATTACACTATTGCCATCTAGTGGCGGTAGATGTAATTGGGGTAACTAAGCCAAAGTAATGGTAACTGAGTTACCATGAGGGGAAAAGTAATTAGTTAGATTACTAGTTACCCTCTAAAGTAACTGAGTTTATTTTAACTCAGTTACTTACATCACTGGTGCTTGAACTACCCAGGAGGCTCTGATTGGAGTCATCAGGGAGTCAAGCACACAAACATAGTCCCACACTAATTGATGTACAAGGGGGAGGTTCAGGTGTTGGAAAAGACCCTATTGGTACTGTAGATTGTTTGGGCTTTATTTCAGCAGTCAGCCATGGCACTTGCCACTCCAGCACGGAGGGCCATTTCTTCACAGCGCATTCGCCAATGAAATCGGTGCACGTGTATATGGTAAATAGTATATCCTAAAACGTGCAGGTTTATATTTACAGTACCTACAGATAAGCTGTATTATAGGCTTACTTTTAGGTACAAGTGGTGTAACTAGGATTTACAACCACTTTAAGTGGTTAAATATTTTAAGAAGAAATATGAAAGTTCCTTTTAAGTAAAATTTTGAGGATCTCTTTGCTTCCTCTAACATTACTATAAGAATTAAAATGTAAATTGAAGGAAAGAAAACTCCCATTTGTTGTCTGCTCACCCTCTCATTTTTTCGATAATGTGTTACCTGCTGTGATGCAAATGACATTGTGTGGCTGTAGGTGAAATGGAAAAAGGAAAAATCCTATGTGTTTATCAAAGTTTTCCAGCTGCCAGGGCCTGCACTGCTTCAAAGGTCTCAGCATTATGCAATCTGAACAAGCTGCCTCCTCTTCTCCACTCAGCCAGTTCAGTAATGTTCTGTAGTTAAAGGGCCACATAAATTAAAAGTTAGCTTGTGGAAAACAGTTTTTAATAGCAATCATGTATAAATATGTGCACACTTTGTTACATTGCTAGTACTGAATTTATTTTGAATTTATACGGAGTTCCACCCATAAAATTAACTTTACAGTAATAAACATTATAATCCTTCAGCAACAATAATAGGATTTTTTTTTTTTTTTAAATGATTGAATGATTTTTTTTTTTTACTCACCCCTTCTTCACTGTTGCTATGGGGTCTCCTGCTTTATGCCTCTTCAGCAGTGATTTACGTAATTTATCTTGGTGCCTGTTCTTGCTAGGGATCCTGAGAGATGTGTGTCGTTCTTTCCCAGGAGTCAGTGGGCAGTGCCGAGGGCTTTCATTGATGCGATGTACAGTATGCTTACTGTGTATGCGGTTGTGCATGCTGGTTATTCAGCAGCACCATAACCCTGGAAGTTTATGCTTGTGGGTTTCACCTGCCCACAAGCAAGATGGGAATGCCCGAGAAGGGGGAATATAAGCTATGTTTTTTAATAAAATACTAACAAAATTTGAGCGCCACAGAATGCCCCATAATGCACTGCGAGATCGCAGTGCATTGCTGTATGATGATTGGCCAAAGCATGCACCTGACCTGCATGCTTTGGTCAATCGCAGCGCGCTCAGCTGAGAGAGCCATAATTGGCCAAAGCAGGGTGCCTTTGGCCAATCATGGCTCAGGGGGACTAAGTCCATGCCCCACACTATATAAGGCTGCTTACATAGCAGCTGTGTGTAGTGTTGTTGGTGTGGACAGAGAGTTAGCGTGAGTTAGATTAAGCAGGCAGGTTATTCAGTTAGTGGCAGTGTATTTGATATATATATATATATATATATACAGTCAGTCTAGTGTATGTGTGTGTATATATATATATATATATATATTCTGCATTTAGCATAGACTATATATTCAGTGTTTACTCAATATTCAGTCAGTGCAGGCAGTGTATTACTCCCTGACCAATTTTCTTCTCGTCTTTTCATCAATTTTGGACAGACGTGTTGGTAATGTCACTGTTGTGCCATATTTTCACCACTTGATGATGACTGTCTTCACTGTGTTCCATGGTATATCTAATGCTTTGTAAATTCTTTTGTACCCCTCTCCTGACTGATACCTTTTAACAATGAAGTCCCCCTGATGCTTTGGAGGTTCTCTGTGGACCATGGCTTTTGCTGTAGGATGCAACTAAGAAAATGTCAGGAAAGACATACTAGAACAGCTGAACTTTATTTAGGGTTAATCAGAGGCACTTTAAATGATGGCAGGTGTGGTGTGTACTGACTCCTATTTAACACGAGTTTGAATGTGATTGCTTAATTCAACAAAAGGTACCCCATTTATAGGCTAGGGGATAATGCTCTGCTTCATGACTGGTGTAAGGCTGATGTGATAGATGCCCTGCCAACCACCCCTTAGTACCCCTCTACTTAATCTTAATTTACTAATGAAACACATAACACCATCTGGATTAAATGGCCAACAATGGCCCCTTTATTAATTCCAAATCTAGCACTGACCCCCCCCCCCCCCCCGAAGGAACTGCTGGTTTAATTGGGCTTACAGTTATCTTCTTCATCTCGTCTTCATCTAGGGGTTCCCGTGGTAGATGGCCCAAAGAAATGTAGAAACTGACACTTTATATTCCTTTTTGGGTTATTTATTCAAAAAGATAAAACAGTCTCTTATAAGTAGGGTAGATGGTTAGGGTGAAAGGTCAGGTGCTTTGAAACTGAAAAGATAGAAAATCTCTCACTATAGAAATTCAGAGAATTATCGTTTCACAGCTGGATTCCCACAACCACCGGATAGACCTTCTCTCACTAGGCCTAGCAGCCGGTAGCGCGTTAGGTAAAGCAAAGTCTCTGCCACAGACTTGGTTGTAGAACACTTGAGCAAAAGTCTCTGCCACAGACTTGGTTGAAGAACTGAGGGACTTAGACAAATTTAGAGAGCTATCATATGGTACAAGTATCTTGCAGCCAGTCCGGCGATACCGTATGAGTGTAGATACATTTAGTGTCCTTCAACTGAGCCTCCAGGCTCCTTCTGAGCAACCAGCCTTGTGCATGGCCCTCTCCCAAGGATTCCTCCCCTGGATGCTTCTCCAGTTGCTGGGCCTCTCCTTAGACGAGAGGGCAACGGACCACTTTTGGATGATTAGGCCCTGATATCCATTCAGGCCTGTCCCTGCAGTTGCTTCGCCTCGGGCTATCCAGCCCGAGACTCGGTATTGCATGGATCCGCACCCCAGGCCAGGAGGGCCATGGGGGCTGGTCAAGAGGACCAGGACCAAACAGACAGAAAATACTTTCTGGACTGGACCGGAACCAACAAAACACGCGATCTCAGTATCTTAAATACCTTCTCCCAGAATTCACAGCAGGATGACACTCCCACTGGGCTGGATCAGAGAGAAAGAAAGGTATCCAATACACCCAGCCAAACTGCATTGTCAAACTTGCTGGCGATGACAGCGACACCTACGCCCAAGGAGAACTCAGTACAATTCCAGCTAGACTGATACTGAGACCATAATTTGGTATACTTAGCCCTAAAACCCAACTGTGGTTTTAGGAACATTAACTTTAAAAACACATAGCGTGTGCTCGTCAAGAGCCAGCGCTACACAAACAGCCAAAATTGTATAAAAATAACTTCTTATTTTAATATATATATATATGTAAATAAAAATAAATATATAACATATATTTATAACCCAAACATTTTAACTGACTGCAACGTCTGAGGTTCCTGAAAGATAGTACTACTATCTCATCGGCTGACCACCACCACCACAGCATCCTGGCCCATAGCTGTGATCCTACCAGCTGAGGGACAAATGATTACCACCTTTTTGCACCATTCAGCTCGATGACCGATAGCCCATTTTCCAGATAGGGAAGGTACCCATACCGAGATAGGCCCCAACCCGTACCACACCATATATTATATATATATCCACATATATATATATATATATATATATATATATATATATATATATATATATATATATATACCATCCACAATTCTGACCTTCAAGAACCAGAGACCCTTGTCACCAGTACCTGAAAGAACAAAACACAAACGAAAAACACAAACACTCATACAAGCTGCCTATAGGGAGGGAGGGAGGGAAATCACTAAGCTTGTGTGTTGCCTCTTCCTCGATTTCCACCCGAATAGCCGGCTCCACCCCTGCCCCTCCTTACTAAACACAGAAATGAACTACTAGCACCATCATTTGCTCCCAGCTATCCCAACCAACTTCCTACACCAAGACTTCCTGGTGCATCCATCCAGCTTCCCCCCAGTCATGCGGCCTCTGCACTAAGGTTCCTCTTGCTCTGGGGCTGGTCTGTATGTTACAGTACATGTTGGCATTCATGGTTCCCTCAATGAACTGTAGCTCCTCAGTGCCAGCAGCACTCATGAAGCCCCAGACCATGACACTCCCACCACTATGCTTGACTGTAGGCAAGACACACTCGTCTTTGTACTCCTCACACACGCTTGACACCATCTGAACCAACTAAGTTTATCTTGGTCTCATCAGACCACAGGACATTGTTCCAGTAATCCATGTCCTAAGTCTGCTTGTCTTCGGCAAACTGTCTGCAGGCTTTCTTGTTCATCATCTTTAGAAGAGGCTTCCTTCTGGGATGACAGCCATGCAGACCAATTTGATGCAGTGTGCTGTGTATGGTCTGAGCACTGAAAGGCTGACCCCCACCCTTTCAACCTCTGAAGCAATGCTGGCAGCAATCATACCTCTATTTCCCAAAGACAACCTCTGGATATGACGCTGAGCATGTTCACTCAACTTCTTTGGTCGACCATGACGAGGCCTGTTCTGAGTTTAACCTGTCCTGTTAAACCACTGTATGGTCTTGGCCACCATACTGCAGCTCAGTTTCAGGGTCTAGGCCATCTTTATGTAGCGCAACAATTCTTTTTTTTCAGATTCTCAGAGAGTTCTTTCCATGAGGTGCCATGTTGAACTTCTAGTGAGAGTGTTAGAGTGATAACACCAAATTTAACACACCTGCTCCCCATTCACACCTGAGACCTTAACACTAACGGTCACATGACAGCGGGGTGGGTAGATGGCTAATTGGGAACAATTTGGACATTTTTACTTTGGGGTGTACTCACTTTTGTTGCCAGCAGTTTAGGCATTAATGGCTGTGTGTTGAGTTATTTTGAGGGGACAGCACATTTAGACTGTTATACAAGTTGTACACTCATTACATTGTAACAAAGTGTAATTTCTTCAGTCTTGTCATATGAAAAGATATAATAAAATATTTACAAAAATGTGAGGGGTGTACTTACTTTTGTGAGATACTGTATCATAACTGTTTTGATGCAGACAGGTAAAATTACGGTCCAGTTTTTAACATGAAATCTCATTAGCCATGCATGTATATACAGTACCTATGCCTAAATATTATTAGTAGCTTTTCTCAGAAATGGTCTCATGGTCCTTTAAATATAAAATGTAAAAATTAAGGACAGCTATTCTCATGCCCTGTGCATTATGAAGTTTGATCTCACATTGGCTCTTTTATTCCAGGCTTTGCTACCGCTGAGATATGGTAATAGCTGCAAAGCCATCTGTTTTCCTTTGTGATCAAAGCTTACCTGTCCTAAAACAATAGAAGCTTTTCAATAACAGGGGGTGGACTTACATCACAAACTTATTATAGCAGATGAAACGTGTTATTTGGCACCATCTCTTAAAAAAAAGTGGCATTCAGAAAAAGCAGGTAGAGAATAATGGATTATCAGGATGGATAATTATGTAGCTGAATACTGAAAGTCTCTTCAACCACTTAGTTATTTATCCAGATTTCCTATGATGATACACACATCTGCGTCCAACTTTAAAACAAGCTGAGGACTGTCAGGTGAGATCAGTTGAAGTGGCCCTATTAATCACAGAATAAATGATTTAAAGGGTTGGTACATGTGATTAATGAGTAATTTGGAGGAATTTGCATTCTAAGTTCATTGCAGTAAAGCTTAAAGCAATACTAAATCCCAAAACAAAAATGTAATATATTGCACATTACCAGTTCTTAAATATTGTGGCCGCATTCATTTATTTTTTAGGATTTATTTAAGGATTTTTTTATTTTTATTTTCACCTGGTGATTAAGCCAGTAAGTATGTCAGGGCCGCCGAAAGGGGAGAACATCTGTCTGCCTGTAGGGGGCCAGGGCACACAGTGGGATCCAAACAGCAGGGGGAATCGGTGAGGCGGGGAGGGGCAATTACAGAAGGATGCCCTGTGTGCCTCTCTGCAGCAGCTGAAAGCCTGTTTCCCTCCCTCCCACCAGCTTTCAGCTGCTGCAGGGAGAGAAACAGGGCATTGCTCCTGTAATTGCTTCCTCCACACTGATCCCCCTGTTCTACTTGCTTCTAAATTCCCCCTGTGTGCCTCCCTGTCAGTGTGCCACCCCCCCGTCCATTCCCCTAGCACTGCCAGCCTCCCTGTCCTGCCGGCTACCCCAGATAAAGGGCAGGTGTCAGAATGAAGAGCGGCGGGTGGGGCCAGTAAATATGTAATTTACTGGCCCCTTACTTTTTTGAATGGGCAAAGTGAGTGATCATAACTGATCACTCCTGTGTCCATTGATAACTGAGCATAGTAAGCTTTGTTTACTATGCTTCCGTTTATGAATAAACAGGAGTCTTGTTTATTCATCTGCAGTGCAGCTGAGGCTACAGAGACAGTAATTGAAGAATCTGTGTCCTCAATTCCTTTCTCTGTCTCGAAAGTGAGATGTCAGGGGTCTGTTTAGACCCCTAATACCTCACCAAAGGCCCCCACCCAAACAGCATTGTAAAAAAATAAAAAAATAAATAAAAACATTTAAAACTATTTAAAAAAAAATTATAAAAAATAATTTTTAGAAAATGTAAAAACAAAAAATTAAATTGTAAAAAAAATATTTTAAAGAGATGTAAAAAAAAAAAATGTAAGGGCTAATTTCACAGGGGTTCTCTGGCCCATAAGCTGTTTGTTTGTGCAGTGGGAGCTGTCTTTTACTCTATGAGGATGCAGTGGCTGTATGAACACCTAATTTGATAAGTATGCAGGTGTGTGTGGTCCCAAATGCATACTGTCAATATTTGAGGCTGTACACCAGCACTCAACTCCTGTTCATACAGCCGCTGCATCCTCATAGAGTAACATAGGCTGCCTGCACACAGCAATAGCCACATTTATAAAAAAATAAAAAAATAAATATTGATTCACACTGTACAGGCCACAGCATCCATGTGAATGAGCCTAATTTACTTACAGGCCTTTTTATTAACTCAATACAGTTTTATCTTTTACGTTTACCAGGAATGTTGTTAGTTGTGTTATGTTTGTGTTCACTAATAACGATTATAGCTTATTTTTAAGGAAAATATAATTGTGATATGTTCGGATGAAGCACTGTCAGGTGATTTCTAATAGCAGCCCTGAAGTCTGTTATTTTTCAACTTACTTTAAAGGGTTAGTTTATCTCTTTATAAAAATGTAAAGGTGAGCTAACACTGGAGCTAACACTGGACACCCTCTCCACCTCCTGGTCCACGCTGTACTTACCCCAGAGGTTGTCAAGCTGCCAGCTCCCCTGTAGCTGCTCCAGCGGCCTGGGGATTTAAATTCTGTGCTCTTTATCTCTTCTCCATTTGAGCTTTCAGGATGAACCAGATAGATTCTGATTGGTTAGCACCTTCACATTTCCATTTTTTTTTCTGTAAAGGCAAACTAAAACTTTAACAGACCAAACTTTACAACAAAAATGACAGAGGGTTTAGACAAACCATTTAAAGCTGAACTTTGGGCACAAACACTTTCATATAAGTATATTCCTGCATAGCCACAAAGAATATAAATCCATTTTGGGTCCATTCGCACAGGCATCATCAGTTCAGTCATGTTTATTGCTAAGAAAAAAACTGATAGATACAATTCAGGTTATATGAGTTTACGTCGGTTTTCATATCTATCTTCAGTTCAGTTCAGTTTATTTCAGTTTACATCAGTTTTTCCATCTGTTTTTTTTTTGTTGTTTTTTTTTTTTAGTTATTGCGGAAACCGATCATAGGTGACAAAAGTACAGTTCTGTGCAAATATTTTAGACAGGTGTGAAGAAATGCTGTAAAGTAAGAAAGCTTTCAAAAATATATATTTTAATTGTTTATTTTTATCAATTTACCAAATGGAAAATTAGCAAACAGAAGAAAAAGCAAATCAATATTTGGCGTGACCTCCCTTTGGCTTCAAACCAGCATAAATTCTAATGCGGGGCACACACAAGAAGTTTTATTTTTTTTTCGTTTAACAAAGCAGGCTGAAGAAAAATACTAAACTATACTACGCATGCTCAGAAACGAAAGAATACATACAAAATTATTCAACATGTTACGTCACTTCTGACGTTGTATTCTGTCAAACGAAAATTCTCGTATTGTTAGTAACCTCTTCACTTTCGACATGAGACTAGCATGCCACAAAAATCAGACTTTCTGTTGTCCAAAAATCAAAGCGTGTGTACGAGGCTTTACACAAGCGTTGTTAGTGTGGCTATCTCTCCTGCTGTGCTATTGAGTTCTGACACGGGTAACCCCCCCCCTCCCCCCTGCCAGAACCCACTGATCAGTGCTGGCAGCAATTGGCTGATCGGCTGCTGATCGAATGCTGGGTTTCCAGCAAGACTGTGCAATAGAAACCAATTGTGAGACCAGCTTCTGTCGGACAGACAGCTCTACACACTATCCGAATGTCGGCCAGTTCCTGCTGAACCGACTGATATTCGAATCGTGTGTACCCAGCTTTAAAATTACACACTTTGTACACTTGCACAAATTCAATGATTTTGTAGAATTAGGCCCCTTTCACACGTGCGGACCGTATGTCCGTTTTTTATCCATCTGTTTTTGGATGAAAAACGGACATACATGCACCCCTATGGGATAGCGGGTGTCAGCGGATGAGCATCCGCTGACACCCGTTATCGTCCGCCTCCGCTATTGTCCGATTCTGTAGATGGAGGAAAACCCTATTTTTCCATCCGTCTGCAGAGCGGATCGGATGAACACGGACAGACGGTCCGTGTTCATCCGATCCCCCATAGAGGAGAGCGGAGATCTGACAGGGCGATCCCTGCACAGTGTGCAGGGACCGCCCTGTCATCCGCCGGCTCAGCGGGGATCAGCTGAGCGATCCCCGCTGAGCGGCGGATCTTCACGGGGCGGATCAATACGGATCCGTCCCGTGTGAAAGGGGCCTTAGAATCAGATGTATTATTAACCAATTTTTACAAGCAGGTGCTACTGATCACCGATTTTATATGCAGGTTAAAACACAGTCATTAACTGAAACAGAAACAGCTGGTAGGATGCTTAACCACTTGCTTACTGGGCATTTAAACCCCCCTCCTTTGAAAACCAATTTTCAGCTTTCAGCGCTGTCGCACTTTGAATGACAATTGCAATGTCATACAACACTGTACCCAAATGAAATTTTTATAATTTTTCCCCCCCAAATAGAGCTTTCTTTTGGTGGTATTTGATCACCTCTGCGATTTTTATTTTTATTTTTTTTTAAAAGACCGAATTAAAAAAAAAAAAATTTTTTTTTTTTATTTTGTTGTAAAAATATAAAATGGGTATTTTTTGTCTGTCATTGATGTACGCTGATGAGGCAGTGATGGGCACTGATGGGTGGCAGTGATGGTCACTGATGGGTTACACTGATAGGCAGCACTTTTAGGTGGCACTGATTGGCAGCACTGGTGGGCATTGATAGGTGGCACTGGTGGGCATTGACAGGTGGCACTTATGGGCATTGAAAGGTGGGAATTATGGACATTGCAAGGTGGCATTTATGGGCATTACAAGGTGGCACTTATGGCATTGCAAGGTGGCACTTGTGGGGATTGCAAGGTGGGACCAATGTCCCTTTAAGATAAGCCGGTGATCGGCTTTTTGTTTTTTCTCCGCTGTCAGTGCGAGGAGAAAAAAAAAACGATCACCGAGCTTTTGTTTTTATCATGTGATCAGCTGTCATTGGCTGACAGCTGATCACATGGTAAGGGGCCGGGACCCGCCCCTTACTCGGATCGCAGATCACCCCAGTCTCAGTGACTCGTGATCACAGCGCGCCCCGCGCGCCCTACAGGGCACGCGCAGGGAGCGTGCACAGGGGAGGCCATCATATGACGGCCTCCCCGGAATTGAGATCCGCGATGTGGCCGTCATTCAGCCATAGCGCGGATGGCAAGTGGTTATAGTGGAGTTCCAGCCGTTTCTATGTTTATTTAAAATCAGCAGCTACAAAAAGTGTATCTGCTGACTTTTAATAAACACACACTCACCTGTCCCATGGTCCAGCGATGCAGCCGCCCCGAAGCCTCAATTCTCTCCCCTGCCTCTCCTGGCACCAACATCACTAGTGTGGGCACCCAGCTGTATGGCTTCACAGCCTGGTGCGCACTGAGCATGTGCGAGTCACACTGCGCGTCCTGAATGGCTGGGCAATCTTTTGGGACCTGTGACATGTCCCAGAAGATTGCAGGGAGGGGGAGAGGAGAGCCCCCCCCCCCAAAAAAAAAAATGACATGTCAAATGTGGCATGTCAGGGGTTCAGGAGTTCTTAAAGAGGAAGCAAACCCCATTCATTAAATTTGAGCTGGGCACATATATCTGCAGTGTTTTCTTATCTCTCTTCAAAGCCCTAAGTCCTGTGGCTTTTTCCTGCCCCGTTCTTCTGTTTTCAGCATAACTTCTGACAAGTTCTCCATCAACTGAAATAAAACCAGGCTGAATTTTGTGTCATGTTGGCTGCTATGAATAGATTAGCAGAGAGCTGGTCTATTCACAGCACAGCTCTGCAAGTATCTGCCTATGTGGAGAGGGGGTGTGTGTCTTTCCTCCAATCAGCTGTCTCACAGTGTATGGCAAGAATCCACACACACAGGTGGATCAGGAAGAGAAAATTCTAACACGATGTGCACTTTCTAAACAGTATACAGAGTTGAAGACAGCAGATATACATGTAAAAATTAAGTAGGAGGATATGTTTCATCTCTATGTATCATTTGAGGCTGTTCACCTCACTGGGTATAAGAGAGGGTTTACAACCACTTTAAAACTTGGTGAGGGACTGCCAAATTCCATACCTCCCAACTTTCTGAAATGAAAATAAGTGACACCTATTAGCAAAAGTATGTAGACATAGGACACACACCCTGTCACGCCCACTTAAAGGAGAATTGTAAAAAAAAAACAAGTGCTTTTTAGCACTACTAGTCCTTTATATTGGATTTTGGGATTTACAAATGCAGCAATTTAGAAATTGGATGAAAGGTTTAGCACTGGGGAACACTTTTTGAAAGATAAATAGTGCATTTTATATACAATATATGGATCAGACCAAAATGAGGGACAAATGAGGAGGAATGAGGGACAGAGGGACATTGTTTCAAATCAGGGACGGTCCCTCAAAATCAGGGACAGTTGGGAGCTATGAAATTCTGCTACCAAGATGAGGTTATGGAAGACTTTCATGTCACAGGTCATACACAGCAACATGACACAAGGTAGTTATACTGCAACAGCAAGGTCTCTCCCAGGCAAAGATGTCAAAGCAGACTAGGGCTTTAAGATGTGCTGTTCAAGCTCTTTTGAAGAAGAAAAAAGAAACAAGCAAAGTTGAGGACCAAAGACGCAGTGGTCAGCCAAGGAAACTTAATGCAGCAGATAAAAGACACAGGTACACCCATCTACTGTCCGGAGAAGTCTGTCCAGAAGTGGTCTTCATGGAAGAATCGTGGCCAAAAATGCCATTCCTCCAACATGGAAACAGGCAGCTGCTGTGGGAATTTACTATCTGCTGCTAGAGAGACTGAGCCAGTGGCGGCTGGTGCTCAAATTTTTGGGGGGGCGCAAACAAACAGCCTCACTGTGCCATCAAACGCTGCCACTGTGCCCATCAAACGCTGCCACTGTGCCCATTAAACGCTGCCACTGTGCCCATCAAACGCTGCCACTGTGCCCATCAAACGCTGCCACTGTGCCCATCAAACACTGCCCCTGTGCCCATCAAACGCTGCCACTGTGCCCATCAAATGCTGCCACTGTGCCCCAAGTGCTGCCACTGTGCCCCAAGTTCTGCCACTGTGCCCCAAGTTCTGCCATTGTGCCCCAAGTTCTGCCACTGTGCCCCAAGTTCTGCCATTGTGCCCCAAGTTCTGCCACTGTGCCCCAAGTTCTGCCACTGTGCCCCAAGTTCTGCCATTGTGCCCCAAGTGCTGCCATTGTGCCCCAAGTGCTGCCATTGTGCCCCAAGTGCTGCCATTGTGCCCAAGTTCTGCCATTGTGCCCCAAGTTCTGCCATTGTGCCCCTTAAGTTCTGCCATTGTGCCCCTTAAGTTCTGCCATTGTGCCCCTTAAGTGCTGCCATTGTGCCCCAAGTTCTGCCACTGTGCCCCTTAAGTGCTGCCACTGTGCCCCCTGCCTGCCCTCTGCACTTACCTTGTCCCGGTGTGCAGCTGGTAACGGCGTCAGGCGACGAGCGGTGTCTCCGTCGGATGTCTCCGTCGGATGTCTTCTCCCGCGCTCCTCCTGTCTTCTTCTGCTGTGATTGGACGCTAGGTGATTGGACGCCTAGCGTCCAATCACAGCGCCTGTGACTTCAGCCAATCAGGTGACAGGTAACAGACCTGGCAACCTGATTGGCTGAGAGGCGGGTCTGTGTTAGGGAAGCGATGTATTCGCTTCCCTAACACAATACTGTGTAATCAGCGAACGCACAGCCGTGCGCCCGCTGTTTACACTTAGGGAAGCCTATTAGAGCACACCGCTCTAATAGGGTCCCCTATTAGAGCTTACAGCTCTAATAGGGGCGCTTCCCGCAACACCCCCCCCCACTGTAATTCAGATGCCCGGCGCCCGATCAGGGCCGGACACCTGAATAGGGGGCGGCAGAGGTGACAATAGATAGATTCATGCAATGCATGAATCTATCTATTGGTGATAGAGCGGTGCATACTGCAGTGCACTGTGCAAGGCGCCCTTAAAGGGACATGTTTAAATAAATGTTTTTTATTTTTTTTGAACTTTTTATTTTTTATTTTTTTTTTAATTTTTTTTAACTGCAAGGAGGGGGGGGGGGGGGGGCGGCGCCCGGGCGCCCCCTATGGACGGGCCGCCACTGGACTGAGCTCATGGCTGCCACTTCTGTCAGTCAAATCCTGTGACAACTACCCCCTCCCACCGCCGTCAGTGCCATTACTGGGCTCTCCCGAGCGATCTAGAAGTCCGATAATAATGCGGCTGGCGGCATCCAGGTCCGGCCTTGCATTGAGAGGAACTGAAGCTGTTCCTCCCACTGTGTGATGTCAGAACCGGGAAGCATTCCGGCTCTTTGTTTACTGGCCGCATAGCCAGTCAGTCTGATCTGCGTCTGATCGGCTGCATTGGAGCCCAAAGGAGAGATGGGGGTGTAATACACCCCTCATCTCTCCACAAAGAGTACCTGTCATTGCTATTGCTGTCAAAAGGAATGTTTACTTTCCTTTTGACAGCAATAAAAGTGATCCAAATTTGAAAAAAACAACACTGCTAAAAAATTAAAAATAAATAAATAATTAAATAATAAAAGAATTATAATTTAAAGCGCCCCCGTCACCCTGTGCTCACACGCAGTGGGGAATCCACACGTCGTATCCTGAATGCATATGTAAACAATGATTGCACCACACATATGAGGTATAACCGTGAACATCAGAGCAAAAGCAATAATTCTAGCACCAGACCTCCTATGTAAATCTAAACTGGTTACCTGCAAAGGCTTTTAAAGCGTCACTTATGGATAATTTAAAGTACCGTAGTCTGTCGCCATTCCTTGAGCGTGCGCAATTTTAAAGCGTGATATGTTTGGTATCGATTTACTCGGTGTAACATCATCTTTTATATTTTACAAAAAAAAGTGGCATTATAAAGTTTTTGTGTTCGCTAAAATTCATTAATGTGTATTTTTTTTTAAAAAAATTGCATTTGAAAAAACGCTGTGCAAATACCATGTGACATAAAAAAATTACAACGCCCACCATTTTATTCTCTAGGGCCTTTGCTTAAAAAAAAAATATATAATGTTTAGGGGTTATAAGTAATTTTCTAGCAAAAAAAAAGGATATTTTTACATGTGTGTGAGAAGTGTCAGAATTGGCCCGCTATAGAGGTGGTTAACATGTACCTCTTCTTTATTTATGCAGGAGAAAACAAAAAGTTCAAACAGCTTCCCATATACCCATTTTCTCTATCCCTCTGCCTCTCCAGCCACCGTCAGGAGGGGAAGAAAGGGGTTTAAGTGACTGAACATGGCATGGTTGCTGCAAATGGGCAGTATTTAAAAAAACTGCTGATCTACTGGGATTTTCACGCACAACCATCTCTATGGTTTATAGATTATGGTTGTGTGGACGAAAATACCTTATTGATGTCAGAGGTCAGAGGACAATGGGCAGACTGGTTTGAGATGATAGAAAGGCAACAGTAACTCAAATAACCACTCATTACAACCAAGGTATGCACACACAACACATCGAATCTTGAAGCAGATGGGCTACAGAAGCAGAATACCACACGGGGTGCCACTTTTGTCAGCTAAGAACAGAAAACTGAGGCTACAATTGGCACACAATTGGACAATAGAAGATTGGAAAAATGTTGCCTGGTCTGATTTCAGCTGCGACATTCAGATGGGTGGGTCAGAATTTGACGTAAACAACATGAAAGCATGGATCCATCCTGCCTTGTATCAACGGTTCAGGCTGGTCCTGGTGTAATGGTGTGGGGGATACTTTCTTGGCACAATTTGGCCCCTTAGTGCCAATTGAGCATTGTTTAAAGGCCACGGTCTACCTGAGTATTGATGCTGACTGTCTATCCCTTTATGACTACAGTGAACCCATCTTCTGATGGCTCCTTCCAGCAGGCTAATGCGCCATGTTACAAAACTCAAATCATCTCAAACTGGTTTCTTGAACATGACAATGAGGTCACTGTACTCCAATGGCCTCCAGAGTCACCAGATCTCAATCAAATAGAGCACCTTTGGGATGTGGTGGAATGGGAGATTCACATCATGGATGTGCAGCCGACAAATCTGCAGCAACAACAAGTTTTGGAAAACTGGGGCAGAAGAGGCACACACCTTGGGCGCTGTGCTTGGGGCAGGGGTGCATCACCCCAGCAGTCTCCTGCACTGTGCAGTCCTGAGCTGTCACACTGACACTAACAGCTCAGTTCTGCAGATTACGCAGTGAGTTGCTGTCACTACTCCTCCCTCATAAAACTCCTCCTCTACCCCTCTGCATAGGATAAGTATGAAGGATCACTAGATGGCACATGTTCTCTAGACTGGTTGTATATCAGCACTGCATTTTCAAGCTTTGACTGCTACTGGGCAGCTTATTTCTCAGAACTTCTACTAAGGTTTTTTACATCCTTGGAAAATGCTTATGATTACTGTTAGTAATTAACTTCACAATCCCCCTCTAGAGCTTATGTTTCCTAGCAACATATTGAAACTTAGTTCATTCAACCCCCTAACGCACAATGTACTCATATCTACTAACGTGTTGCATAGCAATCTCCTCATCACTACGGCACCCTAAAGGATTCAGAAGTCAAATCAGGATTCCCTGTTTACTAGAAATGTACTTTCACCAACTTTCTCCCACGCAAGTTAGAACTCTAAGGTTGGCATAACAATTTCTTGGCTCCCACGAAGACTGATGCACCCTTGGAAATTGAGTCAAGCATAGGTAACAGCACCGGTCGACTGGAAAAAACATAAGAAAGTTTTCCATGACCAGTGAACCAATCTCTAAGGCTTTTTATGCCAATGGGAAAAGGCAAACTTGATAGGGAGGCCTCTAATGGAGACAGCCCTAGAACACACCGCTCCAATTTTCGAGGGGGAGTTGAGAACAAGAGAGAGACTCAGTTGGAAAACCTCCGCTTACTCCGAGCTCTGAGCCTAGCTGCTTCCTTGAAGAATTGTTGGACAGGAAAGATGCCTAGACTGGAAGACACCTGTGAAGGCAGATAAGGCTGACACTTGAACGCCGAGGGAGCTGACCGATAAAGCCAGAACTAAATGCAACTGAAGGAAGCCTAGAATAACTAAAACTTCTAGATCACCACATGATCTGTCAGCAGCAGACATGTATTGAACAACTTTGACCAGATACTCCCGTCAACTTTGTCTGCATTCATTCTCCTAGTATTCAAGAGAGCAGAGATGACTCTGGAAGAGCAGCCGAGGACCTCCAATCTCGAGAATGAGACCGTCAGACGCAACTGTGCTAGACATGGATGTAGAATTGTACTCAACGACAGAAGGTCTGGCCAGAGGAGAAGCTGAACTGTACTAGCAAGGGGAACTATGACCTAATTGGCCAATAAGACATCACTGCCACTAACACCACAACCTCCATTCGGAGTCTTCATAGAAAACCCGAGGTTGACCAGGACTTGGAAGAAATGCATAGGTCCTACCGCATTTCCAATGATCCATCAGGGCATCTGCACCTAAAAACCTCCACATGTAGAGACCATTAATTTTGGACTCTGGAAACATACGTCGCTGAGCTTTAGTCTCGATTCTTCTGAGCCCAAGACATAATTGTCTCCACTTCCTGTAATAGAGAACAGGCTCTGAGTCCCCAGGCTGTCTTTTAACGTAGGAGACCGCCGTAGTGTTGACTAACCTAAGAGCACTGACGCTCCCTTGTTATATGGTGAAAGGCCTGAAATCTGCTTTCTGGCTCCCACTGCTGGAGAAAATCCTTCCAGAAAGGCAGCTTCCACTTGATCCTCGGATCCGTAGACACCATAGTGCCAATCATTTTAGACACTGAAAGGCGTGCAGGTGAGAAGAAGACCGGGCCAGGAGTATTCAGATCCAAACCATCGAAATCCAGAGCCAAGGCAATGATCCAAAATTATATTAAACTGTGCCCCGAGGCCCACAAAAACTGAGTGGGCTCCAGGTGTGTCCTTGCCAGATTCAGCAGCCAGCCGAATTTGAGGAGCATAAAAAAGACCTGGGCTCCAGCAGCTGCCCTCTGTTTTGATAAAGACTAACAACCAATAAGACCCTGAAAACACACAGGGTGATGTTGAAAGCCAGAATGGCTGGAGCTGGAGATGGTCTTGACCTACAGTGAACCAAAGGAACTTGCAGAAGTCTTCTACAATGGGCACATGAAGGTAAGCATCTTAAGTCTATTGGAAACAAGCCAGTCACCTGGCTGAATCCCCTATGAAACAGGGACGATGTTTCCACCTTGAACTTCTCCTTTGTAGAAAATTGGTCTAAAACCGGCCTCCGCAAGCTGTTCCTCTTCATGACCATAAGAGGGGCAAGCACCTGCCCTGAAATCTCTTGCATTCAGAGACTGGCACAGCAGCACTTTGCGACACCAGCGACTTGCGTAAAGCATGAGTATATGCTTTCTTTACCTCAGAGTGAGGCAAAATCCATGGAAATAAATCAGAGACTATGGAGGACCTCTGATGGACCATGCATGTCCCGAAATGACCACTTTGTTGTCCCAATTGTCTGAAGCCCAACTCAGTTTCTTCTTGGATTCCAAGTTCAAGCTTTAGCATACTTCTGAGGGGATATTAGGTCCCCTCACCAGCTCTTCCTGAAATCTTCCCCTGGTCTGTAAAAATGTGCGACCCTCACACGCTTTGAACTTTGTTCTATAGACTGTCCTGTTCTGGCCTAGCGAGTGCTGGTCCTGAGGTAGGACCTCAACTTGCCAACTGTGGCCCGGGTCACGGTGCTATCCAGCTTGCCAAAAGATGAAGCTCCCTAAAAGGGAATGCTACACTATGCCTATTAGAGGTGGGAACAGCAAGCCCAGGCCCCAGCCATAGCACTTACTTTGCCCTAACTGACTTAGAGCATAACCTGTGCCACTTTGTGGCTGATGTCATTAAAAGCCTTATCATGGAAACCGATACCAGCTCCAAAACTGAACTATAGAGTTTCTGAAAACGCTCCTGTATACTTCGTCCACATTCTCCATTCACATTTCCATCCTTTTCAATATGGCCACAAGAGCCCAGGCTGACTTCCGGGCTATTCACTGCATCTTCCAAGGAAGAGCGACCATGCTTGCTTGCCTTATCAAGGCCTCAGCCATTTAGAGAGGCAGCCTCATCCTTATCTCTGAATGGATAGAGCTTGGCCATCTTACTCAGAAGGGAGGGATGTCTTGCGACCTTGATCCACTTATCCAAAATTATGTCCCCTAGTTCTGTTAAGGATGAGAATTTAGAACACTTTTTTGTTTTACGAAATACGTAAAAAAAACAAACAAAACAAGGAAAAGGCAAAAAGGTTAATTTTTACAGTTTTTAAATTTGCCTTTGCTTTTGTCTTTTTTTTAATTATTATTTTTATTTGAGATTTTACAACATATGAAAAAAATGGGTCAAAATAGAGAAATGAAACCTTTAACAGTAGGCAATATACAGTTTTCTCTAATTTTTTCACTGTTATTAAGAAGCAACGAATAACTGTACAATGCACACATAAAAAACTATGATCTACTTACATTTTTCATTTTTCAAACACCATGCTTCACAGTTGGTATAATGTTCTTCTTCTGAAATGCTGTCTTTACTTTCTGTCAAACATGTCTACTGATTCATCAGTCCACATTGTTCCAGAAGGAAACCTGCTCTCATTTTGTTTGGACTGAAAACGTGTTTTTTTTCCTGGCACACCTCCCATGCAGGTTAAAAAGGTGCAATCTCTTTTTGATTGTAGAAGCATGCACTTTGACAACAACAGTTTCCTGCAGATTCTGTGATTAAATTATGGGGTATGGGGAGACTTCTTTTAAAATCAAATGGTCAGCTTTTGGGCTGAATTTGCTGGGTTGGCCCATTCTGGGAACATTTATCTTTTTTTAATCCATGCCACCTGTAGGCTATATTCCTTAAAGCAAAATGATGAAGATGCCTCATAGGGATCCACAGCCTTCTTTCTGAGCGCCTTAGAGAGCTCTATTGTTCTTGGCATAATGACAACACACTTGTCAACAGCAAAGGGAACAGACCCTAGATATCAAGCGCCTTGAGGCGATTCAGTTCGCAGTTGCAGCGCTATACAAGTCTTTCATTCATTCATTCATATCTGCAGACAGGTTCCACCTGCATACTTCTTCCCCTTCTGCACCTGCCCCTTTAACATGAGTTGACCGATATGGTCCGCCTGTCAGTTTTTCAGGCAAACCTGATCGGACCTTCCTTTTGTCCTCTATAAAGTGGTGGATTTAAATGGACATGTGTCCATTCACACTTGCCGACATCCAATCCGATCTGCTATAAACAGACAGATGGGGATCAGTTTTCCATCTGTTTAGTGGACCAGAAGCAGCTGACTGTAAACGGACAGGCGGTCCCTTTACATCCGACCACCTGTATAGGAGAGTGGGCTGTATCTGTGTCCACTCTGCATAAGTGGAGAGGATACATACAGTAACAGCCATCCACCTGTTCAGCAGGGATCAGCAGACAGATTTGAGGTGATTGCAAATGCAGGGGGTGTGCTTTCTCTTTGCACATTAGTTAGAGTTGGTCTTAATTACCTCTAGTTTTGTTATCTACAAACTGGAGGTCATTCATTTTCAATTTGCTGCATTAATAGTGCAACTTTGTAAAAGTGGCTCTATTAGGAACTGCCTGAATTTGCCGAACATGTTAATAAAGTTACTGAAATGGGCACTAGGAAATCTGGAACAGGCCATTTTAACCACTTGCAAACCAGCCGCCGTTGTTATACGGCCGCAGGTCGGCTCTCCTGCGCAAATCTCCGTAGCTGTATCGCGGCTCGCACTGTTGCAGGCACACTGCGGGTCGGGCAGACTCTATGTCTGCCAGCGACCTGCGATCGCCTAGTACAGAGGCAGAACAGGGATCTGCCAGTGTAAACAAGGCGGATCCCCTTTCTGACAAGAGACATGACAGAGATCTACTGTTCCCAGTGATCGGGAACAGTGACCTCTGTCATGTCCCTGGTAGCCCATCCCCCCTACAGTTAGAACATGCTGAGGGAACACACTTAACCCATTGATCGCCCCTTAGTGTTAACCCCTTCCCTGCCAGTGTAATTTTTACATTGATCAGTGCATTTTTATAGCACTGATCAATGTAATAATGTCACTGGTCCCCAAAAAGTGTCATTTGGGGTCAGATTTGTCTGCCGCAATGTTGCAGTCCTGCTAAAAATTGCAGATTACTAGTAAAAACAATAAAACAAATAAAAGTCCCTAAATATATCCCATAGTTTGTAGACGCAATAACTTTTGCGCAAACCAATCAATATACGCCTATTGCGATTTTTTTTTTTTAACCAAAAATATGTAGAATATATCGGCCTAAACTGATGAATAAATGTGTTTTTGTTTTTTTTTCTAAATTGTCGCTCTTTGTTTATAGCGCAAAAAATAAAAACCGCAGAGGTGATCAAATACCACCAAAAGAAAGCTCTGTTTGTGGAAATTTGTTTGAATTTTGTTTGATTACAACGTTACACGACTGCGCAATTGTCAGTTAAAGCAACGCAGTGCCGTATTGCAAAAAATGGCCTGGTTATTAAGGGGGCAAATGCAATAGTGCCAGAAAATTGTTGTTAGTGCTTTATTGAATTCCCCTGATTGTCTTCTGACAAAATCATTTTTGAATTTAACTATATTCAATGAGGGTCTTCAATTGTTTATTAACTAACTGCATCTGGCAGATCCATATTAGTTACTAAACACATACTACATACTGTATATTAGGAAATACACTTTTAGAAAAGAAAAGAGTAAAATTTTTAACTTATTAATGTTACTGTTTTCTGATATATTATACTCACCAGTCATCTTTAATTATGATGTGTGTTGTTTATCACTTTCATGATCAGCTTATTTTCGCAACTGTACGCTGACTGAAATTGGTTAAAATTGTCAGAGTATTATCATGTCTATGCCTATCACTAGAGCTAATTAAAAATACTCCAAAATATCCAAACACAGTTGTATTTAAAGAGTATGTAAGCCCAGCATTTCATATTTCTGATATGTGCCTGCTGTACCATGTACTTGTATGAGAAAGTATCCTGTTCTCTTTGTATTGCTTCCTTTATGTGAAATCCCACATAAAGTTCCTGTCAGTCCCTCTGCTTTCCTATTAAAAACTGACCACACTAGCCAGGAGAATACACTGTGGCCAGTTCTCTAGCAACGTTGGGAACTCAGTGTGCTCTCCTCCAATGATCAGACTTATCCTGACACACACACTCCCACACAGCCTTTCACTGAGAAGATAAGTGTACTGCTGTTTCCTCCCCCAGCTCTTATGCAGCTGAGAAAAGAGGGTATGTGATCACTCATAAAAAAGGGGAAAAAGGTGTTTTATATATTTTCTTTAAATCAATGCGCAAAAGTTGTATTTCTATTTTAAACTGAATGGGTTGTTTTACAATGTGAGGGATCACATATACTTTAATTTCCTGTACAATTCTATCCTATTGGATTACATTGATACAGTGGGCAATGAGGGGGAAAAGAAAGGTTGGGACTTTATATGAGGCAATATGGTAGTATGCCTCCATCCCTATATGCAATACAAATGAGGGAGGGAACAAACATGGGACTTTATATGAGGTGTGTATCCACTAAGGAATAAGGTGCATAGATATCTTTTGTGTAAGCCATAAATATATCCATTGGTAAGTATAGTGCATATGTATCATGGGTATAACCATAAATAACAAAAAGAAAGAACAAATGTTTATTGTTATAGTACATTCCAGCCAAAAAATGGTAGAGAATTAAAAACATAGATCAGATAATTGCACACAGCAACATCACATGGGAATCATAGCTTTTATAAAATGTGTACAAGTAAAAACTATACAGATACAAAATACCAAAATAGATGTAACTTGTAAACATATTAGAATTGATGACCAGTAATAGTTGGTAGTTGGATAATTCCAAAATAAAAATGGTCAGGATTGCATTCTAATGCTCTACGCGTTACGTGAAAAAATTCACTTCCTCAGGAGCGGGTGCAATCTGTATATCTATAAGAGATGTATATAGATTATAGCAACATTGTAGCTGAATGGTCACCAGTTATCAATAAAATTATATATTGCTTACAAAAACAAACAGAAAAAAACCTGATAACCTTAAGAAGTTAACTTACTGATCAGTTAAAACTGTACATAAATAGTGTGAATAGCCAGAGATGGACTATGAACATCCCGCCTGGAAACTGAGGGGGCTGTATCCTTATGGATCAGATGGTAGACAGCAGGCTGCAATGGGAGAGTGAGTCTTCAATAGGGATGGGCCCGGTGCTCGATGCGAACCCATGTTCGCATCGAGCACCGGGTGTTCGCTCGCTCGGCGAGCCCAGAACTATTTTGGCCGCTCGCATCACGTTCGTGTGATGCGAGCGGCCCCGCAATGCATTGCGGCCGGCGCGGCCGGCGCAGTGCATTGCTGGCTGATGATTGGCCAAGCATGCACTGTGACCACGCATGCTTGGCCAATCACAGCGCCGGAAACTCGAAGAGCCATAATTAGCTACAGGCAGAACGCCTGTAGCCAATTACAGCTCAGGGGGCTTTAGTACACGCCCCCTCTTATAAAGGCCGCCACGCCGTCGGCGCCGGTCACATGCTGTTCCGGCGTAGATAGAGCAGGATCGTTCTGTGTCACTCTGCTAGATTTAGTTAGAGAGATTTACTTAGAGAGATTGAGTTAGATAGATTGATTTAGAAAGATTGATTTAGAAAGAGGGGCTTGTAGTGTGTTCGTGGCAGGCAGGCACTGGCAGGCAGTGGCAGCAAACAGAGCTCCTATATTTTGTTCCCAGAAGCACCTATAGGACTTGTAGTGTGTTCGTGGCAGGCAGGCAGAGCTCCTATATTTTGTTCCCAGAAGCACCTATAGGACTTGTAGTGTGTTCGTGGCAGGCAGGCAGAGCTCCTATATTTTGTTCCCAGAAGCACCTATAGGACTTGTAGTGTGTTCGTGGCAGGCAGGCACTGGCAGCAAACAGAGCTCCTATATTTTGTTCCCAGAAGCACCTATAGGACTTGAAGTGTGTTAGTCCCATCACACAGAGCTATATTTTCTTCCCAGAAGCACCTATAGGACTTGTAGTGTGTTAGTCCCATCACACAGAGATCATATATTTTGTTCCCAGAGGCACCTATAGGACTTGAAGTGTGTTAGTCCCATCACACAGACCTATATTTTCTTCCCAGAAGCACCTATAGGACTTGTAGTGTGTTAGTCCCATCACACAGAGATCATATATTTTGTTCCCAGAGGCACCTATAGGACTTGAAGTGTGTTAGTCCCATCACACAGACCTATATTTTCTTCCCAGAAGCACCTATAGGACTTGAAGTGTGTTAGTCCCATCACACAGAGATCATATATTTTGTTCCCAGAGGCACCTATAGGACTTGAAGTGTGTTAGTCCCATCACACAGACCTATATTTTCTTCCAGAAGCACCTATAGGACTTGAAGTGTGTTAGTCCCATCACACAGAGATCATATATTTTGTTCCCAGAGGCACCTATAGGACTTGAAGTGTGTTAGTCCCATCACACAGACCTACATTTTCTTCCCAGAAGCACCTATAGGACTTGTAGTGTGTTCGTGGCAGGCAGGCAGAGCTCCTATATTTTGTTCCCAGAAGCACCTATAGGACTTGTAGTGTGTTCGTGGCAGGCAGGCACTGGCAGCAAACAGAGCTCCTATATTTTGTTCCCAGAAGCACCTATAGGACTTGAAGTGTGTTAGTCCCATCACACAGAGCTATATTTTCTTCCCATAAGCACCTATAGGACTTGTAGTGTGTTAGTCCCATCACACAGAGATCATATATTTTGTTCCCAGAGGCACCTATAGGACTTGAAGTGTGTTAGTCCCATCACACAGACCTATATTTTCTTCCCAGAAGCACCTATAGGACTTGTAGTGTGTTAGTCCCATCACACAGAGATCATATATTTTGTTCCCAGAGGCACCTATAGGACTTGAAGTGTGTTAGTCCCATCACACAGACCTATATTTTCTTCCAGAAGCACCTATAGGACTTGAAGTGTGTTAGTCCCATCACACAGAGATCATATATTTTGTTCCCAGAGGCACCTATAGGACTTGAAGTGTGTTAGTCCATCACACAGACCTATATTTTCTTCCCAGAAGCACCTATATGACTTGAAGTGTGTTAGTCCATCACACAGAGATCATATATTTTGTTCCCAGAGGCACCTATAGGACTTGAAGTGTGTTAGTCCCATCACACAGACCTACATTTTCTTCCCAGAAGCACCTATAGGACTTGTAGTGTGTTAGTCCCATCACACAGAGATCATATATTTTGTTCCCAGAGGCACCTATAGGACTTGAAGTGTGTTAGTCCCATCACACAGACCTATATTTTCTTCCCAGAAGCACCTATAGGACTTGAAGTGTGTTAGTCCCATCACACAGAGATCATATATTTTGTTCCCAGAAGCACCTATAGGACTTGAAGTGTGTTAGTCCCATCACACAGACCTATATTTTCTTCCCAGAAGCACCTATAGGACTTAAAGTGTGTTAGTCCATCACACAGAGATCATATATTTTGTTCCCAGAAGCACCTATAGGACTTGAAGTGTGTTAGTCCCATCACACAGACCTATATTTTCTTCCCAGAGGCACCTATAGTACTTGTAGTGTGTTAGTCCCATCACACAGAGATCATATATTTTGTTCCCAGAAGCACCTATAGGACTTGAAGTGTGTTAGTCCCATCACACAGACCTATATTTTCTTCCCAGAGGCACCTATAGTACTTGTAGTGTGTTAGTCCCATCACACAGAGATCATATATTTTCTTCCCAGAAGCACCTATAGGACTTAAAGTGTGTTAGTCCCATCACACAGAGATCATATATTTTGTTCCCAGAAGCACCTATAGGACTTGAAGTGTGTTAGTCCCATCACACAGACCTATATTTTCTTCCCAGAGGCACCTATAGTACTTGTAGTGTGTTAGTCCCATCACACAGAGATCATATATTTTGTTCCCAGAAGCACCTATAGGACTTGAAGTGTGTTAGTCCCATCACACAGACCTATATTTTCTTCCCAGAGGCACCTATAGTACTTGTAGTGTGTTAGTCCCATCACACAGAGATCATATATTTTGTTCCCAGAAGCACCTATAGGACTTGTAGTGTGTTAGTCCATCACACAGAGATCATATATTTTGTTCCCAGAGGCACCTATAGGACTTGAAGTGTGTTAGTCCCATCACACAGACCTACATTTTCTTCCCAGAAGCACCTATAGGACTTGTAGTGTGTTCGTGGCAGGCAGGCAGAGCTCCTATATTTTGTTCCAGAAGCACCTATAGGACTTGTAGTGTGTTCGTGGCAGGCAGGCACTGGCAGCAAACAGAGCTCCTATATTTTGTTCCCAGAAGCACCTATAGGACTTGAAGTGTGTTAGTCCCATCACACAGAGCTATATTTTCTTCCCATAAGCACCTATAGGACTTGTAGTGTGTTAGTCCCATCACACAGAGATCATATATTTTGTTCCCAGAGGCACCTATAGGACTTGAAGTGTGTTAGTCCCATCACACAGACCTATATTTTCTTCCCAGAAGCACCTATAGGACTTGTAGTGTGTTAGTCCCATCACACAGAGATCATATATTTTGTTCCCAGAGGCACCTATAGGACTTGAAGTGTGTTAGTCCCATCACACAGACCTATATTTTCTTCCCAGAAGCACCTATAGGACTTGAAGTGTGTTAGTCCCATCACACAGAGATCATATATTTTGTTCCCAGAGTCACCTATAGGACTTGAAGTGTGTTAGTCCCATCACACAGACCTATATTTTCTTCCCAGAAGCACCTATATGACTTGAAGTGTGTTAGTCCATCACACAGAGATCATATATTTTGTTCCCAGAGGCACCTATAGGACTTGAAGTGTGTTAGTCCCATCACACAGACCTACATTTTCTTCCCAGAAGCACCTATAGGACTTGTAGTGTGTTAGTCCCATCACACAGAGATCATATATTTTGTTCCCAGAGGCACCTATAGGACTTGAAGTGTGTTAGTCCCATCACACAGACCTATATTTTCTTCCCAGAAGCACCTATAGGACTTGAAGTGTGTTAGTCCCATCACACAGAGATCATATATTTTGTTCCCAGAAGCACCTATAGGACTTGAAGTGTGTTAGTCCATCACACAGACCTATATTTTCTTCCCAGAAGCACCTATAGGACTTAAAGTGTGTTAGTCCCATCACACAGAGATCATATATTTTGTTCCCAGAAGCACCTATAGGACTTGAAGTGTGTTAGTCCCATCACACAGACCTATATTTTCTTCCCAGAGGCACCTATAGTACTTGTAGTGTGTTAGTCCCATCACACAGAGATCATATATTTTGTTCCCAGAAGCACCTATAGGACTTGAAGTGTGTTAGTCCCATCACACAGACCTATATTTTCTTCCCAGAGGCACCTATAGTACTTGTAGTGTGTTAGTCCCATCACACAGAGATCATATATTTTGTTCCCAGAAGCACCTATAGGACTTGTAGTGTGTTAGTCCATCACACAGAGATCAGATATTTTGTTCCCAGAGGCACCTATAGGACTTGAAGTGTGTTAGTCCCATCACACAGACCTATATTTTCTTCCCAGAAGCACCTATAGGACTTGAAGTGTGTTAGTCCCATCACACAGAGATCATATATTTTGTTCCCAGAGGCACCTATAGGACTTGAAGTGTGTTAGTCCCATCACACAGACCTATATTTTCTTCCCAGAAGCACCTATAGGACTTGAAGTGTGTTAGTCCCATCACACAGAGATCATATATTTTGTTCCCAGAGGCACCTATAGGACTTGAAGTGTGTTAGTCCCATCACACAGACCCACATTTTCTTCCCAGAAGCACCTATAGGACTTGTAGTGTGTTAGTCCCATCACACAGAGATCATATATTTTCTTCCCAGAAGCACCTATAGGACTTGAAGTGTGTTAGTCCATCACACAGAGATCATATATTTTGTTCCCAGAAGCACCTATAGGACTTGTAGTGTGTTAGTCCCATCACACAGAGATCATATATTTTGTTCCCAGAGGCACCTATAGGACTTGAAGTGTGTTAGTCCCATCACACAGACCTATATTTTCTTCCCAGAAGCACCTATAGGACTTAAAGTGTGTTAGTCCCATCACACAGAGATCATATATTTTGTTCCCAGAAGCACCTATAGGACTTGAAGTGTGTTAGTCCCATCACACAGACCTATATTTTCTTCCCAGAGGCACCTATAGTACTTGTAGTGTGTTAGTCCCATCACACAGAGATCATATATTTTGTTCCAGAAGCACCTATAGGACTTGAAGTGTGTTAGTCCCATCACACAGACCTATATTTTCTTCCCAGAGGCACCTATAGTACTTGTAGTGTGTTAGTCCATCACACAGAGATCATATATTTTGTTCCCAGAAGCACCTATAGGACTTGTAGTGTGTTAGTCCCATCACACAGAGATCATATATTTTGTTCCCAGAGGCACCTATAGGACTTGAAGTGTGTTAGTCCCATCACACAGACCTACATTTTCTTCCCAGAAGCACCTATAGGACTTGTAGTGTGTTCGTGGCAGGCAGGCAGAGCTCCTATATTTTGTTCCCAGAAGCACCTATAGGACTTGTAGTGTGTTCGTGGCAGGCAGGCACTGGCAGCAAACAGAGCTCCTATATTTTGTTCCCAGAAGCACTATAGGACTTGAAGTGTGTTAGTCCCATCACACAGAGCTATATTTTCTTCCCATAAGCACCTATAGGACTTGTAGTGTGTTAGTCCCATCACACAGAGATCATATATTTTGTTCCCAGAGGCACCTATAGGACTTGAAGTGTGTTTTAGTCCCATCACACAGACCTATATTTTCTTCCCAGAAGCACCTATAGGACTTGTAGTGTGTTAGTCCCATCACACAGAGATCATATATTTTGTTCCCAGAGGCACCTATAGGACTTGAAGTGTGTTAGTCCCATCACACAGACCTATATTTTCTTCCCAGAAGCACCTATAGGACTTGAAGTGTGTTAGTCCCATCACACAGAGATCATATATTTTGTTCCCAGAGTCACCTATAGGACTTGAAGTGTGTTAGTCCCATCACACAGACCTATATTTTCTTCCCAGAAGCACCTATATGACTTGAAGTGTGTTAGTCCCATCACACAGAGATCATATATTTTGTTCCCAGAGGCACCTATAGGACTTGAAGTGTGTTAGTCCCATCACACAGACCTACATTTTCTTCCCAGAAGCACCTATAGGACTTGTAGTGTGTTAGTCCCATCACACAGAGATCATATATTTTGTTCCAGAGGCACCTATAGGACTTGAAGTGTGTTAGTCCCATCACACAGACCTATATTTTCTTCCCAGAAGCACCTATAGGACTTGAAGTGTGTTAGTCCCATCACACAGAGATCATATATTTTGTTCCCAGAAGCACCTATAGGACTTGAAGTGTGTTAGTCCCATCACACAGACCTATATTTTCTTCCCAGAAGCACCTATAGGACTTAAAGTGTGTTAGTCCCATCACACAGAGATCATATATTTTGTTCCCAGAAGCACCTATAGGACTTGAAGTGTGTTAGTCCCATCACACAGACCTATATTTTCTTCCCAGAGGCACCTATAGTACTTGTAGTGTGTTAGTCCCATCACACAGAGATCATATATTTTGTTCCCAGAAGCACCTATAGGACTTGAAGTGTGTTAGTCCCATCACACAGACCTATATTTTCTTCCCAGAGGCACCTATAGTACTTGTAGTGTGTTAGTCCATCACACAGAGATCATATATTTTGTTCCCAGAAGCACCTATAGGACTTGTAGTGTGTTAGTCCCATCACACAGAGATCAGATATTTTGTTCCCAGAGGCACCTATAGGACTTGAAGTGTGTTAGTCCCATCACACAGACCTATATTTTCTTCCCAGAAGCACCTATAGGACTTGAAGTGTGTTAGTCCATCACACAGAGATCATATATTTTGTTCCCAGAGGCACCTATAGGACTTGAAGTGTGTTAGTCCATCACACAGACCTATATTTTCTTCCCAGAAGCACCTATAGGACTTGAAGTGTGTTAGTCCCATCACACAGAGATCATATATTTTGTTCCCAGAGGCACCTATAGGACTTGAAGTGTGTTAGTCCCATCACACAGACCCACATTTTCTTCCCAGAAGCACCCATAGGACTTGTAGTGTGTTAGTCCCATCACACAGAGATCATATATTTTTCCCAGAAGCACCTATAGGACTTGAAGTGTGTTAGTCCCATCACACAGAGATCATATATTTTGTTCCCAGAAGCACCTATAGGACTTGTAGTGTGTTAGTCCCATCACACAGAGATCATATATTTTGTTCCCAGAGGCACCTATAGGACTTGAAGTGTGTTAGTCCCATCACACAGACCTATATTTTCTTCCCAGAAGCACCTATAGGACTTGAAGTGTGTTAGTCCCATCACACAGAGATCATATATTTTGTTCCCAGAGGCACCTATAGGACTTGAAGTGTGTTAGTCCCATCACACAGAGATCATATATTTTGTTCCCAGAGGCACCTATAGGACTTGAAGTGTGTTAGTCCCATCACACAGACCTATATTTTCTTCCCAGAAGCACCTATAGGACTTGAAGTGTGTTAGTCCCATCACACAGAGATCATATATTTTGTTCCCAGAGGCACCTATAGGACTTGAAGTGTGTTAGTCCCATCACACAGACCTACGTTTTCTTCCCAGAAGCACCTATAGGACTTGTAGTGTGTTAGTCCCATCACACAGAGATCATATATTTTGTTCCCAGAGGCACCTATAGGACTTGAAGTGTGTTAGTCCCATCACACAGACCTATATTTTCTTCCCAGAGGCACCTATAGGACTTGTAGTGTGTTAGTCCCATCACACAGAGATCATATATTTTGTTCCCAGAAGCACCTATAGGACTTGAAGTGTGTTAGTCCCATCACACAGACCTATATTTTCTTCCCAGAAGCACCATAGGACTTGAAGTGTGTTAGTCCCATCACACAGAGATCATATATTTTGTTCCAGAAGCACCTATAGGACTTGAAGTGTGTTAGTCCCATCACACAGAGCTATATTTTCTTCCCAGAAGCACCTATAGGACTTGTAGTGTGTTAGTCCCATCACACAGAGATCATATATTTTGTTCCCAGAAGCACCTATAGGACTTGAAGTGTGTTAGTCCCATCACACAGACCTATATTTTCTTCCCAGAAGCACCTATAGGACTTGAAGTGTGTTAGTCCCATCACACAGAGATCATATATTTTGTTCCCAGAAGCACCTATAGGACTTGAAGTGTGTTAGTCCCATCACACAGACCTATATTTTCTTCCCAGAGGCACCTATAGGACTTGTAGTGTGTTAGTCCCATCACACAGAGATCATATATTTTGTTCCCAGAAGCACCTATAGGACTTGAAGTGTGTTAGTCCCATCACACAGACCTATATTTTCTTCCCAGAAGCACCTATAGGACTTGAAGTGTGTTAGTCCCATCACACAGAGATCATATATTTTGTTCCCAGAGGCACCTATAGGACTTGAAGTGTGTTAGTCCCATCACACAGACCTACATTTTCTTCCCAGAAGCACCTATAGGACTTGAAGTGTGTTAGTCCCATCACACAGAGATCATATATTTTGTTCCCAGAAGCACCTATAGGACTTGAAGTGTGTTAGTCCCATCACACAGACCTATATTTTCTTCCCAGAAGCACCCATAAGACTTGAAGTGTGTTAGTCCCATCACACAGAGATCATATATTTTGTTCCCAGAAGCACCTATAGGACTTGAAGTGTGTTAGTCCCATCACACAGAGATCCTATATTTTGTTCCCAGAAGCACCTATAGGACTTGAAGTGTGTTAGTCCCATCACACAGAGCTATATTTTGTTCCCAGAAGCACATATAGGACTTGAAGTGTGTTAGTCCCATCACACAGAGATCCTCTATTTTCTTTGCAGAAGCACCCATAGGACTTCTAGTGTGTTAGTGGCATCACACAGAGCTCCTATATTTTCTTCTCAGAAGCACCCACAGGACTTCTAGTGTGTTAGTGGCATCACACAGAGCTCCTATATTTTCTTTGCAGAAGCACCCATAGGACTTCTAGTGTGTTAGTGGCATCACACAGAGCTCCTATATATTCTTCTCAGCAGCACCACAGGACTACCGACTACAATGGCTGGAAGACCGCCAAGGGGAGGCAGAGCGTGCAGAGCCAAGAACACAGGGCAGGCAGGCTCTGTTTCTAGTGGACGTGGCCGTGGACGTGGTCGTGCATCGTCATCAGCACGTGGCCATGGGACACGCGCGTCTTTGTTTTCGGCAGCTGGACATGTGGAGCCGCATCATGCTGAAGGCTTGGTAGAATGGATGACCAAGCCTCCTCATCCTCCTCATCCTCTCTCACCCAGGCTCAGGGTACTGGCAGAGCAGCTGCCAACGCGTACTCAATGGCATCATCAGCCACCCCTTCCCTAGACCCACCATGTCCTCCTGAGGAGTCCCCCGAACTCTTTGAGCACAGTGTTGGGTACATGCTCCAGGAGGATGCCCAACGATTCGAAGGCTCGGATGATGATACCCAGCTTGAGGAATCTGGCAGTACTGTTCCACCAGCTGCAGCTTACTGCCAGGTTTGCTCTAGTGGTGAGGAGGGAGGGGATGATGAGGTCACTGACTCCACGTGGGTGCCTGAAGGGAGAGAGGATGAGGAGGAGGACGAGGAGGAGGAGGATGCGGCGTCACATGTCCAACGAGGCAGGATGCCCCCTGGAGGCCAGGTAGAGGCCAGCACAGCAACTGTACAACACCGCAGAGCTCCGCCTGTGCAGGGCGCTGCCTCTGCACGTTATCAGAAAAGTTCTTTGGTGTGGGCCTTTTTTGAGACGAGTGCATCAGATCGCACCACTGCTATTTGCAATATTTGTCTCAAGCGTATCTCGCGTGGCCAAAACATCAGCCGCTTGGGCACCACAAGCATGACCAGACATATGTCGACCTGCCATGCAGCTCGTTGGCAGGCACACATAAAGACCCACACCAAAGAACTAAGCGGACCTCTCCTTGCTCCTCATCAGCTGGGATCTCCATCCCCACTACACCTTCAGTCCTCTCTGAAAGCTGCTCTGAGAGGACTGAAGGTGTAGAATTAGGTGTGTCACAACCAAGTACTTGCAGTACACCGACGTCCCATTGCAGCAGGCAAATTTCCTGCCCCAGCTGCTGGACCGTAGAAAGAAGTACACTCCCAGCCATCCACATGCCCAGCGTTTGAATGCTAGCTTGGCTAAATTGCTAGCTAGGGATGGGCCCGGTGCTCGATGCAAACCCACGTTCGCATCGAGCACCGGGCGTTCGCTCGCTCGGCGAGCCCAGAACTATTTTGGCCGCTCGCATCACGTTCGTGTGATGCGAGCGGCCCCGCAATGCATTGCGGCCGGCGCGGCCGGCGCAGTGCATTGCTGGCTGATGATTGGCCAAGCATGCACTGTGACCCCGCATGCTTGGCCAATCACAGCCCCCGGAAACTCGAAGAGCCATAATTGGCTACAGGCAGGACGCCTGTAGCCAATTACAGCTCAGGGGCTTTAGTACACGCCCCCCCCTATAAAAGGCCGCCACGCCGTCTGCGCCGGTCACATGCTGTTCCGGCGCAGATAGAGCAGGATAGATCTGTGACACTCTGCTGGATTTAGTTAGTTAGAGAGATTTACTTAGAGAGATTGAGTTAGATAGATTCATTTACAAAGATTGATTTAGAAAGAGGGGCTTGTAGTGTGTTCGTGGCAGGCAGGCAGAGCTCCTATATTTTGTTCCCAGAAGCACCTATAGGACTTGTAGTGTGTTCGTGGCAGGCAGGCAGAGCTCCTATATTTTGTTCCCAGAAGCACCTATAGGACTTGTAGTGTGTTCGTGGCAGGCAGGCAGAGCTCCTATATTTTGTTCCCAGAAGCACCTATAGGACTTGTAGTGTGTTCGTGGCAGGCAGGCAGAGCTCCTATATTTTGTTCCCAGAAGCACCTATAGGACTTGTAGTGTGTTCCTGGCAGGCAGGCAGAGCTCCTATATTTTGTTCCCAGAAGCACCTATAGGACTTGTAGTGTGTTCGTGGCAGGCAGGCAGAGCTCCTATATTTTCTTCCAGAAGCACCTATAGGACTTGAAGTGTGTTAGTCCCATCACACAGAGCTCATATATTTTGTTCCCAGAAGCACCTATAGGACTTGTAGTGTGTTCGTGGCAGGCAGGCAGAGCTCCTATATTTTGTTCCCAGAAGCACCTATAGGACTTGAAGTGTGTTCCTCCCATCACACAGAGCTCATATATTTTCTTCCCAGAAGCACCTATAGGACTTGTAGTGTGTTCGTCCCAGGCAGGCAGAGCTCCTATATTTTCTTCCCAGAAGCACCTATAGGACTTGAAGTGTGTTAGTCCCATCACACAGAGATCATATATTTTGTTCCCAGAAGCACCTATAGACTTGAAGTGTGTTAGTCCCATCACACAGACCTATATTTTCTTCCCAGAAGCACCTATAGGACTTGAAGTGTGTATAGTCCCATCACACAGAGATCATATATTTTGTTCCCAGAAGCACCTATAGGACTTGAAGTGTGTTAGTCCCATCACACAGAGATCATATATTTTGTTCCCAGAAGCACCTATTAGGACTTGAAGTGTGTTAGTCCCATCACACAGAGATCATATATTTTGTTCCCAGAAGCACCTATAGGACTTGAAGTGTGTTAGTCCCATCACACACAGAGATCATATATTTTGTTCCCAGAAGCACCTATAGGACTTGAAGTGTGTTAGTCCCATCACACAGAGATCATATATTTTGTTCCCAGAAGCACCTATAGGACTTGAAGTGTGTGTTAGTCCCATCACACAGAGATCATATATTTTCTTCCCAGAAGCACCTATAGGACTTGAAGTGTGTTAGTCCCATCACACAGAGAACATATATTTTGTTCCCAGAAGCACCTATAGGACTTGAAGTGTGTTAGTCCCATCACACAGAGATCATATATTTTTTCCCAGAAGCACCTATAGGACTTGAAGTGTGTTAGTCCCATCACACAGAGATCATATATTTTGTTCCCAGAAGCACCTATAGGACTTGAAGTGTGTTAGTCCCATCACACAGAGATCATATATTTTGTTCCCAGAAGCACCTATAGGACTTGAAGTGTGTTAGTCCCATCACACAGAGATCATATATTTTGTTCCCAGAAGCACCTATAGGACTTGAAGTGTGTTAGTCCCATCACACAGAGATCATATATTTTGTTCCCAGAAGCACCTATAGGACTTGAAGTGTGTTAGTCCCATCACACAGAGATCATATATTTTGTTCCCAGAAGCACCTATAGGACTTGAAGTGTGTTAGTCCCATCACACAGAGATCATATATTTTGTTCCCAGAAGCACCTATAGGACTTGAAGTGTGTTAGTCCCATCACACACAGACCTATATTTTCTTCCCAGAAGCACCTATAGGACTTGAAGTGTGTTAGTCCCATCACACAGAGATCATATATTTTGTTCCCAGAAGCACCTATAGACTTGAAGTGTGTTAGTCCCATCACACAGAGATCATATATTTTGTTCCCAGAAGCACCTATAGGACTTGAAGTGTGTTAGTCCCATCACACAGAGATCTATATTTTCTTCCCAGAAGCACCTATAGGACTTGAAGTGTGTTAGTCCCATCACAAAGACCTATATTTTCTTCCCAGAAGCACCTATAGGACTTGAAGTGTGTTAGTCCCATCACACAGAGATCATATATTTTGTTCCCAGAAGCACCTATAGGACTTGAAGTGTGTTAGTCCCATCACACAGAGATCATATATTTTGTTCCCAGAAGCACCTATAGGACTTGAAGTGTGTTAGTCCCATCACACAGAGATCATATATTTTGTTCCCAGAAGCACCTATAGGACTGGAAGTGTGTTAGTCCCATCACACAGAGATCATATATTTTGTTCCCAGAAGCACCTATAGGACTTGAAGTGTGTTAGTCCCATCACACAGAGATCATATAATTTGTTCCCAGAAGCACCTATAGGACTTGAAGTGTGTTAGTCCCATCACACAGAGATCATATATTTTGTTCCCAGAAGCACCTATAGGACTTGAAGTGTGTTAGTCCCATCACACAGAGATCTATATTTTGTTCCCAGAAGCACCTATAGGACTAGAATTGTGTTAGTCCCATCACACAGACCTATATTTTCTTCCCAGAAGCACCTATAGGACTTGAAGTGTGTTAGTCCCATCACACACACAGATCATATATTTTGTTCCCAGAAGCACCTATAGGACTTGAAGTGTGTTAGTCCCATCACACAGAGATCCTATATTTTTTTTCCAGAAGCACCTATAGGACTTGAAGTGTGTTAGTCCCATCACACAGACCTATATTTTCTTCCCAGAAGCACCAATAGGACTTGAAGTGTGTTAGTCCCATCACACAGAGATCATATATTTTGTTCCCATAAGCACCTATAGGACTTGAAGTGTGTTAGTCCCATCACACAGACCTATATTTTGTTCCCAGAAGCACCTATAGGACTTCTAATGTGTTAGTGGCATCACACAGAGCTCCTATATTTTCTTCTCAGAAGCACCCATAGGACTTGAATAGTGTGTTAGTGGCATCACACAGAGCTCCTCTATTTTCTTTCCAGAAGCACCCACAGGACTTCTAGTGTGTTAGTGGCATCACACAGAGCTCCTCTATTTTCTTTGCAGAAGCACCCACAGGACTTCTAGTGTGTGTTAGTGGCATCACACAGAGCTCCTCTATTTTCTTTGCAGAAGCACCCATAGGACTTCTAGTGTGTTAGTGGCATCACACAGAGCTCCTATATTTTCTTTCTCAGAAGCACCCATAGGACTTCTAGTGTGTTAGTGGCATCACACAGAGCTCCTCTATTTTCTTTGCAGAAGCACCCATAGGACTTCTAGTGTGTTAGTGGCATCACACAGAGCTCCTCTATTTTCTTCTCAGCAGCACCACACAGGACTTCTAGTGTGTTAGTGGCATCACACAGAGCTCCTCTATATTTTCTTTGCAGAAGCACCCATAGGACTTCTAGTGTGTTAGTGGCATCACACAGAGCTCCTATATTTTCTTCTCAGAAGCACCCACAGGACTTCTAGTGTGTTAGTGGCATCACACAGAGCTCCTCTATTTTCTTCTCAGCAGCACCCACAGGACTTCTAGTGTGTTAGTGGCATCACACAGAGCTCCTCTATTTTTCTTTGCAGAAGCACCCATAGGACTTCTAGTGTGTTAGTGGCATCACACAGAGCTCCTCTATTTTCTTCTCAGCAGCACCCACAGGACTTCTAGTGTGTTAGTGGCATCACACAGAGCTCCTCTATTTTCTTTGCAGAAGCACCCACAGGACTTCTAGTGTGTTAGTGGCATCACACAGAGCTCCTCTATTTTCTTCTCAGAAGCACCCACAGGACTTCTAGTGTGTTAGTGGCATCACACAGAG
Organism: Lithobates sylvaticus; assembly: GCA_028564925.1. Taxonomy (NCBI): domain Eukaryota; kingdom Metazoa; phylum Chordata; class Amphibia; order Anura; family Ranidae; genus Lithobates; species Lithobates sylvaticus. The sequence continues at coordinate 510,819,566 of CM053027.1, forward strand.
CTCCTCTATTTTCTTCTCAGCAGCACCCACAGGACTTCTAGTGTGTTAGTGGCATCACACAGAGCTCCTTTATTTTCTTTGCAGAAGCACCCATAGGACTTCTAGTGTGTTAGTGGCATCACACAGAGCTCCTATATTTTCTTCTCAGCAGCACCCACAGGACTTCTAGTGTGTTAGTGGCATCACACAGAGCTCCTCTATTTTCTTTGCAGAAGCACCCACAGGACTTCTAGTGTGTTAGTGGCATCACACAGAGCTCCTCTATTTTCTTTGCAGAAGCACCCATAGGACTTCTAGTGTGTTAGTGGCATCACACAGAGCTCCTATATTTTCTTCTCAGCAGCACCCACAGGACTTCTAGTGTGTTAGTGGCATCACACAGAGCTCCTCTATTTTCTTTGCAGAAGCACCCATAGGACTTCTAGTGTGTTAGTGGCATCACACAGAGCTCCTATATTTTCTTCTCAGCAGCACCCACAGGACTTCTAGTGTGTTAGTGGCATCACACAGAGCTCCTCTATTTTCTTTGCAGAAGCACCCACAGGACTTCTAGTGTGTTAGTGGCATCACACAGAGCTCCTCTATTTTCTTTGCAGAAGCACCCATAGGACTTCTAGTGTGTTAGTGGCATCACACAGAGCTCCTATATTTTTCTTCTCAGCAGCACCCACAGGACTTCTAGTGTGTTAGTGGCATCACACAGAGCTCCTCTATTTTCTTTGCAGAAGCACCACAGGACTTCTAGTGTGTTAGTGGCATCACACAGAGCTCCTCTATTTTCTTTGCAGAAGCACCCATAGGACTTCTAGTGTGTTAGTGGCATCACACAGAGCTCCTATATTTTCTTCTCAGAAGCACCCACAGGACTTCTAGTGTGTTAGTGGCATCACACAGAGCTCCTCTATTTTCTTTGCAGAAGCACCCACAGGACTTCTAGTGTGTTAGTGGCATCACACAGAGCTCCTCTATTTTCTTTGCAGAAGCACCCATAGGACTTCTAGTGTGTTAGTGGCATCACACAGAGCTCCTCTATTTTCTTCTCAGCAGCACCCACAGGACTTCTAGTGTGTTAGTGGCATCACACAGAGCTCCTCTATTTTCTTTGCAGAAGCACCCATAGGACTTCTAGTGTGTTAGTGGCATCACACAGAGCTCCTATATATTCTTCTCAGCAGCACCCACAGGACTACCGACTACAATGGCTGGAAGACCGCCAAGGGGAGGCAGAGCGTGCAGAGCCAAGAACACAGGGCAGGCAGGCTCTGTTTCTAGTGGACGTGGCCGTGGCCGTGGACGTGGTCGTGCATCGTCATCAGCACGTGGCCATGGGACACGCGCGTCTTTGTTTTCGGCAGCTGGACATGTGGAGCCGCATCATGCTGAAGGCTTGGTAGAATGGATGACCAAGCCCTCCTCATCCTCCTCATCCTCTCTCACCCAGGCTCAGGGTACTGGCAGAGCATCATCAGCCACCCCTTCCCTAGACCCACCATGTCCTCCTGAGGAGTCCCCCGAACTCTTTGAGCACAGTGTTGGGTACATGCTCCAGGAGGATGCCCAACGATTCGAAGGCTCGGATGATGATACCCAGCTTGAGGAATCTGGCAGTACTGTTCCACCAGCTGCAGCTTACTGCCAGGTTTGCTCTAGTGGTGAAGAGGGAGGGGATGATGAGGTCACTGACTCCACGTGGGTGCCTGAAGGGAGAGAGGATGAGGAGGAGGACGAGGAGGAGGAGGATGCGGCGTCACATGTCCAACGAGGCAGGATGCCCCCTGGAGGCCAGGTAGAGGCCAGCACAGCAACTGTACAACACCGCAGAGCTCCGCCTGTGCAGGGCGCTGCCTCTGCACGTTATCAGAAAAGTTCTTTGGTGTGGGCCTTTTTTGAGACGAGTGCATCAGATCGCACCACTGCTATTTGCAATATTTGTCTCAAGCGTATCTCGCGTGGCCAAAACATCAGCCGCTTGGGCACCACAAGCATGACCAGACATATGGCGACCTGCCATGCAGCTCGTTGGCAGGCACACATAAAAGACCCACACCAAAGAACTAAGCGGACCTCTCCTTGCTCCTCCTCAGCTGGGATCTCCATCCCCACTACACCTTCAGTCCTCTCTGAAAGCTGCTCTGAGAGGACTGAAGGTGTAGAATTAGGTGTGTCACAACCAAGTACTTGCAGTACACCGACGTCCGATTGCAGCAGGCAAATTTCCCTGCCCCAGCTGCTGGACCGTAGAAAGAAGTACACTCCCAGCCATCCACATGCCCAGCGGTTGAATGCTAGCCTGGCTAAATTGCTAGCACTTCAACTGCTGCCTTTTCAGTTGGTAGACTCGGCCCCCTTCCGTGAGTTTGTTCAATGTGCGGTTCCTCAGTGGCAGGTTCCCAAACGCCACTTTTTCTCACGGAAGGCGATTCCGTCTCTCTACCGGCATGTGGAGGGCAATGTCCATGCCTCGCTGGACAGGGCGGTCAGCGGTAAGGTGCATATTACCGCTGACTCATGGTCCAGCAGGCATGGACAGGGACGGTACCTTTCTTTCACGGCCCATTGGGTCACTCTATTGGCAGCTGGGAGGGATGCAGGACAAGGTGCAGTAGTGTTGGAGGTTGTTCCGCCACCACGCCTCCAAAACGCTACTACTGCTACTGGTTGTGACACACCTCTCTCCTCCACCCCCTCCTCTTCTTCTTCCTCCAGTGCTCTGTCCTTGGAACCAGCGGTGCTCCGTAGGCGTACAAGGGGCTACGCAAGTACGCAGGCAAAAAGATGCCATGCCGTGCTTGCGCTGGTGTGTTTGGGGGACAGGAGCCACACTGGGCCAGAGGTTCTGGCAGCTCTGCAGGGGCAGGCCGAGAGGTGGTTGACGCCACGTCAGCTTAAGCCAGGAATGGTCGTTTCTGACAATGGCACCAACCTCCTCTCCGCCCTGCGACAGGGGCAGCTCACCCATGTGCCCTGCATGGCTCACGTCCTCAACCTGGTGGTGCAGCGGTTCTTGGGCAGGTTCCCAGGCTTACAGGATGTCCTGAGGCAGGCCAGGAAAGTCTGTGTGCATTTCCGCCGATCTTATAATGCCAGTGCTCGGCTGACTGAGCTGCAAAAGGAGCTGAACCTGCCCAAGAACCGCCTAATATGTGACATGCCCACCAGGTGGAACTCAACGTTGGCCATGCTGCAGCGACTGCACACGCAGCAGAGGGCCATCAATGAGTACCTTTGCGACTATGGCACCAGGACAGGGTCAGGGGAGCTTGGTTTTTTTTTCCCCACGTCAGTGGAGCATGATCAGGGATGCATGCACTGTCCTCTCACCATTTGAGGAGGCCACGAGGATGGTGAGCAGTGACAGTGCATGCATCAGTGACACTGTCCCTCTTGTCCACCTGTTGGAGCATACGCTGCGTGGGATAATGGACAGGGCACTTGAGGCAGAACAGAGGCAGGAAGAGGAGGACTTCCTTGCCTCTCAAGGCCCCCTTTATCCGGACAGTGTTCCTTCTGTCCCACCCATCACACAGGAAGAGGATGAGGAGGAGGAGGAGGAGGAGGATTGTGTGTGAGCATGGAGGTGGAGCCTGGCACTCAGCATCAGCAGCAGCAGTCTTTTAGGGATGATGTACAGTCCCAACCAACCAGTGGACTTGTACGTGGCTGGGAGGAGGTGGCTGGCGATCATGTCATCCTCAGTGACCCAGAAGACTCCGGACCGAATGCCTCAGCTAACCTACGCTGCATGGCCTCCCTGATCCTGCAAAGCCTGCGGAAGGATCCTCGTGTTCTTCGGATCAAGGAGAGGGACCATTACTGGCTGGCCACTCTCCTTGATCCGCGGTACAAGGGTAAGGTTGCGGACCTTATCTTGCCGTCGCAGAGGGAGCAGAGGATGAGACATCTCAGGGAGGCTTTGCAGAAAGGTCTGTGCAACGCGTTCCCAGAAACTGGGAGGCTACAAACTCCTGGTCCTGGGCGACGAGTTGCTGAGGCTTCGGTCAGTAGCAGAAGGAGCGGTGGGGAAGGTGGACGTCTGACCGATGCGTTCAGACAATTTTTTAGTCCGCAGCCCCAAGGTATGATCGGTTCCAGCAACCATCGCCAGCGTCTGATATACATGGTGCAGGAATACCTTGGGGCAAGGTCAGACTTGGACACCTTTCCCACCGAAAATCCTCTGGCTTACTGGGTCCTGAGGATGGATCACTGGCCAGAGCTTGCACAGTATGCAATTGAGCTACTGGCCTGTCCTGCCTCCAGCGTTCTTTCCGAACGCACATTCAGTGCTGCTGGAGGATTTGTCACCGATCATAGGGTGCGCCTGTCCACCGCCTCGGTTGATCGACTGACCTTCATCAAAATGAATCAGTCTTGGATCACCACCAGCTACCAGGCACCTGAGGCGGATATAACCGAATAATTTTTAATATCACATCCCTTCAAGACTGCCTATGCTGATGCTGAGTGACTGTCCTCTTATGTTCACTGACTATCCTCTTCCTCCTCCTCAATGATCCATGCCACCACACCAGTGCCTAAGGCACAATTTTTCAGCCCCTGTTTAACAGGGGCGGTAATTACAATTTTTTAAAAAAATGCTTCGCAACACGTGTGACTGCTGTGCTCCAAGTACAGTATCTGTGAGGGGTTGCAGTGTTGTGGCACCAGCACCAGTGCCTAAGGCACAATTTTTCAGCCCCTGTTTAACAGGGGCGGGTAATTACAATTTTTTAAAAAAATGCTTTGCAACACGTGTGACTGCTGTGCTCCAAGTACAGTATCTGTGAGGGGTTGCAGTGTTGTGGCACCAGCACCAGTGCCTAAGGCACAATTTTTCAGGCCCTGTTTAACAGGGGCGGGTAATTACAATTTTTAAAAAAATGCTTTGCAACACGTGTGACTGCTGTGCTCCAAGTACAGTATCTGTGAGGGGTTGCAGTGTTGTGGCACCAGCACCAGTGCCTAAGGCACAATTTTTCAGGCCCTGTTTAACAGGGGCGGGTAATTACAATTTTTTTAAAAAATGCTTCGCAACACGTGTGACTGCTGTGCTCCAAGTACAGTATCTGTGAGGGGTTGCAGTGTTGTGGCACCAGCACCAGTGCCTAAGGCACAATTTTTCAGCCCCTGTTTAACAGGGGCGGGTAATTACAATTTTTTTTTAAAAAAATGCTTCGCAACACGTGTGACTGCTGTGCTCCAAGTACAGTATCTGTGAGGGGTTGCAGTGTTGTGGCACCAGCACCAGTGCCTAAGGCACAATTTTTCAGCCCCTGTTTAACAGGGACGGGTAATTACAATTTTTTAAAAAAATGCTTCGCAACACGTGTGACTGCTGTGCTCCAAGTACAGTATCTGTGAGGGGTTGCAGTGTTGTGGCACCAGCACCAGTGCCTAAGGCACAATTTTTCAGCCCCTGTTTAACAGGGGCGGGTAATTACAATTTTTTAAAAAAATGCTTTGCAACACGTGTGACTGCTGTGCTCCAAGTACAGTATCTGTGAGGGGTTGCAGTGTTGTGGCACCAGCACCAGTGCCTAAGGCACAATTTTTCAGGCCCTGTTTAACAGGGGCGGGTAATTACAAATCTTGATCTAATAGTTCACAGCAGGGCCCATTCCTGCGCCCACCAAGAGTAACTATGAGGGCCTACATTCTTGTGGCAACACCGTCCACCACCACCGCCAAAGGCCCAATTTTTCTGCCCAGTTCATCAGGTGCTTGCAATTACAAATCTTGATCTAATAACACACAGCAGGGCCCATTCCTGCGCCCACCAAGAGTAACTGTGAGAGCTTACAGTCTTGTGGCAACACCGTCCACCACCACCGCCAAAGGCCCAATTTTTCTGCCCTGTTCATCAGGTGCTTGCAATTACAAATCTTGATCTAATAACTCACAGCAGGGCCCATTCTTGCGCTCACCAAGAGTAACTGTGAGAGCTTACAGTCTTGTGGCAACACCGTCCACCACCACCGCCAAAGGCCCAATTTTTCTGCCCTGTTCATCAGGTGCTTGCAATTACAAATCTTGATCTAATAACTCACAGCAGGGCCCATTCTTGCGCCCACCAAGAGTAACTGTGAGAGCTTACAGTCTTGTGGCAACACCGTCCACCACCACCGCCAAAGGCCCAATTTTTCTGCCCTGTTCATCAGGTGCTTGCAATTACAAATCTTGATCTAATAACTCACAGTAGGGCCCATTCCTGCGCCCACCAAGAGTAACTGTGAGAGCTTACAGTCTTGTGGCAACACCGTCCACCACCACCACCACCACCCCCAATTTTTCTGCCCTGTTCAACAGGTGCATGCAATTACAAATCTTGATCTATTAACTCACAGCAGGGCCCATTCCTGTGCCCACCAGTCTTGTGGCTACACCAACATCTAATAGGGCAAATTTCTGCAGAGTATATACGCCAGGCCCCTACTTTCAAACATCCAACTTACAAACGACTCCTACTTGCAAATGGAAAGAGAAAACAGGAAGTGAGAGGAAATCTACCCCTAGGAAGGGAAATTCTATCCTGTTAGATTTAATTTGGGAAAAAGGTATCTCCTCTCTACTGATACTTTATCACCAATCCTTGTTTCAATTAAAACCCCACTTTTTCCAAAAACATTTGTCATTGGGACGGAAAGTGAGGTGACATGTTCTGAACAGATGTGCAAAGACAGCAAATGTTACAGGGGTGATAACCCCTCCCTATGTTCTCCAAAAAGCTTAAAAATAGATTTTTTTTGGGATGGAGCTACACTTCATAATGTACCTGTTCCGATTCTACTTAAGAACAAACCTAAAGCCGCAAGTGGTTTTAAATGGCTTCTTTTTTTCCTTTACAAATGACATTTTGTGCAAGGACAGTTCTAAACACGGGAAACACATGCCACTTCACAGGCATACTTTAGACACCCCCCAGGTACCATATTTAAAGGAAAAATTCACTTTTTTTTTTTCACTTTATGCATCATTAAAATGACTGCTCCCGAAAAAACGTTAGTTTTTAAAAGTTCTTTTTGCATTGATATATGTCCCCTGGGGCAGGACCCGGGTCCCCAAACCTGTTTTATGACATTAACATGCATATTGGCCGTTGTAATTAGCACTTTTGATTTCGAACGTTCGCGTCCATTATAACGTATAGGGTTCGAAAATTTGCGCGAACTTTCGGTCGGTTCGAAGGTTCTGGTGCGAACCGAACCCGGGGGTGTTCGGCTCATCCCTATTGCTAGCACTTCAACTGCTGCCTTTTCAGTTGGTAGACTCGGCCCCCTTCCGTGAGTTTGTTCAATGTGCGGTTCCTCAGTGGCAGGTTCCCAAACGCCACTTTTTCTCACGGAAGGCGATTCCGTCTCTCTACCGGCATGTGGAAGGCAATGTCCATGCCTCGCTGGACAGGGCGGTCAGCGGTAAGGTGCATATTACCGCTGACTCATGGTCCAGCAGGCATGGACAGGGACGGTACCTTTTTTTCACGGCCCATTGGGTCACTCTATTGGCAGCTGGGAGGGATGCAGGACAAGGTGCAGTAGTGTTGGAGGTTGTTCCGCCACCACGCCTCCAAAACGCTACTACTGCTACTGGTTGTGACACACCTCTCTCCTCCACCCCCTCCTCTTCTTCTTCCTCCAGTGCTCTGTCCTTGGAACCAGCGGTGCTCCGTAGGCGTACAAGGGGCTACGCAAGTACGCAGGCAAAAAGATGCCATGCCGTGCTTGCGCTGGTGTGTTTGGGGGACAGGAGCCACACTGGGCCAGAGGTTCTGGCAGCTCTGCAGGGGCAGGCCGAGAGGTGGTTAACGCCACGTCAGCTTAAGCCAGGAATGGTCGTTTCTGACAATGGCACCAACCTCCTCTCCGCCCTGCGACAGGGGCAGCTCACCCATGTGCCCTGCATGGCTCACGTCCTCAACCTGGTGGTGCAGCGGTTCTTGGGCAGGTTCCCAGGCTTACAGGATGTCCTGAGGCAGGCCAGGAAAGTCTGTGTGCATTTCCGCCGATCTTATAATGCCAGTGCTCGGCTGACTGAGCTGCAAAAGGAGCTGAACCTGCCCAAGAACCGCCTAATATGTGACATGCCCACCAGGTGGAACTCAACGTTGGCCATGCTGCAGCGACTGCACACGCAGCAGAGGGCCATCAATGAGTACCTTTGCGACTACGGCACCAGGACAGGGTCAGGGGAGCTTGTTTTTTTTTCCCCACGTCAGTGGAGCATGATCAGGGATGCATGCACTGTCCTCTCACCATTTGAGGAGGCCACGAGGATGGTGAGCAGTGACAGTGCATGCATCAGTGACACTGTCCCTCTTGTCCACCTGTTGGAGCATACGCTGCGTGGGATAATGGACAGGGCACTTGAGGCAGAACAGAGGCAGGAAGAGGAGGACTTCCTTGCCTCTCAAGGCCCCCTTTATCCGGACAGTGTTCCTTCTGTCCCACCCATCACACAGGAAGAGGATGAGGAGGAGGAGGAGGAGGATTGTGTGAGCATGGAGGTGGAGCCTGGCACTCAGCATCAGCAGCAGCAGTCTTTTAGGGATGATGTACAGTCCCAACAAACCAGTGGACTTGTACGTGGCTGGGAGGAGGTGGCTGGCGATCATGTCATCCTCAGTGACCCAGAAGACTCTGGACCGAATGCCTCAGCTAACCTACGCTGCATGGCCTCCCTGATCCTGCAAAGCCTGCGGAAGGATCCTCGTGTTCTTCGGATCAAGGAGAGGGACCATTACTGGCTGGCCACTCTCCTTGATCCGCGGTACAAGGGTAAGGTTGCGGACCTTATCTTGCAGTCGCAGAGGGAGCAGAGGATGAGACATCTCAGGGAGGCCTTGCAGAAAGGTCTGTGCAACGCGTTCCCAGAAACTGGGAAGTTACAAACTACTGGTCCTGGGCGACGAGTTGCTGAGGCTTCGGTCAGTAGCAGAAGGAGCGGTGGGGAAGGTGGACGTCTGACCGATGCGTTCAGACAATTTTTTAGTCCGCAGCCCCAAGGTATGATCGGTTCCAGCAACCATCGCCAGCGTCTGATATACATGGTGCAGGAATACCTTGGGGCAAGGTCAGACTTGGACACCTTTCCCACCGAAAATCCTCTGGCTTACTGGGTCCTGAGGATGGATCACTGGCCAGAGCTTGCACAGTATGCAATTGAGCTACTGGCCTGTCCTGCCTCCAGCGTTCTTTCCGAACGCACATTCAGTGCTGCTGGAGGATTTGTCACCGATCATAGGGTGCGCCTGTCCACCGCCTCGGTTGATCGACTGACCTTCATCAAAATGAATCAGTCTTGGATCACCACCAGCTACCAGGCACCTGAGGCGGATATAACCGAATAATTTATAATGTCACATCCCTTCAAGACTGCCTATGCTGATGCTGAGTGACTGTCCTCTTATGTTCACTGACTATCCTCTTCCTCCTCCTCAATGATCCATGCCACCACACCAGTGCCTAAGGCACAATTTTTCAGCCCCTGTTTAACAGGGGCGTGTACATACAATTTTTATAAAAAAATGCTTCGCAACACGTGTGACTGCTGTGCTCCAAGTACAGTATCTGTGAGGGTTGCAGTGTTGTGGCACCAGCTCCAGTGCCTAAGGCACAATTTTTCAGCCCCTGTTTAACAGGGGCGTGTACTTACAATTTTTTTAAAAAATGCTTCGCAACACGTGTGACTGCTGTGCTCCAAGTACAGTATCTGTGAGGGGTTGCAGTGTTGTGGCACCAGCACCAGTGCCTAAGGCACAATTTTCAGCCCCTGTTTAACAGGGGCGGGTAATTACAAATCTTGATCTAATAGTTCACAGCAGGGCCCATTCCTGCGCCCACCAAGAGTAACTATGAGGGCCTACAGTCTTGTGGCAACACCATCCACCACCACCGCCAAAGGCCCAATTTTTCTGCCCTGTTCATCAGGTGCTTGCAATTACAAATCTTGATCTAATAACTCACAGCAGGGCCCATTCCTGCGCCCACCAAGAGTAACTGTGAGAGCTTACAGTCTTGTGGCAACACCGTCCACCACCACCGCCAAAGGCCCAATTTTTCTGCCCTGTTCATCAGGTGCTTGCAATTACAAATCTTGATCTAATAACTCACAGCAGGGCCCATTCCTGCGCCCACCAAGAGTAACTATGAGGGCCTACAGTCTTGTGGCAACACCGTCCACCACCACCGCCAAAGGCCCAATTTTTCTGCCCTGTTCATCAGGTGCTTGCAATTACAAATCTTGATCTAATAACTCACAGCAGGGCCCATTCCTGCGCCCACCAAGAGTAACTGTGAGAGCTTACAGTCTTGTGGCAACACCGTCCACCACCACCACCACCCCCAATTTTTCTGCCCTGTTCAACAGGTGCATGCAATTACAAATCTTGATCTATTAACTCATAGCAGGGCCCATTCCTGTGCCCACCAGTCTTGTGGCTACACCAACATCTAATAGGGCAAATTTCTGCAGAGTATATACGCCAGGCCCCTACTTTCAAACATCCAACTTACAAACGACTCCTACTTGCAAATGGAAAGAAAACAGGAAGTGAGAGGAAATCTACCCCTAGGAAGGGAAATTCTATCCTGTTAGATTTAATTTGGGAAAAAGGTATCTCCTCTCTACTGATACTTTATCACCAATCCTGGTTTCAATTAAAACCCCACTTTTTCCAAAAACATTTGTCATTGGGACGGAAAGTGAGGTGACATGTTCTGAACAGATGTGCAAAGACAGCAAATGTTACAGGGGTGATAACCCCTCCCTATGTTCTCCAAAAAGCTTAAAAATAGATTTTTTTGGGATGGAGCTACACTTCATAATGTACCTGTTCAGATTCTACTTAAGAACAAACCTAAAGCCGCAAGTGGTTTTAAATGGCTTCTTTTTTTCCTTTACAAATGTCATTTTGTGCAAGGACAGTTCTAAACATGGGAAACACATGCCACTTCACAGGCATACTTTAGACACCCCCCAGGTACCATATTTAAAGGAAAAATTCATTTTTTTTTTTTCACTTTATGCATCATTAAAATGACTGCTCCCGAAAAAACGTTAGTTTTTAAAAGTTCTTTTTGCATTGATATATGTCCCCTGGGGCAGGACCCGGGTCCCCAAACCTGTTTTATGACATTAACATGCATATTGGCCGTTGTAATTAGCACTTTTGATTTCGAACGTTCGCGTCCATTATAACGTATAGGGTTCGAAAATTTGCGCGAACTTTCGGTCCGTTCGAAGGTTCTGGTGCGAACCGAACCCGGGGGTGTTCGGCTCATCCCTAGTCTTCAATAGGGGGTCCTAGATGGCTCATAGAAGGTTCTAAAAGTGTAAATAATATTGTATCTATTAACAGTAGTAAGATGTAAAATAACCTATGTGCAGACAGACTACCAGTCAGTCCTAAGACTACAAGAGAGAAACACTAAAGGTGCAGTGAAAATTGGGATGAAGTGGGAATATAAATTCCTCAGGACAGGGTAAGAAGGAAGGTGTTGAAAAAAGTTTAAGAGAAGAAGAAGAAGAAAAGAAAGCCAAACAACTAGTGGAAATAAAGGGATGAAATGAAAATATAGCATATCAATTATAAGTGAACCAGTGAGGTGAATGGTAGAAAGAATAAGGCGCAGAGGTCAATTTACTGATAGGTTTACCTTGTATACTCGGCAGTAATCATAGTCTTCTGACCACTGTTTATACTACAGACTAACAAGATCATATGCTGATGAGGGAAGGTCTATATATACACCCACCTCATCAGCTTGACCAATGAATAACCCCTAACATCACGCAGGTGTTCATTATAGGGGGGTGCATCAACACCTGATCAGCAAAGCGTGATCCAAGTACGATGGAAAATGAAGTGACATTTGTGCAGACAGACTACCAATCAGTCCCAAGACCATAAAAATAAACACTGAAAGTGTAGTAAATGCTGGGATAAATTGGGAATATGAATTCCTCATAGAAGGGTAAGAAGAAAGGTCTAGACAAAAGAGAAAAATCAAAGAAAGGCAAACAACCATTGGGAATATGAAATTAATTAAAAATATAACATATCAATTATAAGGGTAAACCAGAGCATGAATTATGGTAAAAATAAGGTGCAAAGATCAAATTGCTGATAGGTTTATCTTGTGTACTTGGCAGTAATCATAGTAATAGTAATATAAACAACCATCAGGAGACTCTCAAATTTCCATGCTGATGAGGGGAGATCTGTATACATACCTACCCCATCAGCCTGACCAATGGATGACCCCCAATGTCACGCAGGTGTTCCCTATAGGGGGGTGCATCAACACCTGATCGGCGAAGGACCCGCTCCTGAGGAAGTGAATTTTTTCACATAACGCGTAGGATTAGGATGCAATCCTGACTGTTTTTATTATGGAATTATCCAACTACCAACCATTACTGATCATCAATTCTAATAGGGCAGAGGAGGGATGGAAATTCCCCAACACTCTTACCTGTATATAAATTGGATATATAGCAAATAATGATGTTGTGCGCGACTGAAGGCACCGTGGCAAAACAGGCATCCCATGGGAGTTGAGGCCACAAAACCATGGCTGCACTGAGGCCAAAGAAAGTAATATGAAAAGCGTCAGTGGTGGTGTGGTCCCCAATTATCAAGTAAGTATTAGTGCATACTGTATAATAGTTGCCGTGGAAATTCTGACAAAAAAACATAATATAATTGTATGTATATATAAAGCTGCATATAGGCAGATAAAAGGGCTACAATCTAAAGCGGCATGTAATGATGTAAAAAAGCCAGGTGGAGGGTAAATTTATTTGATAATACAACCCACATACTCAACCAGGATAAAGTGTGGACAAGGGGAATGGACCAAGTTAATCAATCAAAACCAAAGAAGTGTTACCTTGCAACTTACAAAGAAAACTGCGACAGCCAGTGTGTTGGGGTCTGAAGGTAAAGAGATGTGTGTGCTCCACCCACATGCAGTCTTTATAGCCGCAATCAGCCATAGAGTGCTGCCAACGTCACACTGCATACACAGAGGAGGCTGCGTTAATGCCCGGACACCTAGGGGGTTATTTACGAAAGGTAAATACACTTTGCACTACAAGTGCACTGCAAGTGCAGTCGCTGTAAATCTGAGGGGTAGATGTGAAATGAGAGGAAGCTCTGCTGATTTTATCATCCAATCATGTGCAAGCTAAAATGCTGTTTTTTATTTTCCTTGCATGTCACTTCCAAGTGCACTTGTAGTGCAAAGTGGATTTGCCTTTCGTAAAGGACCCCCCTAGACCCCCCTAGAGTCATAATGCCATGTAATTATATTAAAAATGGATAGAATCCATATGCTACCTTAGCTGGTGTGCTTCCATCCCTAAATCGTTTTAGAAGGAGGAAAAAAGAGAAGTTGGGACTTTAGATGAAGCAATGAGTGGGTAAGTTCATCTGCCTCCATCCCTATTGAACATGTATTAAAAGAAGAGAGTTGGTGGGACTTTGTATGAAGCACGGCTAGGTAATAAGGTATGCAATCACATGATGGTACGCGCCAAAGAAACATACATTGAATAATTGAGAATAACATGATAGACAATAGTAACACCATAACAGTTTATTAAACATGATTCACAGTAATAATGATAGATACAATAATATATAGTGATAAAAAGTTCCAAGTTGCCACGGTGCCTTCAGTCGCGCACAACATCATTATTTGCTATATATCCAATTTATATACAGGAAAGAGTGTTGGGGAATTTCCATCCCTCCTCTGCCCTGTGTGTCAAAATTCCCGTTCATTCTGCCTTCATGTTCTACTATAGATCTATCCCAATTGATATTTCTCCTGATGAGTGGACTCTCCACGAAACACGTAGAGCCCCAGTCATATGCTACATCATTGCAATCATGTAATTCTGATATTTAATAGCATGAATTGTAACATCAATGATTATCACTATTAACAACATCATTATCTTTATTATGAATTTGAACTTTTTATCACTATATATTGGTGATATGGCAATATCTAAAATGAGTCCTCACATATATTATTGTATCTATCATCATTACTTTGAATCATGTTTAACCACTTCAATACCCGGCTATTGTAATATGACGCCCAAAAGGTGGTTCTCCCATCCGGGGTGGGCGTCATATGACGTCCTCACATTCCCGGTCGTCTAGGGGGCACACCCACGGCGTCGCTCGGGACCCGGTGTGCGTGCTCGGTGGCCACGATGTCCGCCGGGCACCCTCGATTGCCTGGGAACACAGCAGGACCATGGATCTGTGTGTGTAAACACACAGATCCAAGTCCTGTCAGTGGAGAGGAGACCGATGGTGTGTTCCCAGTACAGAGGAACACTGATCAGTCCCCTCCCCTTGTGAGTCCCCTCCCCCCACAGTTAGAATCACTCCCAGGGAATATACATTAACCCCTGCAGCGCCCCCTAGTGTTAACCCCAGTCACAGTCACGGATCGCTGTATAAATGTGAATGGTCCCAAAAATGTGTCAAAAATGTCTAAAGTGTCTGCCGCAATGTCACAGTCACAATAAAAATCGCAGATCGCCGCCATTACTAGTAAAAAAAAATGCAATAAATCTATCCCCTATTTTGTAGACGCTATAACTTTTGCACAAACCAATCAATATACGCTTATTGCGATTTTTTTTTTACCAAAAATATGTAGAAGAATACGTATCGGCCTAAACTGAGTCAAATTTTTTTTTTTTTTTAAATTGGATATTTATTATAGCAAAATGTCCCTACCCAGTGTCATGTGACTCGTTAGTGTTACAAGATCTCAGGTGTGAATGGGGAGCAGGTGTGTTAAATTTGGTGTTATCGCTCTCACTCTCTCATACTGTTCACTGGAAGTTCAACATGGCACCTCATGGCAAAGAACTCTCTGTGGATCTGAAAAAAATAATTGTTGCTCTACATAAAGATTGCTATGTTGCCAGTGGTTAGACATTAATGACTGCGTGTTGAGTTATTTTGAGGGGACAGCAAATTTACACTGTTATACAAGCTGTACACTCACTACTTTACATTGTAGCAAAGTGTCATTTCTTCAGTGTTGTCACATAAAAAGATATAATAAAATATATAATAATAAAATGTGAGGGGTGTACTCACTTTTGTGAGATACTGTATGTACCTTATTCATTAGTGGATACACGCCTCGTATAAAGTCCCATGTTTGTTCCCCCCCACCCCCCACCCCCATTTGTATTACATTGGTACAGTGTGGTAAAAATTAAACATATAAACATTTTCCGCTTTATTTTATTTGTTATTATTTGTATTATTTAATATGGTTCAGCACCATGGACTTTCTTTTGCTCGAAATTGTGGTGACGACCAACAGATCAAACAAGTTCCCAGTATCAAGCTTATTTTTTTATTAAAAAATGGTAAATTCATAAAACTTTTTTTAAGTTTTATGAATTTACCAAAGCTACAATTGATTTTTGTTGTTACAGGTTGCTGCATATCTTCATTGCTTTGTGCTGCCTTATGATGAACATATATGTAGCATTACAACCAGGATATATTAAAACTGTTTCCTGTAAAGATTGTATTTTTCTGAAAATAGCTGCACTAAATTGTTCCAACATGTAGCTGGTTGATTTAATTTAAAAATAAATTATCCATCCTCCATGGTTGTTGAGCTCAAGAATGGGTACACAGACAGAAATTAAATATGACACGCAACCCTCCCCGTTCTATCCAAAGAAAAAATAATAATTCCAGTTTAACTGATAATCTGAAGGTAAAGGTTAAAGTAAAATGTAAATAACTCATCTCATCATTAAGAAAAATGGAATACCGGGTTTCTTCCTATGAAAATCATTTTTTTTGCAGAACTGGCCAGTGTCCAGAAATAGTAACAATGGTTTGCCACTAGGGGTTCTTCAGTCGACTTCCAGCCAATATGTTTTTTTTTATTTATTTTTTATTGCCAATGGATAGCTTACGCTGCCTGCGTATCTGTTGAATTGGCAGTGCTTCTGCCGGGCTAGCAGATACAGGAAAGTGAAGACGAGAGTAGGGCTTGAGGGATCTGACATCTTTCCATGCTCTGAGACTGAAGAAGGGGTCAGGTAAATATTAAAATTAAAAATCAATGTTAACATGAAGGTCTGACAGTTGACAGCAGGATAAACTCCATTTGGTCTGTATGTTTTGGATTGTACCCAGAGAACCCCCTAGAGAAGTTGTACACTTACATTTTCATTCAACGGTAGAAATTCTGCTTTCAACCAGAAAGTATTGAAGATCGTGGGTCAGTGTTGAGGTGAGACATTTTGAATGATCAGAAGATTTTTTCTCATGACAGGTTTACTTTAAAGCACAGCTGTCCGCCAGGACTTGTATTTGGTATTATAGCATATTTTTTGTGTTGGAAGAATGAAAAAAAGGCTACCCATGAGATATTAGCTTTGGGACCACCAGTATCTTAAAGCAAGTCTGGCAGCCCCATATTTCTCTCTTGACAGTTTTTCTTTAAAGAATCCTGCCAATATTTATTTTTTGCTGTACACCCCAAATCTTAACAACAATATCTGTGTGATTCCATAAATAGTTTTTCTCTATAATGAGGATAAAATATGGGAACTGGTTCTGCTGTCATTAACCTGGAACAAGCTTTCAGCTGATGATACCTAACAAATCTGAACTTACATCTTAAATTCTTGTTCCAAGACAGTGCGGTTGATTTACTAAAACTGATGAGTGCAAAATGTGGTGCACCTGTGCATGATAGCCAATCATCTTTTAACTTCAGCTTTAAGAAGGAAGTTGAAGTTGAAGAAGGAGCAAAGTGAGGGGCCCTGAGAGTCCCTGTGGCCCCCCCAGCACCTTGTTGTCTAGGCAAGGATCGAGGTACCAAATATTATGCCGCTTTTCTTCAAGAAACAGAAGCAGAGCGGGGAGGCCAGGAGACGCCTAGAGTATCAGATGTGCCTGGGACACAAGTACTAAGGAGGAACATGAGAACTGTCAGCTAATTGCCAGCTCCTACCTCTCCACAGTTACTCAGCTGTTGATGATATCCTGCTCGTCACTCCTGCCTCCTTAAGCCATTCAGCCAAGTGGATCTCTGCCTTTGCCTTAGTCAACATCACAGAGACACTCTCCTGCATTCCTGTTAAAAGACTTGCTTGGCTGACATCCAGGGCCGGTATAACAATTAGGCGGGGTGGCAGGATGGGAGGGGCGGTAAAATCCTTGTTGACAAAGTGACTCTGCACCGCTCCCTGCTATTACACCCCCGCCGCATAGAGCAGATTGACGCTCTATTGCGGTAGGCTGGGTGACAAGCCAGAGGATGAGACAGGGGGGATAAGGATAAACAAGCGCGGGTGGAGCAGGGGGCAGAGTCTGTGTGGGTCGCTGCGGTATGAGCGTCTTCTCCCCCGGCAGCATGACTTGTCTTGCTCTGTGCTGCGAGAGGAGTTTTGTGAACAGCTGAGCGGCGCTTTCAAAACAATAGCTGTTACAGCCCTGAGGGACACCAGACTGAATGGGGGAGACATACAGTAATTGGTGAGTGTGACTTCCATCCTCAGAACAACCCCCTCTCTGTTCCCACCACTTTGTGCTCTGCACCTTCTCCCCCCCCCTCCCCCTTTATTTTTCTCGCTCTACCCTACCCCTCTTTTCTTTACACCTCTCTTCTTCCTCCTCTCCCTCATTCTTTCCCCCACTAGGCTAGGGCCTAGCCTGTCAATATACCACCCTGTGACCCTGTCCATATACCACCCTGTGACCCTGTCCATATACCACCTTGTGACCCTGTCCATATACCACCCTGTGACCCTGTCTATATACCACCCTGTGACCCTGTCTATATACCACCCTGGCCTGTCTATATACCACCCTGGCCTGTCCATATACCACCCTGGCCTGTCCATATACCACCCTGGCTTGTCCATATACCACCATGTGACCCTGGCCTGTCCATATACCCCCCTGGCCTGTCCATATACCACCCTGTGGCCTGTCCAAATACCACCCTTGCCTGTCTATATACCACCATGTGACCCTGGCTATATACCACCCTGTGACCCTGTCTATATACCACCCTGGCCTGTCCATATACTCCCCTGGCCTGTCCATATACTACCCTGGCCTGTCTATACACCTGTGGACCAAGGCTGGTGTGAGCAAGCGAGCTGGTGTTGCCACCAGACCGGGTCCAGCGATGCAGGTGCGGGCCTGCGGACCACGGCTGAAGAAACAGTGGTGAGGCCCCGCAAAAATCTCCACCCGCCACCTCCACCGTATACATGGGCAGGGGAAAGTGGGTGGAGTCAGGGGCGGGCCAAGTGGAGGGGGTGGCAAAATTAGGTTTCGCCTAGGGTGTCAAAAATCTTTGCACCAGCCCTGCTGACATCCCTTCTGGCTCCAGATCAGGCGTGTCTAACTATCCGTTCCGGTTCCTGAACTCTGGCTATGTTTTGACTACGTTTTGTTCTATTTACTTTTATTATTAACCACTTACCCACTGGGCACTTAAACCCCCTTCCTAACCAGACCAATTTTCAGCTTTCGGTGCTCTCACACTTTGAATGACAATTACTCAGTCATGCAACACTGTACCCAAATGAATTGTTTGTCCTTTTTTTCCACACAAATAGAGCTTTCTTTTGGTGGTATTTAATCACTGCTGGGTTTTTTTATTTTTTGCGCTATAAATCAAAAAATACTGAAAATTCGGTTAAAAAAAAAATTCTTTGTTTATTGCAGAGTATTGGCAAGTATTGGCAGAGTATTGGCGAGTATTTGGCAGAGTATTGGCGAGTATTGGCAGAGTATTGCAGTGTTGCAGTGTTGCACAGTATTGGCAGAGTATTGCACAGTATTGGTAGAGTATTGCACAGTGTTGGTAGGATCCACCCAGAATACCGTATATACTTGAGTATAGGCCGACCCGAATATAAGCCGAGGCACCTAATTTTACCACAAACAACTGGGAAAACGTATTGACTCGAGTATAAGCCTAGGGTGAGAAATGCGCAGCTACTGTAAGTGGAAAAGAGGGTCAACGATGCCCATTTGCAGCCTCACTGTGCCCATGCAGATGGACACAGTTGACCGATTTGGGGCCCTGTATCTCGGGGTCACTTAGTGCTAGGAACCCCATCTTTAGATATGTTGTAGTGCTAATTCCACTGGGTTGGAATACAACATTTGGGGTTCCTAGCACCAAGTTTCCCCGAGATATGGGGCCCCAAATTCGGGTCAGAAAATCTCAAGCACTTTTCTGCAGCAGAGAATGACATTTTTGAACCGACTTTGGGGCCCTGTATCTCGGGGCCACTTAGTGCTAGGAACCCCATCTTTGGATATGTTGTAGTGCTAGTTCAACTGGGGTTGAATGCCAAATTCGGGGTTTCTAGCTCCAAGTTTCCCCGAGATATGGGGCCCCAAATTCGGGTCAGAAAATGTCAAGCACTTTTCTGCAGCAGAGAATGACATTTTCTGAACCGACTTTGGGGCCCCGTATCTCGGGGCCACTTAGTGCTAGGAACCCCATCTTTGGATATATTGTAGTGCTAGTTCAACTGGGGTTGAATGCCAAATTCGGGGTTCCTAGCTCCAAGTTTCCCCGAGATATGGGGCCCCAAATTCGGGTCAGAAAATGTCAAGCACTTTTCTGCAGCAGAGAATGACATTTTCTGAACCGACTTTGGGGCCCCGTATCTCGGGGCCACTTAGTGCTAGGAACCCCATCTTTGGATATGTTATAGTGCTAGGTCCACTGGATTGGCACACCAAATCTGGGATCCCTAGGCCCAAGTGGCCCCGAGATACGGGGCCCCAAAGTCGGGTCGGAAATTTTTTTTTTGCTGCAGAAAAGTGCTTGACTCGAGTATAAGCCGAGGGGGGCACTTTCAGCACAAAAAAATGTGCTGAAAAACTCGGCTTATACTCGAGTATATACGGTAAGCCTACTGTGCTGTAGCCGTCTTTCGGCTATGGCCCGATCGGCATGTGGTTAAACAAGTGTGATTTGATTGTACTTCTGTCTCGGTCTGATTTAATTGTTTTTGACAAGAATTAGGGAGAGGCTAAAAGTTGCTGCCAGAATACCCAGGAGGGTTGCTCCCCATAAGCATGCTATGACTTTGGTGCTGAAAAAGCATAAAGTCAATTTGATCTGGTGAGTGTATGGAAGCACGGCATTTGCATGGAGCACTTTATGGAGCACTAAGAAGTTCATATGGGCACAGAGCACTTTAAAGCGGGACTGTACTGAAAATTTTTTTTTTAAAAGCCAGCAGCTACAAATACTGCAGCTGCTGACTTTTAAAAAATGGACACTTACCTGTTCCAGGGTCCAGCGGTGTCGGCAGCAGAGGCCGATCGATCGCTCAGCTCGGCGCCATTCTCGGTGAGGGAATCAGGAAGTGGCTTCACTTCCCGATTCCCTACTGCGCATGCGCGAGTCGCGCGGCGCAATGAGAATGTTCAGCGCTGTCTGCCGGGACACGTGTGTGTCCGGCAGACAGCGCGCCGGGACAGGAAGTGACGTAAACTCCCGTGGGAGTTTATGCCCAGAAGTAGGTGCAGATACCTGTCTTAGACAGGTATCTGCACCCCCCCCCCCCCTGAAAGGTGCCAAATGTGACACCGGAGGGGGGGAGGGTTCCGAAAAGCGGGAGTTCCACTTTAGGGTGGAATCCCCCTTTAATTGCAAAATGAAGCACTTTATAATGGAAGAATATAGTTTGTGATGGACTTTGAATATTTAGGACTGTTTAGTTTAGACATTCACTGCACTGAATAATACTTGATTATATTTGGTTTGATTTCATGACAGCGCTGTGGTATAGGTAGTTCATCTGACTTCAGCATGTCCAATTAGGCTTTGACAAAAAAATAAATATCTGGAAGCTGATTCTATGCGGAACTGCACCAGATTTTGCCCATTCCAGTTTTAGTCAATCAACCCCTGTGACTAGCATTTGACATGCTGCTCATGATAAGCACTCTTGCACTAGCTGTCACTGCAACATGCCCTAGCCACCTCCACACCTGATGTAAATGCTTGCAATATCACTGGTTGCTTCTGATGTACACCCTTGCTCTAGCCACCACCGCATCCAACGCACATTCTTTCACTTGCCGTCACTGAACCTAACACACACTCTGGAACTTGCCACCCTTCATGTAACATGCACACTTGCAATAGTGGCTACTGAACCTGATGTGCACTCTTGCACTCACTGCCATTGCACCTGACCCAAACTTCCATATTCAGCCCATTCAATAAACACCCCCCTTTTGATAGACAAACAAAAAAAGGTAGCCCCTGTACAATGAAAGAAGTCATCATTATCTTGCAGAGCTATACATTCTAGTAGTATTCAGCAGCTGGAGATTTCTCTACCTGATGGAGGGACTGGGATTTTTATTGTACTTTTTAAGGCTTTTTTTTTTTTGCAACAGAAAAAAATGGGCCATCTCCCCTGCCAGACAGAGCTGTCTTGCGTGGCAGAGCCATTTAAAGCTCAGGACTGATATAAATACTAATCTTTTGGCAGGTAAAAATATTTCCTAATGTGCATTCCATTTGTGCATTTAGCTGTTTCCCTGGAGTTCAGAGTTTAGACATTATGCTAGGTGTTCGGTAAAGTCATAAATATTGAAATCACTCCATTGCCACATCCGTAATTTTGAGGGCAGAAAGAAAACAACTAGGTATTCGGACTTTAAAGGCAATTCGGACCACATACATTTTATAAAAATATATATTTTATTTATACATACTTAAAAGCTTGCAAAAGCAAAACACAGCAGCTAAAAACATGTGATCACATATGCATAGAATTTGGGCCACAGTGGCCACGTTTCCTGTAAGATGCTTGTTACACCGTATCAGATGAGTAAGCCCATGTGCGTCAACACGTTTTCGCTGGTTTGCTTTCTTTAGAACACACGAACAGATGATGTAAGTAAAGACAGGTCTCACTTGCCTGAATGTGAATACAAAGTGGATCTCACTGGGCGGGCACCAGAGCAACAGGATAAGCCAGATGGTCTAAAAACCCACGTAGTTTGATATGAGCATAAAGTTGGTGTTCCAAAATTCGATATATAAGAGCAATCTTTCACCACCTATGCAGATGGCATATAACTTAGAACCCCACCAAGACATACACACATACTTCTCAAGAAATAGTGAAGCACAATATCAGGCCAAAAAGTATATGACAAAGGGGAAGGTATATGTCCCTTCAGACCGAACAGATAGTCCATGCTCCTGGAATATATAAGAGGAGCAGTATCTCCCAGGAGTTACCTGTTGGTAGCATGGACTAGCCGTGTTCGGTCTGAAGGGACATATACCCTCCCCTTTGTCAGAAAAATGTTGACCTGATATCGTGCTGCCTATTATAGTGCCTGCTGTTCGCCTGATGTTTTGAGAAGTATGTGTGTATGTCTTGGTGGGGTTCTAAGTTATATGCCATCTGCATAGGTGGTGGAAGATTGCTCTTTGTCTATAGAATTTTGGAACACTAACTTTATGCTCATATTAAACTACAAGGGTTTTTAGACCATCTGGCTTATCCTGTTGCTCTGGTGCCGCCAGCGAGATCCATTTTGTATGCATGTGTATTCACATTCAGGCAAGTGAAACCTGCCTTTACTTACATCATCCCTTTGTGTGTTCTGATTAAGTGAACCAGTGAAACGCGTTGATGCACAGGGGCTCACTCATCTGATACAGTGTAACAAACATCTTACAGAAAACTTGGCTGGTGTGGCCCAAATTCTATGCATATATGATTACACGTTTTTAGCTTCTGTGTTTTGCTTTTGCAAGTTTTTATGTATGTACAAATAAAATATACATTTTTATAAAATGTATGTGGTCCAAATTGCCTTTAAAGTCTGAATCTCTAGTTGTGTTCGGTAAAGTGTTTAGGTTGGGGAGGGTTAGGTTTTAGGGGTTGCTTTAGTTTTAGGAATGCTTTTTACATTAGTAACAAGAAGGAAAACTGGGGTTTTTTAGTTTTTGTTTTTATTACTGGGGGAATGGAACAATCAGATTTTACTGAAAATGTGCATACCATATATACTCGAGTATAAGCCGAGATTTTCACCCCTTTTTTTAGGTCTGAAAGTGCCCCCCTCGGCTTATACTCGAGTAACCGCCGTCTGCCTTCATGAACAGCGCATCATGCAGACAGACGGCAGTGTTCAAAAGCCGCGCCTCCTCCTCCTCCCTGTCCGTGATAGGAGGAACACTAATTTTCCCAGCAGTAAGTCAGTGTGCAGTGTTCCGCCTATCACGGATGTCCTGTCATTCTCATCTTATGGACGAGGATGAGAGGATGTCCATGATAGGCGGAACACTGAACACTGACTGCTGGGAAAACAGAGTGTTCCTCCTATCACGGACGAGGAGGAGGAGGAGGAGGCGTGGCTTTTGAATGTGGAATGGCGCCTTACACGCTGATCAGCAATGGGGGACACAGGACGAACAAGGAGGCATCTAACGATCCGCACAAGACTGCAATGGTGGACACAGGTGGCAGATCAAACAGGGAGGCAGACACAGGACCCAGGGGATGCAGATCGGCACAGGTAGGCTGCAATGGACACAGGGGGGTTTGTACAGGACACAGGGAGACATGCAGCTGCAGATGGGCATTTGCTGACCCTCTTTTCCACTTACAGTAGCTGCTGCATTTTTCACCCTCGGCTTATACACGAGTCAATAAGTTTTCCCATTTGTTTTGTGGTAAATTAGGGGCCTCGGCTTATATTCGGGTCGGCCTATACTCGAGTATATACGGTACTTAATAATTGAGAGTTTCCAACCCAAGTTGCAAAGTATTGTATAGAACTGGAAAGTATACTATATATACAATAATATTAGAAACTAGAGAGTGGTTATAACTTTTTCCAGAGTTCTGTCCTATGTACTCCCCAATTTTACAGCACAATACTTCCTTTAGGACAAATCAGCAGTTTCTAAACCTAGGAATTGTGTGCTTGGAAAGATAATTTTTATTATCATCGTCCTGATGCTGTTAGATCAAATTACTTCCCAGCATGGCAATATTCATGCTGGAATGCAACACTTTCTAACAAAGGACGGTTTTGTTATCTCAAGCCTTAAGAAATGGCACAGAATTAAGTTTTAAAAATATAAAATGATTTTATTTATTTTGTAGTCTCTAAGAAGCACTCTGAAATATGTACATTTAGGTCATAGTACTTCTGCTTACATAGCCAAAAAGGCTGCAATCTATAATTCACTTTATTCAAGAAAATTCTGTAAGCATACAAGAGGCTTTTTAACAATGTTGTCATATTCAGCCAAACCTGAGGTAAGAGTTTGCTTTTTTAGCTTTTAGTGCACAGCTCCCAACTGTCCCTTTTTTGGAAACACATGCCCTGTATTACCCCCTAATTCACTACCCCTTTTTCCTTAAAGTAGAACCTCCCTAAAATAATTGCTAACTGCAAGGCTTTTTCTTACAGAACAGACAAAAGTAGAGCTAAAGGAAAATCTTATTTTCATTTTGAGTAAGTTAGGGTTATAATCCCTGTTGGTTTTATGTTTGCCATATACTGCATGTCCCATTGGGGAGATTTCTATTCACTTTCTGTCCCAAAACAGGAAGTGATAGGAAACCCCTCCAAACTCACTCATCCATGTCTTTATGGACCTTGCTTTGGGCACTGAGGCACAGTCATGTTAACAGGAAAGGGCCATCTCCAAACTGTTCCCACAAAGCATGAAATTGTCCAAAATGTCTTGGTATGCTGACGCCTTAAGAATTCCATTCACTGGAACTAAGGGGTCGAGCCCAACCCCTAAAAAACAACCCTGCACCATAATCCCCCTCCACCAAATGATTTGGACCAGTGCACAAAGCAAGGTCCATAAAGACATGGATGAGCGAGTTTCATTTATGCATCTGGCCCTTTCAGGACACTGGGTGCATGAATTACCGCGGCGGGGGTGTTTTTTTGAAGCACCCGATTAGAGCCAGAGGTTCTAATAGGTTTCAAAATAGGGTGGCTTAGCATTACGCTCGCAACCCAGCCAGGTGTGTTAGAATAGCGAATGAATATTCTCTATTCTAACACTGAATCGCCTCTCCGCCAATCAAGCGCAAGTCTGATACCGTTTCCCGTTTAGCTGAAAGGACGGGCGATCCTATTGGATGCCTAGGAGGAGGGAGATGCATGGCAGAAGCCGCCGTAATGCACAGGAGGAAGAAGAAAGAAAGCTGCCGTTTACCGGATATGATACCCACCCGTCCGCTTCCTAGATGGGTTAAATGTGGGGATTTGGTGGGGGGGGTTGCCGCCGACTGGGGGGGTTGTTGTTTGCCAGCTCCCCCAAAAGAAAAAAACACCAGCCGCCACTGATCCCTGCAGTATGATCTTATAATGGATAGAAAGTTCATATGTGGTCAAATCCAAACTGTCCCCCCAGGAAATGTGTGAAAGAGCAGAGACAAGGAAAGGTCCTAAAGCATCGAAGTGCTGTTAATATATAGAAGTCCCACAAGGTTAAAACACGTTTCCCAAATCCATTCGAAAAGAAGAGCTCATACCTAGAACTGATATGGACAGATGGATATTTATATGGTGTAGCCTGGGTAGTAAAAGCAGCACACATATGAGCCGGTTTAAAAATGTTGTCCATGAGGGATCTTCCCACCCCTCCCCCTCACTAAGGGAGAGTTTAAAAAATTAATGCTGATATCTGAGATAAGCAAAACTGAGGTACAAAAAAGAATGATGAAAGGGCAAAAACTTTTTTTCTTTATTTAAAAAATAGTTTATGATAAAAACTGTTTTAGCAAACTAGATATCATGACATCTCAATGGATGCTTTCACACTGAGGTGTTGCGCTGGCGGGGCATTGAGAAAAGTCGTGTAAGCAGCAATTTTGGAGCATCTTTGGGGCGCTGAAAAAAGCACTTCAAAAATGCCCCTCTCGGGGGCGCGGCTTGCGTGCGCACAAGGATGGCTGCTTGAGCTGTGATCTCCGCACAACAGACCGGGCTAAAGCGATGTACGGGCACCACAGCCTGATTGGCAGCCCACAGATTCTGCAGTGCCCGTACTTCCCTCATTACTGGCCAACCCAGAATTCAGGTGGAAAAAGCAGATTTACGCCCCTAGAATTTTTTAAACTCTATTTCACGGAACATCTGTACAGATCGATTGTGGACCAAAGCAATTTATATGGTAACTTGTGGCAAAATATTAAATATTCCATGGACTCAACATGCCTCTCAGCAAATAGCGTTGGGTGTCTACTTTCCAAAATGCGGTCATTTGGGGGGGTTTTGTGCTATCTTGGCATTTCATGGCCTCCGAAATTGTGATAGGTAAACTTACGCCCTTAGAAATCCTGAAGGCGGTGATTGGTTTTCCGGGTCCTGTACGCGGCTAGGCTCCCAAAAAGTCTCACACCTGTGGTATCCCCATACTCAGGAGAAGCATTATGTATTTTGGGGTGTAATTACACATATACCTATGGCATGTGTGAGCAATATATAATTTTTATTTATTTTTTAACTTTTTTCAATCACTTGTGACAAAAAAATAAAATATTCAATTGGCTCAACATGCCCCTCAGCAAATTCCTTGGGGTGTCTAATTTCCAAAAAGGGGTAATTTGGAGGTTTTTTTTCTCGTTCAAAAAAATTTTTTACATACAAGAACGACAGTACAAGAACAGAATACACAAGGGAAAAAAAATAAAATAAAATAAAACCAATCGATATAGTGTATACCTTTACATTCACATATGAGATATCGTAGTAATTAAACATCATGGATCAGAGCGTGGGTATCTAGTGATCTCGGGTAATAGATGGGAACTTAACCACTTCAGCCCCGGACCATTTGGCAGCCAAAGGACCAGAGGTCTTTTTTCAATTTCGCACTGCACTACTTTAACTGGTAATTGCGCGGTCATGCAATTTTGTAACCAAACGAAATTTGCGTCCTTTTCTTCCCACAAATAGAGCTTTCTTTTGATGGTATTTGATTGCCTCTGTGATTTTTATTTTTTGCGATATAAACGGAAAAAGAGCGAAAATTTAGAAAAAAAAAGAGATTTTCTACTTTTTGTTATAAAAAAAATCTAATAAACTCAATTTTAGTCAAACATTTGGGCCAAAATGTATTCAGCCACATGTCTTTAGTAAAAAAAATGCCAATAAGCGTATATTTATTGGTTTGCGCAAAAGTTATAGCGTCTACAAACTAGAGTACATTTTCTGGAATTTACACCGCTTTTAATTTATGACTGCCTATTTCATTTCTTGAGGTGCTAAAATGGCAGAGAAGTACAAAACCCCCCCAAATGACCCCATTTTGGAAAGTAGACACCCCAAGCTATTTGCTGAGAGGCATGTTGAGCCCATTGAATATTTTTTTTTTTAGTCCCAAGTGATTGAATAAAGACAAAAATAAAAAAGATTTTTTTTTTTTTTCAAAAAGTTGTCACTAAATGATATATTGCTCACACATGCCATAGTTATATGTGGAATTGCACCCCAAAATACATTTTGCTGCTTCTCCTGAGTATGGGGATACCACATGTGTGGGACTTTTTGGGAGCCTAGCCGCGTACGGGGCCCCGAAACCCAAGCACCGCCTTCAGGATTTCTAAGGGTGCAAATTTTTGATTTCACTCCTCACTACCTATCACCGTTTCGAAGGCCATAAAATGCCAAAATAGCACAAAACCCCCCAAATGACCCCATTTTGGAAAGTAGACACCCCAAGCTATTTGTTGAGAGGCATGGTGAGTATTTTACAGCTCTCATTTGTTTTTGAAAATGAAGAAAGTAAAGAAAAAAACATTTTTTTTTTCTTTTTTTCAATTTTCAAAACTTTGTGACAAAAAGCGAGATCTGCAAAATACTCACCATACCTCTCAGCAAATAGCTTGGGGTGTCTACTTTCCAAAATGGGGTAATTTTGGGGGGTTTTATGCCATCTGGGCATTCCATGGCCTCCGAAACTGTGATTGGCAGTGAGAAGTGAAATAAAAAAATTACACCCTTAGAAAGCCTGAAGGCGGTGATTGGTTTTTGGGGTTCCGTACGCAGCTAGGCTCCCAAAAAGTCCCACACATGTGGTATCCCCGTACTCAGGAGAAGCAACAGAATGTATTTTGGGGTGTATTTCCACATATGCCCATGACATGTTTGAGCAATATATCATTTAGTGACAACTTTTTGTAAAAAAAAATATATATTTTTTTTTTTTTCATTATTCAATCTCTTGGGACAAAAAAAAAAAATATTTAATGGGCTCAACATTGCTCTCATCAAATAGCTTGGGGTGTCTACTTTCCAAAATGGGGTCATTTGGGGGGGGGGGGTTTGAACTGTCCTGGCATTTTATGCACAACATTTAGAAGCCTATGTCACACGTCACCCACTCTTCTAACCACTTGTAGACAAAGCCCTTTCTGACACTTTTTGTTTACATGAAAACATATTTTTTTTTTGAAAGAAAATTACGTTGAACCCCCAAACACTATATATAATGTTAAAGCAAAGGCCCTACAGATTAAAATGGTGGGTGTTGCATTTTTTTTTCCACACAGTATTTGCGCAGCGATTTTTCAAACGCATTTTTTGTGGAAAAAATACACTTTTTTTTATTTTAATGCACTAAAACACACTATATTGCTCAAATTTTTGATGAAATAAAAAATATGATCTTAGGCCGAGTACATGGATACCAAACACGACATGCTTTAAAATTGCGCACAAAACACGCAGTGGCGACAAACTACATACATTTTTAAAAGACTTTAAAAGCCTTTACATGATACCACATTAGATTCACGGAGGAGGTCTACTGCTAAAATTACTGCCCTCGATCTGACCTTCGCGGTGATACCTCACATGCATGGTGCAATTGCTGTTTACATATGACGCCAGACCAACGCTTGTGTACGCCTTTGCGCAAGAGAAGGGGGGGCAGGGGTGCTTTTTTTTTGTTTTTTTTTTTTTTTTTTTTTTTTTTTTTATTTATTTAGCTTTTTTATTTTATTTTTAAACTGTTCCTTCCATTTTTTTTCTTTGTTATGATTTTTATTGTTATCTCAGGGAATGTAAATATCCCCTATGATAGCAATAGGCAGTGACAGGTACTCTTTTTTTGAAAAAATTGGGGTCTATTAGACCCTAGATCTTTCCTCTGCCCTCAAAGCATCTGACCACACCAAGATTGGTGTGATAAAATGCTTTCCCAATTTCCCAATGGCGCGGTTTATATCCGGGAGGGGGGACATTCCCTCCCACTGCTTGTAAAAGCAGTCTAGAGGCTAATTACCCGCTAGAATTGCTTTTACATGAAAGCCGATCACTGGCTGAAAAGAATGATACCAAGATGATACCTAAACCTGCAGGCATCATTCTGGTATAACCATTCAAAGTCCAGCAGCATACTGGACATATATTGTAATCTTTTTTTTTTCATACAGCCTCTTGGCTGAACGAAAAAAAGAGATTGATTGGTGGGTATGCCCACCATTAGAATACCTCCCTTCATCCACCCACTTCTAATGATGGGCATACATGCACCATTTATATATGCCGATGCATGGGGGCATCCTCCCGCAAAAGTTATGCCGTGTACACACGGTCGGAATTTCGACCGTATGTACGTGGCATTAGGAGCCAATCGCTCCTCCCCCCCCCTGCTGCCCCCATGCTTCGGCATATATGCTCTTTTTTTTAACTGTGGTGGTGAAATCACCTCCTACAGCGTTGGAGTCGCGGCTTTATGTATCGTGGGAGCAAACGCTGTTGCTGTCAAGATAAATAAATCCGCGTTGCAACTGAATGGCGCACCTGAAAACAAAAAAATGCTTAACACTAAAACACAGTAAACAAAATTACATACCTGAAAAGCAAGCATGATAAAACATGATAAAACATAATAAAACATTGCAGAATAGAATGGAGTAAAAAAAGAGCAACAATAGAGAGAGAATAGAGTGAGAGAGAGAACAATAAAACGACAACTATTTTATTTTTTTTTATTTTTTTGAGATTCACAGGTAAAAAAGCTCCTGACTGAAGCGACTGAATCAAAACGCTACCACAAAAAAAATGTTAGCGATCGCAGGGATCAGGCCTGACTCTGCGAACGCTGCAGTTATGTGTGCTTAGTGTTTTGTAAGTGACAGTGATCGATCGATACTGCACTTGGGTGGGCTGGGCTGGGCGGGGGGGGGAAAACGCAGGTGCTAGCAGGTATCTGGGCTGATCCCGCTAACAATGCGGTTTTTTTTGGAACCCTAAACTGCTGGGACGCTAGTATAGATCTGATCAGATCAGATATTGATCTGTTCAGATACTGTGCCACTAAAAGGGGTGTATGCTTTGCGCGTGGGTGTTTGCGGTACTGGCACTAACCTGGGGCGACGCAGACCTTATTTGACCCTAAAACCTAATTGATATCACCCGCCGGGCGATCAGGGGGTTAAACCGTTATTGGGTAATAAATGGCGGGTGCCCTGACAGTATAAAAAACAAGCTAACTAACCAGCGTCACCCGTAACAGTAATACAAAAAAAAACTGGTTACCTAGCGACACTAATGCAGCGATCAGAAAAAACGATCGCTTAGTGACACTGGCAAAAGGGGGTGAAAGGGTTAAGGGTTAACTAGGGGCAATCAGGGGGTTAAAACCTTTATTAGGTAATATATGGGGGTACCTGACGCTATATAAAAACCTGACGGGGAACCTAAATAACGAAATAACTAACTGGCTAACCAGCGTCACCAGTGACAGTTATACAGTGATCACTGGTGAAAGGGTTAACTCTAGGGGCAATCAGGGGGTTAAAACCTTTATTTAGGTTGTAATATGGGGGTACCTGACCTATAAACCTATTTATGAACCTATATAAACATGGCGGTTACCTAAAAAAAAAAAATGGTTACCTAGCGACACTAATGCAGCGATCAGAAAAACGATCGCTTAGTGACACTGGCAAAAGGGGGTGAAAGGGTTAACTAGGGGCAATCAGGGGGTTAAAACCTTTATTAGGTAATATATGGGGGTACCTGACGCTATATAAAAACCTGACGGGGAACCTAAATAACGAAATAACTAACTGGCTAACCAGCTTCACCAGTGACAGTTATACAGTGATCACTGGTGAAAGGGTTAACTCTAGGGGCAATCAAGGGGTTAAAACCTTTATTTAGGTTGTAATATGGGGGTACCTGACCTATAAACCTATTTATGAACCTATATAAACATGGCGGTTACCTAAAAAAAAAAAAATGGTTACCTAGCGACAGCAGTGACACTAATACAGCGATCAGAAAAACGATTGCTTAGTGACACTGGCAAAAGGGGGTGAAAGGGTTACCTGGGGGGCAATCAAGGGGTTAAACCTTTATTAGGGGGGGGTAGGGGGCTACCTTGGACCTAAAACTAACTGCACTGACAGTTATTACAGTCACACTGACACTAAATGCAGTGATCAGTAAAAAAATGATCACTGCAATTAGTGACACTGTGACTGGGGGGGGAGGGGGTGATCTGGGGGGTGATCTGGGGGTGACAGGGGGGTGTTTTGTGTGCCTATGTGTACTGGTGTCAGTGTACTGTTGGTGCACTAACCTGTACATGTTGACAGCTCGGCGTTCCGGTCACATAGACCAGCGCACCGAGCGTGACATCACTTCCTCTGCCTGTGTTTTGATTGACACAGACAGAGGAAGCATCTGATTCGCCAGGAGCGATCGCGAGGGGGTGGCCAGAAACCACTGGCCGTCCCCTCATCCCGGATCGCTCCTGAAGCGATCCCGACCGTCCCCGCCGGCCGGGGGGGTCCGATCGGACCCCCCACGCGCCTGAAGAATGGCACGTACAGGTACGTGATTCTGCCTGTACGTGCCATTCTGCCGACGTATATGTACATGGGGCGGTCGGGAAGTGGTTAAAGTAGAAGAACACTTATAGGAAAGATCTATGTAATAGTCTCGTGTGTATGAGGTCAATATCTCTGAACCTTACCTAGAATCTATATAAACATGCCTCCGGACCACCCTACCACCCCTAATGGGTTCAAACTGTGGTAGGGTGGGGGCAAGTAGGGAAATTAAGTATTCCAATAACTAAGGTTATAGGCAAAGAATATAAAAAAGCTTCGTAAAAACAACGTATATGTGTTAAGACATAAAATATGTTCAGAACTCGTAGTAATTATTGTGTTCCTATCTATGTGATTAATCTATTAGGGTAAAAAAAAAAACCCTTATATGTAACAGAAAGAAGTATTTCAACGTGAGTGGGACTCATACATATTATCCATATAAGACATAGAAAAATAAAAAGGGAGAAAGGGAGAAATAAAAGAGGAAGGAAGGAAATGTCTCTCCAGGTGGTGATGTGCATGGTAAGTGGCACGCTGAGGAAGTAAGGTGTAAAAAATAGCTGATATATCATTGAGGTAACAGTAATGACTGGTCAAAGTCAGGTGGAAAATAGTGTTTTATCCAAGGCTGCCAGATCTGCGTGAATTTATCAATTCTGTTATCTTCAATAGCTGACATTTTAGCATAGGTTAAAGCTTTATTCATTCTATGTTTGGTTTCTGCTATAATTAATGTTTTGGATTTCCAGGCTTTAGCAATAGTCTGTTTAGCTGCGGTACTAAGTTGAAGAAATAATTTAAATTGGGAGTGTGTTAATGAGGTTGGTTTTAGGTTGAGAAGAGCCGTAGCTGGATCGGGTGGAATATTGCATTCCAAAGCTTTAGAAGCCATTTCAAAGATATTGGCCCAGAATTCTTGGACTACCGGACATTGCCACCATATGTGAAAATGTGTACCTGGGGAAGGGCAACCTCTGAAGCAGATGTCGGGATATGTTGGGATAAATTTAGCGATTCTGGCAGGCACCAGATACCATCTAGCTAGGACTTTAAAATTTGTTTCTAAGGCTAAGCAATTAGATGATGAACTTTTGGTAGCTACCCATATATTAGACCAGTCATTAGTGTTAAAAACACGATTCATATCTAAGGCCCATTTGTCTGTATAAGAAGGTAATATATCATTAGGAATAGCAGTAAGTTGATGGTATAACAGAGATATCATACCTCTAATATGAGGATCGCTTATACAAATACGTTCAAATTGAGTCATTTGGTTGAGTGTGGAGCCAGTTATAAAAAGAGGAGCATAAAAATTTTTAATTTGTAGGTAACGGAAGTTTTCAGACCTTGGAAGCCTGAGGAGGTTTTTTTTTACTGCCCTGCCATTTTAGCACCTCAAGAAATGAGATAGGCAGTCATAAACTAAAAGCTGCGTAAATTCCAGTAAATGTACCATAGTTTGTAGATGCTATAACTTTTGAGCAAACCAATAAATATACGCTTATTGAATTTTTTTTTACCCAAGAGATGTGGCTGAATACATTTTGGCCTAAATGTATGACTAAAATTGAGTTTATTGGAATTTTTTAATAACAAAAAGTAGAAATATCAAATACCACCAAAAGAAAGCTCTATTTGTGGGGAAAAAAAGGATGCAAATTTCGTTTGGGTGCAGTATTGCATGAAGTGCCAAATTGTAAAGAATGCTCTGGTCATTAAGGGGGTAAATCCTTCCGGGACTGAAGTGGTAAATAATAGTACATACATCCAATATACAAACAGGTATTATCAGCAAAGGGCCTTACAAGAGTCCTGGAAGAATTGTGCACATATAACCGGGCATATATAATTAATAATAGAGATACCTGTAGAAGAATGTTGCAGCAAAGTCCAGCTGTGGGGGCCCCTGAGAATGATCATGACGTAGCATCCGTCTTTGTGTCAGAGACCTGAAGACAAGATCAGGAGTGATGGAGAGATCCTCCAACTGTTGTCCAACCAGCCTGGAAAGCAGCTTCTCACATGCAAAAACTATAGTGTGGCACTGGAACTCAGAGTCAGCCTATCTACTCAGCGCTTTAGTTCCTCCCTAGTAGTTTCTAAACTGACATGCAACTGGACCTCTAACTACAAGTGGCCATCAGATGCCTAACCTTGCTCTAGTCTATGCTCATTATTGAGCCCTAAACTAAAAAGACCTTTAGAATCCCAGACGAGAAGGCACAGGGATAACTAAATGTAGTGATGTCTAATATATGTATGTATGTGTGTATACATGTGTGTATATATATATATATATATATATATATATATATATATGTGTATATATATATATATATGTATATATGTTATATATATATATTTATTATATGTAGTGTTTTTATTTAGGCATTCTAAAGACAAGTTTATCCAAACCTTTTGAACTTGAAAGTGAATGCTGGTACATGGATGGTTCTTCTTATTATAAAGATGGAAGTGGAATTTCGGGATTTGCTGGTGTTTGTGCAAAAGCATCTTTAAGAAAATGAAAACCTTGAGCCTGGAGAGGAATCCTGGATTTATGTGGATCGGA
This sequence comes from Lithobates sylvaticus, assembly GCA_028564925.1. Classification (NCBI taxonomy): domain Eukaryota; kingdom Metazoa; phylum Chordata; class Amphibia; order Anura; family Ranidae; genus Lithobates; species Lithobates sylvaticus. The sequence continues at coordinate 510,854,037 of CM053027.1, forward strand.
GCTCCCAGCACACCAAGCACACCAAGTCTACTTTCAATGAGAGATGTGATGAAGTTGAAAATTGAAGAATGAACTGCGACATCCGCTCGTTTTTGTGCAATATTCAAGATCTTGATGTGATATAATAAGGATGTTTACCGAATCCTTTTCCAGTCATGGTCTAAAGCTATATTATCTAATGACTGTTTCATGGGGATATTTTAGAGGCTGGTGAAGAGAGATGTAACCAGTTTCAACTTTATATTTCATATGAGCCATTGTGAAGCATCCAATACCTCAAGTCGGTAATGCTATGTTTGTTGCGTGATTTATGGGTCAGTTCTAGTAGTTAGAACGACCCAAGTGGGGGTATATGTAGTATATTATATCTAATATATATATGTGTATGCATGTATATATGTATATATATATATATATATATATTGTATGTATACATATTTATATATGTGTTGTATGTAGTATATTGTATCTAGTATGTATATATGTATACATATATATGTATGTATATATGTATTATATATATACATGTTTATATATATGTAGTGTTTTTTATGTAGTTCGTATAGGCATTCTATTTAGGCATTCTAAGACAAATTCATTATGCAAGAATATAGATTGGGGATTCAAGTCTATTCTACACCTCAAAAGGGTGTCCAGGTGCCATCTCTTAATCTAATCAGTAGTCGCACACATCAAAGACAATGTTATCTGTTACCCTTTGATGTGTAAATCTTATGCAAGTTGTGTGTGTGAGGGATAGCCTTTTAACCTAGTATTTACTGATGGTAATTAGAATTGAGGGGGGTATTCATGGTAAACATTTGGTTGACCCCCCCCCCAGTGTCAGATCAGTATATGAGAAGACAGGCAGGTTGTCAGCTAGTCTAGAGAAAGACGGGTCTAGGAGAAGATATTCTTTGTCATGTACTCTGTTGGATTTTGTCGTCTGTAAGAATGTTCTGTTTTGGAAGTCAATAAAATCTCTCTCTGGGAGAATCGGGTTTTGCTGCGGAGACAATACTTTTAATAACTATATTCCATCTATTAGGAACGACGATTAAGATTAGATCACTACACTAAAATATAACTCTATTGCAGTAAATAGGTTAATTGACCAACATAAAGCAAGGTGACCACTTCACAGCTATCTGGCAATGTGCATGTGAAACAGGAATACTTGCATAGCAGTCTCTGCTTCTGGTCTGGGTGATAATACAGCAGCAACCCCCCCTGTGTGAATAAGGCCATGTGGCTCAGCTCTCTGACGCTCTCTCTCTCTCCCTCATCTCTCTCTTCACTTCCTTTGTCTGTGTTTTTTTTTATTTAGACCCACAGAGGCAGGAGGTGATGTACATAAGCATTCTCTGTGAACAGTCAGCATCACAGGCACTTACAGACAGTAGAGGGCAGCAGATCCCTACAGGTGCATCTCATCTATTTAATGTATGGTATGGAAAGAATAAAACCGCGCTTACAGCTAATCAGGCAATTGTGGAAAACAGGCTGCTGCTCAAGGTGGGATACACATACTGGAACAATAATGATCAAAAAAGGAACAGCGCCAAATGGTAATGATATACAACTACCCCAATATAATCACTTGTGCATAACTACCTAGCAAATCTATACCCCACAATAATATAAGATAGTATACACAAAAGGATAGTAATAAAGTTCATATAATGATGATATGAGCCTATATATAAAGTCCTATGATGGCAACAACGTCACAGGTAAGTTGTGATAATGCACAACACGGATAGGTGGTGACCCCGCATGCATCCAGATCACATTTGAAAACTTGCACCGCGGTGACTTATATATGCAGTATGTGCAAACGGACCCTCCACCAAAAATGTATATGCCCTTACCAGATGGTAGAGCATATAGTGCTCTGTACTGAAAGCAGTCAGCAGACAGGTGTAGATATCCCTATTTTCACTCTAGGTTTGTGGCCTCCAGCAATGGTGAAATATCCTCATCACAGAAACCCAACGAACAGCAGAATGCTAGGGGTATCCCAGGTTTTTCTCCTCCCGATCCACAACACAACTCAAAAAATAAATTTTGGGACTTTAAATGAGGCGTGGGGAAGCACCTCCATCCCGGGGTTTAGTTACAGAAACAAGAGGGTGGGACTTTAGATGAAGTGGCTGGGGTGCGCACAAGAAAGTACACAACACAACAAGTGTAGAATATGGATGCCTTTAAACCTCTCTTGACTCAGAGGCAACACGTTTGGGAAAGGAGAGAAGAGCCACCCATAGTGTAATTCCGTTTCCAAATTTTATTAAAAAAACAGTAGTAACTTACAATTAAACTCCTTTGGAGCGCTTTAAAACAAATCCGCTGGCCGGTCGGTAGTATAAGGTATATGCAGTGAATGTACTTGGAGTAGACCAACAGTCCCTTCCCATACACCTCAGCTGAGAATGCCTGCTTCATTGAGAAGAATGCTCTGATCACTTCTTTAATTGTATGTGCACCAACACCATCTCTGAACAGATCAAGGTAAATGTCATTGCAGGCCTTTATGTTCCACAGCTTATAATATGAATAGATAGATAGATCCTACACCCAAATGGACAACTCTAATAGTGGTAATTTTCAGCTGCCTTGTAGTTGCAGCACCATCTTGCCTGTTTTTTTAGCACCAAATTGACTGTTAAAAGATCAAGTTATTAGTCATGCACAACCAATGGCTTTTACTAGGTATATGAGGCTGAAGTAGAACAGTAAAAGACATTGGGGTTGATTTACTAAAGCTGGAAAGTGCAAACTCTGGTGCAGCTCTGCATATAAACAAATCAACTTTCATTGTTTTGTGAAAGCCTGATTGAACATGTTGAAGTTAGAAGCTGGTTGGCTACTATGCACAGTTGAACCAGATATTGCACTCTCCAGTTTTAGTAAATCAACCCCATTGTCTTGCACTTTGCTCTCAGTAAAACTAAAAAGCAAGAAAAAGTTGTATGCAAGTGTTGACATGGGTTTAAATAGTTTACTGTGCTTGTGTTATATGCAGGATTTGGATATGCACATTAGCACCAAAGAAATAGAAACTATTTTAAGTACATATGTACACAATTAGCCTATGTTGAATAAATGTTATGGATATTTAGAGCAGAAAAGGTCCGCTGAACACCTGTTATTTTAACAATGGAACACCTATAACTATAACATTGAAAAACTAAATTTCCACAAGACTAGAACTACATAAAAAAGCAACAGAAAAAGAGTAAAAAGCACTAAAAGTCATTCATATGTAACTTGATAAAAAAAAGTTCTTCTAAAGCTAAACAAAATTCAAAAGACCCTTAAAAGAGGTTAAATTGGGATGCAAACAAATGAGAGTGCAAAAAATTGAAACAAATAACTAGCACTGATAAAAGTGTAAAACATCCAAACACAATGCTGATAAATATTTAAAAAAATATAAACATCAATATATCATAATGTCCATATAAAAATGCATGTGAGGAAACACATGGATTCCAAGAGAGGAAGTAGGTGACTGGAGTGAAAAAAAAAGTTCAATACAAATTCAAACTTCTGCTTCTGGGGAGAAGTTGGATGTGCTTTTGTTAAGGACCACCAGGAGTAGAAATTAACATTGAATGTGCAGCCACCACCAGACAAAATGATTGGATACTCTTACCAGATCCAATGGGCTACTTTCCATCAGCAAGGAGCCAAATGCGCAGAAAAACCAAAGGAGATTGGACTCCACAGGAACCAGCACAAAGGGAATGCAGTCACTCCAACTCAGCGTCCAAAAAATCCAAGGCTCAACCAGGCATATAGAGAACGAGGAAGGAAAAACGCCAACATAGCATAAATTCCTTAACCAAATATGTTTATTGAAAAAGTAATGCACTTACATCAATATGGATGAATACAGTCACTGTATATATGGGATCACAAAGGAAGATAATAGGAAGCGCGATAACATGGAGCCAGCACAATACGTCCCAACGTTTCGTCCACTAAGACATCATCCAGGGGAAAACAGGTTGTAACCCTAAAAAAAAAGCCATGATACTGTGATTAGTTTACATGCCTCTGTCCTCCCGCTGCTCTCCCTCTCTCCTCTCCACCTCCCTCCCTGCCTGTCAGCTCCTGTGTGTAAGCCGATCTTAAAATCTGCCTCTCCCCTCCCATCCTGCTGCTATTCCGACTGACTATAAAATTATTACTCACAACTACTGCAAGTCCCTCTGTTATAACACAATATATGACACAGTGTATGTGTTTTTTTTTTTAATTCTCCGGCTAAATACCTTTTTCTGGATTGCCCATATGAGGTCACTTGACCACCCGGCTGAAATCAGAGGAGGATATCATCCCCTCCCTCTGTAGTGCTTAGATTGAGAAAGGAGAGCCGTGGGCAGTCAAGTGACCATACATCGGCAATGTGGAAAAGGGTATTTAGCAGGACAAATGAAAAAAAAAAAAAAAAACATATACAGTGTGGTTTATTGTGTTATAACAGAGGGCTTGCAGTAGTTGTGAGCACTGACTTTACAACAACTTTAAAGCTCAATATAAAATTGGTAACATTTAAATTAAGGTAAAAATAACCAAAACCAGACATGAATTTGTTTCCTAAGTCAATAAAATGCATTCAAATACAATATGGACACTCATCATATACATTATATACTATATAAGATATCGACCAACATGTCCTTGCACATTCCATTTAACAAAAAGGTACTTTTATAGTAATCTTTTTGTAATAATTTACCTGTTTTTCTTCTAGATTAAAAAAATATTAAAAAATATATAGGTTTACAATAACCTGCAGACAGAACCTGAATTATGGACAACCATGGAACTTGAATTAAGAACAACCATGGAACCTCTTCTAAACCTTTTACTAATGGGTGAAATTTCAGTAGGTAGGCAAAATGGATCTCTATGCATCATTAACCAATCTTTTCAAACATAGAATGATTATTAGCACTGGTACCAGCATGCATTACAATATATAATGATGTAGAGTTAATACATTTTAACCTTTTTGCAGCAAACATCCTCGGGGAGAGAATTCAGTGTTTTTATCCTGGATGTACTCCATTAATTCAAAAAGTTGCTACTATCTATATTAAGTACCCAGCTCTCTCTGCTAACGCTGCAAGTCCCTTGAGCTCCACATGAGTTAACCTTTCTTTTCTGCTTGACAATGCTTGCCGTAATCTAATTACAAAGAAAACCACTTAATTATTTTAATTGGAAAAATAGAAGTATCGGTGACAGAAGATGACTTGAGTTCTTGCTTTCCCTTTTAACCTCTTCAGTGTCACTGCTTAGCACCAATTGTTCCTTCTAATTTTAGACTGATATTTTTGTGGTGCCAAGATATTTTCTATTTAAATTGGTTGTGAACCTCAGACATGAACTCTGAACAAAGCACATCTTTCTTTAATGTTTTCCTCTCTCCAGAGCACAAAGTGGCATTTCTCTCTACTGTCTAGGTTCTCTGTTATCAGCATGAGTCACTTCTGACAAGTTTTCCTGACACCAAGAGCTAAAAAGGTGACAGGGGAGGGATCTCCAGCACACAGCTTGTGATTGACAGCCTCAACTCTGTTCCTGTGTGCTGTTCCTGCATACAGCTCTCAGAGCTCTTGTACAGCGTGTAACTGCAGCTCCCCACCCCCTGCTTTGTAAGTCTGTAAAAAATTATTTTCATCTGAGTTTACAAGGATATAAAGGACAAATTGCTGCAAATAAACAGGTACAACTTATGATAGGAGGATTTGTGTCACCTCTGTGTATCACCTGAGGCTAGTCACTGCACTGGGTATATGTAATGGTTTACAACCATTTTAAAGTGGTCACCAGGGGGTTCAGTAGCTACAGCTGTATATAACAATAAAAATTGGCAAAATCCTGGAGTTTCTGAATCTGCTATCTATTCCTTGTCCACATTTGTGTGTATGCAGTACTGTTCTTTAGAAATATCAACCTGGGAAAAAATGTTATAGGGTTTCAAGAAATTAGAATGCGGTGTCATTAAATAAGTTAATTCAGTATGGCTTAAAGCATAACTCCAGGAATTACGCAAAAACTACCTTTACAGTGCCCTATCTCCCCCCCCCCACACTGCAAGAGTTAAATGCTTATGGGGTAAAAGAATAAGGTGTAATACATGATTTATTTCTCACTCCAGAAGGCTCTCTTGCTCTTGCGAGTGGTCACACGCTGATGTCATTACATGCAATGCAGGACCAATAGCCGTACACTATTTGTGAGGACATCGAGGAACTGCCCACAACCCAGAGCACCAGGGAGAAAAGGTGAGGCGAAGAGGCGCCAATGCTTGCTGGAGCAAAATATGTTATTACAGCTTATTCCTCTACCCTTAGATTTAATGAACATTCAACCCAAAAGTGGAAGTTCCGTTTTAAGCACTTCACACCCCCTTCTATGCCACATTTGGGATGTCCTTTTTTAGGTGGGGGGGGGGGGGGCAGGTACGTAGTTTTGACAGGTACTTGCTCCCACTTCTGCTCGGGCTGTCTAGGCAACTCAAGCAGAAGTTCTCTTCCACTTTTAATAAACACAAAAAAAAAAAGTCACTGGGACCAGATGGCTTGCACCCTAGGGTCATTAACCATCTCAATACAGTGCATACATTTTCACCCCCCTTCCTGCCCAAGCCATTTTTCAGCTTTCAGCGCTGTCACACTTTGAACGACAATTGTCATGCTACACTGTCCCCAGATGAAATTGTTATAATTTTGTCCCCACAAATAGAGCTTTCTTTTGGTGGTATTTGATCACCTCTGCGGTCTTTATTTTTTGTGCTATAAACAAAAGAAGAGGGACAAGTTTGAAAAAAAACTATATTTTTTACTTTTTGCTATAATAAATATCCAATTAAAAAAAAAAAAAAAAAAAAAATTTTTTTCCTCAGTTTAGGCCAATATTTTTTCTTCTACATATTTTTGGTAAAAAAAATCGCAATAAGCGTATATTGATTGGTTTGCGCAAAAGTTATAGCGTCTACAAAATAGGGCATAGATTTATAGCATTTTTATTATTATTTTTTTTTTACTAGTAATGGCGGTGATCTGTGATTTTTATCGTGACTGCGATATTGCGGCAGACATATCGGACACATTTGACACATTTTTGGGACCATTCACATTTATACAGCGATCCGTGCTTTAAAAATGCATTCATTACTGTATAAATGTGACTGTCAGGGAAGGGGTTAACACTAGGGGGTGATCAAGGGGTTAATATGTTCCCTATGGGAGTGATTCTAACTGTGGAGGGAGGGGACTGACTGGGGGAGGTGACCGATCAGTGTCCCTTTGTACAAGGGACACACCATTGGTCTCCTCTCCTCTGACACAACGTGGATCTGTGTGTTTACACACACAGATCCAGGTCCTGCTCAGTTACTGGGCAATTGTGGGTGCCCGGCGGACATCGTGGCCGCCGGGCACGCGCATCGGATGCGGCCGGCGCAAAGGAAATCACGTCATATGACGGCGGCCCGGAGCAATAGATGCTTCTTGCCGCTGTCATATGACAGTGGGCGGGCGGGAAGAGGTTAAAGAAGAAGAGAATGTGCGCTGCATTTCGAGATTTCATAATTCGCAACACGAATGTTAATTCTCCATTACGAATGCTAGTTTAAAAGACCGACTGCTTCCACCTCGTCCTTGCTTCCGAGCATGTGTGTTTGTACTTTGGACTTTTGTCCGACGGACACACGCTTGGAAAATCCGACAACAGACATTTGTACGCGGAAAATTTTAAAGCCTGCCATCCAACATTTGTCCGTGGAAAATCCGACAACAATTGTCCGAGGGAGCGTACAAACGGTCAGATTTTCCGCCAACAGCCTATCATCACACAATTCCCGTTGGAAAATCTGATCGTGTTTACTAGGCTTTAGACACCTTTCACACTGAAGCAGTTTTCAGGCGTTTTAGCACTAGAAATAGCGCATGTAAAGCACCTGAAAACTGCCTCCCATGCTGCCTGAATGTAAAAGCCCGAGTGCTTTCACACTGGGGCGGTGCGCTTGCGGGAAATAAGAAAAAGTCCTGCATCTTTGGGGCAGTTTGGGAGCGCTGTATACAGCGCTGCCAAAATGTTCTGCCCATTGAAATAAATGGGCAGCGCTTCTGAAGCACCTGAAAAGCGATTCGGAAGCGCCCGTGTTTTAACTACTTCTTCGGCCGCTAGTGGGGGGTTTAATAGCGCCCAAAAAGCGCTGCTTAAAAAGCGCTAAAGTGTCACTAAAATGACTGGCGCTTTAATGCTAACGCTCGCTTAGATAAGCTTGGGAATTCAGCACTTTGAACAAACATAGATGAAGAATGCAGATAAATAGGTACAACTTATTTAGGACGATTTTGTTTCATTTCTGTGTATCACCTGAGGCTAGTCACTAAACTAGGTATATTTAAGGGTTTACCGCCACTTTAAATATAATTAACCACATTACTTAACAGTTTTCTTCACTTCTACCTGTGGATCCACCTAGAAAACTTGTTTTTCTTCCAAGTTTGCCTGGCACAAGGGACAACTTTGCAATGAATGACAATAGCTGCTGTCTCTTCCTATTTTTTTAACATTTGTAAGTATGTATAAAACATTTTAAGGCTACATAAAGTTTTACTTTCAAAGTCTATAATAAAGAGAAATAGACATCTCTATCAAAAAAAAAAAAAAAAAAAAAAGCATCTAAATTGGTGCAATTTAATCGTTTTCCTCCTAACAGACACATTCAGCTATAATTGCAGCCTGTCATCATAAAACAGCTTTCACAAAAAAACTCAAGCTTCATATTCACACCACATCCATAAAGGCAATGTTATTTCCTCAGTTAAATATTGCAGTAAACCTTGAATTACCCTGATTTAAAGTGGACCTGTCATAAAATCCACAAACTACTGTATTAAAAAGTTACACAAAACAATAAACGTATTACAGAGCTTACAATAGATCATTCTGAGCCCAAGATTTGTCATGTATGATGTCTAACAAAATGATTTATTTATAAAGCTGTCATAATTTATATCACTTTCCATGTTTATTGTATATTCATGTCAGTGCTTGCCTTCAAGGAGCTTAAAATCTGTCCCTCACATGCATATATGTACACTTGTTTGTTGAGCCTGTGGTGCAGTGCACAAAAACAAATCACCATGCAAACCGAAAAAATGCATCTGAGCACAAACAAAAAAGTTCACAGGGTGCATTAATGATCCCCTCCCGAAGAGGAAGGACTTTCCTGACCCCCTGAGGCACAAGACTCATAATGGGGCAAGACACTCTGGTCCACTTTGCCAAAAAGCCTGGCGGATTCCTCTCCTTGTGCCTAGTCAAAGCTTACCACCAAGTACTAGGTTTGGACTCTCCTGAAGACAGATGCCAAGACAGTGCAGGAAGAAACTTTAAGGGCCACACATCGTTCCATTAGACTTCAGGGCAGGCTTGAAGCTCCACATCCTACCATCCTTACAGAGTGAAAAAAGACACACATGTGAAGTGCAGTGACAAACATGAAGAAACATAAAAAGTGCCAGTGTATAACTTTTGTTGGCCTTGCAGCCTGGTAGTGGTCTTGACCAAAAGGCCTAGCCCACGAGGTGATGTGCAGTGAAGTGAAGTGAAGTGGTGTTGTGGCCTAGTGCCTATTCTAACAGTGGCATTCCAAACCCAAAGTGGCACCAAGAGCCCCCCAAGTTCGCCACTTCTAGGAGGCTCTTAACACTGCAGGCTCTTTGACTCAGGGTGGCAACACTCAACACAGGAGACACTGGGTCCCTTCGGTCTAGGAAAGTACTATTGACATCTACCTTACCCAGTGGGTGCCTAATTCAGATTCCTTGGGGAAGGTACCGCATTACCCCATCATACCAGCAGGAATACTATACAGCCAGGAAGTGTCCTGGTTGGGATTTAAACTGATGATCCTAGTGCTGCAGGGCAGAAGTGCCAACCAATAGGCCAATGTCTTTTCCCCTCACAAGAATAAACACCATAGAGAAAAGTTGGCATCGTTGGCATGTTGCAGCTATGTTTTTTCTTTGCCAGTTCAGCAACATAATTTAATTTTTTTAGCCAGTTCCAAACCACTTTCAAATGCCTGTCAGAACCCAGTGTGCATGCCCTAGACAGAGAGGCAAGTAGGGGCTTTTTTCCAAAGCTCTTTTGCTGTTTGTTAATGCCTAGTACACACAAAAGGAGTTTCAGACGAATAATCATCCTTTTTTTTTGCATGTAGTCCCATATCGAAAAGAAATAGGTTACTAAAGTTATGAAAATTCGCATACGACAAAATACAGCTTCCTAAGTGATGTAATTTATTGTATTGTAATGTATCCTTTCATTTCCGAGCATGCGTGGTCTTGGTCACACAAAATATTTTCATACAAATACTATACTAATTACAGAAAAATCATTTGTTCTGGTAATCCTGCTTGTCCCTTCGCATGATCATTTTGCGTGAACTGTCGTGATGGGCTCTCAAAAGCTGTGTACTAATGATCAGATTATCGGACGATCACTCCGAAATCAATATTTTTCATCCGATTTTCTCATTATGTGTACTAGGCATAAGAATATGTAAATAGTTTATTGTCTATAGTCTGAGCACAAGTGCACTTTAAGCTACATTAGAGTAGAGTATGAGTTAGACAACTGAATCCAGTGAAGCCCGTCACCTTTACCAGCTCTGACTATTTTGGCACATCCCCTATGTTCATATACACAGTGCCTTGAAAAAGTATTTATACTTTTTACATCTTGTCATGTTACAACCAAAAATGTAAATGTATTTTTGGGGATTTTATATGATAGAGCAACACAAAGTGGCACATAATTGTGAAGTGGAAGGAAAATTAAAAATGTTTTTAAAATTGTTTTATAAATATGTGAAAAGTGCGGCGTGCATTTGTATTCAGCCCCCCTTTGTAGAACCATCTTTCACTGCAATTACAGCTGCAAGTCTTTTTGGGGATGTCTCTACCAGCTTTGCACATCTAGAAAGTGACATTTTTGCCCATTCTTCTTTGCAAAATAGCTCAAGCTCTGTCAGATTGGACGGAGAGCGTCTGTGAACAGCAATTTTCAAGCCTTGCCACAGATATTCAATTGGATTTAGGTCTGGACTTTGACTGGGCAATTCAAACACATGAATATGCTTTGATCGAAATCATTCAATTTTATCTCTGGTTGTATGTTTAGGGCCGTTGTCCTGCTGGAAGGTGAACCTCTGCCCCAGTCTCAAGTCTTTTGCAGACTCTAATGCCACGTACACACGATCGGACTTTCTGGCGGACCAGAGTCCGTTGGACAATTCGATCGTGTGTGGGCTCCAGCTGACTTTTTCTTCCCAAAAGTCCGGCGGACCTAGAAATAAGACTGGCTTCAAAATTGTCCGCCGGACTTGAGTCCGGTCAAAAAGTCCGGTCGTCTGTGTGCTAGTCCGACGGACTAAAACCGATACTAGGGCAGCTATTGGCTACTGGCTATGAACTTCCTTATTCTACGTCATCACGTTCGAATCCGGCGGACTTTTGGAGTGATCGTGTGGCCAAGTGCGTTCGCTTGAAAGTCCGGCGGACCTCAGCTGCAAAGTCTGTCAGATTGTCCGCCAGAAAGTCCGATCGTGTGTACGTGGCATACCAGTCTTTCTTATAAGAGTGCCCTGTATTTGGCTCCATCCATCTTACCATCAACTTTGACCGGCTTCCCTGTCCCTGCTGAAGAAAAGCATCCCCACAACATGATGCTGCCACCACCATGTTTTACTGTGGGGATGGTGTGTTTAAGGTGATGTGCAGTGTTAGTTTTCCACCATACATAGCGTTTTGTTTTTAGGCCAAAAAGTTCAATTTTGGTCTCATCTGACCAGAGCACCTTCTTCCACATGTTTTCTGGGTCCCCAACATGGCTTCTCGCAAACTGCAAATGGGACTACTTATGGCTTTCTTTCAACAGTGACAAAAAAAAAAAATATTTAATGGGCTCAACATTGATCTCATCAAATAGCTTGGGGTGTCTACTTTCCAAAATGGGGTCATTTGGGGGGGGGTTTGAACTGTCCTGGCATTTTATGCACAACATTTATAAGCCTATGTCACACGTCACCCACTCTTCTAACCACTTGTAGACAAAGCCCTTTCTACACTTTTTGTTTACATGAAAACATATTTTTTTTTTGCAAGAAAATTACGTTGAACCCCCAAACACTATATTTTTAAAGCAAAGTATTTGCGCAGCGATTTTTCAAACGCATTTTTTGTGGAAAAAATACACTTTTTTTTATTTTAATGCACTAAAACACACTATATTGCTCAAATTTTTGATGAAATAAAAAATATGATCTTAGGCCGAGTACATGGATACCAAACACGACATGCTTTAAAATTGCGCACAAACACGCAGTGGCGATAAACTACATACATTTTTAAAAGCCTTTAAAAGCCTTTACATGATACCACATTAGATTCACGGAGGAGGTCTACTGCTAAAATTACTGCCCTCGATCTGACCTTCGCGGTGATACCTCACATGCATGGTGCAATTGCTGTTTACATATGACGCCAGACCAACGCTTGTGTACGCCTTTGCGCAAGAGAAGGGGGGGCAGGGGTGCTTTTTTTTTTTTTTTTTGTTTTTTTTTTTTATTTATTTAGCTTTTTTATTTTATTTTTAAACTGTTCCTTCCATTTTTTTTCTTTGTTATGATTTTTATTGTTATCTCAGGGAATGTAAATATCCCCTATGATAGCAATAGGCAGTGACAGGTACTCTTTTTTGAAAAAATTGGGGTCTATTAGACCCTAGATCTTTCCTCTGCCCTCAAAGCATCTGACCACACCAAGATTGGTGTGATAAAATGCTTTCCCAATTTCCCAATGGCGCGGTTTATATCCGGGAGGGGGGACATTCCCTCCCACTGCTTGTAAAAGCAGTCTAGAGGCTAATTACCCGCTAGAATTGCTTTTACATGAAAGCCGATCACTGGCTGAAAAGAATGATACCAAGATGATACCTAAACCTGCAGGCATCATTCTGGTATAACCATTCAAAGTCCAGCAACATACTGGACATATATTGTAATCTTTTTTTTTTCATGCAGCCTCTTGGCTGAACGAAAAAAAGAGATTGATTGGTGGGTATGCCCACCATTAGAATACCTCCCTTCATCCACCCACTTCTAATGATGGGCATACATGCACCATTTATATATGCCGATGCATGGGGGCATCCTCCCGCAAAAGTTATGCCGTGTACACACGGTCGGAATTTCGACCGTATGTACGTGGCATTAGGAGCCAATCGCTCCCCCCCCCCCCTGCTGCCCCCATGCTTCGGCATATATGCTCTTTTTTTTAACTGTGGTGGTGAAATCACCTCCTACAGCGTTGGAGTCGCGGCTTTATGTATCGTGGGAGCAAACGCTGTTGCTGTCAAGATAAATAAATCCGCGTTGCAACTGAATGGCGCACCTGAAAACAAAAAAATGCTCAACACTAAAACACACAGTAAACAAAATTACATACCTGAAAAGCAAGCATTCTTCTTGCCACTCTTCTATAAAGACCAGATCCGTGGAGTGCACTACTAATAGTTGTCCTGTAGATAGATTCTCCCACCTGAGCTGTGGATCTTGGAAGCTTCTCCAGAGTTACCATGAGCCTCTTGGCTGCTTCTCAGATTAATGCTCTCCTTGCCCGACCTGTCAGTTTAGGTGATAATGGGGTACTTTGATGCAGTAGTGGGCTTAAGCACCATATGGCGTGACCAGATCACCATTCTTTTGCTTGTTTGCTGAATATTATCAGGTGTTTAAATAGCCTTGCAGGATTTAAATGTCACTTTTGCATGTGTGTGCTGTAATCTTCTGTTCTGTTTGCATGGTCTTATAGCTGCACCATCTTTAAAGCAGTGTTCCAGCCGCAATTTTTTTTTTAAAGTCAGCAGCTACAAACACTGTAGCTGCTGACTTTTAATAAGGACACTTACCTGTCCAGCAAGCCCGCGATGTCGCCCCCAGGCCGATCCATCCATCGGATTGGCTGCTGGCGCCGTCATCTTAACGAAGGGAAACAGGCAGTGGAGCCTTGCTCTTCACTGCCCGTTTCCTACTGCGCATGCGCGAGTCATGCAGTGCTTTGTGAATGGCCTTGTTGTTTTCTGGGACACACACATGACCCAGAAGACAACGGGGCAGCTCGCCGAAGAGGAGCAAGTGCAGCGAAATAGGAAAAGGCAGATCAGGGGAGTGTGCACCACCCCACAACATGTTTGGTTTGACAGGCCCCACAGACCCGCTTGGTCTGGGGCAAGGATCCATCTGTTCCCGAGTCTTGGAACCAGCTGGTCCGAGGCGCAGTGACTGAGGGAGGATTCAAGGCGTCCGGGTGTGCTCTCAACTTGGAGGGGCACCGCAGCTCATGCAAGTGACTGGGGGAGGACTCTTCGGAGGAGGGCCAACAAGCTGGCATCCTGAGAGGTGCCTGGTTGCTGGGTTGTCAAGGAGAATCCATGCTTCCCCAATACTGTCAGGGTGACGGATAATGTTCCAGGTACTGAGGAAAGGTTCCTGTTTTGTTTCTGAGTACCGCTTTGAGTCAAGGTTAGAGACTGTGCAAATTTCGTTATTCAAGTGTTGACTGCCATAATCTCTGGCTAGAGATTTGTTCAGCTTGGAAGCACCCAGCTGCGAGTGGCTACTCTCTGGGTTGGCAAATAGAGACTTTTGTATACTTAGCAGTTCAATGTGCCTGAGTTTTCTTCATCCTTGCCCTCTGTTCCCACATGTGACTGTGTTTGTTGGATGTTACCCCTGCAAATAAAAACCTTTCAAAAGGACTTTTATGGTGTCAGCGTGCAAAGTCGTTGGGTACTAACTCTGGGAACCTCTAGACCTGGAGGACGAAGCCAAGCAGAGGTAATCGGTAAGCCCAAAAGTCAAGGCAGCCCCATGGAGGGTTATGGCCGCTACATGAGAATGTTAATGGATTTTTTTATTTTAGGGTGGACCTCCGCTTTTAATGTAATGCATTTTTAGGGTGTACCCCCCAAGTCTTTGTTTGTCTATTGTGTGGGTCCTGACCAGATCCCTCGGGCTGGAGCACCCCATTCCCCCTTCATTACCCATAATTAGTGTCCACCTGTGTTATAGGAGGAGTCCTCTTAGTTCTCCCATAAAGAAGAGTGTATTTCTCCCATGGTTGAGAAGCAGGATGTTTCATTCTATTAATAGTGTAGGACCCACTGATAATGGGGTACTTTGACGCAGTAGTGGGCTTAAGCACCATATGACGTGACCAAATCCCAATATTTTTGCTTGTTTGCTGAGTTTGTTCAGGTGTTTTAAGGATTTGCAGGATTTAAATGTCATTTTTGCATGTGTGCGCTGTAATCTTCTGTTTAAACTTCTCCTCAACTTTATCCCTGACCTGTATGGTGTGTTCCTTGGCCTTCATGATGCTGCTTGTTCACTAAGGTTCTCTAACAAACCTCTGAGGGCTTCACAGAACAGCTGTATTTATGCTAAGATTAAATTACACACAGGTGGACTTTATTTACTAATTAGGTGACTTCTGAAGGCAATCGGTTCCACTTGATTTTAGTTAGGGGTATCAGAATAAAGGGAGCCGAATACAAATGCACGCCACACTTTTCAGATATTTATTTGTAAAACAAAAATTTCCTTCCACTTAGCAATTATGTGCCACTTTGTGTTGGTCTATCACATAAAATCCCAAGGAAATACATTAATGTTTTTGGCTGTAACATGAATACTTTTTCAAGGCATTGTAAGCTTTTAATATCATAATACAAGATTCTAATCTTCACATTACTTGTTGCGTCATGGGAAAATGTATACCACAGGTCATGTGTGCCAGGCAGTACTACTGGCAGATTTGACTTGTTCAAATGAATGGGGCACACTGCAAGCGCATGTAATGTATGTAGTTGCGGTGTTGGGAGTTGGACATTGCAAGGGTTAAAACAGGCAAACAGGAGGCAACATATTGCCTCCAATCCGCCTGTCAAATGCCTCTGAAAAACAATCCCCCCAATTGCTTTTCAGAGGGGAAGTACATGGCCACAAATGTAAACAAGGTATTAGCAATTCTGTCACTGAACCTTAGCAGGGAAGAGCTGGTACTTTTTCTAGAGGGGTTAGCACACATAAGTGAACCAATATCACTACAGCTTTGCACAGAAATAGAAACATTTGAAAAGAAGGAAAATCAATTCTTAATGAGATGTTTTCCAGGTCACATTGCAGGAGCCATGTACAGCTGTTACAGCTATGGGATTGCATCCTGTAAGGCAATTG
This sequence comes from Lithobates sylvaticus, assembly GCA_028564925.1. Classification (NCBI taxonomy): domain Eukaryota; kingdom Metazoa; phylum Chordata; class Amphibia; order Anura; family Ranidae; genus Lithobates; species Lithobates sylvaticus. The sequence goes on from CM053027.1 coordinate 510,870,370, forward strand.
ATAGGAATCATTTTTAAAAAAAAATGTAGTCAGTATGTGCTCTAGAAAAAAAAACGTATAAGTTCAGCTGAATGCATTGTAGGTTAACCACTTGCTTACTGGGCACTTAAACCCCCCTCCTGCCCAGACCAATTTTCAGCTTTCAGCGCTGTTGCACTTTGAATGACAATTGTGCGGTCATGCTACACTGTACTCAAATTAAATTTTTATATTTTTTTCCCACAAATAGAGCTTTCTTTTGGTGGTATTTAATCACAGCTGGGGTTTTTATTTTTTGCTAAACAAACAAAAAAAGAGGAAAGATTTTTGAAAAAAAAATCATGTTTAATAGTTTGTTATAAAATTTTGCAAACAGGTAATTTTTCTGCTTCATTGATATCGCTGATGAGGCGGCACTGGTGGGCACTGATAGGCTGCACTGGTTGGCAGTGATAGGCTGCACTGATGGGCACTAATAGGCACAGTTAGGTGGCACTGATAGGCACAGATAAGTCGGTACTGATTGGCACATATAAGGTGGCACTGATGGCCACTGATAAGATGGCACTGATGGGCCCTAATGGGTGGCACGGATGGGTGGCACAGATGGGTGGCACGGATGGGCACTGATAGGTACCACTGATAGATGGCACTGATGGGCACTGATAGATGGCACTTATAGGTGGCACTGATGGGCACTGATAGGTGGCACTGATAGGTGGCACTGTGGGCACTGACAGATGGCACTTGTGGGCACTGACAGATGGCACTTGTGGGCACTGACAGATGGCGCTGGTGGGCACTGGTAGACGGCACTTGTAGGGGGCACAGATGGGCACTGAGGAGCTGGGGCACATCGCACATAGAAAGCAGAGTTTTGTGAGGGACCCAGCAAGCTCCATCCACTACAAGCTGCCTGCAAAAAAAGACAGGAGGGGTGTCGTGGAAATTCCACTATACTCTTGCGCTAGTAACCACTTTAAGACCGGGCCTTTTACAAGTTAAAACATTTCTTTTTGCTAGAAAATTACTTATAACCCCTAAACATTATACTTTTTTTTTCTAACATCCTAGAGAATAAAATGGCGGTCGTTGCAATACTTTCTGTCACACTGTATTTGCGCAGCGGTCTTACAAGCGCACTTTTTTTAAAAAAAAATCAACTTTTTTGAATTACAAAATAAGACAACAGTAAAGTTAGCCCAATTTTTTTTAAATTGTGAAAGATAATGTTACGCTGAGTAAATTGATACCCAACATGTCACGCTTCAAAATTGCGCCCGCTCGTGGAATGGCGACAAACTTTTACCCTTAAAAATCTCCATAGATGACAAAATTCTACCTGTTGCATGTTTTGCATTACAGAGGGGGTCTAGAGCGATAATTATTGCTCCCGCTCTACCGATCGCGGCGATACCTCACATGTGTGGTATGAACACTGTTTTCATATGCGGGCGCTACTCACATATGCGTTCGCTCGGCGGGACGGGGCGCATTTAAAAATGTTTCTTTTTTTTTTCTTATTTATTTTACCTTTTACTTTTATTCCTATTACAAGGAGTGTAAACATCCCTTGTAATAGAAAAAACGCTTGACAGGACCTCTTAAATATGAGATCTGGGGTCAAAAAGACCTCAGATCTCATATTTACACTAAAATGCAAAAAAAAAAAAAAAAAAAAAATTGTCATTTCAAAAAGTAAACAAAATACATTGTACCTTTAAGAGCTATGGGCGAAAGTGACGTTTTGATGTCGCTTCCGCCCTGCAGTGTCATGGAGACGGGTGGGGGCCATCTTCCCCTCACTCTTCTCCATGTCAGCCCAGGGGACAGACGCGATCACCTCTGCCGCTGCCGATGGCTCCGGTAAGTGGCGGAGGGAAGGGGGGGCCCTCTCCCTCCACCGATAAAAGTGATATTGCAGCAAATCTGCCGCAGAGACCACTTTTCTCTTGTAGCCGACCACCGGCCGAACACGGGGATTCCGCAGTTATGGCAGCTAGCTGCTGCCACAACAACGGTATCCTTCCCCAAAGTAGGGACATACAGCGGCGCGAGGCAGGCGGCAAGTGGTTAAGCGCCCTTTCAGCCTTTTGGTATAATGCATCTATAAACAACCTGTGTCGCCCCCATTTCCCCCAGTAAAAAGACATAGTCACCATCTTAGCTCCATCGCTTTTATTCAAGGACAACAAAAGGAAGTGACAAACAGGAAGTCATGGCCCCAACAGCCAATCGCTTCCTCCATACAAAATGACCACACAGGAAATGGAAATGGCCACATAGGAAATTACACTAAAGAGGAGGGCATCCACTTGAGGCACATACATTGCTCTCCGCCCAGCCACAGCCACCATCTCGGTCAGCATGGAGCCCACTCAATACTGCTCAAAATAACCAGGATCTAGTAAGATCATTCTACTTGTTCTTACAGGCTTGAGAAGATCTGCGGGGACATTGCTACTGCTGTTGTCAATATACGGTACGAGTATACCAACAAGGCAGATATCAATGTCCTCTTATAAAAGCAGATATGTATCCAAAAGGGATAGCGTAGCCACAACCAAGATATAATAATATGTTTCTCTCGTTAGGCAGACTTCGCTTCTCTAATGTGCATAGACATTTGAAGGCAAGAAGCCCAGCGCATTGCGGTTGATACTTACAAATTGGCAAATGCCCACATACACAGAGAACACGTCTCCAAGCCCATGAGAAGGTTTTCATACTGATGGTTTTACCGATGGTCCTCAAACAACCCGAGTGCGCTCTGCTAGAGTGCTCCTTGGTTAAATCAGACACAGGGAGACAGATGACAACAATCTATAAAACACACATAATAAAATTTCCACAACAGGGGGCAGATGAAAGACCACCCACCCTGCACAAGGAAAGGGCAGAAGTAATTGCACACATGTTGCTGGGGCTCACATGGGACTCTATAAGTCCTGGCAGCACAGGGGACACAGAGGGAACAGCAATATACTGGCTCAACCAGGGGAAAACTGAAAAGGGAATTCTGATGAGGAGATTAAAAAAAGTCAAATGGATGTGAGTTAGCCCGAATAACTGGGATATGGGAGAACCAGGTTGCATGGAGTTAAATGTTTGTTAGAATGTAAGCAATGGTCACTTACCAAATTTTTCAGAAAAAGTGGACTGATAGGTGGGAGCTCTGAAGGTTTGTACAGTATGTGGAGAGGAGTAAGGCATGCTTCAGTCGGAGATCCGCAGTCATCAGGTTCCTCCCTCCCACCCTATTTATCAATTGTGGACTGTCTAAATCTAGGTTATTGCAGGTATTGGCAGTTTGGAGTCCTTGAAGTTGGTTTAAGCTGGCGTTTTAGGAAAAGAGTTGGTGACCCATCTTCAGTTGCTCTCCTCTAATCGGTCCTGTCAGCTCATTGTGATTGGGTAGACCAGGACATGTCTGAGGTCAGTTGAGATCATCCCAAGGCTGTGTTTTGCAGCTGGAGGCATACCATAATTAACTGGTACCACAGACATAAGGTTTTTCAGGTATTTACATATGGTACCTTCAAGTGCCTGTAACCTTATCTGATCCAATATGTTATGGTTCTTGTTATTTAAATTATTTAAAATGGTTTTAAAGGTTAAAAGCTTTTTTTTTAATTTATTTTTTATGCATGAAGTTAAAAACCTTCAGTGTGCAGTTCCTCCCTCAGCCCCCCAAATACTTACCTAAGCCTGATTTCCATCCAGTGATGTGCTCAAGAGCAGTGGCTCTCCCGAGTCTCTCCCTCCTCATTGGCTGAGATGCAGCCGGGCTGCTCTGTGCAAAACAATTCCACAGAGCAGATAAGTATAACATATTTGTTATTTAAAACAAAAACCTTTACAAACACTTTAAATTTGTGAGTCATTCATAAAAAAAGGTTGCTATGGTCATTTAAACTCCCTTTGAGAGTTATGTGTCTTTCTTGAGATTTGTGGTGGTGGTGGTTAGAGGTGGGTTAAGGAGCAGGTTACCTCTGACCTACCCTGGTCATGTACAATAAGATGAATAATTGAAGAATCAGACGTACCTCTCTGCATTGTGCCTCTATTGTCAGCAGGATCCCTAGTGCACTGTGCCTGTGCTATGGGCTCTAGGTTATAGTTAGGCAAATAAATGGAAACTTTGATAATCCTTCTCCCTATATACTCCCTATACTCCCTAATACAAAATCCACTCTGGAGATTTTATTTTTTAGTTCCTCCTTGTTAATGAATCGAAAATTAACCATTTAGAACAGACTTTCTTAACCTTTTCAACACAGAGGAACCCTTGAAATAAACTCCCAGTCTGCTAAAAATAACTCTCTCTACAACTCATGATATGCTCCTTATACTTTGGTTATTGTGAAGAATTACCCCCTTACAGATAGCTGAAAAGATCAATGGTGTCAGTGGGAACTTATATGAGAGGCAGAAATTGCCCATTTAGGAACCCCTAGCAACCTCTGGAGGAACCCCAGGGTTCCATGGAGCCCTGGTTGAGAAACCCTGATTTAGAATCATCACTCTGCATTGAATATGGTCATAGACCCGCTTTTATTTCTAGTAGTCTCATTTTGCCACCCATATTTTTAAAGCTGCAATCCCATCTGCTGGAAATAAAAGGAGGGGGGGGGGGGGGACTTTCACTTATTTCCCATGAGTGAAAATAGTCATGATATAATGTAATACAGCTTTTATGAGGCTCTAGCATCGGTACCAAATTTCAAGATCACGCACCATAGAACCACTTTAAATATCAGCATGATTTCTCATAAGCAACCTGTTCTTGTTTTGTTGTCTGTGTGTACCGATTACAATTCTAATTGTTGATCTATCATTCCATTTCCTGCTCAGTGTGCTGTGTCATATCAAGCTGCGGCATGCCACCTGCCTTATACTTTCGCAGTGGATAAAATTACACCCAATTACCTGTATTACACGAAGTTCTGTATAAAACTAGGACGTGTGAGTCACCTTCAAGCCAAAAAACAAAAAGTGTGCCTGCCACTTTCCATCAATAATGCTGTACTATGCAGTTTCATTGACATTTCTTGCCATGTACACACTCCTCTGCGCACTATACAAATGAACACTACTCATTGATGTCACTTACATGGAAGAAGATTGTGTGCTTTGTCATGTGCATTTTAACAAGAATAAAAAATGCAATGGGGCTAATTTACTAAAAGAGCCGACAATGTTCATTTGACAAAGTGGAGTTGTATTCGCTTGTAACATCAAATCATGTGCAAGGAAAAATCCATTTTGTTATATTCCCCTGCACATGACTGGGTATTCATAAGGAACACAGCTTCATTGGCCTGGTACACATTTTTTACTCAACCCTATTGAGTGTTACAAATACAGATGGGAAGAGCGCAAGGCTTCAGGCACTTTAACATACTTATATCCGTGAATGGCACATAGAACAGCTAATAATGTATGAAAAGAATGGACATTTTCTATCCTAGGTTACATGTTGATTGTTAAAGCTTATGTGCAGTCTGTAATTACCAAGCAGGCTTTTAAATTTATATGCACTTCTGCATATGGAAAAAAAGTCTCTTTAAAGTGTAAAATGCAGCCAATTAGCTTAAAAATACATTTTATTTAGCAGCCACATGACTGCAACAGCTTCATTAAGATCCTTTTTTTGCATGGCAGGAGGCATGGTTAGAAAGGAGGCACCCAGCCAGTTCCTGCTGTCAGTCAAGCTGAGAGGGGGCGTATCACCTAAGCTGACTATGGAAGTACAGTCAGACTGTGCATTGGCAGGAAATCCTGTAGGTCTAATTAGAAGATAAAGGGATGCTTTAGCATGGTCTTAAACCCACAAGAAGGCAGGGAACTGGCAAGTATTTGGTGTGCTATTAATTTAGTGTATACCAGTCATTTTAAAAAGCCAGTATTTGGATTATAAGGGACAGAGCAATGTACATCCAAAGGTTTATGTTTTGTTTGACTCATCCAACATTTATATCAACACAATACAATGTATAAAATCTCTTAAAATTGTTACACCCAACAGGTCATGTTTTCAGGTTTTCTGTTTTTTTTCATCTTTCAAACATGATTTAATCCTTATCACTCGTGGGCAGGTTGAAACAGTTAGGTGCTGTCCTGGTCGGGATGGTATGAGTTAATGCCATGCCCGGTTTCTTCGTTTTTTTGGCTGGTTCTTGTCTGGGTCCAGCCCACTTGTTTTGTGACATATACGTGAACTGGGTCAGTGGTCTGACTTAGAGAGTCTTTTCCCTCTAGCAGAGCACTGGGAGAGAGTTTTAGCGCAGCTGTGGGTTGCAAGAACCATAAGGGATTAAGATGGAGAATGAGACCCAGAGCAGCAGAAGGATGTCTGGCATCACTGCCCACATGTAGAGACATTTAACTTGGGGTTCACTCTGAAGACACCAGCACTGGAGTATGCCTCTAAAGGATTTGCATCTGCATGAGAGTGCCTCTGAAGGACTATGATTGCTGGACTACACCTTAGCAGGTATGCCGTACAGCATAAGCCTGTAATTAGGAGTAGGGATGTAGGAGTAACCTGGCACTTATATGTTGGACTTTGGAATGTTTAATTTGCACTTTCTTAAGTAAAGTATTGAGACATTGTCCTTGGCTGGTCTGGAGTTCCTAAAGAGGTGTATCGCAAGTAGGGATGGGCGAATAGTTCGGCCCAAGCATAAGTCCGGGCCAAACTTTGGCTGAACTTTGGCCGAACAACCAAATTATTGGGTCGTTCGACCATTTGTTCGGCCTGCCTAATGACCACAATGCACTGCGCCACCGCACAGTGCATTGAAAGCCCTTATTGGCTGAAGCAACGAAAGCTTCGCCCAATCAGGGCACAGAGAACTGTCAGAGCCATGATTGGACACTGTCATGATGACTGCATCAAATCATGGCTCATTGCTCTTAATCCCGCCACACACTATAAAAGTATTCTTTCCATAGCAGCCATTTGTAGTGTGATAGCGGCATGTAGAGAGATAGAACAGGGCTCTGTTCAGTGCTATTAGACAGTTAGTGTGCTATAGTAAATAAAAATTAATATATGGTGTCGCGCTCTGGTGAAAAAATGAGTACCATAAATAAAGTACTAAAATAGTTAAAGTGCTATATAAAGTGACATTGCATGTGCAAAATTGCATATATAGTGACAACGTATGTGCAAATTTGCATAGAAATGCTGCTCGTTTTTATCTAATTTTTTACCTGTTTCATTATGTGAGTACTTTTAAACCTGAAAACTCAAATAAATATCTGTGATTACATACTTTACGATTTAGGTCCCCCCTCTCCTTTTTACTCTATGTTCACGGACCTGGGAGGCTGTTCACTGTCACTGAGGCTTATAGAGATAACCTATCATTATATATGAAGAAAAATGTAAGGTAACAGCGTGTTGTAACAAATGGTGGTGGTGGTAAATCCTCCAATGGCTCGCATCTGATGTTCCTCTTGTGTGGTAGTGGCTAGGGGAAGCGTCAATGGACTAGATATCCTAATATGCCTTGGTAGTCTGATGTATAGTCTTCATATATAATGATAGGTTATCTCTATATGAGTGTAGTGCGACTACCATTTATCATTACATTAGTGTAAATGTACGAGTAGTTCAGTTAGTGTGAGTTTAGTGACCGATTAACACAGTATATTTTATTGGGTTACTCCAAGTTTAACGCCGTATATTTCAGTGCGATACATGTCGTTTAACGTTGTACATTTCTGGGCATTACTGCGCGTTTAATGCAGTATATTTCAGTTGCGTTACTGCAAGTTTAACGCTGTACAGTTCTGTGCATTACTGTAAGTTTAACGTCTTATAGTTCTGTGCATTACTGCAAGTTTAATGCTGTATGTTTCAATGCGTTACTGCAAGTTTAACGCCATAGAGTTCTGTGCGTTACTGCAAGTTTAACACTGAATATTTCATTGCGTTACTGCAAGTTTACGCTGTATTTTTTATTGCGTTACTGCAAGTTTAACTACCATACAGTTCTGTGCGTTACTGCAAGTTTATCATCATATATTTCATTGCGTTACTGCAAGTTTACCGTCATATAGTTCTGTGTGTTACTGCACGTTTAACGCCGTATAGTACTGTGCATTACTGCAAGTTTAAAACTATATATTTCATTGCGTTACTGATAGTTTAAGCCATATATTTCATTGTGTTACTGAAAGTTTATGCCATATAGTTCTGTGCATTCCTGCAAGTTTAACGTCTTATAGTTCTGTGTATTACTGCAAGTTTAATGCAGTATATTTCATTGCATTACTGCAAGTTTAAAGCAATATAGTTCTGTGCGTTACTGCAAGTTTAACGCCATATATTTGATTGCGTTATTGCAAGTTTAAGGCCATATAGTTCTGTGCATTACTGCAAGTTTAAAGCAATATAGTTCTGTGCGTTACTGCAAGTTTAACGCTGCATATTGTATTGCGTTACTGCAAGTTTAACGCCATATAGTTCTGAGTGTTACTGCAAGTTTAACGCTGTATATTTCATTGCGTTACTGCAAGTTTAATGCTGTATGTTTCATTGTGTTACTGCAAGTTTAACGCCATATAGTTCTGTGCGTTACTGCAAGTTTAACACTGTATATTTCATTTCATTACTGCAAGTTTAACGCCATATAGTTCTGTGCGTTACTGCAAGTTTATCATCATATATTTCATTGTGTTACTGCAAGTTTACCGCCATATAGTTCTGTGTGTTACTGCACGTTTAACACTGTATATTTCATTGCGTTACTGCAAGTATAATGCCCCGTACACACGGTCGGAATTTCCGACAGAAAATGTCCTGTCGGACCATGTTGTCGGAAAATCCGACCATGTGTGGGCTCATTCTGACTTTTTCCGTCGGAATTTCCGACGGAAAAAATTTGAGATCCTGCTCTCAAATTTTCCGACAACAAAGTCCGATAAAACTTTTTCCGATCATGTGTAGCGAATTCCGACGGACAAAGTGCCACGCATGCTCAGATCACTTTACAAGACCAAAGCTATTGGCTACTAGCCTCTACGTAGTTCCGTCGTACACAACAAACGTCACCACGTTCAGAAGGATCGGATTTTCCGACAACTTTGTCCGACCGTGTGTCGGACAAAATCCGTCTAAAAAATTTAAAGCCAAAGCATATGCGTCAAATTTCCTATTTGACCACATGCTCTCCTGCAAGTGGGTGATGTTTCTGGGAAGATTTGAGCTAATCTGTATGGAGTGTAATGCCATCTGTTTGTTATCTTGATTGTCAATTCCCAATGTTTGACACAGTGGGAGGCTTTGTGTACAGAATGGAAGGCATGTTTCCATTGTTGAGTGGAAAAGGCAGTGCCTAAGTCTGCTACCCATTTTGTCATGGCTTTAGTTTTGTGGAGTGTGAGTTTATCCCGAATAGTGTTGTAAAAGAAGGAAATGCCTTTCGGATTTCATTTGGGCAGGGAGTAGAATTTCCAGACTGTATCATGTACAGTAAATTTTGGACAGGGGTGTCGACAAAGGAACTGCAGGATCCTTATACATGTATACCTAGCAGACGCCTGTAGGTGGAATTGGGACATAAGTTGATCCACTGACTTGAGATGTGATTCAGTACATAAGTCAGAAATATCATGGATTCCTTTTGAAAATAAGTCTTTGACACTCAGCAAGGGAACTTTTGATTCTAGAATGTTTAAGGGGACCTGAATGTGCGTGGTTCGGTTGTCAGAGTGGTTATGTTCCAACAGGAATCTCCATGCTATGAGTGAAATCCGTATAGTAGGGGGCATAGTTTTCAGATTCCATGGTATCCAGCTATCCATTATTAACAATAATGTCAGGTCTGTCGTTGGAGCTAATGATCTTTCTATGTCTACCCACAAAGGTGTGTCCTCAGTAGGGATGGGCCCGGTGTTCAATTCGAACCCACGTTCGAATCGAGCACCGGGCGTTCGCCCGCTCGGCGAGCCCAGAACTATTTGGGCCGTTCGCATCACATTCGTGTGATGCGAGCGGCCTGCAATGCATTGCGGCCAGCGCAGTGCATTGCTGGCTGATGATTGGCCAAGCATGCACTGTGACCCCGCATGCTTGGCCAATCACAGCGCCGGCAGCGAGGAGAGCAATAATTGGCTACAGGCAGGACGCCTGTAGCCAATTAAAGCCCAGGGGCTTTAGTACACGCCCCACTGTATAAAAGGCCGCCGCGACGTCGGCCCAGTGCACATGTGTTCCGGCTTTGATAGAGTGAATAGGCAGACTGCTGATTGATTCATTCATTGCTAAACCATTGCTGATTCATTGAATACTGATCATTTCTGCTGATTGCACTGCTGAGTGTGACATTATCTGCTGCTGGGGATTAGTCTGGTGTGTGCTGACTGTTAGTACAGCATTGCAGTAGCACCCATTGCAGTGCTGTTAGAACAGCATTGCACCCTAACTTTCTGTCCCAACCTTCTGTCCCAACCTTCTGTCCCATCCCAGGCAGGCAGGCAGGCAGGGATTTATAGGAGCTATATTGTGTTTGTGTCAGCACACATAGGAGCTATAGTGTGTTGTCAGCACACATAGGAGCTATAGTGTGTTGTCAGCACACATAGGATCTATGGTGTGTTGTCAGCACACATAGGAGCTATAGTGTGTTGTCAGCACACATAGGAGCTATAGTGTTTGTGTCAGCACACATAGGAGCTATAGTGTGTTGTCAGCACACATAAGAGCTATAGTGTGTTGTCATCACACATATGAGCTATAGTGTGTTTGTGTCAGCACACATAGGAGCTAGTGTGTGTGTGTGTGTGTCAGCACACATAGGAGCTAGTGTGTGTGTGTCAGCACACATAGGAGCTATAGTGTGTTGTCAGCACACATAGGAGCTATAGTGTGTTGTCAGCACACATAGGAGCTATAGTGTGTTGTCAGCACACATAGGAGCTATATTTTTTTGTCAGCACACATAGGAGCTATAGTGTGTTGTCAGCACACATAGGAGCTATAGTGTGTTGTCAGCACACATAGGAGCTATATTTTTTTGTCAGCACACATAGGAGCTATAGTGTGTTGTCAGCACACATAGGAGCTATAGTGTGTTTGTGTCAGCACACATAGGAGCTAGTGTGTGTGTGTGTGTCAGCACACATAGGAGCTAGTGTGTGTGTGTCAGCACACATAGGAGCTATAGTGTGTCGTCAGCACACATAGGAGCTTTAGTGTGTTGTCAGCACACATAGGAGCTATATTTTTTTGTCAGCACACATAGGAGCTATAGTGTGTTGTCAGCACACATAGGAGCTATAGTGTGTTGTCAGCACACATAGGAGCTATATTTTTTTGTCAGCACACATAGGAGCTATAGTGTGTTGTCAGCATACATAGGAGCTATAGTGTGTTTGTGTCAGCACACATAGGAGCTATAGTGTGTTGTCAGCACACATAGGAGCTATAGTGTGTTGTCAGCACACATAGGAGCTAGTGTGTGTGTCAGCACACATAGGAGCTAGTGTGTGTGTGTCAGCACACATAGGAGCTAGTGTGTGTGTGTGTGTCAGCCCAGTTCTTGTCATCTAAGGCAGCCTCTATCTGCCATAGGGCCCTGTTGCTGTCATCTAAGGCATCCATCTGCAGGAGTTAGTGTGTGTGCTGTGTGACTCCAGCACAATATACACTACCCACTACAATGCCTGGAAGACCACCAAAAAGAGGCAGACAGTCCCGAGGCAAGAACACAGGGCAAGCAGGCTCTGTTTCTAGAGACAACAGTGCTGGTCGTGGACGTGGTCGCGCATCGTCATCAGCACGTGGCCATGGGACACGCTTGTCCTTGTTTTCGGCAGCTGGACATGTTGAGCCGCATCATGCCGAAGGCTTGGTAGAATGGATGACCAAGCCCTCCTCATCCTCCTCATCCTCTCTCACCCAGGCTCAGGGTACTGGCAGAGCAGCTGCCAACGCGTACTCAATGGCATCATCAGGCACCCCTTCCCTAGACCCACCATGTCCTCCTGAGGAGTCCCCCAAACTGTTTGAGCACAGTGTTGGGTACATGCTCCAGGAGGATGCCCAACGATTTGAAGGCTCGGATGATGATACCCAGCTTGAGGAAGGCAGTAGGGTGCCCGCAGAGAGAGGGGATGCTGAAGGACAGCAATCTGGCAGTCATGTTCCACCAGCTGCAGCTTACTGCCAGGTTTGCTCTAGTGGTGAAGAGGGAGGGGATGATGAGGTCACTGACTCCACGTGGGTGCCTGAAGGGAGAGAGGAGGAGGAGGAGGCGGCGGCACATATCCAACGAGGCAGGATGCCCTCCGGAGGCCAGCTAGAGGCCAGCACACCAACTGAATCACACCGCAGAGCTCTGCCTGTGCAGGGCGCTGCCTCTGCACGTTATCACTAGACATGTGCACAACCAAAAAATTTGTTTATTTTCGTTTCGTTTTTTTCGTTTCCGAAAAAAAAAAAAATCGTTTTTTTTTTCGTTTCGTTTTTTTCGTTTCCGTCGATTCGTAACGATTCGTACATTCGTAAGTCGTCGTTGTTCGTATTCGTAACGATTCTTACATTCGTAAGAGTTATTTTTTCGTTAATTCGTTTTTTCGTTAGTTTAATTTTCGGACACATTCGTATTTATTCGTACATTCGTAACATTCGTAGATTTGTAATCGGAGCATAATTCATAATTTGATGTAATGTGTATGCTATTATTACATTTTAATAATTTACGAATCGAAAAAAAAAGTTACGAATCGAAAAAAAAAAAGTTACGAATCGAAAAAAAAGTTACGAATTTTTTTGTTCAATAGAGACACGGAAAATTACAAATCGAAAAAAAAAAAATAAAAAGTTACGAATCGAAAAAAAAGTTACGAATCGAAAAAAAAAGTTACGAATCGAAAAAAAAAGTTACGAATCGAAAAAAAAAAGTTACGAATCGAAAAAAAAAAAAGTTAGGAATGTACAAATTTTTTGGTTCAATAGAGACACGGAAAATTACAAATCGAAAAAAAAAAAAAAAAAAAAGTTACGAATCGAAAAAAAAAAGTTACGAATCGAAAAAAAAAGTTACGAATGTACAAATTTTTTTGTTCAATCCATTCGAAGCACGTTTAGCAGCACCATTGTAAGGGACACGGAAAATGACCAATTCAACAAAAAAAAAAGTTACGAATTTTTTCGTTCGTTTTCGTTTTTCGTTATTTCTTCATTAGTACATTCGTTGTTTCTAATTAGTTTTTTTCGGATTTTCGTTGTTTTTCGGATTCGAATGATTCGTTATTCGGATTCGTACGATTCGAACGATTCGTTACGATTCGTTATTCGTATTCGTACGATTCGAACGATTCGTTCATTCGTACGAAAACGAACGAACGAAAATAACGAAAAAAAATGAAAAAACGAAAAAAAACGAAAAGGAATTGCACATGTCTAGTTATCACAAAAGTTCTTTGGTGTGGGCCTTTTTTGAGACGAGTACATCAGATCGCACCACTGCTATTTGCAATATTTGTCTCAAGCGTATCTCGCGTGGCCAAAACATCAGCCGCTTGGGCACCACAAGCATGACCAGACATATGTCGACCTGCCATGCAGCTCGTTGGCAAGCGCACATTAAAGACCCACACCAAAGAACAAAGCGGACCTCTCCTTGCTCCTCATCAGCTGGGATCTCCAACCCCACTATATCTTCAGTCCTCTCTGAAAGCTGCTCTGAGAGGACTGAAGATGTAGAATTAGGTGTGTCACAACCAAGTACTTGCAGTACACCGAAGTCCGATTGTAGCAGGCAAATTTCCCTGCCCCAGCTGCTGGACCGTCGAAAGAAGTTTACTCCCAGCCATCCACATGCCCAGAGGTTGAATGCTAGCTTGGCTAAATTGCTAGCACTTCAACTGCTGCCTTTTCAGTTGGTAGACTTGGCCCCCTTCTGTGAGTTTGTTCAATGTGCGGTTCCTCAGTGGCAGGTTCCCAAACGCCACTTTTTCTCACGGAAGGCGATTCCGGCTCTCTACCGGCATGTGGAAGGCAATGTCCATGCCTCGCTGGACAGGGCGGTCAGCGGTAAGGTGCATATTACTGCTGACTCATGGTCCAGCAGGCATGGACAGGGATGTTATCTGTCTTTCACGGCCCATTGGGTCACTCTATTGGCAGCTGGGAGGGATGCAGGACAAGGTGCAGTAGTGTTGGAGGTTGTTCCGCCACCACGCCTCCAAAATGCTACTACTGGTTGTGACACACCTCTCTCCTCCACCCCCTCCTCTTCTTCTTCCTCCATGGCCTCTTCGAGTGCTCTGTCCTCGGAACCAGCGGTGCTCCATAGGCGTACAAGGGGCTACGCGAGTACGCAGGCAAAAAGATGCCATGCCGTGCTTGCGCTGGTGTGTTTGGGGGACAGGAGCCACACTGGGGCAGAGGTTCTGGCAGCTCTGCAGGGGCAGGCCGAGAGGTGGTTGACACCACGCCAGCTTAAGCCAGGAATGGTGGTTTCTGACAATGGCACCAACCTCCTCTCCACCCTGCGACAGGGGCAGCTCACCCATGTGCCCTGTATGGCTCACGTCCTCAACCTGGTGGTGCAGCAGTTCTTGGGCAGGTACCCAGGCTTACAGGATGTCCTGAGGCAGGCCAGGAAAGTCTGTGTGCATTTCCACCGATTGTATAATGCCAGTGCTCAGCTGGCTGAGCTGCAAAAGGAGTTGAACCTGCCCAAGAACCGCCTAATATGTGACATGCCCACCAGGTGGAACTCAACGTTGGCCATCAATGAGTACCTTTGCGACTACGGCAACAGGACAGGGTCAGGGGAGCTTGGATTTTTTTCCCCACGCCAGTGGAGCATGATCAGGGATGCATGCACTGTCCTGTCACCATTTGAGGAGGCCACGAGGATGGTGAGCCGTGACAGTGCATGCATCAGTGACACTGTACCTCTTGTCCACCTGTTGGAGCATATGCTGCGTGGGATAATGGACAGGGCACTTGAGGCAGAACAGAGGCAGGAAGAGGAGGACTTCCTTGCCTCTCAAGGCCCCCTTTATCCAGACAGTGTTCCTTCTGTCCCACCCATCACACAGGAAGAGGATGAGGAGGAGGAGGAGGAGGAGGAGGATTGTGTGAGCATGGAGGTGGAGCCTGGCACTCAGCATCAGCAGCAGCAGTCTTTTAGGGATGATGTACAGTCCCAACAAACCAGTGGACTTGTACGTGGCTGGGAGGAGGTGGCTGGCAATCATGCCGTCCTCAGTGACCCAGAGGACTCCGGACCGAATGCTTCAGCTAACCTACGTTGCATGGCCTCCCTGATCCTGCAAAGCCTGCGGAAGGATCCTCGTATTCTTCGGATCAAGGAGAGAGACCATTCCTGGCTGGCCACTCTCCTTGATCCATGGTACAAGGGTAAGGTTGCGGACCTTATCTTGCCATCGCAGAGGGAGCAGAGGATGAGACATCTCAGGGAGGCCTTGCAGAAAGGTCTGTGCAACGCGTTCCCAGAAACTGGGAGGTTACAAACTCCTGGTCCTGGACGACGAGTTGCTGAGGCTTCGGTCAGTATCAGAAGGAGCGGTGGGGAAGGTGGACGTCTGACCGATGCGTTCAGACAATTTTTTAGTCTGCAGCCCCAAGGTATGATCGGTTCCAGCAACCATCGCCAGCGTCTGATATACATGGTGCAGGAATACCTAGGGGCAAGGTCAGACTTGGACACCTTTCCCACCGAAAATCCTCTGGCTTACTGGGTCTTGAGGATGGATCACTGGCCAGAGCTTGCACAGTATGCAATTGAGCTACTGGCCTGTCCTGCATCCATCGTTCTTTCCGAACGCACATTCAGTGCTGCTGGAGGATTTGTCACCGATCACAGGGTGCGCCTGTCCACCGACTCGGTTGATCGACTGACCTTCATAAAGATGAATCAGTCTTGGATCACCACCAGCTACCAGGCACCTGAAGCGGATATAACTGAATAATTTATAATGTCACATCCCTTCAAGACTGCCTATGCTGATGCTGAGTGACTGTCCTGTTATGTTCACTGTGTCACGTTCCGTGTACGGCGGGGAACAGGAGGTGGATCCCCTATGCCAATGGGGCGATAGCACGGGTTGTATTGGAGGACCGGTTCTAATGTTGCTACTGGTTTCCACCAGAGCCCGCCGCAAGGCGGGATGGACTTGTAGCGGCGGTAGCAACCAGGTCGCGTCTTCCAATAGCGACTCGACCCCACTGACAGCTGAGACAGGCGCGGTACACAAGGATTAGGCAGAGGCAAGGTCAAACGTAGCAAAGGGTCAAGGCAGGTGGCAAAGGTTTGTAGTCGGGGGCAACAGCAAAGGTCTGGATACACAGAAGGAGCAAAACACACTAACGCTTTCACTGGGCACTAAGGCAACACAAGATCCGGCCAGGACAGGAAGGGGAAGTGGGTTTAAGAAGTGTTTAGGGTGTAACAGCAATTTGGACCAGGCACCAATTACTGGTGCGCTGGCCCTTTAAGATCAACAGTAGTGTGCGTGCGCACGCGCCTGGGGAGCGGGGGCGTGCGCAGGAGAAGGTAGGAGGAGAGAGGCAGGGGGAATGGAATGCCATCCCCGGGCGGACCGAGGCCGCCACGAGGATCGCATAGAGAGAACCGAGCGGCGCCTGCGGTCAGCGGAGCCGACCGGGGCGCTGCAGAGCCGAGGACGCCGTGGGCGCTCTGGGATGGAGGAGGCACCCGGAGCGCTCGGTGTTACACACTGACTATCCTCTTCCTCCTCCTCAATGATCCATTCCTTGATAGCTTGGAAGAACATTTTTGTTTCTGGGTGCCACCACACCAGTGCCTAAGGCACAATTTTTCAGCCCCTGTGTAACAGGGGCGTGTAATTACAATTTTTTTTAAAAATGCTTCGCAACAGGTCTGACAGCTGTGCTCCAAGTACAGTATCTGTGAGGGGTTGCAGTGTTGTGGCACCAGTGCCTAAGGCACAATTTTTCAGCCCCTGTTTAACAGGGGCGTGTAATTAAAAAATTTTAAGCAATGCTTCGCAACAGGTCTGACTGCTGTGCTCCAAGTACAGTATCTGTGAGGGGTTGCAGTGTTGTGCACCAGCACCGTTGCCTAAGGCACAATTTTTCAGCCCCTGTTTAACAGGGGTGTGTAATTACAATTTTTTAAGCAGTGCTTCGCAACAGGTCTGACTGCTGTGCTCCAAGTACAGTATCTGTGAGGGGTTGCAGTGTTGTGGCACCAGCACCGTTGCCTAAGGCACAATTTTCACAGCAGGGCCCATTCCTGCGCCCATCAAGAGTAACTGTGAGGGCTTACAGTCTTGTGGCATCATTAAAATGACTGCTCCCGAAAAAACATTCATTTTTAAAAGTTCTTTTTGCATTGATATATGTCCCCTGGGGCAGGACCCGGGTCCCCAAACCTGTTTTATGACATTAACATGCATATTGGCCGTTATAATTAGCAATTTTGATATCGAACTTTCGCGTCCATTGTAACGAATAGGGTTCGAAAATTTGCGCAAACTCTCGGTCCGTTCGAAGGTTCTGGTGCGAACCGAACCCGGGGGTGTTCGGCTCATCCCTAGTCCTCAGATTGGAACCAGTGTTTGATTTGGTCCAGGCGAACTGCCCAGTAGTATTCGTATATGTCAGCTAGACCCGCTCCCCCAGCCCTCTTATGTGACGTTAGGTTGTTGCGTGAGCATCTAGCTTTTTTACCGTTCCATATATATTTCCAACCAAGGTCTGCTAGTTTTTTTGATATAATGGGTCGGAATAGGGATGGGTAGCGATCGAAGTACATATAATACTTGCGGCAATATCATCATCTTATAAGCTGCTATTCTGCCAAGCCAGGAAATTTCTTTCTGTGACATTTCTTTGAGTTGAGCTTCCAGCTTGGCTAGTAGGGGAATCATATTTTTTTTGATAAGTGTAGATGATTTATTTGTAATAGTTATACCTAAGTATGTAATGCTGTCTTTGCTCCATGCGTAAGGGAGTTGCTGTTGCAAGGTGTCACGTGTAGAGGGTGAAATACCCAGGTCCAGAATAAAGGACTTAGTAAAGTTAACCTTATAATATGAAACCTCCCCGAAAGAGGTAAGGAGTATGTGAGCGTGTTTTAGAGATGAGGTGGGATTTGTTTGTAGCAGGATCACATCATCCGCAAATAAATTTATCGTATGAGTATGTGAGCCAAGCTGGAAGCCCGTGATTAAGGGGTGCGTCCTCATAGCTTCTGCTTGGATATAGTAAAAGATTTCAACAGGAAACCTGCAGAGTATACCCGAGCAGAAGGACATGAATATAGTGCCATAATGGCTTGAAGGACAGGGACGTTGAAACCAAATGTGCACAAAGTTTTCTCCATGTATGTCCAGTGGACCCTATCGAATGCCTTCTCTGCGTCGATCGACAACAGCAGAGAAGGCGTTCGTGTTTTCTCAGCATGATGTAGTATATTTACAATTCTTCTGGTGGTGTCAGAGGTTTGTCTCCCCTTCACAAAACCCATCTGGTCGTGCTTTATGATTGTGGGAAGAATGTGAAGCAATCTTTTGGCCAGTAGTTTAGCATAAATTTTGGTGTCAGAATTAAGAAGGGATATGGGTCTGAAATTGGATGGTGTATTAGGTTCCTTGCCAGGTTTCGGTAGCGTGACTATATGTGCTTGGAGCATTTCTTGTGGGAATGATGCGGTCTCAACAGCTTTATTGAACACCTGTGTCATGTGTGGTATCAGAACACTTGTAAAAGTTTTGATATATTCATTGGAAAACCCATCGGGACCAGGAGATTTACCGTTAGGGAGTGTAGTTATAATCTTGGCTATTTCCCCATCCGTAATTGGAGAATTTAGTGTTGCTAAATGAGCTTCAGAGATTGTTGGTAGATTCAATGTGAGTAGGAACAAGTTTATACTATCTGCATGTGGTTGGGGTGTAGAGGAATCTTCATGTAGATTATATAAAGAGCTATAATAGTCCGCAAATTGGTTTACTATTGCTTGTGGGTTTATGATTTTATGGTGTTGTGTAGGATGGGTCAAGTATGCTATTCTAGATTTAGTGTGGGCCGCTTTAAGTCTATTGGCTAGATATTTACCTGCCCTGTTGGCATTTATGTAGTAGTTTAGGCGGAGACGTCTAAGATGTCTATCATATTGTTGTGAAAGCATTTCTCTGAGTTTTTCCCTGAGAGAGGTGAGTTTAGTAGTCAGTGTAGCTGTAGGGGCTTGTTTGTTTAGTTGTTCGGTATCATGGATATCTGAGACAATGTCAATAAGCTGTTGAGACCTTCTCCTTTTTTCTTTGGCGCCTATTTGTATGAGCATACCTCTAAGAAAGGCTTTATGTGAGTTCCATAGCATGTAAGGATCTTTGACAGAACCCGCATTGTCCTGAAAGAAATTGTTTAAGAGTTGGGTAATTGTTTTTTGGTATTGCGGGTCTTGGAATGTTCTAGTGTTGCAACGCCAGATGGGGGGTGAAGAGGAGATTCCCCTCTCTACAACAGACAATGTAATGGCAGTGTGGTCGGACCAGGTAATATCATGTATTTTCACTGAGTCCACATTTTGTAGAAGCCATCGGTCAGTTAAGAACATGTCAATCCTAGAGTAAGAACAGTGCCTGTTGGAGAAAAAGGTATAGTCCCTTTCGTTAGCGTGGAGGCATCTCCACGTATCATACAAAAAACAAGTAAAAAAGGCGCATAGTCACAGTACCTCTGGAAGACCAAAGAGAGGAAACAACCCCACCTGCTACATCCATCTGCCTTATTCATCTCCTCCAGGACATGAGAAGGACGACAGCTTCTGGGCGAACCTCCTGTGACTTGTAGTCCCACTGGCCCTCCGTCTATAGAGATATGTCAGAATGCAACACTACTTTCTAAGATGTGAGTGGATATTGTTTTTTCAATAAATGTTTATGTGATATATACACAGAGGCGCCCCTCTCCTTGTGTTTCCACGTATCATACAGAGCTTCCTTATGTAGGATGGGTTGAATAGAGAGGTGATCGTTAGCTTTTCCAGTGGAAGTGTCCATAGTAGGGTCTGATGTCGCATTAAAGTCACCACAGATCAGGAGGTTACCATATTTCATCGAGTGAGCTTTACGTAGGACCTTTTTGAGGAACCGAATTTGCTTAGAGTTGGGGGCATATACTGTAATTATAGTATATGGTTTAGAGTTGAGATCTCCGGTGATTATAATGAATCTGCCTTCTGGGTCAAGGAATACTTCTTTGGATTGGAAGGACAGTGAATTTTTGAATGCTATCATAACGCCACCTGTTTTGTTGGATGGATTGCATGACATAAAAAAAATAAAAAATTTAATATAAAAATATAAGGATAGTCTTTGTGCGTGCATCTGGGGACATTATTTAATTGGAAGTGTGTCTCCTGAACACAGAGAATGTCTGCGTGTTGTTTACTGGCCTCCTTCCATAATGAGAACCTTTTTGCCGGGTGGTTTAGGCCCCGTGCATTAAGTGAGAGGCAAGTGATCGTCATAGTTGGTAGTTGGGGACATATGTGTTGTTGGCATTACTGTAGTACTCACTGTGACCTGATGAAGTTAGCGGTAGTACTGTGGATTCCGGGTGGTAGGTTGTCTTCATGTGTTCTGCTGCACCGATCGGGTTGTGCTGGCATTGGACGGATCTGTGTATATTAAGAGAACAACAAAAAAGGGAAACAAAGACAAAAAAAGAGAGAAAAAGCAAAGTCAACATGAGTAAAAAAGGATCATATAAAAGATCCTAGCGCAGATGTAGCTGCTACGGGTGTATTAGGGGTTTTCAAGAGAGTCAAACTATGGACTCATCTTCTGAGACATGTTTGAGTAATGGTAGGCTGTAGTTAGGAGCTTCCACCTGTGTTCTTTTTGTGGGTACGCTTGTGCGAAACAACTTGCCATTCGCTGGGTATGTAAATAGGTTCGGCGTGGGGTAAGGGCTGGGTGTGTTGGTCAGGTAGTATTCTCCATTTCCGTAGGATGTTTATTCCTTCCTCCAGGTTGGAGACGGAAACAGTAGATCCGTTATATGTGCTGGAGAGTGTTGCAGGATACTTCCATTTGTGGAGTATGTTGTGGTTCCTTAGGGCCTTCGTGACGGTCATCAAATTTCTGCGGTGCTGTAAGGTGTGTCTGGACAGATCTGGCAGTATCCGGACGTTGATGTATTGTTGGGGCATGTTTTCAGGTTTGCGTGAGGCTTGCAGAATGCGGTCTTTTATGTTGTAATAGTGTACCCTCAGCAACACATCTCTGGGAATCTCAGTGGGTAAGAAGGACGGTTTAGGGATTCTGTGTACTCTGTCCACTATTAGGTTCTGTGCGGAGGCTTCCGGCACCAAAGTGGGGAAAAAGGTCTGGGTATATTGTAGGAGCTGGTTAGGTTGTATGTCTTCAGGGATACCTCTTAACTTGAGGTTGTTCCTCCTGGACCTGTCTTCGAGGTCTGCCAGCTTGTCTTTAATCCAGGAGATATCCTCTCCTTGTGCTGTATGTGCTTCTACCATGGTATAATAAGATGAGGTGTAATCCTCCATCTTGTGTTCCAAATGATTCACTCTGAGGCCTAGTGCATTCACTTCTTTCTGGCACTCCTTAATCCCCTTCACCATATCTGCCTGTAGGGAGGACCTTAAGGACAGTAACATGTCCTTAAGGAGGGTATCTGAGACAGGCCTGTCTCCTGTGGGGAAGTCTGTGATGGGGTCCCGACCCTGGGAGCTATGGGGTATGGCGTTGTGTGAGACGCTTACCTCCATAGTCGCATCCTCCTGTTGTCTGCATGGCGAATCCCTCCTCTGCCTGGATTTGGCCGGGCTCCGAGTCGTGGGGCTGGATGGGCCGGAGGATGGTTCACTGGGGGCCTTGTTAGGCATGTTGAAGGCTGTTGTTTGCTGTGTTCCCGGGAGCCGCCGCCGCCATTTTGTTGAGGCCCGCTCGAGGCAAAGTAATTTGTCATCTTCTGCGGCTGTTGCGGGTTCTTTCTGTTCCGCGTCATCCTCGGTCGGCACAGCGGGCTGTCAGCTACAAGTGAGGGTGTTTTGAGTCCGTCTATGTCACAGGTGGGCTCCGATGGAGGCTGATTGTCTTGTCAGGCGAGCGGAGCTCCTAGATCAAACGGCCATCTCGGAGTCCGGTCGCCACGCTCCCTCAAACCATTTTGTTGAACAAAGGGGTCTTCACCCATTCAATGGTTAACGACCCAAATTGAGCCTGTACTCCATGCCTAATCTGCAGATACTTATAGAACGTACTATTTGGTATGTCAAATTCTCGTCTTAGTTCTTCAAATAGTTTCATCCGATTCCCCTCATACAACTGGGCTAATCGACCAATACCCTGTCTTCCCCATTCTCGGGGTTTCTCTTTGTCCACAATTACAGCTAGGTTCTTGTTGTTCCACAGGGGGGTGAACTCATTCACCCCACTGTACCCCAACATCAATTTTGTTGCCTGCCAAACTTTATTCATCAGGTCGATCGTTGGACCTCTCTGAATGAATGAGTTTGCTTCCAGCACCTCTATTATTGAGTCATGGGGGGCTCCCATTGTTACCAATTGGTTGCTAGGGCTTCCCCCTCCCAAAATTCCACCGCATACCATGTGCTGTAGTTGCGCTGCCAAAAAATGTAATCTTGGGTGCGGGATCGCCATCCCTCCCTCCCTGACAGGAAGCTGCATTGTCCCCAGACTGATCCGGGCTTTACCCTTCTTCCAGACTAAGTCCCTGAACAGGGATTCAATCTTTTTGAACCATTTCTGGGTGATCCAGATTGGGGAATTATGAAGCACGTACAATACTTGCGAAAGCCAGATCATCTTGATCAAACCGCAGCGTCCTGCCACGGAGAGGGGCAGACGACACCAAATATCTACCTTTTGCTTAAATTTCAACAACAAGGGGGCTAAGTTATCGCTGGTGTATTGCCCTATATCGCTTGAGATCCAAACCCCTAGGTATTTTAACTTGGTCACTACATCCAAAGAGGGAATTGTTGGCAATAGTTGGTCATCAGGCCATGCCAACGGTAAAAGAGCTGACTTGCTCCAATTAATAACCAAGCCTGAGTGCCGTCCAAACTCTACCGCCATACCAATCACATTCTTAAGTGTGGTGTCTCCAATAAAAAACAGGACATCATCTGCAAAAAGAGCGATTTTATCCTCTCCCCTCTGGCGCAGGAATCCCTGGATATCCGGGCGCGATCTTGTCAGGATCGCCAGGGGTTCCATTGCCAGAACAAACAAGAGGGGGGACAGGGGACAACCCTGTCTCGTCCCTCTCTCCAATTGAAATATCTCGGTGTGTTCACAACCAACTCTGACTTTAGCTCTGGGTTCGTTGTAGAGTAGCTTCACCCATCCAATAAATGTGGATCCAAAACCGAATCGTTCCAGCACGAGCCAAAGGTAGTCCCACTCCAGGCTGTCAAAGGCTTTAGCCGCATCCAAGGCCAAAATGGCCTTGGGGCTGTGATTGTCAGTTGGTATTTGCATATTTAGGAAAACTCTCTTAATGTTGGTGCTGGTTGATCTGCCGGGGATAAAACCAGACTGGTCTTATGGATACATTTATTTAGACGGGTCGCCAGAACCTTGGCCAGAATCTTAATATCGGAGCACAGCAACGAGATCTGATGGTAGGAAGAGGCCTCCTGAGGGTCTTTCCCCTCTTTTAATATTAAAGTGATATTGGCCTCCAACATCGAGGTAGGCAATGCACCCGTGTCCAGTGCCCACTTCAATGTTTCTAGCAGCTCAGGTAACAATACATTGTCGTAGCGCTTGTAGGGTTCTATGGGGAGCCCATCCGGACCAGGGGACTTTTGATTGGGCATTGCTGCAACTGCACCTCTTAGTTCTTCTATGGTCACTGGTGCGTCCATATCTATTTTATCCTGTTCTGACAGGGTTGGGGTTGTTATCTGCTGCAAAAAATCTATTGCGGCAGTCCTGTCCTTGTCCCTAGTAGATTTATATAGGGATTTATAATAATTGCTAATGATCATCATTATCTCTACTGGAACGGTGGTAGAAACTCCATCCAACCCCCTAATCACTGAAATCGCGATGGGGGAGTTATTTACTTTAGTCAGTAATGAAAGTGTACGGCCCACCCTCTCTCCCTCTCCAAAGTAGTACTGTCGTTGAAAAATTTGCCTATTCTCAGTTCTCTTAATGAGTGCCATTTTATAGATTTGTTGTTTATTAAGCCAGTCCGTCTCGCTATCAGGGGTCGGGTATTCCACATAACGTATCTCTGCTTGTGCCACCACGTTCCTAATTTCCCGCTCATCCTCCCTTGACTTCCTCTTGACCATTGCCACCTCTTGGATTACCAGGCCTCTGATATAGGCTTTTAAGGAGTCCCAGACCACCCCAGGTGACGCTGTACCCGAGTTAATTTGTATAAACTTGTTCATCTTGTCGGTCAATTGGCCCAGATTGTCTATCAGTTCTAGCCAGCACGGGTTGACCTTCCATTCCCTGGGACAGGGTCTACCCCCCGCACTAAGAGTAAGCATCAACCAGGAGTGGTCTGAGACCGCTCTTGGCCCATACTCAATATCCTTTACCAGCGGGATTACCTCCACATTCCCCAGAGCCATATCAATTCTTGAAAGGGTACGGTGGGAACTTGAAAAACAGGAGTACTGTCTTTCTTGTAGGTGGCGCATTCGCCATAAATCACTTAATCCAATCGCAGTCAAGAATCGTAGCAACCAGCTCTCCCCTGCAGTGTTGGACCTAGCAGGGATTGGGAATCTATCCCATCTCTTGTCTAACACCTCATTATAGTCACCCATTGCTATTATTGGGGTACCTGGTTTGTCCAAGACAAACTCTAGTAATCTATATAAGACCTCCAGCTTAAAGGGAGGGGGTATATAAATATTAGCTAGTATATAGGCCTGCCTGTCAATCAATCAAGTCATATATTTATGTGCATTACTGCAAGTTTAACATTGTATATTTAATTGCGTTACTGCAAGTTTAACGCCATATATTTCAGTGCGTTACTGCAAGTTTAACACCATATAGTTCTGTGTGTTACTGCAAGTTTAACGTCTTATATTTCTGTGCGTTACTGCAAGTTAAATGCTGTATATTTCAGTGTGTTACATGCTGTTTAACGCTGTACATTTCTGGGCGTTACTGCACACTTAACGCAGTATATTTAAGTTGCGTTACTGCAAGTTTAAGGCCATATAGTTCTGTGCATTACTGCAAGTTTGATGCAGTATATTGCAGTATATTATAGTATTTGGAGTGTGTCTGTGTAGTAAATACTCAAATTAATGTGCACCAAACACCACTTTCCATTAATTAAAGTGCATACACGTACACATCTTTATTACATTTTGTTAATAAGCAACCCCCCATCATGTCTGGGAGGACAGCAAGTAGAGGTAAATGTTCCCATGGCACTGTAAGGGGGCCAGCAGCGTATGTGTCCACAGGCAAAGGTGGACGTGGTCAGTCCTCAGGCAGGGCATCATTTCCTCTGTTTAGTGATGTTGCCCATGCTATCCAGCCACAGCATGCACAGGAGGTGGTGGACTGGCTTATTAAACTGTCCTAACCCTCCTCATCCTCCGTCAACCAAGCAGAGACTAGTGCGTAGTCCCCTGCAGCTGTCAGAGGGGCTAAACCTGCCTCCTTGTCCACAGTTATCCCTGCCATAGCCCCAGCATCAGGCATGGAGGAGTCAGCAGAGTTATTTGAACACAGCGTCAGCCACTTGCTCCTTGACGATGCACAGCCATTACTCGATTCAGATGTTGGTTTTGAGGTTGAGGAAGGCAGGAACATGAGCCTACAGAGAGGGGAGAACACTGGTACACAAATTGGCAGTCATGTTCCCCAGCTGCAGCATATTGCCAAGTTGTCTCCAGGGGAAATGAGGATGGAGGAGATGATGATGATGAGACCACTGACTTGACTTGGGTGCCAGATAGAGCAGAGGAGGAAAGTGAGGGTGAGGCACAACCCCAATGAGGCAGCCATCATGGAAGAGTAGAGAGCAGCCACCCTATTCCATCACATTGTGGAGCTGTTATCTTCCGGCCCATTTCCCACAGCTTAGCTGTCTGGGCCTTTTTTGGTACATGTGCAGCCGATCGCTCTGCTGCTATTTGCAAACTTCGTCTTATACACATCAAGCGTGGCAAAAACACCAACCATTTAGGTACCACATGCTTGACAAGGCATTTAACCTCCCATGACTCAGCCCATTGGCAAGAGCACCTAAAAGCCGCACAAAAGGAGCACAAATCTGCCCTTCTCCTTACTAACCTGAGTCTGTCCCTGCTATACCTCATGACCACTCAGCAGCCTCCACTGACAAGGATGATGGTAGAGTGCAGGGTGTCCCTGGTCCTTGCAGCACATCTGCCAGCAGCACACCACCAGCTGTAGACTATAGCCGGCAAATTTATCTGCCCCATCTGCTGCAGCAGTAAAAAAAATACAGTCCCTGCCACCCACATGCCCAGCGTCTAAATGCAAGCTTGTCAAGGCTGCTGGCTCTACAACTTCTACCTTTCAGCCTGGTGGATTCTGCCCCCTTTCATGAATTTGCAGAATGTGCTGTACCACAATGGCAGGTTCCCAGCTATTTCATTTCACGTAAGGCCATTCCAGCTCTACCATCACGTGGAAGGTAATGTTGTGCCATCATTGGGCAAGGTAGTCAGCCGCAAAGTCCACGTTACTGCTGACACGTGGTCGAGCAAGCATGGGCAGGGATGATATATTTCATTCACAGCACACTGGGTAACCCTGCTTGCAACTTGGAAGGATGCAGGACAGGGCTCAGTTCTGCAGCTTGTTGGCCCCCATTTCTCCATACAGCTGGTGAGGATTCGAGATTTGTCAGCTCTACCCCCTCCTCCTCCTCCTCCATGCCCTCCTCTGCTGAATTGTCCTATGAACCTCAAGTACCCCCTAAGTGTTGAAAGGGTTATTCAATGAGTCAGGCTAAAAGGTGCCATGCAGTGCTTCAGCTGGTGTGTCTAGGGAACAGGAACCACACCGGAGCAGTTATTCTTTCAGCCCTGCAGGGACAGGCCCAGAGGTGGTTCACGCCACACCAGCTGGAGCCAAGAATGGGGGTGTGTGATAATGGCACAAACCTCCTGTTCGCCCTTTGACAGGGAAAGTTGACATATGTGACACGCCTGGCACATGTCCTTAATTTGGCGGTGAAGTGTTTCCTAAATAGGTACCCAGGTTTGGAAGATCCCATGCCCATCAGGTGGAACTCGACTTTAGCAATGCTGCAGTGGCAGCACATGCATCAGAGGGCCGCCAATGAGTATGGCACAACGACAGGCTCAGGCCGGATCTGCTTTTGTTCCCCACGCCAATGGCTGCTCATAAAGGAAGCATGCACTGTACTGTCACTATTTGAGGAGGCCACAAGGATGGTGAGCCGTGACAATGCATGCATCAATGACACAATCTCTGTTGTATTCATGCTGGAGCAGACTCTGCATGACATTATGGACAGGGCACTCGAGGCAGAGCAGCTGGACGAAGAGGAAGACTTCCTTTCCTCTTAAGGCCCACTTTATGCATATACCATTGTTCCTATGCCACAGAACACACAAGAGGAGAGAGAGGAGGATTCTGGCAATTTCGGAGGCATTTAAGCAGAGAAGACATACGTCAAACAGTAAGAGATGGTTTTCCATCCCCAGAACCCTTGGGAGTAGTACGTGGCTGGGAAGAGGCAGTTCCAGATACTGTAATCCTCAGTAACCCAGAGGAGTCTGCTTCTCATGCCTCTGCAAAATTGCGATGCATGGGATCCCTCAAGCCTGCGAAAGGACCCAAGAATATGTGGCGTAAAGGAAAAGGATTACTATTGGTTGGCCACCCTTATTGACCACCGTTATAAGGGGAAAGTCTCAGAAATCATCCCTTCCCCACAGAGAGTGCAGAAGATGAAATCTCTTGAGGACGCTTTTCCCGACTCTGGTAGGTTACAGTGTCGTGGAAAACGTTGTTTTGAGGCTTTTGTTGGTCAAGAGAGGAGTGGTGGAGAAGGTGAACGCCTAAGTGATGCATTTCTCAATTTTTTTAGTCCTCGCCACCCTGGGCTGTTAGCTTCCACATCCCATCAGCAGCGTCTGCATCACATGGTGGACGATTATCTAGGGGCAAAAACAGAGATGAAGAGCTTTCCAGTTGATGATCCACTGGCTTACTGGGTCATGAGAATAGACCACTGGCCAGAATTTGCCCAATATGCTATTGAGCTGCTGGGCTGCCCTGGGCTGCCCTGCATCCAATGTGCTTTCCGAACGGGCATTCAGTGCCGCTGGAGGTTTTGTTACTGATTATAGAACGCATCTGTCCACAGACTCCGTGGACTATCTGACTTTTATCAAAATTAATCAGTTCTGGATTACCAGCAGCTATGAAGCCCCTGATGCCGATGTCACTGATTAAGTGTTTTAAGGGTGTGGAATCTCTGCAGGACTTTTAGGCTGCCTAGTGTTGTGGGTGTTGATTTAATCTGAAAGAATGTTTTTGGTGTAGGTTTCATGGGCACCAAAGACCAAATTTCCCACACCTGTTTGACAGGTGCATATCATTGCAATTTTTGACAGCAAGGCCAATTCTTGCTTTCATCAAGAGTACCTCTATAGGGTTACGGTGTGAAGGTAGAACACCCAAAGACCAATTTTTCCGCACCTGTTAATTCTATCCAAAGTCCATGGTAGAGACACCAGAGTTTATCCAAAATATCTCTAATCTTATTCCCAGTGCACTACATTGTGGCCCCATCATACAAACTGCCTCCCCAAACCATTGCTTACAAAATAAAGAAGCTTGCAGGGAAAAATTACATTTTTTGGACTTTATAACGCAATTATTGCTGATGCAGCTTCTATACACAGTACAGATGTGCCACTTTTCAGGTGGACTAAGGGGACCCCCGGGCACTATATTGAAAGACATTTTTAATTTTTATGTTTTCACTTTAAGCATCAATAAATCACTGCTCGTTTAAAAATTATGTATTTTAATAACTTTTTTTTCATTGATAAATGTCCCCCAGGGCAGTACCCAAACCCCCATAACCATTGTATGCCCAATTATGTGCATATAAGCCTTCAAAATGGGCACTTTTGATTTTTCATGTTCGGGTTCCATAGACTTCAATTGGGGTTCGTTATTCGGTTCCGAACTTTCGCGATGTTCGAACAGGGGGTCATTCGGCTCATCCCTAATCGCAACTAACCAACAGATATACAGGTAACAAGTGGGTCTTTAGACATTGGGGTATGAAGGTATTTGTGTGGAATAGAGTAAAGCAAAGACATAACTAGTTGCCAAGAGTAACAGGAGTGTAACAAGCAGCCTGTTGATAGCGTGTACCTGTTATAGGTGGCACAGCCTCTAGCAGCGAGGGAGATGTTGTTGGCACTCCTTCCTTCAGTGGTCTGTCTTCCATGACAACGGAGCGGATTGCAGAGGTTCTCATCCTGTACAGAGGTACGGAGGTTCAAGAGTCAAGTTAAGTGCACGTTTGGAGCCCACGTAGAGTGCACGGAGGGGCTCACTCCGCTACTGGGGATTAGTAGTGAAAAACGCTGGACAGGTGGATGTGGACATTGGCTCAGAGTGTCCCTCGTAAATGCACATTACAGAGATGTACATTATCATGGGGAACCAAGAGTTAACTGGAGAACAGTTTCAGTGCAAGTGGACAAGGTGCATGTTCATTCAGTATTCCCCCACTCCAGCCTTGGCCTGGTCCCAAGGCATTGATAAAGATGGAACAAAGCAAAAGTATCCCCATGTGTGTGTAGTACAGAGACCTTGTCACAAGGTGCCTTACATAGCCCAAAAGAACCCCGGGGTAGGCCTTGTATGTGACCCAGTACTTGGCGACCAACGAGTTAATGCAAAAACATGAAGGATGTGACAACCACTACCCTGGTTCAGTGCACATATGTAACCAAACAATAACAGTTGTGTTTTTTTTTTTTTAAAGCAGCATCTGGGCAACCATTTTGTTATAGCGTTATATCATAGCCTATGTTTAATTTACTGTCATGATATCACATTTGGTCGATCGACAGAGCAAGTTCTCATTCAGATATATAAAGCCTATTTGGCATAGTTACTGGGCAGACTACTCAGTCTTTTTCTGCCATCACTTTTCTATGTTCCTATGTTTGTATTAGTAAAAAGTGTAAAACATTAAAGAATAAACAAATAAACAATAAACAAATAATAAACAAATTGATCAAAGAATTGTATTAATATAGTTGTATCTGAATCTAAACTGTACAGTACTAATACAGTCTATTTAGGAAAATACATGTTCACCAGTCAGTATATTATTACTAATCTGCTTATTTACTACCCTGTTTTACATTAATAGAAGGAACATACAATGATAATTAGTCTATATTTTAGCTTTATTTTGTAAGCTTGTTCAAAGCAAAAATTAAGCCTTTACCCCTAAATGCATCTAAAACAATCAAATGTGTGTCTGATGGAGATGTATAATAGTTTAGAGGGTTAGTAATTTTTGGATAGCAAATGACAGGTTTTTTATCATGGACTGAAGACACTATTATTATACGGGATGTATACAGTACGAACAGCACAGTGCTTTTCAATATTAAGTGAAACAGTACAGCTACAAAACAATTCAATACAAGCGGGTTCAGAGGGTTATGAGAGCTTACAGTTTTACCACTTGCCGACCGGCTCACGCCGATATACGTCGGCAAGGTGGCACGGGTGCGCACGATCACGCACCCGTACGTTGCCTGCAGAGATCGGATTCGTAGCAGAACCGATCCGTCTTCAGGTCCAGGCCAGAAAACTGCTGATCTGTTCTGGCGAATAAAAATGCTTCCCCTGTAAACACAGACAGGGGAAGTGATGCCATCTCCCTTCATGGAACTCTTTTCCGTTTGAGAGAGACGAGAGAGAACATCTTACTGAGGGTTGCACAACACTTTTTCTTGTGACTCTAATCAGTGTTAGGGCAATTAGTAGTAGGCCTGTTAGGTCTAAGGTACCCCCAAACCCCCCTAATAAAGGTTTAACCCCTTGAGCGCCCCCCCCCCCAGTTAACCCCTTCACCCCCTGTTTCAATGTCACTAATAGATCTTTTTTCTGAATGCCGTATTAGTGTCATGGGTGACGCTAGTTAGCCAGTTAGTTGATTTGTTTCACCATCAGGTTTTTATAGCGCCAGGTACCCCCATATATTACCTAATAAAGGTTTTAACCCCCTGATTGCCCCTTAGTTAACCCTTTCACCGCCTGTCACCAGTGATCACCGTATTAGTGTCATGGGTGATGCTGGTTAGTTAGTTTTTTATAGCGTCAGGGCACCCGCCATATATTACCTAATAAAGGTTTAACCCCCTGATCACCTGGCGGGTGACATCAGGTTTTAGCATTAGTCAGGGTCTGCGTAGCCCCAGGCAGCGTCAGATTAGTTCCAGTAGTGCTAACACCCATGCACACACCATACACCTACCTTAGTAGTATAGTGTCTGAACGGATTAATAGCTGATCTGATCAGATCTATACTAGCATCCCCAGTAGTTTATGGTTCCCAAAAATGCAGCGTTAGCGGGATCAGCCCAGATACATGCTAGAACCTGCCCACCCAAGTGCAGTATCAATCGATTACTGTCACTTACAAAACACTAAGCACATTACTGCAGCATTCGCAGAGACAGGCCTAATCCCTGCGAACGCTAACTGTTTTTTTGGTAGAGTTTGAAGCAGTCGCTGACAGTCTGGTGCTCTTTTTACCTGTGAGGTTTACTAGTTGTACCAGTAAATTTAGAGGCCGCTATGTCCAATCGAAGGTACACTAGTGAAGAGGCCTACACATTTCTGAGCATGACAGATGAGAGTGAAGAGGAAGTCAACCATCTGTCAGATTCAGGCTCAGAATATGATCCTGTAGACAGCAGCGGCACCCTGACAGTTAGCTCTGAGGACGGACTAGTGGTCCCTGCTAAGGTCAGGCATATCCGACCTCGTTCTTCTGCCGTCGTTGAGGTGCAAGAACCGCAGGGCTCTCGTATGGAGCAGAGAGCCAGTACTAGTGCTGCTCATCCTTCTGGTGAACTGGCAAGCACCAGCAGCCTAGTGCACCCTGGTAGTAGTCAAACCAGCGCTACAGTATCACGTGGTGACGTGGAGAGTCCCATAAGTCCAGTTCAAGCTGGTGAGGTGGCTAGCACAACTAGTGTCTCGCAGCCACTAAGAAGACAGAGACAGGCCCTTCAAGCCCATAGTGCCCTTCCTGCTGCATTTGCTAATCCGAATTGGGAGCCCACCACTTCTGCAGCACCCGTACTTCCCCCATTCACTGGCCAACCTGGAATTCAGGTGGAAACAGTTGATTTTACGTCACTTGATTTTTATTCGCTGTTTTTCACGGAAGATCTCTATAGATCTATTGTGGACCAAAGCAATTTGTATGCTGGTCAATTCATTGCCACTAATCCCCAGTTGGCCCTTGCCAGAGTTTGGAGACATATCCCGGTCTCCAAATTTAGGACCTTTCTGGGCCTATCCCTCTTCATGGGCATAACTAAAAAAAAGTGAGTTGCGGTCATATTGGTCCACTGACCCAATTCACCATATGCCCGTGTTCTCTGCCTCCATGACCATGGCTAGATACAGTGCCTTGCGAAAGTATTCGGCCCCCTTGAACTTTTCAACCTTTTGCCACATTTCAGGCTTCAAACATAAAGATATAAAAAATTTTTAATTTTTTGTGAAGAATCACCAACAAGTGGGACACAATTGTGAAGTGGAACGAAATCTATTGGATATTTTAAACTTTTTTAGCAAATAAAAAACTGAAAAGTGGTGCGTGCAAAATTATTCGGCCCCTTTACTTTCAGTGCAGCAAACTCACTCCAGAAGTTCAGCGAGGATCTCTGAATGATCCAATGTTGTCCTAAATGACTGATGGTGATAAATAGAATCCACCTGTGTGTAATCAAGTCTCTGTATAAATGCACCTGCTCTGTGATAGTCTCAGGGTTCTGTTGAAAGCGCAGAGAGCATCATGAAGACCAAGGAACACACCAGGCAGGTCCGTAATACTGTTGTGGAGAAGTTTAAAGCCGGATTTGGATACAAAAAGATTTCCCAAGCTTTAAACATCCCAAGGAGCACTGTGCAAGCGATCATTTTGAAATGGAAGGAGTATCAGACCACTGCAAATCTACCAAGACCTGGCTGTCCTTCTAAACTTTCAGCTCAGACAAGGAGAAGACTGATCAGAGATGCAGCCAAGAGGCCCATGATCACTCTGGATGAACTGCAGAGAACTACAGCTGAGGTGGGAGAGTCTGTCCATAGGACAACAATCAGTCGTACACTGCACAAATCTGGCCTTTATGAAAGAGTGGCAAGAAGAAAGCCATTTCTCAAAGATATCCATAAAAAGTCTTGTCTAAAGTTTGCCACAAGCCACCTGGGAGACACACCAAACATGTGGAAGAAGGTGCTCTGGTCCGATGAAACCAAAATCGAACTTTTTGGCCACAATGCAAAACGATATGTTTGGCGTAAAAGCAACACAGCTCATCACCCTCAACACACCATCCCCACTGTCAAACATGGTGGTGGCAGCATCATGGTTTGGGCCTGCTTTTCTTCAGCAGGGACAGGGAAGATGGTTAAAATTGAGGGGAAGATGGATGCAGCCAAATACAGGACCATTCTGGATGAAAACCTGTTGGAGTCTGCAATAGACCTGAAAGTGGGACAGAGATTTATCTTCCAACAAGACAATGATCCCAAACATACAGCAAAATCTACAAAGGAATGGTTCACAAATAAACGTATCCAGGTGTTAGAATGGCAAAGTCAAAGTCCAGACCTGAATCCAATCGAGAATCTGTGGAAAGAGCTGAAAACTGCTGTTCACAAACGCTCTCCATCCAACCTCACTGAGCCCGAGCTGTTTTGCAAGGAAGAATGGGCAAGAATTTCAGTCTCTCGATGTGCAAAACTGATAGAGACATACCCCAAGCGACTTGCAGCTGTAATCGCAGCAAAAGGTGGCTCTACAAAGTATTAACGCAAGGGGGCCGAATAATTTTGCACGCACCACTTTTCATTTTTTTATTAGTTAAAAAAGTTTCAACAATCCAATAGATTTCGTTCCACTTCACAATTGTGTCCCACTTGTTGGTGATTCTTCACAAAAAATGAAAATTTTATATCTTTATGTTTGAAGCCTGAAATGTGGCAAAAGGTTGAAAAGTTCAAGGGGGCCGAATACTTTCGCAAGGCACTGTATGAGCAGATCTTGCGATTTATGCACTTCAACGACAATAAACTCTGTCATTCTTGGGGTGACCCTGAATATGATCAGCTCCACAAAATGCGGCCCCTTGTAAACCACTTCAACCAACAGTTTGCAGCCTTGTTTACTCCCGATCAAGTTGATGAGTCCCTGATTACGTTTTCTGGCCGCTTGTCATTCAAATAGTATCTTCCTAGCAAGCATGCCAGATACAGGGTCAAGATGTATAAGCTCTGCGACAGGGCAACAGGCTATACATATAGTTTTATGGTTTACGAGGGAAAACATAGTCACGTGGAGCCGGAGAACTGCCAAGATTACATAGGGTAAGATTGCGTGGGACTTGGTGTCACCCTTATTCGGAAAGAGGTACCATTTGTATGTGGACAATTATTACACGAGCGTGCCCCTTTTTAGTCACTTGTTTGATAATGGAAAATGTTGGTCTTTTTTAGTTTGTTTAGCAAAAAAAACCCCAGTGATCGTCAAACACCACCAAAAGAAAGCTCTATTTGTGGGAAGAAAATTATAAAAATTTCGTTTGGGTACAGTGTTGCATGACCACGCAATTGCCATTCAAAATGTGACAGCGCTGAAAGCTGAAAATTGTCCTGGGCAGGAAGGGGCAAAAGTGCCTGGTATTGAAGTGGTTATAGTGGTTGTAAACCTCAGTCATGAAATCTGAGCATATATCTGTAGTGTTTACTTGTTACTCTCCAAAGCTATGAGGTTCCCACCACAGAAACTCCCTATTCATTCCGAATGCGTTTTTGCATGCATGTTCTTAATACGTTTTTGGCTCATTCCAGTGCGTTTTTGATGCATGTCTGCTGCGTTTCCAGATGCATTCCAGATGCTTTTCTATATTTTTTCCTGTTTTTTTCCCACTGTTGTTTTTGATTTGTTATGCGTTCCAGTGCATTCCGGTGCATTTTTGATGCTTTTTACAAGTACAATCCAGTGCAGGAAAAATGCAGCATATTCTACTTTTATCTCTGGAACTGGAAAGCCCTGGAACTTTCCATGCATTTTTGATGCAAGAAAAATGCACTGAACTGCATATGGTGTGAACTGGCTCCAAGTGTCGTTTCTCTCTGGTGCTTTGTTCCTCTGTTATCAGCATGAGTCACTTCTGAGAAGTTTTCCCGACACATGAGATAAAATTTGTGTCAGAGAGGGAGCTCAGCACAGAGCTTGTCTATTCACAGCACAGTTCTTCCGCTGTGTGGAGGGGAGTGTGTTCTCACAAACTGTAGCCTCTCCGCCCCCTCCTCTGTGATACTAACAGATGATGAAGGATTTAAATACAATTTTTCCCTTTTGAAGGGGGTGTATGGAAGAAAAGACTGCAGATAAACAAGTAAAACCTATCCAGGAGGATTTATTTAATCTTTGTGTATCATCTGAGGCTATTCACTTCACTGGGTATGCAGTATATGAGGGTTTACAACCACTTAAAGGACATGTACCATAATAAATAATCAAAGGGCATCTCACTACTTTGGCCTCTATCATATTTTCACTTACCCAGACTTTCCATGCTGCCTACAATGGTTCTTGTTGAATTACATACAGTGAAAGCTCTGTTGGGTCACATATGAAAGCTCTTCTAGCACTTTCAATATCCTCATCTAAAGTATTTTACTACATCTGTGAAACATTGACAATATTTTATCAGCCGTGGAGAAGTCATGTGTTCAGAAATCATATTTAGTAAACTCAGCTGCCATAGAAGCCGCTGATGGATATATTTAGTTTTTCCTGTCTTTCTCCCCTTACTTTGTAGAGTAATATTGTTGTGACAAAAACTTAGAACATATCATTATTCTTTATATTTGCTGCCTATTATGTAAGGCATGCCCTAATCCTCGAAGGAGCTTATAGGTTGCCACTTTCAATTCCATATAAGACAAGGTAAAAATAGCAAATAAAAAGAAATCAGAAACACAAACATATTGTCAACACCAAGGAATTACATTTACCTGTAGCATTCATTGGCTGATTCTTAGTAGCTAATCCGTCTTTGTTACCTGATTTATTCACACTGAAAAATTAATCCAGGATTATCTTTAATTAGCGTAGCACCTTGTTTACTATTGAAACAATATTACACTTCATAAAGATTTGTAACACCTGAAGACTCTCACGCAATTTAAGACAAATATAATAAGATATGTGAGAGTTTGTCAGAAAATAGTTTAAGTGGAGTTTCACCCAAAAGTGGAAGCTCCGCTTATCTGAATCCTCACTGCCTCTGGTGCCACATTTAGCACCTTTCAGGAGGGTAGCGTCTACCTGTGTTTGACAGGTACCTGTCGCCACTTCTGGGAGATCGTGCCACGGCGCAATCACTCTGAAGATCGGCCCCCCTTCTCCTTCCCCTGCCGCCCGGCCATTCAGAAAGTGCAGAGCAATTCCCGCAGGTGCAATAGAGTATCCGGCTGCGAAGCTGCAAGGCTTCACGGCCGGTTTCCCCTACCAGTAATGGCGGCAGCAGCACCTGAGAGCCAATGGAAACATTGGCTGGGGTGCCCACATCACTAGATTCCAGGGCAGGTAAGTATCCTAATATTAAAAGTCAGCAGCTACAGTATGTGCAGCTTCTGACTTTTAATTTTTTCCTTGGGGGGGACAGAACTCCTCTCTAAAGAAGAAAACCTAAATCTGTAAGCCAACCCTATCTACAACCATAGCTAAAGCTTGCCATACACTAGTATGTGGTCCTGCCACATCCTTTCTCTGCTCCTTCTTTACTATTGTCTTTGACTACCTCTTGTTGGGTCCTTCCTACATCCATATTTACCTCCAGTTTCCAGGTGCGTACATCTGCTTATACATAATGCCCTCAGGGGCCCTGTCTACCAAATGGGGCATGGTGCAGTATGTGCACGTTATTGAACAGAGGTTTGTGTCTTTATTGATCTGGCTCGCTTTTAAAGCGGGAATTACGGTCAGCAATTTTTTTTATTTTTTAACAGGCATCCCCTCCCACTGCGTTAATAATACACATAAACTATATGCGTATATGCTAGTAATCCTTTTTCTTTTTTTTTTTTTACTTACAATTTATCTGATCCTCTTCTGGCCATTGCCATGAAAAGTGTGGGCATATGAAGCCCACTCGCAACCTCTTCCTGGATAACATAACGAGAGGTGAATACTGGGTAACCAGCATGCATCTTGCGATCACGCAAATGCACGGCCAAAGCGCCGATTGTTTATCAATTTGCCATAACAACGGCCGGCGACGTTGGAAGGTCCCACCCTGTTGTTATGGCAACCTAGATAGATCCGCCTTAAATCGCGTGATTTACTGTCGGGAAATAACGCAATTTTTTCACACACTCCTGACCACTGACTCCTGGGAAAGGATGACTCGCAAGCACAGACGAGTGAGGAAGTGATGCGGAACTCTGCAGACCCGGAAGTGGCAGATTAGGAGCCACCGCCTAGCAACAGGGCACTTCGGGTAAGTAAAAAAAAAAAATTTTCACTCCAAATATTTGTCCCAAGGACTGGGAAAATGTAAAAAAAAAAAAATCAGGGTGGAACTTTGAAGGTAACATGTTCCACATAAAATATTTTGCTAGTTCCTGTATACAGCTCTTTCTGTTTAACTTATGTTAAAGCAGAACTCCAGCCAAAAATAACAAAATAAAAAAGAATAGCCCAGTGTCCAACCTTTTGACCTTCCTGGGCCAAATTGGAAGAAGAGAAATTGTCTTGGCCACACATAATATATACAGGAGGTACCCAGGTTACAAACAAGATAGGGTCTGTAGGTTTGTTCTTAAAGGATATGTAAAGGTTTGTTTTTTGTTTTTTTAAATTAGGCAGATCACAAGTTATACACTGATATAGATAATGTACCTACAGTATCTCAGTAATAAAATTTCAGGGCAACTTAAAACTAGTGTGACTTTGTCAAACTTTTTCTTAGGCCAGATGTGTTTGCTAAGTGTTTATACGCATTTTTACAAAAAAATCCAAAGAAATTGAAATTTTTAAGTAAGTTTATGATTCTGTGTTGGGCCGCATTAATAGCTGTCTGGGGCCATGTGGCCCTTGGGCAACAAGTTGGACACCCCTTGAAGAGTCCTTTGAAACCCTTTTACACTGAGGCGTTTTACAGGTGTTTTTGCGCTAAAAATAGCACCTGAAAAGCACCTGTAAACTGGCTCTTCTG
The DNA here is from genome assembly GCA_028564925.1 of Lithobates sylvaticus. NCBI lineage: Eukaryota > Metazoa > Chordata > Amphibia > Anura > Ranidae > Lithobates > Lithobates sylvaticus. Next base: position 510,908,868 of record CM053027.1, read on the forward strand.
CAACCCCAGTGTGAAAGCACAAGTGCTTCCACACTGAAGCGGTGAGCTTACAGGACAGGAAAAAAACCTGCAAGCAGCATCTTTAGGGCAGTGGGGTTAGCGGAATTAATGGGCATCGCTGCTGAAGCGCCTGCAAAGCTGTGAGTGGGCCTTGGAAAAATATGAGCAGCTCCAAAGTCTGGGCCATCCTAGGGAGTGTCTGCCTTCCCATTTTTGAGCTTAAATAGTTTGATAGGGTTGAGGCTAAAGAAAGTATCTGGAGCTGATAGGCATTGAACTCATGGAACTCTAAGGAGCCAAAGCATTACAAAAAGAAATAGAACACAATGGTTTTAACCTCCTTGGCGGTATGATTATGTCTGGAATTTTGTACCAAAAGCGGTACAAATATTTTGCATGGAAATTTGGCGTTTTATATTGTAGGCATGCAATTCTTATGAATAACTCACTTAAATCTGTCCGAACCAGAGTCTAGTAGACATCCCGGGTATGATAAAGTTTGAAACACAAAAACATAAATTATAATATAATAAATAACTATAACAATTATTCAATAATGTAATCAAATCAAAAACACTGAAATTTGCTCAGTTGCAGAATTGTCGCTGTCATTAAATTTAGTGTTTGATGATGAATTGTGATACTAATTTACTATCGCTGTTTTCTAGCTGGTCTAAAACCACTTTTGACATAAAGGGACACTTTTTGGTTGCTATGGACAATCTCCAGTTTCCAGGCAGAAAATTTTTTATTTATTATATAAAACTACATGCAGGGCACTGGACAGACCACTAGGGACAAAGGGTATGTGTAATTTTTTTATACAGTACTGTAATCTGTAAGATTACAGTACTGTATGTGTATTGTGTGTTTTAACTTATTTGAATTTGGCGCCGATCTCCGCTCCCTTGCGTCGTAAGGTCGCAGGGAACGGAGATCAGCGGCACTGTGTGAATCGAGTGGAGGAGCTTGCTCACACAGCGGGGAGACATCGCAGGATCCAGGGGACAAGGTAAGTAACTTCCCCTGTATGCTGCAATGCACGCCCGAGTCTAGCTCAGGGTTACCACTTATGGTACTAAAGTTCCACCCCGAGCCAGACTCGGGATTACCGCCAGGCTGGTTAATCAATATTGGGGATTGGCAAAAAAAAAAGACATAAAATTTGGAAACTTTATCAACAGACTGTGCCTGCTACAAATGTAATACAGGCCAGAAACAACATTCACGCGAGCAGTGATAGGACAAGGTCTTCTAGAGCCCAGGGCGAACATGCTAAACTGCGCTCCCCCAAGATGCATGAGCATTATGTGTCAGCAAGACCCCCCTCCAAAAAATTACACACTAATGTTCATACTTATCCTGTCCCCCCCACTCCAAAACCCCCCTCTCAGCACAAATACCCCCATCTCCCTCCTAGGTCAAATCCCCCCCCCAAAAAAAACGCCCCTCCTAGAACAATTCCTTTCCCCCTCTAGTATATCACCTCTTCTAGCACACCCCCCCCCCCCAAATCAACCCAAATCTCCCTAAATCACCACTCCTACCACCCCCACCCCCCAAAATGTTCCCTCCTAGAACAGTTCTTGCCCCCCAAATTCCCTCTCCCAACACATATCGCCTCCCATCTCCTTCTGGGGCCTCCCCCACATCACATGATACCACAGTGCCCAGGGCAGCCGCCCCTCCTGCCCACCCCTTGTCCCAGCCCTGCACGTGAGCATATACTTAATGCAGGTAGGAAAATATAAGCAAGCTGCAGATTGACTGCCTAATAACATGTCCCTTTGTTCTTTTCTATCAGTTAGTAAAATCAGTTGGTTTATTTTCTGTTACTAATAAAGTTGTCAGAAAGTACATACTACAGATGTTTGAATAGCCTAACATAGACTCTCTTATCTTATAGACTTGATTTTGCTACGAGTCTCCTGTGTAATTTCAGTTTCTACATTTTGTCTAAATTCCAAGCAGAGAAAATTATTGTAAATGTTAAATCAACAAAATATTGTAAGGTATCCTTTATCAAACAGAAGTGATCTTACGCTAGGGAATTAAGTGTAATATAAGTTAATACATGCAGAACACCACCCCCCACATGCTCCAGGACATGTCAACAGAATTAATGCAAGCACTTGGCAGCAACAAGATGGGTTAGCCTATACAGTGGTATCCCCCATAGTACACCTGCTTCAAGTTTAAAGTTAACAGTGCATGAAAATTCTTTTTCTTCTTCTATTACACCTGAGAAATGTCTCTGACAGCGCATTCTCCACAAGAATAAAAATTATCTGAAAGATCTCTAGAGAGGAACTCTGATTTTCATTATTGTCACCGGTACATGAAGCCTGTATAGAGGAATTGCTATATTTTATACTAGAAGACACCGCAGAAAAAAATAAAATGACTGAAGAATTTGTTGTCTAAAATTTGGGGATTTTCAGACTTTGAATGACTCGTCAAGACTAGTATTCTGTTCAGCAGATGGGTCACAGGCCAATGCATACAAGAAACTGGGAATAGAAATAGTCTTTTAATGCAATGTAGAGAGAAGGTCATCAAGGAATCTTAAAGGTTATTTTTACGACAATTCATTTCATAAAGTGTATTTCTAAAATCTATGGCAAGGCCAGCAGGTTAAGGTTTTGAAAGTTTTATCCCAAAGAACATATTGTGCCTAAACTTCAATTTGAATTCGTACTAAATGGCATTTCTAAATATATTTAATTACTGTACAACAGAAAGAGATTAACCACTTAAGCCCCGGACCAATTTGCAGCCAAAGGACCAGGCCCCTTTTTGCGATTCGGCACTGCGTCGCTTTAACTGACAATTGCGCGGTCGTGCGATGGGGCTGCCAAACAAAATTGGCGTCCTTTTTTTCCCACAAATAGAGCTTTCTTTTGGTGGTATTTGATCGCCCCTGCGGTTTTTATTTTTTGCGCTATAAACAAAAATAGAGCGACAATTTTGAAAAAAATTCAATATTTTTTACTTTTTGCTATAATAAATATCCCCAAAAAATATATATAAAAAAAAATTTTCCTCAGTTTAGGCCAATACGTATTCTTCTACATATTTTTGGTAAAAAAAAATCACAATTAGCGATTATTGATTGGTTTGCGCAAAAGTTATAGCGTTTACAAAATTGGGGATAGTTTTATAGCATTTTTATTAATATATTTCTTTTTTACTAGTAATGGCGGCGATCAGCGATTTTTATTGTGACTGCGACATTATGGCGGACACATCGAACATTTTTGACACATTTTTGGGACCATTGTCATTTATACAGCAATCAGTGCTATTTAAATGCACTGATTCCTGTGTAAATGACACTGGCAGTGAAGGAGTTAACCACTAGGGGGCGGGGAGGGGTTAAGTGTGTGTTTTTTTACTGTAGGGGGGCGTGGCTTTGCATCTGACGTCACTGATCGCGCGCGCGACCCACGTCTGGGCTCTTAAAGGGCCACGTACAGGTACGTGGTTGTGCCCAGCCGTGCCATTCTGCCAACGTATATTGGCGTGAGGCGGTCCTTAAGCGGTTAAAGGGTAACTCCACTTTCATGGGAAAAAAATTGCCAAAAAAGGCAAATACACAGTGCACTTTGCAAAATGCAGTTGAACTCTGCAAGAGCAGCTGCTCCAGAGCTTAGTAAATGAGTAGAAGCTCTGCTGACTTCCACCATTCAAGCATGTGCAAGCAATGCTGTTTTTTTTTTTTTTCCTTGCATGTGATTGGGTACTCTTTACAAAGTGAAGATTTGGCTAGTTTGTTAAGCTCTGGAGCAGCTGCACTTGCAAAGTGCACAGTCTATTTGCCTTTTGTAAATCAACCCCATAGTGCATACAATTGCAACACAAGTCATATTGTAATTGGATGGTATTAAAAATTACCTTTCCTTTTCAATCTGCAGCGCTGTAATTTTTCTGAAAAATACAATATGGCTACCTAGAGGTTCTCTGTACACTCTAGAAATGTAATTTCCTGCTTGTGTGAGTGGGTCAATGATTTTCCCAGAAGTCTGCACTAAGATACAAATTAAATTTTGAGCATCCTCTGCCACAAAAAAATAGCATTTTTGGTGAGACACTCCCAAAGGGAAATCACATCTAAATGGATGCAGACCCTGCAGGTGCAACAGCTGATTGATAATTACAAAACCTCTCCCATACAGATTCACTATGAACATGGACACACACAAATAAACAAACAGCTATATCTTCAGAATAACAAAAGGTAGGAATCTGCAACAAAGATTGTTAAAATCCTTGTAATGTACATAGATCAACCAGAGGGGAATGTTTTTTTCTAAACAAAAGTGGCACCGGAACATCAGACTGGACAGCGGGCACCGGAACATCAGAGTGGACAGCAGGCACCGGAACATCAGACTGGACAGCGGGCACCGGAATGTCAGACTAGAGAGTAGGCACCGGAACATCAGACTGTTCCGCGGGCACAGGAACATCAGACTGGACAGCGGGCACCGAAACATCAGACTGGACAGCAGGCACCGGAACATCAGACTGGACAGCGGGCACCAAATCATCAGGCTTGACAGCAGGCAGAGGCACTGGAACAGCAGGCTGGACAGCGGGCACTGGAACATCAAACTGGATTGTATGGGTTGGGAAAAACTTCAGTTTCTTTTTGGGTTGAGCCACTGAATTCTTGTATGTGGATACAGGGCTGTAGGTAGTGAGTGCAGCTGATGGAAGCGAAGAGCAGAGGGTGGTAAAACAAAGGGAACAGTTGTTGAGAGATTTTGTGGAACTCTTGCAGGCGGCAGAGAAGAAGTAGAAGGGTTAAAGGGTAGGCGCAGCAGGAGGAAACAGGTTACTGGTACTTGGCTGGTAGCAGGGTATATTGGGTGGCAACTGTGGTTTCTGTGGGTCTAGGAGAGGAAGACATTTGAGCAGGCTGGTATCTAACCACAGAAATTAGTGGTTGGGAGCTGACAGAGGTTGAGTACAACAAACTTGATCAGGCCTCTAATAATGATTGCACAAAATCTGATTTGCACACTGCTTGTCTGACCAGAGACTGCACTGAATCAATACATTCCACAAGCACCTGTTGAGAACAAGCTGAGTATTGCTCAAAGAAAAAGGCTGAGTCATCCTCCAATAGCCAAACCAAAGACTCCACCTGAGCTGCACTAAAAGAGGGCGTATAATCATCACCTCCCCTAGAGGCATTAGGCAGGGCCAAACGTGAGCCAGACGAATACATTCCAACAACTGCTCTCTAGTGTGCTCTCTCAACGTGTGATAGCAAAAATCTCTGTCATCTATTGCCAAAAGTGAAAAATACAAAATCTCTTCCAGATGCATCTTGCAGTAATTGAGCAAGTGCTCAGACCTAATTCCTATGTACAGTCGATCTGATTGTATGGATTCAGAATTCTGCCAGGGATGCCATATACAGGCATCCAGCACGGGTGATCAGATCAGTAGACTGCACCAAAAAGGAATCAGGAAACAGATGGATAAGTGAAATAATATGTATGTATTAAGGATAAAGACACACTAAACAACAAACACCAATAAATCATCAACAAACAAGTGAAAAAGCACAAGAACATGGAACCCCTAAACACACCTAAGTATACACAAGGCAAGGAACAAACAGGAATAACAGATAAAGGGGGACTGGAAACAGGTACCAGGCGTCAGGATTTGGGATACAGGGTCCAGGACAGAAGACAGTGTTTTTTTAGTATGTGTATTGGAAGTTTTTAGTAAGTGTATTGTAAGTCTATCTGTTTATCACATTTCATGATTTTGATTAAAATACATTTTCGGAAAGTCTGCAGCTGTCAGAGAACTCACGTTTCCCATGCCCGTCTTCGTTCGAATCCTCACTCTGCGGGTGCCAGTACCCATGCGCAACGGAACCGAACGAGCTCTGGAACGTGCGGGCGTACCCGCGTACCAACGCGAACGTGTGCGCGTCCTTGCCTTCCAATACGAACGGGTGCACGCACTCGCACGTCAGTGCGAACGTGTGTGCGCAATCGCGCACGGACGCTCACCTCCACCAATCCCAGCACAAGGCGCCCTATATAAACAGGACCTTCACATGGTGTCAGTGCTGGATCGTCTTCAGTCTATGTCCTGAATACCTGCCTGAATTACCTGCTACCTTGTTCCTGATCTACCCGGCTTACCTGATTACCTTCCTGGATCAACCCTGCTTATTGACTGCCTCTACTGAATTGACCTCGGCTTGGATTCCTTGACTACGGCTCTGTTCTTCGATTTTGTACCTCATCACCTGCCCGTTGCCAACCTTTGCCTACTTTTGACCACGAACTTGCCTTCCGCTTTTGTACCTCGTTTGCCAGCCAGTTGCCGACCCTTGCCTGTCTTGACGTTGCAGTGCCTACACCCACCTGTTCGGCCTTCACTGGATACAGCCTTGGTTGCCAACCTATACACCTGCCTTCCAGAAGAACCGGTACCTCCAAGCACCAGTCTCCCAGCCACAGGCACTTGCACCCTTTCGTGCCCCAGCACTCCCTGTTCCCACCACCAGGGGTGTTGGGACCAGAACCGTGCACAAGGCCACCCCCAGCATCCAGACTCCGCTGTAAGGTACGTGATAGTACGATCCAGCCAGAATGGAGTCTGAAGGGGGGTTCTCGCCTTTGGAAGCCTTGTGCCAGCAGATGGCGGCCCTTACCCAGGCAGTCCAGGGCCTGCGAGATGGCTATCACCAACTGGAACAGAGAGTGGAATCTATATCCCCAAGCCCTGCAACTCATCAGGCGACCATGGCATCCCGGATCTCCGGTCCAGCAACCTCCGCATCAGCACCCACAGTAATGGTACCACCCCCAGAACCTTGTGTGCCCCCTCCAGAACGGTTTTCAGGGGATCGCAGCAAGTTCCGTTCCTTCAGGAATGCCTGCCGGCTTTACTTCCTGCTACAACCAGCACCTTTTCCCTGGAGAGCACTAAGGTGGGGTTCATAGTCTCACTACTCCACGGGGAACCTCAAACTTGGGCCCACAATCTGTTGGAACAAGCCAGCCCTCTGTTGGATACCCTGGACTTATTCCTGGACGAAATGGCCAAGCTGTATGATGATCCTCAGCGCGCCTCAACGGCGGAGTCTAACCTCCATGCCCTCCAGCAAGGGCGTCGGCCAGTGGAGGACTATGTAACAGACTTTAGGTGGTGGAGTTCTGACACCTCTTGGAACGACGCCGCCCTCCTCTACCAATTTCGCATGGGCCTCTCCGAGGCACTGAAGGACGAGTTGGCCCGTGTGGGGATCCCTAGTTCCTTGGAGGACCTGATCCAGCTGGCTATCCAGATAGACCGTCGTCTGAGAGAGCGGAGGTCCGAGAGGTCCAGCATGACGCGCCCCACATGGATGATGCCTAGAGTCCCTAACTATCCTCCTACTCCCGTCTCCCAGGTACCTACTGCCGTCCCAGGGGCACCAGAGCCCATGCAAGTAGGCCTACTCCGCTCACCACTGTCCCCAGAGGAAAAACAACGGCGGCGCCAGAACAACCTCTGCCTTTACTGTGGGGAAGCCGGACACGACGCCAATGGGTGCCCAAACAAGACCCGTAAGTTCAACCCATCATCTCGTGTGCCTTACGCATTGTCTCTAATGAAGTCCGCTCACATTGCTGTCCCTATCTCCCTACAGCTTCCAGAAAGGATACTTCGAGTCCAGGCCATAATTGACTCTGGCGCCTGTAGCTGCTTCGTGGACCATGCCTTTGCCCTACAACACAGCATTCCATTAACGCCTAAGCGACATCAACTCTCCATACGGCTTGCAGACGGGTCAAACATCAAGTCCGGGCCTATTACTCTTGAGACGCAACCACTGTCCACCAGCATATCACCAGGCCACCAGGAGCTACTTCGTCTAGATGTCATTTCCTCACCCCTGTTTCCAATCATTTTAGGAATGCCTTGGCTACAAGCTCACAATCCCCAGGTCAATTGGGACACCGGTGAGGTGACTTTTCAGTCCTCTTACTGTCTCCAGAACTGTCTCAAAACTTTCCATCACATTCCCCCAGACATTGGCTGTCTAAAAACGGACTCTGAATTCAAAGAATTGGTGCCACCAGTGTACCACAACTTCTTGGACGTATTTGACAAGCAGAAAGCAGACACCCTTCCTCCCCATCGGGTCTACGACTGTCCGATCGAGCTACTACCCGGGGCTGAAATTCCTTTCGGGCGGATCTTTCCTCTGTCCGAACCTGAGCTCCTGGTCCTCAAAGAGTATATCGACGAGAACCTCAGAAAGGGGTTCATCCGACACTCCTCCTCCCCAGCGGGGGCCGGAATATTTTTTGTTGAAAAGAGGGACCACTCGCTCCGTCCATGTGTGGATTACAGAGATCTGAATAAAGTGACAATTAAAAACCGGTACCCGCTTCCACTAGTTCCAGAACTATTTCAGAGACTCCGCTCTGCAAAAATATTCACGAAGTTGGACTTACGTGGGGCCTATAACCTAATTAGGATACGCAAAGGGGACGAATGGAAGACAGCATTCCGAACACGTTTTGGCCACTTCGAATATTTAGTCATGCCATTTGGACTATGCAACACCCCAGCCACATTTCAGCATTTTGTCAATAATATCTTCAGAGACTTCTTAGATTCCTTTGTGATTGTCTACCTGGACGACATTCTGATATTCTCCACCTCCCTAGAAGTACACCGTGATCATGTAAAACAAGTTCTGGGCAGATTAAGACAACATGGACTTTACGCAAAGGCCGAAAAATGTGAATTTGAACGCCAGACCATTCACTTTCTCGGCCTGGTAATATCAACCGGACGTGTGGCCATGGATCCCCAGAAGGTCTCGGCCATTATGTCCTGGCCGCCCCCAAACGACAAGAAAGGGGTACAACGTTTGCTCAATATAACATTTGCAATCCTGGGTGGCTAATAAAAAGTTCTATGAACCAAAAAATACACATATAAAGTGCTCAGTGTGCTTATTGTGCAAAAAGTGTCCATACATAAAAGGCCACTTCTGATGATGTCTGTATGATGAAACGCATCAGTGCTTGGAGTGCCATCACGTTACTTCCTGTCTGTGGCATGCAAGGCATCCCAGATCTATTGCTGTGGTATTTGCACTGACCCTGCAGCACTATTGAAAGTGCGATTTTAAAACTTTGATTTGAATAAAATCTATTTTTATGGATTCACGCTATGAGGAGCATTTCTTTCCATCCACCCATAGGTGAGTGTACCCAATGACCAGACCAACCGTGGAGGAGGAGATACCCCCAGACAAGAGACCAGAGACGACCCTGCTTGAATGCACTTTACCCTTGCAGGGGTACAGCTTTCTGATGAATGTGGAACCGAGAGGGGACCACGTGTGGAATTCACTTAATTTTTCACCAAGAGATATTGTTTACCTAGGCAAAAGTCACTTTGGAAGTAAATTTTATTTTTTGAACTGTGATTTGTTTGGTTTACACCAGTGAATTCTTGCATCTCTTGCATTCTCTTCTCCATCTACACCTCCTCCCTTGGTCACTTGATAACCACCCACAGCTTCCAATACCACTTATACGCCGATGACACCCAAATCTATCTGTCTACTCCTCACCTCACTCCTTTAGTCTCCTCTCGCATTACTAACTTACTAACTGACATCTCAGCATGGATGTCGCACCACTTCCTTAAATTAAATCTCTCTAAAACTGAGCTATTAATATTCCCCCGGGCCGTGCCCCCCTCCATGACTTTTCCATCAAAATCAACAATGCAACCATCAGTCCCTCCCCTCACGCCAGGGTACTCGGTGTAATCCTAGACTCGGACTTGTCATTTCAGCCTCAAGTCCAATCGCTGTCAAAAGTTTGTAGACTTCACCTCCGTAACATCTCTAAAATTCGCCCCTTTTTAACAAATGACACCACCAAACTCCTCATTCACTCCCTTGTTATCTCTCGCCTTGACTATTGCAACTCCCTTCTCATTGGCCTGCCTCTCCATAGGCTCTACCCTCTTCAGTCTATCTTGAATGCTGCTGCCAGACTTATCCACCTTACCAACCGTTCAGTGTCTGCCAACCCTCTCCAATCCCTACACTGGCTCCCAATCACCCAGTGAATTAAAGCGGGATTCCACCCTAAAGTGGAACTCCCGCTTTTCGGAACCCTCCCCCCCTCCGGTGTCACATTTGGCACCTTTCAGGGGGGAGGGGGGTGCAGATACCTGTCTAAGACAGGTATCTGCACCCACTTCCGGCATAAACTCCCGTGGGAGTTTACGCAAGTTCCTGTCCCAGCGCGCTGTCTGCCGGGACACACACGTGACTCGGCAGACAGCGCTGAAGAATCTCATTGCGCCGCGTGACTCGCGCATGCGCAGTAGGGAATCGGGAAGTGAAGCCACTTCCTGATTCCCTCACCGAGAATGGCGCCGGCTACAGCAGAGAGCCGAGCGAGCGATCGGCTTCTGCTGCCGACACCGCTGGAACCAGGGACAGGTAAGTGTCCATTTTTTAAAAGTCAGCAGCTGCAGTATTTGTAGCTGCTGGCTTTTAAAAAAATTTTTTACAGTACAGTCCCGCTTTAAATTCAAAATACTAACCACAACTTACAAAGCCATCCACAGCTCTGCCCCAAGCTACATCACCAATCTTGTCTCCAAACATATCCCAAACCGTCCTCTCCGCTCTTCTCAAGATCTCCTCTTGTCAAGCTCTCTTGTTTCCTCCTCCCATGCTCATCTCCAGGATTTCTCCAGAGCCTCTCCCATCCTCTGGAACTCGCTGCCTCAACCTGTCCGGCTATCCCCTACTCTAGCTACCTTCAGGCGATCCCTGAAAACTCATCTCTTCAGGGAAGCCTATCATGTCTCCAACTAATCTTCTACCACTTCCATCAGCTCATTCCCCACAGTTACAACCTTTTGTATCACCTCCCCCACCCTATTCGATTGTAAGCTCTTCTGAGCAGGGCCCCCTTAATCCTCTTGTATTTTATTGTATTATAACTGTATTGTCTCCCTTTTTATATTGTAAAGCGCTGCATAAACTGTTGGCGCTATATAAATCCTGTAATAAATAAATAAATAAATAAACTATATACCGTATATTTTATATGGAGTATAATCCAGTTTTTATGGACAAATATTTTGTATGGATGCTTTTTGCACAATAAGCACACTGAACAATTTATATGTGTATTTATTGGTTTATGGAACTTTTTATTAGCCATCCAGGATTGCAAATGTTATATTGAGCACTCATACAGTTTAAAACTAATAATGTTTGTGTGATTTGAAGAGATAGGACACATTATGAGATGGTTTATTTTATTTTTCCAACTTTTTTAACACAACCACTTATTAGATTTAGGCAGCGCCATTTTACCTCCCCTTTCATTATATACATTGTACAATATACCCCCCCCCCCGGCACTGAATGGGTTAAATGCTCATTTTGTATAGGGGATGATGAATATGGTTGAATTACTCACCTTGATTCTATTCCCCATGACAGCGAGCACTCTTCTCCTCCCTGTGATGTTCCCTGGAAAAGGACAGGCCATTGACACTCTCATATACAGCGCAGGACTGCTGGTCCTGCATTGTAAGTGAGGATGTTGAAATGCCTGTAATTGATTGAACGATGAAGAGAAAGGGCTTTGGGGACCAGCTGTACAGTACTGAGAAAGTCTGCAGGATCGATGTAAAAGGTAAATAAATTTGCCTTATTCATCAATCTAAGTCAAATCAGATGTTTAACACGGTGAATGCAGGGGAAGGGGGAGCTGGTTTACTGCACAGGAACATTTTACAGCAGCGAAGAGGGCTTTAATAATTCCCCACACCCCTGAGTGCAGTGTGCCATGTTAAATACCTACCTTCTTCCACATTTCAGTGATTTTCACTGTGTGGCATTCCTGGCACTGCACAGTCTTTCTCCCAGAAATGTCCCTGCTGGCTCCTCTTTTTTACTAGGGGTGAGCTGTAATGCACTATACTACAGATACCCATAGGAATGCATGGGGCTTCAACTCAACACAGTCTTTTTCTGGAAAAAGGCTGTGCATGGCATGGGGCAGGGTCCTTTATGTTGGACCATTGCCAGCACACTTTTAATGGTGCAGTACCTGGTACGTAGTTTTATCTGCAATTAAAGTAGTAAAGTGAAGAGCTTTGTGTTACTGTATGTATGTATCCAATAAGAGTCCATAAGGTTTTGGTATGATAGTAGGAAATTAAACCTGGCTCAGCTAGCATCCTACATCCATGGGTTTTACTAGTAACCAGTCTACTTTCTTGTAAGCCAAGGAAGCTGCTTAAAATGATTTGCAACATTCAGTGTAGGTGGTGCTACACTCAATCCCTCATCCCTACGTTATACAGGGATTCTGGTGACTTTATCCTGATTTCCCCTTTACTCAAATCCCTGATTCCTTTAGCACTAATCAATGACATGAAAACTAACAGGGCACTGCTTAACAGCTTAATCGTCTGGCTCTCAGCAGCAATCATCTAATGAAGGTGATAATTAATCTAGGGATATTGTTAATAAACAAATTTATTCAAAGCAGTAATGGAAGTTGATGGATTTCAGGTGTAGATAGAGCAATTTATTTGCAGTCAATTTCTAAATGCTAAGGTATATTGTATGTAATTTTGAATCTAAACATTGCAATTTTCAGCATTATGTAGTTTTGTGATGAATACACTCTAAAGATATCATTATACTAAAATGAAATAAAAAGTACTGCAACGTTTGGTAAATACTATAAAAGAATTGTAAGTTTTTGGCACCAGAGTCTGTTCATGGGCTGGGTCTTCTCCCACAGCTCTGCTTTCAGCACAAGCTATGTACAGTACAATGATGATGTCACTGCTATTCTAAAGATAATATCTGGGTTTCAAAAGGCATTTGGTGCACATAAAGTGGATAACGTTATATCTTTAATAGCTTTTTTACGTAAATGAAAGTATTTGTGCCTGGAGGTCAGCGTTTAAAGTGTATCTGGTCAAAATGTAAAATCATATATTTATTTCCAAATTATATTTTAATTATTCCCAGCCTACTCCTATTACTCTGAATGATCTTGAAGTCTGCCTACTGAACTACGGAGGTGCCAAGAGGAAGAGTTTCAGGAAAAAGTCAGTACAGGAATCACTGCTTATAGGCAGCAAGGTTCCATAGGATATGTAGTCCTTGGAAATTGAAAGAAAAAAGCAGAGGATAAGCTGCAAAGAATGCAGGGAATCCAAGAAGTTGTGGAAAAAGATGGCCAAAATAACTAGTTTGTATTCCTATTACAATGCTAATGTTATGAAATAAAAGTGTATGCTGTGACCATAGAACCCCTTTAACCACTTCCCTAACTGCACATTGTCATATGGCGTCCGCAGATACACTCTGTCCCTCTGGGCTGGCGTCAAATGATGTCCTTGGCTTCCCAATGGTATAGGGGGCGTGCGTGCCTTGCCCGCCGCGTCACTCGGGAGCCGATTTGCTTGCCGTGATGTCCACCGGGCACCCGCAATTGCTGGTGACAGAACAGGAACAAACAAAGCAAACACACAAACACAAACATCCTGTTAGAGGAGAGGATACAGATCATGTGTTCCTAGTATATAGGAACACCGATCGGTCTCTTCCCTTTGTCAGCCCCCTCCCCCACAGTTAGAATCACTCCCTAGGTAACTCAGTTAACCCCTTGATTGCTCCCTAGTGTCAACTCCTTTCCTGCCATTGACATTTATACAGTAATCAGTGCATCTGATCGCTGTATAAGTGTCACTTGTCCCAAAATAGTGTCAAAAGTGTCTGATGTGTCCACCTCAATGTCGACATCATGATAAAAATTGCAGATCGCCGCCATTACTAGTAAAAAAAAAAAAATTATAATAAAAATACTATAATTCTATTCCCTATTTTGTAGGCGCTTTTGCGCAAACCATCAATATACGCTTATTGCGATTTTTTTTACCAAAAATAGGTAGAAGAATACATATCGACCTAAACTGAGGAAAACAATATTTTTTTTAAAAAAGATTTGGGATAATTATTATAGCAAAAAGTAAAAAATATTGTGTTTTTTTCAAAATTGTCGCTCTTATTTTGTTTATAGTGCAAAAAATAATAACTGCAGAGGTGATCAAATACCACCAAAAGAAAGCTCTATTTGTGTGGAAAAAATTGATTCATTTGGGTACAGTGTTGCATGACCATGCAATTGTCATTCAAAATGTTACAGCGCTGAAAGCTTAAAATCTACGCCTGTAGTCAGGATCAAAGTGGAAGGTGGTCCATCTGTCCAGGGATCAACGCAAAACAGCAACACCCCAGATGATGTATCCTTAGATGAAACGCGTCGGTACGAGCCCTGCGGATGTCATTGCATTGGTCATATTGTACATTTTAAGCGCTTTATACACCTACTAAATGTGAATGTTCCCTATTTTAATAAACGTATTAATTTTTTTGCTGGTTCACACTATGTGGAGTTTTTTTCTCCTTTTTTGGCTATATTGTTTGACTGCATGAGAGGATCCAGTAAATAACCTGGCTATTTCCAAGAAATTCCTGTTTTGTGTTGATCCCTGGATGGATGGACCACCTTCCACTCTGATCCTGACTACAGGCGTAGATGTTCCATGCATTGGTGTTTTACACCTCAAGCCCTACTGACTCATTGAGCATCACCCCATTTGAGTCCTCTTACTCCGGTAAGCCTTTTCACAACTGGTGGTGGTTCTACTGCTGTCTTTTCACATAATATTGATGTCACGTGTAAATGTCTTTCTTTGTTTAGAAGTCATCTTCTCCCCAATGTTTTTATGGACTTTTTTTCACGTTATACCAATTTTTTATGATAATATATGGACTCACTGAATATTGGATGTTCTGTGATATTTATGTCACTGTTCTATATCATTACATTTATTGTTTGTAGTTATTCATATTTCACTTATTGATTTTTCATGTCACCCTTCCTTATATTATTTATGGTTATTTACATCACACAGAATGTGTAGAAGTACATAATCCTATAATTTTTTTGTGGTCATTCACATTCTACTTAATTGTGTTTGCATATTTATTTTTCAGCGCTGCAGATAATTTTTCTATATGTATTTCAAATAACATCACCATTAGTCTTTTTCTAACATCCCTAGTCCCTAACTCAGGCTTGTGGCTGCCCCAGCATATCTGCACCACCAGTCTATTTCCGGCTGCGTCCATGATGGCAGTATCCAGGATTGGCATCTTCAGAGTGGACAGCAAGTTCCAGCAGTTCCTCCAGGCTGTAGCAGGATCCTGAGGGCAGATGTGCATTAATGGTCACACTGCATATTCAACAGGCCAACAGGATAGAGTGTGAAGCTTGAATACACATATAAAAAAGCACTTCTGAAATGCTAATATACTTGAGCAAAACCGAGTGAAAACACTCAAAAAATACACTGGAAAGCATCTGAAAATCACTCTGCTCAGCATTGGATGAAGCCGTAGGAAAAGAGATGTGATTTTAGTGTTTTTAGTGTTGTAAACTTTGAGGATAAATTTCTCCAAGATGCTTATATGTAAATGTGTGCATAGTCTGGACACAGGTTTACTTTAAAACTGAAATTCGGGTATGAAAAATATTTAATCCTTTTATCTATACAAATTTATTAAATACACTTTTATAGAACTAACATAAGGGCTTGAATCTAACTTTATATTAGCTTTATGTAATTTCCCAAATAGCAGTAGTTAGAGCATGAGAGGAAGGTGCAGCATACTAAACCAAAAATTGCTTTTGAAAGAACTGATGCTGTTACAGGCAGTGATGTAAGTAACTGAGTTCAAATAAACTGAGTTACCTAACGCAGTTACTTTAGAGGGTAACGAGTAATCTAACTGATTACTTTTCCACTCATGGTAACTCAGTTCCCATTACTTTGGCTTAGTTACCCCAATTACATCTACCGCCACTAGATGGCAGTAGTGTAATTCCGGTGTCCTGCCGAAAAAGTTCCTCCGCCGGATAAGGACCCCCTGTACTGCGCAGGCACAGCGCTTGCGCAGTACGAAGGACTACGGAGCTTCCGACAATTTCCGAACCTAAACAGCTTTGAGTGAACTCTACACCACGCAGGCACAGTTAACATGTAATTGTATGAGGTGATGCCGCACGCTCCCGATGCTTGTGCTACTCTGCAAAGGGCGTCTATCGGGTAACTAAGGGGCGGGTCTAGTATTACTGTAACCAAGGGGCGCATTTATTATTATTGTTATATATCGAGCTCTGCCCATAAATTTAACTTTCGCCCTCTTCTGTAGCCATCCGCCCCTTACACGATATAATAATAATAATAATAAACCCGCCCCTTACATGATATAATAATAATAGACCCGCCCCTTGCTTACACGCTATAACAGATCTGCCCCTTGGTTAGAGTAATAATAGAACAGCCCCTTGGTTACACGATATATAACAATAATAATAAATGCGCCCCTTGCTTACAGTAATACTAGACCCGCCCCTTAGTTACACGTGTAGAACATTAAAAAAAAAAGTCAGTTACTTTGCTGCGTAACTAATTACTTTTCCAATGCAGTAACTGAGTTACTAACGCAATTACTTTTTGGGAGAAGTAATTTGTAACTTAACTAATTACTTTTTTAAAGTAAGATGACCAACACTGGTTACAGGTGTGGGAGCAGGGCCTCATCAGTGCGCTTCTGCTCCTTTATTGTCTACTTACAGGCAGACAGAACCAAGTTGTATTGCTTAAAGATAAAGTTTAGATATAGCAATTTTTACATAAGCACCAGACTTCAAAAGCTAGCAGTAATTAATGTAGTAGTCGTGTCTACTACAGTGATTTCCAGCTTCCACAAGAATCCTACAAGTCTGTCACGTATGGAAACAGTGTAACTATGTAAAAACTGCAATACTTAAACATCAGCTTCAAAGGAAATCTATACCGAGAGGGATACCCAGGCAGTCTACCATTGCCAACTGCTGATGAAGGAGGTGTGGCCTTGCCTCCGAAACACGTTCTGATTGGAACACATCCAAGCCGAGAGACCCTGCTGGCATCTTCCAAGGTATCCTCGAGGCTACAGCTCCTGCTGACACCCGGTGCTCGTGGCTAACAATGAAGGATCCATCTGCGGCTTCCTCAACTGCTGTACCAAATAAGCCCTCACCCATTGAGCACTATGTGAGTACATTTTAAATTGTTTTTAATTTTGCTACTTTTCATTAAAACGATGCCACGCTAGGAGATTCCTGGTGCTTTTTTCCTTCTTTTCCCTGTCCTGTTCAACCTCCTGTTGAAATGTTAGATCCCTGACTGTCTGTGGCTTCAGTACTTTAAAAGAAAAAGCATAATGCAAGCAATGAAAAAGTAAAGTAAAAAATCTTCATCTGCATACCCGTTACATACATTTTACTCTAAATTCACTATAGGCATTGTATCATCATAACAGCCAGACAGCTAGCAATTTTTAGAGCAGTCAGCAATGGCTACTTTCATATTTTCAGTACAATTTTGCGTAACTGCAGTGTAGTTCGTAGAGGGGTCCAGGCCTGGTTTGGATGTCTGGCAGGGCTGTTTGGATCACAAGACTGGCTAAACAGAACTGGGTAAAAACAGTTCCCATATATGTACTTTCACTGTGCATTTATCTGTTTGTTTTAATTCAAACTTAAACAGGACATATCCCTATTTAGTGACGGTATGCCCAGATTACACACTGTACAGAATAATATTGTTCAACGAATGCATGAAACGCTGCATGTTACC
Organism: Lithobates sylvaticus; assembly: GCA_028564925.1. NCBI lineage: Eukaryota > Metazoa > Chordata > Amphibia > Anura > Ranidae > Lithobates > Lithobates sylvaticus. Next base: position 510,926,652 of record CM053027.1, read on the forward strand.
GTGCAGACTAGTTTCATTTAGGCCATGGCTCAGAGCTGCGCAATGTGTGTTCTAGCGCATCTCACTGCTTTTTTTCTTTTTCCCAACTTTATTTGTAGTATCACATAGTAGCACTTCATAAATGTCACTGCACCGCAGCACAGTGTGCTGCGCTACTTTGCGGTGACATGTGGTGCCATCTAGTGTGGTGCAGAAAAATGCAGACATGCTGCATTTTTTCGCACTGCACAGCACCAAACATCACACCAGCGTTGTGGTGTGAACAGGGCACCTAAGGCTTTCTAAAAAAGAAGAAACGTTATCCCATTATATCAACATTTATCTAAAAGAACAAGACCCTCAAAGGTCTTTGTTATTTGTATGTATGGGGTGCTTTGAGGTTTCTTCAAAATTGTATACAAGCCAGCTGGTGGATCAAGCCTGCCTTTTAGTTACACAAAGCCACAGGTTTTTATTATGCACCATTTCAACCTTACAGCCACAGCATCCTAACAACCAGTGATGTCATCAGTGTTAATAAGAAGGGTGTTGATTGTCTGCATAGAGATGGAGAGAAACTAAGGGAGAGGAGAAACACTGGAATACTAGTCGGTACTAGTGTGCAAAAGTGTATTTGTTTTGGAAGAATAAATCACCTCTAATGTTGGGTGTCCTACGTGAGTCAATGCTGCCGTATTATGTAAAACTATAACACACGACCTGACTTTTCGACAGCAAAGGTCCGACGGAACGAATCCGTTGGACAATTCAATCGTGTGTGGGCTCCATCAGACCTTTGCTGTCCAAAAATCTGACGGACTTTAGAAATAGAACATGTTTCAAATTTTTCCTATCGAGAAATGTGCATGCTAGTCCGACGGACAAAAACCGACGCTAGGGCAGCTATTGGCTACTGGCTATAAACTTCCTTATTCTAGTCCGGTCATACGTCATCACGTTCAAATCCGTCGGACTTTGGTGCGATTGTGTGTGGCCAAGTCCATTCATTTGGGAATGTCGTTGGAACTCCGCCGAAAGTCCATCGGACCTAGTTCGTCGAAAAGTCTGGTCATGTGTTCGCGGCATTAGAATAGTTTTTTACATTTTAGAATGGGGTGCCTTGAGACTGTTCATAATTTTAAAGGGTGCCTTGAGACTGTCCATAATTTTAAAGGGTGCCTTATCTGAAAAAAGGTTGAGAAACACTGCACTAGACCCTGAAGTCTTTTAGCTGATCCTCTGTTCTTTGGCAATCACACATATCTCTATTTTCCTATATGTACAGTTATGTTATAAAATGAAGAAATAAACCATTTTGGCAGAATAACATTTTACTAATAGACAGATGATGCAAGACAATGCTTTATGAGGTTAGTAGTTGTGAATACAGGTAAAAAAAAAACATCTCAAACATGAGTCAAATGTAGCGATGATGCAGACTAACAAATGACTGAACAGCAATAATAACCTGATAACAGTGGTGACATTTCTGCCTTCCTAAAATGCCACTTTCTACTTCATCTCATCATTGATCTCTCCTGCACCTTTTCTGCGCTAGTACAATGTGTATTATTTAGTAAATGTGGCTGGGCAAGTCGGATTTCAGTGAAGTGTCCAGAAAAACAAATGAGAATACAAGAAAACAATGACAACTTTGGCATTTTAAAAGCAATGCAGCATGTGATTTACTTTGGCTGCAGGCGATTATAATTGGCAGCAGAATCCTTTGTGTTCCAATGTTATTATATTGCCTTAACATTCGCTGAAAACACAGTTTTGGCTGCCTTGTTATTAAAAGTGATAGAGCAAAATAATCATCCCAGCTCTTACACAGCGGGAGTTATCGAGAATATGATAACATTATTCCACAAACTTACAATGGAAGAATGTAGAAATGAACCCTAAGGCACTACTGATCACATTAACCTGAGTGGTAGCTTTTTCTTACAAGTACCAGAACTTTATACATGTTGTTCACTTCTTCAACTAATACATGCTGGGAAGATGGAGTGGAAGCTAGACAAGCATGTACAGTGCCTTCCACACTTGTTCTCTTAATGGCACGTGCAATCAGGAGGGTATCATGGTTGGAAAGGTACGATGGACTTCATGGTAAGCATTTCGGAGTAACACGTAAGGAAAGCAGGATTCCAGCATGTCCACAGTTAGAAATGAAGACTCTTCAACAATCTGTAAGAAACAGAAGGATATGGTCACTTAATTACTATTGGCCATGCACAGGAGTTTACTTATAGTGCCCTATTGGCCATGCAGGATTGAGAATTATACTCATGGACACATAAAAATAACTAAGAATAATGGCTTTAAAGTAAACCTGTTACTAGTACCCAGATAAGCTCATGCAGAGCAAGGCAGTAGGTTTGCTTTAAAGTAGGTTTGCTTTAACCCTCCTAGCACCACATACTCACCTTTATTTCAAATATGCCAACCCATTCAGCTGCCAAGAGTGGGAGAAGCTGCTTTCTGTAAGCATGTAGAGATGGGTAGTGACTCAGCTAACTGAATATGTGCTGCAGATCAGTAATTTAGTAAGTATCAATGTCATTAGATCAGTATGACAGCCAGACAACTGCTAATTTCATTAAAATGATGTAGGCTACCACTTCTGACTTCTCCTTTTGAGAATGTTAGTTTCCTGGCTATCACACTGATTCATTGGTTTGAATGCTTAATGAATCATTGGAACAACTTTTGAGGTAAGAAATTCCAAAAAGTCTCAGACACTCATTTAAAACATGCTGGTTTCAGGTCCCCTACGAAAAAGTAGTAAATCGCCCCTCCAGCATTAATATTTTATAAATCTCTACATATAGCATACATACCTTTTTTGCAGAAATGATTGACATGGTCACATGGGTAAAGTGGGCTTGTTCCTCTATTTCCTGTAGTGAGCAGTCTGGTGGGTGCTTTTCAGTACACACATTTTATATATATATATATATATATATATACACACACACACACACACATATATAGTATCTCACAAAGTGAGTATACCCCTCACATTTTTGTAAATATTTTATTATATCTTTTCATGTGACAACACTGAAGAAATTATACTTTTCTACAATGTAGTGAGTGTACAGCTTGTATAACAGTGTACATTTGCTGTCCCCTCAAAATAACTCAACACACAGCCATTAATGTCTAAACCGCTGGCAACAAAAGTGAGTACTCCCCTAAGTGAAAATGTCCAAATTGGGCCCAAAGTGTCAATATTTTGTGTGGCCACTATTATTTTCCAGCACTGCCTTAACCCTCTTTGGCATGGAGTTCACCAGATTTTCAAAGGTTGCCACTAGAGTCCTCTTCCACTCCTTCAGGATGACATCATTGAGGAAGTGGATGTTAGAGACCTTGTGTTCCTCCACCTTCTGTTTGAGGATGCCCCATAAAAAAACCTTAATAGGGTTTAGGTCTGGAGAAATACCTGGCCAGTCCATCATCTTTACCTTCAGTTTCTTTAGCAAGGCAGTGGTCGTCTTGGAGGTGTGTTTGGGGTCGTTATGTTGGAATACTGCCCTGCAGCCCAGTCTCCAAAGGGAGGGGATCATGCTCTGCTTTAGTATGTCACAGTACATTTTGGCATTCATGGGTCCCTCAATGAACTGTAGCTCCCCAGTGCTGGCAGCACTCATGCAGCCCCAGACCATGACACTCCCACCACCATGCTTGACTGTAAGCAAGACACACTTGTCTTTGTACTCCTCACCTGGTTGGTGCCACACACGCTTGACACCATCTGAACCAAATACGTTTATCTTTGTCTCATCAGACCACACAACATGGTTCCAGTAATCCATGTCCTTAGTCTGCTTGTCTTCAGCTAACTATTTGCAGGCTTTCTTGTGCATCATCTTTAGAAGAGGCTTCCTTCTGGTACGACAGCCATGCAGAACAAATTTGATGCAGTGTGCGGCGTATGGTCTGAGCACTGACAGGCTGACCCCCACCCCTTCAACCTCTGCAGCAATGCTGCCAGCACTCATACATCTGTTTCCCAAAGACAACCTCTGGATATAACACTGAGCATGTGCACTCAACTTCTTTAGTCGACCATGGCGAGGCCTGCCTGAGTGGAACCTGTCCTATCAAACCGTTGTATGGTCTTGGCCACCGTGCTGCAGCTTAGTTTAAAAGTCTTGGCAATCTTCTTGTAGCCTAGGCCATCTTTATGTAGAGCAACAATTCTTTTTTTTAAAACCTCAGAGAGTTCTTTGCCATGGAGGTGCCAAGTTGAACTGCCAGTGACCAGTATGCGAGAATGAGAGCAATACCACCAAATTTAACACACCTACTTCCCATTCACACTTGAGACCTTGTAACACTAATGAGTATCATGACACTGGGGAGGGCCCAATTTGGCCTTTTTAACTTAGGGGTGTACTCACTTTTGTTGCCAGCGGTTTAGACATTAATGGCTGTGTGTTGAGTTATTTTGAGGGGACAGCAAATTTACAGGTATTCAGGTATGGATTTTATAGAATAGTTACATTGGTCCAGCTTGGGCCAATGTAGATATGCATACGCCATGCCTGTGGGACCACTGTAGAAGTAGGGAATCACTGTAGTAGTCACTGCTACTACAGTGATCGCTGCTGTCTTCTGGGCCCCATGCCAAGCGGCTGCCCTGCTGCATAGTAACCACAAGGGGTCACTCACTAGGCATGAGCGCATTCATAGAACGCCTTGCATTTTTCTCAATGAATACATGGGGACCATAATATCGCTGCCCCACCTATTCACCTCATTCAATCAAAGAGCACCTTGCAATCATTGTGAAAAATTCAAGGTGTCTGTGCCAAGTGAGCGACCCCCTGTGGTCACTATGCAGCAGGACAGCGGCTTAGCACAGGATGCAAAAGACAACAGTGATCCCTACAGTGATCTCATAAGTATGGCATAAGCATACTTACATTGGTCCAAGCTGGACACGGATTGGTCTTCAGAGAGCAAAGCTAGTGCGAAGGAGCCTTTATAGTGTGCGTATTGTGGTGTACAAAAGCATACATTGAATTACTGTGAATCAACAGTACCTAAAGATAAATCAGTGCATGTCTTTTTTTTATACTTAATATCATTTTATTTATACTTAACATGAATGTTACAACCCTGTTTTGTGATATCTCACTTGATTTTGCAAGAGTGGTTGTGATTACTGTCTGGTGCACTAGAACATGACCAGTATCGTGACAGCTGTCAGAACACAGCAGCATCCTGCACCAATGACTGGTGTTTCATTGTCCTTTCTTAGAGCATAACTGATTCCTATAGATGAACTCAGTTTGCATAGACTTCAGCCACAGACAATACCTCTTTTTTTAACCATACATTTTTATTGCACACGTGCAAAAATAAATGTCTTTAAAGCTGAACCTCAGCTAAATAAATAGAAGCTGTTTTACCTGCCAAATGATTTGTATTTTGATCCATCTGAACCTGAGATTTACTCGTCATTGCCCCTCGTCAATCCTGTTAAATAGGATGCTGCAGTTTCACTTTCACTTACAGGTCCCTTCCTACCATGTGACTGGGCATTGAAATTATAAACAGCACAATGATGAGCACCTAGTTCTGTCACTCTGCTCTCACCTCCTATCACAAATGCTCTTTGCACTGCAGCAAACCTGATTGGCTCCTTGTGCCTCTTCTCCCATCTCTGAGCTCTGTCGTACAGAGTGTACAGTAGACTGCAAGAGGCTGGTGCCAAGTCAAACTCAGGTACTTCCAGTGCTTGCATTTAAAAAATAAATTTAAATATGTATAAATTAATACAGGGCTGAATATATTTGTGAATTTAACTGCTTGTAGTTCAGCTTTACATTGGTTAATAGGTTATGAGTAGTTTCGTATTTTGCCATTTCAGTTGAACTTAAATCATGACCTATGCAAGGCAAATAATCTAATGTGTGGACTTATCATACCCTTCTATAGTTTACTTAGAGTAGTTAGTGAGATCAAAGGGGTCCAGTAAAATAACATAATTGTATGTATTCCTGCTAAAACTACATGAACTAAGCCTTTATTTATTCCAAACTGAAATGAAAAAGATTAGGTTTGCTGTTGTATGTAAACCAAGCTAATAAAGAAAAATAAATCAATTATGTGGACAAATACTGTATGTACTGTTAGTGTACGCTGTTGTTGAGAAAACTAAACAGTTTGTAACACTTCATGCTTTAAGGCAGGATTGGTGGCCCTCCAGCTGCTGAAACTAAAAGTGCCATCATGCCTCTGCCTTTGGGAGTCATGCTTATTACTGTCAGCCTTGCAATGCCTCATGGGACTTGTAGTTTCGCAACAGCTGGAGGGCCATCAGTTTGAGACCCCTGCTTTAAGGCATCCTCAAAGGATGCCCCAAATGTTTTGTTTTTAACATTGTCTTTAAAATCACATGAAAAGTCCCCAGTACTTTTGAAAAATGTATTTTTGCAAAGATACATGCCCCCCATGACAATACCCAGCTTCCCATACTTTTTTTTTTTTTTAGTTTTTCCTGTTTACAGTTGTTTGCCTGTTAGCCCTAAAAATGTCTGAATTTCAAACAAGATTTGCCAAACCTTAGGTGGATCAAACTTGGGCAAATTTACTCATCCCTACTGAGTATAAGCAAGCCCTGGTTGCAAATGTAATATTCTGTCTTTCCTAACCAATTGCTGTAACAGTTTTGAGCAAAACAAGGTGACCTTGTCCAAATTAGTATTATTTTTCCTAATGCTGTAGTGCCACTGGTGGATGGTCTGACACCTTCGGAAAGGCACAAGCCAGTTAGTGCTAGAACTGCACCAACCAAGACTTGTGAAAAATGTCACAAACTGGCACAAACGAATTTTTAAGTTGTTGTTTAAACTCACCTTCAATCTTCTGCCATTGACTGGGTGCCATTGGTTTACATTACAATTTGTAGTACCACTGAGCATACACAGTAAGCTCTAAATCTAACTGGTAAGCAGGCATTGTAATCTATTATCTGTGTAATTTAGGTTTGACTTGAATTAAAGGAGTACAACCAAAGCTTGTTTGGCTGTACTTCTCCTGTGCATCACAGGAGTGCAGTCCATTTTGAACTCCTATGACCCATTTTCAGCTGACAGCGGGCCGAAGCCTGCTGTCAGTTGACGTCACACAGCCGGTCCAGGCTCTAGTAAGATCACGACCATACGGAGAGCCTGAGCCAGTCGCTCTTGCCCCCTCCCCAACCCAGTGATCCAGTAAGTGCACGCGGGGCGGGGGGCAGAGCAGAGAGCTGGTGACTGACAGAAACCAGTTCTCTGCTCAGGGAGCTCTGAGAACTGAGTGATCAGTGGTGTTTGATCACTTGGTTCTCAGTAAAGATGAGCTCAGGCGTGTTCGCAAGCCGCACGTGCAGAGCCCGCCAGGAAGTCGGCACTGCACAGTGCTAATCACGGGCAGTGAGACATTTCCGGATCTCTGCAGCCGCAGATCGGGAAAATGTCTCACTGCCTGTGATTAGCGATGTGCAGTGCCGACTTCCTGGCGGGCTCTGCATGTGCGGCTTGCAAATACGCCTGAGCTCATCCTTAGTTCTCAGTGTTAGAGCCAGTGGAGGACAGATGCAGCATCGGTCCGATGCTGCACCCAGCTAGGTTAGCATAATTCTACAAAAACCCTGATTCCCATACTTCTCTTTTAATGATGCCTGCAGATATAATTTGTTTGTTTTAGTCAATAACAGATGTCTAATATAGAAAACATATTGCACAGATGGAAAAGTAAACTTCTATAAGTTTAACATATGAATGGAATACTGAGTAATGAAACAATAATCATTGTTGCAAGGATGAGAATGTGCTTAATATGAAACCCCTGCTACGCATTGATGAGAAGCCACTATATTTCCCTCTGGACCATGTTTATTCCACAGTAAATGGGTAATAGGAATTATCATGTGTCTTCATAGACAGACAAATGAAGCAAGGGTTGGTAAATACATGTATTGATTTAGACAGCTTTGGTCATTCTCATCCCCACTGTGATAATACAGAGCTGCTCAAAAATAGGTCCAAACTTCATTACATCTGTCACAGCGAGTGCACATCAGCTCTCAATTCAGAAAAAACACCCACACGGAATTAGCTATGTAATTGGCTTTGCTGAGCAAACCTAACCAAGCAAACAGAAAATACTTAAATTATTTAACGTTATTGGAAATTAATTATCCGTTTTATTTTGGAACACAGGGAAAAGAGAAGATTTTGTCAGATGTATAACTCAGATATGAATTCTGCTCATATGTCTGCAGCCTTCCTGGCTAACCCAGTCCTGTCTGAGAAAATAGACAAAAGCAAAGTTCTGTGTTAAATTTATGGAACTTTTTCAGTTGTCTGCAAAAATATACATAAAGGAAAAACTCCAAACAATACAGATTTGTATGGGTGGTGTGGGGCATGGTTCAAACTCATGCTAGATATTTTACAAACTAAAGGGTTCTGTATGACAGTCTAAACAAGTCCTAAATCCAGTTGCTATGGGATGCACAAGCAAATTAAAAACTTCCTTTACCCTCACTGAGTCAATTCCTCCTTCGTGTACTACATACTCATCCCACATGCTGCAGCTCACAGTGGTAGGGTTTCAGAAAAAGATGCAGTGTTGTCAATTCAGAAAGTAGTGCTAAGGACAAGGTAGAGCCTGGTCTTGTCTGACAAGCTATGGGTTTGTTAATCAGCACTGACAATGCTGATAGCCATGCCCTTAGCAACATTTTTCAGGCCACCGGAGTGCAAACAGGCTCATCCTGCATAAAAGTGGCAATGCTGCACTGAGTTCAGGAGCAGTACAGCATCTTTGCCGCAGCATCGCAACAAACAGCCTTAGCTGTACTTTTCTGGCAAGATCAACAGGTATTTGTGGAACTTTGCACAGGGACTGTAAATGCAGATGCACTTATAATTAGGTGCTGCAGAGCATTTTTTTTATGGAAAACCATAGTTCTACCTTAAAGTATAAGTAAACCGCCCTATCGTTTTCAGCCAAGGAACCTGCCTTCTTTGCCTCTGTTTAATCTACAACTGCTATGATTCTGCACATGTAATCAGTTATGAAACCAGCCATTGGATGGTTTGACAGTTTGGTTAAGAGCACAACCAATGGGAGTGTTACATTTCCGGCACATATCGGAAATTAAACTGTTTTATGGAAGGGCCATAATGAGCTTCTGGGCCAACTTGCTGGTGCCACTGTTCAAGGTGAAGCCTCCATAGGAGTGACAAATAATGCTGCAGAAATATCCACAAGGTTTCAGGAGACCTTAAAAGACCCATCATAGCAGTATGCTGATTTCCATCCTTTAAATGCTAGCATGGTTGTTTAGAGGGAACATCAATTCAAACATTTGTTACAAATGAAACGGACAATTTTCTCTGCTATTATATGTTATATGAATAAATAGCATGCAATCCAGTAGTGGGACCAACCATAATCCTCATCCCAATCAGTAACTTAAACCTAATTACTAACCACAACGTTTGTTAACTGGTCCCCTAATCCTCTTATCCTCAAAGGCTTTTCACCTTTTTTTTTTTCTCAAGTACAGTTTTCTATGTACCAATATACCATTAATGCACCTCTTTTGCAGAAAAGAAAAAACTGTCCCTATGTTCTGGAGCAGACATCACCTCTTCCTCTGCTTCCTTATATCGAAAAATCCTCCATGCCTTCCTGCTATCCATCCTGCTGGACGCCAGAGTGATTAGTAGAGTGAAAAAGTTCTTCAGCAGCTAAAGCTATAGGAAGCTAGGGCTTAGAATGCATCTTTTGAGAAAAGAGTGTGCCGATTCAAGGCTGTCATGGACTAGGTAAGTGAGAGGTAAGCACATTGGGATGGCTTGGGCATAAAGACATTAGAAAAGGTTTCTATTGCCCTGTACACACGATAGGATTTTGTGTGATATGTGAAATGTGTGATAGGACCTTGTTGTCAGGAAATCAGACCGTATGAAGGCTCCATCCCACATTTTCCATAGGAATTTTCATCACACAAAATTTGAGATCTGGTTCTCAAATTTTCCAACAACAAAATCCGTTTTCGGAAATTCCGATCGTGTGTACACAATTCCGACGCTATGCATGCTCGGAATCAAACAGAAAAGAAGCACTGGCTATTGAACTTCATTTTTGTCGGCTCGTCGTACGCGTTGTACGTCACCGCGTTCTTGACGTTCTGAATTTCCGAAAAACTTTGTGTGACCGTGTGTATGCAAGACAAGTTTGAGCCAACATCCGTCGGAAAAAATCCCATGGATTTTGTTGTTGGAAAATCCTATTGTGTGCATAACTATTGTTTAAAGTGAAATTCTGCTTGGAAAAGTGAACTTAGCTTTTAAACCTAACCACAAACATACGAATAGGATATTCTCCAGTTATATTATTTAGCATTAGGAAAATTACCAAAATGCTATTATCTTTCCATTTCAGCAACCCTACCATTGCAAGGGCATTTGTTTATTCATTCCAACAAAAAAAAATGGCTATGGCCATCAAGAAAGCTACTGCTTACCTCCTCAGTTATTTGACAAGAGTTAGGGAAAACCTAAAGCTCATTCTGGTGGCACACTACCTTACGCCTTTGTTTTGGTACTGGGAGTAATCAGGTTATTAATTAGCCTGCCATTCAGAGCTTTGGATTCCTCTCCCTCACATCACTGAGAAGGAAAATCAGTCTATTTATCTGAGCTTCCTCTATAACAAATGAGTTTTGAACATCAGCTGTTTTTCAGAGGAATTAACTCACAGTAATGGGTGGATTAGCTCCAAACAGCAGTTTTAGACACCTATGGAACCAATTTATCTCAGGGGAAACTACGGGGAATGGTCAGGATTCACATATGTCCTATTGTCTACTTCCCTTGAGTTCTCTTGGCTGGTAAATGTCTGCTGATTCTCAGAGTTGAGGTCATTGCCAATTCCAGTAAAAAAATTGCCAGACCAGCTGCTAATCTTATAACATCAACGGCCACTTGATGAGTACACTAAGCTATAAAAAATGAAAGAGCATTGCTATCTAGTGTAGTTGCCAGCCGTGCCCATGATCATGATGGTGAGCCTTATCATGCATTAAAAGTACCATGCTTCCCCTCCAGGTGCCTATTTAATATACAATTAATTGTTATATCCTTTTCTGTAAATGAAGCATGTGCAGTGTCCTCTGTGTGTTAACTATCACCTTTCATACGTGGAAGACCATTGTCTGAGAGGGCTCTTAGGATTATTTAATGCATGTGCTCATTGTTCCTAATTATAGTATATGATACTCCGCGCACAATAAAATGTGCATGTTTTTTACTTTAGCACAGAACATTTCCCTTCTGTCTCCTAGCAGCATCCTGGATAGTCGGGAAGAAATGTCAGAGTATTTCCATATATCTGATTCATTTTCAACACCAAGATGATTCTTTTTAACCTTGTCCTGTCTGAAACATTCTTCATTGTAGCCTAACAGCAGAGACACTCAAGTGTTGTTTAAAAAGAGGCAGGATAGACATAAAAGTATTTACAGTGTGACAAGTAATACAATAAGTATTGATATAGAGATGTTACAGTGCAGCCAATGACAGACCTGCAAACTTCTGAAAATAGGCATTAAATATAGTGGAATTTATTAAAAATTGGTATGTATGGTTTGTGATATAGCTACATTATGTCAGGTGACACAAAAGCTTAAGTATACATTTTGATAGTCAATATAGTATGTATAGTAATGTTTTTAGAGATATCAGAATGCAGAGAACAGGCGTTTAGATTGAAGGGAGTGGACCATAGAGATACTGGAGGTAAGTACAGAAGTTGTCAGTAGGTCTTATCATAAGCTGAAGGTTCGGGATGCAAGCAACTTGAGGATGGTGGTATAGTAAATTGGTTTCTAAGTTAAAATGAATTAAAAGGCATAAGTCAGTGCAATCATACACAGGGTTAGTGTGACTACACATTAGGAGGTTAGATGTCAGCAGAATTAAAGGAGAAGTATAGCCAAAGCCTTTACGGACCCCCACAAACTGTGAGACGACAAGTGACAAGCAAGTGTCATGTCAACTCCACAGCCCGATCTAACCCCTGAAAACCCATGCTAATCGTACGTGCCCAGCATGTGGCAACAGGGCCGGAGAAGCGGGCGCCCAGAACTGCCTGTGCTGTCACAAGTGCGCTAGAAGTGCACTGATGAAATCCAAAAGTGGAGCCCTGTGGCCTCGCTATACATCTCTACATTTGACAAACATGCCAAAACAGGGACACAAACCCGTAAATGTCAAAAAACAAAAAGAAACATTACCATAGAAGGCTACAGCAACAAAACATCAAATATGTATACAATGAACACACAAAATACGGCCCCCTGGAGATCCGTGACAGAAGAGGAGCTGGCAGGCGGCCCCCTCGAGGAGACAGAGGGGCCGTCGGCGGTCGAATTCCCCCCAACTGCCAGGGGAACACTGGGAGAAGCATCTCCCTCGTGGAGACAGAGGAGCTGTCAGGCGGCCACACTCTCCCCCCGCCCCGGGGGAACCCATGGAGAAGTGGGCGGGCGGGAGAAGCGGCTCTGTCGTGGGGACAGAGGGGCGACAAGCGGCCGACAGGCGGCCACAACCCCCCCTCCCCCGGCGGAACACCGGGAGAAGCGGCGGGCGGCAGAAGAGCCCCCCTCGTGTAGCCAGAGAAGCCGATACCCCCCCTCTCCCGGCGGAACACCGAGAGAAGCAGAGCAAGGCAACGCCGCCACCAGCAGGGAAAGTAAAGCCGCCGAGTGTCCCGCTTGAACAATCCGAGACCAGGTAGCGTCACCCGCAGATGATGCTGACACGATAGCCTACGACCACAAGGGAGGAGGCAAAGGAGGGCAGGCTTTATGCAGCCTGACTCCTCCTACAAATACAGGCTGACCTGCGGTCAAGCCTTACACTTGTCTGTTTACATTGACAGATCTCTGTTCTGTCTCTCTCAGGAGCGATCACGGGTGCCCGTGCATCAGCACCTACGTCATGTGGCAGGCGTGCGCCCCTATACCCCTTAAAGCGCACAGCTGCAGTGATTTGCGTAGGGGAACCAACCTGCCACGTGGTCGGCAAGTAGTTAAAGTAGTTGTAAAGGCAGAAGGTGTTTTATCTTCATGGATTCTATGCATGAAGATAAAAAGCCTTCTGTGGGCAGCAGCCCCCGCCCCTGTAATTCTTACCTGAGCTCCATCTCGATCCAGCGATGTTGCATAAGAGACTCAGCTGTCTGGGACTCTCTCTCCTCATTGGCTGAGACAGCAGTGAAGCGCCATTGGCTCCCGCTGCTGTCAAAGTCAGTGAGCCAATGAGGAGAGAAAGTGGGCAGGGTGCTGGGCCACAGTTCCGCGTACGGACACAGGGAGCTGCAGCTCGGCTCGGGTGCCCCCATAGCAAGTTGCTTGCTGTGGGGGCACTCAACAGGAGGGAGGGACCAGGAGCGCCAGAGAGGGACCCGAGAAGAGGAGGATATGGGCTGCTCTGTGCAAAATCACTGCACAGAGCAGGTAAGTATGACATCTATTTTTTTGGTTAAAAATAACAAACAACAACACTTTAGTATCACTTTAATAAACATTAATGCGGACCAACATAGAAAAAAAAACCTTGCCTAACTTTAGTAATTAGCCTTGTTTTAAATTAGCCGATAAAGTGTATTACTTTAACTTTGCACAAGGTAATCTTGTGAAGGAGTTTTCCACTTTATCTACTAGTGGACCACTTTAAACCTCTTTATGAACAAAGTCGTACTATTTTACATGCAGATACACCCAGCAATTGTATAGAATATAAGGTTATGTACCTCCCAGGCACAAAACCAGTTAATGTTCTCTACTGAGCTGCATCTGTTCAACATTTGTGCTAATCCACCTTCCCTTGTGTTTATTGTCTGGCATAGTCTTTATCATTCTTCTAATAACATTCTGTGGTGGCCCACTCGGATATACTATTTTTTAAGCCCTCTGGCAGGCAAGATTAAGGACCTTTCTCACTCTCACCAATTTCCTAAGCAAGGATATGGGGACTAGTGCATTAGCTCTTAACTTGTGCTCCCTCCTACAGTATCAGCTCTGTCCACTCTCATTAGCGGCACTGGCCCTCTGCAGGCATTTGCATTTAAATTGCTTTTGCCGGTAAATCTGGGTGCATTTCCCGAATATAAATTTGGAAATTGAGAAGCAACATAGAAAAAGGGAATTTTTTGTGGAAGGACGAAAGGACAGCAAGGAAAAAAGTATGATTGAGAAGCACCGGACAACTCTAAGAAAATACTGAATAATATTTCATTATGGTGGCTAGAAACAGCCCATATTTTCAAGTGACGTGACAGATTCATGTAGATAATTACATAATTGTAAGGGACAGATGCAAAGCAATAAGTGTTGGGAATGACTAGGGACTGTCAGGAAGGACATTCCAAAAGACAAAATGGCTCTGCTAGATTGCGTCCTGTGTATAGGCACAGGTGAATTCATGTTCCTGTTCATGCTAATAGAAATTGTGCACGTGCATATTTGTGCGCACACGATCCTGGTCCCTTACCACGTGATCAGCTGTCAGCAAATGACAGCTGATCACGTGATGTAAACAGAGGCTCAGTCATCAGTTTTTTTGTCAGCGTGAGAAGAAAAAAAGCCGATCGCGGGCTACCGCCTGCCGATTAGTACAGTTTCACCAGGTCAGTGCTACCAGTCAATGTCCCTAATCACTGCCACCTTCTCATAGTGTTACTAATCACTGCAGCACCAGTCACAGTGTCCCTGATCACCTTCACAGGAGTCATATTGTCCCTAATCACTGCCACACAAGTTACAGTGTCCCTGATCACTGCCACACCAGTCCCAGTGTCTCTTATCACTGCTACGCCAGTCCCAGTGTCTCTTATCACTGCTACACCAGTCCCAGTGTCTCTTATCACTGCTACACCAGTCCCAGTGTCTCTTATCACTGCTACACCAGTCCCAGTGTCTCTTATCACTGCTAAGCCAGTCCCAGTGTCTCTTATCACTGTCCCTGATCACCACCACACCAGACATAGCATCACCAGAAGGACTTGTTTCCATGTGATGCTCTCTGAAGGGCCATCTTTGTTTGGATCGCTCTTCAGAGAGCATTTGACAGGCAGCAAGAAGGCTTTGCATCTGTATTTGTATACCTCCTCACCACTAGACATGTGCAATTTGTTTTGTTTTGAATCAAAATTCTAACAACATTTTTTTTATTCAGAGATTTGGATGTATCCAAATTTCTGAATCACAGTAATAACCGATTTCAACAAATCCAAAATAAATTATAATGAAACAGATTAACAGAATTCAAATTAGAAAATTTGTTTGAATTTGAAATACAAACATATTGCAAAAAATACAGTAAGTTATAAAAGTGAAATAAGATGATGATTCCTACTTAGGCTGCTTTATAGAATTGAAAATTATAGAATATAACAAAATAAATAGAATAGAATAAGAAAGAACAGAGTAAAATAAAATAGAAAATAAAAGACTACAATAGAACAGAATTAGAGTAAAATAGAAAAGAATAGATTAGAATAAAATAACATAGAATAAATATTTTCGTTCTATTTTATTCCATTCTATTGTAATCTATTCTATTTTTTTCTATTCAATTCTTTTCTATTCTTTTATTTTTTATTATATTCTATTTTATTTTATTATATTCTTTTAACTTCTATTCTATGCTTTTATTTTCTATTCCCTTATTTTCCATTCTATTCTATTAGTTTATTTTCTATTCTATTTTGTTCTATTCTTTTCTTTTCTATTCTATTTGATTAAATTCTGATTTATTTTATCCTATTTAATTATTATATTCTATTCTTCTATATTCCTTTAATTTCTATTCTATTCTGTTTTATTCTATTATTTTATATTTTATTATATTCGATTCTGTTTTATTCTATCCTATGCTATTATATTCTATTTAATTCTATTCTATTCTTTTTTATTCTATAAAGCAGCCTAAGTAGAACTCATCATTTTATTTCACTATTATACCTTACTGTATTTATTGCAATATGTTTCCGTTTCAAATTCAAATTAATTTTCGAATTCAAATTCAAGGCCTATTTTTAATCGATCTGAAAACAACAAACATACAAAATGAATCCGAATATACAAAACCAATTCCGAAAACAAAATCATTCTAATAACGATAATGAGGAAACAAAATTATCAGAATTAAACAAATGTTTCCATCGTGCACATCTCCACACTCCACCTACTTTAACTTATTGGACCCCACACAAGCACCCCCATTTACTTGAATAGGTCACGACCGGCAGGCGCATATAGGGGATAATTCCTCCCACAGCTGAGAAGCAAAGCATTGCAGCCGCAGCATATATGCACCCCCTGGCTGCTTCCTCTGCAGCTAAATCTGGGGTTGCAGTTGAGGGGCGGTAAAATCCATTGCTCAGCCGCATGGTTTTACCCCCACCCTCATATGTGAATGAGTCCTAAAAGTGTAGCCAGTCACAGTTCTCCGATCACCACCGCATCAGCCACAGTGTCGACAAACTTGTGTAGCTAGAATTATGCTGTGTACACACGACCGGACATTTCTACAGCAAAGGTCCGATGGAACGAATCCGCTGGACAATTCGATGGTGTGTGGGCTTCATCTGACCTTTGCTGAAAAACCAGACGGACTTTAGAAATAGAACATGTTTCAAATTTTTCCACCGGAACCAGTTCCTATTGAGAAATCAGTTCGTCTGTATGCTAGTCCGACGGACGAAAACTGACGCTAGGGCAGCTATTGGCTACTGGCTATGAACTTCCTTATTCTAGTCCGGTCGTACATCATCACGTTCAAATCAGTTGGACTTTGGTGTGAGTGTGTGTGTCCAAGACCGTTCATTTGGAAAGTCCATCGGAAGTCCGCCGAAAGTCCGTCGGAAAAACCGTCGGACCTAGTCTGCCGGAAAGTCCGGTCGTGTGTACATGGCATTAGTGTTTGCGATTGCCACCACACCAGACCATTGCAGCAAGCAACAGTTTTTCTGATAACCGGCACGCCAGTCACAGTGTCACCAGACCAGTGTATGCAAGCAACAGTGTTCCTTATCACTGTCACACCAGTCACTGTCACCACATCAGTGCACTTCAGCAGCTGTGTTGCTGGTTGCTGACACACTAGTCCCCAGTGTCACCAGACGACTGTAATTCAGCAACAGTGTTTCTGATCAAAGCTATACCAGTGCAGTGTTGCCTCTGCCTGCCCTCTGAACTGATCCTGGCCTGTTTATTGACTTTTTTGCCTGCTGCCTAGACCAAACCTTTGTCTGTTTGTTGACCACGTCTCTGTCTGCCGCCTGAACTGACCCATCTGCATATTTGACTGACTACATTCCTGTGAGGCACCAGTCCCCGCCATCCCCTGAGGACAACTGCACTCCTGGAACCAGAGGAACTCTTTTGCTTTTCCTATCTCCAGCCTCCTGTACATAATGGCCTGTGAATAGGGCATTCCTGGGGGCTGCCACATATCAGTAGGCTAGGATTGCTTGGCTTATAGGAATGGGGACTGCTATACTGTAGGTAACAGTACATTTTGGCACACTTGGTTGATTTGTGTGATACACAAGATACAATGTCTGGCACATAATTAGTAGGGATGAGCTTGATGTTTGGGTCGAACATAAGTTCAACTCGAACATCGGGTGTTTGCCCGTTCGCCGAACAGCGAACATTATGGGGTGTTCGTTTAAGCAGATTAAGCAGGCAGGTTATTCAGTTAGTGGCCGTGTATTTGATATATATATATATATATATATATATATATATATATATATATATATATTCACACAGTCAGTTTAGTATATATCAGTGTTTACTCGATATTTAGTCAGTACAGGCAGTGTATTAATATATACTGTATTTATCAGTGTATAACACGCACAGGCGTATAACACGCACATTCATTTTAAGAGGGATGTTTCAGGAAAAAAAACGTAAATTTTAAATAAGGAACTTTGAAGCAAAATAAGGGTCAGTGCCCATCTGCAGCCTCACCATTGCAGCCTCATCAGTCCACATCAATGCAGCCCAATCAATGCCGTCTGCAGCCTCACAAGTGCCATCAATGCAGCCTCATCAGTCCACATGCATGCAGCCTCATCAGTCCACATCAATGCAGCCTCACCATTGTCATCAATGCAGCAGCCTCACCATTGCCATCAATGCAGCAGCCTCGCCATTGCCATCAATGCAGCAGCCTTGCCATTGCCATCAATGCAGCAGCCTCGCCATTGCCATCAATGCAGCCGCCTCAGCATTGCCATCAATGCAGCAGCCTCACCATTGCCATCAATACAGCAGCCTCACTATTGCCATCAATGCAGTAGCCTCACCATTGCCATCAATGCAGCTGCCTAGCCATTGCCATCAATGCAGCAGCCTCGCCATTGCCATCATTGCAGCAGCCTCACCATTTCCATCAATGTAGCAGCCTCACCATTGCCTTCAATGTAGCAGCCTCACCATTGCCATCAGTGCTGCCTGATCGAGGTCCATCTGCAGCCTAGAGGGGACAGGGAGGGGGCGGGACAAGTGCCATCAAATTACATACAGTGAGAATATCCTATGATAGACAGAACAGTGGTCCAATGGCGGCCCAGGAGATGAGACTTCCTATTACAGAGGCCGCCAAGTAAACAGGAGATTCTCACTGTATATAATCTAACGGCGCTCATCCCGCCCCCTACCTGTCCCCTCTGAGGTAGCTAAAATTGAAGTATTGGCGTATAACATGCACATGCTATTTGCACACGATTTTCATGGTGAAAAAGTGAGTGTTATATGCCAATAAATACAGTATATACTCTGCGTCCAGTGTAGCCTATATCTACAGTGCATTCCGTGGTGTACTGTTTCTAATACACTTCAGGCGGTGTACACAGTATCTAATACAGTGTACAGTTTCTACTACACTTCTGGTGGTGTACACAGTACACAATACAGTGCAGCCATAGTACAGTTTCTACTACTTTTCTGGTGGTGTACACAGTATCTAATACAGCGAGTACAGTTTCTACTACACTTCTGGTGGTGTACACAGTACACAATACAGTGCAGCCATAGTACAGTTTCTACTACTTTTCTGGTGGTGTACACAGTATCTAATACAGTGTGTACAGTTTCTACTACACTTCTGGTGGTGTACACAGTACACAATACAGTGCAGCCGTAGTACAGTTGCTAATACAGTACAATTGCTAATACAGTGCAGGCGGTGTACACAGTATCTAATACAGTGTGTACACTTCTCCTTGCTCCTTATCTGAGATCTCCAACCCTACTATACCTCCAGTCCTTTCAAAAACTTTCACTGAGAGGAATGAATGTATAGCAATAGATGACCCAAGTACTTGCAGCCAATCTGGCTCAGAGGTGGTTGATGCCATGCCAGCTTCAGCCAGTAATAGTTGTAAACGACAATGGCACCAACCTTCTCTCTGCCCTCTGACAGGGACACTTGTTTGGCACACCTCCTGAATTTGGTGGTGCAGCGGTTCTTGAGCAGGTACCCAGGCTTACAGGATCATTCTGCTGGTCATACAATGCCAGTGCTCGGATGGCTGACATTCAAAGGGAATGCAACCTGCCCACCAACCGCCTCATTTGTGACATGCCCACCAAGTGGAACTCAACGTTGGCAATGCTGCAGCGGCTGCACACACAGCAGAGGGCCATTAATGAGTACCTGTGCGAATATGGCACCAGGACATGGTCAGGGGAGCTTGGCTTCTTTTCGCCACGCCAGTGGCTACTGATCAAGGATGCATGCACTGTCCTGTCACCGTTTGAGGAGGCCAAAAGGATGGTGAGCAGCGAAAAAGCATGCATCAGTGACACTGTTCCTCTGGTCTTCCTGTTGGAGCACACACTTTGTGGAATCATGGACAGGGCACTTGAGACAGAACAGCAGGAGGAAAAGGAGGACTTCCTTACCTCTCAAGGCCCACTTTATCTAGATAGCATTCCTGTGGGCCCGCCAAACACACAGGAAGAAGAGGAGGATTGTGTCAGCATGGATGTAGAGGATAACACTCAGCAGCAGTCTTCAAGGGATGGTTTTCAGTCCCCAGAAACTCAAGGAGTTGTACGTGGCTGGGAGGAGGTAGTTACGAATCATGTGATCCTTAGTGACCCAGAGGACTCAGAATCGAATGCCTCTGCAAACTTACGCTGCATGGCCTCACTGATTCGTGGTATCAAGGAGAGGGATCATTACTGGCTGGCAACCCTTCTTGATCCACGTTACAAGGGTAAGGTTGCAGAACTCATCCTGCCTTCGCAGAGGGAGCAGAGGATGAAACATCTTCAGGAGGCCTTGAAGAAAGGTTTGTGCAACACATTTCCAGACCCTGGGAGATTACAATTTCCTGGTGCTGGACAATGTGTTGCTGAGGCTTCGTTCAGTCCGCAGAAGAGCATGGAATAGGTGGCCGGCTGACCGATGCCTTTAAACAATCTTTCAGTCCTCAGCGCCAAGGTCTGATCCGTTTAAGCAACCATTGCCAGCGTTTGCATTACATGGTGCAGGAATATCTAGGAGCAAGTGCAGACTTGGAGACTTTTCCAACAGAGCATCCACTGGGTTACTGGGTATTGAGGATGGACCACTGGGCAGAACTTGCTCAATATACAATTGAGCTACTGGCCTGTCCTCCATCCAGCGTGCTTTCTGAATGCACTTTCAGTGCTGCTGGAGGGTTTGTAATGGATTAAACAGAGTGCACCTGTCCACAGACTCCGCTGATAGGCTCACATTCATAAAAATGACTCAGTCTTGGATCAGCAGCTATCAAGCACCTGATGCTGATGTAACTGATTGAATTTGCTATGGATGTGGGATCCCTTGAAGACTGCCTATGCTGACTATCCTATTCCTTCTCAATCTTGATGATGCTAGCTTCCAACAATATTTTTGGTTTAGGGCACCACCACCCAAGGCCCACTTTTTTTGCCCCTGTTTAACAGGGGCATGTAAAACATTTTTTTATATAATATTTCACAGCAGGTCCCGTTCCTGCGCCCAACAAGAATATCTGTGAGGGGTTACAGTGTTGTGCCACCACCACCACCAAAGGCACAATTTTTCTGCCCCTGTTTAACATGTAATTACAATCTTTGATATAATATTTCACAGCAAGGCCCGTTCCTGCGCCCAACAAGAGTATTTTTGAGGGGTTACAGTGTTGTGGCACCACCACCACCACCTAAGGACCAATTTTTTCTGCCCGTGTTTAACAAGGGCATACAATTACAATTTTTTATATAATATTTCCATGCAGGGCATGTTTCTGCACCCAACAAGAGTAACAGTGTTGTGGCACCACCACCACTGCCCAAGGCTCAATTTTTCTGCCCCTGTTCAACAGGGGCATGTAATTACAATTCTTAGTATAATATTTCACAGCAGGGCCCGTTCCTGCGCCCAACAAGAGTAACTGTGAGGGCTTACAGGGTTTTGGTACCACCAACACCTAAGGCCCAATGTTCTGCAGAGTATATAGGGCAGGCTGTATAGTATATATACTGCTGTTCAGAGTATATAGTGCCTGGGGGCCTGGGGGACCCCCACACCATTTTTTTAAAAGATTGGGTGCAGGGTTTCCCTTACTATCCATCACAAAGAGGGGCAAAAGGAATATTAAAGGAATATTTCATTTTTATTGTTTCACTTTAAGAATTAATAAAATCACTGCTCCCGAAAAAACTTTTTTGCATTGATACATGTCCCCTGGGGCAGGACCCGGTTCCCCAAACACTTTTTATGGCAATAACTTGCATATAAGCCTTTAAAATGAGCATGTTTGATTTTTCATGTTCGTGTGCCATAGACTTTAACATTGTTCGCGTGTTCAACCAAATTTTTTGCCTGTTCACATGTTCTGCTGCAAACCGAACCACGGGGGGAGGGGGCTTGGGGTGTGCGGCCCATCCCTAATAATTAGTCCAAACAGTAAAAATGTCTCACATATGTGAGATCACTATACTCAGGAGACGTAAGTATGTAAATGCTGTGTGTGAGCAATATCTCATTAAATTGACAACTTTGTGTTAACAAAGTAATTTTCATTTTCTTTCCGCATTTTCAAAAAAATTGCGGCAAAAAATGAAGTCTTCAAAAAACTCAACATGCTCCCTAAAATACCCTGGAGTGTTTAATCTCCAAAATGTGGTAATATTGAGGCTGGTTCTACTGTCCTGGTCCTCCAGGGCCTCCAAAATGCCTGAAGGTGCTCCTTGGAAATTTTGCCCCTCTTTGTGACTAGGCTGTGAAGATGTCTCAAGCATTTGGTATCACCATATTCAGAAGGAGTAGAATGTGTTTTGGGGTGTAAGTCTAAGTATGTCCATGATGTGTGTTAGAAATGCTTTTTAAATGAGAACTTTGTATAAAAAAGTACATTTTCATTTTCTTTCCACATTTTTCAAAAACTTGTGGGAAAAACAACAGTTTCTAAAGACTCACTCACTGTGCCTTTAAGAAAATGCCTTGGAGTGATTGCTTTCTGAAATAGGGTAATTTTGTGAGAGTTTCAGCTGTCCTGGTGCTTCAGGGACTCAAGAAATATGATAGGTAATAAGGAAATTAAATGTGTAAATTATGCTCATTGAAAGCCCAAATGTGCTCCTTGGATTTTGGCTCCCTCTATGCATGTAGGCTGTGAAAAAGTCTTACACATGTGGCATCTCCTTACTTGGGAGGCACAGCAGAATGTGTTTTGGGGTGTAATTGTAAGTATGCCTGTGTGAGAAATAACATGTTAAAATTACAACTTTAAAAATAATATTTCTTACATTTCCCAAAAATTGTGACAAAAACAACAACTTCAAAAATCTCACCATGCTTCCTTTTACTAAATAGTTAATACTCAATGGTTAACAGAAAAGCTACTTTATTAATTACAGTTTATAACATTGCTGTTGAAAACGACAATTGTCATATCACGTTCGTGGAATAATTGCTATGGTTAAAAATGCCCATCCTCCGGGGCTAGACATAAAACACGTAACAAATAAAGACAAACAAAAAAATATACAAACATACAACAATAACGGTTGGAGGCACCTCCTTAATCGCAGCAGTGTCAATATTCCATATAGGGTCAACAAGTAATGAACCACTGTGTGGTCGTATTTGTATATTGACACATGTGTGATAAATGTGGTATGGAGATGGCTAAGCTACCTATGCAAGTAATAGAAACGGGCTGTAATCCCCCTAGTAGCTGCTAATGACATCATGAAATATTGTAAATAAGTTAGAAATCGGTGGCAATAAGCAGTCCAGAGAGATGCAACTATTAATGCAATATGGACTGTCTCCTAAACTATCACCGGACTGTAATTAAACTCTAATTGATTACCCTATTTTTTTTTTTGTCCTTTTGATATCTGCAGTAGCCTTTCCCATCCACTTTCATGTGGGACTGCCTCCCCTTGGTATCCCGCATGAAAAACTGAGTGGGGTTTTTTTCTTTTACATTTCCTTTTACTAAATACCTTGGACTGTCTGCTTTCCAAAAAGTGGTAATTTTGGGGATATTTGTACTGTTGTGAAAGATTATTTATTTGCAAAATTGTATAACATTTAAGAAAAATATGAGGGTTTTTTTTTTTCAAAATTTTTGGTATTTTTTTCATTTATATAGCAAAAAGTCAAAAACCCAGTAGTAATTAAATACCACCAAAAAATATTTTAAAATTAATTTGGGTACAGTGTTGCATTGCTGAATAATTGTCATTCAAAGTGTGGAAGGGCCAGTCCAGACTTGGAGTGGTTAAGGCATTCCTAAAACATGCTATTAAAAGGATTTGTGTATTCTCAATGAGTCCCTCAAAGCTGCATAAAAAAGGACCCTCTCCCCACCACATGGTATTTTTTCAAATATTTTATTACATTCGTACATGTCATCTTATGGCAGTGCCCAGCTTCCTATTTGGTTATTTTTTATTTTTTTATGTTTGCCTTTTAGCTGTACAAATGGCTTGAATTTAATAACAAGATTCGCTGCTCCAAAGACTTTAATGGGATTCTCAAATTTGAAACATGATTCACTGATCTCTTAGCAAACTTGTGTAAATGTGCTTATCCCTACTGGTTTTATTGAACCCTATGAGTATTGTACCAGCACTGCAGATGGGTGGCTAGCTGACTGTCTGAAGGCAACTTAATGAAAGCTGATAACTATAAGGTAAGCTCTTTATACACAGCAGTATGGAAATAAATCAGAAGGGTTTTTTTTATGGTGCCACATATAAAGAGAATACATTTTCAATAAAAAAATTTTTTAATTGTTATCAAAATATAAAAAAAGAGTAAACAAGGTTGACTCTCTCGTTTTTTTTGACATATAAAATAATCACAATAATGTAGTTATCTGCAAATACAGCTAAATGTCGCTATATAAATGCCTGTTTTGGCGCTACATGTTTCGCTATATTGCTTCGTCAGGAGGGTTAAGGAAAATATAAGTCAGCATATACTTAATAACAAAGAGTTTATTAGACTCCTGTTGTTTTAGATTTCAAAATCCAGAAATGGACATTGCAGGGTGTGCACCAAAAAATTGCACAATAATTCTTTAAATCAATAGCTGCGAACATGCCCAAGATATCAATGCTAGCATGATATTTCATATACATGATGATAAAGAAAAGAAGGCGGATCCCAAAATCTGGCTAGCGAATCTAAAAAGAATGAGGAATTCAGATAATGCTGCCAGGATATATACAGGCTCCCAAAGATGAAAAAACCACAAAGCCACCATTGGGATAGTGACAGCGTCCCTCCTGCGAACAACAGGAGCTCCTTTTAGATTCGCTAGCCAGATTTTGGGAACCGCCTTCTTTTCTTCATCATCATGTATATATGAAATATGATGCTAGCATTTACAGTATATCTTGGGCATGTCCGCAGCTATTAATTTAAAGAACTATTGTGCAATTTTTTGGTGCTCACCCTGTGATGTCCATTGCTGGATTTTGATGCTCCCTTGTCTGCCTTCTCCATCTAAAACAACAGGGGTCTAATAAACTCTTTGTTATTACATATATGCTGGCTAATATTTGCCTTATCGCTCCTGAAGAAGTAATATAGCGAAACATGAAGAGTCAAAACAATAATCACTGCATTATTGTGATTATTTTATATGTAAATCTATTTCTCAAGAGTCAACCTTGTTGACTCTTTTTTATATTTTGATATCAAATAAAAATTATTTTTATTGAATATTTATTTTCTGTATGTATACTGTATGTGGCACCATAAAAATCCCCTTCCTATTTTTTTCCATACTCTCTACTTGGGATGAGGTGCCTTGATCTCTTGAGATAGTGTATTACTTTTTTTACGTTTCCTTTATACACAACAGATAAACCTCCCACAGGTTTTTAGAGAAACCCTCTAAGCAGCCTTAACAAAGCCCTCATGAGCTGAGCACAGCTAAAAGCTAAAAAACACGCATGATGTGCCCAAAAAAAACTGCAGCAGAATGGCACATACAGGCAAACTAACGTACCTATACGTTGCACTTTAAGAGGCAGCCTTTGGGTGCGCGCGCGTGCCCGCAGCAAGCTCTGTGAGTCTGATCACTGGTCCCGTGGACTTGATGTCTGCGGGGATACTGACGATCGTCTCACAGAGAGTAAGAACGGGGAGATGCTAATGTAAACAAGCATCTCCCCATTCTGCCTAATGAAAGTGTCACTGATCATAGCTCCCTGTGATCGGGAGCTATGATCAGTGATGTGCCACACATAGCCATGCCCCCCCACAGTTAGAATCACTCCCCCGAAATCACTTAACCCCTTAACTGCCCCCTAGTGGTTAACCCCTTCACTGCCAGTGTCATTTACACAGGAATAAGGGCATTTGTATAGCACTGATTTCTGTATAAATAACAATGGTCCCAAAAATGTGTCAAAAATGTCAGATGTGTCCGCCATAATGTCGCAGTCACGATAAAAATCACTGATCACCGCCATTACTAGTAAAAAGAAAATTATTAATAAAAATGCCATAAAACTATCCCCTATTTTGTAAAGGCTATAACTTTTGCGCAAACCAATCAATAAACGCTTATTGCAATTTTTTTTACAAAAATATGTAGAAGAATACGTATCGGCCTAAACTGAGGGAAAAAAATTTTTTTTATAGATATTTTTGGGGGATATTAATTATAGCAAAATGGAATGGCACATAGAAGGCAGGAAGGAGCTCTATGGTACATGGAAGGCAGGAAAGAAGGATCACTATGGCACATGGAAGGCTGGAGGAGTATGACACATGGAAGGCTGAACGACTATGGCACATGGAAGGCTGGAAGACTATGGCACATGGAAGGCAGGAAGACTATGGCACATGGAAGGCAGGAAGACTATGGCACATGGAAGGCTGGAAGAGTATGGCACGTGGAAGGCTGGAAGAGTATGGCACGTGGAAGGCTGGAAGACTGGCACATGGAAGCCTGGAAGACTGGACCATTTAGGGAAGATAGAGAGGGGAGAGATCACTCACCCAGGGCTGCATTGTCTTCAGAGGCACAGGCAACAACATCAGGCAGGATCACTGGCTGCTTTGAAATCTTCTGCCCACACCCCATTCCCAGGCACAGATTGGCTGCACGAAGGGGTTGTGGGCGGGCACAGAGGAAACATGGGGTGGAGGTGGGGTGGACCTAGCCTACCTCCTCCTCGTACAGGCTATAGAGCCGGCAGGGATGTAGCGGGGGATGTGTAGCAGGCGCGCCAGTGGGCGGGGGATGTGCACACTACACTTGGTGAGTGAGTGGGCGTGGAGGCACTGAATGAGGCCACGGTGCCCTTGACTGATGTGCGCTCTAGGCAACCAGGAGCAGCTGCTGCGGGCCACACAATACTGACTGGGCTCAAGACAGCACACTGGGGACTGGCGGTGCCCTGGCATTTTGGCACCCCCCTCCTGCAGCACCTGGGTGCGGTGCACCCCACGCACCAGCCCAGGATCGGCCCTGGTGTCAAGACAAGTCTGTTAATTGGAGGAGAGCTCACTGAGTTTCCAGCACAGCTAGAGAACTGGCCACAGTGTGTTCTCCTCCTAAGTGTGGTCAGTTCTTAATAGGAAAGCAAGGGGACTAGCAGGATCACCAGGGATTTCACATAAAAGAAGCAATACAAACAGAACAAGATACTTTCTTATACAAGTACATGGTACAGCATACACTTTAAAGAAGTGGCTAAAGAAGTTGCACCTGTGCCACATCTTTCTTGGGTTAATGTTTATGGCCATGAGGCTATTCAAATTCATAAGAATATGCTATTCAAACACACATGCATGTTTTAATGAGAAACTAATGTTTGACAAGAAAAAGGCTGTGTTTGACCAGCTTTGCCTTCATAGGACATGCTGTGTCCCTAAGAAACATTCACAAAATACAAAAGCATTCTGTAAATGGACAAGCGGAGACAGGGGAATATAAATGAAACTATGACTTCTTTGTACGAGAACCTGCAGCAGGCCACAAGTATTGCAAAAGTTATTTTATCTGTCATGAATGAAGCTGTAAATATTAAAGGGCAGCAAACGTGCATGTGGCATACATCTTATGAGAGTTAGGTTACATAGCACATTTAAATAAAAAATGTCTGCCTGGAGTCCTGCTTTAATGAAAGTCACAGGCCAAAGGTCACCTGAAGTCTGACAGCCGCTGCCCCCCTAACTGTCTGCATTTATGGCCATGACTGCGAGTTATGAAAATTAATTCAGACAGCTGACATCACAACTGCTTGAACTCAGGCGATCTTTTACTCTCATAGCTAAAGGTTCATTTGTACCTCTGAATTTTACATTTCCTATCATTAATCACTATGGAAGATGCACTTACAGCAAACCACACCAAAGCCCAGATTTTTTTATGAAAATCTTTTTAATTGAAAAAGAAAAAAAAAGAAAAGTGGGAAAGCATGCATCAATGTGAAATGTGCCTAAGAGTGAGGCTTAAACCAATGTAAGCAAGGCTAATTAAACAAAATATAAATCTTTCTTTCTCTATTCATATGAATAAATAATCAGAGTCTTGCATAAACATAATCATGACTGGTTGACATTTGGCCTTTATAGCTTTCCTATCTTCCACAACATCTGCCATTTTTTGTATATTTGTCATTCCTTGCAGTTGTATAGCAGAAATAGATTCAAGAAAATAATTTTTTTTTGAGAATCAAGAAAGTTCTGACACGTTTATGAGGCAACTATCAACAAGGAGTTCAATTTCCCATTGTCAATTTATATCTTAAAGAGACATTGGGCTCCTTTTCATAAAGCAGTATCTTACTGCATCCGATTTTTAATATTCACTAAAAAAACGCTAATAAAATACTGCATGAATTATTTTATGAAGTCATGCGGTAGCGAACACATGCAGTAATCTAACGCCTGGTTGTAGCCAGTGTATTTATTAAGAATAAAAACTAGGCGCTGTTAAGGAAAGGCCGCCGTGTCCTTAACCACTTAACCACTTCAGCCCCGGAAGGATTTACTACCTAATGACCGCACCATTTTTTGTGATACGGCACTGCGTCGCTTTAACTGACAATTGTGCAGTTCATCAGATTAGGCCAATATGTATTCTGCTACATATTTTTGGTAAAAAGCGTATATTGATTGGTTTGCGCAAAAGTTATAGCGTCTACAAAAGAGCCTCTATCTCTGTTCATTCATCTTCAGTACAGCTGAGGCTGCAGAGAAAGGGACTGGGGAATCTCTGTCCTCAGTCCCTTCCTCTGTCTCAAAGGGGAGATGCTGGGGGTCTGTTTAACCCCTAAACCCCCACTAAAGCCCCCAACAGGGCTGATAAAAAAAGAAATGTAATACATATAAAAAAAATTAATTGTAAAAAAAAAAAGAATAAAAAAATATATAAAATATAAAATAAAAAAAATTGCTGACATTGTGCACCCCCCTCCCAAAAAAAGCATTGTGAAAACAAAAATTATAAAAAAAAAAAAAAAAAAATTGTGAAAAATGCAATTGTAAAAAAAAAAATAATAAAATTGTTAAAAAAAATAGGAAAACTACTGCCCTACTGACACAATCCATTGACCCATCTACCCCTTCCCCCCAAGAAGCATTGTGAGGAAAATAATAAAAAAGAAGAATTTGTAAAAATAAATAAATACATATAAAAAACTACAGACACCATACACTGCTCTACTGACACTGTCCACTCCCCCCCCCCCCCCCCCCCCCCCAGAGGCACGGTACCTGGACCCCCATACTCCTTTTATGGCCAATTACTTGCATATAAGCCTTCAAAATGGGCACTTTTGATTTTTCCTGTTTGGCTACCATAGACTTTAATGGGGTTCGGGTCAGAACTTTTTCCCTGTTCAGGAGTTCTGCTGCAAACCAAAGAGGGGGGTGTTCGGCCTATCTCTAGCAGCAAGATTTGCATGAAACATTGCATAATATGATATATATTTTATACATCTTTATTACCAGCACTGAAAGTACTGTAAAGCAAATTAAATCAATTTATTAGTAAAATAACATTTCTGAAGGCATGGTATTAAACAAAAGCCTCCTAGTTTTCTTTTATTTGGAAAAAATTGTCAGATGAGCAAAACATCCTTATCCCGAATTTGTTTCCTGCTAATCCTATTATGATTGAGATATTGTTTCCCATTGTGAACTTAAGAAGTTAGACTAAAATCTCATAATCCTTTTCTCAGTGGCGGAAAAAAGGGAAATACACTCCTGGAGTGCCCAGTTACTGTGACAGCTGTATATCGAACATCTTTGCACAGGATGCTATTACAGATTAAGTGCAATTCCTGCCAATGGGGTGCAAGCAAGCAGCATGACACTTACCAAATGAAGCAGCAGTAAAACAGATTCTCGGTTCTTGGCTTTTAGCTTGTCTGTTTCCTCCCCGAGATGTAGTAGGCTTCCTGATGCCATCTGTAAAAAATTATCAAAAATTAGGAAAGAAATTTGGCATTCTCGCTGTCAGTCACTGTCCTCCGTTTGCCTAACAAAACTACATAAGCTGTTCATTTTAGTGTAAAACGACTTTGTCATACAGACTATTATATATTTTAAAGCTATACATTTAAATTGTGTTCGGTAGATTTTTAGTGGAAAGCACACTAAAAGAATATGAATGGAATGTGGAAATATGGAAGCTTCCATTGCTAACCTTGTACTGAAAATTGCTAGTACTATAGCTGTCACTTGCCTCAACTCTTTCTTAGTCACTGACCCACAATAAGCATGGAACCGGTAAACTCAGGAAAGTCAGAATTGTAGCTCTGCATGCTGTATGTGTTCAGGATAAGTGATGTAGAAAGAATCAAAGCCTTTTTGTCAACACAGAAGAGTGACGAAAACCCCCCATAACATCTAGTAGAACAGCGTAAGGCCTCATGTACACTGGACATCAAAAATGCCACTTTTAGCAGTGTTTGATTTTTTCTTCTGCGAGGTGATATGACTTTTTGTAAAAGGTAAAATCCAATCCAGGCATTTTTCTTTGGATAGACTTGGGAGGAGCAGATACTTCTGTAAATTGTTTAATGTTCTGACCATGTTAGAAAATGTACCTCACTTTCTGCCCCTGTGATTGTCTAGAATTAAAGGGGAAAAAGGGGAGCAGAACAACACAGATGATAAGAAATACTGGGTGAGAATTACTAAAACTAAAGCACTGGACATGTGGACACCCACAGCAGGTGGCTATGGTCTCTAAATATCAATATGTACATAGCTGACCCATGGGCTCCAGTCCATCTCAAACTGTTTGGTAGTATCATTAATTATGCTGGCCAGGTTTTCATTGAGCATAATCTGGTGCAGCTGTGCATGGTAGCCAATCTACTTCTAACTTCAGATTGTTCAATTAAGCTTTGAAAATAAAAACTGGAAGCTGATTGGTTTCTACGCAGAGCTGTACCAGAGTTTGAAAGCTCCAGTTTTAGTACATCAACCCCACTGCCCCTTAAAGATTTTAAGGGAGGGGTAACACTAGGAGCCAAACACTCTGCTGCGTGCACATGGGGCTTACAGAAGGTGAGTAGAGATGACACAAAGTTCATGACTTATCTGTATATTGCTCCATGACATTGTTCATTTAGCAGGCAGGGATAAGATGCAACCATATTTTACTTTAAATCGTTTTTTTTAAGAAGGTTGATGTACTAAGCACAAACAATACAGTAGCGAGATCTCTGGTGAATCATGGTAAAGAAGCGGAATAGAAACATCACAATGGAAAACTTGATGCAATCAAGGTTCCAGAATGCCAGAGGGCAACCCAACGTAGGACTCAATATGAATCCAGCTATATAAATGCCTCTAAAGGGTCTCCAGGGTTATCTGCAGAAGTCACATAACATCAAAATGTAGCTCCAACACTGTGCGAGTTATAGGGCACCGCAGAAAAAGAGGAAAGTAGAACAAGGCAAATAAAAAGGAGGAAGAGAGCAAAAAGCAGAAGAAGAAAAAATAAAAAGAAGGAAAGGTTGGGAAAACCCAGAGGGTGGGGAGCAAGTCTCTCTGAACAGGTGGACCCCCACAGAAGGTGACTACGGTCACTAAATATTAATATAAAAATGTGAAAAAATACTGCGCTGAAACCCAAAAACAGTAAGAAAAAAGCAGCTAACACTCAAACAAACAAAGTTCAAAGGACAGATAAAGCAAAATAGTGTAGCGCTAATTATTGCAAACGTATCAATGTACTCAAACAGTGCAACATATAAATAGCAACCATGAAAGTGATAACAAAAAAAACTGTGAAAAGTGTGTATAAATGAATATACGTGCATACACCATGTAGGATGTCATCCACAAAAATTATGTAAAAAAGTCCCATACAATAGATAGTCCAATAAAGTGATTAATAACTCAATTGCCAAAAGATGTGGTCAAAGTAAATCTTGAACGGATCTCAAAGCTTCACAAGCGGAAATCAGATGGAAAGATAAAACACTCTTACCAGATGTGTTGGATACAAGTACCATATGGCAATGTATCATAAGAACTTAAAAAGCTAGAACCACTAGTGCAAGGGGAAACAAAGCCAAGCCGAATCCAGACAATCAAGGTTGCAAGGCGGCCATCAGGAAAAGCAGCTCCTGTCCACGCCAAAGATCTTGCGGTGGAATATCTCAACAGGTATCCAATTACGATGTGATAGAGCAGCTCAAAAAATCTCATGCAGTAAAGGAAATAAAATATAAAAAATGCCAATGGTGCAGGTAAAAAATGATAAAAAAAACTTTATTCACATCTTTCATGAGAACAGATGTGACAAAAAATCTGATCACATTAAATATGTAAAAGCAATGTGGGAAGCATAAGATAAGCGTAGCTCAACGCGTTTCGACACAATAGGTCATCGACTGGGGCATATCTCAGACCCCCCACATTGCCGAAATATTTATAGACTAAAAGAAACATAAAAGAGACCAAACGACCACACCCTCTGCAGGGCATGACCGAAAATGAAGACAGCATCATTTAAAATGCTTAAATGAAATAAGTACTTAGTGTATTCAACACAAAAAAATTCCATAAATAAAGAATATAATAAATATAAGATATATATATATATATATGAATACAATAAATAAATTCATCTATGCAAATGCCAACTGTCCAATCATGAACCATAACCAATAAGCACACTTCAAGTCAAAGGATGGAACCCTATCTGAAATATATGCAAGGTCACTCAAAAAGCCGCACCAATTGTAATAGCTAAAACTTACAATGGCTGCAAAATGGCGGCTTGTGTGTCTAAGCCACGTGTATGTTTACACAGACTCTACCAACATAGCCACCGGGCGGAAACCAGCGCTAAATGGGTGTGTCATGGGCACATGGTGAGTATCCACTCTCCACCACAAGAGAGCGTGGCGCCACCACAACACCGCTTGGCTGCCCAACTAGAACGTGTATGCATTCCTCCAATCCAAGGACGCGGCCCACGTCATTTCCGGTGGCAACATCCGCGTCAATGCGCCATTACGTCATCACGAAAACAGCGCAACAGCGTCCCGGCATCATTAGACACATGACCTCCAAGTACCAACAAAAAGAGTGCAAAACGGCTGTAAAAAGAAAGTGTCAGCAAGGTATGTCTAACCTCCACTGAAACAACGTTCAGGATTGGACAGTCTTATAAAATACTAAATCCAGCTAAGTGGCCCCAAGGCTAATTTTCCTGATGGCCACCTCGCAGCCTTGATTGTCTGGATTTGGCTTGGCTTTGTTTCCCCTTGCCCTAGTGGTTCTAGCGTTTCAAGCTCTTATGATACATTGCCATATGGTACTTGTATCCAACACATCTGGTAAGAGTGTTTTATCTTTCCATCTGATTTCCGCTTGTGAAGCTTTGAGATCCATTCAAGATTTACTTTGACTAAATATCAATATGTACATAGCTGACCCGTGGGCTCCAGACCTTCTCGTTTGGTAGTATCTTTAACTATATTGGCCAGGTTTTCA
The DNA here is from genome assembly GCA_028564925.1 of Lithobates sylvaticus. Lineage (NCBI taxonomy): Eukaryota > Metazoa > Chordata > Amphibia > Anura > Ranidae > Lithobates > Lithobates sylvaticus. The sequence continues at coordinate 510,960,179 of CM053027.1, forward strand.
TTGAGCATAATCCAAGACACCATGGGGGAGATATACTAATACTGGAGAGTGCAAAATCTGGTGCAGCTGTGCATGGTAGCCAATCAGCTTCTAACTTCAGTTTGTTCAATTACGCTTTGACAATAAAACCTTGAAGCTGATTGGTTTCTATGCAGAGCTCCACCAGATTTTGCACTCTCCAGTCTTATTAAATCTCCCCCCTTGTGCCTAAACATAGAGATTAATACTGAAGGCTTCTTCCAAGAGCAAACTATACAAAGAAAGCAAATATATACAAAGAAAAATAATTACAAAAAAGACAAAAAGACACACAATTGGCTATGCACTATGAAAATAAAGAGGGATAAAAACAGAAAAAAAACGTTACCAAAGTTTATTCTTTGACAGAAGCATTTTCGAAAACCATTTGGGAGTTCCCCAGTCAGAGGGACTGACTTCGTAGGAATCACCTGGTCCATTTTCCATGCTCAATTTATTGGAATATGGATGTGGGCTGTATTGTAGTCCTTGGCCAATAAACCCTGGGGGTTGTTTCCGTCCCAACACACAGGACGGGTCTGTGTTCTGAAATTACCAGAGTTGAATTGGCCCTGAATGGCTCAGACCTTTGTGTCAGGGATTACCGACACCTGCACGTCAGTCAGATCGCAACAGTACCAATCACTGTTCAGCTGTTGCAATCAGGAGCCATATACAGGCATATACAGGCAGTCCCCGGGTTACAAACAAGATAGGGTCTGTAGGTTTGTTCTTGGGTTGAATTTGTATGTAAGTCAGAACAAGTACATTTTTTAAGTGTAGCTCCAGCCAAAAAAACTATTTGTAAGCTTTTTGGATAGCATAGGGAAGGGTTAACACCCCTGTAATGTTTTTTTTTTGCTGTCTGTGCCCCTGTTCAGAAGATTTCACCTCATTTTCTGTCCCAATGACAATTGGATTTTGAAATTGTTGGGTTGTTTTGGAAACAAGGATTGGTGATAAACCTTCAGTGGAGACTCCTTTTTTCCCATGATAACTCTTACAGGAGTGAATTTCCCTTGCTAGGGGTAGATTTTCTCTTATTTCCTGTTATTATTATTATTACAGGATTTATATAGCGCCAACAGTTTACGCAGCACTTTACAATATAAAAAGGGAGACAATACAGTTATAGTACAAGAGGATTAAGGGGGCCCTGCTCAGAAGAGCTTACAATCTAAAGAAGAGCTTACAATCTAAAGAAGAGCTCCCTCCGTTTGTAAGTAGGAGTCATTTGTAAGTCAGGTGTCTCCTGGATTCTAAATTATAAATGTGCTACAAATACAGATTTACATGTACTTATAGCCCAAAATGTGTACGATCAGAAGGAATTATTTTCATCTATCTGCAACTAATATTTTAGTTTTTATGAGAGTTAAAAATAGATTGTGTTGATATCAAAGCAGGCAGACCGTTCGGGGCCTTCTTCGGTCCCTTGCTGATTTTTGTAGCCAAAATGACTGGGCCAATCCTTTTGAGGCTTCAGAAAGGTGGCAATTTTTACGTGGATGGGATACTTTTATTGGCATCTAGGTGTCAACTCTAGCCTAGAAGCTGGATCTGTCTTTTCAAATGCTAACTGAAGAACATATGTATATGACTGAATACTGTGAATATTGTATCTTTATTAAAACAGAATTAAACTATATCTACAATTACACTACTTATACAGATCACATCACAACTACTGGTAAAACTACCCTACTCTTACATTTATGTTGCATCCACGGTCACGTTTATGTTACAATAAATTAGATAATTTTTTGCATGGAATGAAAAAGCTTCTCCACTGGTATATTCAGTAAGGCGATACGTGGTAGTTGAGGTACTGTACCCAGAAAACTTTTCTTATAAAGGCAAAAACCTTATTCTAGAAGCCCCGTATTTTAGAACATTCCCACCAAACTTGATACAGGGTACCGTAAGAATGAGCCTCAAAAGCAGAATGTAGAGGAGGTTGGATATAGCTTTAAAAGACAAAAAGTAACCATATACCATCTTGTCATAAACTTCCCTGCATCCTGCAGGCACCATCTCTTGTAGGGAGTCACCTTGGGGTCCCTGGTTACCCTTGGTCCCAAGGAGCACAAAAAAATGCAAAATTTGGTAGGATCAGAAGGTCTCTGAGGCAGGCATTTGTAATTTTGAGTGACAAATGTTGCAAAGTGAAGGAGTCCCTTGGCATCAAAAAGTGACCAATCCTACCACCATATTTGATAAAGTTCAACTTCAAACAATACTTTTAGGCAATTATGCTAGTTTTATCAAGTATAGAATGGTTAAACTACTTTCAGTTATTTTGCCTTCTGTGTCCTACTAGGGGGATAACCCTGCATTTCCTGATACAACAGTAGATGCAAAGTGTATGTGATCATGGGCTTCAAATCCCTTATAATATCAAAGTCACACAATATACTTAGTGGGATCTCTGATCTCTGATCTACAATCCAGTTCAGGCCTTGGTCCTCTCCCCCAGGTCAATTTATGCTAACCTGAGACAGCCAGCCAGTGCTTTTGGCCTGGAAAATCAGGCAATGCCTGTCTGTGAGAGCAAGAGGTTGGTAAAAGCTAACAAGCTGTATATGTGGAAGCTGACAAGCTGTAGGCTTGCTCAGCCTGGTAGCTGGGCCTTGTATATTTTGTATAGTTAGTGCCGAGACACGGCTAGGTTTTTGTTTTGCTATTATATTTTCTGTTTGTTTTCTGAGACACTGTACAGCACCTGTATATAGACTTGTACATATCACAAATAAACACTGCACTGTTTTGTCACTACCTCACTGGTTTTGGTATATGTGCCTGAGAGATTGCTTATCCCAGAGAGCATTGTACCTGCTACCTGTTTCACAGCTTTCAGTATATATACATATATATTGATATTTTGTAAATCCTTGCAACTTAAAAGGGCCTCCGCGGTACCAAAAATATGGACAATATATTCAATAAAATGCAGACCTATATAGTGAGGTCTCAACAATATCTTCGGTATCCCGCCTTCTACAACATATTTAACCACTTTCTGCCCGTGCTATAGCCGAAAGGCGGCTACAGCGCGGGTTTCCTTTGCCGGGAGGGCGTACATGGACATCCTCCCATGATCGCACTGCAGGGGGTCCTTCGATCTCATCTGATCCCAGATCGAGGTAAAGGGCCAATCACAGCAGCCCTTTACCACGTGTCAGCCAATGACAGCTGATCACGGGATGTAAACACAAGCCAGTTAATGGCTTTTTTTTCCTCACGCTGATAGCGTGAGGAGAGAAGAAAGCTGATAACCACCTTATGTTAATCAGAACACTAATAAAAGGGACATCAGCACTGATAATCAGTGCAGTCCCACCAGTGCCGCCAATTAGTGTCCACCAGTGCTGCCAATCATTGCCCATCAGTGCCACCTATCAGTGCCCATCAGTGCCTCCTCATCAGTGTCAACTAACCGTGCTGCCTATTAGTACCCATCAGTGCTGCCTATCAGTGCCCATCAGTGCTGTCTATCAGTGCCCATTAGTGCTGCCCACCAGTGCCACCTCTGTGCCCTTCAGTGCCACTTATCAGTGCAGCCTCATCAGTGCTTCCTCGTCAGTGCCCACCAGTTACACCTATCAGTGCCCAACAGTACCGGCTCATCATTGCCCATCAATGCAGCCTATCAGTGCCCATCAGTGCAGCCTCATCAGCGCACATCAGTAAAGGAGAAAAATTACCTGTTTGCTAAATTTTATAACAAACCATGAAAATGTTTTTGTTTTTCAAAATTTTTGTTCTTTTTTTCATTTTGGCAAAAAATAAAAAAAAACAGTGGTGATTAAATACGACCTAAAGAAAGCTCTATTTGTGTGAAAAGAATTATAACAATTTCATATGGGTACAGTGTTGCATGACCGCACGATTGTCATTCAAAGTGTGACAGAGCTGAAAGCTGAAAATTGGCCTGGGCAGGAAGGCGGTTAAGGTGCCCAGTAGGCAAGTGGTTAATAAATGATAGGAAGTGTGCTACTAGGGATATTATTCAGACCCCTCATATAGATCTGAATTGTATTGAATATGTTTGGATACCATGGAGGCTGTTTTGATTCGCAAGGATTTTACAATGTATCAAATATATAATTTTTATATGAAAAAAAAGTGTGTTATTAATGACTGGCACCAAAACGAGTCACACTAAGTAAATACCCTGTGTCTTAGACAAAACAGTAAATAAGGTAAACTTTCTTTGAAGTTAAGGGACATTTCCTCTTAGAAAATTGTCAGCAGAACAGTTATTCACTTTGGAAGATTTCCTCTCTACTCAGTTCTGATGAAAACTATAAATTGATAGTGGTCGTCAAGACAGATAGAGAGCATGGCTCTCCCCAACGTCAATGACCTGACAGATTTTATCAAGTCCATACATTATCCAAACCAAAAAGAAAAAGTTTTAGCCTTAGATAAACTAAGTATTTTATAAGGAATACACAATTGTACTAGATGATTTAATTATATATCTGCCTGGAGTTCAGTTTTAATAGCCAGACATTTTCATGAAGTGATATACAGTCAAACTAAAACTGCTAGAGTTTATCTCCAATTAAAATAAAATCATATTTGCACTGCCACATGGTCAGTCTAATGCCACATTATTATTATTCCTGCAAGCAAAAAATAGTTTTCAGCTCCAAAATCAAGTCAGTTTCACTTATTACAAATGTCACACAATGACTTACTTCAACATAATAATACATCAATTAAGTCAATAGTATTTTACAACAATACGACTTCATCAAGCAGCAAAAAGGGGTTTTAGGTACAAATTATTGCCAGGACATTTCTTATAACTATTATTGTTCTGCCAGTGTAATCAGAAATTCTTGTAGGAGATTAGAACATGTTGTAATTGATTCTCAGCTGTGAGCATTTTTTGCATCATAAATTGCCACCACAATATTTGTATGAATTTTAAAGAGTTTATTTTATGTGGTATTGTGAAACAAATCTGTCAAACATTAATCTGATTCAATAGATTAGCAGTGAATTTAATTCTGCAATGATTAATGAGTAAACGTACTAAATAATTACATACGCTTTGAATTTGCTTATTGCTTGATTAATGTCTGACTTTTCTGTCTTTTGCAACTTTTTTTAAAGCATTTTAATTGATATATGATTTCTGTATTATTATACCTTAAGTTGCATTGTATTATATTTATGTTAAATAGTATTGAAAGGGGCCCTATAAACAAATATTAATCTTAACGCTTTGTTAACAATCTATAGCTAATGCATGACAGAAGGATTGATATACTGTTTCTGAAGAAAATGCTGACCTGTGCTCAATGTTATGAAAGTCATGCAACCAAAAGCCTGCTGGTCTAATATTTTTTGCTGAAGGGGAGGTTAAACTAATTTGACCCAAGACCCTTCACTGCAATCTGTGGTTATGTGAACTGTATTGCATGGACCAAATTCTTTGGACAAAAACATGAATAATATTATATACTGTGTATGTATATATATATTTATATATATATATATATATATATATATATATCCCAGTTATTATATGAGAGGAATACAGGAAGTGAAAGAGCATTTTGTTTTCCCTGTAATATAGGATTATATAGAAAAAGAATTAGGTTAGTTGGTTTGAAATAAATAATGTTTTAGTTAAATTAAAAAAAATTGTACTTAGGGCAATTTTTAAAGAACAACATCACCACCTTAGCTTTTCCAAGATGGCATTGGAGTGCCATCTAATATGGCAGGTGGTTGTGTCATTTAGAAAAGCAGAGATGCTCGGGATAAGATTTGCGGCACCCTATTCTGGACTCTGTGTGTCTTGCAAATAAGTGAATACAGCTGCAATACTTCAGGCTCTATAGTATGCATGCACAAGACCCCCTAATGAAAGCAATATGGAAGCAGTATACATACAGCACACACACGGTAGCATGGATCTCTGAGGTTGATATATTTCTGTCATCACAATATGGCTGTGGTATTTAGCACAAGTGCAGTAGTGATCTTGCATCCATTACTACCATGCAGGTGAGGTATTCCACTTCCATTTTGCTTTCATCAGGGGTCCATACAAGCACAAATGTACAGCAGGCCAAGTGTAGGCGTGCTGCTGAGGGTGTCTTGTAAGAGCAATGGGCTCACGTACCGAACACCTGGCAGCATGTCTTATATCTGCCCACTCTCCAGCCCTGTTACTTTAGTGAAGGAGGAGAAGGACAAGCTTGGGAAGAAGTACTGGCAGACAGAAGTTTGGGAAGTTAATTCCACTCCTGATCCCAACACTCTGCTGTCCTCCCTAACCCTCCCCCTTTTAAACTTCTGCCCCCCCAAGGTTGTGAGGTTTTGTGAGATGAGACCATTTTTGGATGGCTTATTCAGTTAGAGTTTGATGATGCCTCTGCCTATCCCCCAAATAATGGGCTTCTTTCAGACCAATCATGTTTTTCACCCTAAACCTCTTCTTCCATAGAGCATTCAGGACTAATTGGATGTTTTCTTAGATCCAACTTATAATGATGATGTTATCCAAGATGGCGTCGACGGCTGCTCTCGTCACAATTAACTCTTTCACCACTGCCAACCAGCCCATCTCAGACACTACATTAAAAGATATGCTGGTCTCCCTGCATAATTCTCATAATTCATGCAGATATGATGGAATGCATGAGAAATTTTAAAGCGGAAGTGGGAGAACTAGGAGGCAGAATTGACCATGTTGAAAAAAAGATGGGTGAATATGCATCTTCCTACAACTCATTAGTAGACTCACATAAGGACCAGTCTGATGAGGTGACCTGGCTTCAAGCTAAAGTAGCGGATCTCGAAAACAGGTCACGTAGGAACAACGTGAAAATATGTGGGATACTGAAACCATCCAACCTGGGCAGCCTCACCAATATAGCCATGATTTCATGACAGCTGTCCTGCCATCAGTAATGGCTTCGGAGCTGGTTATTGACAGAATCCACTGCCTCCCCAAGCCGTCGCACCTCCCAGATAATATTCCTAGAGACATGCTGATGCGGGTACATTTTTCCATGTAAAAGAGCAGTTTATGCTGGCCTTTCACAAAAATGCACAACCCCCTGAGCAATTTTCCTTCATCTTACTATTGCGTATCTCTCACAGTACACTATGCAAAAACACAAATCTTTGATATCTGTGACCAAAGCACTTTGAAATCATAGCATTGTGTACAGATGGGGATATCCATCAAAGCTAACTATCATCCGTGAGGGTAAGTCCTCAGTGATCAAACCTAGAAGAAGGCCTAGCTTTGCTACAATCCTGGAACATCCTACCTGAAAAGAACCCTGAATCATCCCCATCCAGTTCTAGGATGAATACCCAGAATGACTGGCATGTTGTGTCGCATAAGGTGAAAAACAAAAAGCACAACACCTGAACCCCCTGGTTATAATAAGCAACATGATTCCTGAATCACTATGGAGCTCACAGTGCATGAACTTCCCCTCCTGAGAACTGCGCAGTAAATCTGCCACCAGATTCCAGTTGGAATCCACTTTTTTAACATGTTTGTTTTTTGACTTTCTCTTTATTACTCTCTATGTTTTTTCCCTACTGTTATACCCCACCTGAGATGGAAAACGAGTATACACATATGAGGATGACCTTATCTACTTCAGCGCTCACAAATTCTTGCTTAACGACCCTGTGGAGATGCCCTGGGCTTGATAAGTTACTGTTATCATTCTTCCTTAATTATCAACTATGGTACTTAAAGTAACTTTCTTCAATGTGCATGGATTAAATCATCCAGCTAAAAGAGCCTCAGTCTGGAGAGAAGCCCTCAAATTTCAGTCCTCAAGAAGCCCTCAAATTGTCAAGAGACACACTGGTATGCCTCAGACGCCCCTACTTTTTATCATGAATAAAAATTCCCACACATATTCAAAGCCTCAGCACCTAAAAAGCAGAAGAGTTTCCTTATTGCTACCAAAGACTCTGTAACTTTCTCCCTCCAAGAGATACATGCAGATCCTGAAGGATGCTACCTGATCTTGGTGGGTGAATTCAACAACAAACCCTATACAATCGTCAACCTGTATGCACCTAATACTCACCAACTTCGCTTTCTGAAAAAATTAATAAAAGAGAAGTTAATAAAATTAAGAGAGGAGCCTTAATAATGTGCAGAGACTATAATGTATTGGTGGACTATAGGATGAATACTATCTCTAAGTCCCAACACCCTCTACCTGCATTACAACCCCTACTCCATGCTGAAGAAATGTATGATGTCTGGAGGTGTCAACACTTAAATGAATGGAACTACACATTTCATTCCTCCAGGCATAACTATTCCCCCATTGACTTAATCTTGGTTGACAAATTCCTACTACAAGCAATCTCCTCCTCCACCATACATAACATCATGTGGTCTGGCCAAGCACCTGTCTCTATAACAGTAAGCAAGGAAAATACTCCAGCTCCTGCATATATCTGGTGTGCTAACTCTTGTTTGTTTCAACAACCCTTGCAGGTGGCCTCCATAACTAACCACCTAAATGAATATTTTGCTTTGAATGCTCAATCTGTGGCTAATCCATTTTCCTTATGGTGCGCCCATAAGGCCTACATCAGAGGCATTATACTCCAAATGTGCTCACAGGCAGGCAGAGAACACAGAAATTAGACTCCTTTCTATCTGATATTAGAGTCTTAGAGACCCAAAACAAAAATGCGTCTGACACTATCACAGCAAACAAATTGTCTCAGTTGCACTCTGATCTCAGGCTCCTGGTTTTAGCACAATATGATAAGCATATCCAATCCCTCAAATTGACCCACTACTCTTCTGGCAACTGAGCTGGAAAATTCTTGGCCCAGAGGTTAAAAGTAAAATCTTCAACCCTAAAAAGATGGGCAAAATCTTTTGCTGAATATTTGTGGCGGCACAGTGGTGTAATGGTTAGCACTCTCACCTAGCAGTAAAAAGGGTTGCTGGTTCAAATCCCAACCACGACACTACCTGCCTGGAGCATGTTCTCCCTGTGCCTGCGTGGGTTTCCTCCCACAATCCAAAGACATGCAGGTAGGTTAATTGGCTTCTGTCCAAAAATTGGCCCTAGTATATGAATAGGGACCTTGGATTGTGGGCTCCTTGAGGGTAGGGACCGATGTAAGTGTGCAATGTACAGGGGATAGGGACAATTGTAGGCACTCACTCAGGTTGAACTGGATGGACTGGTGTCTTTATTCAACCTTACTAACTATGAAACTATGAATATTACGCTTCTTTATATAATCTTTATTCAAGCTTTCGTGACAGATATTGCACTCTCCTCTTTAACACAAACACAATTGGAGTCCCTTAATACACCTATAACCGAGCCTGAAAACTATAAGGCGATAAAAACTCTCCCAAGTGGTAAATCCCCAGGCCCTGATGGGTTGCCGAACGATTACTATAAGACCTTTCAAGATGCCCTTTCACCCACATTGAAGTTGGTTTACTCCGAAGCAATGTCCCATGCCTCGTTTCCCTCTGAAATGCTTGAGGCATATGTTGTTACCATCCCAAAGTCAGGTAAAGAGCCTATTACTCCGGCTGATGATATTCTATTTTTAACCTAGCCATACACATCCTTACTACATGCCCATGAAATTCTCAAAAAATTTAGCCAGATTTCTTACTACAAAGTTAACTTTACAAAATCTCTCATACTGGGTTTGAACCTTTCCTGCCATCTTCAATCTCACCTACAAAATGCCTTCCCTTATACATGGAATAAATCAAGCATATCTTACTTAGGACTACAAATAACAGCAGACCCCCTCAAAATTAGCAGATGCTAAATATAATCCCCTAATAGATAAAATAGCAAAGGAAACAAAGCATCTGTCTAAAGTAGAATTTACCTGGTCTGGCCATTTGGCATCCTTCAAAATGCTCATATTCCCTCAAATATTGTATATTTTTTGAAGGTTCCCATACCTCTTAAACATACCCACCTTAGATCGCTAAACTCCCTTCTTAATCATTATATTTGGGGTTCCAAGCAACCTAGATGCTTCAGAGTCCTTCTACTCAAACACAGATCTGTGGGTGGTATGGGATTAATTGATATACATGACTACTTCCGGGCATCCATGCTTACCCAACTTAAATACTGGTTCTCACCATCCCCTGATATCCTCTGGAGCAGTATTGAACAGGCCTTAAGTCCAACTTCAGACCTACAAACCTTTTTACTACTAGACTTATAGAGACCATTCCCCCTACGCCCTAATACAATGAATATCCCAATACCTATTGATATCCTAACATATGCAATTCCACATACTACTCACTCGGATTGGCTTACCAAAAGGTATCTCCTGGATTGCTGTTTTATACGACAACAACACTCTTAAACCATTTGATGTACTAAAGAAAGAATTTAACCTACTACCCACTGATTGTTATAAATACTTTCAAGTTTCCCACTTTTTGAAATCCTTAAAGTCCCATCATATATTCCTCCAAGATATAGCGTGGCAATTCTATACAAAGACACCTTCCAAAGTGATATCTCTCTTCTACAATCTTTTTCAAAACAAACTGAATTTCATCAAATCCGTTCCTTACCAAAAATGGGAATCAGACTTAGGTAAAACTTTTACAACTACCCAATGGCAATGTGCATTCAGAACAATATACAAAGCCTCTAGATGTGTAAACCATTGGGAAATATCCCAAAAAATAGCTCTGAGGTGGTACTTCACCCATTTAAAATGTCTAAATTCACTCTCTCCAACTCCCCACTATGTTGGAGAGATTGTGGAGCTGTAGGAAACATCATACATGTTTTGGTCATGCAAACATCTCACTTGTTTTTGGAAAAGCATATTTAAATATATCTCACATATTACGGGAGTCCTGACATCACCAAGCCCTGGTGTTGCATTACTAAATCTAGGTATTGAGGGCTTCCCTCCCTCCTTCCGTACAGTGGTCACACATGTCCTATTAGCAGCTGGAACATTGATAACTAGATACTGGAAATCCAATAGCGTACCCAATGTTTCAGAAGTAATTGAAATTACACAATCCAACTACATCTATGAATCTTTATTGGCTAATAAAGATGGCAATAGAAACAACTTTGACATTCAGTGGAAATTCTGGACTGACTGGTTTAAAGTCTATTAAGGTTTTTCTTCATAAATATGTATTTTTGATCACATTAGGATCTCAGTAATACTCGTCTTTTACTTAATTTAAAAATGGTTAATATACATCTCGTTACTATCCATCTAATACCTTACCCTTCCCTTTTCTTCCTAGAGTTATTATTACACAGGAACATACTGCAATATTGTTATAGGTACATCTATAACTGTCTACCCCTTGTATGTTTACACCTCATATAGATAAACCTATCAACATATACAATGTAGGTTCTGGATGACTAATGCTTTCCTATGTACTCTTTGTACTACGTTTTGTACTTCAAAAAATATCTTTAATAAAAAAAAAAGATTTATTGCCCCCTTTAAACATCAATGACAGCTTGAAGTCTTTTGTGGTATTTGTGGATGAGGCTCTTTATCTTCTCAGATTGTAAAGCTGCCCATTCCTCTTGGCAAAAAGCCTCCAGTTCCTGTAAATTCTTTGGCTGTCTTGCATGAACTGCACGTTTGAGATCTCCCCAGAGTGGCTCAATGATATTGAGGTCAGGAGACTGAGATGGCCACTCCAGAACATTCACTTTATAATGCTGAAGCCAATGACAGGTCCACTTGGCCTGTGTTTTGGATCATTGTCGTGTTGGAATGTCCAAGTAAGTCCCATACACAGCTTCCTGGCTGATGAACACAAATGTTCCTCCAGTATTTTTTGATAACATTCATCTTGCCATCAATTTTGACCAAATTTCCTGTGCCTTTGTGGCTCACACATCCCCAAAACATAATCGATCCACCTCCGTGTTTCACAGTAGGAATGGTGTATTTTTCATCATAGGCCTTGTTGACTCTTCTCCGAATGTAGTGTTTATGGTTGTGGCCAAAAAGCTCAATTTTGGTCTCATCACTCCAAATGACTTTGTGCCAGAAGGTTTGAGGCTTGTCTCTGTGCTGTTTGGCGTATTGTAGGGGGGATACTTTGTGGTATTTGCATAGCAATGGGTTTCTTCTGGTGCCTCGACCATGCAGCCCATCTTTCTTCAAGTGCCTCCTTATTGTGCATCTTGAAACAGCCACACCACTAGTTTTCAGAGAGTCCTGTACTTCACCTGAAGTTATTTCTGAGTTTTTCTTTGCATCCCGAACAATTTTCTTGGCAGTTGTGGCTGAAATTTTAGTTGGTCTACCTGACCGTGGTTTGGTTTCAACAGAACCCCTCATTTTTCACTTCTTGATTAGAGTTTGAACACTGCTGATTGGCATTCTCAATTCCTTGGATATGTTTTTATATCCCTTTCCTGCAGTGTTACCAACCTACCAGATTTAAATTTACTGGCACAACACCCAAAATTTACTGGCACAGCCACGTTTTTACTGGCATTTTCCAAAGTTTATAAAATTACAGTTTTAAGTGTGAATTCCATTGTTTTAGGTAACAAACAAGTTATATGTGCAATTAGCAATGTGATTTAAGGAAGATATTAAGTCAAAAAACATATTTCTTATTTTCAGTATAGTAAAGGTGGATTATTGTAACCCATCAGTATTTTGTCACCTATGTCAAACTGGAGAGATTTCCCCTTCATTTTTGTCCCCAAAGAGAGCGAGAGAGATAGACGGCTCCCACATTCAGTTACTGTACATTACTGCCCACCATTCAGTTACTGTACATTACTGCCCATCATTCGGTTACTATACATTACTGCTCATCATTTGCCCATCATTCGGTTACTGTACATTGCTGCCCATCTGGTTACTGTACATTGCTGCCCATCTGGTTACTGTACATTGCTTCCCATTTGGTTACTGTATATTGCTGCCCATCAGGTTACTGTACATTGCTGCCCATTTGGTTACTGAACATTGCTGCCCATTTGGTTACTGTACATTGCTGCCCATCAGGTTTCTGTACATTGCTGCCCATCATTCGGTTTCTAGGGGTCACTGCACAATCATTACCTGCAACTCCGTGTCCCCCTCTGCAAACTGCTCAGTCCTGCCGCTGCATTATTAATCACCACCCTCACTGCTGGCCTGGTAGAAGGGTGAGGAAGAATGCACACAGCCCTGTCTGTGTGTCCTTGATCTCCGTGCTCGTTCTGCTGACCGGAGAAGGGGGAGGGGGGCTGCGGGGGGGACATAACAAAGAGCCTGCTCTGGCTTACTCCTTGTCAGACTCACAGCAGCCACTCCAGTCCTGACAGAGGAGAAGCAGGCTTTCTAGAACATGCAGCCCACAGCCGTGCCTCTCCTCTGTCAGTGTGGCCAGGAGAACAAGCGAGGGTGATGTCTGCTAATGTTAAGTGCAGGGAAGAGAGCAGAGCAGACTCCTGCCTGCCTCAATACAGCACAGCCACACATTCGGCTGGCCGCATCTTCTTGTCAAATGTGGCGGGCTGCAGGAGGAGGGCTGGTTACAATATGGCTGATTGGCTGAGAGGCGGTGGTGGGCGGAGCAATTCTCTGAGGTACAGATCGGATCTTCTCGGCAGCTGGCTCTCGGGCATCTCCGGGAATTGCGCATGCGCAGTTCCAAGCTGAGCTGGTCACAGACATTTTTACTGGCACTTTTTCAGTGTCACGGACATTTACGGACAGCAAAAAATTGTTTTATACAGTTCAACTACCTTTTCCCGCAGATCCTTTGATAATTCTTTTGCTTTCCCAATGACTCAGAATCCAGAAACGTCAGTGCAGCATTGGATGAAAGATGCAAGAGTCTGTCAGGAGTCCAGAAACTCATTGATCTTTTGTACACACACACTAATTACAAGCAAACAGATCACAGGTGAGGATGGTTCCCTTTAATAGCCATTCGAACCCCTTTGTGTCAACTTGTGTGCATGTTATCAGGCCAAAATCACCAGGGTATGTAAACTTTTGATCAGGGTCATTTGGGTAGTTTCTGTTGTGATTATGATTTAAAAAGAGTAAACACAGTTGATTGATAATAAATGGCTTCAGCCAAACACTAACCATGAGTGAAAGAAATGTTTTTTGTGTTATCATTCATATTTTCAGAAAAATGGCCAAGAAATCATAAATTCTGCCAGGGTATGTAAATTTATGAGCACAACTGTACATCCTCCCACATCCTCTACCAATTGTGGGTATCAGGGGGAAAACAGGTGCTTGTAACACAGTTCTACAAAGTATGCTTTATTTATCAGCAAACATAACCTGGAAATCACAGAACAAACAAGTATCTTAACACAAGTTTGTAGTATTACAAGTACAAGACTCACCAGCCAGGAGAGAGGCCAAGACATGAACATCTTTTAGGCAGCTCAGTTTAACAGCTTTTTCCTGGAATACAAGCTTGCAGCTCAATCATCTTCACAAAATAGGGCTTCATTGACATGGTTTTAACATGGCCATAACAATGTTACTGATCATTAGTAGGGATGAGCTTCGAGTTCGAGTCAAACTCATGTTCGACTCGAACATCGTCTGTTCACCTGTTCACCGAACAGCGAACAATTTGGGGTGTTCGCGGCAAATTCAAAAAACTGCGAATACCCTGTAAAAGTCTATGGGAGAAATCTAAAGTGCTAATTTTAAGAGCCTATATGCAAGTTATTGTCATAAAAAGTGTTTGGGGACCTGGGTCCTGCCCCAGGGGACATGTATCAATGCAAAATTTTTTTTTTAAAAAGGCTGTTTTTTCGGGAGCAGTGATTTTAATAATGCTTAAAGTGAAACAATAAAAGTGTAATATTCCTTTAAATTTTGTACCTGGGGGGTGTGTATAGTATGCCTGTAAAGGGGCGCATGTTTCCCGTGCTTAGAACTGTCCCTGCACAAATTGTCATTTTTTGAAGGAAAAAAAGCTATTTAAAATCACTTGCGGCTATAATGATAATACAGAGAACAGTCATTGAAAGTCATTGATAAAAAGAAAAATGACGTGGGGTTCCCCCTAAATATCCATACCAGATGGATTTTAAGGGGAACTCCACGCCAAATAAAAAAAAAATGGCGTGGGGTTCCCCCTCAAAATCCATACCAGACCCTTATCCGAGCACGCAACCTGGCAGGCTGCAGGAAAAGAAGGGGGATGAGAGAGTGCCCCCCCTCCTGAACCATACCAGGCCACATGCCCTCAACATTGGGAGGATGCTTGGGGGTCTGTGACCCCTCGAAGCACCATGTCCCCATCTTCATGAGGAGAAGGGTCTCATCCCCACAACCCTTGCCAGTTGGTTGTGGGGGTCTGCAGGCGGGGGGCTTATCAGAATCTGAAAGCCCCCTTTAACAAGGGGACCCTCAGATCTCGCCCCCGCTGTTTGAAATGGTAAGGGGGTACAAAAGTACCCCTACCATTTCACAAAGAAAGTGTAAAAAATAGTTTAAAAACACAGACACCATTGGGAAAAGTCCTTTATTAAAAATAAAAAAAATTAAAAAAAAGATTCCAGCGGTGGTAATCCACTCTTGCTATCCACCGATGGGTGATCTCTTCTCCGGGGTCCAGCGATGGCTGATCTCTTCTCCAACATCCAGCACAGCGCATCCTGTCTCCATGGAGACACTGAGGGAATCCCGTCTTAGCAGAGGAGGACCGGGCACTCGTCACCTGACCCCGCCCCCTCTGACGCAATGCAAGGGGAAAGCTGGGCTTCCCCAGTGATGTACGGTGACCCCGCCCCCCTCTGATGTAACGTAAACCTGCGTTACATCAGAGGGGGGCGGGGTCAGCCATACGTCACTGGGGAAACCCAGGCTTCCCCAGTGATGTAAGGGTGACCCCGCCCCCTCTGACACAAGGGACAATTTGGGCTTCCCAGTGATGTACAATTGACCCCACCCCCCTCTAATGTAACGCAGGTTTCCATTACATCAGAGGGGGGCGGGGTCACCCGTACGTCACTGGGGAAGCCCAGCCTACCCTTGCTTTGCGTCAGAGGGGGGCGGGGTCAGGTGACGAGTGCCTCGGTCCTCCTTTGCTAAGACGGGAAGACGGGATTCCCTCAGTGTCTCCATGGAGACAGGATGCGCTGCTCTGGACGTCAGAGAATAGATCAGCCATCGCTGGACCCCGGACCCCATCGCTGGATAGCAAGAGTGGATTACCACCGCTGAATCTTTTTTTTATTTTTTCTATTTTTAATAAAGGACTTTTCCCAACGGTGTCTGTGTGTTTTTTAACATTTTTTACACTTTCTTTGTGATATGGTAGGGGTACCTTTGTACCCCCTTACCATTTCAAACAGGGATCTGGGGGTCCCCTTGTTAAATGGGGCTTCCAGATTCTGATAAGCCCCCTGCCCGCAGACCCCCACAACCACCGCCAGGGTTGTGGGGATGAGACCCTTCTCCTCATCAACATGGGGACATGGTGCTTTGAGGGGTCACAGACCCCCAAAGCATCCTCCCAATGTTGAGGGCATGTGGCCTGGTACAGTTCAGAGGGGGGGCGCTCTCTCGTTCCCCCTCTTTTCCTGCGGCCTGCCAGGTTGTGTGCTCGGATAAGGGTCTGGTATGGATTTTGAGGGGGACCACCCACACCATTTTTTTTTTAATTTGGCGTGGAGTTCCCCTTAAAATCCATACCAGACCTGAAGGGTCTGGTATGGATATTTAGGGGGAACCCCACATCATTTTTTTTTTATTTGACCCGGGGTTCCCCTTAATATTCATACCAGACCTGAAGGGCCTGGTAATTGAATTTGAGGGGAACCCCCTGCTTTTTTTTTTTTATTAAAGACTTTCAATGACTGTTGACTCTGTATTACGGGAGCCGACAATTCATTATAGCTGCGAGTGATTTTAAATAGCTTTTTTCCTGCAAAAATAACACTTTGTGCAGGGACAGTTCTAAGCACGGGAAACATGCGCCCCTTTACAGACATACTATACACACCCCCTAGGTACGAAATGTAAAGGAATATTACACTTTTATTGTTTCACTTTAAGCATTATTAAAATCACTGCTCCTGAAAAAACGTCCGTTTTTAAAACTTTTTTTTGCATTGATACATGTCCCCTGGGGCAGGACCCAGGTCCCCAAACACTTTTTATGACAATAACTTGCATATTAGCCTTTAAAATTAGCACTTTTGATTTTGAACGTTTGAGTCCCATAGACTTTAATATGGTTCTAAAGTTCACACGAACTTTAGGTCTGTTCGCAGGTTCGGGTGCGAACCGAACAGGGGGGTGTTCGGCTCATCCCTAATCATTAGGCAAGGAACAAAAGTTCCTGTGTAAATGATCAGTAAATAGATCTGTATTTAATGCATAAAAATTGTCATGTTCTTTTTCTCAATGGTATACATGTACAGCCGTGGCCAAAGGTTTTGAGAATGATACAAATATACATTTTCATAGTCTGCTGCTTCAGTTTTTATGATGGCAATTTGCATATACTCCAAAATGTTATGAAGAGTGATCAGATGAATTGCAATTAATTTCAAAGTCCCTCTTGGTAATGAAAATAAACATAGTCACATGCAGGTGTGAGCGCATCTGCAGGCACAGTGAGGCGCAGACTTTTGGAGGAT
Source organism: Lithobates sylvaticus (assembly GCA_028564925.1). Classification (NCBI taxonomy): domain Eukaryota; kingdom Metazoa; phylum Chordata; class Amphibia; order Anura; family Ranidae; genus Lithobates; species Lithobates sylvaticus. Next base: position 510,977,827 of record CM053027.1, read on the forward strand.
GGCCTGGTTTCAGGAAGGGCAGCAAAGAAGCCACTTCTCTCCAAAAAATCAGGGACAGACTTATATTCTGCAAAAGGTACAGGAATTGGACTGCTGAGGACCGGGGTAAAGTAATTTCCTCTGATGAATCCTCTTTCCGATTGTTTGGGGCATCCAGAAAAAAACCTTGAGAAGAAAAGGCGAGTGCTACCATCAGTCCTTTGTCATTCCAACAGTAAAGCATCCTGAGACCATTCATGTGTGGGGTTGCTTCTGAGCCAAGGGCTAGGGCTCAATCACAATTTTGCCTAAGAACACAGCCATGAATAAAGAATAGTCCAAAAACATCCCCCCCTTCTCCTAACCATCCAAGAACAGTTTGGTGAGGAACTATGCCGTTTCCAGCATGATGGAGCACCTAACCATAAGGCAAAAGTGATAAGTGGCTTGGGGAACAAAATATCAAAATTTTGGGTCCATGGCCAGGAAACTCCCCAGACCTTAATCCCATTGAGAACTTGTGGTCAATCCTCAAGAGGCAGATGAATAAATATAACCCGACAAATTCTGACAAACTCTAAGCATTGATTTTGCAAGAATGGGCTGCTATCAGTCAGGAGGTGGCCCGGAAATTGATTTCCAGCATGCCAGGGTGAATTGCAGAGGTCTTGAAAAAGAAGGGTCAACACTGCAAATATTGACTCTTTGCATAAACTTACTGTAATTGTCAATAAAAGCCTCTGACACTTATGAAATGCTGGTAATTCTTCTTCTTCATTATACCATAGTAACATGTGACAAAAAGATCTAAAAACCCTAAAGCAGCAGACTTTGTGAAAATTAAAATTTGTATCGTTTGCAAAAATTTTGGCCACGGCTGTATACACAAGTCCCCTGATGCAAAGTTTTTGGTTATAGATCTGAATGCAGTGCATGTTTATGCAATTTCTCCATTGAAAAAAATGCAGCTACATTCAGATACAAAAATAAAAAATGGTTGTATTTACATTATTTGTACAAAAAATTTACAAATAATGGTTGTATTTGTGTGAATAAGGCCTAACAAAACCTGTCTCTCTGAGTTCAACTGTTTAATAGACAGGGTTGTATGGGAAGTATCTGTCCTGTATAACAGTGTAAATTTGCTGCACCCTCAAAATAACTCAACACGTAACCATTAATGTCCAAATTGCTGGCAACAAAAGTAAGTACATTCCTAAGTAAAAATGTCCAAATTGGGCCCAATTAGTAATTTTTTCTCCCTGGTGTCATGTGAATCGTTAGTGTTATAAGGTCTCAGGTGTTATCGCTCTCACTCTCTCATACGGGAAGTTCAACATGGAACCTCATGGCAAAGAACTCTCTGGATCTGAAAAAAAAAATTGTTGCTCTACATAAAGATTGCTATAAGAAGATTTCCAAGACCCTGAAACTGATCTGCAGCATGGTGGCCAAGACCATACAGTGGTTTAACGGGACAGGTTCCACTCAGAACAGGCCTTGTCATAGTCGACCAAAGAAGTTGAATGCACGCGCTCAGTTTCATATCCAGAGGTTGTCTTTGGGAAATAGACATATGAGTGCTGCCAGCATTGCTGCAGAGGTTGAAGTCTGTCAGTTCTCAGATCATACGCTGCACACTACATCAAATTGGTCTGCATGGCTGTCGTCCCAGAAGGAAGCCTCTTCTAAATATGATGCACAAGAAAGCCCACAGTTTGCTGAAGACAAGCAGACTAAGGACATGGATTGCTGGAACCATGTCATGTAGTCTGATGAGACCAATATAAACGTGTTTGGTTCAGATGGTGTCAAGCATGTGTGGGCCAGTAACCAGGTGAGGAGTACAAAGACAAGTGTGTCTTGCCAACAGTCAAGCATGGTGGTGAGAGTGTCCTCGTCTGGGGCTGCATGAGTGCTGCCGGAACTGGGGAGCTACAGTTCATTAAGGGAACCATGAATGCCAACATACATGTACTGTGACATATTGAAGCAGAGCATGATCCCCCTCCCTTTGGAGACTGGGCCTCAGGGCAGTATTCCAACATAACGACCCCAACCACACCTCCAAGACGACCACCTACCTTGCTAAAGAAGCTGAAGGTAAAGCTGATGGACTGGCCAAGCATGTTTCTAGACTTAAACCCTATTGAGCATCTGTGGGGCATCCTTATATGGAAGGTGAAAGAGCGCAAGGTCTCTAACATCCACCAGCTCTGTGATACTGTCATGGAGGAGTGGAAGAGGACTCCATTGGAAACCTGTGAAGCTCTGGGGAACTCCATGCCCAAGAGGGTTAAGGCAGTGCTGGAAAGTAAAGGTGGCCACACAAAATATTGAGACTTTGGGCCCAATTTGGACATTTTGACTTAGGGGTGTACTCACTTTTGTTGCCAGCCGTTTAGACATTAATGGCTGTGTGTTGAGTTATTTTAAGGGAACAGCAAATTTACACTGTTATACAAGCTGTACATTCACTACTTTACATTGTAGCAAATTGTAATTTCTTCAGTGTTGTCGCATGAAAAGATATAATAACATATTTACAAAACTGTGAGGGGTGTACATACATACACAGTATCTCACAAAAGTGAGTAAACCCCTCACATTTTTGTGAGATACTGTATATTGTAAAGGACTAGTATAAAATGTAAGGCTTTAAGGACACCGCCACTTGATGGTTCTTCTTTTTGAGGTCTTTGTTTGCCCATTTTTATTAAAAGCAAGTACAGCAAACATAGGTTTCCCTCACAGGGGTTTTTAGCATTCCTTTGTCCATCAACAAAATTACATCCAGCCTAGTTGTCTCTCACTTGCAGCACTGCTGCTCTGGCCTTACACTCCAGGCCCTTGTCTCTCTTGTACAGACTGTACCACCGACCACCTTGGTGCATATATCTAGCAGCCTCTTGCTGCACTGGCTCCCCGTGGAGCCCTCCTGACTCCTGGTACTCAGACTTCCTATCTGCCAGGGTGGAGCCCAGAACTATGGTCAGGTTATTACTAAAAGCCCAGCACATACCTGACCAATCAGTATGCTAGCTGTTTTCAAAATCAGGACCCAGAACTGGGGATTTCTGAGGACTTGGGATTTCATCCCACCCGAATCTCTCAGAAATCCTCGGGCTCCAGGTCCCAAAGTGGACTTTTATAAGAAAAGGAGGAAACTGAAAAGCCAGTTTCCTCTTCATGTTACAAGCTCCCTGAAGCCCCTCAAACTGTTCGGTTGAGAATTCTGGGTCACAACCTCCTTCTAGACCCTGGCAGGGCAACGCTCTGCCACAATATCCTCCGATCCGATCCCTCTGATGGTGGCTCTGGTCTCTTCAATGGCGGCGTCCGGTCTCCTCAGTCACAGCCCTGCACTCCGGTCATCAGCTCCGTCCGACCGACAGTAAGGGGAAGTCTCCGCTTCTCCGAATGTAGTGTTTATGGTTGTGGCCAAAAAGCTCAATTTTGGTCTCATCACTCCAAATGACTTTGTGCCAGAAGGTTTGAGGCTTGTCTCTGTGCTGTTTGGCGTATTGTAGGGGGGATACTTTGTGGTATTTGCATAGCAATGGGTTTCTTCTGGTGCCTCGACCATGCAGCCCATCTTTCTTCAAGTGCCTCCTTATTGTGCATCTTGAAACAGCCACACCACTAGTTTTCAGAGAGTCCTGTACTTCACCTGAAGTTATTTCTGAGTTTTTCTTTGCATCCCGAACAATTTTCTTGGCAGTTGTGGCTGAAATTTTAGTTGGTCTACCTGACCGTGGTTTGGTTTCAACAGAACCCCTCATTTTTCACTTCTTGATTAGAGTTTGAACACTGCTGATTGGCATTCTCAATTCCTTGGATATGTTTTTATATCCCTTTCCTGCAGTGTTACCAACCTACCAGATTTAAATTTACTGGCACGACACCCAAAATTTACTGGCAGTGTTACCATACCCTACCAGATTTTTTTCAAATTTACTGGCACGACACCCAAAATTTACTGGCACAGCCCCTCACCACTTCTTGATTAGAGTTTGAACAATGCTGCATTTTCCAAAGTGTTATAAAATTACAGTTTTAAGTGTGAATTCCATTGTTTTAGGTAACAAACAAGTTATATGTGCAATTAGCAATGTGATTTAAGGAAGATATTTAGTCAAAAAACATATTTCTTATTTTCAGTATAGTAAAGGTGGATTATTGTAACCCATCAGTATTTTGTCACCTATGTCAAACTGGAGAGATTTCCCCTTCATTTTTGTCCCCAAAGAGAGCGAGAGAGATAGACGGCTCCCACATTCAGTTACTGTACATTACTGCCCACCATTCAGTTACTGTACATTACTGCCCATCATTCGGTTACTATACATTACTGCTCATCATTTGCCCATCATTCGGTTACTGTACATTGCTGCCCATCTGGTTACTGTACATTGCTGCCCATCTGGTTACTGTACGTTGCTTCCCATTTGGTTACTGTATATTGCTGCCCATCAGGTTACTGTACATTGCTGCCCATTTGGTTACTGAACATTGCTGCCCATTTGGTTACTGTACATTGCTGCCCATCAGGTTTCTGTACATTGCTGCCCATCATTCGGTTTCTAGGGGTCACTGCACAATCATTACCTGCAACTCCGTGTCCCCCTCTGCAAACTGCTCAGTCCTGCCGCTGCATTATTAATCACCATCCTCACTGCTGGCCTGGTAGAAGGGTGAGGAAGAATGCACACAGCCCTGTCTGTGTGTCCTTGATCTCCGTGCTCGTTCTGCTGACCGGAGAAGGGGGAGGGGGGCTGCGGGGGGGACATAACAAAGAGCCTGCTCTGGCTTACTCCTTGTCAGACTCACAGCAGCCACTCCAGTCCTGACAGAGGAGAAGCAGGCTTTCTAGAACATGCAGCCCACAGCCGTGCCTCTCCTCTGTCAGTGTGGCCAGGAGAACAAGCGAGGGTGATGTCTGCTAATGTTAAGTGCAGGGAAGAGAGCAGAGCAGACTCCTGCCTGTCTCAATACAGCACAGCCACACATTCGGCTGGCCGCATCTTCTTGTCAAATGTGGCGGGCTGCAGGAGGAGGGCTGGTTACAATATGGCTGATTGGCTGAGAGGCGGTGGTGGGCGGAGCAATTCTCTGAGGTACAGATCGGATCTTCTCGGCAGCTGGCTCTCGGGCATCTCCGGGAATTGCGCATGCGCAGTTCCAAGCTGAGCTGGTCACAGACATTTTTACTGGCACTTTTTCAGTGTCACGGACATTTACGGACAGCAAAAAATTGCCCTGTTTTTACGGGCTGTCCGTAATTTTACGGACGGTTGGCAACACTGCTTTCTTGTTTTATACAGTTCAACTACCTTTTCCCGCAGATCCTTTGATAATTCTTTTGCTTTCCCAATGACTCAGAATCCAGAAACGTCAGTGCAGCATTGGATGAAAGATGCAAGAGTCTGTCAGGAGTCCAGAAACTCATTGATCTTTTGTACACACACACTAATTACAAGCAAACAGATCACAGGTGAGGATGGTTCCCTTTAATAGCCATTCGAACCCCTTTGTGTCAACTTGTGTGCATGTTATCAGGCCAAAATCACCAGGGTATGTAAACTTTTGATCAGGGTCATTTGGGTAGTTTCTGTTGTGATTATGATTTAAAAAGAGTAAACACAGTTGATTGATAAAAAATGGCTTCAGCCAAACACTAACCATGAGTGAAAGAAATGTTTTTTGTGTTATCATTCATATTTTCAGAAAAATGGCCAAGAAATCATAAATTCTGCCAGGGTATGTAAATTTATGAGCACAACTGTACATCCTCCCACATCCTCTACCAATTGTGGGTATCAGGGGGAAAACAGGTGCTTGTAACACAGTTCTACAAAGTATGCTTTATTTATCAGCAAACATAACCTGGAAATCACAGAACAAACAAGTATCTTAACACAAGTTTATAGTATTACAAGTACAAGACTCACCAGCCAGGAGAGAGGCCAAGACATGAACATCTTTTAGGCAGCTCAGTTTAACAGCTTTTTCCTGGAATACAAGCTTGCAGCTCAATCATCTTCACAAAATAGGGCTTCATTGACATGGTTTTAACATGGCCATAACAATGTTACTGATCATTAGTAGGGATGAGCTTCGAGTTCGAGTCAAACTCATGTTCGACTCGAACATCGTCTGTTCACCTGTTCACCGAACAGCGAACAATTTGGGGTGTTCGCGGCAAATTAAAAAAACTGCGAATACCCTGTAAAAGTCTATGGGAGAAATCTAAAGTGCTAATTTTAAGAGCCTATATGCAAGTTATTGTCATAAAAAGTGTTTGGGGACCTGGGTCTTGCCCCAGGGGACATGTATCAATGCAAAATGTTTTTTTTTAAAAAGGCTGTTTTTTCGGGAGCAGTGATTTTAATAATGCTTAAAGTGAAACAATAAAAGTGTAATATTCCTTTAAATTTTGTACCTGGGGGGTGTGTATAGTATGCCTGTAAAGGGGCGCATGTTTCCCGTGCTTAGAACTGTCCCTGCACAAATTGTCATTTTTTGAAGGAAAAAAAGCTATTTAAAATCACTTGCGGCTATAATGATAATACAGAGAACAGTCATTGAAAGTCATTGATAAAAAGAAAAATGACGTGGGGTTCCCCCTAAATATCCATACCAGATGGATTTTAAGGGGAACTCCACGCCAAATAAAAAAAAAATGGCGTGGGGTTCCCCCTCAAAATCCATACCAGACCCTTATCCGAGCACGCAACCTGGCAGGCCGCAGGAAAAGAAGGGGGATGAGAGAGTGCCCCCCCTCCTGAACCATACCAGGCCACATGCCCTCAACATTGGGAGGATGCTTTGGGGGTCTGTGACCCCTCGAAGCACCATGTCCCCATCTTCATGAGGAGAAGGGTCTCATCCCCACAACCCTTGCCAGTTGGTTGTGGGGGTCTGCAGGCGGGGGGCTTATCAGAATCTGAAAGCCCCCTTTAACAAGGGGACCCTCAGATCTCGCCCCCGCTGTTTGAAATGGTAAGGGGGTACTTATCAGAATCTGAAAGCCCCCTTTAACAAGGGGACCCTCAGATCTCGCCCCCGCTGTTTGAAATGGTAACCCCGCCCCCTCTGAGGCAATGCAAGGGGAAAGCTGGGCTTCCCCAGTGACCCCACCCCCCTCTAATGTAACGCAGGTTTCCATTACATCAGAGGGGGGCGGGGGTCACCCGTACGTCACTGGGGAAGCCCAGCCTACCGTAAGTCCCTCTTGGTAATGGGGGTACAAAAGTACCCCTACTATGCCAGGTCTCAGGTGTGAACGGGGAGCAGGTGTGTTAAAATCTGGTGTTATCGCTCTCACTCTCTCTATACTTGTCACTGGAAGTTCAACATGGAACCTCATGGCAAAGAACTCTCTGTGGGATCTGAAAAAAAAAATTGTTGCTCTACATAAAGATTGCTATAAGAAGATTTCCAAGACCCTGAAACTGATCTGCAGCATGGTGGCCAAGACCATACAGTGGTTTAACGGGACAGGTTCCAATCAGAACAGGCCTTGTCTTAGTCGACCAAAGAAGTTGAATGCACGCGCTCAGTTTCATATCCAGAGGTTGTCTTTGGAAATAGGACATATGAGTGCTGCCAGCATTGCTGCAGAGGTTGAAGCCTGTCAGTTCTCAGATCATACGCTGCACACTACATCAAATTGGTCTGCATGGCTGTCGTCCCAGAAGGAAGCCTCTTCTAAATATGATGCACAAGAAAGCCCACAGTTTGCTGAAGACAAGCAGACTAAGGACATGGATTGCTGGAACCATGTCCTGTAGTCTGATGAGACCAATATAAACGTGTTTGGTTCAGATGGTGTCAAGCATGTGTGGGCCAGTAACCAGGTGAGGAGTACAAAGACAAGTGTGTCTTGCCAACAGTCAAGCATGGTGGTGAGAGTGTCCTCGTCTGGGGCTGCATGAGTGCTGCCGGAACTGGGGAGCTACAGTTCATTAAGGGAACCATGAATGCCAACATACATGTACTGTGACATACTGAAGCAGAGCATGATCCCCCTCCCTTTGGAGACTGGGCCTCAGGGCAGTATTCCAACATAACGACCCCAACCACACCTCCAAGACGACCACCTACCTTGCTAAAGAAGCTGAAGGTAAAGCTGATGGACTGGCCAAGCATGTTTCTAGACTTAAACCCTATTGAGCATCTGTGGGGCATCCTTATATGGAAGGTGGAAGAGCGCAAGGTCTCTAACATCCACCAGCTCTGTGATACTGTCATGGAGGAGTGGAAGAGGACTCCATTGGAAACCTGTGAAGCTCTGGGGAACTCCATGCCCAAGAGGGTTAAGGCAGTGCTGGAAAGTAAAGGTGGCCACACAAAATATTGAGACTTTGGGCCCAATTTGGACATTTTGACTTAGGGGTGTACTCACTTTTGTTGCCAGCCGTTTAGACATTAATGGCTGTGTGTTGAGTTATTTTAAGGGAACAGCAAATTTACACTGTTATACAAGCTGTACATTCACTACTTTACATTGTAGCAAATTGTAATTTCTTCAGTGTTGTCGCATGAAAAGATATAATAACATATTTACAAAACTGTGAGGGGTGTACATACATACACAGTATCTCACAAAAGTGAGTAAACCCCTCACATTTTTGTGAGATACTGTATATTGTAAAGGACTAGTATAAAATGTAAGGCTTTAAGGACACCGCCACTTGATGGTTCTTCTTTTTGAGGTCTTTGTTTGCCCATTTTTATTAAAAGCAAGTACAGCAAACATAGGTTTCCCTCACAGGGGTTTTTAGCATTCCTTTGTCCATCAACAAAATTACATCCAGCCTAGTTGTCTCTCACTTGCAGCACTGCTGCTCTGGCCTTACACTCCAGGCCCTTGTCTCTCTTGTACAGACTGTACCACCGACCACCTTGGTGCATATATCTAGCAGCCTCTTGCTGCACTGGCTCCCCGTGGAGCCCTCCTGACTCCTGGTACTCAGACTTCCTATCTGCCAGGGTGGAGCCCAGAACTATGGTCAGGTTATTACTAAAAGCCCAGCACATACCTGACCAATCAGTATGCTAGCTGTTTTCAAAATCAGGACCCAGAACTGGGGATTTCTGAGGACTTGGGATTTCATCCCACCCGAATCTCTCAGAAATCCTCGGGCTCCAGGTCCCAAAGTGGACTTTTATAAGAAAAGGAGGAAACTGAAAAGCCAGTTTCCTCTTCATGTTACATGCTCCCTGAAGCCCCTCAAACTGTTCGGTTGAGAATTCTGGGTCTCCTTCTAGACCCTGGCAGGGCAACGCTCTGCCACAATATCCTCCGATCCGATCCCTCTGATGGTGGCTCTGGTCTCTTCAATGGCGGCGTCCGGTCTCCTCAGTCAAAGCCCTGCACTCCGGTCATCAGCTCCGTCCGACCGACAGTAAGGGGAAGTCTCCGCTTCTCCGAATGTAGTGTTTATGGTTGTGGCCAAAAAGCTCAATTTTGGTCTCATCACTCCAAATGACCCAGAAGGTTTGAGGCTTGTCTCTGTGCTGTTTGGCGTATTGTAGGGGGGATACTTTGTGGTATTTGCATAGCAATGGGTTTCTTCTGGTGCCTCGACCATGCAGCCCATCTTTCTTCAAGTGCCTCCTTATTGTGCATCTTGAAACAGCCACACCACTAGTTTTCAGAGAGTCCTGTACTTCACCTGAAGTTATTTCTGAGTTTTTCTTTGCATCCCGAAAAATTTTCTTGGCAGTTGTGGCTGAAATTTTAGTTGGTCTACCTGACCGTGGTTTGGTTTCAACAGAACCCCTCATTTTTCACTTCTTGATTAGAGTTTGAACACTGCTGATTGGCATTCTCAATTCCTTGGATATGTTTTTATATCCCTTTCCTGCAGTGTTACCAACCTACCAGATTTAAATTTACTGGCACGACACCCAAAATTTACTGGCACAGCCACGTTTTTACTGGCATTTTCCAAAGTTTATAAAATTACAGTTTTAAGTGTGAATTCCATTGTTTTAGGTAACAAACAAGTTATATGTGCAATTAGCAATGTGATTTAAGGAAGATATTTAGTCAAAAAACATATTTCTTATTTTCAGTATAGTAAAGGTGGATTATTGTAACCCATCAGTATTTTGTCACCTATGTCAAACTGGAGAGATTTCCCCTTCATTTTTGTCCCCAAAGAGAGCGAGAGAGATAGACGGCTCCCACATTCAGTTACTGTACATTACTGCCCACCATTCAGTTACTGTACATTACTGCCCATCATTCGGTTACTATACATTACTGCTCATCATTTGCCCATCATTCGGTTACTGTACATTGCTGCCCATCTGGTTACTGTACATTGCTGCCCATCTGGTTACTGTACGTTGCTTCCCATTTGGTTACTGTATATTGCTGCCCATCAGGTTACTGTACATTGCTGCCCATTTGGTTACTGAACATTGCTGCCCATTTGGTTACTGTACATTGCTGCCCATCAGGTTTCTGTACATTGCTGCCCATCATTCGGTTTCTAGGGGTCACTGCACAATCATTACCTGCAACTCCGTGTCCCCCTCTGCAAACTGCTCAGTCCTGCCGCTGCATTATTAATCACCATCCTCACTGCTGGCCTGGTAGAAGGGTGAGGAAGAATGCACACAGCCCTGTCTGTGTGTCCTTGATCTCCGTGCTCGTTCTGCTGACCGGAGAAGGGGGAGGGGGGCTGCGGGGGGGACATAACAAAGAGCCTGCTCTGGCTTACTCCTTGTCAGACTCACAGCAGCCACTCCAGTCCTGACAGAGGAGAAGCAGGCTTTCTAGAACATGCAGCCCACAGCCGTGCCTCTCCTCTGTCAGTGTGGCCAGGAGAACAAGCGAGGGTGATGTCTGCTAATGTTAAGTGCAGGGAAGAGAGCAGAGCAGACTCCTGCCTGTCTCAATACAGCACAGCCACACATTCGGCTGGCCGCATCTTCTTGTCAAATGTGGCGGGCTGCAGGAGGAGGGCTGGTTACAATATGGCTGATTGGCTGAGAGGCGGTGGTGGGCGGAGCAATTCTCTGAGGTACAGATCGGATCTTCTCGGCAGCTGGCTCTCGGGCATCTCCGGGAATTGCGCATGCGCAGTTCCAAGCTGAGCTGGTCACAGACATTTTTACTGGCACTTTTTCAGTGTCACGGACATTTACGGACAGCAAAAAATTGCCCTGTTTTTACGGGCTGTCCGTAATTTTACGGACGGTTGGCAACACTGCTTTCTTGTTTTATACAGTTCAACTACCTTTTCCCGCAGATCCTTTGATAATTCTTTTGCTTTCCCAATGACTCAGAATCCAGAAACGTCAGTGCAGCATTGTCAGTGCAGCATTGGATGAAAGATGCAAGAGTCTGTCAGGATGTCCAGAAACTCATTGATCTTTTGTACACACACACTAATTACAAGCAAACAGATCACAGGTGAGGATGGTTCCCTTTAATAGCCATTCGAACCCCTTTGTGTCAACTTGTGTGCATGTTATCATGGCCAAAATCACCAGGGTATGTAAACTTTTGATCAGGGTCATTTGGGTAGTTTCTGTTGTGAATTATGATTTAAAAAAGTGTTTGGGGACCTGGGTCTTGCCCCAGGGGACATGTATCAATGCAAAATGTTTTTTTTATTAGTATGCTTAAAGTGAAACAATAAAAGTGTAATATTCCTTTAGTACCTGGGGGGTGTGTATAGTATGCGTAAAGGGGCGCATGTTTCCCGTGCTTAGAACTGTCCCTGCACAAATTGTCATTTTTTGAAGGAAAAAAAGCTATTTAAAATCACTTGCGGCTATAATGATAATACAGAGAACAGTCATTGAAAGTCATTGATAAAAAGAAAAATGACGTGGGGTTCCCCCTAAATATCCATACCAGTTGGATTTTAAGGGGAACTCCACGCCAAAATAAAAAAAAAATGGCGTGGGGTTCCCCCTCAAAATCCATACCAGACCCTTATCGAGCACGCAACCTGGCAGGCCGCAGGAAAAGAAGGGGGATGAGAGAGTGCCCCCCCCCCTCCTGAACCATACCAGGCCACATGCCCTCAACATTGGGAGGATGCTTTGGGGGTCTGTGACCCCTCGAAGCACCATGTCCCCATCTTCATGAGGAGAAGGGTCTCATCCCCACAACCCTTGCCAGTTGGTTGTGGGGGTCTGCAGGCGGGGGGCTTATCAGAATCTGAAAGCCCCCTTTAACAAGGGGACCCTCAGATCTCGCCCCCGCTGTTTGAAATGGTAAGGGGGTACAAAAGAACCACAAAGAAAGTGTAAAAAATAGTTTAAAAACACAGACACCATTGGGAAAAGTCCTTTATTAAAATAAAAAAAATTAAAAAAAGATTCCAGCGGTGGTAATCCACTCTTGCTATCCAGCGATGGGTGATCTCTTCTCTGGGTCCAGCGATGGCTGATCTCTTCTCCAACATCCAGCGCAGCGCATCCTGTCTCCATGGAGACACTGAGGGAATCCCGTCTTAGCAGAGGAGGACTGGGCACTCGTCACCTGACCCCGCCCCCTCTGAGGCAATGCAAGGGGAAAGCTGGGCTTCCCCAGTGATGTACGGTGACCCCGCCCCCTCTGATGTAACGTAAACCTGCGTTACATCAGAGGGGGGCGGGGTCACCCATACGTCACTGGGGAAACCCAGGCTTCCCCAGTGATGTAAGGGTGACCCCGCCCCCTCTGACACAAGGGACAATTTGGGCTTCCCAGTGATGTACGGTTGACCCCACCCCCCTCTAATGTAACGCAGGTTTCCATTACATCAGAGGGGGGCGGGGTCACCCGTACGTCACTGGGGAAGCCCAGCCTACCGTAAGTCCCTCTTGGTAATGAAAATAAACATAGTCACATGCAGGTGTGAGCGCATCTGCAGGCACAGTGAGGCGCAGACTTTTGGAGGATGGCCTGGTTTCAGGAAGGGCAGCAAAGAAGCCACTTCTCTCCAAAAAATCAGGGACAGACTTATATTCTGCAAAAGGTACAGGAATTGGACTGCTGAGGACCGGGGTAAAGTAATTTCCTCTGATGAATCCTCTTTCCGATTGTTTGGGGCATCCAGAAAAAAACCTTGAGAAGAAAAGGCGAGTGCTACCATCAGTCCTGTGTCATTCCAACAGTAAAGCATCCTGAGACCATTCATGTGTGGGGTTGCTTCTGAGACAAGGGCTAGGGCTCAATCACAATTTTGCCTAAGAACACAGCCATAAATAAAGAATAGTCCAAAAACATCCCCCCCTTCTCCTAACCATCCAAGAACAGTTTGGTGAGGAACTATGCCGTTTCCAGCATGATGGAGCACCTAACCATAAGGCAAAAGTGATAAGTGGCTTGGGGAACAAAATATCAAAATTTTGGGTCCATGGCCAGGAAACTCCCCAGACCTTAATCCCATTGAGAACTTGTGGTCAATCCTCAAGAGGCAGATGAATAAATATAACCCGACAAATTCTGACAAACTCTAAGCATTGATTTTGCAAGAATGGGCTGCTATCAGTCAGGAGGTGGCCCGGAAATTGATTGCCAGCATGCCAGGGTGAATTGCAGAGGTCTTGAAAAAGAAGGGTCAACACTGCAAATATTGACTCTTTGCATAAACTTACTGTAATTGTCAATAAAAGCCTCTGACACTTATGAAATGCTGGTAATTCTTCTTCTTCATTATACCATAGTAACATGTGACAAAAAGATCTAAAAACCCTAAAGCAGCAGACTTTGTGAAAATTAAAATTTGTATCGTTCGCAAAAATTTTGGCCACGGCTGTATACACAAGTCCCCTGATGCAAAGTTTTTGGTTATAGATCTGAATGCAGTGCATGTTTATGCAATTTCTCCATTGAAAACAATGCAGCTACATTCAGATACAAAAATAAAAAATGGTTGTATTTACATTATTTGTACAAAAAATTTACAAATAATGGTTGTATTTGTGTGAATAAGGCCTAACAAAACCTGTCTCTCTGAGTTCAACTGTTTAATAGACAGGGTTGTATGGGAAGTATCTGTTAATAACAGAAATAATGTATCTGAAATAACAGTGTAAATTTGCTGCACCCTCAAAATAACTCAACACGTAACCATTAATGTCCAAATTGCTGGCAACAAAAGTAAGTACATCCCTAAGTAAAAATGTCCAAATTGGGCCCAATTAGTAATTTTTTCTCCCTGGTGTGATGTGAATCGTTAGTGTTATAAGGTCTCAGGTGTGAACGGGGAGCAGGTGTGTTAAATCTGGTGTTATCGCTCTCACTCTCTCATACTTGTCACTGGAAGTTCAACATGGAACCTCATGGCAAAGAACTCTCTGTGGATCTGAAAAAAAAAATTGTTGCTCTACATAAAGATTGCTATAAGAAGATTTCCAAGACCCTGAAACTGATCTGCAGCATGGTGGCCAAGACCATACAGTGGTTTAACGGGACAGGTTCCAATCAGAACAGGCCTTGTCATAGTCGACCAAAGAAGTTGAATGCACGCGCTCAGTTTCATATCCAGAGGTTGTCTTTGGGAAATAGACATATGAGTGCTGCCAGCATTGCTGCAGAGGTTGAAGCCTGTCAGTTCTCAGATCATACGCTGCACACTACATCAAATTGGTCTGCATGGCTGTCGTCCCAGAAGGAAGCCTCTTCTAAATATGATGCACAAGAAAGCCCACAGTTTGCTGAAGACAAGCAGACTAAGGACATGGATTGCTGGAACCATGTCCTGTAGTCTGATGAGACCAATATAAACGTGTTTGGTTCAGATGGTGTCAAGCATGTGTGGGCCAGTAACCAGGTGAGGAGTACAAAGACAAGTGTGTCTTGCCAACAGTCAAGCATGGTGGTGAGAGTGTCCTCGTCTGGGGCTGCATGAGTGCTGCCGGAACTGGGGAGCTACAGTTCATTAAGGGAACCATGAATGCCAACATACATGTACTGTGACATACTGAAGCAGAGCATGATCCCCCTCCCTTTGGAGACTGGGCCTCAGGGCAGTATTCCAACATAACGACCCCAACCACACCTCCAAGACGACCACCTACCTTGCTAAAGAAGCTGAAGGTAAAGCTGATGGACTGGCCAAGCATGTTTCTAGACTTAAACCCTATTGAGCATCTGTGGGGCATCCTTATATGGAAGGTGGAAGAGCGCAAGGTCTCTAACATCCACCAGCTCTGTGATACTGTCATGGAGGAGTGGAAGAGGACTCCATTGGAAACCTGTGAAGCTCTGGGGAACTCCATGCCCAAGAGGGTTAAGGCAGTGCTGGAAAGTAAAGGTGGCCACACAAAATATTGAGACTTTGGGCCCAATTTGGACATTTTGACTTAGGGGTGTACTCACTTTTGTTGCCAGCCGTTTAGACATTAATGGCTGTGTGTTGAGTTATTTTAAGGGAACAGCAAATTTACACTGTTATACAAGCTGTACATTCACTACTTTACATTGTAGCAAATTGTAATTTCTTCAGTGTTGTCGCATGAAAAGATATAATAACATATTTACAAAACTGTGAGGGGTGTACATACATACACAGTATCTCACAAAAGTGAGTAAACCCCTCACATTTTTGTGAGATACTGTATATTGTAAAGGACTAGTATAAAATGTAAGGCTTTAAGGACACCGCCACTTGATGGTTCTTCTTTTTGAGGTCTTTGTTTGCCCATTTTTATTAAAAGCAAGTACAGCAAACATAGGTTTCCCTCACAGGGGTTTTTAGCATTCCTTTGTCCATCAACAAAATTACATCCAGCCTAGTTGTCTCTCACTTGCAGCACTGCTGCTCTGGCCTTACACTCCAGGCCCTTGTCTCTCTTGTACAGACTGTACCACCGACCAAAATTACATCCAGCCCTATGTGTCTGTCTCTCCTCTCACTGGAACCATGCAGTCTGATGAGACCAATATAAACGTGTTTGGTTCAGATGGTGTCATGCTGGCCTTACACTCCAGGCCCCTTCTGTCTCTCTGGGGAGCTACAGTTAATTAAGGGAACCATGAATGCCAACATGTACCCTGGGCCTCAAGGGCAGTTTTCCAAACATAACGAACCCAACCACACCTCCAAGACGGACCACCTACTAAAGAAGCTGAATGGTAAAGTGATGGACTGGCCAAGAATGGTTTAGACCTATTAAACCCTTTTGAGCATCTGTGGGGCATCCTTAATGGAAGGTGGGAGAGCGCAAAGGTCTCTAACATCCACAGATCTGTGATACGGTCATGGAGGAGTGGAGGAAGAGGACCATTGGAAACCTCGTGAAGCTCTGGGGAATAAACTCCATGCCCAAGAGGGTTAAGGCGGTGCCTTAGGGGTGTAATCACTTTTTGTTGGCAGCCGTTTAGACATTAATGGCTGTGTGTGAGTTTTTTTTAAGGGAACAGCAAATTGTACACTGTTATACAAGCGTCATTCACTACTTTACATTGTATGCAAATTGTAATTTCTTCAGTGTTGTCGCATGACATGATATTTTAACATATTTACAAAACTGTCGAGGGGTCTTTGTACATAATACACAGTATCTCACCCCTCACTTTTTTGTGAGATACTGCATATATCTAGCAGCCTCTTGCTGCACTGGCTCCCCGTGGAGCCCTCCTGACTCCTGGTACTCAGACTTCCTATCTGCCAGGGTGGAGCCCAGAACTATGGTCAGGTTATTACTAAAAGCCCAGCACATACCTGACCAATCAGTATGCTAGCTGTTTTCAAAATCAGGACCCAGAACTGGGGATTTCTGAGGACTTGGGATTTCATCCCACCCGAATCTCTCAGAAATCCTCGGGCTCCAGGTCCCAAAGTGGACTTTTATAAGAAAAGGAGGAAACTGAAAAGCCAGTTTCCTCTTCATGTTACAAGCTCCCTGAAGCCCCTCAAACTGTTCGGTTGAGAATTCTGGGTCTCCTTCTAGACCCTGGCAGGGCAACGCTCTGCCACAATATATATATATATATATATATATACTATTGTAGCGCTACCCCCAGTTAAGAGAGCCGCTGGTTTGTTTTGGGTCCCTGAGTACAGCTCCACCAACCCCCGGCAATTTGGCTCTACCCGCTCTGGCACAGTTAGTAAAGGGGTATGTCCCTATGCACATAAAACTTAGCTTATACTCTAAGTGTAATTGGTATGAACTCACAAGCAGACTGCTGAGATAAGAATAACTGGCTTTACTTTTGTCAGTAAGGAAAAAGAATAGCAACATGCATTTAAACATATATCTTACAATACTTTAGCAGGTCCCTGCAATATGCACTTTAACATGTACACAGGTATATCAATCTAACAATGGGGAAACGGAGCGCCAAGTGTGGCGACCGTCTGCTATACACCCCTGAGGTGCAATAACTCTATCTGCGCCTACCTAACGGACCAGGCCTGATCCCTAGTAATAGAGCTCAGTCCTTGTACAAGTACAGTGTTCTTCACCGGCAATAAATCTGTAGAGGTGGTGCACATGTAGCTTTAAATGGTGTATTTGTAATCCACAGAAAGTGACATTTCTGCTCTGAGGTAAATTGCGCCTAGGCAGTTCAGTAGGCATAAAACGTGTGTGTCAATGCAAGATGAGCCTTCCGGCTCTCTCACCAATCCTTGGGGTATCGTCCTCCGATCCGATCCCTCTGATGGTGGCTCTGGTCTCTTCAATGGCGGCGTCCGGTCTCCTCAGTCACAGCCCTGCACTCCGGTCATCAGCTCCGTCCGACCGACAGTAAGGGGAAGTCTCCGCTCCGCTGCTGTAGACTCTGAGGGGTGAGAGTCTCACTCCATCGGCTGCAAGGCCCAGGCTTCAGGCCTTCAGCTCCGGTCCGCACAGGTGTCTCTGCTGGCTGTAGTCTCCGCGTCACACGCGCTGTCAGCAGAGGCAGGCCAGTCCTGTCAGGCCTCAGAAGAGGAAGTGTCCCAACAGGAAGAGGCGGTCTCCGCTCTTCCCTTTTATAATCTCCCCCAGCAGCCTCCCGGGCGGAAGTCAGCAGCCCTGGGGCCTGGGGAATTATGGGAGATGTAGTCTCTAAGCCTAAAAGGGGTAGAACCCCGCTACACACTCCCCCCACTTTGAATCTTTGGTCCCCAAAGACAGTGTTCAAACTACAAACTTTCTCGGGAACAACATTTTCGCATAATTTGGACAGAGGAGCTTCCCACCAATTGGCATGAGATGGGGAGCTGTCCTGTCTACAGGTCACTTCAGTGTGTGCAACCTGCTTAACTGTGCCAGAGAGTGAGCTAGGGTTGCCCTCCACTAAACGCACAGCGGAAGGGTCAGGGCTCTCAGCACTTCTCCTTGCTGTGGTAACAGAGTCCTCTGAACTTTCTCCCATCTTGGGGTAAGTTAACTTCTTGGGAGGCTTCACAACTCTGCGAGCTCTCTGTTCTCTCGGAACTTCTTCAGGAACACATTCTGGCAACATCTCTGGTTCTGGAACATCTTCTTCTTGTTCTGGGTAGAGACCAGGGATATCTTCCCAGCACTCAGGCACATCACTGAATGGCACAAACTCTGTGGCTTCTGGGTTCAATGTGTTATCTTCCACATCTTCAGTAAGTGGAAGATCTATGGCGGAATTTCCTGGGGTTGAGGAAGGCCATAGCCATTCAAGTTCTCCTCTTTCTTCTAGGGCCTGCGTGGCACCATCTAACCACTCTTCAAATCCCTCTTCTCCCGAGGGTACAGGTGTCCTCCCTGAAAACATCCGGAGTTTCCTGTATCCCGACATTGGGTAATCCCCGGGGTCTCTTCTGCACTGAGTCACAATCTCCCCTAGGACAGCACACAGTTCTGCACTAAGAGTAGTGTGTGTGGGTGCGGGACTTTCCGCGCCCTTCTGCTCCTCCTTCTTTGGGGATAGAATGGCTTTCATAGGAGAGTAGTCTCCCTTCCGCGGCAGCGCATGCAGCACTTGGTAGGCCTGACCATTCGGTGCCTGTATGCTGTGGCTCCTGAACTGCTCTGGAGTCTCTTCCTTCCACTCTATTAGGGCGTATGTGTACCCAGCATCATTTCTCATGTCCATTATCCATGACTTCTGGCATGGGGATAATGACATTATGAGCTGCTTCACTGCCTCTCTCTGCCATATCCCTGGCAGTTCAATGACTGCTGCTGCGGCTGGGTCAGCGGCCCATGTTGCGGACCACCGTCCCACTTCTATTGGGTCCATGCCGGTACCTTCTGGCGGCTTTTCCCGCTGACTCAGGATCCCGGATTACGAGCCCCCACGTGTAGCGCTACCCCCAGTTAAGAGAGCCGCTGGTTTGTTTTGGGTCCCTGAGTACAGCTCCACCAACCCCCGGCAATTTGGCTCTACCCGCTCTGGCACAGTTAGTAAAGGGGTATGTCCCTATGCACATAAAACTTAGCTTATACTCTAAGTGTAATTGGTATGAACTCACAAGCAGACTGCTGAGATAAGAATAACTGGCTTTACTTTTGTCAGTAAGGAAAAAGAATAGCAACATGCATTTAAACATATATCTTACAATACTTTAGCAGGTCCCTGCAATATGCACTTTAACATGTACACAGGTATATCAATCTAACAATGGGGAAACGGAGCGCCAAGTGTGGCGACCGTCTGCTATACACCCCTGAGGTGCAATAACTCTATCTGCGCCTACCTAACGGACCAGGCCTGATCCCTAGTAATAGAGCTCAGTCCTTGTACAAGTACAGTGTTCTTCACCGGCAATAAATCTGTAGAGGTGGTGCACATGTAGCTTTAAATGGTGTATTTGTAATCCACAGAAAGTGACATTTCTGCTCTGAGGTAAATTGCGCCTAGGCAGTTCAGTAGGCATAAAACGTGTGTGTCAATGCAAGATGAGCCTTCCGGCTCTCTCACCAATCCTTGGGGTATCGTCCTCCGATCCGATCCCTCTGATGGTGGCTCTGGTCTCTTCAATGGCGGCGTCCGGTCTCCTCAGTCACAGCCCTGCACTCCGGTCATCAGCTCCGTCCGACCGACAGTAAGGGGAAGTCTCCGCTCCGCTGCTGTAGACTCTGAGGGGTGAGAGTCTCACTCCATCGGCTGCAAGGCCCAGGCTTCAGGCCTTCAGCTCCGGTCCGCACAGGTGTCTCTGCTGGCTGTAGTCTCCGCGTCACACGCGCTGTCAGCAGAGGCAGGCCAGTCCTGTCAGGCCTCAGAAGAGGAAGTGTCCCAACAGGAAGAGGCGGTCTCCGCTCTTCCCTTTTATAATCTCCCCCAGCAGCCTCCCGGGCGGAAGTCAGCAGCCCTGGGGCCTGGGGAATTATGGGAGATGTAGTCTCTAAGCCTAAAAGGGGTAGAACCCCGCTACACTATATATACACAAAGCTTTGCAACTAAGCTTAGGAGTGTTAATATATAGATTGCAGGCTGAAAGGGCTTGTAGTTTAGTTATCAGTTTATCAGGTGGTATTGCTTCACATTACAAAGTGTGATTGTATAGTAGCATTTTGACCCTTTTCTGCTTGTATACCTTCCTGAGAATTAGGAAAAGAGAAAAAGAACCTTGGAAAGGTGAACAGTCATTTTCAAAGATTGAATTTCAGTGTTCATGCTGCTTGGACATATGAAGGCATATGACCTTATATTTTGCATGTTGGTGGTGCTTTAAAGGAGGCAGTAAACACAGATTTCCCATTAAGTGTTTTTATGCACAGTCATAAGCAGTTACAACAATGCTGTATTCTTCCTCCAAAGTTCAGTTCTATAATACAACGAACATATGAGTGTTACGGTTGCTTGTGTGCCTTCTTAAACGTGAACCTATAAGGCTACCTTCTCAAAGAGATGATGTCCTAGCCACTGTGGTCAGCAGAGTTACACAAGTCAGAAATCCTTAAGGTGTCCTGTTCCAGTTGCAAAACTGATGCCATAGATGTCTGACCAACTCCATCGATGTCCAGGAGCATCCCTAAAATATTCCTACTCATGTTAGGCTTACTTCTCCCTCACAAGCATGTCTCTGTCTCTACCTAAGACTTATCATACTGTGAACCACCTAATATGACACAACAGGAGCTATATCTATATAATCTTTTTGTGTCCAGGCTTTTTCACAAGATGGCAACCGTAGTCCATAGCAGAGTAAACATTTGTGCCATGCCTGCCCCCACACCCCCTCTCATACCCCTATATGAATCAAAAGGAAAGAACTTCCACCCTGGTGGTTATGGATGCAGGGACAGGTGCGATTCCTGCAACCAGCCTGCAGACTGTGGGCATTTGTGAACTGAGCCTAATGGAGGATATAAATCCAAAACAGGTATAGAAACACGCGCAGGTCTTGTAGCAGAGATAAATCACAGCAACATTATTTTATTGTTGTGAGCTTCCTTGAATGTCAGACTACATAAAGGTCAAAGTACAAAGGGTAGCAAAGACTGAATCACCAGGGTTACTCCAATTATACTAATTTATTGATGGAAGAATATTTTTTTAGAATAAGTACACTTAAATATAACCTAGACACCTGCTAAACATAAATGAAACCTAAAGGATAATTTAACATATTAGAAGCCCTAAGTTCTTTATAGTTATCTCTTCCTATGTCTAGCATAAGCTATCTGTAATATAAGACATATTTTATAGCTCGAGGGGATGACTTCAAAAACACTCTTCAATAAAAGCACCAGGGACAGAACAAAGCCTCTTATAGCAGTAGAAGTAGAACTCTCTGGGGTCTTATTAGCACCTTCGAAGAAGAACAGTCCATTGAAATTACCAGTAACCACAACTGGCAAGCCTATTTTAATCTACGATGTGCTCTCTAAATACTTGAATTATTGTTTTTGATAGGTGTTTCCATAATATTTATTTAATCAATAAAACACATTCATCTCTCTGCACTGGTAAACCTGAATTAAAAGTTGGTATATACTATCATTTTTTAATAACACTCATAGATGAATAAGTAAAAAGATTCAGGAGCAGAAACATAAAGGCTGTCTTGTAGGGAAATATAATTAGGCAAATACTACTGTAGGGTTATTATAACAGCCAGGGATGTATTACCTATCTAAGTCTCCATAGATAATGATTTGTAAGGAGGGAAGCAGCATAGGCTGCTAAGGCTATACATCCACTCTGACCCTGAAGTCATTGATCTAGCTAGGATTAGTAGAGCAGCTGGTGCAGTGTGATGGGAAAAAATTCACTCATTGCACCTATTAGTTTGTTAAAAACCTCCAGTCCACACAATCTCAGGAACACAAATGTTGTGCATTGATCTTCACAACTGTCAATTATCACTCACTACCTTGTAAAAATAGAGGGTAAGCTCACTTGGCAGGTTCTGCATGCCACTTACACTGGATCTCAAGGGCAAAATGGCAGAGTTGAGGCTTTGAAGCAAAACTCCAGTTTCTAAAATTATTTATAATATAATTACTTTTTGAGTTTAAAAAAAAAAAAAAAATATGCAGCTTTATACTGCAATTGATAAGAGCGAATAGGGCCACAGTGTACAAGCACACTAAGGCCTCATGCACACATTTGGCATTTATTTTTTTAGTCTGTAAATGTACCTGTATGTTAGCCCATGGGGTTGATTTACTAAAACTGGAGAGTGCAAGATCTGGTGCAGCTCTGCATAGAAACCAATCAGTTTCCAGATTTTCAGTCAAAGCCTAATTCAACAAGCCAATGTTAGAAGCTGACTGGCTACCATGCACATCTGCACCAGATTTTGCACTCTCCATGTTTGTTAAATTAACCCTAAAGTGACCATGCACACATAGGCATTTCCAGGCATTTTATAAGAGGAGCATTTACAGGCTGACAAAAAAAAACATGACCAGTGCGTTCAGGAGAGGAGGGTTTGGGCATTTCCATGTTAATGCATTCTAAGGGCACGAATAAAATAATATTCTGACCAATAGAATACATTAATGCCAAACGTGTGAACATGCATAAACGTGTGTGCAAAATTGGGCTTTTACTGCGTTATTTTAAGCAGCTTTTCTCCTGCCAGGAGAAATTGTGTTTAGAGGAGCTCAAAAACACTCAGTGTGCATGAGCAGTAAATGTTATTGCAGGAAAGTCTGTGCGGCATCAAGCAGGACCTCAAAGTGAAGATGGCTGGAACAAAGAGGAAGATAAGTATTTTAGTCTAGGTTCACACATATCTGGAGTGGGAAATGCAGTGATCCCTGTGCATATCCCACACCGCATCGATATCACACTGTGTTTGCAATCTGCCGCGGGTGTCAATACAAGGTTAACGTCACCCCAAAAGGATCACAAATGCATTGTGGTTTGTCCAAACCGGATCGCATGGTACAAAATGACCATGCAACGAGGTTGCGGTGCGTCTCCAAAAAAGGTGACTGCACTTTTTTGGTGTGATGTGGTGCGATTTGAGCCCATTCAGCCTAGGTTCACACTAATTCAGTGCAGGAAACATTACCATCTGTGCGCATTTCCCCACCACATTTCAATCGCACTGCCCTTACGATCTGCTGCGGGTGTCAATACAAATTTAATGACCCCCCAAACGCAGGTTGCAAAACCACCATGCGATCTGGTTGTGGTGTGGCTCTAAATAGGTGCATGCACATTCTTTGTGATTGACTAAAATCGCACTGCGCTGAATCACTTGTGAATTGCACAGGAATGTGGTGCTGTTCCTGTGTGATTCACATGTGATTCATAGTGTGAATGGAGGCTTAAAATGAATGGGCTTAAATTGCACTGCACTGAATAGCTTGTGAATTGCACCGGAATGCAGTGCAGTTCCTGTGCGATTCACATGCAGGTTATAGTATGAATTGGGGCTAAGACACCAGACTGCACTTGGGGAGGGGGATTTATTGAAGAACAAGTTCAGTTGTCCTTTGAGGATATTCTCTAGATCAATTAATATGGATTTGCCCTTTGGACCAGCATAAATCAAAATTTTAAATACTTGTGTAGCGATACCCCTGGAAGAGCTGCTTAGGTTTGTTCAGTCCGTTACTCTGCCTCTCAACCCCAAAGAACCGTCTCAGCCCCTCTGGCACACCTAGCAAACAGTGCACTTGCAAACACAGTAAAACAGACACAAATGTAGTGAATAGGAAGTTTGTTAACTGGGAGACTTTCCACAATCAATCAAACAGTGATCTGGTAACTCAATAGTCAAGAATGGCAAACTGTGGTCTTTAATAGTGTTAATCAAACCCACAATGCAGAATTCAAAATAACATAGTCAAACAACTTAAAGTGGAAGTAAACCGGAAATGTAACACTCCCATTGGTTGTGATCTCAACCAAACTGTCAAACCATCCAATGGCTGGTGTCATAATTGGTCACATGTGCAGCATCATGGCAGTTGTAGATTAAACAGAGGCAAAGTTGGCAGCTTCCTTGGCTAAAAACAAAAGGAGGGTTTACTTACACTTTAAATAGATCTAGAGTGGCCTATGCACTCAGGCATAAAGAGGAACTGATCTGACTTAACAACGGTAAGTCTGTTTTCCTCAAATCCTGAAATCACAGACCCAGGCAATTAAATGTAAGGCAATAGGCCACAAATGCAATTTATCACTTTAACATTTAACGTGAGAGTTCTTCTTTAGAGGCACTGATACTGAAGGAGTAACAGAAAGGGTCCTCACAATGGAGATATCCAGGATATTCAGCTAGCCTGGCATTGGTGCACTTGGTGTCCTGTTGAGCAGGATAAACAAAGGGGTACTTGAAAGTATCCTGGTAGGCAAACATGAGATGTAGGATGCTGGCAGTATCCAGATAGGCAAAGTGGGATGTGGGATGCAAGCAGTATCCTGTTAGGCAAAGTGGAATGTAGTGACTGTTCAGCAGGGTGCAAGTGTTCCTACAAATGTGGGCACTGGTGAGGAAATGTTGCCTGACTACCGTGTCTTTAAGATGGCCAAACGCCCGCTCACCCACCCTGCGACCAAAGAATCAAGCGTCAAGTTCCCTGAAAGGTCTGACTGGCCACGTTGTAACCGGATCGGCTCATGCCCTCACGAACGCCTGGAGATATAGCCGGGATCCCTCTCAGGTGGGATGTCTGACCCCTGGACCCGTGGCAGGATCAGCACACTGACCTCTGGAGCTGTGGCAGGATCAACACACCAACCTCTGGAACTGTGGCTAGATGGATCCCCTCTGTGGGTAACAACAGCTCCTCAGATCACGTCTGTGTGTTTCTCTGCCTCATGGAGAACTGATAATCTCCTCAGAACACAAATGGCATCCCCGGTTCCTTTTTGTGCAGAGCATTCAGGGCTTTGTAGTTTCTCCCTATATACCAGTCTATGGGGTCGTTTTGTGAGGGAACTGTATGTCCCAGAATCCATTGCAGCTCTTCCTGCAGTTGAGTACAGTCTCTCTGATTGGCTGCTGAAACTGTGAAACTTTAATTGGCTTTTTCCTGTCAATAGGGGCACAGCTCTGTGTGTGTCATCTCACATAACATTAAACTCCGTCAGTGAAATAGGAAGGAGGGGGGGTGAAAAAGCTCATGCAGACATAACAGGCAGCTCTCTCCCTCCTTCAGGCTGTAAAGCCTGTGTACATCACGGTGTCACCCGCTACCATCCCAAGTCTCCTGTGAGTTGCGGGAGTCTCCCACATTTGACTGCGGGTTCCCGGACACCCGCGAGCACCGGGCAATCTTCCAGCTGAGCCTGTCACTCAGCCAGGGCCGGACTGGCCCACTGCTGTCAGCTAGGCCCTTTGGAACTTTTTTCTTTTTAAAAAGAACAGAGAGAGACGCAGCGGTGGCTGTGCTGTGAACAGGAGGTGGGTGTCATGGTAATAGCTCTCACCAGCAACGCATCCCAGTGCGCATGCGCACGGGGACGGCGTCCTGGCGCACATTTGGGCACAACAACAATTACCCATTGCGCACGCACGGCTCCGCTGAGCGCAGCGCATGCGCACAAGCGCACGCATTGGCGTGACTTCCCGCTGACCTATAAAAGGAAGCATGGCAACCAAAACAAACTGCTGGTTCGTCTTCAGCTCATGGTGATTCCTGCATCTACTCTTGTGACCCGCTACCGCTGTGGCCCGGATTGCCCTCTGACCTTGCTGACCTTCTCCTGGACCGACCCCTTGGCTTGCCCCTGGACTGCTGCTTTCTGTGTTCGACCCTCAGCCTGTACCTGGATTCTTCTGATATCTCCAACGTTTGACCCCGGCTTACCTCTGGACTTTCCTTTGCTACAAGTGTTCCTGGTTCCTGTTTACTCATTGATTCAGACTGTGTTTGACCCCCTGATCTGGACTGTGTTTGACCCTGCTTTCCAGAGTGGCCTGTTTCTAGCAGTTTCCTGTGGTTCCTGTACCCGCACTCCAGCTGTCTCCTAGCAAGTCCTGGACCACCGGTAACTTGTGCCTCTTGGTGCCAACCATCCTCTGTGCCACTTTCAGGGGTTGGTGTGCGCCAAGTCGCAACAGGGACCGCTCTCGGCATCTTGGCCTCGGTGAGTACCATTTCTCTGATAGTGGGGCTGGCTGAGGAAATGTCTAGCAGTGGAGGGCTGGAGGAGCAAGTGGCTATTGTGCAGCAGACAGTGTAACCCTCCCCCTCTCCAGCCCACCACATTTGACTGTACACAGGTGCTGAATGGAGGCGCTGGGAGCCAGATACACAGTACCTGAAGCCGAGGACAGAGAAGAAGGTATGACCACAGCAAAACAAATCCTGCAGCACACAGCTCTGGCTGAATGGAAACAAGATCGTGGGGAGCACAGTCACATGTAATGCTGGCCGGCCGGTGTCTTCCTGAAATATATGCCTTCAGGCAGTGTGCAGGTTACCAATCAGCCTTCCCCTCGCTCCATACTCTTTTTTTTTATAGCTGCCTAATCACACTGATAAGATCTTTGAAAGACACTGCAGCCAGCCAGCATTCTGTGTCCAGTGACAGTGTCACACATGGTTGGTTGTTAAGCGCAGCTATTTAGCCAGATCTCTGTGTGTGCTGCACAGCTGATATTTTTGTGAGGGATTTACTGCTGATTCAGGCCCATTAACTGTTTACTGTCCTCCACTAATCATGACCAGTTTCAAAGGAGGATTACTGACTTGATATTGCAGAGCTGGCTTAAATAGAGTGGCACAGCCCTGCGATACTAGACACTTTTACACTGGGTTCAGCCATATATGCAGTCTCTGACCATCTCCTGTAGTATGTCTGCAGTCTCTGACCACCTCCTGTATCATGCCTGAAGTCTCTGACCATCTCCTGTAGTATGTCTGCAGTCTCTGACCATCTTCTGTAGTATTTCCTCAGTCTCTGACCATCTCCTGTACTATTTATGCAGTCTCTGACCATCTTCTGTACTATGTCTGCAGGCTCTGACCATATCCTGTACTATGTCTGCAGTCACTGACCATCTTTGTAGTATGTCCTCAGTCTCTGACCATCTCCTGTACTATTTATGCAGTCTCTGACCATCTTCTGTACTATGTCTGCAGGCTCTGACCATATCCTGTACTATGTCTGCAGTCTCTGACCATCTCCTGTACTATGTCTGCAGTCTCTGACCGTCTCCTGTAGTATGTATGCAGTCTCTGTGTGGTAAGGCTGCATTTCTGCATTTAATTGGGGGGGGGGGGGGGTTGGGGGTCAGTACCGGCACGGAGCGTCACCTCCCTGAAATAATTTTTTTCAGGTTGGGATGTCTGCGCTACACTTGCAAATATTCTTATCTCCAAAATAAATGTTAATATAAATTAAATATTCTTATCTCCAAAATAAATGTTAATATAAATATATGACAAATTGCATTCTGTTTTTTCCTTGATAACTTCATTGGAATACTTTTGTTTCTTGATTATTTTACTGAAGATCCATAAGAAATGGCTTCTAATTTTACTGCTAGTAATAACTGAAGAGTTCTCAATCTCTGTCTGCAGAATTTTAAATATTAATACAGTGTGCCAGATAATATATGGAATATGGATAATTATGCAGCTCTGAGAATTTTTGACAAGTGGTATTAAAATAGAACATGAGCATTGACACAATCACTGCTCCCTAATCCATTTTAAAGCCTAAAGGCCTGAATTATAGGTCTAGCAGATGTTTACCTCCTCATCTGTCTACAGTAATTTGAACTAAGTATGTTAACACTAGACATAGTTAGTATTTATCATACATTCATTGTGATGTAAACCCAGAGTAACCATACCTGGGATGCAGCATTTTCTAGGGGAATGCATTTCTCATAATAATCTAAGTATGCATTGATGTGTGTAATGTGGTCTTCACTTGTAGGTCTGTGTTATTCCAGCTGATTTATTCTGCCTTGTGTGCAATTGTTTATACAAGGGCCTGCAACGTTCCCAGCCTTTCATTTAACATTCCGCTAAAAGCATTTACGCCATTCCCATTCTCGAGCGGTGTGCGCTGAGGTACTGCTGTTTAATCACTGAAAGCGGACATTTTCTAATCAGTGGAATTTTCACAAAGTGAGGATTGCTTTATGGTATTTTTCTAGTTCTGTTAATCATTTTCTGGTCTTTTTCTCAGTTACACTACTACAGGAATGAAATGTTGCGCAATTAGTTATAGTGCATTTTCATACATCTTTTAATTGCTTTCTATCAATTTAAACAATAATTACAGATGTCATGACAGGATGAAAAAAATGCAACGCCTTGTACAGTATATGGGATTATAAGAGCATTTAATGAAATAACGTGATTGACTGCAAATATTCCTGTGAAGCTAGAAGGTGTTAAAGTAAGTAGGTGTGATGAAAGGCAACAATGACCTATGAAATTGGCTTAAATATGAGAACTTGTTATACCTTATGGGTAGATAGGTACAGTAAATACAGTAAATATGTAAGTTAAAGTTACTTTACAGTCTTATCCTGCACAGGACACAGCCAAGTTAAGTTTATATAACTTGCAGACCAAGCCTTTTCTTCCTTTTCCTTTTTAAATCAGTACTTTTTGCTAGAAAATTACAAACATTATATATATTTTTTTTAAGCAGAGACCCCAGGGAATAAAATTTCAATCATTGCAATTTTTATGTCACGTGGTCTTTGGGCAGTGGTTTTTCAAACGCAATAATTTTTTGGGAAAAAATACATTTTAATGAATCAAAAAAAACAAACAAAACACAATATATACCCCAATTTTTTTTATTTAATACGGAAGATGATTTTGCACTGAGTAAATAGATACCTAACATATCATGCTTTAAAATTGCGTACGCTCGTGGAATGGTGACAAACTAGGGTATTTAAAAATCTCAATAGGCAACGCCTTAAATGCCTTTACAGGTTACCTGTTTAGAGTTACAGAGGTGGTCTAGCACTAACATTTTTGCTCTCCCTCTCGCGATACCTAACATGTGTGGCGCATACACCATTTACATATGTGTGCATGACCTACGTATGCGTTCGCTTCTGTACGTGAGCACGAGCAGGCTTTTTTTTTTCTTTACACTGTCCCCTTCATTTTTATTTATTTTGTATTACTTTTATTCCTATTACAAGGAATGTAAACATCCATTATAATAGAAATAAGGGTGACAGGTCTTCTTTATGGAGAGATCCTTGGTCAAAAAAAAACCCAGATCTCTCCTTTACCTTTAAAAGCAAAATATAAAAAAAAAAAAGACATTTTTTTAAACTTTTGTTTTAAAACTGTTTACTTCCACCCTGGATCGGAAGTGACATCATAACATCGCTCTGGTCCTCCAAGGCCATAGAGGCCTTTAAAGATGATCCAGTGTTTTATTGCCTCTGTGACCCGCCGACCGCACCATCAGATTGTTTCTCAGGCAAGCCAGTGGTAACGGTAAGCCCGAGAAACACGAGGGAGCTTGTGAGCCACTCAAATTGCTTTTAAGAGAAAGCCAGTCGCCTGCTGAAAAAAAATACCGGGTATATGGCTAATAGCTTCAGCCATAATCCTGGTAAACCACTTGCAAACTGCAACATATATATATATAAATATTGCAGTCGGCAAGTGGTTAAGAGCAAGGGCTTCCCTGACATGCAAATTTACATATAATCCGATAGTCAGCATTAATGGTTTGGCATGAAGAAACTTTTTAAGCCAGTAAATAATTATCCTCACTGTTACCTGTTCCTCTAGTGCAGGGATCTCAAAAACTATGGCCCTCCAGCTGTTGTGGAACTATGCGTTCCATGAGGCATTGTAAAACTCCGACATTTACAGACATGACTTAGCATGATGGGAATTGTAGTTCCTGAACAACTGGAGGGCCATCGTTTGGAGACCCCTGCTCTAGTGCATGAGTGCTCCAGCTGTTGCAGAACTATAAGTCCCATGAGGCACTGCAAGGCTGACAGGTACAAGCATGACTCACAAAGGCAGAAGCATGATGGGACTTGGAATTCCACAACAGCTGGATGGCCACAGGTTGAGCACCCATGCTGTAGTGTCTCTAAAACTTGAAAATGACTTCTTGGATGCAAAAACAGACACCTTAAAGTGATTGTAAACCCTTACAGACCACTTTTACCTACAGATAAGCCTATAATAAGGCTTACCTGTAGGTACTGGAAATATCTTCTAAACCTGCACGGTTTAGGAGATATTTACCATTTATGCTTGCCCTGACATCACGTGCATTTTAGAAAGGGCAAGATCGTGCCATTTCTATACGGCCCGTGCCGTGACCGTCGGCGGCCCCGGAAGGAAGAGGGTGAAGATGGATGCTTCCACCAGCGGGGACATCGTGGGCTTCGTTTGCAGGTAAGTGGCACATAATGGGCTAGTATGAGATGCATACTAGCCCATTATGTTTTTACTTTGCAGGGGAATAAAGAGGAAGTAAAACCCATCATAGTTTACTTCCTCTTTAAGGCAAATGGACATGCATTTAACTTTTATATAAAGAGAAAACAAACTGTATATCCTCAAAGTAGCAAAAGCAGCAGCTCTGCTGCGAGATGCACACAGTAATAAACAATGGGAAAAATAGAGCCGCGTTACATAAATGTAATAGGAGAGAGATTGATTAACCGGTTCCCGACCGGTGCACGACTATGTAAGTCAGCAGAATGGCACGGACAGGCATAAGGGTGTACAGGTAAGTCCCTTTAAGAATGCTGCTGTGCCATTGCATGCGCGCCGCAGGTCGCGGGTCCCGTGAACTCGATTGCCGCGGGGATACCCGCGATCGTCTCACGGGAAGGCTGAACTGGGAGATGCGGAAGTAAACAGCATCTCCCCGTTCTGCCTAGCAACAAGTGACACTGGTCTCTGCTCCCTGTGATTGGAGCAGTAATCAGTGTTCACTAACACACAGCCAGGCCCCCCACAGTTAGTAACACGCCCCTAGGACACACTTAACCCCTACACTGCCACCCCCTGGTTAACCCCTTCACTGCCAGTGTCATTTACCCAGGAATCATTGCAAATTTGTGAGGCCTGGTGTGCATTAACACGGCCTATACCCCAGAGAGAAGCTTAAACAGATAGACATAGAAAGTATATGCATGTAAACAAAAATAAATTTTATTTAGGGCAACAGGCCCGGAGGTAAATCAATAGGTAGGTAGATAGGCATATAATTTTACAAGACAGTATATATACATGAAATCATGTGTGACCATAAACATGTACATAGAATGCAGAAATTACACAACAACTTGCGATAATATCAGGGTCTTTCAGGAAAATGCCGACATGTTTCGGACGGACGTCCTTTTTCAAGGCAATAATAGTTCCTGTGTTTGCTCAATAATACTGTATAAGACAGAGTAGGGTCATTAGTATACAACATATTGTGTTGATAAGTATAAACCTGTAATTGAGCCACTCAATGGTAATGGTACTCACTTGCAAAGCATTGAAGAAAAGGGGCTAGAATAGCCCAATGGTCTTGGGGTGCACAGATATGGTCTCAGTGTGTCCACAAAATATAAATTAGTCTTGTGCTGTTAAAAGCAAACGGCTGCTAGACATTTGAAGGGCTGCAAGATCTCCAAGCCATGCACTAGGAAGTTGCAATGGCTCTATAAACCTGGGCCAGAAGTGGTATATGGCTAGGGGATAAAAGGAAGTAGATAGGGTAGTATTAATGTCACTTGAGGGTAAAAAAGTATGTTTATGCAGGATAAGTTGCATAGAGTAAGGAAGTAATGTTACCTGATGGATAGAGGTCCTGTGATACAATACAGCAGAGCGCCGGCAGGAAAGTGTGATGACTAATCCCGCCATTGTTCAAACTTATATGTGTATGAGGATTGATATCAGCTGTGCGGGCCATGATGTAAAATGGATGCGCTGAGCTGTGGTATAATTAGGGCCAGGTGCGGGGATGGTGGCTCAGAGGCCACAGCGTAGTACCCCCAATGGTGAGATCTCAGAAGCGGCGGCGCCGCACGTCGACACGTCCGATGGGGCGTGGCCTCGTGCGGCGTCGGGGCGTCACCGACGCGGGCAGACTGACCCCTCCCCGCCTGCTGGAACGCAAGCGGAGGGGCGCGTGTGATGGAGACGTGCGCCTCAATGGGTATATGCGGCGCATGCGCCGTACGAGGTATGCGCATGCGCACATGGTCTTACCCGCGCCGGGCAGCCAGTGTGTCAAATGGAAGCAAGAAAAACCGGATAGGGCATAGATGGATGTATGAGAGTATGACGGTGTTGTTACCTTTCAATGGTTCAATATAAAGAGGCATTAATAGGTCAGCAAGTGAGTCACAGTACCATAGAGATGGGTGAGGGGCCCCCTAGTGGACAGAAATGAACAATGCATTAGAATAACAAAAACAGCAATATTCACATATCTATAAAAACAGTAGGCAAAGTATGTTTGCATCAATCGGTTTGAATAGCTATAAAACAGTACAAACACTGCAATAAAGCCAATATACAGTATAAACATGTTTTCTGGAACATTTAAACAGGTACATTTTTAATAAGTGTAAAGATAGAGCACAATTACTGTCGTGTAGATAAATGGTTGGAACAAATGAGGAAGGGATCCCAGAGTGAAAGATACTCACAGGGGCCTAGCTTAATTTGAAAAGAGGTTATAAATCAAGTTCACACACCCCTGATTCAAAACCCTCAAGGTAGGGCTTGAGGTTGAATGCCTCGTTGAGGCCGGGGGGGGATGTGGCGTTAAGATGGAAAATCCATTTAAGCTCACTTTGAAGTAAAGATTTATTGTAGTCGCCCCCTCGGTTAGGTGGGGGGATATGGTCAAGTGCTCTGAATGTAATCTGGGGGGTTGAGTCCTGATGGATGATTGCACAGTGTCGCCCTAAGGGGAGGTCAGGGTCTTTTTGGTTGATACTGAGGGTATGTCGGTAAATGCGTTTCCAAAAAGGCAATTTGGTTTTCCCAACATAAAAGCACCCACACTCGCATTCTAATAGATATACAATGCCGACTGAGCGGCAATTGACAAAGTGTTGGGGGAAAAAGGGTTGTCCGTTGGGTAGGGTATTGGATCTGTTGGATTTAGATAGATACTTGCAGTATTTGCATTTCCCACATGGAAATGTCCCTTTGGTTTGTTTATGTAAATAGCTAGCTGGAGTGTATTCACTTCTAATTAATTTGTCACGGAGAGAGGGAGCTCGTCTATAGGTAAGTAGGGGATGTGTCGGTACAAATGGGGACAATAAGTGGTCTGTGGTTAGGATATGCCAATGTTTCTCTAGAATTTGGGTAATTGAAGAATGTTGTTCGCAAAAATTGGTAATGATTCGTAGAGGGGTATTAGTAGGTTGAGGTTTGGAGGAGAAGAGTAGAGAATTACGTGTTTTGGATTTCGCTTTTTTATATGCGATTTTCAAAATTTTAGGTGGGTATCCTCGTTCTAACAGCCTATTTCGTAAAATCGAGGCCTCGTTTTCGAAGGAGGCCTCGGTTGAACAGTTACGGCGGGCACGGAGGTATTGGGCATATGGGATGGAGTTAAGAAGAGGTTCTGGATGGAAACTAGAGGCAGCTAAAATGGTGTTGCCTGCAGTAGGTTTACGGTATAAGTGACTTTGGATATGACCTTCCGGGTCTTTCATGAGGGTAAGGTCTAAGAAGCAAATAGAGGTTGGACTATATGTCATGGTAAATCTCAAATTTAGCTGATTAGCGATATTGAGGTAAGTCAAAAAGTCTTGTAGAGTTTGACTGGTTCCCTGCCAGACAATAAGAATATCATCGATGTATCGACGAAAGGTAACAATATGTTTGGTGTACATATTGGCAGAAGAGTCTGCAAATAGAAGACGTTCCCACTCCCCCAAGTACAGATTGGCGTAGGCCGGTGCGCAGCAAGTGCCCATGGCCACGCCCTGTACTTGGAGGTAGTGGGAACCATCGAAGGAAAAAAAGTTGTTATTAAGGATAAAATTGAGAGCGTTTATAATAAATGTAGAGAGATCTGTGGGGTATAGGGAGGTGGTGGTGAGTATATGTCGGATAGCCGAAAGTCCTAGGGAGTGGGGAATCGAGCTGTATAATGCCTCGACGTCGATTGCGACAAGGAGGGTGTCGGGGCCAGTGGTCAGGGAAGACAGACTTTGTAGGAGATGGGTAGTGTCTCGTATGTAAGAGGGGAGTTGAATAACTAAAGGTTGCAGTAGTTTATCGATGTATCGACTAAGGTTATCTGTAAGAGAGCCTCTTCCGGAGACTATGGGCCTGCCTGGTGGTCTGGGTAAGTTT
The DNA here is from genome assembly GCA_028564925.1 of Lithobates sylvaticus. Taxonomy (NCBI): domain Eukaryota; kingdom Metazoa; phylum Chordata; class Amphibia; order Anura; family Ranidae; genus Lithobates; species Lithobates sylvaticus. The sequence continues at coordinate 511,012,417 of CM053027.1, forward strand.
TTGTGCACCTTAGGGAGTGCATAAAATGTAGCTATACGTGGAAATTTAGTTCTGACATAGTCACTGGTGTTTTTGTCCAATACCCCTTGTGTGGTAGCGGAGTCTATAAGTGTGTATAGTTGTTGTTGTGCAGAGGTAATAAAGGATATGGGAATCTTTTTGTACCATTCCTTGTTCTGAAGGATGTCATGGCACATTTGAATATAATCAACTCTGTCAAGTATAACTATATTTCCGCCTTTGTCGGCGGGTTTTATTATTATCGTGGAGTTGGTTTTTAAATTTTGAAGGGCGAGGTATTGATTGTATGAGAAATTTCTTGCCTTGGATCGATTGGGGTGAATTTTTAGGTTACGGATTTCCCGTGTCACTGCCTGCAAAAATAGTGCAGCTCGTGGGTTGGTGCTGGGGGGTGGATAGAAACTGGATTTCTTTTTTATAGTTGTTTTGGAAGGTGGACGTGATGGAGTGGGAGAGTCATCCTCAGTGCTGGCTAAGAGAGTGTCAAGATCCAAAGTATCTATTAAATTGGGGTTGTCACTTTCCTCCAAAAGTTCAGTTAGCTGTTGGAGGGCAGTGGTTTCCGCTGAAGAGTGTAAGAGGGAATCTGAAAAGGGATTGGGTGTGTATATGCTGTGTAGTAAAAGTTTACGGACAAATAGATGAATGTCTTTGATGACAGTGAATTTGTCTATGTGAGATACAGGGCAAAAAGTGAGTCCCTTTTCAAGGACTGAAATTTCATGCTTGGTGAGTGAGTGTTTAGAGAGGTTGATAATATTACAGGAAGATGAAATTATCTGGGTGTTCTTTTCGGTTGGTGAGAGTTGTTGTGTTGGATTCTTTGTGATGCTCGCATTAAATCTAAAAAATCAAAGTGTTGGGAGGAAGAAGGTAAGGAATGTGATCTGGAGGTCTTCGAGGACGAGGAAGCGACCGACGGATCTCTGGCCAGTGAGTCGTCGGTCGGTCCCTCGGGATCGGAGACCTCGTCACTAGAGAGGTTGGGTGTGCGACCTCTTTTGGGGTTGCGTGGACCCCGTGTAGAGTTGGACTTGGGTGCAACATGTGAATTATCTGTATTGCGGTCGGCAGTGTAATTGGGAGGCATTGGTTTGGAGGCGAAGCGTGCTGGGGCTGGTGGGCGTACAGCACGGTTGGCCTCGTTCCATTTATAGGCTCTTTCCTCTTGGAATGCTTTTTTGTCGCGGAAGAATTTTTTGTCCTTCTGCGTCAAAGTGTCGTGGTTAAATTTATCAAAACGTTTTTTAAGTTGAAGGTCCAATGTTTTGTATAGTGGATGATCTAAAAATTGTGTAAGTTGAGTATTTATTGATGCCAGTTTGGCATCAAGAATAGACATTTGTGTCTCATATTGTTGTATCAAAAGTTTCATCAAATCAATTGAACATTGTTTGAGGACACCCTCCCAGGCCTGTTTAAAGTCTGAGGGAATGTCCTGAAACGTAGGGAAAATTTGGACCCTGAGCCCAAAAGGGTTAATACCGTGAGCAATATAGTCCTTAAAGGACTTGATATGCCAGAAGAGGGAGGCTTTCTTCTGGACAGTATGTGTAAGATTGAGAAAAACAAATCGTAGTTGAGATTCAATAAATTCATTAGATTGAAATTGCTGTAAGGTGCTAGTCATGCGGGTCTCCCAATCCTCACCAAGGAAGATTGCCATGATAGTAAGGGGGGTATCGGGGGGGTGGTGTTCACAAAAACAGGTTAGAGGTAATAATTGTCATATAGCACAAAAAGGTCAATACTCGTATTTAAATCGGAATGTATATAGAAAACATAGGTATATTGAGGTAGAAAATGCCTGCAATCGCTTGCTCAGGTAGGGGATTTTAATGGGTTAACCATAGATAAATCAAGGTAAAATGTTTGATGAGCAAGTGAGTGGTGGCAAATAGGTCTATCGCTTCTCGCATGACAATTATTACCTCTAACCTGTTTTTGTGAACACCACCCCCCCGATACCCCCCTTACTATCATGGCAATCTTCCTTGGTGAGGATTGGGAGACCCGCATGACTAGCACCTTACAGCAATTTCAATCTAATGAATTTATTGAATCTCAACTACGATTTGTTTTTCTCAATCTTACACATACTGTCCAGAAGAAAGCCTCCCTCTTCTGGCATATCAAGTCCTTTAAGGACTATATTGCTCACGGTATTAACCCTTTTGGGCTCAGGGTCCAAATTTTCCCTACGTTTCAGGACATTCCCTCAGACTTTAAACAGGCCTGGGAGGGTGTCCTCAAACAATGTTCAATTGATTTGATGAAACTTTTGATACAACAATATGAGACACAAATGTCTGTTCTTGATGCCAAACTGGCATCAATAAATACTCAACTTACACAATTTTTAGATCATCCACTATACAAAACATTGGACCTTCAACTTAAAAAACGTTTTGATAAATTTAACCACGACACTTTGACGCAGAAGGACAAAAAATTCTTCCGCGACAAAAAAGCATTCCAAGAGGAAAGAGCCTATAAATGGAACGAGGCCAACCGTGCTGTACGCCCACCAGCCCCAGCACGCTTCGCCTCCAAACCAATGCCTCCCAATTACACTGCCGACCGCAATACAGATAATTCACATGTTGCACCCAAGTCCAACTCTACACGGGGTCCACGCAACCCCAAAAGAGGTCGCACACCCAACCTCTCTAGTGACGAGGTCTCCGATCCCGAGGGACCGACCGACGACTCACTGGCCAGAGATCCGTCGGTCGCTTCCTCGTCCTCGAAGACCTCCAGATCACATTCCTTACCTTCTTCCTCCCAACACTTTGATTTTTTAGATTTAATGCGAGCATCACAAAGAATCCAACACAACAACTCTCACCAACCGAAAAGAACACCCAGATAATTTCATCTTCCTGTAATATTATCAACCTCTCTAAACACTCACTCACCAAGCATGAAATTTCAGTCCTTGAAAAGGGACTCACTTTTTGCCCTGTATCTCACATAGACAAATTCACTGTCATCAAAGACATTCATCTATTTGTCCGTAAACTTTTACTACACAGCATATACACACCCAATCCCTTTTCAGATTCCCTCTTACACTCTTCAGCGGAAACCACTGCCCTCCAACAGCTAACTGAACTTTTGGAGGAAAGTGACAACCCCAATTTAATAGATACTTTGGATCTTGACACTCTCTTAGCCAGCACTGAGGATGACTCTCCCACTCCATCACGTCCACCTTCCAAAACAACTATAAAAAAGAAATCCAGTTTCTATCCACCCCCCAGCACCAACCCACGAGCTGCACTATTTTTGCAGGCAGTGACACGGGAAATCCGTAACCTAAAAATTCACCCCAATCGATCCAAGGCAAGAAATTTCTCATACAATCAATACCTCGCCCTTCAAAATTTAAAAACCAACTCCACGATAATAATAAAACCCGCCGACAAAGGCGGAAATATAGTTATACTTGACAGAGTTGATTATATTCAAATGTGCCATGACATCCTTCAGAACAAGGAATGGTACAAAAAGATTCCCATATCCTTTATTACCTCTGCACAACAACAACTATACACACTTATAGACTCCGCTACCACACAAGGGGTATTGGACAAAAACACCAGTGACTATGTCAGAACTAAATTTCCACGTATAGCTACATTTTATGCACTCCCTAAGGTGCACAAAAACTTACCCAGACCACCAGGCAGGCCCATAGTCTCCGGAAGAGGCTCTCTTACAGATAACCTTAGTCGATACATCGATAAACTACTGCAACCTTTAGTTATTCAACTCCCCTCTTACATACGAGACACTACCCATCTCCTACAAAGTCTGTCTTCCCTGACCACTGGCCCCCGACACCCTCCTTGTCAGCTATCCGACATATACTCACCACCACCTCCCTATACCCCACAGATCTCTCTACATTTATTATAAACGCTCTCAATTTTATCCTTACTAACAACTTTTTTTCCTTCGATGGTTCCCACTACCTCCAAGTACAGGGCGTGGCCATGGGCACTTGCTGCGCACCGGCCTACGCCAATCTGTACTTGGGGGAGTGGGAACGTCTTCTATTTGCAGACTCTTCTGCCAATATGTACACCAAACATATTGTTACCTTTCGTCGATACATCGATGATATTCTTATTGTCTGGCAGGGAACCAGTCAAACTCTACAAGACTTTTTGACTTACCTCAATATCGCTAATCAGCTAAATTTGAGATTTACCATGACATATAGTCCAACCTCTATTTGCTTCTTAGACCTTACCCTCATGAAAGACCCGGAAGGTCATATCCAAAGTCACTTATACCGTAAACCTACTGCAGGCAACACCATTTTAGCTGCCTCTAGTTTCCATCCAGAACCTCTTCTTAACTCCATCCCATATGCCCAATACCTCCGTGCCCGCCGTAACTGTTCAACCGAGGCCTCCTTCTAAAACCAGGCCTGGATTTTACGAAATAGGCTGTTAGAACGAGGATACCCACCTAAAATTTTGAAAATCGCATATAAAAAAGCGAAATCCAAAACACGTAATTCTCTACTCTTCTCCTCCAAACCTCAACCTACTAATACCCCTCTACGAATCATTACCAATTTTTGCGAACAACATTCTTCAATTACCCAAATTCTAGAGAAACATTGGCATATCCTAACCACAGACCACTTATTGTCCCCATTTGTACCGACACATCCCCTACTTACCTATAGACGAGCTCCCTCTCTCCGTGACAAATTAATTAGAAGTGAATACACTCCAGCTAGCTATTTACATAAACAAACCAAAGGGACATTTCCATGTGGGAAATGCAAATACTGCAAGTATCTATCTAAATCCAACAGATCCAATACCCTACCAAACGGACAACCCTTTTTCCCCCAACACTTTGTCAATTGCCGCTCAGTCGGCATTGTATATCTATTAGAATGCGAGTGTGGGTGCTTTTATGTTGGGAAAACCAAATTGCCTTTTTGGAAACGCATTTACCGACATACCCTCAGTATCAACCAAAAAGACCCTGACCTCCCCTTAGGGCGACACTGTGCAATCGTCCATCAGGACTCAACCCCCCAGATTACATTCAGAGCACTTGACCATATCCCCCCACCTAACCGAGGGGGCGACTACAATAAATCTTTACTTCAAAGTGAGCTTAAATGGATTTTCCATCTTAACGCCACATCCCCCCCCGGCCTCAACGAGGCATTCAACCTCAAGCCCTACCTTGAGGGTTTTGAATCAGGGGTGTGTGAACTTGATTTATAACCTCTTTTCAAATTAAGCTAGGCCCCTGTGAGTATCTTTCACTCTGGGATCCCTTCCTCATTTGTTCCAACCATTTATCTACACGACAGTAATTGTGCTCTATCTTTACACTTATTAAAAATGTACCTGTTTAAATGTTCCAGAAAACATGTTTATACTGTATATTGGCTTTATTGCAGTGTTTGTACTGTTTTATAGCTATTCAAACCGATTGATGCAAACATACTTTGCCTACTGTTTTTATAGATATGTGAATATTGCTGTTTTTGTTATTCTAATGCATTGTTCATTTCTGTCCACTAGGGGGCCCCTCACCCATCTCTATGGTACTGTGACTCACTTGCTGACCTATTAATGCCTCTTTATATTGAACCATTGAAAGGTAACAACACCGTCATACTCTCATACATCCATCTATGCCCTATCCGGTTTTTCTTGCTTCCATTTGACACACTGGCTATCCGGCGCGGGTAAGACCATGTGCGCATGCGCGTACCTCGTACGGCGCATGCGCCGCATATACCCATTGAGGCGCACGTCTCCATCACACGCGCCCCTCCGCTTGCGTTCCAGCAGGCGGGGAGGGGTCAGTCTGCCCGCGTCGGTGACGCCCCGACGCCGCACGAGGCCACGCCCCATCGGACGTGTCGACGCGCGGCGCCGCCGCTTCTGAGATCTCACCATTGGGGGTACTACGCTGTGGTCTCTGAGCCACCATCCCCGCACCTGGCCCTAATTATACCACAGCTCAGCGCATCCATTTTACATGATGGCCCGCACAGCTGATATCAATCCTCATACACATATAAGTTTGAACAATGGCGGGATTAGTCATCACACTTTCCTGCCGGCGCTCTGCTGTATTGTATCACAGGACCTCTATCCATCAGGTAACATTACTTCCTTACTCTATGCAACTTATCCTGCATAAACATACTTTTTTACCCTCAAGTGACATTAATACTACCCTATCTACTTCCTTTTATCCCCTAGCCATATACCACTTCTGGCCCAGGTTTATAGAGCCATTGCAACTTCCTAGTGCATGGCTTGGAGATCTTGCAGCCCTTCAAATGTCTAGCAGCCGTTTGCTTTTAACAGCACAAGACTAATTTATATTTTGTGGACACACTGAGACCATATCTGTGCACCCCAAGACCATTGGGCTATTCTAGCCCCTTTTCTTCAATGCTTTGCAAGTGAGTACCATTACCATTGAGTGGCTCAATTACAGGTTTATACTTATCAACACAATATGTTGTATACTAATGACCCTACTCTGTCTTATACAGTATTATTAAGCAAACACAGGAACTATTATTGCCTTGAAAAAGGACGTCCGTCCGAAACATGTCGGCATTTTCCTGAAAGACCCTGATATTATCGCAAGTTGTTGTGTAATTTCTGCATTCTATGTACATGTTTATGGTCACACATGATTTCATGTATATATACTGTCTTGTAAAATTATATGCCTATCTACCTACCTATTGATTTACCTCCGGGCCTGTTGCCCTAAATAAAATTTATTTTTGTTTACATGCATATACTTTCTATGTCTATCTGTTTAAGCTTCTCTCTGGGGTATAGGTCGTGTTAATGCACACCAGGCCTCACAAATTTGCAATTTTTATATGCGAGAAGCGATAGACCTATTTGCCACCACTCACTTGCTCATCAAACATTTTACCTTGATTTATCTATGGTTAACCCATTAAAATCCCCTACCTGAGCAAGCGATTGCATGCATTTTCTACCTCAATATACCTATGTTTTCTATATACATTCCGATTTAAATACGAGTAATGACCTTTTTGTGCTATATGACAATTATTACCTCTAACCTGTTTTTGTGAACACCACCCCCCCGATACCCCCCTTACTATCATGGCAATCTTCCTTGGTGAGGATTGGGAGACCCGCATGACTAGCACCTTACAGCAATTTCAATCTAATGAATTTATTGAATCTCAACTACGATTTGTTTTTCTCAATCTTACACATACTGTCCAGAAGAAAGCCTCCCTCTTCTGGCATATCAAGTCCTTTAAGGACTATATTGCTCACGGTATTAACCCTTTTGGGCTCAGGGTCCAAATTTTCCCTACGTTTCAGGACATTCCCTCAGACTTTAAACAGGCCTGGGAGGGTGTCCTCAAACAATGTTCAATTGATTTGATGAAACTTTTGATACAACAATATGAGACACAAATGTCTGTTCTTGATGCCAAACTGGCATCAATAAATACTCAACTTACACAATTTTTAGATCATCCACTATACAAAACATTGGACCTTCAACTTAAAAAACGTTTTGATAAATTTAACCACGACACTTTGACGCAGAAGGACAAAAAATTCTTCCGCGACAAAAAAGCATTCCAAGAGGAAAGAGCCTATAAATGGAACGAGGCCAACCGTGCTGTACGCCCACCAGCCCCAGCACGCTTCGCCTCCAAACCAATGCCTCCCAATTACACTGCCGACCGCAATACAGATAATTCACATGTTGCACCCAAGTCCAACTCTACACGGGGTCCACGCAACCCCAAAAGAGGTCGCACACCCAACCTCTCTAGTGACGAGGTCTCCGATCCCGAGGGACCGACCGACGACTCACTGGCCAGAGATCCGTCGGTCGCTTCCTCGTCCTCGAAGACCTCCAGATCACATTCCTTACCTTCTTCCTCCCAACACTTTGATTTTTTAGATTTAATGCGAGCATCACAAAGAATCCAACACAACAACTCTCACCAACCGAAAAGAACACCCAGATAATTTCATCTTCCTGTAATATTATCAACCTCTCTAAACACTCACTCACCAAGCATGAAATTTCAGTCCTTGAAAAGGGACTCACTTTTTGCCCTGTATCTCACATAGACAAATTCACTGTCATCAAAGACATTCATCTATTTGTCCGTAAACTTTTACTACACAGCATATACACACCCAATCCCTTTTCAGATTCCCTCTTACACTCTTCAGCGGAAACCACTGCCCTCCAACAGCTAACTGAACTTTTGGAGGAAAGTGACAACCCCAATTTAATAGATACTTTGGATCTTGACACTCTCTTAGCCAGCACTGAGGATGACTCTCCCACTCCATCACGTCCACCTTCCAAAACAACTATAAAAAAGAAATCCAGTTTCTATCCACCCCCCAGCACCAACCCACGAGCTGCACTATTTTTGCAGGCAGTGACACGGGAAATCCGTAACCTAAAAATTCACCCCAATCGATCCAAGGCAAGAAATTTCTCATACAATCAATACCTCGCCCTTCAAAATTTAAAAACCAACTCCACGATAATAATAAAACCCGCCGACAAAGGCGGAAATATAGTTATACTTGACAGAGTTGATTATATTCAAATGTGCCATGACATCCTTCAGAACAAGGAATGGTACAAAAAGATTCCCATATCCTTTATTACCTCTGCACAACAACAACTATACACACTTATAGACTCCGCTACCACACAAGGGGTATTGGACAAAAACACCAGTGACTATGTCAGAACTAAATTTCCACGTATAGCTACATTTTATGCACTCCCTAAGGTGCACAAAAACTTACCCAGACCACCAGGCAGGCCCATAGTCTCCGGAAGAGGCTCTCTTACAGATAACCTTAGTCGATACATCGATAAACTACTGCAACCTTTAGTTATTCAACTCCCCTCTTACATACGAGACACTACCCATCTCCTACAAAGTCTGTCTTCCCTGACCACTGGCCCCCGACACCCTCCTTGTCGCAATCGACGTCGAGGCATTATACAGCTCGATTCCCCACTCCCTAGGACTTTCAGCTATCCGACATATACTCACCACCACCTCCCTATACCCCACAGATCTCTCTACATTTATTATAAACGCTCTCAATTTTATCCTTACTAACAACTTTTTTTCCTTCGATGGTTCCCACTACCTCCAAGTACAGGGCGTGGCCATGGGCACTTGCTGCGCACCGGCCTACGCCAATCTGTACTTGGGGGAGTGGGAACGTCTTCTATTTGCAGACTCTTCTGCCAATATGTACACCAAACATATTGTTACCTTTCGTCGATACATCGATGATATTCTTATTGTCTGGCAGGGAACCAGTCAAACTCTACAAGACTTTTTGACTTACCTCAATATCGCTAATCAGCTAAATTTGAGATTTACCATGACATATAGTCCAACCTCTATTTGCTTCTTAGACCTTACCCTCATGAAAGACCCGGAAGGTCATATCCAAAGTCACTTATACCGTAAACCTACTGCAGGCAACACCATTTTAGCTGCCTCTAGTTTCCATCCAGAACCTCTTCTTAACTCCATCCCATATGCCCAATACCTCCGTGCCCGCCGTAACTGTTCAACCGAGGCCTCCTTCGAAAACGAGGCCTCGATTTTACGAAATAGGCTGTTAGAACGAGGATACCCACCTAAAATTTTGAAAATCGCATATAAAAAAGCGAAATCCAAAACACGTAATTCTCTACTCTTCTCCTCCAAACCTCAACCTACTAATACCCCTCTACGAATCATTACCAATTTTTGCGAACAACATTCTTCAATTACCCAAATTCTAGAGAAACATTGGCATATCCTAACCACAGACCACTTATTGTCCCCATTTGTACCGACACATCCCCTACTTACCTATAGACGAGCTCCCTCTCTCCGTGACAAATTAATTAGAAGTGAATACACTCCAGCTAGCTATTTACATAAACAAACCAAAGGGACATTTCCGTTTGCTTTTAACAGCACAAGACTAATTTATATTTTGTGGACACACTGAGACCATATCTGTGCACCCCAAGACCATTGGGCTATTCTAGCCCCTTTTCTTCAATGCTTTGCAAGTGAGTACCATTACCATTGAGTGGCTCAATTACAGGTTTATACTTATCAACACAATATGTTGTATACTAATGACCCTACTCTGTCTTATACAGTATTATTAAGCAAACACAGGAACTATTATTGCCTTGAAAAAGGACGTCCGTCCGAAACATGTCGGCATTTTCCTGAAAGACCCTGATATTATCGCAAGTTGTTGTGTAATTTCTGCATTCTATGTACATGTTTATGGTCACACATGATTTCATGTATATATACTGTCTTGTAAAATTATATGCCTATCTACCTACCTATTGATTTACCTCCGGGCCTGTTGCCCTAAATAAAATTTATTTTTGTTTACATGCATATACTTTCTATGTCTATCTGTTTAAGCTTCTCTCTGGGGTATAGGTCGTGTTAATGCACACCAGGCCTCACAAATTTGCAATTTTTATATGCGAGAAGCGATAGACCTATTTGCCACCACTCACTTGCTCATCAAACATTTTACCTTGATTTATCTATGGTTAACCCATTAAAATCCCCTACCTGAGCAAGCGATTGCAGGCATTTTCTACCTCAATATACCTATGTTTTCTATATACATTCCGATTTAAATACGAGTAATGACCTTTTTGTGCTATATGACAATTATTACCTCTAACCTGTTTTTGTGAACACCACCCCCCCCGATACCCCCCTTACTATCATGGCAATCTTCCTTGGTGAGGATTGGGAGACCCGCATGACTAGCACCTTACAGCAATTTCAATCTAATGAATTTATTGAATCTCAACTACGATTTGTTTTTCTCAATCTTACACATACTGTCCAGAAGAAAGCCTCCCTCTTCTGGCATATCAAGTCCTTTAAGGACTATATTGCTCACGGTATTAACCCTTTTGGGCTCAGGGTCCAAATTTTCCCTACGTTTCAGGACATTCCCTCAGACTTTAAACAGGCCTGGGAGGGTGTCCTCAAACAATGTTCAATTGATTTGATGAAACTTTTGATACAACAATATGAGACACAAATGTCTGTTCTTGATGCCAAACTGGCATCAATAAATACTCAACTTACACAATTTTTAGATCATCCACTATACAAAACATTGGACCTTCAACTTAAAAAACGTTTTGATAAATTTAACCACGACACTTTGACGCAGAAGGACAAAAAATTCTTCCGCGACAAAAAAGCATTCCAAGAGGAAAGAGCCTATAAATGGAACGAGGCCAACCGTGCTGTACGCCCACCAGCCCCAGCACGCTTCGCCTCCAAACCAATGCCTCCCAATTACACTGCCGACCGCAATACAGATAATTCACATGTTGCACCCAAGTCCAACTCTACACGGGGTCCACGCAACCCCAAAAGAGGTCGCACACCCAACCTCTCTAGTGACGAGGTCTCCGATCCCGAGGGACCGACCGACGACTCACTGGCCAGAGATCCGTCGGTCGCTTCCTCGTCCTCGAAGACCTCCAGATCACATTCCTTACCTTCTTCCTCCCAACACTTTGATTTTTTAGATTTAATGCGAGCATCACAAAGAATCCAACACAACAACTCTCACCAACCGAAAAGAACACCCAGATAATTTCATCTTCCTGTAATATTATCAACCTCTCTAAACACTCACTCACCAAGCATGAAATTTCAGTCCTTGAAAAGGGACTCACTTTTTGCCCTGTATCTCACATAGACAAATTCACTGTCATCAAAGACATTCATCTATTTGTCCGTAAACTTTTACTACACAGCATATACACACCCAATCCCTTTTCAGATTCCCTCTTACACTCTTCAGCGGAAACCACTGCCCTCCAACAGCTAACTGAACTTTTGGAGGAAAGTGACAACCCCAATTTAATAGATACTTTGGATCTTGACACTCTCTTAGCCAGCACTGAGGATGACTCTCCCACTCCATCACGTCCACCTTCCAAAACAACTATAAAAAAGAAATCCAGTTTCTATCCACCCCCCAGCACCAACCCACGAGCTGCACTATTTTTGCAGGCAGTGACACGGGAAATCCGTAACCTAAAAATTCACCCCAATCGATCCAAGGCAAGAAATTTCTCATACAATCAATACCTCGCCCTTCAAAATTTAAAAACCAACTCCACGATAATAATAAAACCCGCCGACAAAGGCGGAAATATAGTTATACTTGACAGAGTTGATTATATTCAAATGTGCCATGACATCCTTCAGAACAAGGAATGGTACAAAAAGATTCCCATATCCTTTATTACCTCTGCACAACAACAACTATACACACTTATAGACTCCGCTACCACACAAGGGGTATTGGACAAAAACACCAGTGACTATGTCAGAACTAAATTTCCACGTATAGCTACATTTTATGCACTCCCTAAGGTGCACAAAAACTTACCCAGACCACCAGGCAGGCCCATAGTCTCCGGAAGAGGCTCTCTTACAGATAACCTTAGTCGATACATCGATAAACTACTGCAACCTTTAGTTATTCAACTCCCCTCTTACATACGAGACACTACCCATCTCCTACAAAGTCTGTCTTCCCTGACCACTGGCCCCGACACCCTCCTTGTCGCAATCGACGTCGAGGCATTATACAGCTCGATTCCCCACTCCCTAGGACTTTCGGCTATCCGACATATACTCACCACCACCTCCCTATACCCCACAGATCTCTCTACATTTATTATAAACGCTCTCAATTTTATCCTTAATAACAACTTTTTTTCCTTCGATGGTTCCCACTACCTCCAAGTACAGGGCGTGGCCATGGGCACTTGCTGCGCACCGGCCTACGCCAATCTGTACTTGGGGGAGTGGGAACGTCTTCTATTTGCAGACTCTTCTGCCAATATGTACACCAAACATATTGTTACCTTTCGTCGATACATCGATGATATTCTTATTGTCTGGCAGGGAACCAGTCAAACTCTACAAGACTTTTTGACTTACCTCAATATCGCTAATCAGCTAAATTTGAGATTTACCATGACATATAGTCCAACCTCTATTTGCTTCTTAGACCTTACCCTCATGAAAGACCCGGAAGGTCATATCCAAAGTCACTTATACCGTAAACCTACTGCAGGCAACACCATTTTAGCTGCCTCTAGTTTCCATCCAGAACCTCTTCTTAACTCCATCCCATATGCCCAATACCTCCGTGCCTGCCGTAACTGTTCAACCGAGGCCTCCTTCGAAAACGAGGCCTCGATTTTACGAAATAGGCTGTTAGAACGAGGATACCCACCTAAAATTTTGAAAATCGCATATAAAAAAGCGAAATCCAAAACACGTAATTCTCTACTCTTCTCCTCCAAACCTCAACCTACTAATACCCCTCTACGAATCATTACCAATTTTTGCGAACAACATTCTTCAATTACCCAAATTCTAGAGAAACATTGGCATATCCTAACCACAGACCACTTATTGTCCCCATTTGTACCGACACATCCCCTACTTACCTATAGACGAGCTCCCTCTCTCCGTGACAAATTAATTAGAAGTGAATACACTCCAGCTAGCTATTTACATAAACAAACCAAAGGGACATTTCCATGTGGGAAATGCAAATACTGCAAGTATCTATCTAAATCCAACAGATCCAATACCCTACCAAACGGACAACCCTTTTTCCCCCAACACTTTGTCAATTGCCGCTCAGTCGGCATTGTATATCTATTAGAATGCGAGTGTGGGTGCTTTTATGTTGGGAAAACCAAATTGCCTTTTTGGAAACGCATTTACCGACATACCCTCAGTATCAACCAAAAAGACCCTGACCTCCCCTTAGGGCGACACTGTGCAATCGTCCATCAGGACTCAACCCCCCAGATTACATTCAGAGCACTTGACCATATCCCCCCACCTAACCGAGGGGGCGACTACAATAAATCTTTACTTCAAAGTGAGCTTAAATGGATTTTCCATCTTAACGCCACATCCCCCCCCCGGCCTCAACAAGGCATTCAACCTCAAGCCCTACCTTGAGGGTTTTGAATCAGGGGTGTGTGAACTTGATTTATAACCTTTTTTCAAATTAAGCTAGGCCCCTGTGAGTATCTTTCACTCTGGGATCCCTTCCTCATTTGTTCCAACCATTTATCTACACGACAGTAATTGTGCTCTATCTTTACACTTATTAAAAATGTACCTGTTTAAATGTTCCAGAAAACATGTTTATACTGTATATTGGCTTTATTGCAGTGTTTGTACTGTTTTATAGCTATTCAAACCGATTGATGCAAACATACTTTGCCTACTGTTTTTATAGATATGTGAATATTGCTGTTTTTGTTATTCTAATGCATTGTTCATTTCTGTCCACTAGGGGGCCCCTCACCCATCTCTATGGTACTGTGACTCACTTGCTGACCTATTAATGCCTCTTTATATTGAACCATTGAAAGGTAACAACACCGTCATACTCTCATACATCCATCTATGCCCTATCCGGTTTTTCTTGCTTCCATTTGACACACTGGCTGCCCGGCGCGGGTAAGACCATGTGCGCATGCGCGTACCTCGTACGGCGCATGCGCCGCATATACCCATTGAGGCGCACGTCTCCATCACACGCGCCCCTCCGCTTGCGTTCCAGCAGGCGGGGAGGGGTCAGTCTGCCCGCGTCGGTGACGCCCCGACGCCGCACGAGGCCACGCCCCATCGGACGTGTCGACGCGCGGCGCCGCCGCTTCTGAGATCTCACCATTGGGGGTACTACGCTGTGGCCTCTGAGCCACCATCCCCGCACCTGGCCCTAATTATACCACAGCTCAGCGCATCCATTTTACATCATGGCCCGCACAGCTGATATCAATCCTCATACACATATAAGTTTGAACAATGGCGGGATTAGTCATCACACTTTCCTGCCGGCGCTCTGCTGTATTGTATCACAGGACCTCTATCCATCAGGTAACATTACTTCCTTACTCTATGCAACTTATCCTGCATAAACATACTTTTTTACCCTCAAGTGACATTAATACTACCCTATCTACTTCCTTTTATCCCCTAGCCATATACCACTTCTGGCCCAGGTTTATAGAGCCATTGCAACTTCCTAGTGCATGGCTTGGAGATCTTGCAGCCCTTCAAATGTCTAGCAGCCGTTTGCTTTTAACAGCACAAGACTAATTTATATTTTGTGGACACACTGAGACCATATCTGTGCACCCCAAGACCATTGGGCTATTCTAGCCCCTTTTCTTCAATGCTTTGCAAGTGAGTACCATTACCATTGAGTGGCTCAATTACAGGTTTATACTTATCAACACAATATGTTGTATACTAATGACCCTACTCTGCCTACCTATTGATTTACCTCCGGGCCTGTTGCCCTAAATAAAATTTATTTTTGTTTACATGCATATACTTTCTATGTCTATCTGTTTAAGCTTCTCTCTGGGGTATAGGCCGTGTTAATGCACACCAGGCCTCACAAATTTGCAATTTTTATATGCGAGAAGCGATAGACCTATTTGCCACCACTCACTTGCTCATCAAACATTTTACCCAGGAATCAGTGCATTTGTATAGCACTGATTGTTGTATAAATGACAATGGTCCCAAAAATGTGTCAAAAATGTCTGATGTGTCCGCCATAATGTTGCAGTCACAATAAAAATCGCTGATCGCCGCTAATTACTAGTAAAAAAAAAAAAATTATTAATAAAAATGCCATAAAACTATCACCTATTTTGTAAACACTATAACTTTTGCGCAAACTAATCAATAATCGCTTATTGCGATTTTTTTACCAAAAATATGTAGAAGAATACGTATCGGCCGAAACTGAGGAAAAACATATTTTTTTATATATTTTTGGGGGATATTTATTATAGCAAAAAGTAAAAAATAATGTGTTTTTTTCTAAATTGTCACTCTTTTTTTGTTTATAGCGCAAGAAATAAAAACCGTAGGGGTGATCAAATACCACCAAAAGAAAGCTCTATTTGTGGGAAAAAAAGGACATCATTTTGTTTGGGAGCCACTTTGCACGACAGCGCAATTGTCAGTTAAAGCGACGCAGTGCCGAATTTGCAAAAGGTGGTCTGGTCTTAAGCCAGCAAAATAGTCCGGTCTGAAAGTGGTTAAGTTCTGTCCATAGTAGATATTGACACCACTCGTGGAAAAGAAAGTGAGGAAGTGTATATCACTTCATAAGTCCTCCTTGTGATGTTAGTGACCCACAACACGACCAAGAAAAAACCTCCACCACACAGAGTACACGCTTACCAGACAGCAAGCGTTAGGACACTTGTGGCTTAATACCCAGCCAGGGCCTTTGTCCTCAAGTTAGAAATCAATGGCAGCTTACAATGGGAAACCTTGCATGTAGTGGAACAAAGTGAATGGTTCAATCCCTTCCAGGGATCCAAAGAAGCTGGAATCTCTCAGAGTGGATGAGCTCAAAAGGATGACGCATAACATCACAAGGAGGACTTATGAAGTGATATACACTTCCTCACTTTCTTTTCCATGAGTGGTGTCAATATCTACTATGGACTGAATTTAATCAATCTCTCTCCTATTGCATGCATTTACCTTTGTTCGAGTGTGCCCTAAGAGTGCCAAAACCTGAAGCTCTCCTTATGCAAAAAACAACTAATAAGTCAACACTTTTACTAGCCTTCCCCCCACCCCATCTTCTCTCTATTGGATGATTATTGTGATGAGCAGCTTCAATGTAACTGACCAATAGAGAGCTGGGAGTAAGCAAGCCAAATCACAAACTTCCAAGATAGAACTTCCATAATAAAGTACCCTGGGTGTTGGGTTTCCCAAGCTCTATAGTAGAAAGATAAAGCCACAAACAAGTACCTGGAGGTGGCCAATTTTGTATCCAAGTGGAGACTGACTTTAGGATCGTTAGCGTTTGCTTTAAAGCATTATATTAAGAAATATTGTAATTTTACAGTAAAAAGTCACATAATCTAGGCATGCTACTGCACCTCTTGATGTTAACGAATTTCAGTGCCCCATTGTGTCTAACCACACAATATGGAGAAATAGCTGATAGACCTGCACCAAGAAAAAAAAACTATGGTGCAATGCAAGATTCCAGTGCTTTGCTATGTGTAGGCATTCCTCTTTACTGAACACTTAAAAAAAAGAAAAAAAACATACATTAAATTAAACTTAAATTAAAAAATACCATGACAACTGCTTACCAGCAAGAATTCTTTGAGGTGTGTCTCTATGTTCTTATGATAAATGGTGAAGAATGCAGCAGACACCTGAATGATAGCTTTGGCCAGGCAGTGGATGTTATTATTGTATCCTGCAAAAACAAACACATTTGCTGTATATAAGGTTAGCCAATAAATAATTCCCTTGGGGAGCATGTCAACCAAAACTAACTATTCTGCAACCCCAGTGTCATATGCGAGGATATGAATAAGGCCAGATACCCTAACTCACCTTCCTATCAAAGCACAGCAAAATCTTTTAACTTTTACTTTACTTTATTTGTAAAATAACAGCAGAGAGTTTGTAGATGTTGTAGGATGTTGAGAGAGAGCTTCTCTATGTGGAATGCTTATCCAGGAAGGAGATACAAAATTCAATGCTTATTGCAAGATTCATCAGGATGTACTTACAGATCCTTCCATAAGTAAAAAAAAAAAAACAGGGGACAGGGCTAAACAGGAAAAGGAACAGGGAGAAACTAATGAATTTAGACAGGGCTAATCCATTCTCTCTACCAGAGAATTGAAAGGGTACTATGGCAACCAGACTAGTAGATCAGAAAGGTAAACAATGCAAAAAAAGACAGGGCAAACTAACTAGGGACTCTTGTTCCATGATACTCCCCGTCTGTTATCTGGAGATACCAATATTACGAACTATGTGGTACATATGTGAAAACAAAACAGTACATAACATCATGTACACATAATAATGCAATATCAAGTCGGCACCTCTGTCTCCAAAGTCCCTTCCAGCAATTGACGCCAGCGAGGTGCACTGTTCAGGATGGTCGAGTGCGCCACAATGTCTTTGAAGATTCCCAGAATGGGTGTTCAGTCCTTTTCTTTGTTATAGTCCACTTTGGCCATTAAAAGTATGGTTTCTGTAATGGGCCTTGTAAAGATTTTCACAGTCCCTTGTCTGACAATTTTTACTTCGACCTTGCGGACCTTCCCATCTGCGCTAGGGATGGATTTAACGATAAGACCTATAGGACACTTATTTTGCGGCACCTGCTTGTCTCTTAACAGAATGACATCTGCTTCTTGAATGCTCTGTTTGACGGCTTGCCATTTGCGACGTTCCTGAAGTGTCACAAGATATTCAAGCCTCCAACAGTCCCAAAAGGTGCTAGCGAGACACTGCACCTGTCTCCATTGGCGTTTATACAGGTTTTTTGAATTGAAGTCCCCGACTAGAGTGGGAATGTTTCCTATTTTCTGTGTAATGAGCATTGCTGGGGTCAGAATGCTTGGTGATTCTGGATCTGTTGATATTGGAATCAAAGGCCTTGCATTGACAATGGCTGACACTTCAGCCATAAATGTGGTTAGAACTTTATGGGTGAGTTGAGCTAAAGTAGTAGTTATCATCATAGAGTCTAAAATGCGTTGAGTTCCTCCAATCATGCGTTCCCATGCTCTACCCATGTGAGAGGAATGAGGAGAGTTGAATATCCACATGCACCCTTGATCATGCAGATACTTTTGGATGCTGTTACCTTCAATGTCTTCAGTGTCTATTTGTAATTCCTTACATGCTCCAATGAAATAGGTGCTACGGTCGGAAAGTATTTGTTTGACTGGTCCCCTAAATGCCAAGAATCTTCTGAGGGCGTTTATAAAAATGGATGTATGCATTGATTTTATGACCTCAATGTGTATGGCCCGTGTACTCATACAGGTGAAAAGCACCGTCCATCGTTTGCAGCCAGCTTGCCCACCCCTCGTTTTACGTGAGATGATCATCCATGGTTCAAAAACATCAAGTCCTATAGGAGTAAATGGGGGTTCTGTGCCAAGTCTTTCTGATTGCAAGTCCACCATCCTTTGTTCTTGGCTTTTTCCCCCTCAATATGCGGCACCTAAAAGGCTTGTGGAGAATTCTGGCTACGCCATTCTTGGTGCCAATGATCCGTATTCCCACTGCTCTAATAGCTCCTTCAGTAAAGTGTCGTCCCTGATGCATGACTTGTTCATGATAGCGCCAAACTAATAGAGTAGCGATGTGATGTTGACTGGGAACAATAAGAGGATTACTTTCTTCTCTGTATAAATGGGACTTACCAAGGCGACGCCCTATTCTCATGAGGCCGTTTTCATCTATGATAGGATTTAACTTCCAAAGAGGGATTTTTTTTTTAAATGCTTCTCTCTTCGTACATGCAACGGAACTCCTCTGCATACGTTTCTCTCTGAACACGATGGAGGACAATTTCTTTTTCTTTCTTGACTTCCTCTACAGTGTGTAGTTTTCGGCAGATATGCTAATTGTGGCAGTTGGTTGTTTTCTCACCAAGGGTATGATGGAAGGAGATGGCTATGTGTCTAAGGTGCGCTATTGCTCGCAGGAGAGCCGTCCACCTTGAGAAGCGATGAAAACGATGAGAACCAAATACATTTCTGGGCTGTACGTTGGCAAGCAGGACAGACACTTGTGGCGTTACTTCAAGGTCTCTTTCGGGATATTCAAGATGAAAGTAATTAATTAGGGTTGATGGTATACCATCTACCTGTGTTAGGAATGTCGGTCCTGTGAGCCCCGACATAACCTGTAGATGTGCTGCAGTTCTTTGCTGTGTACAGCAGTGAAAGTGTCGGCGAGTAGGGGTGTGGAATCTCAAGTTGTTCAAGGAACTTCAAAGAATCCTTCCACATTTCTCATTCTTTTTGTCTTTCTGGAGGCAATGGGGAGTCCCAGTCCTGTTTCCCAAAGGACAATTCTCTGAGAAGTGACTTGCCTTGAATTGTGATTAGGGCGATGAATCCCAGTGGGTCGTAAAGACTGTTGACTGTGGACAGGACTCCCCGCCGAGTGTAGGGTTTTTCCTCAATGGACACCTGGAAAGTGAATGTGTCCATTTTGAGATTCATATTTAACTCCAGGCTACGCTGTGACGATCCCCAGATCCAAATTCTTTAGGTTGCTTGCGTGATCGTCTGTAGGAAATGCCTTCATTACTGTAGCGCTATTGGGAGCTATTTTATGTAACCTTAAATTGGCTCGTTGCTAGCATCCCTTGCGTTCATTTAAATAGGTCTATGGCTTCTTCTTCTGTATGTACTAATTTCAACCCATCATCCACATAAACGTCTCTTTCTACGAAACTCCTAGCGTCTTTCCCTTACTCTTCTTCCCCTTCTGGGGCCGTTATTATGAGTCCATAGGCGGCAACTGCTGGGGATGGGCTGTTACCAAAGACGTGTACTTTCATTCTATATTCTATGACTTCATCATTCATGTCGCTGTTCCGTAACCGTAGGAACCTTAGGTAATTTCTGGAATCTTCTCGTACAAGGAAACAGTAAAACATCTGTTGAATGTCTGCCGTTATGGCGATTGATTATTTGCGGAAGCGATAACCAAAACTCCTAGAAGACTATTAGTCAAGTCTGGTCTGTTGAGAAGGACGTCGTTTAGAGAGACTCTCTGGTACTTAGCGCTGGAGTCGAACACTACTCGAATTTGACCACGTTTCTGAGGATGGTAGACACCGAATGAGGGAAGGTACCAGCTTTCTTCACCTTCCTTCAGTGGGGGCGCTGGTTCTGCGTGACCACTCAGGAACATTTTCTGCATGAAGGCTACAAAATTATCCCTGTTCTCCTTTTTCCTTTGTAAGTTATGACGAGTGAAGAGAACCTAGAGATGGCATGCTCTCTGTTATTCGGGAGACGTCTTCTGGGTGAACAGAAGGGCAATGGGGCCATCCAACTACCTGATTTGTCTTTGTAGAGCTCCTTGTCCATCAACCTCAGGAATTCTTTATCTTCTATCGAAGGTGCTTGTTTGTTATCGTCCCTTGTAGTCTGGAACGCTGTGCACCCTAGGTTATCGTTGCATTTCTCTAACCCAGGTATCTCTTGTTGTGCTCTGATGACATGCCTATGTCTCCCTTTTATCCCGAGCATCTCCTTAACATGAAAGTGGTTCAGACATGGCTTAGGCTGCTTTCACACTGGGGCGGTTTTCAGGCGGTACAGCGCTAAAAATAGCGGAGATTTTTAACCCTTTTGCGGCCGCTAGCGGGGGTTAAAACCACCCCGCTAGCGGCCGCATACCGCGGGTAAAACGATGGTAAAGCAGCGCTAAATATAGCGCTGCTTTACCGTCGCCGCCCCGCACCGCCCCAGTGTGAAAGCAGCCTTAAAGATAGATGCACAACCATTTTCCAGCAAGTTTGTACATAGGGCTTCTATATTGTCAGTCCTGCGTGTCTTGTCAATTAATCTTCGCCTATCCGCCTATCCTGTCGGGATTTCACTCCTATCCTCCGTCATGTGATTACACTCAATAAATGTGGGAGTGGCATCTTTACCTTACTGCTTGTTTGTTATCGTCCCTTGTAGTCTGGAACGCTGTGCACCCTAGGTTATCGTTGCATTTCTCTAACCCAGGTATCTCTTGTTGTGCTCTGATGACATGCCTATGTCTCCCTTTTATCTCGAGCATCACCTTAACATGAAAGTGGTTCAGACATGGCTTAAAGATAGATGCACAACCATTTTCCAGCAAGTTTGTACATAGGGCTTCTATATTGTCAGTCCTGCGTGTCTTGTCAATTAATCTTCGCCTACTACCACCCATCCTAGATCAAGCCTCTGGGCGCATGGGGCATCATGTTTCCCATCCCATTGTTCGTGGATTTTATGAGCTCTCATGATGTCCCTACCGAGTAGCAGAAATATCTGGGCACTTTCGTCTAGTAATGGGATGCAGTCAGCTATCGCCATGAGATGAGGGTGGTGGCGTGCCACGTCTGGTGTCGGGATTTCACTTCTATCCTCCGTCATGTGATTACACTCAATAAATGTGGGAGTGGCATCTTTACCTTACTGTCCACGGAACATATGATGTAGCCTGATTGGCAGCACTGGTGGGCACTGATAGGTGGCACTGGCAGGCACTGATGGGCACTGATAGGTGGCACTGGTGGGCACTGATAGGTGGCACTGATTATCAGCACCAGCGGGCATAGATTGGAACCGATGTCCCTGTAACAGAAGCCGGTTACCGGCTTTCTTTTATTCTACTCACGCTGATCATGTGGAGAAACAAAGCCGATAACCGGATTATGTTTACTTCTGTGATCAACTGTCATTGGCTGACAGCTGATCACGTGTTAAAGGGCTGCTCTGATTGCCCCTTTCTCCTGTTCTGTGATCAGCCTAGTCTGAAGGACTCGATGATTATAGAGCACGCCAGCTGCGTGCCGCAGGGGGCGCTCAAGCAGCGCGATCATGGGAGGACGTCTATTGATGCCATTCTGGCACTGGAAGCACACCTGTAGCCATCTTTTGGCTATAGCCCTTAATCTATCCACTGCTATATTTTCTCCAACTTGAGAGACTCTTAAAACTATATAGTTAAGTCTGCAGTATGCAGTGGTGCCTTGACATCAGCACTGCGGCTTACACATATATTTGCAAATGTGTACAAACAAAATAGAAAAGTCAGTGCTACTACCCACACACCACATAGATAGTAGAGCTCCCAGGTGCTCGATCCACAGTCGTTGGCTGAGTAGAGTAATGTAGAAAAAATGATCCGCACTCCGGTTGCTGCTCTTAAAATTTCTTCATTTTATTGAATAGCCAAAGTGAACAAACACAGATTAAGTCAGTTGATGCGTTTCAGCCTATAAGGCCTTAGTGATAACCCAAACAAAACCCTCTCTTTTTAACATAAACTGTTAGACAGGGTCAATTTGGTTGTTTTACAGGCTGGCTGGTAAGTGTGCTGGGAAATGTTTTGTTTGTTTGTGATGGCCACTGTTGTCATAATCAAGAAAGCTACCCTGACAAATGCCATGCAGATGCAACAAAGGATAAAAAGGATGAAAAACGTTTTATTAAAAACAGAAAGGCAGTAGTTTATGATGCACCATGCTTTAAAAACCTTTAAAAACAAACGTCCCTAAATGCTAACTTTCCCTTCAAATGGTCTAAAACCACCATTAAATATCTTGGCACCATGATCCTCAAAATCTCACCACCACTTTTGCATTACCCCCCCCCCCCCCCCCCTCCCTACATAAAATCAAATGTGACCTTATACAATGACAATGTTTGGGGCTCTTTGAGATTCTTGTATAAAATAAGGACCACTTTGCAAAAGAAGTTGTTCTTTGCAGGGAAATCTGCTCCAGAGTTCAGTGAAATAAGTAAAGCTCTGCTGACTTCCATCATTGAATCATGTGCAGGTAAAAAGGCAGTTGTTTTTATTTTCCTTGCACGTGACTAGATATTCTTTCCAAAGGGAAACTTCACAACATTCAAGGAGCTCTGGGACACATTCCCTTGGAACTTCTCTTTCAAAGTGAACAGCATATTTGCCTGTAGGAAATTAACCCAGCAGTTTCCTTAATGCACGCTTCGATCATTTCTATACCACAATATTATACCCCTACATACTTAAAGAGGGAGTCTACCTGAAAAAAAATTATTAAAAGCCAGCAGCTACAAATACTGCAGCTGTTGACTTTTAATAAATGGACACTTACCTGGCCTGGTGTCCAGTGATTAGTGATGTCGGCAGCCGAGGCCAAGCAATTGCTCGGCTCTCGGCTGCTGCTGGCACTATTCTCGGTGAGAGAATTAGGAAGTGAAGCATTGTGGCTTCACTTTCCGGTTCCCTACTGCGCATGCGCGAGTCACGCTGTGTGTCGTAAGTGGTCCCCGCTATCACCTGGGACCTGTGTGTTTCCCAGGAGACAGCGGGGGGGGGGAGGGGTGTGACTCCCGCGGGAGTCTATTCAAGGAAGTGGGTGTAGATACCTATTATACAGGTATCTGCACCCCCTCCCCCCTGAAAGGTGCCAATTGTGGCCCCGGAGGGGGGGAGGAATCAGATGAGCGGAAGTTCCACTTTTGGGTGGAACTCCGCTTTATTAACTATGTGGGAAAAAGATGTACACGTTCAGTTCACAATAGAGCAAACAGACAGAACACTTTATTATGCACGCAAAACTAAGAACCAGGAGCCTGGCATCACAATTCGTACCCATTGGTACAGAGTACCACAAATAATATGTTCCCAGCCTCCCCAGAAACTTTCTTAAAATGTGGCCAAGTAAAGAGAGATAGACTCCAAATCCTGGTCATGTGACATTCTTAGAACATGTAATGTGTCTCAAACATTGTCAGATTTTACCATTTCCAATGACCTGGCCTTTTATCATCACAACTCCATACTAAGAAAAGCTTCCATCCCTCATTTGGTTAATGCAGCAAGGAGATACATTCCTGCTAAGTGGAAGCAACCCGTCATAACCGATCTCACTGTGGATAGACAAACGCTAATGAAGCGCATTTAATGGAAGATTATATTTTCATCCGGCGAACACATGACAAATTTGGGGAACTTGGTTTTAATGGATTGAATTCTCCTTCAAGTATAATGCTCTCTTAGGCCCCTTTCACACTGGGGCGGGGAGCCGTGGTGACGGTAAAGCAGCACTATATTTAGCGGAGAAAAGAGAGAGAGCAGCGCCGCTCTAAGAGTAGTGGATCTGATTACAGTGGGAACTGTATGTGAAAATAAAAAGAAAGTATGTACTCACACTTTGTTTAAAAATATCAGGCACGTAGCGGTATCTTTATTTTGTCTGAAGTCCTCGGCCGTCCTCTGGTGTCATGGCTATGGTGGGGAAACGCACGGTACCTTGCGTCTCGTGGTTCCGAGGTGAGTGCGTCCCAGGATAGGCACGTCAGCAGGATTGATGACGTTGGTAGGCGTGGTTGGAAGCGCTCGCGTTCGGAGCATGCGTGCTCCTTCATCAGGCGGTGTAAAACGTGCGTTTCCCCACCATAGCCATGACACCGGAGGACGGCCGAGGACTTCAGACAAAATAAAGATACCGCTACGTGCCTGATATTTTTAAACAAAGTGTGAGTACATACTTTCTTTTTATTTTCACATACAGTTCCCACTGTAATCAGATCCACTACTCTTAGAGCGGCGCTGCTCTCTCTCTTTTCTCCTCTACACCAGAGTCTCTTCTGCTCTATGGAGCCGGCTGCCGCATCTTACAAGCACACACTGTTATTCCTGGACTGAGAAAAAAACTGTCCAAAAAACACATCACAGTGTTTCTCCCCTTCAGCCCCCACTCTCTCTCGCCCACCCTCAGTGTCACTCCATCTGTGACCCCCCATACTCGCTCATCACTAGCTGTCGTCGGCGCTCCATCCTCCCCCTCTCCAC
Organism: Lithobates sylvaticus; assembly: GCA_028564925.1. Classification (NCBI taxonomy): domain Eukaryota; kingdom Metazoa; phylum Chordata; class Amphibia; order Anura; family Ranidae; genus Lithobates; species Lithobates sylvaticus. Next base: position 511,037,948 of record CM053027.1, read on the forward strand.
TATATTTAGCGCTGCTTTACCGTCGTTTTAACCGCGGTTTTCGGCCGCTCGCGGTGCGGTTTTACCCCCGCGAGCGGCCGAAAAAGGGTTAAAGACCCCCCGCAGAGCGCCGCCGTAGCGGCGCTTTGCGGCGGTGTTGCCGCGGTTTCACCGCGGTGTCCCATTCTAATCAATGGGAAGGAGCGGTATAGGAGCGGTGAACACACCGCTCCTATACCGCTCCAAAGATGCTGCTAGCAGGACTTTTTTTGTCATCCTGCTAGCGCACCGCTCCAGTGTGAAAGCCCGCCGGCTTTCACACTGGAGTTAAAGGGGCCGGATTTTTTCATGCGGTGAACAGGCGCTATTTTTAGCGCTGTACCGCATGAAAAACGCCCTGGTGTGAAAGGGGCCTTATGCAGTGACTAATTGCCACCCTTCTAATGTTCTCTAAGCAGCTCAAGCATTACAAGCAGGGGGTCATCCAGGGGTGGAGGAAGGAGACACCTAGGCACCCACCACCTCATAATCTCTACTCGCTATAAAATTCACATCCTCCGTGTCTTCTCCATCACCTCCCCTGTGCCCTCCCCAATCACACCGCCTCCATTCCCTACTATTCATACACAACCTGGATCCCTTTACCTCTACTCACACCACCTCCCCGCTACTCGGTCAGTTGTTTAAAAGACCCATACATTGGGGTATGCTTACCTTCAGTACACAGCTTCCACATTCATTACCCGCTGTTTTCTGCATGAACAGATCTCACAGCAAATGTTGGATATACTGCACCCCTATTACTACTAAAATGTTTACATTTGAGATATCTGGCAAACTTACTGTACTAAACCAAAGAATTTGCCTGATTGCTGTGTTTTATGTGTTCAATCTATACATATAATGTTGTATTAAATGTGTATGTTCCTTTTGTATAAATAATAAATATATATAAAACAAATATCATTCTGTTATGGTTGTCTGTACTGTAAAGTGGTTGTAAACCCTTGCATATACCCAGTGAACTGACTGGCCTAAGGTGATACAGTGAGATGAAACAAATCCTCCTACATAAGTTGTACCTGTTTATCTGCAGCCATTTAATCTGTTGATCGTTCTAAAAACACTGAGGACAAATTATTATTTTCTTAGCTTTAGTAGCAGGGGGTGGTGATCTGACGTCACACACGCTGCAGAGCTAGAGCATTGAGTTCCTTGATATCTGATAGATGACTGGAGGGGAAGGGTCACCCCTGCCCCATATAGGCTTGAGTCATGTGCTGTGTGCTGGAGGGGGTTGGCCTGTCTCCCTCGGGGCTGTTGTATTGATCGGGAAAACTGAGTGAGGTGACTCATGCAGACAGCAGAGAGAGTAGAGAGATCCAAGAGGAACCGTACTTGGTGCTTTGGATTCAGATAAGTACACACTATAGCGGGATGTGCTTTGTTCATTTTTCATGTCTGCACTTTGTTTTTTGTTTTTATAATTCCTACTGCATATGAACTTTTACAATTCTCACTTTAAAACAATGCAATGTCTTTGTCTGTTTGCTAAAAAGTCAGCAGTAGATTAAAGCAGATCTTCACTCCATCTGAGCACCACAAATCAAAAACACAATTTAATACATTTTTAATATTTAAAGCAAACTCCTCCATTCATCCATGTCTCCATGATTTATTTTGTTGATACATCACTTTGAAAAACACCCCCTAGCCATGGCCATCTTGAGTAAGGGCAAATGATTCATGTAGCATTTACTTCCTTGAATCCATCTGCCCTTGGCTCAAGCATTCATACAGGAGAGCTGAGAAAATCCTGCCCCCCCCCCCAAAGACTCATGGGATGTATGACATAAATTGCCTAGGAAAGAAACCAGGAAGTAACTGAATAAAGTAAAAGAAAAGTTTAAAACACGTAAATATGACATACTTTCCTATCTGATAAAAAGGCAATATTAAAAGACCGGGTAAAACACAAATCATAAAAGACAGGCGTTTGTCCCTTTAAAATATTGCAGCAGCGCTAAAGATACAGTCTTTTTGTGTTAAGAAAGTTCATTAAACAGCATGGTAACCCAAAATAAAGTTCATAATGGTGCAGTGAGCCTGAAATCGCAAAATTAGAGTGATCCACCTTCCACCGGATATCAAAATTTTCACCGCGTGCAGTCCACACTCCCCTTTGGGGATGCACTCACCAGAAATATGATAAAAATGGGCATTTAAATCATAAGCCAAAGGACACTGCTATCTCCTCAGCACGGTCACCTCTTCACCTTCTGCAAGCCTTAGAAAGGATCCACTCCAACCCAGCATACACATATGAAGAGAATAATGGTGCAGATAGCGTAGTACAGTTTGGCAAAATTCCACTTTATTTGTAATATCCAATCCCCCCCCTTATTAAAATCTGCGTACCCAAAAACAAATAGTAATCAGCTTTGTAATTCAATTAGATTGCACTCTGCCTGTTAGTCCCGTCCGTCCGCCGGAAATCGGGCTCCAAAGCGAAGTGTAGAGCGGTATCAGCCTCTACTTCCTGGTCGCTTGATGGCTGGAGCGCACAATGGAACGCATGCGTCACTTCCTGCGAGGTCACGACCCTGACGCGTTTCGTCACTTCCGGACGTCGTCTGAGGGTGTGACCTCGCCACCGGAAGTGAGGATTATAAATAGTCAGCGCCCAATCCGGGCGCTGAGCTGTCTGATTGCCAGTGTAACTGGCCAATGGGGACTTGCAGACAGCAATACATTATTATGCACAGCCGCTGTCTGCATTACATGTTTACTATGAAGTTTTCCTTCATTCTTGTACCATATTTTAGTTCATTAGTTATAGTGCTTATACATATTTGTTTCATATAATAATACATACAATAACTAGATAATTGAAATATACAGAACACGCTTCTGTTTCTCTTTACATACATCAATACCGGCCTTTTTAACCCTTACATCGCATGACCTTATATGGTTGCTGATGTGGAAATCTATGTGTTTAAGGTTGCGTGTTGTAATCATTTACTTGGTGTATGCGTTTTATACATCTATATATATATATATATTATGCAGAGATCATTCCACTCTGTATATATATTGCCAAATCCAACCCGTACTGTGATGGAAGGTTTATTTATATTTATATTAATGTCATTGTGTTGGTCCGCATCCATATTTACATACATGGCGATGCTAGTGTCAATATTTCTGCCGGTCTGACAACATCCCCATATTCCAATCATTTTATGTCCATATCTCCATATATTTGATGTGTGTTTAAACACTACAGTGAACTCCATCGAGACAAATTTAAAATACACACAAAATATTAAAAATAAAAATAAAATTAAAATAAAAATAAAAATAAAAATAAAAATAAAAATAAAAATAAAAATAAAAATAAAAATAAAATTAAAATAAAAATAAAAATAAAAATAAAAATAAAAAATAAAAATCCAAATAAAAATAAAAATAAAAATAAAAATAAAAATAAAAATAAAAATAAAAATAAAATTAATAATAATAATAATAAAAATAAAAATAAAAATTAAAATAAAAAAATAAAATTAAATTGAAATTAAAATTGAGATTTAACCTGAATAGGGGGGGTAAAACTATGCTGATATTATAATCAATATTAGCTTCTGGTATTGTTCTACTTCAAACAAATTATAGAGATATAAACATATGTTTACATACATGTATATCATATGTGTAAAACCTGATTAAAAGTATATCAAAATAGAAAGATACACATTGCACACATAAACCATATACCATCTAAACCCATAATAGTCTATTTATATATAAAACTCCACTAATCGGATGTATAAAACCTTGTGATATGTGTGAAACATTCCTACGCTATTCGTACAGGATAAGGATATTGGACTAATTCTTGTGATGGAACAAATCTCCATTTATTAAGACCGCTGTGACCTTTTAGTGTCAGTGACCTGTATTCAGTTCCTTATATGGAACATGGCTCTTATGAAAGAAATTAGCTTTTTGGGAACAGACTTTTTTACATGTGGATGCAGCCCACTATATTATAGACATAAATAAATAAATAAATATGTATATATAAATAAAAAAATACATATATATACATAAATAAGAAATAAATATATATATATATAAGTAGGAAATAGGAAATCCATGAATCGGTCAATCTGTGTCTGGGAGGAATCAATAAATACAGAAATATATATATATAGATATCTAGATATATAGATATATTTCTGTATTTATTGATTCCTCCCAGACACAGATTGACCGATTCATGGATTTCCTATTTCCTACTTATATATATATATATATTTATTTCTTATTTATGTATATATATGTATTTTTTTATTTATATATACATATTTATTTATTTATTTATGTCTATAATATAGTGGGCTGCATCCACATGTAAAAAAGTCTGTTCCCAAAAAGCTAATTTCTTTCATAAGAGCCATGTTCCATATAAGGAACTGAATACAGGTCACTGACACTAAAAGGTCACAGCGGTCTTAATAAATGGAGATTTGTTCCATCACAAGAATTAGTCCAATATCCTTATCCTGTACGAATAGCGTAGGAATGTTTCACACATATCACAAGGTTTTATACATCCGATTAGTGGAGTTTTATATATAAATAGACTATTATGGGTTTAGATGGTATATGGTTTATGTGTGCAATGTGTATCTTTCTATTTTGATATACTTTTAATCAGGTTTTACACATATGATATACATGTATGTAAACATATGTTTATATCTCTATAATTTGTTTGAAGTAGAACAATACCAGAAGCTAATATTGATTATAATATCAGCCTAGTTTTACCCCCCCTATTCAGGTTAAATCTCAATTTTAATTTCAATTTAATTTTATTTTTTTATTTTAATTTTTATTTTTATTTTTATTATTATTATTATTAATTTTATTTTTATTTTTATTTTTATTTTTATTTTTATTTTTATTTTTATTTTTATTTTTATTTTTATTTTGATTTTTATTTTTATTTGGATTTTTATTTTTATTTTTTTATTTTTATTTTTATTTTTATTTTTATTTTTATTTTATTTTTATTTTTATTTTTATTTTTATTTTTATTTTAATTTTATTTTTATTTTTAATATTTTGTGTGTATTTTAAATTTGTCTCGATGGAGTTCACTGTAGTGTTTAAACACACATCAAATATATGGAGATATGGACATAAAATGATTGGAATATGGGGATGTTGTCAGACCGGCAGAAATATTGACACTAGCATCGCCATGTATGTAAATATGGATGCGGACCAACACAATGACATTAATATAAATATAAATAAACCTTCCATCACAGTACGGGTTGGATTTGGCAATATATATACAGAGTGGAATGATCTCTGCATAATATATATATATATATAGATGTATAAAACGCATACACCAAGTAAATGATTACAACACGCAACCTTAAACACATAGATTTCCACATCAGCAACCATATAAGGTCATGCGATGTAAGGGTTAAAAAGGCCGGTATTGATGTATGTAAAGAGAAACAGAAGCGTGTTCTGTATATTTCAATTATCTAGTTATTGTATGTATTATTATATGAAACAAATATGTATAAGCACTATAACTAATGAACTAAAATATGGTACAAGAATGAAGGAAAACTTCATAGTAAACATGTAATGCAGACAGCGGCTGTGCATAATAATGTATTGCTGTCTGCAAGTCCCCATTGGCCAGTTACACTGGCAATCAGACAGCTCAGCGCCCGGATTGGGCGCTGACTATTTATAATCCTCACTTCCGGTGGCGAGGTCACACCCTCAGACGACGTCCGGAAGTGACGAAACGCGTCAGGGTCGTGACCTCGCAGGAAGTGACGCATGCGTTCCATTGTGCGCTCCAGCCATCAAGCGACCAGGAAGTAGAGGCTGATACCGCTCTACACTTCGCTTTGGAGCCCGATTTCCGGCGGACGGACGGGACTAACAGGCAGAGTGCAATCTAATTGAATTACAAAGCTGATTACTATTTGTTTTTGGGTACGCAGATTTTAATAAGGGGGGGGATTGGATATTACAAATAAAGTGGAATTTTGCCAAACTGTACTACGCTATCTGCACCATTATTCTCTTCATATGTGTATGCTGGGTTGGAGTGGATCCTTTCTAAGGCTTGCAGAAGGTGAAGAGGTGACCGTGCTGAGGAGATAGCAGTGTCCTTTGGCTTATGATTTAAATGCCCATTTTTATCATATTTCTGGTGAGTGCATCCCCAAAGGGGAGTGTGGACTGCACGCGGTGAAAATTTTGATATCCGGTGGAAGGTGGATCACTCTAATTTTGCGATTTCAGGCTCACTGCACCATTATGAACTTTATTTTGGGTTACCATGCTGTTTAATGAACTTTCTTAACACAAAAAGACTGTATCTTTAGCGCTGCTGCAATATTTTAAAGGGACAAACGCCTGTCTTTTATGATTTGTGTTTTACCCGGTCTTTTAATATTGCCTTTTTATCAATTATATCGTATTTTATAGTGGCTGCTTTATCGATGCTTAATAGTGATATCAGGTATTGATACGTGTGTCTATTATCCCTAAGTACGTTGAATCCAGGAGCGCGGAGAGATAGGCCCTTTGGAAGGCAGATTTTGAGGCACTATCCTTTTCGATTATACTTTCCTATCTATTCACTAATACTAGCAGCACGACGATTAAAAAATAATTAATGTTGATTGAGAGAGTGAAGTTCCACTTTAAGTGTACATAGAGAAAGGTCATTGCGCCTTTACCTACTGCATAGTGTTTCTTACCATCATTTTCGATGCTGTAGGAGGACATGGGATCGGAGGCCAGCAGAGGGAGAGACACTGCCAGAAACACCTGCAACAGACAGGCCACTTTGTACTCTTCATCAAGAGAGGAACTTTCTGTGAAAGAACAGTAATGAATGTAAACAACAGAGGAGCAGGCCTCATTAACAGATATCTACATCCAAAAGGAAATTTGGAAGAGCAACCTACGGTAATTCTACTACTTAACGTGTTCACCTAGTTAAAGCATTGAAGTACAGTGATCCATATGATAAAATAGGCCATTTTTTTAAAATGCCAAGTCACAAACACTCTGGATAATATACGCTATACTTGTGTAATTGAAGCCATGATGTCAATAAATTGGATATCATAGTCTGATCAACAGGAGACATGACTAGAGGAAAAGTGAACTGGTATAACATTTTTAAAATGGCAATTACAAGATCTAAAAAGAAATCTCTGGTTGTGCTTTTGCTGGTATCTTTCACTTCTACCCTTGAGTATATGTTTATGTAGCTACTGAACTCTAAAATTTGATTGTATACTCTCTATGTGTTGTAACCAACAACTATGAATAAGAACTGCTGTTATTGAATACAAATTTAATTGACATTTAGGTAGCCCCTTATTTTGCAAAGTTTTCATAAATCTAAAAGAGATTGAACATGGATTGTGCAATCAGTTTGTAACATATTTTTAAAATTATTTTAGCAGCAACAAATCAACCAGACTTTACTATTAACATAACAATAATTGTTAATTTTGGAAACTGGTGAATGGATGTCTCCCTAGGAATGTAATAATGCTGTTACCTTCATGAGTTTGTAAGTGCACTGGCTTAATAAATGTTATATTTTTATGCGGATCTTCAAAATAGAGGATATTCTTCTCTTTCCCTTTGGTGTTATAACGCTCAGTTCATATCTGTGACCATGTTACAAGCCAGCGTTTTTGCGAGTGGATGTCTTATGCCCCGTACACACGGTCGGATTTTCCGACGGGAAATGTCCTATCGGACCATATTGTGGGCTCCATCAGACTTTTTCCGTCTGAATTTCCGACTGAAAAAGTTTGAGATCCTGCTCTCAAATTTTCCTACAACAAAGTCCTATCGGACTTTTTCCGATCATGTTTAGCGAATTCCGACGGACAAAGTGCCACGCATGCTCAGATCACATTACAAGACCAAAGCTATTGGCTACTAGCCTCTACGTAGACCCGTCGTACGCAACAAACGTCACCACGTTCAGGATGATCGGATTTTCCGACAACTTTGTCCGACCGTGTGTGTGCAACACCAGTGTCGGACAAAATCCGTCTGAAAAAATTTGACAGATTTTGTGGTCGGAATTTCTGACCGTGTGTACGGGGCATAAGAGTTTACCTGTCTGAAGCTGGTATACCTATCAATTGGTCTGGAGGAAGGCCACGGGGATGTGAGAGCCCATAACAACTACTCAAGTACTTTTGACCACTATTCATTAGCAGTCCCAGCACTCTGGAAAGCTCCAACCACTCTGGTGTTGTGGTGTGCTGATCCTTTTTAGGACTTGGAGGTTTCCTCATTTTCCCTTCATTGAAGACCTTGGTTGAATCCCTGGAAGATACTCTCTGAGCCTTTGGACTTTCCTACTATCCCTTAATCTATTGGGGACTGGGGTTATAGCTGTCAACATTCTCTTGTGGATATTGAGTTCATTCACAATTGTACTTTTTGTTTATTCACAATTGCTTATTTTGTTCACACGCCATTTTAATTATGTACCTGTTTATCTAAGTGAACTATATGGGATTTAATCTTATGTGATATAATTTACTATATACAGTTAATTGTATTTAGCAAGGAGGTTTCTCTAACTTAAAGTGGTTGTACACCCTGTACAACCACTTTTACCTACAGGTAAGCCTGACATCTCAGCATGGATGTCGCACCACTTTCTTAAATTAAATCTCTCTAAAACTGAGCTATTAATATTCCCCCCCCGCCCGTGCCCCCCTCCATGACTTTTCCATCAAAATCAACAATGCAACCATCAGTCCCTCCCCTCACGCCAGGGTACTCGGTGTAATCCTAGACTCAGACTTGTCATTTCAGCCTCAAGTCCAATCGCTGTCAAAAGTTTGTAGACTTCACCTCCGTAACATCTCTAAAATTCGCCCCTTTTTAACAAATGACACCACCAAGCTCCTCATTCACTCCCTTGTTATCTCTCGCCTTGACTATTGCAACTCCCTCCTCATTGGCCTGCCTCTCCATAGGCTCTACCCTCTTCAGTCTATCATGAATGCTGCTGCAAGACTTATCCACCTTACCAACCGTTCAGTGTCTGCCAACCCTCTCCTCCAATCCCTACACTGGCTCCCAATCACCCAGCGAATTAAATTCAAAATACTAACCACAACCTACAAAGCCATCCACAGCTCTGCCCCGAGCTACATCACCAATCTTGTCTCCAAACATATCCCAAACCGTCCTCTCCGCTCTTCTCAAGATCTCCTCCTGTCAAGCTCCCTTGTTTCCTCCTCCCATGCTCGTCTCCAGGATTTCTCCAGAGCCTCTCCTATCCTCTGGAACTCGCTACCTCAACCTGTCCGGCTATCCCCTACTCTAGCTACCTTCAGGCGATCCCTGAAAACTCATCTCTTCAGGGAAGCCTATCATGTCTCCAACTAATCTTTTACCACTTCCATCAGCTCATTCCCCACAGTTACAACCTTTTGTATCACCTCCCCCACCCTATTAGATTGTAAGCTCTTCTGAGCAGGGCCCCCTTAATCCTCTTGTATTTTATTGTATTATAACTGTATTGTCTCCCTTTTAATATTGTAAAGCGCTGCGTAAACTGTTGGCGCTATATAAATCCTGTAATAAATAAATAAAAAAATATTAACCTCCCTGGCGGTATGATTATTTCAGATTTTAGGTGCTGAAAGCGGTACCATTATTTTGCATGGAAATTTGGTGTTTTATATTGTAGGTCTGTAATTCTTAGAAATAATTCACTTAAATCCGTCCAAACAAGTCTAATAGACATACCGAGTATGATAAAGTTTGAAATAAGAAATCATAAATTATAATATAATATAATGTATATATATATATATATATATATATATATATATATATATATATATATATATATATAATAACTATAAATAATTATAACAAATAATAATATAATAATAATAAAAATTATTCAATAATGTAATCAAATCAAAAACACTGAAGTTTGCTCAGTTGCAGAATTGTCGCTGTCATTACTTTTAGTTTGATGATACATTTCCCCACAAATCACTATCACTCAATTCTGCAAGTGATTCTAATTTATTATCGCTGTTTTCTAGCACTTTTGAAAAATGTTTTGGTTGCTATGGACAATCTCCAGTTTCCTGGCATAAAGAATAGTATTTATAATATAAAACTGCATGCAGGACACTGGACAAACCACTAGGGACAAAGGGGATGTGTAATTATTTGATACAGTAATGTAATCTGTAAGATTACAGTATACTGTATCTATACTGTGTTTTTTACTTTTTGAATTTGGCGCCGAACTCCATTCCCGTGCGTTGCAACGCTTGCAGGGAACGGAGCTCGGCACTGTGACAGATCGAGCGAGACACGGCGGCTCGCAGATCACAGCCGGGAGACATCGCAGGATCCAAGTGACAAGGTAAGTAACCTCTTCCTGGATCCTGCGATGTGATCCCGAGTCTGGCTTGGGAATACCGCTTCTGGTATTGAAATCTCACCCCGAGCCAGACTCGGGAATACTGCCAGGGAGGCTTCAGCTTGCATGTAGGTGCTAGAAATATCTCCTAAACCGTGGAGGTTTAGGAGATATTTACTAAAAAGACGAGCGCTGATGACTACGGCACATGTGCCGATGTCATTGGCGCATGCACCCTTTAGAAAGGACACATCATGCCCTTTTTAATAGGGGTCATGCCGTGACTGGCGGCTCCCGCGTGCATGCACAGGAGTGACATCACGCAACTCCGGTCAGTCACAGAGCTGGAGTTTGCAGCCCCCGAAGGAAGAGGGGCGAAGATGGAAGCTCCCTGCTCGTGGGGACAACGGTGACATTGCAGGCTTCGGTGTCAGGTAAGTGACACATAATGGGCTACTATGCAATGCATAGTAGCCCATTATACTTTACCTTTGCAGGGAAATAAAGAGGAAGTAAAACCCATCATGGTTTACTTCCTCTTTAGTAGCATTGCACTGTTTGGTTTTTATTTTTTTAATTGTAACTCATGCTCCCTGTTGATTAGAACAGCATTTCTTAATTGGCATGCTGCGGCACCCTGGTGTGTTGTCAGAGATGATGCACTGCATATGTTATTTTTCCACAGGATTCTGCCTTTCTGTGGTACCTGAGGGCTAGCCACCAGCATATGTACAGCGTCATGGACACGCATGACTCTAATCTAGGGCGGGCGGCATTCAGGGCAGCCCCAGTAAACAGAAGAGAACTGAAGCCTGCCTCTATTTAGACCTGCCCCACCTCTAGCACACTGCCATGCTGCCACAGCTGGGCTGTGGTGAAAAGATAAAAAAGTAAGATTCTGTTGTGCAAAGGTGGGGGAGGGGGAACTGAGAACTCTAATGTGAAGGGGAGGGGAGAGAACTGAGGAAAAGAGAAGATTCTGATGTGATGGGAACCCCATTTTAACACAGAGAACAAGGGTACACCTAAACAGCATTCGGGTAGGGGACAGGCTCAGGCTCTTTTAATTAGGCTTTGACTGCTTTCTAAAGCAAGCCATAGATGATTTAATTCTCTTTCCTTCACTTGCTCAATTCCTCAATCAATACAGTCGGTATTGATGAGGGAATCCCTCCCACAGCGCTACTGTGTTCTGCTAGTGTGGAGGGGAGGCACAGGGAGCCTTCCCATCCACCAGAACACAATGATTACTGCTAGTGGCTATAGCCAATGATCGACTTGGGTACAACCAGTCTCTTCTGAACTGGCCAAGATTGGATCCATCTATGACCATCTTAAATAAAAAAACAAACTGTAAGACTTTCTGTAAGGGGTCGATATACTAAAGGCAAATAGGTTGTATAATTTACAAAGTGCAGAAAAAGCAATTGCTCCAGAGCTCAGTAAATGAGCAGAAGCTCTGCTGATTTCCATCATCCAATCACGTGCAAGCAAAATTGCTGTTTTTTTTTATTTTTTATTATTATTATTATTTACCTTGCACCTGGGTATTCTTTGCAAAGTGAAACTTTACCTCATTTATTAAGCTCTGGGGTAGTAAATGAACCTCATTGTACACCTTTTGTTTTCACTTGGAATGTACTTAGCTGATTTAAATTGAAAGTTCCGCTGGGCTTCAACATAAAGTAATGTTCCTTGGAAAAGTGTATATAGAAGTTACAGAAATGAGCTCTAAAAACGGAAGTTTCCCCTATTTTTGTGTCTGTCGCTAGGAAAAATGACTTGCAAATAATGGAACAGCTATTTCATAACTATTCCAGCACTTTTGTTGCCCAGCTACAAGTTGCCATAGAAAATAATGATAGATTTGAAGTTGGTATGAAACATTCAATCAAAGATCCCAATGTGGAGAAAAGGAAAATTGAGAGTTTCTGCATTATAAAATAACAGCTAACTGGGCTCTTGGGAGCACACCTCCTTGTTTCTTCAGTTCTGTTGTAAGTAAGGTCAAACATGGTGCATTCCACACTTAAATTATAATAAAATTATTGCCTCTGCATTTGCTATATTATAGAGGCCATACAGAGGTGTTAACTGTGCCTAAGCAGTACCCTGAAAAATGTACCCTTTGCCTTTAATTGCTTTTGAGAAATAGCAGTGCACTTCTTGGTGAGTTTCCCTGTCTAGGTGCTTCTGTGCCTTGAGTCTTAGAGCTGTACATCTGCAGTGTGTAATCATCTAGGGGCCATGTCTGTGACTGACAGTCTTATTAGATTTGCAGTGGGATTTGGTGATATCACTACTGCGATGCTCACTGTTATTACTGGAGAAAAATTTGTACATGCGAACTTGCAGTGCAAGGATTTCCCTGCTTCATTCAGTCTGTGGATCTGTACTTCTGTCACTTCTCCTGCTTCTTCTTGATCATAACCCTGCCAGTCATGATTACCAGTCATCAGAGGGGCAACTTTGACATAGGACAGCAAAGACCTTCTCTTCTACCCAGATAGCTACCTCCACACAAAGACACAGTGTAGAACAAGGCATGACAAGTAATGGAAAAATGAAGAAACATATCAACAGCAGGGAGCCTACAGGCAATACAGGTGACTATTCCTTTGACCTCTGCTTTTTGTGTGTACAGATTTCACAGTTCATGTCCTCTTTTAAAAAAAATGGCTTACTTGCAATTTACAGCCTGCTATGCTAATATGTTTTACCTGTTTTCATATTTGATAAAGCTGCCACCAAATGAGGGTCTACGTCACATGGAATACCTGCTGATGTTGCCAGTTCGAATATACTAAGTGTCACCTGAAACATGAAAGGCATCAAGTTACTGGTGTGCATAATTTTTCAAATCATCCAATTCTATTGAATTAAACAATACAGTGCAATAAACATTTCAAAAGTGAAAACAAATAAATAAAACACAAACTGCAGAAGAATAATTGCCCCAGGAGATCATAAACTAATTACCTACTAGTCACCACTACAGACAGCTGGGGATGGAAAAATCATACTGTGCTATTGTTTTCGCTTAAACATGTAATAGGATGGAATAACATCACAACAGTAAAACAGGTCAGTCTTAATGTGCTGCATGGGGTTATTTTTTTCCACCTGCCTGGTGGAAAATGAGTTCATTACTATTAACTGTCAGCACACATTCAATTACCCATTAACATCTAAAGACTGTGCATTTATTTTTCATTGTCTAGCGAGAAGATGAAATCCGGAGTTAAGACTAGACAGGAACACACGGTATATGACAAAGGATGCATTTGGTCTTTGTGATACTATTTTGTGGTTACACATTCATTTATACTACAGAATAGCTAATACAAACTGAGGTTATACAATAATTCAGCATAAGAGTGCTATCTGGCAAATGCAGATAAAGCATAACAGATAGTAAACAAAAAAAAGAAAATATCCCAGTTATTTTTTAACTCTACAAAATATCTCTTTAAACCCAAAGTCTTAAACAGTAAAGCATACCTGAAAACTGTCCCAGATTTGCCAGGACAGCCCCAGTGGCGGCCACTCCATTAGGGGCACAGGGGCCCTGCCCCCCCCAATCCATGTGCCCGGACCCTAATCTACATGCAGGGTGCCGGATGTATGTATATATATATTTTTTTTGTAAGTGCCTGAGGCTCTAATTGGCTTCAAAAAAGGGTGGGCTTGGGGGGGGGGCGCAGATCACTGTTCCCTGAGCCCACCCAGTTGTGTGACATTAGCAAATTATTATTCGCTAATGTCTTCCTGCTTCTCCTCCCAGCCAATCAGTAAGTGGGTCCTGAGAAAAGCTGGAGCGAGGAGCAGCATCAGCCTCCTAAGACTGATCGTCGCCTTCCCGGCTCCATAGAGCTCGCAGTGGGCACCGTCCTCCTAGTAGAGCCCATAGCTCCAACGAGCGGGTCCTCTCAGCCCAATGAGAGCTGCCAGGGAGGGAAGAGGAACAGGCGGATACAGAGATTGCAGATGGGAGGAAGAGCGGGAGTTGGTGCGGGGAGTAGTGTGAGTACTGAGGCCGACCTGTGGACCCAGAGGGGGGGTTGTGGCATTATGTGCGAGTGAGGGGGGCACCCAAAATATTGAGCACCAGCCACCACTGGACATCCCTGTTTTTAAGCTAAATTCCCCCCCTTAGCTGTGTCACAAGCTATGTCCTGGGAACACAGCATGAGGCTCATTAAGTGCTGCCTATCGTGACATAGGGGTGTGTTGCCCAGGATCTTCATTCTCATCTACAGCATGCATTAGAATATGCTGTACAACTGAAGAGTGGGGTGGGGCATCTCTACTGGACAGATGCAGGTAGAAGATGCTGAATTGGTGTTCTGGGGTGCATTCTGGGGTGTTCTGGGGTGCATTGGTGGCAGAGGTGTGCTGGGGGCAGTACAGAAGTGTGCTGGGAGGCATTGGAGACAGAGGAGTGTTGTGGGGTACAGAGGTCTTCCGAGGAGATATTGATGGCTGAGGTGTGCTGAAGGGTACACATAATGAAGGTTTGCTGGGAAGACATTAGTATCAGAGGTGTTCTGGGGGGTACAGACATGTACTGGAGTAGTATCGACCTGGCATAGGTGTTTTGGGGGGTACAAAGGTTTGGGGGGTACATAAATAGCAGAGGTGTCTTGGGAGCATTGATGGCAGAGGTGTGCAGGGGGGCATTGTAGGTAATGGTGCACTGGGGGTATTGAAGGCAAAGATGTTCTGGGGGAAGGTGGCAGAAGTGTGCTGAGGGGTACAAAGGTGTGCTGGGGAATACAGACTGTTTGCGTAGTTATGTCTGCAGACCTCCATTAAAACCTTGGTATTAGTGTTTACGCATTTACTATTACTACCAGTGTTTTGTTGCTGTGTTTACATTAGTTTTTCTTCAGCCCCATAACTACAGCTGTCTTATATATGTTTAATTAAAGTACATGTTGGAATACAGAATTGTATTTTGTGCAACAACTGCTGTATATCAGTATTTAGTAGAGATATATTCTTCATCCAGTAGATGGCAGTGTTTATAAGCTTGTAGCTGCATCTATGATATGCTCTATGTCTTTTCCCTGAATAAAGTTCCTGTTTCCTGTTTGCAATTAAACAGAAAAGCCCATGTGGTTTGTTCTGTAGAGCTGTATAAATTAAGTCAGGTCAGAACACCCTTCAGATGAGTGGACAGAGAGAGACCAAAAAGCTCAGAGCACAATCTCTCTTAGCATAGAAGATGATCAAATCATACATATATGTAAGCATGAAACTGCTAAAGAAATGTGGGTAGGATTACAAAAGGTGCATGAAAGAGCTAATCTCAGCAATAAACTGTATTTGATTAGAAAGTTATACCAAACCAAGCTGATGAAAGGCCAGGATATGCAGGATTACATAAGACACACATTGGAAATGGTTGAACACCTGAGAGGTATAGGAGAAGAAATAAAAGATTTTCATGTCACAGCATTATTACTCAGTGGTTTACCAGAAAGTTATGAAACACTTGTCACAGCACTTGATGCACATCCAGATGATGAACTGACATTGAAATATATTATATGTGAGAGTGGAAGAACCATGCTGTTTAGAACGATGCTGTTTGATGCATATATGCCAGCCACATACTGAGGGGAGGCAATTATGACCACATGCTATCTCCAAAATCGACTACCAGGAAAATCAACTGAGAAAACTCCATATTAACTGTGGAATGGAAGGGCCTCGAATTTGAACCATCTAAACATTTTTGGAAGCAAAGTCTATGTGCACATACTTAAAGAAAAACGCACAAAATGGGATGCTTGTGCACAGGAAGGTGTACTTGTGGGGCACAGTAGATCTCAAAGGGGATACAGAATTTTACACCAAGACACAAACAAGATAACCATCAGAAGAAGCGTAATTGTCGATGAAACGTCAGTGTGTTTAAAATTTCATGAACTAACACAAACGCTTCAAACTGAGGGACTTTCCACATCAGTGTCAAGTGAAGATAAGCAGCAAAGTGAAATATAAGTTAATGCAGACAATCCAAATATTGTAAAAGAAGAAACAAGGCCACAAGAGGCTTCAATCAGAAAATCCACCAGAAGCAATTAAGGAATCCCAGCAAAAAGTCTGTCCTATGTTGCACATGTAGCGTTGAAACCAGAGCCATATTCATGGGATGAGATGCAAAGACTTCCAACCCATGAGAAACAAATAAATTGCAGATGCTTTGACAAAACCACTTACAAGAAACAGATTTAAAGAACTAAGATCCAAAATGGGACTAAGGAGTAGTTGTTGAGTGGGGGTGTTGGAATACAGAATTGTATTTTGGGCAACAACTACTGTAAATCAGTATTTAGCAGAGATATATTCTTCAACCAGTAGATGGCAGTGTTTATACAGTCATTTCCTGTTCCTTTGCATGTTTGTCACACTTAAGTGTTTCGGAACATCAAACCAATTTAAACAGTAGTCAAGGACAACACAAGTAAACACAAAATGCAATTTGTAAATGAAGGTGTTTATTATTAAAGGTGAAAAAAAATCCAAACCATCATGGCCCTGTGTGAAAAAGTGATTGCCCCCTAAACCTAATAACTGGTTGGGCCACCCTTAGCAGCAACAACTGCAACCAAGCGTTTGCGATAACGTGCAATGAGGCTTTTACAGCGTCCTGGAGGAATTTTGGCCCACTCATCTTTGCAGAATTGTCCTAATTCAGTTACATTAGAGGGTTTTCGAGCATGAACGGCCTTTTTAAGGTCATACCACAACATCTAAATAGGATTCAGGTCTGGACTTTGGCTAGGCCACTCCAAAGTCTTCATTTTGTTTTTCTTCAGCCATTCGGTGGTGGACTTGCTGGTGTGTTTAGAATCATTGTCCTGCTGCAGAACCCAAGTTCGTTTCAGCTTGAGTACACGAACAGATGGTCGGACATTCTCCTTCAGGATCTCTTGGTAGACAGCAGAATTCATAGTTCCTTTTATCACGGCAAGTCTTCCAGGTCCTGAAGCAGCAAAACAGCCCCAGACCATCACACTACCACCACCATATTTTACTGTTGGTATAATGTTCTTTTTCTGAAATGCAGTGTTCCTTCTACGCCAGATATACTTGGACACACACCTTCCAAAGAGTTCCACTTTTGTCTCATCGGTCCACAGAATGTTGTCCCAAAAGTCTTGGGGATCATCAAGATGTGTTGTGGAGAAATTGAGACGAGCTTTGATGTTCTTTTTGCTCAGCAGTGGTTTTCTCCTTGGAACTCTGCCATGCAGGCCATTTTTGCCCAGTCCTTTCCTGATGGTGGAGGCATGAACGCTGACCTTAACTGAGGCAAGTGAGGCCTGCAGTTCCTTGGACGTTGTTGTGGGGTCTTTTGTGACCTCTTGGATGAGTCATCGCTGCGCTCTTGGGGTAATTTTGGGTGGCTGGCCACTCCTGGGAAGGTTCACCACTGTTCCATGTCTTCGCCATTTGTGGATAATGGCTCTCACTGTGGTTCGCTGGATTCCCAAAGCTTTGGAAATGGCTTTATAACCCTTTCCAGACTGATAGATCTCAATTACTTTCTTTCTCAATTGTTCCTGAATTTCTTTGGGTCTCGGCATGATGTGTAGCTTTTAAGGTTAGAGAATTTCTAACAGTACATTCTCAGCCTATGATGGCTGGCTGGACACACAGCAAAAAAATAATAATGGTGTCCCTGGAAATGTTTTTAAAATGTTGACAACTATAGTAAAGGAAACTGTAATTTTTGTACAATTTTCCTTTAACCACTTGACCTCTGGAAGATTTACCTCCCCTAACTGACAAATGCGTGGTTGTGCATGTTTTTTTTCCTCACAAATAGAGCTTTCTTTTGGTGGTATTTGATCACCACTGCGTTTTAATTTTTCTGTTGCACTATAAGCAAAAAAAGGCTGACATTTTGAAAAAAAACATATATTTTTTTACTTTGGGCTATAAAACATATCCAATTAAAAAAAATGTAAAAATTCTAATTTCTTGATAAATTTAGGCCAATATAATCTGCTACATATTTTTGGCACTAGAAATACTAGTTTACTAGTTTACTAGTAATGGCAGCGATCAGCAACTTATAGCGACACTGCGATTATGCAGCGGACATTCGGACACGAACTGACATTTTTTTGGGAACCAGTGACACTAATACAGTGATCAGTGCTAAAAATATGCACTATTACTTTACTAAAGACACTGGCTGGTACTAATGACACCTGGCAGGGGTTAAACATCTAGGGCAATCAAGGGGTTTAGACATGTGCACTGCAGAAAAATTCGTTCATTTTCGTTTATATTCGTTTTCTTTTTTTTTTTCTTTGTTTTTTGGGTCATTCGATATGATCGCAATTCGTAAATTTGAAAATTCATAAATTCGTAAAATCGTAAATTTAAAAATTCAGAGATTTTTTAATTTGTAAATTCAAAAATTCTTAACTTCGAAAATTTGAAAATCTGAAAATAAGAAAAAAAATCCAAAAATTCTAAAGAATAACTAACTAATAATAACTAACTAACTAATTATAGGTATTGGAATTTAATTTTAAATTTGGCTGTTAGTGAACGTAACAAATTTATCCGAAGCTACGAATTATCCGAAATAACGAATGGCGCAGCTAAACAAATGGAACGGAACAAATAAATAATAAATAATAATAATAATTAAAAAAAGGTTTTATTATTATTGTTATATATTATTAATAATTCGTTAAGTTTCATTCTTTTAGATACAGCATTCGATATTTTGAATAATTCGTAACTTCGGATAAAAGCCAAATTTGAAAGGAAATTCCAATACGTATAATTTAATAGTTAGTAATAGTTAAGTTATTAGTCATTATTTCAGATTTCTGAATTTTGAATTTTACAAATTTACGAATTCTCGAATTTACAAATTTTCAAATTTACAAATATTCGGAAAAATTTGTTAAACAGGTTTTCATTAATTCGGTTAATTCTGAATTTGTCGAAAATTCGTTAAAAAACTAATTTGGAAACTAAACTAATTGCACATGTCTAAAGGGGATAAATCTGTGCCTAGCCTGTTTTGGTATAGTATGGGAGGTGCTTTTACTAGGGGAAGTAATCGATTTTATTCTCTGCTTTGTGGGGAAAGAAAATCTATTACTTCCCAGCTGACAGGACAGGGCTCTGCCTTGTTTACATAGGCAGGGCCCTGTCCTGTGTAAATTCATGATGATCGCTGGGTGCGGTAAACCATTGGCCGCCACCTGTTGATCGACATCTGCTGTGTTTAATCACAGCACGGCCGGGTTGCCGGTGGCACGCGCACCCCCTACACAAAAGTGTTAGATCACATACTAGGTACATAATTTGGCGTAGCTGAGCCACCTTGCCATCGTATATCTATGCTATATGGTTGGAAAGTGGTTAATCAATTCCCCCCAATGCCTTGGATACAGCTCAGCTGCTCAAATACTTATCTTCTTCCCTGAGCCAATGATCTTTGTTATGTAGCCCTGTTCAGTTCAAATACAGCTACTGTGCCCATCTTATAAAGCCACTGTGCCCATCTTATGCAGCCACTGTGCCCCATCAAATGCAGCCACTGTGCAGCATTGAATGCCGCCACTGTGCCCATCATATGCAGCCTCACTGTGCCCCATCATATGCAGCCTCACTGTGCCCCATCACATGCAGCTTCCCTGTGCCCCATCATATGCAGCATCACTGTGTCCCATCAAATGCAGCCTCACTGTGTCCCATCATATGCAGCCTCACTGTGCCCCATCAAATGCAGCCTCACTGTGTCCCATCATATGCAGCCTCACTGTGCCCCATCAAATGCATCCTCACTTACCTTACAGGCAGCTCCACGCGGGCCGTGCATTCCACGGAGCTGCCGATGTCACTTCTGGTTTTCCTGTGGAACAGGGAAACCGGAAGTAACCGCTTAACTAGAAGTACAAAGCTCACGCCCGTAGTAATACTATGGGCGGAAGCTGCTCGGCGATTTGGATTGTGCCACAAAGCAGGTCAAAAGCCTGCAAATGAAGCGCCTCATCTGCAATCTCGTGATTGCATTCACGTGGCACTTCCCATAGTGCACTGTGTCCGGCACCAGAACACAGTGCACTTAAAGAACATTTTTTTCAATTTTTTTGTGACTGCTGAGGGGGGGCTGCGCCCGTGCGCCCCCTATGGTTGGGCCGCCACTGCAGGTAGGGCAAACGGCACAGAGGATATGATCAATATAGTGGTGCTCACTCATTGTCCAATGAGCAGGCTGGAGATGACATAGGCTTTGCATATATTGGCGGCACATAATGATAGCATACACTATGGTGGAACGGATGTGTAAATTTGGGCTGAGCAGAATTACATACTGATTTGTCATGTTACACAGATCACATAAATAACTGGGGTTCCAATTAAAGAGAACTTGTAAGGAAATGAAAATAAAACAGATCACCTAAGCATTGAAAGGCTGGGCCCTAAGTCAGGGCAAACAGTATACTAACGGATAATCAAGCTTGCCCACACCACAATATCGCCCAACAGTATGCGTTGTAAGCAGAAGGGAGGTGTGGTACAGTTCTGCCTTTCAGATGTAACATCTGGAATTTGCATATTGAGCTTGCTACATTCAGGGCTCCTCATGAAGATAAGTACAGATGATTAAAGACCAAAAGTACTATTAAAAAATTATTCCCATTACTGGTACACACTAATTTAAAAAAGAGACTATAAAAGCAACACGGTTCAGAGGCAAAACAATTACTCTGGTCACTAACTGGTATAAAGGTTCCAATCAGCCAGGGAATATGCAGTATAAACTTTTTGGGAATTTAATGTAATGTAAATCAATGTGTTGTTTTTCTGCCTTGACATATACAAATAACCTGTGTTATCCTTCTTCGTTTACCACAGGTTTTGTCACTAGGACTTTAATATCCTGATATACTATGTCAAAATTGACATCACTGATCTCTAGAAAATGTCTCACTGATATGTGGTGTCAGTTATTACTCAACCCTCTTCTCATAAAGTTCCTTAAAAAAAGCTGCCTGTGCACATCTCCAGCAAGGAAAAAACTCTGCATTCTGCATAAGGCAAGACAGGCTGTTTAGTATTCCTTCAAACTCCAGACCCTGACAAGAGATGTCTGCTATCTCTTAGTCACGTCAAGTTTTCTCGCAGTGCACGCATCACCAGGCAGCTCTCAGCATGGTATCACACGATGCAAGCACAGTAGACACAATCCATATGATTCTGCTGCCAAAAGTCCTGGGTCCAGAACATTGCAGTGGAATTTTTGGTTTTAGTCATCTTACACCATTTTTTCCTTATCTGTAAATTAGATAAGTAAAAGTAAACATTTATTCTCTAATTATAAAATTAATTATATTTCAATACCTTAAGGTTAAAGATTTTCACTCCAGAAAATTAAAATAAACCACATTGGCACTTCTCAAATACTTATTAGTTTTAGAATAACACCAGCCTTTTTTAACTTTCAAAAAATAACTCAAGGGCAATAAGTAAAATCAAGCACTGAACTTCTAACTACTAACATTATTTTAATCTTAATTATCTTAAATGTAATACAGCAGCATTTAAAGATGAATTTCCAGGTATTGATTTTTTCACATAGTTACATTTGATCCAGCTTGGACCAATGTAACTATGCATATACCATACCTGTGGGATCCCCCTTGGAAGCTGCAAATCACTTTAGTAGACACTGATACTCCAGTGATCTCCACTTGCTTCTGAGTCATTATTTATACAGGAGGTTGCCCACTTGGCACAGGCTCCATTCAGAGATTGATTTACAATTTCTCAATAAAAGCAAAACATTCTCTGATTGGATGAAGTGGAGAGGTGGTGATGTCATGATCTCCAACTCATGCAATCAGAGAACACTTGGGACTATACATTACAAAGCAATCTCTGAATGGCATCCATACCAAGCAGGCGACCTCCTGTGTTCAGTTAGCAGCAGGGCAAATGCTCGGCATGGGACCCAGAAGATAATGAAGATCACTGGAGTAGCTGTGCCTACTACAGGGATTCCACTTCTAGAGCAGGGGTGTCAAACTCAATTGCATTGCAGGCCACATCGTCATTATGGTTGTCCTCAAAGGGCTGGTTGTATCTGTAATACTATATACAGTAAATGTATCTACTCTTTATCATATTAACCACTTGCCTACCAGCCACGAACACCTCCTTCCTGACCAAGCCATTTTTCAGCTTTCAGCGCTGTCGCATTTTGAATGACAATTGCGCGGTCATGCAACGCTGTACCCAAATACATTTTTTATCATTTTTTCCCCACAGATAGAGCTATATTTTGGTGGTATTTGATCACCTCTGCGTTTTTTATTTCTTGCGCTATAAACAAAAGAAGAGGGACAAGTTTGAAAAAACATAATATTTTTTACTTTTTATTATAATAAATATCCAATTTTTATATTTTTTTTAAACAAATTTTTTCCTCAGTTTAGGCCGATACGTATTCTTCTACATATTTTTGGTAAAAAAAAATCGCAGGGATAGATTTATAGCATTTTTATTATTTTTTATTTTTTTACTAGTAATGGCGGCGATTTGCGATTTTTATCGTGACTGCGACATTGCGGCGGACACTTCGGACACTTTTGACTAATTTTTGGGACCATTCACATTTATACAGCGATCCGTGCTATAAAAATGCATTGATTACTGTATAAATGTGACTGGCAGGGAAGGGGTTAACGCTAGGGGGCGCTGCAGGGGTTAATGTGTACCCTATCTTGGTGATTCTTACTGTGGGGGGAGGGGACTGACTGGGGGAGGAGACCGATCGGTGTCCCTATGTACAAGGGACACACCATCGGTCTCCTCTCCTCTGACAGGACGTGGAACTGTGTGTTTACACACACAGATCCACGTCCTGCTCGATTACCGGGCAATCGCGGGTGCCTGGCGGTCATCGCGACCGCCGGGCACGCGCACCGGGGCCCCAGCTACGCGGAGGGCGCGCACGCGCGCCTCCAGCGGCGCGCGCGCGCCCCCCCAGTGGCCAAATTGTAGACGACGTCATATGACGGCGGCCCGCCACAGTAGCTGCACCGTCCCGCCGTCATTTGACAGTGGGCTGTCAGCTAGTGGTTAAATAATTGCCTCTGCATTTGATTATCACTGGTATTAGTAATAACTGTGAGGGGCAGGTGCAGACCGGGATGGAGTCCACTCCCACAACTGTAGCAGATGGTGCAAGTCTGAAAAGGAAGGTTGCACACTGCTGGTATCATCCACAACAAACTTTATTGGAGGCTGCTCAGACAGAACATGGTTCTGCCATGGTGTTCTGTCTCAGCAGTCTCCAATAAAGTGTCCTGCAGATGATACCAGCAGTGCGTGACCCTCCTGTTCAACTGGCATAGGATTATATTATCTCATAATAATTATAAGCAGATGGCCAAAGCACCCCACCCCTTTTACATCACAATGCACCTCCCTTACCTTGTGCTGCTTAAGGGAAGAATCTGAGGGTGGAGCTGCAAAAAGTGCAGGGTCTGGAGGAGGACAAGAGGAGAACTGGTGTCAGCTGCCAGAGTCTGCTGATTGTGAGACCAGGGCGGCTTTACAGAGAGCCGCAGGATTAGTGGGAGGAGTTTTATCCTTCTCTCTGCTGCTAAATGTTGAGAATGAGAGGGAGGGCAGAGACGAGCCTCTCTTCGGCTGGCTGCATGGAGAAGCACAGGATCTGGTGGAGGAATCCTGTCCTCCTCTCTGCCGCTGACTGCTGAGACAAGGTGGGGGTGGAGACAAAAGGGGGTGCCACAGCTTCAGGAGAGGTGTGAGGGGTGCATACATTTGGCCTAATGTGCTAGATTCGGCCTGCGGGCCTTGTGTTTGCCACATATGTTCTAGAGGGATCAACCAGGTATGGTTTGGGGACAATAAACTATTGTTTCTTTTCTGTGCAGGCAGCATCGTATTCCCAGATCAAGAAGGTTCTGTGCTGCACAACTCAGAATAATGCCATCCTACTAAACTCATAGCTTCCAACTGTCCCTGATTTTGAGGGACTGTCCATGATTTGGAACAAAGTCCCTCTGTCCCTCTTTCCTCCTCATTTGTCCCTCATTTTGATCTGATCTTTATAGTTGTATATAAAATACACGAGTTATCTTTCAAAAAGTGTTTCACAGTGCTAAACCTTTCACCCAAATTCTAGATTGCTGCATTTGTAAGTTTTAAAAGCTAGTATAAAGGAATTGTAGTGGTAAAAAAAGCACTTGTGGGTTTAACTAATATATTTTTCGTTAAAAGGCTCTTTTAAGGAGGTGTGGCAGGGGTGTGCCCTATGCCTACATACTTTTGCTAATAGGTGTCCCTCGTTCCTATCTCAAAAAGTTGGGAGATATGTAAACTTACAGCTGGATCCTGTTCCCAAAGGCAGCATGTTCATATTACAGAATAAAGAAACAGATTAGCAAAAAAGTAGGTGAGGCCAGAAAAACAAAAGAAAATAATAAGCATGCAGAGAGAGAAAAAATATCATTTTAAAATTAGGTAAGCACAATTACAGTGTCTAACAGGTATAACATGTACAAATGTAATTATTGATGAGGCATTTAAGTCTTTGATTTTCTAAGACCTTTATATTATAAAGCTGGGTTACAACTCCCTGTTTTAGGTGCTGGAAGAATTTGTCCCCAGTAGGGAATCTATCTACATAGATCATGCTCAGCCTCAGTACAGTTTTTTTAATACTCAGTATATGTGCTTGGAGAGGGGAGTTTGCATGTGTCGGCAGTGCAGTATATGGGAAACATTTATACAACATGGGCTAAGTTCTTGTACATAAGCCTAAAAGGTAATGCTGCATCAGTTATCTTTCAGTGCCCCAGCATTCTACCTGCATGTCCATTTTCTATACTGTCTGGCTGATCACTCCAAAAATGGTTAACCAGCTACTTCAGCTGCCAGCGCAGACATTAGCTTGTTGTTTGATCAGGTCAAAAACAATGCGGAAGCGCAACTATAATTTCAAGTCTGTGGCCAACGTAAAGCAGATCTTTAGTCAAAAATTAACTTTAGGTTCGCTGATCCTCATTACTACTGGCAATGAAGAAACCAGAGTCAAACCCAAAGAAAAACATGTCTGTAGAGAGCTTACATAAAGACTGACCAGTTGTGGCACTATAGATGGCAGATAATGCAAAACTCACTACATTAAAAAAAAACTTAAAAAAAATAATTTATGGCCATTGAATGCTACAATGGTTTAATCTATGAATATATGGCCATTTGTCAACCTATGTTTATAACAGGGAGTTCCACCGCTCCCGTGAATTAGTTTTTTTTACAGTAGATGGACACATCTTGCATAACAGGAAGCATATTTATGGAGATGGGTGCATGGTCAAAAAATTGCCTTGCTTGTTTAAGGGGTTTCCACCACTCTTGTGAGAAGGAATTAATATTTTACTGCACAGTCTATCATGGAACAGTAGCCTTTGGAAGTGTTATCTTTGAAGAGAAAGGAAAACTATTATTAATGGAGACAGCACAATCACAATTTCACAAATAATGTTTTTGATCTGTTCATGGATGTGTACCATTTGTAGCAAAAGCTTTAAAGCTTTAAAGGTGGAGGGACACTGCACTGCTAACTACGTTTTTTTGGCCATTAAATACTACAGTTATTTCATCTATAAATACTGTATATATGGCCATTGGTCAACCTGTGTTTATATGGGAGACTGCCACCATTCCTGTGAGCAGGAGCAGGATGTTTTGTTGTACAGTCTATCATGGAGAGGTAGCCCTTGGAATAGTCATCCTTTGAGAAGAAACTTTTATTCCCTTAGTTAGCACATAATGCTCAATTTCAAGATCTATTTCCCACTATTTTGTGGGAGTGCGTCTGTGGGACATCTTTTCATCATATACCCTTCAATTAAGGTTTTATCAAACAGTTCAAGACATGCACATGGGCAGCATGCACATGTCCCTCTAAATGGAAAGGGCACAGGTGCTGGGGTACCATGCAGTGGTTCAGGTTTTAGGTGCACCTGTCTGCACAGCACCCATTTATGGCTCATAATATTTGTTTATGTTGTTTCATTTATATACATTGAAAATATGCACTCTTTCAGCACATTATTCTATTAAGCTGATATGAGTATACATGAAGGATGTCTCGGTAACCAGTTAGCCAACCATTCAGAATGTTTTTGTGTACCAAGGCATGTGATTTTAATTTTGTACAAATAAACAAATCTTTTATGGGATTTGTATTCCAGCCTTATATATTTTTTGGTTGTTATATTATGAATTTGGTCTACAGAAGTTCAGAGGACAGTTCTTACTGTCTTTTACAGTTTATAGTTGAGTTGCATTGAGGACAGAGGACCCTGAGGGGGTTGATCTATCATGTATTGGAGAATTAAAAAAGATATTTGAGAGCACTTGGAAAAGATTATAGAAGTTAAACCCCAATCAGGATACAGTGGTGTGAAAAAGTGTTTGCCCCCTTCCTCATTTCCTGTTCCTTTGCATGTTTGTCACACTTAAGTGTTTCGGAACATCAAACCAATTTAAACAATAGTCAAGGACAACACAAGTAAACACAAAATGCAATTTGTAAATGAAGGTGTTTATTATTAAAGGTGAAAAAAAATCCAAACCATCATGGCCCTGTGTGAAAAAGTGATTGCCCCCTAAACCTAATAACTGGTTGGGCCACCCTTAGCAGCAACAACTGCAACCAAGCGTTTGCGATAACGTGCAATGAGGCTTTTACAGCGTCCTGGAGGAATTTTGGCCCACTCATCTTTGCAGAATTGTCCTAATTCAGTTACATTAGAGGGTTTTCGAGCATGAACGGCCTTTTTAAGGTCATACCACAACATCTCAATAGGATTCAGGTCAGGACTTTGGCTAGGCCACTCCAAAGTCTTCATTTTGTTTTTCTTCAGCCATTCGGTGGTGGACTTGCTGGTGTGTTTAGGATCATTGTCCTGCTGCAGAACCCAAGTTCGTTTCAGCTTGAGTACACGAACAGATGGTCGGACATTCTCCTTCAGGATCTCTTGGTAGACAGCAGAATTCATAGTTCCTTTTATCACGGCAAGTCTTCCAGGTCCTGAAGCAGCAAAACAGCCCCAGACCATCACACTACCACCACCATATTTTACTGTTGGTATAATGTTCTTTTTCTGAAATGCAGTTTTCCTTCTACGCCAGATATACTTGGACACACACCTTCCAAAGAGTTCCACTTTTGTCTCATCGGTCCACAGAATGTTGTCCCAAAAGTCTTGGGGATCATCAAGATGTGTTGTGGAGAAATTGAGACGAGCTTTGATGTTCTTTTTGCTCAGCAGTGGTTTTCTCCTTGGAACTCTGCCATGCAGGCCATTTTTGCCCAGTCTTTTCCTGATGGTGGAGGCATGAACGCTGACCTTAACTGAGGCAAGTGAGGCCTGCAGTTCCTTGGACGTTGTTGTGGGGTCTTTTGTGACCTCTTGGATGAGTCGTCGCTGCGCTCTTGGGGTAATTTTGGGCGGCCGGCCACTCCTGGGAAGGTTCACCACTGTTCCATGTCTTCGCCATTTGTGGATAATGGCTCTCACTGTGGTTCGCTGGATTCCCAAAGCTTTGGAAATGGCTTTATAACCCTTTCCAGACTGATAGATCTCAATTACTTTCTTTCTCAATTGTTCCTGAATTTCTTTGGGTCTCGGCATGATGTGTAGCTTTTAAGGATCTTCTGGTGGACCTTACTGTGTCAAGCAGCTCCTATTTAAGTGATGCCTTGATTGTGAACAGGTGTGGCAATAATCAGGCCTGGGTGTGGCTAGAGAAATTGAACTCAGGTGTGGACAACCACAGTTATAGTATGTTTTAACAAGGGGGGCAATCACTTTTTCACACAGGGCCATGATGGTTTGGATTTTTTTTCACCTTTAATAATAAACACCTTCATTTACAAATTGCATTTTGTGTTTACTTGTGTTGTCCTTGACTATTGTTTAAATTGGTTTGATGTTCCGAAACACTTAAGTGTGACAAACATACAAAGGAACAGGAAATGAGGAAGGGGGCAAACACTTTTTCACACCACTGTATATTTTGCTGCTTGTATCCTGCTGGGGAGATTTCCCTTTGCTTCCTGTCTTGATGAAGTGAGAGGATTGTTTGCCTTAGAAAGTTGTCAGTGGAACATCCCCATCCGAAGACTTCCTATGACAATTTGTTCCAGTGACAACTCTAAAATATAAGATTTCTATTTAATTTCTGGTCACTAGGACAAACACAGCAAATCCCCTCCCCCATAGGAATACAGACAGCAATAAAACTTCGGCAGACTGTCTAGTCTTTCCCTGCTCTGTCCAAAGTGAAAAACACATTTTTTGCCTCTACATACACTTTAAAGATTGAAAATATTCATCTACTCCCAAAATAACTTAATTCATTAACAGGCACACATTTTCCAGCAGCAAAAAAAAAAAATAGATTTCATTATGCTGGGAATGGGCATCTAATAATGAGCCTTAAACAAAACTTCAAGGATAACTTGCCTAAATCTACATTCTCTTAGTGTCTTCCATTTACATTATAGCCTTCCATCATTAATTTACCGTACTCACTGCAATAATTTTGCATCATATTATTTTAGCACATTTTCAATGTCAGATCGTAGCTTTGTGGTCATATTTTATAGTGCTTTGAAAGACAGGTCGTGTGTTAGATAATGCATGCACTTGAGCCACAAAGTACAGTCAAGTGTCACTTTTGCGAGTTTCAATGCAGAGTTATGGGCATTTGCCTTTTTAATTGGATTTTCCTTTTATTAACAAAGCTCCTCCACGTCCTACAATTCCAAACAGAATTCAGGACTACAAAAAACACATGAAGGTATATGAACACATAAATGAGAGATATTATGAATTTATTCTTAGCTCGCTTTTCCATTTTTCATCCTCACTGCTTGTTACTAGTTTATTATCGGTTAAAATACAGCATTAATAACTTCAATAGTATGTATGTGCTATTTAGCTAATATTTCTACCATCCTTATGTAGCCCTCTTTTGGCAGGTTATGAGAAATAACCCTCCCCAAACAGGACATTGCTCTAAACCTGTAGGTAAATAGGAGAGAAAGAACCTTCACTAAGTGGGAGAGTAAGGTTTAATAATAGGGTTGGCAGTGCCTCCACCCAGAACAGGGTCTCTGAACAGAGGGAAATTATTCAGGAATTGAATCAAAGTCATTGAGAGCAGAAGAACTACCGCAACCAGCATTTAACATTAACCATAAGTACATAGATACACACCAATATTGAAATAATACAAGCATTATATAAAAAGAGATTAATAATAGTACATACATCCAATGTACAAACAGGTATTTTTAGCAAAGCGCTTGAAAGGAGTCATGGTGGAATTGTGCACATATACACAATATATAGTCATTATTAAAGATATCTCCAGAGGAAGGTTACAGCAACGTCCAGTTGCAGGGGCCCCTCAGGATGATTGTGATGCAGCATCCATCATGATAACAAAAATCTGAAAATCTGAAGGAATGGGAGGACCCTCCAACCATTGTCCAACCAGCCTGGAATGGAGCTTCTGGCCAGCAGAAAACAAGGTGTGATGCTGGTACTCAGTCAGTCCATCTACTCTGCATCTTTGTCCTTAGTAACTTCTAATCTGTCATGCAACCCAACCTCCAACTACCTAATTGGCTGATGGATGCTTAACCTGGCTCTAGTCTATACTGGTTATTGAGCCTTGATCTAAAACTAGCTCCCAGACCAAAATAAACAGTGTTAACTAAAATAGCAGGAGCTGCATATAAACCCTATTGCAATAAACAGGTATAGTGCATGATAGTAACAATAGAGCACATATACTTCTGCCACTATATATATATATATATATATATATATATATATATATATATATATATATATATGTGTGTATATATCTAGATATATATATAGATATATATATAGATATATAGAGATATATATCTATATATATATATATATATATAGATATATATCTATATATATATCTATATATATATATATAGACATATATACACTCAGAAGCTATAGACAACTTTAGTAAACTATTAAACATAAAAACACTTGTTTGGGAAACTTAATACATAGCACAGCATGCATACTGGAGCAATTTTTGCAGGGCTGCAGTGGCAATGGATAGAGAAGTGGTGGTTGGCAGAGAAGTGCCTGGGCACAGGCAGCAGGAAGTGGCAACGCCCATGGGTGCAGTATTAGTGCACTGAGAACTGCAAGAGTGCAGTAGTAATGTGCAAAGAAGTGCATGGGTCCAGGAGCTGTGAGCAGAAAATTCCTGGCTGCGGCGGGTTGGGAAAAGTGACGTTGCAGTAACTGTTGGTAGAGAAAGCACAGGCACAGTGGCAGAAAAATAAAAATGCATGAGAACACTGGGGGTAGGCAGGGAAATATGTGGGGGAAGTGGCAGGTAAAGAATTGTGCAGGTACAGTGGTGGTTGGTGTGGTGTTGGCAGAGAAGTGAATGGGCACAGTGAGATTGACAGATAAAGGTGTTTGCTGAAAACAATATAATCCAAATCTAAAACTTTTATTACTAGTCTATAAAACATTTTTGAGTCAGTCTGCGCAAATGCATACAGCATATTATTAAAGACACCAATAGGGATATGGCTAATTGTTTAGAGTGGCAAGGCAAAATGAGAAAGAAGCCTAATATTATTTTACACTGAGGTGTTGGTGACTTTATATTTAATTCTTAAAGAGTAACTCCTCTTTTGTTGAGAAAAAAAAACATTCCGCTCTGGGTGATCTATGTTCATTGCAGGGATTTCAACAAATTGTGTTGCAGATTCCTACCTTTTCTTAATCTGCAGAAATAGCTGTTTGTTTGCCTGTGTGGAAAGTGAATCTAATGACAGTGATTTTATATACATCAATCAGCTGCAGCACTTGCAGGGTTCTAATGAGGAAAGTGGCAGGGTCTCCATCCCATTAGACACGAATTGCCTTTGGAAGTATCTCACCAAAAATGAAACATTTGTTGCAGGGGATGCCCAAAATCTAACTTGTATCTTAGTGCAAAAATCAGTAAGCCAATGACACAAACAGGAAATTATATACCTGGGGATTGCCAGATTGCCATATTCCTGCAGATTGAAAAGAAAAGGTCATTTTGAATAACATTTAATTACAAAATGACTTAAGTAGCAATTGCATATTGCGATATACATTTTTTTATTTGCTATTTTATTTCCTACAAAAGTGGAGTTACCCTTTAAGAGACTTGAGAAGGGATTAATTAAAACTAAGGGTGAAATAGAAAACCAATTTAATTCCATATATTCAAAACTCTCTAAAGAAATGTGGACTGTTTAGAAAAAGTAACTTTCAGTTCTAACAGTATAATAACAGTGCTGTACGCTAAAGCACAAATTATTACTCCCACTCAAACCCTAAAATTAAGTCACGTCACACTGACTGATTACTAGTCAAAGTGATATGTTATTTTCCAGGCTGTCCAAGCTGTCACAGTTTAGGATCAGAGGTTCCTACAACATGCATTAAAATGTAGCCATTACTAATGTCCAAAGAATAACGCTCCGTTTCTACGATTTCAGTTCCTGTTTTGTTTTTTTTCTTCATTTTTTTAAGCATATCTAAACCCCAAAACAAAAATGTAATATATTGCAGCTTATCAGTCCTTAAATGTGGTGACTGCGTGCAGGTTTTTTTTCAGACTCAGAACATTTTCAACAAGTACAGAAAATACCTGTTGATCTTGCCAGAAATGTAGTGTCCTTATCATTCCTGTGGGCTGAAAAGACAGCACAAATAATCTTATCTTTATTTTATAAACCATTTATTCCAATGGAGATTTACAAACAAAGACATACCGTATATACTCGAGTATAAGTCGACCCGAATATAAGCCGAGGCACCTAATTTTACCACAAAAAACTGGGAAAACATATTCACTCGAGTATAGGCCTAGGGTGAGAAATGTGCAGCTAATGTAAGTGGAAAAGAGGGTCAACAATGCCCATTTGCAGCCTCACTGTTCCCATTTGCAGCCATAGGCCCCCCGAACTTGGTAGTTAACCCCCCCGGGCGGTATTCCCGAGTCTGGCTGGGGGCGGGATCTTCAGTACCAAAAGCGGTAAACCCTCGGGCTTGCATTGCAGGATACAGGGGAAGTTACTTACCTTGTCCCCTGGATCCTGCGATGTCTCCCCGCTGTGTGTGCGAGCCGTCTGCTCGCTCGATTCACACAGTGCCGAGTGCCGCTGCTCTCCGTTCCCTGCGACGTTACGACGCACGGGAGTGGAGATCCGCGCCAAATTCAAAAAAGTTTAGAAACACAATACACATACAGTACTGTAATCTTACAGATTACAGTACTGTATACAAAAAATACACACCCCCTTTGTCCCTAGTGGTCTGCCCAGTGCCCTGCATGTCATTTTATATAATAAATAGATTTTTTTCTGCCTGGAAACTGGAGATTGTCCATAGCAACCAAAAAGTGTCTCTTTATGTCAAAAGTGGTTTTAGACAGCTAGAAAACAGCGATAATAAATTAGAATTACAATTTACCATCAAACAATAAATTTAATGACAGCGACTATTCTGCAACTGAGCAAATTTCAGTGTTTTTGATTTGATTACATTATTGAATAATTTTTATATATATTTTTATTATATTATAATTTATGATTTTGTGTTTCAAACTTTATCATACCCAGGATGTCTACTAGACTCTGGTTTGGACAGATTTAGGTGAGTTATTCATAAGAATTGCAGGCCTACAATATAAAAACGCCAAATTTCCATGCAAAATAATTGTACCGCTGTCAGCACCTAAAACCAGAAAGAATCATACCGCCAGGGAGGTTAAGGGTTCCTAGATGCCCCCTAGCTGCAGCCAAAATTTGGGGTCTCTGGACTCTAAGGGTCCCGAAATGACATTGCTGCAGATGGACACAGTTTTCCGAATTTGCAGAAAAGTGCTTGACATTTTCCGAACCGAATTTGGGGCCCCGTATCTCGTACCCAAATTTGGTGTGCAAACCCAGTGGATCTATCACTACAACATATCCAAAGGTGGGGTTCCTATCACCAAGTGGCCCCGGTTTTAAAATGTCAAGCACTTTTCTGCAGCAGAGAATGACATTTTCTCGGGACCACTTGGTGCTAGGGACCCCATCTTGGATATGTTGTAGTGCTAGTTCCACTGGGTTTGCACACCAAATTTGGTGTTCCTAGCACCAAGTGGCTCCGAGATACAGGGCCCCAAAGTCGGGTCGGAAAATGTCATTCTCTACAGGCAGAAAAGTGCTTGACTCCAGTATAAGCCGGGGGGGGGGGGGGGGGGGGCATTTTCAGCACAAAAAAATGTGCTGAAAAACTCAGCTTATACTCAAGTATATACAGTATTTAAAATCTAGCCTGTGTGACATTTTTGGCTCCCTCCATAGATACAGGTGAAAAGTGTGTGTAACCACAAAGAAACGGGAAGTGTTTTGTCTGCAGGATCACCAGGTGAAACTAAAGAAAAGAAGCCTGAAAAAATAAAATGAATGAAACCACCACATCTAAGGACTGTTAAACTGGTGAAGCAATATATTTCATTTTTTTTTAAATAAAATTTTGCAATAAAAACATACCAATAACAACACAGAGTGACACCCTGATGATCAGGCGAAAAGGAAGAATAAAACATACAAAACATCAGCACCAGGTCACCAGTATGACTCCAAGTCAAGAACAGGTTACTTTGAACAGTAATCTATCAATACATGTGCGTCAAAAAAACTAAATATTGCATTTTTAGGTTGTCGGCTCCTATATCTCATGACTGACATAAGTTGCATATGAAAAATCTAATACTAATTGAGAATCAGATGTATAACCCTCATATAAAATACTTCAATGACCAATCCCTACTCATTTGTTCAAAGCTCTACACACTTTATATTTGTAAGTTTCAATTGCGTCCGGACCAGATCATTTAATCCGATATCGTAGACAGACTATTTATCCACCCACCCCACACCTTATCAAACTTGTTGGATACTCCTCTGCTGGTATATGTGTCCTTGTAAAAGGGCAAAGCTTTGTTAAAGAGCGCTTTCCAAAGAGGGTCAGCAGGGGCCATGGGTTTTTTCCATGAAAGGATAATACGTTTCCTTAATGGTAAAACAGTAAAGTGGGAAGGGTGCGGTTTATCTATTTAGGAGCCAAGGAGTCCACCAAACCCAAACTTCCACAGATGGTCTGATGCCAGTTGTGGTATTTTCTTGAATGCATTGTGTAACTTCTAACCAGAACTGTTGCATGACTGTGCATTCCAAAACAAAATGTGGGTAAAATCTGACCTAGAGGAGGTACACCACCAGAAATCCAATGGTTGAGTGGGAAAGATCCCAGCCAACCTGGCTAGAGTGAGGAATATTCTGTGTAGAAATGTATATTATATGAGATGGTCTCTAGATGACACCAGTCTGGAAAAAGTACCCTCCCAGAGATTATCCCAATCATCCCTGTCTAGCTGAGGAAAAACCGCCACCCAGGCATTTCTACAAGGAGCAAGGTCTTTACTTTTCTTTGTATATATTAGATAGAGCCTTATGCCCCGTACACGCGATCGGATTTTCCCACAACAAATGTTGGATGTGAGCTTGTTGACGGAAAGTCCGACCGTGTGTATGCTTCATCGTACATTTGTTGTCGGACTTTCCGCCGACAAATGTTGGCTAGCAGGTTCTCAAATTTTCCGCCAACAAATTTTGTTGTCGGACTTTGCGATTGTGTGTACACAGGTCTGTCACAAAAAAGTCCACGCATGCTCGGAATCAATGCTCACCAAACACAACATTAGCAGAAGGAGCCCAAAGGGTGGCGCATGACTATTGAACTTCCTTTTTATCAGCTTGCCGTACGTCTTGTACGTCACTACGTTCGTAATTGTTGGCCAACACTTGTGTGACCGTGTGTATGCAAGACAAGTTTGAGCCAACAACCTTCAAACAAAAATCCACGGTTTTGTTTTAGAAAAGTCTGATCGTGTGTACAGGGCATAAGTCAGGGTATCATCACAGAGCAAGGCCTCCAAGTCTCCCATACGAACAGTGTTTACAGCAGAATAATGGGCATTATAGGCAAGACGAAGTTGCAAATAGCGAAAAATGTATTTCATTTTTATTTTTATTTATATATGTAAAGCGCTGCATAAATTGACAGCGCTAGATCAGTACCTGTAATAATTTCTTAATTTAAGAGCAACAGTAGAAATAGGCTCTAAAAGGATAAACACAACACGTAACTACAACTACACGCGTAACTACACGCGTAACTACACGCGTGACAGCTCAGTAGTAATACATATATTATAAATAAGGTACCGCATCTTACTGTGTGAACAATCGTAAAAGTAAGTAGCATTACAAGCATCCATCCAGTACATACATTTTGTACACTTAATGTTGTATATCATTTTTCATCTGGTGCATATAAAATGTCTTGCTACACAAATAAACCTGATTTTCTATATGCACATTTCTAAGTGAATTTGGTGCAGCAGAATGCAAACTACTCCTAAACAAATCTAGGTGGCTGCATTTACAGTACACAATGTAAAAGACCGAGGAGAAAACAGGTAGTACTGAACAGTTCCTAAGTTATTGTGACATTTTTGCTGGTGACACCCAACTGCACCTCCCTCTTTGAGTCTCCGTTACTAGTTGATATATTTTTCTTCTGAAAGAACATGACGTTGAAAGCACGCTGATGAGCTCAATTACAGTTGTTATTTTTGCATATAATTACATAAGTGAATATGAAGGACATATAATGACTGTTCTTGTTTAACATTACATTAGTGGCTTTAATTGAGCTTGATGAATCTGTATAAAGCAGCGGTAGCTACAATTAAGCCCCTTACTGTACTTAAAGAGATCTCTATGTGTACGGCGCTCTCTAGTGGAAAATGTGCTGCTTGCATTATTGCAACTTAAAATCATGTATTTCAGAACTGTATAATGGCTTATGAATGAACCTAACGGGTTCCCAAATCTTTCATATTTAATAACTTACATTAGCCAATAAAGGGCATCACTTCAAATCCAAACCTTTTGCATCACAGTATAAGTGAAGACAAAAGTTTTGGATAAAGTAGCAAGGGATTAGAATGCCTGTCAGGTTTTTATTTCTGTCTGTGTCTTCATTAGGAAGATTCACCCTCTCTGTCTGTCCTGTTTATCATTATCACTGACAGTGAAAGTGAAGGAAAATTCCAAATCTTAGGTTGACACCAGAACGGAAATAAAAGAGAAACTTTTCAATAGGGACACTGGTGGTCCCAGTGACAACCAGGGATTTCTTATCACTTTCTGTTCTGGCTATGGGACAAGAAGTCAAGGGAAATGTACCCAAAGGGACAAAGATGACAAAAACAAAATTGATGGGGATTATTAGGCCTCTTTCACACGGGCTGTCCGATCAAGTCCACCTGTTCGTTTTTCAGGCGGACCTGATCGGACACTCCACCTGTATGGAGCAGCAAATTTCGGCAGTGATATGTCCGTTGACATCCGCCGATATCCGATCCTCTCTGCCAAAACCAGACGAATGGTGGTCCTATTTTCCATCCACCTGGTGGATCAAATCAGATGGGATCGGATGAAAATGGACAAGCATTTTTCATCTGATCTCCCTATAGAGGAGATCAGGACTCTGTTCATCTACGCTCTGCTCAGTAAGCAGAGATGGACCTGTCATCCGCCTGCTCAGCGGGGATCAGCGGAGCGATCTCCCGCTGAGCAAAAGCGGATCCCTCCATTACTCAATCCAATATAGTTCTACTTTAATTGTTAGCTAGCATGGTATAAGATTCAACTAAAATATGGGGTATATTTATAAAGCAGTAAATGTGACATATTCACCAAACATTTGCTGCAGGTGTATCTTCCTAGTGCATGCGTTTTTTTAAAATATAGGGTTTGGTCCACCTGTGGTGAATGTTTGGTGAACAATACATTTTCTACTTTATATTCCTCTATGTCTTTTGACACATTTTGTAAGCATGAGCCAACAGGACATGTCAGCATTACGAAATCATAAGTTCATTTTGGGAAAACTACCTTTTTCTTGATACAAAATAAAAACTGGAAGAAAAATATGTTACTCATTTTGAGCCTGTTGCTGGAAATTAAAACTGTCTGTGCCCTGAAAATACCTAGTCATGAACACAATTTAACGATTGCATATAATACAACTCAATTTACCAGCAGGAACTACACCACCAGCCCTTAATTACTGTGATCAGTTACATCAGCCTTAAACTTTAATCTCTACTATTTACGCAGGTAAAAAGATTTAATAAAATCAAATATGTGTTTGCAATACTGAATGGATATATTTGTTAGTGGTGTTTTAATAAATGATGCACAATTCAATGATTGCACTATTCGGTTTTATTTCACATGTGACCTACTGTACATACACCATTTTGGAGATGAAGGGAAGAAGAGAACCCATTGATAGGTATAAGAGAAGCTGAGATCTCTGGGAGGAAGTGTGAGATCTGATTTTGGTGAAAAGTAACAGTAGGAGGAGAGTGGAGGTATGTAAGGCCATGAAGTGAGTCAATAATCCTTCCATGAGTACAATATGAACAACCAATGTGTGATTGTGTGCAGTCCGGAGGGTTGGCTTAACCACTAGCTGCCCAAGCCAATTCTGACACTCACATACATGTAAATATCAGCATTTTTTGTTAGAAAACTAGAAAACTACTTAGAACCTCCAAACGCTATATATTTTTTAAGCAGAGGCCCTAGAGAATTAAGTGGGGGGGGGTATTGCAATTTTTTTTTTATTTTGCATGATATTTGCGCAGTGGTTTTTCAAAAAAATCCCTTA
This sequence comes from Lithobates sylvaticus, assembly GCA_028564925.1. Classification (NCBI taxonomy): domain Eukaryota; kingdom Metazoa; phylum Chordata; class Amphibia; order Anura; family Ranidae; genus Lithobates; species Lithobates sylvaticus. Next base: position 511,076,354 of record CM053027.1, read on the forward strand.
AATTTATTTTAATGCACACAAACACAAACACAATATAATACACAATTTTTGGTAAAATATAAAATATTATGTTTTGCTGAGTAAATAGATACCTAACATGTCATGCTTTAAAATTGCATACGCCCGTGGATTGGCAACACTTTAAAAGCCTGTACAGGCTACTAGTTACACACTGGTGATAGAATTATTACTCTCGCTCTGATGGTTGCGTCAATACCTCACATGTGTGATGCGATCACAGTTTTCATATGCATGCGGGACCCACATACGTATTTGCCTTCATGCATGAGCACCAGGGGGGGGGGGGGGCACTTTACATTTTTCTTTATATTTAATATTTCTTCTATTTTAGTTAAAATTATTTTTTACACTGCCCTTAATGTTTTTTTTTAATAACATTTATTGCTATCACAAGGGATAAACGTTATCCCTTGTGTTAGCATTGGCAGTGACAGGTACTCTTTACTAAGACATCTTGGGTCTATTAGACCCCAGATCTCTCCTCTGCCCTTAAAAGCATCTGAGCTTGGTTTGATCAGTTGCTGTTACAAGCCAGTAACAGCTTGTTTACTACAAAGTGAAACTGGAAGTGACAAAATCCTAGTCGCTTCCTATTTCATTGGCCATAGAGATGATTGAGGAAGTCTCGTTCGTCCTTCATCTCTATGGTCAGCTGACGGAACCGCCAGCTTTAGTCCCAGACTTCCGGATGGAGCGTGAAAGCCCAGGAAGGCAGCGGGAGGAGGGGGACCCCCTTCTGCCACATTTAAAAGCTCTATAGCTTGCTTTACATTATTCAGCATCACCGCTGCTACAGCCATGACCCCGGTATAACCACTGAAGCCTGAGGACGTATAGGTACATTCTAAGGGCAAAAATGGTTAATAAAGGCAAATAGAATGTTCACTTTGCAATGGACTTTTACCCAGAGTGAATGAGAGGAAGCTCTGCTGACTTCCATCATACAATTATGTGCAAGCAAAATGCTGTTTATTTTCTTTGCATGTGATTGGGTATTCTTTGCAAAGTGAAATTTCACCATATTCACTAACCAGTGGGGAAAATTCCTTTGCAAAGTGCAACTTCCCTACAAAGCGAGCAGCCTTTAGTAAATTAACTCCAACTGGCATAAAATATGAAAGCATTGCCTTTGCTTGTGCTTGGAATAAAGTGATTTCCAAAATGTAGCCCTGTTCCAAACCTTTAGAGAAAGCATCCAATTCCATTCCTACCAGAGTAGTGTCAAGTCCTCCAATTCCTCCCAGCACAATAGCGGCTGCATAGAACGTTTTTCCCCTGCTGCTCATCTGTTTGCCCCATTTACAGTAGAATTTTGTTTTCTTTTTACCTTTGCACATACAGTATCTCATCTCTGCTGTGTATATAAATGACAGCTAGCCAGGGTCTTCTATATTCTAGTTCCAAAGTATTACATTAACATTAAGTGACATCTTAGTAAAATGATCTGGCTTTTCTAGTACAAACAGACGTACATTGACTTCAGATGACTACAGGCAGGGCCGGATTAACATAGGGGCTATTGGAGCTGCAGCTCCAGGCCCCTTTCTCAAGATAGGCCCATTTGCCCCAAAAAAAAAAAATAATTCAAAAATAAAATAAAAAAAGATCGACTTTGAGTGTTGTAGCTCAGCTATCAGGAGTCACAGAGACCCCACATTTGGGGGGTATGTAGCTAAAGACATACCCCAGCACTGGTTAAAATATGGGTCTGCTATCATCTATGGTTCCAGAGATATGGGGCTGCTTGACCAGAGTCGGTCAGAAGCTACATACAGAGTGGCCAGTTTAAATACAAGCTGACACACTCTGCAGCAGACTGAGAGGATAAACTCACAGTGCTTATAATAATTTGCATATTACTTATGATAATTAACCCCTTGCCACCCAGGCCAATTCTGACACTTCTCTCCTACATGTACAACTCATCATTTTTTTTTATAGAAAATTACTCAGAAGCCTCAAGCATTATATATGTTGTTTTAGCAGACACCCTATGGAATAAAATTGTGGACTTTTTATTTTACACGATATTTGCTATTGTTCTCACTCTAACGATCATGGCATATGTAACCTGTGTGTATCTGGCTCTGATACTAACCAGTGCCTACCCAGCCACTGACTAGTATCTCTCCCCAACCTGTCCCCACACACCCTCTCACCTGCTGACCTGTGAATGGGGGAATCACTCCTGCAGTGTTATTGTGTTCTGCCAGTGAATACAATGATTAGTGTTGCTAACTATAGCTGACAGCACTGATTGTTTTGGGAAAAACCTGACAGGCTGGTTGTACTCAAGTCGGTTAATAGGTTGACTTGTGTAAAACCAGGTAGCCCATACATAGATCGACTATGGCTGGTCTCTGCTTAATTGGTGTAATTTCAATCCATGTATGGCGAGCTTAACCACTACACAGTCCCTAAACAAACATCCTTCCACAAACCTTTACATTTTTCCTTCCCAGATTCCTTCATCCTCCTCTCCTATACATAGTGCCCACTGTCATACCCTCCACACTTCTCTCCTGTACATACTGCTCACTGTCATACTCTCCACACTTCTCTCCTATACCTAGCGCCCACTGTCATATCCTACACACTCCTCTCCTGTACATAGTACCCGCTGTCATACACTTCTCTCCTGTACATACTGCTCACTGTCATACCCTCCACACTCCTCTGCTGTGCATACTGCCCACTGTCATACTCTTCACACTCCTCTCCTGTACATAGTGCTTTCTGTCATACCCTCCGCACTCCTCTCATGTACATAGTGCCCACTGTTAGACCCTCCACATTCCTCTCCCTTACCTGCACATACTTCCCACTTTTATACCATCCATTCTCCTCCTCTATGCCTCTTACCCACAAAAACAGTTCTTTAAAATTATACTGAATATCCTCAATGTTACCAGCTCTATAATGGGCACACTTTTGTTAGTTCAACTAAAGGAAATCTCAGTCCTCATATTTGTTCTGCCCCATTATTAGTACTTATTTAATTTTGTAACTACTATTGTGATGTATAGAGGAACATAGGGGATGTCAGCTACTCTAAATATAACACTTGTAAAAAAAAGTGTCCCTGAAAATATTTTTGAAATGTTGGCAACTATGCGGGTCAGTAGGGGGCCCCATGAGAGGCTCCTGGGTTCCAATGATATTAAAGCGGTAGTAAACTTTTCTAACATTACTATTTTTTAGAGGCCCTGAGGTAGGTTATGCCATAATGTACAAGTATGCACAGCATATTAGCACATTAGGGTACACTTAAATTGTCAGACTGAGCCCTCCAGTGCTGTGCTGTGATCAATCCGGCCCGGGCACTTCCATCTTCACCCGGTCTTCTTTCTGGGTTCTGTGCCTTCGGTCACTTGCCTTGGCCGGGCTGCGTTGATGTTATTCCCACGCATGCTCATGTGCATCCTCTTTCTCTCATCCCCCCTTTCTCTCTCACTCTCTTTCCCTTACCCCTCACACCTCTTTCATCCCCTTTCTCTCTCTCTCTCTCTCTCACTCTCTCTCTATCTATCTCTGTCTCTCTCTGTCTCTCTCTCTCTCTCTCTCATCCTCCCTCTCTCTTTAATTAAATTTGTTATAACAAAAAATTGTTTGCATTTTTATTTATTAATTTATTGTTTATAAAAGGCCCCACCAAAATCCTCAGCACCAGGCCCATGATGTTCTTAATCTGGTCCTGCTCCCGCTCATGCGCATCCTCTCTCTCACCCCCCCCCCCCCCCCTTTACCCCTCACCCCTCTCTCTCTCATCCTCCTTCTCTCTATTTAATTTAATTTGTTATAACAAAAAATAGTTTGCATATTTATTTATTTTTTATAAAAAGATCTACCAAAATGCTCAGCACCAGGCCCATGATGTTCTTAATCTGGCCCTGACTACAGGACAGCAGATGCCAGGGACTTCATATATGAATCCACTTTGCTCCCTTACCTTTCCATTGCTCCTTCTTATTGAAATGAACTAAAGCTATCCAAGCCTTGTCTATTGTAATGTGTATTGTATCACAATATTCTATATGTTATCTTATTACAGGACAATTTTTTTTGTATACTAAACGATTGAATGGCTAATTGGCATATGGGAAGCGTTTTAGACGATGACGCGTATGGCATTTGGACTCAATGTCACTGTTAGCTGCAGGCATGGATCAGGCATGGATCTTATTATGGAAAACACATTTGTGCAGCCCATTTCAAAGCTTAGATTATGTACAACAGCAGGTGGTTCATACTATAAAATGAAAGCATAATCCTTATTGTAAATAAATAGATTAAAAGAGGTGAGATGCTCTCCCTGATGTTCTAATATATGTTTTGATGCTGCCCAGATTGCAGGAAGCATCAATGTGCAGCAGTTGGGATGCAAATGTGCTATTACACCTGTCACCAGTGTAAATTCCATTTGATTCATGGCACAGAAATTCCCATTCTATTATTAGGCAACAGCCAGTGAGCAGTGAGTAATGGGAAAGTCACTTTTTATTGGCTAATTGGTCATCACAGCCAGCCCAAATTGGAAACCTGTAGGGAAGTTCAGGCTGGTTGTCAGAAAAAGCGACACCAAGTGGTGCAAACTTTCCAGACATATGTACATACACAGCTGAAAAAAACAAATGTGTATTTGCCAAAGATACCTTTCACACCAGCAGCTAGCATTACCATAATGACCATGGTGTGCACTGTAACGGAGTGATGCAAAGACTGCTGTGCCATTTGATATTCAAATATTCCTGCCACGCTATATAGACGTAGAATTCCATGTCACTTAGGCATTGCTAGCTAGTTTACTGAATATAAACATGACCACACTGGTGGGGTTCTCCTAGCCTCTCCTATGCCTTAAAGCATTTTTTACCCTAAAAAAAATAAAAAATAAATTGATCCTGTTCCCTTAAAGCATGAATAACCGCACAGTGCTTGTGCTGTGTAATTTGTCCCTTTGTATCATATAAAATACTTAGCTGATCCTGCCTGGTTCGGCCTTCCCCCCGCAAACTGACCACGGTTTATCATGGCTGTTGAGCCCTGACATCATGGTCAGTTTACATGCCTATGTCTTCCGCAGCTCTCCTCTGTCTTCCTCTCCCCCTCCCTTCCTGCCTGTCAACTGTGTCAGTGCCTGCCCCTCCCCTTCCCTGCTGCAGAAATAACTGTGTAATTGTCAGGCATTCACCTATCTTCCTTAATGCTAAGTGCCCTGTGTATGCGTTTTATTTAAAAAATGCTGTTCTATACTATATTTCAGAGCGCCGCTTGGTGCTCACGTGACCGGCCGCCTCTCTCCTCCTCTCCCCTCCTCCTCTCGACTGACATCAGCAGGGGATTCTCAGCCCGATGTAGCTGTCAGATCAGGAGAGGGAGCAGCGGGTGGCCACGTGATCGCGGAACGGCGCTAGTATATAAGGTATAAAACGGCATTTTTTTTATTAAAACTCCTACACAGGGCACTTAGCATTAAGAAAGACAGGTGAGTGCCTAAAAATAACCAAGTGAGGTTACAACCACTTTAACCGATTGCCGACCAGCCGCAGTCATTTTACTGTGGCAGGTCAGTACGATCCCGCGACCCGTTGTATATATACGTTGGCTCGCCGGATTGGTATAGCAAGCGGGCGCATGCTGCACAGAGGGGGGTGCCTATGCTCGTGGCCGACGGTCATGATTTCCCACAAATAGAGCTTTCTTTTGGTGGTATTTGATCACCTCTGCGGTTTTTATTTGTTGAGTTATAAACAAAAAAAGAGCGACAAACTATATTTTTTACTTTTTGCTATAATAAATATCCCCAAAAATGTTTATAAAAAACATTTCTTCATCAGTTTAGGCCAATATGTATTTTACATATTTCTGGTAAAAAATTTGCAATAAGCATATATTGATCTATTGCAAAATGCAACAGGACCTGTTTAGCTCACAGCTCTAAACCTCCACTGCTGTCTTGAAACTTTCAATATAACAGATTAAAGGTGGTTGAAATAACAGGATTTTTGTACTTACTGTAAAATCTGTTTCTTGAAAGACACAAGATACACAATCACAATACACAATCATAATCGTAATGCTAAATTGGTGGAAGTTCTGACACTTCATTAAACATCAGTGGTGGCAGTTAAAGGGTTAATTGCTTAATTAGCCCAGTGACAATAGCTCTCAGGCTGCTGGCACCTAGATTGTGGTCCCGCAAATTGGAAAATCTTTGTGCCGGGTGCAGCTGAGAGTAATTGACAGTGCAGTGTGAGATTGGCTAGTCATTTGTCACGAGTTAGTGAGGAGGGCAGGGATCTGATACCCGCGTTCATTGTTCTACAAAAGTGTAGATGCTTTGTCAATGGGTTCAACATTCTGTTATTTCTGGGCTTTTCTGTGCCAAATCTCTCAGAATTGCAATCCTTAGCTTTGAGCTGCAGAAGGAAAACTCTAAAAGAAGGGGGAGAGTGCCTTCATACCTTGTGACATACACCGCATTATGTGCCTGCACCTGGTGCCTATGAATAGTACAGCTGTAGACCACAGTGCACAACATATAGCCTAGCAAATGCAGTCTGAAATGATAAAAAAAAACCTGAAGCCTGCACACATCAGATACTCTGCTGAATGAGATGCAGTACATTTATTAATAAATGACTGTTTTTGGAACTCCTCAATATTTTCCTCTCCTTTTCTTTCACTTTTCAAACACCACTGTTTTTTTGTCCCCTTTCAGTACAATAATTAGGGGGAGTGGTAGAGTGTTCATAGGTGTGATGTAAGCAGCTGCTGCACTCACATTTGAGCTTGCTCACAGTGAGATTGTGAACAAGTTGATTGGAATAAGTGGGTCTAAAGCCCCGCACACACGGGCCGAATGCCGGTGGACATCGACTGGTTCAATAAAAACTGGCCGACATTCGGCCCGTGTGTATGTGAGCAGGCCTGACAGAAGCCAACTGGTTCCTGACCAGTGTTGCCAACCTACCAGAATAAAATTTACTGACATGACACCCAATATTTACTGGCACAGACAAGTTTTTACTGGCATTTCCAAAAATTACACATTTCAGTATTTAGGCTACAAACAAGTATAATATGTAATTAGCAATGCGATTTAATGTAGATATTAAGGCAATTACATTTCTTATTTTATTTTCAATATAATAGGTAAGTAGTTCAGAGACAGGCAATAAATTAGAATGCGTAGACACACACACATGAAATTGACTCTAAGTGACACTGACAGCAGTGTGCAGCAACACAGATGTTGATGACACCTCACCGACACGACATGTCCCCTCCTAAGTCACAGTGACAGTCCCTCTCCAGGCTAGTAGGTCCCTTCAGTCCAATCCAGTACAAACAGCACTGACAGTCCCACCCCCGGCTTGCCTGGTTCCCATCATGCAGACCTGCACACGAGGCTCCCTTACACCACGACATCACACAACACGCTCAGGCACTGCACAATTAACTATTAACAGTTTTACTGCAAGCAGCAAAGGCAGGCCAGGCAACGTACCTGTATGTCGCTGCCTGTTTTCTGTGTCAACCCCTTCCTAGACAGTGTCATTAGTACAGTGTCAGTGTACAGTATTATCACTGTATTAGTGTCACTAGTGATGTCAGTGTCAGTTAGTGGCCCTCCCAGATGGTGTCTGTTAGTGCCTGCCACCCTACTACAGTCACACTATAAGTCACATTACAGTATAGTGTCAATAGCTGCGTAAATTCCAGTATATATACCATAGCTTGTAGACCAATTATTATACATTTTTGGGGATTTTTTTTTTTTTTTTTTTTTACCAAAGACATGTAGCAGAATAAATTTTGGCCCAAATTTATACAGAAATTCAATTTTTTTTTTTTATTGGATATAAAAGAAAGTAGAAAACACCATTTTACAAAAAAAATGGTCTTTTTTCATTTATATGATAAAAAATAAATAAAAGGGTACTCACATTTATCAGGTGCGCCAAGTGCACCACTCTATAGCAAGCAATAAACGACTGTGTAAATACCGGACAGGTATTGGGGTGATATGAGCCTCTTCCTAAGCAGGTGAACTGCCTATTGTGCCGTCCTGTCCCCTTCCCAACGCGTGTCGATACCGGGAATGACATATCTTCTTCAGGGGGAAAGAAAGATGGGTTATCCCGGTATGGACACGTGTTGGGGAGGGGACAGGACGGCACGATAGGCAGTTAACCTGCTTAGGAGGAGGCTCATATCACCCCAATACCTGTCCGGTATTTACATTTATTGCTTGCTATACAGTGGTGCACTAGGCGCACCTGATAAATGTGAGTACCCTTGAAAATGGTTTGTTTGCTTTGTTTAAATAAATAGTTTTAAGCGTTATTAAACTATCAATCGCTTTTATTTCTTGCATAATATGGAGGTATGTACTGAGGAGTCCAGGATACAGTTTTCCCTTCTGAACCCAGAAGAGGTTCACATGCGTGTTTAGACAGAGCTTAAGTACAAGGCCGCACGATCCAAGGTGAGCGTTTTATTACCTAGGGGATCACTAAAGGGAGGACACCTTGGCACGTTTGATCACCTACCAAGTTGTTTTGAATTGTATGGACTATTCAGCGCAGTCATTAGTGACACAGCAGGACACTTTATCTGCACATAAGCACTTTGTTTTTTGATTTATTTACAATATACAATTTATGGACTTTTTTATGAAATTTATGAAATGTATGGTCTTTTGCACACTTTGTATTGACTTGTGCATCTGAAGATTTTCACTCCCTTAATGTTCAACCTGTCACATCACATATTCATCACTAATTTTGTGTTTATCCTATTTATGTATGTATTTTGGTATCCAGATTGATTGGGTGTGTATTACATAATATCTAGCACAGCATAATTATTTATATTTTATATATTTTTTTATTTTTAGTTGTCACATTACACACTGATCAATTAACTTTTGTGTTTATTATGACTGATGTATGCACTTCAGATATTACACTGATGAGGTGTTCATCACATTTATAGCGCAGCGTATATATTCTATTCTTGTAATGTATTGCTGATCCCGACAATATAGATGTAAAAAAAATGGAAAAAATGGCGCATCAAAATGAACAAAAAAATTGAGAGTAGTTTGCATGTCTGAGCATGTTCAGTTATGCTGGCACCTAGTTGTAAAGAGATGGGGAATTTATCTCTTCTCAGACTTTTAACCGCTTGCCGACCAGCCACCGTCATTATACTGCGGCAGGTTGGCACAGCTGCTGGCAAAAGCAGCTGCTTTTCATTTCGCACTTTTCAGTTAGTTTCTGAACGGCTGTTCGTCAATCAGCCATGTTGCGGAATCGGAGGAGATAACGTGTTATTTATTATTGGCCTTGGAGTTATTGCTTTGACCCAAGTCCAGTCCAGTAACAGGAGGAGGAGGATTTCTTGGCCCAAAAATTGGTTGCTTTATTAATCGTGACCAATTATGTCATATGCCTTTGCTGCGGGAGCACCTCAGGAGAATAATCCGAATGATTTTCGGAATTATCTCCGGATGACAAACCCCTGCTTTCACCAACTCTTGGCATTGTTGACCCCCCATATTAAGAAGCAGGACAAATGCATGAGGCTTTTATTTTATTTTTTGGTTGAATAATGATTTGATTTGGTATATTTTCTATATTTTTGGATGCATAGAATGCACTTTTTTTTAAGTTCTATTGGCAGATAGTATGTCTAATTGTATTTGTTTCTTTTTTTAATGCACAATAAAAAAAATTGTGGAGAATAATACTTGGCTATGTGTTTTACTTCAAATTACAGTTTGGGAGTAGGCAGTTACAAAAAAAGTTAAAAAAATACTATGTAAAATTGACAAGGGACACCAACATGCTGGTAGTTGTATCTTTGAGCTTAAAAACTATGGGATAATGGTGTTATGGTAACTTGCACCAAAAAAAAAAATAACAAGCATAATAATATTATTCTTGATATCACTAGAAAAAAAAAATCCTTTGAAAATTAGCTTGCCATAACTTCATCAGTATCACCAGCAAAGCAGCTTCATTATTATCCCATTAAAGAAGAAGAGAATGTGTGCTGCATTTCGAGATTGCAACTTCACGAATGTTAATTCTCCATTACGAGCTCTAGTTTACAAGACCGACCGCTTCCTGTTCGTCCTTGCTTCCGAGCATGCGTGTTTGTACTTTGGACTTTTGTCATTTGTCCGTCGAAAATTTTAATGCCTGCCATCCAACATTTGTCCACGGAAAATCCGACAACAATTTTCCGATGGAGTGTACAAATGGTCGGATTTTCCGCCAACAGCCTGTCTTCACACAATTGCCGTAGGAGAATCCGATTGTGTGTATGAGGCTTAAGGGTTTGGGAGCTATATTAAATTCAGTTTTGGGAGTATTTTTGCCACAGCACTATTGTGAATTCTGTTTGGGTGCTAATTATCGTGGTTGTGGTAATTTGAGCGCTAATTACTAAGCTGCGCTATAGTAAATGACCCCCATAGTGTGTATAAGGCTTCCTGATGACATGTAACACACAAAATGCATAGAGGCTGTTTGCCCATCCCTCACTGACGTCACTTCCATGCCTGCTGGTTTAAACTTCCTCTTGCTTTGGAACACACACCGTGGTCATCTGGACGGCATACAGAGGTACCCTAAAGTTGTTGATGTTGGTGCTAGCACATAGCACTTTCAAATGTGAGTGGGCGTTGTCTTTCTAACCTGCATTAGCTCCTGCTAATAAGCTTTGCTACGCTACGATTATTCCTTTGTTGTGTCTCCTATGTCTTTCTTTGAGCATGATTGCCTGAAAGCGGAAGTAAACCCATCGATTTAACAGTCTAAAAAAAAAAAGGCATGCCTTGAATGCTAACTGCACATTGGCTGTGCTCTCAACCAAACAGTCAAACCATCCAATGGCTGCTGTCATAATGGATCACATGTGCAGCACTGTGGCAGTTGAAGATTAAACAGAGGCAAAGATGGCAGCTTCCTTGGCTGAAAACGATAGGGGGGTTTACTTTCACTTGAAGTTCAACAAAGAGTAAGGAATTATCATTACCTGTGTCGCTGGTGCAGAGATATCTACCAACCTTGAGTTTTTTTTACAAAAAGCGCTGGGGAGTGTGAACACCCTACGTATGTTTTAGGGTGATTTTACACTCTTATCACCTTTAGAACTGCCTCTCTCACAACATTTTTGAACTCTCTTGTTTTATCACAGTGTTTTGAAACTGATTGTTAATCATGTTTTAGTTATATTCTATATATCAGTATTTCTCAACTCCAGTCCTCAAAGCGCCCCAACAGGTCATGTTTTCAGGATTTCCCTCAGATGAAACAGCTGTGGTAATTACTAAGGCAGTGAAACTGATCAAAACACATGTACAAAATAATGGAAAGCCTAAGTGCCGGTTCACACAGGGTGACACGACTTCCAGCGCGACTTTTGGAGGCAACTTGGACACGACTTGAGGAGCTACTTCAACGCGACTTGGGACGACTTACAACACGACTTTAAGTCGCCCCAGGCCAGGCGACTTTGGCCGTGGCCAATCAGAGAATAATCAGCTCTGGAGGGAGAACTCCACGCCAAATTTTAAATAAAAAAACAGCATGGGTTCCCCCTCCAGGAGCATACCAGGCCCTTAGGTCTGGTATGGATTTTAAGGGCAAAATCCATACCAGACCCTTATCCGAGCACGCAGCCTGGCCGGTCAGGAAAGGGAGTGGGGACGAGCGAGCGCCCCCCCCCCCCTCCTGAACCGTACCAGGCCACATGCCGTCAACATGGGGGGTGGGTGCTTTGGGGGAGGGGGGTGCCCTGCGGCCCCCCACCCCAAAGCACCTTGTCCCCATGTTGATGAGGACAAGGGCCTCTTCCCAACAACCCTGGCCGTTGGTTGTCGGGGTCTGCGGGCGGGGGGCTTTTAGGAATCCGGGAGCCCCCTTTAATAAGGGGGCCCTCAGATCCCGGACCCCCACCCTATGTGAATGAGTATGGGGTACGATGTACCCCTACCCATTCACCCAAGGTGTAAAAGTGTAAATAAAAAAAACACACATTTTTTTAAAATATTTTATTGCACTGCTCCGGGGGTCTTCTTCCGTCTTGGGGGGTCTTCTCGTCGGACTCCTCCGCTCTCTTCTGCTCTTTTACCTAGCTCTTTCACGATCGGAGGAGCCCGGCTTTCTTCTTCGTCGTCGCCGCCGTCATTATGGGCGTCTCGTTCCGCCTTCGGGGGTCTTCGGGGGTCTCTTCTGTTCTTGACGCTGTCGCTGCTTTCTGCGCCGTCTTCTTCTTCTTCCTCTTTTTCTTCTTCCGATGTTGACTCGTCGCTGTCTCTGGCCGGAAAGGCATAGACGCGCTGTGTTGTGACTTATATAGGGACAAGGAGGCGGGGTCACATGCTCATGTCACATGGTGACCCCGCCCCCTATGATGTCGCAGTCCCGGAGGTTGCTGGGACTGTGACATCATATGGGGGGGCGGGGTCACCATGTGACATGAGCATGTGACCCCGCCTCCTTGTCCCTATATAAGTCACAACACAGCGCGTCTATGCCATTCCGGCCAGAGACAGCGACGAGTCAACATCGTAAGAAGAAAAAGAGAAAGAAGAAGAACAAGACGGCGCAGAAAGCAGCGACAGCGGCAAGAACAGAAGAGACCCCGGAAGACCCCCGAAGGCGGAACGAGACCCCCAGACGACGGCGGCGACGACGAAGAAGAAAGCCGGGCTCCTCCGCTCATGAAAGAGCTAGGTAAAAGAGCAGAAGAGAGTGGAGGAGTCCGGCGAGAAGACCCCCCAAGACGGAAGAAGACCCCCGGAGCAGTGCAATAAAATATTTTAGAAAAATGTGTGTTTTTTTTTTATTTACACTTTTACACCTTGGGTGAATGGGTAGGGGTATATCGTACCCCATACTCATTCACATAGGGTGGGGGGCTGGGATCTGGGGCCCCCCTTATTAAAGGGGGCTCCCGGATTCCGATAAGCCCCCCGCCCGCAGACCCCGACAACCAACGGCCAGGGTTGTCGGGAAGAGGCCCTTGTCCTCATCAACATGGGGACAAGGTGCTTTGGGGTGGGGGGCCGCAGGGTGCCCCCCTTCCCCAAAGCACCCACCCCCCATGTTGAGGGCATGCGGCCTGGTACGGTTCAGGAGGGGGGGTGCGCTCGTCCCCACCCCCTTTCCTAACCGGCCGGGCTGCGTCCTCGGATAAGGGTCTGGTATGGATTTTGGGGGGACCCCCACGCCCTTTTTTCGGCGTAGGGGGTTGCCCTTAAAATCCAAAAGGAAAATCGTTGTCACTATCAAATGAAGTGAGTATCAAATAGTTTTCTGGTAGGATCAACTTGTAAATATAAAATATATATAAGACATCACCACTTACCAAATCCCCTACAGGCTACCTTTTTATCCATTTAATACAAAATACTGTTTTCCTGACATGCTTATCAGTAATCAATATGCTGGTCATGTATTAATGCTGCCTTTTATAAAAGGGGGATTTGTCCCTTTATAGGCACAAGCTGTGCCATGTACTCCAGTTACTTTCAATTGATATTAGCCAGTTCAGTGGAGTTTGTCCTGCATTTTGCATCCTCCAATTTAATTCTAGATAGACAGCAACCATATCTTAATACTCTAATAATGTTAATTATTACTTTAGAATCAATAGAGTAAATTAGGTGGTATGTGAGAGACTAGTAAAGAGACTAGGATGTGTATTTGTTAAATCAATTGAAACCACAGAAACCACAGAAACCAAAATGCTAGAAAATTAATGTATGATTATGATGGAAAATGTCACTGTGTCACTTCTTTTTATCTAGCAGTAAATTATATTGTAAAATGTTCCTCCATTCCTTCTTGGAAAGTAATAAGGATAATACCATTATCATTTATCAGCTAAAAAGGAGAAAAATAAGAAAAATTACAGTTTTTTTTTTTCAAACAATTGTATCTTTAAAAAATAAAAAATTTATTTTTAAAGTCAGTTTATTTTTCGTAGAATATAAAAAAGATACCTGAAATATAAAATTTTGAAAAAAGAAGGCGTTCTATATAATAATATAATTCTCCCACAAATTATTTTTGAATACAACTGTATGTAAAAAGCAGCAATATATATTCTTGTATTCTCTTCATTTTGTGTGGATGCCCAACTTCAAAATAAAATATGTAACCCAAACAATGAACTTCTCTTATTTGCTAATTTTCTTCAATATGTGTTCAATATCTGCAAATAAAGAGCTACCAAAAATCCTTATAGTTTACTGTGCACTTGACCTGTGCTCCACCTATCAGTTAGCTGCCTGCTCAGTTCTTTCAGCAGATTACAGAACAAATCTTGCCTATGAAGATGAGGACCAGAGAGGTGTCCTGTAGTCCTACGTGTGGTTCCTGGCCTAGGGTGACAATGCTGCTCCTCCAAAGTAAAGTACAATGAGTGAGCGCTGTCACCTTAGGACAGAAAGCGTGTTACTGGCAGGATCACAACATGAAAATAAAGGAAAATAAGCCTAAAAAGCAAATGTATGTAGCCACAACATCTAAGGACTAGTAAGCTGCACTATAAGTATATACAATTTTGTTCTTGGGTTTAGATATTTTTGTAAAGTGGTATTAAACCCAAAACCAAGCAGGGAATATATTGCAGCTTACCAATCATTAGATGTAGTGGCTGCATTCTTTTCTTTTTTTAGGCTTTTTCCCCCCTGTTTTCACCTGGTGATCTGACCAGTAACATGTCCTGTATTAGAGTGACCCCCACGCTGGATGAAGGAGCAACAGAGACACCTTAGGACAACAGCACTGTCAGTCTGTGGGAAGGGTTGTGTTGGATGTACTAGCAGATTTACATATAATGACAAACTGAAGCCGAACTCCAGCTAATACTTTATAAGCAGTTACAGCAAAACAGTTTTTTTTCCTTTCGGGATAAAGGTTTTACATAAATAAACAAAAGCTGATTGTAGGTAAAGATGAGCTCGATGTTCGGGTCGAACATAAGTTTGAATCGAACATCAGGTGTTTGCCCGTTCGCTGAACATTATGGGGCGTTTTCAGAAAATGTGAGCGCCGTGGAACGCCCCATAATGGACTGCGAGATTGCAGTGCATTGCTGTATGATGATTGGCCAAAGCATGCACTTGAGCTGCCTGCTTTGGCCAATCACAGCGTGCTCTGCTAAGAGAGCCATAATTGCAACCTGATTTGACCAATCATGGCTCAGTGGGACTAAGTCCACGTCCCACACTATATAAGGCTGCTTACAGAGCGGATGTGTGGTGTTTTGTTGGCGTGGACAGAGAGATCACTTGATTTAGATTAGGCAGGCAGGTTATTCAGTTAGTGGAAGTGTATTTGAGATATATATATATATATATACTCTGCATTTAGCATAGACTATATATTCAGTGTTTACTCGATATTCAGGCAGAGCAGGCAGTGTCTTAATATATATATCTATATATATACTCTGCATCCAGTGTAGCCTATATCTACAGTGCATTCCATGGTGTACTGTTTCTAATACACTTCAGGAGGTGCATTAAAAAAAAAATATATATATATATATATATATATATACATATACAGTCTTGTGTATATATATATATATATATATATACATACAGGGCTCAAAATGTCAAGTCCGGAGCTACTAGCCAGGCCTCAAGTGTTACGCGCCACTTTTTTTTAAAACTTTTTTTTGTATTGATACATGTCCCCTGGGGCAGGACCCAGGTCCCCAAACTGGGGGTGTTCAGCTCATCCCTAATTGTAAGCAACCCTAGTAAATGCTATGTCTCATCTCTGTAAACTGATACATTCTGTTGGAGAGCTTGTTTAGGAGACATTTGCCAAAGAACAGGCACCGCTGTCTGGCACGCAGGCACACTGAGAAAGCCGCTCTCAACGGCGATATGCCGCGAGTGTCGGCTCCCGTGCGCATGCGCAGGAGTGACGTCATTGTGGCGCCGTCGAATGACAGCGCTGGAGCCGCGAGACCCACCAAGAAGATGGAGGCGCCGTACACAAGAGGACAGCGGTGACTTCGCTGGCTTCTGTGTCAGGTAAGTGACACATAATGGACTACTATGCGATGCATAGTAGTCCATTATGCTTTACCTTTGCAGGTAAACAAAGAGGAAATAAACCCATCAGGGTTTACTTCCTCTTTAATGGCTGGATGACCAGGTGAAAATAAAGAAAGCTTAAAAAAGAAAATAAATGCAGCTCTCACTTCTAAGCTATGGTAAGCTGCAATATAATAAATGTTTGCTTTTGGATTTAATACTGCTTTAAATGATGAATCAGCAGCAATATATTATAGTTTGTAAATTTTTTATAAATAACCTTTAAAATGTTTTAATTTAACTTTTGATTTATTCATTTAATCTATTTGTTCATATTCATAAATTATGACATTTGTATCAGTTACAATAAAATGTAGTATTTTTTTAATTTAATTTCATTTATTAACACTAAAGCCCCATACACACGCGCGGACAATCCGTGGACCAGGTCCGTCGGACCATGTCCGTCATACTTTGTCTGATGTTGGTTTTGCGTACACACGATCGGACAAAGTTGTCGGAAAATCCGATCATTCTGAACGTGGTGACGTTTGTTGCCTACGACGGGACTACGTAAAGGCTAGTAGCCAATAGCTTTGGTCTTGTAATGTGATCTGAGCATGCGTAGCACTTTGTCCGGTCGGACAAGCGTACACACGCTCGGATTTGGTGTGATCGGACCGGGTTGACGGCAAATCTTTCCAGCAGGAGATAAGACTTTGTCCGACGGACAAACCGACGAACACTGTCCGATGGTGCATACACACGGTCTGATTTTTCAACAACCTTGTCCGATCGGACCAAATTGATGAAAAAGTCCGACCGTGTGTATGGGGCTTTAGTTGGAGTCCCAGTGCTCAGTGGGATGTACAGAACAGGTGCACAATCACTCATGTCCCAGGCAGTACCTCCTTTAGTCACAGCAGTGACATACAGATAGAGCCACAGTACACAGCAAGGGACTAGGAATCCAACACATCCAGAATTGTCAGATGAGAAGATTCTGCCTGGGGCTATAGCTCCATAACAGAATGAAAGTTCCAGTAACAGGTAGCGGGACAGGAGAATGCTTGGATAATGATATTCTATTGTAGGTTTTTTGTTTTTGTTTTTTATGTAAAATGGCAACATGGTTGCTTTAAGAAAGCAGGGGACTCTGAAGAGGTATCTCCACAGGGTTCCTTGTCTAGATCACAGATGAAAAGCCAACATGTTTTTTACACCAAACGTTATGCTTTTCACAGAGCAAAAAAGCTTTTTTGCATCATGTGTGAAAATTGCAACGGAAAAATATAATGCCTAATATGGGATATGTAGTGTTTTCATACTTTTTTTATTATTTATTATGATCAGAACTAATCAAATGTTTTTGTTCAAATTAGCAGACAGCTACCAATATCCTCTCTTTAGCTATAAACTATTTGGGGGTTATTTACGAAAGGCAAACTACTTTGCACTACAAGTGCAAACTACAAGTGCAAAGTGCACTTGAAATTGCACTGAAAGTGCACTTGGAAGTGCAGTCGCTGTAAATCCGAGGGGGACATGCAAGGAAAATAAAAAACAGTGTTTTAGCTTGCACACGATTGGATGATAAAATCAGCAGAGCTTCCCCTCATTTCAGATCTACCCCACAGATTTACAGCGGCTGGACGGACTTGTGTACACACGGTCGGAAAATCCGACAACAGACATTTGTCCGTCGAAAATTTTAATGCCTGCCATCCAACATTTGTCCACGGAAAATCCGACAACAATTTTCCGATGGAGTGTACAAATGGTCGGATTTTCCGCCAACAGCCTGTCTTCACACAATTGCCGTAGGAAAATCCGATTGTGTGTATGAGGCTTAAGGGTTTGGGAGCTATATTAAATTCAGTTTTGGGAGTATTTTTGCCACAGCACTATTGTGAATTCTGTTTGGGTGCTAATTATCGTGGTTGTGGTAATTTGAGCGCTAATTAACATGCTGCCCTATAGTAAATGACCCCCATAGTGTGTATAAGGCTTCCTGATGACATGTAACACACAAAATGCATAGAGGCTTGCCCATCCCTCACTGACGTCACTTCCATGCCTGCTGGTTTAAACTTCCTCTTGCTTTGGAACACACACCGTGGTCATCTGGACGGCATACAGAGGTACCCTAAAGTTGTTGATGTTGGTGCTAGCACATAGCACTTTCAAATGTGAGTGGGCGTTGTCTTTCTAACCTGCATTAGCTCCTGCTAATAAGCTTTGCTACGCTACGATTATTCCTTTGTTGTGTCTCCTATGTCTTTCTTTGAGCATGATTGCCTGAAGTTCAACAAAGAGTAAGGAATTATCATTACCTGTGACGCTGGTGCAGAGATATCTACCAACCTTGAGTTTTTTTTACAAAAAGCGCTGGTGAGTGTGAACACCCTACGTATGTTTTAGGGTGATTTTACACTCTTATCACCTTTAGAACTGCATCTCTAGCAACATTTTTGAACTCTCTTGTTTTATCACAGTGTTTTGAAACTGATTGTTAATCATGTTTTAGTTATATTCTATATATCAGTATTTCTCAACTCCAGTCCTCAAGCGCCCCAACAGGTCATGTTTTTCAGGATTTCCCTCAGATGAAACAGCTGTGGTAATTACTAAGGCAGTGAAACTGATCAAAACACCTGTACAAAATAATGGAAAGGCCAAGTGCCGGTTCACACAGGGTGACACGACTTGAGGAGCTACTTCAACGCGACTTGGGACGACTTACAACACGACTTTAAGTCGCCCCAGGCCAGGCTTTGGCCGTGGCCAATCAGAGAATAATCAGCTCTGGAGGGAGAACTCCACCCCAAATTTTAAATAAAAAAACGGCATGGGTTCCCCCTCCAGGAGCATACCAGGCCCTTAGGTCTGGTATGGATTTTAAGGGCAAAATCCATACCCTTATCCGAGCACGCAGCCTGGCCGGTCAGGAAAGGGGGTGGGGACGAGCGAGCGCCCCCCCCCCTCCTGAACCGTACCAGGCCACATGCCGTCAACATGGGGGGTGGGTGCTTTGGGAAGGGGGGGCGCCCTGCGGCCCCCCACCCCAAAGCACCTTGTCCCCATGTTGATGAGGACAAGGGCCTCTTCCCGACAACCCTGGCCGTTGGTTGTCGGGGTCTGCGGGCAGGGGGCTTATCGGAATCTGGGAGCCCCCTTTAATAAGGGGGCCCTCAGATCCCGGACCCCCACCCTATGTGAATGAGTATGGGGTACGATGTACCCCTACCCATTCACCCAAGGTGTAAAAGTGTAAATAAAAAAAACACACATTTTTTTAAAATATTTTATTGCACTGCTCCGGGGGTCTTCTTCCGTCTTGGGGGGTCTTCTCGCCGGACTCTTCCGCTCTCTTCTGTTCTTTTACCTAGCTCTTTCACGAGTGGAGGAGCCCGGCTTTATTCTTCGTCGTCGCCGCCGTCATCTGGGCGTCTCGTTCCGCCTTCGGGGGTCTTCGAGGGTCTCTTCTGTTCTTGCCGCTGTCGCTGCTTTCTGCGCCGTTTTCTTCTTCTTCTTCCTCTTTTTCTTCTTCTGATGTTGACTCGTCGCTGTCTCTGGCCTGAATGGCATAGATGCGCTGTGTTGTGACTTATATAGGGACAAGGAGGCGGGGTCACATGCTCATGTCACATGGTGACCCCGCCCCGTATGATGTCGCAGTCCCGGATGTTGCTGGGACTGTGACATCATATGGGGGGGCAGGGTCACTACGTGACATGAGCATGTGACCCCCCTCCTTGTCCCTATATAAGTCACAACACAGCGCGTCTATGCCATTCCGGCCAGAGACAGCGACGAGTCAACATCGGAAGAAGGAGAAGAAGAGGAAGAAGATGAAGAAGACAGCGCAGAAAGCGGCGACAGCGGCAAGAACAGAAGAGACACGGGAAGACCCCCGAAGACCCCCGAAGGCGGAACGAGACCCCCAGACGACAGCGGCGATGACGAAGAAGAAAGCCGGGCTCCTCCGCTCGTGAAAGAGCTAGGTAAAAGAGCAGAAGAGAGTGGAGGAGTCCGGCGAGAAGACCCCCCAAGACGGAAGAAGACCCCCGGAGCAGTGCAATAAAATATTTTTAAAAAATGTGTGTTTTTTTATTTACACTTTTACACCTTGGGTGAATGGGTAGGGGTATATCGTACCCCATACTCATTCACATAGGGTGGGGGGCCGGGATCTGGGGGCCCCCTTATTAAAGGGGGCTCCCGGGTTCCGATAAGCCCCCCGCCCGCAGACCCCGACAACCAACGGCCAGGGTTGTCGGGAAGAGGCCCTTGTCCTCATCAACATGGGGACAAGGTGCTTTGGGGTGGGGGGCCGCAGGGTGCCCCCCTTCCCCAAAGCACCCACCCCCCATGTTGAGGGCATGCGGCCTGGTACGGTTCAGGAGGGGGGGTGCTCTCGTCCCCACCCCCTTTCCTAACCGGCCAGGCTGCGTCCTCGGATAAGGGTCTGGTATGGATTTTGGGGGGACCCCCACGCCGTTTTTTTTTTCGGCGTAGGGGGTTGCCCTTAAAATACAAAAGGAAAATCGTTGTCACTATCAAATGAAGTGAGTATCAAATAGTTTTCTGGTAGGATCAACTTGTAAATATAAAATATATATAAGACATCACCACTTACCAAATCCCCTACAGGCTACCTTTTTATCCATTTAATACAAAATACTGTTTTCCTGACATGCTTATCAGTAATCAATATGCTGGTCATGTATTAATGCTGCCTCTTATAAAAGAGGGATTTGTCCCTTTATAGGCGCAAGCTGTGCCATGTACTCCAGTTACTTTCAATTGATATTAGCCAGTTCATTGGAGTTTGTCCTGCATTTTGCATCCTCCAATTTAATTCTAGATAGACAGCAACCATATCTTAATACTCTAATAATGTTAATTATTACTTTAGAATCAATAGAGTAAATTAGGTGGTATGTGAGAGACTAGTAAAGAGACTAGGATGTGTATTTGTTAAATCAATTGAAACCACAGAAACCAAAATGCTAGAAAATGAATGTATGATTATGATGGAAAATGTCACTGTGTCACTTCTTTTTATCTAGCAGCAAATTATATTGTAAAATGTTCCTCCATTCCTTCTTGGAAAGTAATAAGGATAATACCATTATCATTTATCAGCTAAAAAGGAGAAAAATTACAGTTTTTTTTTTCAAACAATTGTATCTTTAAAAAATAAAAAATTTATTTTTAAAGTCAGTTTATTTTTCGTAGAATATAAAAAAGGTACTTATTGGGCCTGAAATATAAAATTTTGAAAAAAGAAGGCATTCTATATAATAATAGAATTCTCCCCCAAATTATTTTTGAATACAACTGTATGTAAAAATCAGCAATATATATTCTTGTATTCTCTTCATTTTGTGTGGATGCCCAACTTCAAAATAAAATATGTAACCCAAACAATGAACTTCTCTTATTTGCTAATTGTCTTTAATATGTGTTCAATATCTGCAACTAAAGAGCTACCATAAATCCTTATAGTTTCCTGTGCACTTGACCTGTGCTCCACCTATCAGTTAGCTGCCTGCTCAGTTCTTTCAGCAGATTACAGAACAAATCTTGCCTATGAAGATGAGGACAAGAGAGGTGTCCTGTAGTCCTACGTGTGGTTCCTGCCCTAGGGTGACAATGCTGCTCCTCCAAAGTACAATGAGTGAGCGCTGTCAGCTTAGGACAGAAAGCGTGTTACTGGCAGGATCACAACATGAAAATAAAGGAAAATAAGCCTAAAAAGCAAATGTATGTAGCCACAACATCTAAGGACTAGTAAGCTGCACTATAAGTATATACAATTTTGTTCTTGGGTTTAGATATTTTTGTAAAGTGGTATTAAACCCAAAACCAAGCAGGGAATATATTGCAGCTTACCAATCATTAGATGTGGTGGCTGCATTCTTTTCTTTTTTTGGGCTTTTCCCCCCCTGTTTTCACCTGGTGATCTGACTAGACATGTGCATTTCGTTATGTTCCGAATCGAAATTCGGACAAATTTTTCATTATTCGGACATTCGGATGCATCCGAATTACCGAATTACAATACTAACGAATTTAACCGAATCCGAATTTTATTCGAATCGAAAAATCGCGGACGAAATTCGAAATATCTCAGGGTCACTTAGTTATAGAAACTAAATTTGGATATGTTTTAGTGCTAGTTCTACTGTGTTTGCATACTAAATTTGGGGTTTCTAGCTATAAGTGGCCCCGAGATATGTGGCCCCAAAGTCGGGTCGAAAAATGTCATTCTCTGCTGCAGAAAAGTGCTTGACATTTTGTGACCCGACTTTGGGGCCACATATCTCGGGGCCACTTATAGCTAGAAACCCCAAATTTGGTATGCAAACACAGTAGAACTAGTACTACAACCTCTCCCTCTTTGGGGTTTATATCATCAAGTGACCCCGAGATACGTGGACCCAAAGTCGGGTCGCAAAATATTTTCGAATTCGGTTGAAATAATTTCAAATGCAGTTGAAATATTTTCAAATCTGGTTGAAATTATTTCAACTGCATTAGAAACTATTTCAACCAGATTTGAAAATATTTCATCTGCATTAGAAACTATTTCAACTGCATTAGAAACTATTTCAACCAGATTTGAAAATATTTCATCTGCATTAGAAACTATTTCTATCACCAAGTAACCCCGAGATACGTGGACCCAAAGTCGGGTCGCAAAATATTTTCGAATTCGGTTAAAATAATTTCGAATTCGGTTAAAATAATTTCGAATGCAGTTGAAAAAATTTCGAATGCAGTTGAAAAAATTTCAAATGCAGTTGAAAAAATTTCAAATGCAGTTGAAAAAATTTCAAATGCAGTTGAAAAAATTTCAAATGCAGTTGAAAAAATTTCAAATGCAGTTGAAAAAATTTCAAATGCAGTTGAAAAATTTCAAATCATGTTGATACTATTTCAAGCGGATTCGAAAATATTTTGCGACCCGACTTTGAAAAAAAAAAATGAAATTGATTCTAACAGTCTGCAGAAGATCTGCAAAAAAAAAAAGAAGTGAAATGGCTGTTAATAGTCTACAGGAGATCTGCTATTAAATTATATATTTTTTCTATTCTGTTCTAATCTTTTCTATTTGAATTATAAATTTTGGAAGATGGTTATTTACTTATATACATCTGTCACATAAAAAAAAGATGTGAAATGGCTGTCATGGATGTCGATCGCAAGGCAAGTACATATGCTGTATCTCATTGTCCACTTGGCACAACACCTGCCACAAGCGCCAAGACACCTGCCATGAGTGCCACGTGACCGACCACAAGTGCCACGTGACCTGCCACGTGACCAAGTTGTGGATTGTCCACTTGCCATGTCACCTGCCACAAGTTATGGGGTTCCTAGCACCAAGTGACCCCCAGATATGGGGGATATGTCAAGTACTTTTCTACAGCAGAGAATTACATTTTGTGAGCCGACTTTGGGGCCATGTATCTCGGGGCCACTTATAGCTAGAAACCCCAAATTTGGTATGCAAACACAGTAGAACTAGCACTACAATCTCTTCAAATTTGGGGTTTATATCACCAAGTAACCCCGAGATACGTGGACCCAAAGTCGGGTCGCAAAATATTTTCGAATTCGGTTGAAATATTTTCAAATGCAGTTGAAATATTTTCAAATGCAGTTGAAATATTTTCAAATCTGGTTGAAATTATTTCAACTGCATTAGAAACTATTTCAACTGCATTAGAAACTATTTCAACTGCATTAGAAACTGTTTCAAATCTGGTTGAAATAGTTTCTAATGCAGTTGAAATAATTTCAAATCCAGTAGAAATATTTTTAAATTCGGTTGAAATATTTTTAAATCCGGTTGAAATATTTTCAAATCCGGTTGAAATATTTTCAAATGCGACTGATTTTTCGAATTCGGTCAAAACTAAACAAAATCCGAAAACGAATTTAACGAATCTAACTAAACAAAATGAATTAATTAACGAATTAAAACGAAACAAAACAATTTTTTTCTTTTTGCACGTCTAGCACGGATGTCGATCGCAAGGCAAGTACATATGCTGTATGTCATTGTCCACTTGCCACATCACCTGCCACAAGTTGTGTATTGTTCACTTGCCACAAGTGCCACGACACCTGCCACGAGTGGCACGACACCTGCCACGAGTGCCACGTGACCGGCCACGCGTGCCACATGACCGGCCACGAGTGCCACATGACCGGCCACGTGACCAAGTTGTGGATAGTCCACTTGCCACATCACCTGCCACAAGTTGTGGGGTTCCTAGCACCAAGTGACCCCAAGATAGGGGCGATATGTCAAGTACTTTTCTGCAGCAGAGAATTACATTTTGTGACCCGACTTTGGGGCCACGTATCTCGGGGCCACTTGTAGCTAGAAACCCCAAATTTGGTATGCAAACACAGTAGAACTAGCACTACAACTACAGACTATTAGTATCTATTTCATTTTCTCACCAGATCTCCTGCAGACTATTAGCATCTATTTCTTTTTTTAGCAGATCTCCTGTAGACTATTAACAACCATTTCACTTTTTTTTTTTGCAGATCTCCTGCAGACAATTAGTATCTATTTCGTTTTCTCACCAGATCTCCTGCAGACTATTAGCATCTATTTCTTTTTTTAGCAGATCTCCTGTAGACTATTAACAGCCATTTCACCTTTTTTTTGCAGATCTTCTGCAGACTGTTAGAATCAACTTCATTTTTTTTTTCGAATCCACTTGAAATAGTATCAACATGATTTGAAATTATTTCAACCGCATTTGAAACTATTTCAACCGGATTCGAAAATATTTTGCGACCCGACTTTGGGTCCACGTATCTCGGGGTTACTTGGTGATAGAAACCAAATTTGGAGAGGTTATAGTACTAGTTCTACTGTGTTTGCATACCAAATTTCTGGTTTCTAGCTATAAGTGGCCCCGAGATACGTGTCCTCAAAGTCGGGTCACAAAATGTAATTCTCTGCTGTAGAAAAGTACTTGACATATCCCCCATATCTGGGGGTCACTTGGTGCTAGGAACCCCATAACTTGTGGCAGGTGACATGGCAAGTGGACAATCCACAACTTGGTCATGTGGCAGGTCATGTGGCACTTGTGGTCGGTCACATGGCACTCATGGCAGGTGTCTTGGCACTTGTGGCAGGTGTTGTGGCAAGTGGACAATGACATACAGCATATGTACTTGCCTTGCGATCGACATCCGTGACAGCCATTTCACATCTTTTTTTTTATGTGACAGATGTATATAAGTAAATAACCATCTTCCAAAATGTATAATTCAAATAGAAAAGATTAGAACAGAATAGAAAAAAATATATAATTTAATAGCAGATCTCCTGTAGACTATTAACAGCCATTTCACTTCTTTTTTTTTTTTTGCAGATTTTCTGCAGACTGTTAGGCCCCTTTCACACTGGGGCGGTTTTCAGGCGGTACAGCGCTAAAAATAGCGTCTGTACACCGCCTGAAAAAACCGGCCCCATTCACTCCAGTGTGAAAGCCGGCGGGCTTTCACACTGGAGTGGTGCGCTAGCAGGACCGCAACAAAAGTCCTGCTAGCAGCATCTTTGGAGCGGTGAAGGAGCGGTGTATTTACCGCTCCTATACCGCTCCTTCCCATTGAAATCAATGGGAAACCACGGGAATACCGCCCGCAAACCGCCGCTGCAGCGGCGCTTTGCGGAGGTTTTTAATTTTAACCCTTTTGCGGCCGCTAGCGGGGGTTAAAACCACCCCGCTAGCGGCCGCATACCGCGGGTAAAACGATGGTAAAGCAGCGCTAAATATAGCGCTGCTTTACCATCGCCGCCCCGCACCGCCCCAGTGTGAAAGCAGCCTTAGAATCAATTTCATTTTTTTTTCAAAGTCGGGTCGCAAAATATTTTCGAATCCGCTTGAAATAGTATCAACATGATTTGAAATTTTTTCAACTGCATTTGAAATGATTTCAACCGCATTTGAAATGATTTCAACCGCATTTGAAACAATTTCAACCGCATTTGAAACAATTTCAACCGAATTCGAAAATATTTTGTGACCCGACTTTGGGTCCACGTATCTCGTGGTTACTTGGTGATAGAAACCAAATTTGGAGAGGTTGTAGTGCTAGTTCTACTTTGTTTGCATACCAAATTTGGGGTTTCTAGCTATAAGTGGCCCCGAGATACGTGGCCCCAAAGTCGGGTCGCAAAATGTCAAGCACTTTTCTGCAGCAGAGAATGACATTTTTCGACCCGAATTGGTATGCAAACACAGTAGAACACAGTAGAACTAGCACTACAACATATCCAAATTTGGTGTTTCTATCACTAAGTAACCCCGAGATACGTGGACCCAAAGTCGGGTCGCAAAATATTTTCGAATTCGAAAATCGGTCGAAAACTAAACGAAATCCGAAAACGAATTTAACAAATGTAACGAATCTAACTAAACGAAATTAATTAATTAACGAATTAAAACGAAACTAAACGAAATGAATTTTTTCCTTTTGCACATGTCTAGATCTGACCAGTAACATGTCCTGTATTAGAGTGACCCCCACGCTGGATGAAGGAGCAACAGAGACACCTTAGGACAACAGCACTGTCAGTCTGTGGGAAGGGGTGTGTTGGATGTACTAGCAGATTTACATATAATGACAAACTGAAGCCGAACTCCAGCTAATACTTTATAAGCAGTTACAGCAAAACAGTTTTTTTTCCTTCCGGGATAAAGGTTTTGTAAATAAACAAAAGCTGATTGTAGGTAGAGATGAGCTCGATGTTCGGGTCAGACATAAGTTTGAATCGAACATCAGGTGTTTGCCCGCTGAACATTATGGGGCTTTTGCAGAAAATGTGAGCGCCGTGGAACGCCCCATAATGGACTGCGAGATCGCAGTGCATTGCTGTATGATGATTGGCCAAAGCATGCACTTGAGCTGCCTGCTTTGGCCAATCACAGCGTGCTCTGCTAAGAGAGCCATAATTGCAACCAGACTTTGACCAATCATGGCTCAGTGGGACTAAGTCCACGTCCCACACTATATAAGGCTGCTTACAGAGCGGATGTGTGGTGTTTTGTTGGCGTGGACAGAGAGATCGCTTGATTTAGATTAAGCAGGCAGGTTATTCAGTTAGCGGCAGTGTATTTGAGATATATATATATATATATATATATATATATATATATATATATATATATATATATATATATACTCTGCATTTAGCATAGACTATATATTCAGTGTTTACTCGATATTCAGGCAGAGCAGGCAGTGTCTTAATATATATATCTATATATATACTCTGCATCCAGTGTAGCCTATATCTACAGTGCATTCCATGGTGTATTAAAAAAAAAAATATATATATATATATATATATATATATATATACATATACAGTCTTGTGTATATATATATATATATATATATATATATATATATATATATATATATATACATACATACAGGGCTCAAAATGTCAAGTCCTGAACTACTAGCCAGGCCTCAAGTGTTACGCGCCACTTTTTCTTAAACTTTTTTTTGTATTGATACATGTCCCCTGGGGCAGGACCCAGGTCCCCAAACACTTTTTATGGCAATAACTTTGCATACAAGCCTTTAAAATTAGCATTTTTGATTTTTCACATTCGTGTCCCACTTTAACAGTGTTTGCCTGTTCACATGTTCTGCTGCGAACTGGGGGTGTTCAGCTCATCCCTAATTGTAAGCAACCCTAGTAAATGCTATGTCTCATCTCTGTAAACTGATACATTCTGTTGGAGAGCTTGTTTAGGAGACATTTGCCAAAGAACAGGCACCGCTGTCTGGCACGCAGGCGCACTGAGAAAGCCGCTCTCAGCGGTGATATGCCGCGAGTGGCGGCTCCCGTGCGCATGCGCAGGAGTGACATCATTGTGGCGCCGTCGAATGACAGCGCTGGAGCCGCGAGACCCACCAAGAAGATGGAGGCGCCGTACACAAGAGGACAGCGGTGACTTCGCTGGCTTCTGTGTCAGGTAAGTGACACATAATGGACTACTATGCGATGCATAGTAGTCCATTATGCTTTACCTTTGCAGGTAAACAAAGAGGAAATAAACCCATTAGGGTTTACTTCCTCTTTAATGGCTGGATGACCAGGTGAAAATAAAGGAAAGAAAGCTTAAAAAAGAAAATAAATGCAGCTCTCACTTCTAAGCTATGGTAAGCTGCAATATAATAAATGTTTACTTTTGGATTTAATACTGCTTTAAATGATGAATCAGCAGCAATATATTATAGTTTGTACATTTTTTATAAATAACCTTTAAAATGTTTTAATTTAACTTTTGATTTATTAATTTAATCTATTTGTTCATATTCATAAATTATGATATTTGTATCAGTTACAATAAAATGTAGTATTTTTTTAATTTAATTTCATTTATTAACACTTAGTTGGAGTCCCAGTGCTCAGTGGGATGTACAGAACAGGTGCACAATCACTCATGTCCCAGGCAGTACCTCCTTTAGTCACAGCAGTGACATACAGATAGAGCCACAGTACACAGCAAGGGACTAGGAATCCAACACATCCAGAATTGTCGGATGAGAAGATTCTGCCTGGGGCTATAGCTCCATAACAGAATGAAAGTTCCAGTAACAGGTAGCGGGACAGGAGAATGCTTGGATAATGATATTCTATTGTAGGTTTTTTGTTTTTGTTTTTTATGTAAAATGGCAACATGGTTGCTTTAAGAAAGCAGGGGACTCTGAAGAGGTATCTCCACAGGGTTCCTTGTCTAGATCACAGATGAAAAGCCAACATGTTTTTTACACCAAACGTTATGCTTTTCACAGAGCAAAAAAGCTTTTTGCATCATGTGTGAAAGTTGCAACAGAAAAATATAATGCCTAATATGGGATATGTAGTGTTTTCATATTTTTTTATTATTTATTATGATCAGAACTAATAAAATGTTTTTGTTCAAATTAGCAGACAGCTACCAATATCCTCTCTTTAGCTATAAACTCTTTGGGGGTTATTTACGAAAGGAAAATCTACTTTGCACTACAAGTGCAAAGTGCACTTGAAATTGCACTGAAAGTGCACTTGGAAGTGCAGTCGCTGTAAATCCGAGGGGGACATGCAAGGAAAATAAAAAACAGTGTTTTAGCTTGCACACGATTGGATGATAAAATCAGCAGAGCTTCCCCTCATTTCAAATCTACCCCACAGATTTACAGCGACTGCACTTCCAAGTGCACTTTCAGTGCAATTTCAAGTGCACTCTGCACTTTTAGTTTGCAGTTGTAGTGCAAAGTGGATTTGCCTTTCGTAAATAACCCCGTGTATCTTTTAAAATGTATGAACTTTAAAATAACCAAAACTGACTCAAAATTATAAAGACTCCCTTTAAAATAAAATGCATAAAAGTTGTCCCTTAAAAATTCTAAATTTAAAAACCCTGCAAATTTTCTCTCTTTGAAAATTTAAGCATTATCGTCATATCTGATAATGAAAATTCAAATGTACTTTTACATGCTATATATAATGCTACAGCATCATAAGTCACTTCCATTGAGTCACATAATATTCATCCAATTGGAAATTTTCCGTCAAATTCAACCTTCCATCCACCAGGAATTGCAAATGCAATCACAAGTAATCAAAGAAAGCAACTAAGTGATCTAACCCCCACAAGCTCAATCGACCACCAGAATTTGGTTGATAGTGAAGTTGAAACTGTGCAATGAACAGTCTCAATACATTTTACTGGAAGATTGAATTGAAAATTTTTTAAAAATCTAAGTGGTTCTAAATGCAAGACATTGTTTACCTTAATGCATTCCCTGCATTAAGATAAAATATGTCCCAGTATTTCTATCGCCCCCTCATCTACATAAATACTTACCTGAGTCCTATCTCAATCCAGCGCTGTGCCCCGATTGCAGCAGTGCTCATATTTCTTCTTCTCCTCACAGGACTAAGT
The DNA here is from genome assembly GCA_028564925.1 of Lithobates sylvaticus. Taxonomy (NCBI): domain Eukaryota; kingdom Metazoa; phylum Chordata; class Amphibia; order Anura; family Ranidae; genus Lithobates; species Lithobates sylvaticus. Next base: position 511,106,438 of record CM053027.1, read on the forward strand.
GAGAGCAGCAGGAGCCATTGGCTCATTCTGTTGTCAATAAAATCCAGTGAGGAGAAAGCAAGGGTCAGGCAAGCTGCGCTGTATGTGCCTATGGACACATATGGTCTTTTTTGGGGATGAGCCCAGACGTGTGTCCCCATAAGAAGTGAATTTCTATGGTGGTGCACTGAGAAGAGGAGGAGCCTAGAGCACTACGCCCCAAGCCCACCCAGTTGTGTGACAATAGCGAATTAGTATTCGCTATTGTCTTCCTGATTCTCCTCCTGGACAATCAGGAAGCGGGTCCGGAGACCCGTCACCCAATTGGCTGAGAGAAGTAGCAATCCTATTGGCGGCCAAAGAGGAGGAGGGAGGAGATGCAGGGAAGCCACAGAAGCAGAGGAGGAGAGGAGATGCATGGTGAAGCCGCCGCCCAGAGGAAGTGCTGCCTATGACCTAGATGGGATAAGTGCAGGGGGGTGTTACAACCAGCTGCCATTAGTGTACCGTATTGTATGCCCCATGTGAACAAGGCCTAACCCTTCCAATTGCTATCAAAAGAAAGAAAAAAACTCGGCTTTACAAACGCCTTTAAAAAATTTGGATTAAATACCAATGGAAAATATAGTTAACCGCTTCCTGACCGCCTCATGCCGATATACGTCGGCAGAATGGCACGGCTAGGCAAAACCACGTACAGGTACGTGGCCCTTTAAGAGCCTAGCCATGGGTCGCGCGCGCACCGCCGGCAGCACGCTTGCGACCCGGTCGGGAGCTCCGTGGCCGCGGGACCAGCGGACCCGATCGCAGCTGGTGTCCCGCGATCGGGTCACAGAGCTGAAGAACAGGAGAGGTCTGTGTAAACAAACCTCTCCCGCGCTTCCTACTCTGCCTGTCATTGATTGGCTGTTCCCTGTCATCGGGAAAGCCGATCAATGACGTCAGACATCAGCCCCGCCCCCTAATGTAAAAAAAAAAACACACGTCACACACCATAACCCCTCCCCGCCCCCTAGTGGTTAAGTCTTTCACTGCCAGTGTCATTTATACAGGAATCAATGCATTTAAATAGCATTGATTGCTGTATAAATGACAATGGTCCCAAAAATGTGTCAAAAATGTCCGATGTGTCCACCATAATGTCGCAGTCACAATAAAAATCGCTGATCGCCGCCATTACTAGTAAAAAATAAATATTAATAAAAATGCTATAAAACTATCCCCTATTTTGTAAACGCTATAACTTTTGCGCAAACCAATCAATAATTTCTAATTGCGATTTTTTTTTTACCAAAAATATGTAGAAGACGTATCGGCCTAAACTGAGGAAAAAAAATGTTTTTTTATATATTTTTGGGGGATATTTATTATAGCAAAAAGTAAAAAATATTGCAATTTTTTTCAAAATTGTTGCTCTATTTTTGTTTATAGCGCAAAACATAAAAACCGCAGGGGCGATCAAATACCACCAAAAGAAAGCACTATTTGTGGGAAAAAAAGGATGCCATTTTGTTTGGGAGCCACGTTGCACGCCAGCGCAATTGTCAGTTAAAGCGATGCAGTGCCTTATCGCAAAAAGGGGCCTGGTCCTTTGGCTGCAAATTGGTCCGGGGCTGAAGTGGTTAAAGTGTCAATTACAACACAAAAAAATAAATATTCTGTACATTAGTTGCATGGAAAAATGCAAATAATCAGCATAATCTTCACTTGTACTTTGATACATACGCCGATTACAGGTAACCTGTCATCAAGGAGAGTGTGTGCATCAGCATCATCAAAGTAATGTGTGTCTGGATAAATACTATAGTGTAATACCTGGACATCTGTCCTTGATATCCAGCCACAGAGCAGCAATGAAAGCTGCTGATTCTATACAAATTGCTGTCATAAGGTCAAACAGCACACAACGCTTTCAATCCAGCAGCCAGCCAATTGTGTTTGCCACAATCATCTGTGAATGGCCGTGCATGATCATAAAATGCTCCAATTGTTCAATCAATAGTATATGGTCAAAGCAAAACGTGATCATTAGCAATCACAAGAGAAGTCCGGTAACATTATAGAGAGCGTCCACAAAAAAATGCTTTTCAGGATTTCGATATAAAATTTGATGATAAATGATGGCACATTGCTTTTGCATCAGTCTGTGTCCACAGAAAAGTTGTCATTCACAGTGTAGATGTGTGCCTTTCCTTATGTACTTAACATCAATCTACCTTTCTATTTGCTTGAATAGATCTCCAAGGTTATTCAGCTTCAGCCAGTCATATAAATAGTGTGAAATAACAGAGAACACACAATACAGTGAAGACAGAGTTCCTGAAGGTCTCATCAAGTAAGTTGTCATTGTATTGTGAGCAGAAAGTAATATCTTCAAGATTGTGTTATAGCACTTAGATCCCCCCCCCCCCAACATATACCCCCCATGCTTGTTTATGTCAAACTGCAATATATAAATTACCTTTACATAGTGAGATTTTTTTCACTGTGACTCTTAGGCCCCTTTCACACTGGGGCGGGAGCCGCGGCGACGGTAAAGCAGTGCTATATTTAGCGCTGCTTTACCGTCGTTTTAGCCGCGGTATTCGGCCGCTCGCGGGGCGGTTTTACCCCCGCGAGCGGTCGAAAAAGGGTTAAAATCCCGGTATTACCGCGGTGTCCCATTGAAATCAATGGGTAGGAGCGATATAGGAGCGGTGAATACACCGCTCCTATACCGCTCCAAAGATGCTGCTAGCAGTTCTTTTTGTACCGTCCTGCTAGCACACCGCTCCAGTGTGAAAGCCAGCCTGCTTTCACACTGGAGTGAATGGGGCCGGTTTTTTTCAGGCGGTGTACAGGCGCTATTTTTAGCACTGTACCGCCTGAAAACCGCCCCAGTGTGAAAGGGGCCTTATTGGTGTACTACGGGGCTGACACTCGGGCAAAGATAAAGCAATATCATTCTATAATCTACACTAAAAATGAAACATAACAATCAGTTATGGGGGGGAACAGCTCTATATTTATTTACATCGATTTTTGCATATCAGCTTAAATGAAGTCCCTGTTCATAGAAATACTCATAGGGGGTCATTTACTAAAGGCAAATCCACTCTGCACTGCAAGTGCACTGAAAGTGCTTTTGGAAGTGCAGTCGCTGTAGATCTGAGGAGTAGATCTGAAATGAGGGGAAGCTCTGCTTAATTTTTTATCCAATCATGTGCAACCTAAAATGCATTTTGTAGTGCAAAGTGGATTTGCCTTTAGTTATTAACCCCCATAGTGCTTTACAAAAGGTTCTGCATGCATATGACCTAAAGAGAATGTGTAAGCTTTTTGCGTATATTTTCTTTATTATATTCAGGATATTAAACATTGATATAGTTTAGTAAGGAAAATATGAAAAATGTACTATAAATATTTTATATGAAACCTTTTGTAGCTCTAGGGTTTAGGATTGCTGGATATTGAATGTGCTGTACAAACATGAATAACAGGATCTCAGGTTAGATACACAGCCGACTGTGACTCAAGAGAGGTTAATACCTCCTCCCCTCCACAGTGTTCTCCCTAATTAGTCTGCAGGATCAGTCAGCAAGTGTGCAACCAGTGCTCTGCTTTCTTATTAGCAGGCCCAGCATGCACCGTACACACTGGTGTATGGAAATGTGTATTAAATGTTTACTTATAAAATATAGAAGTAAAAATGAAAGGAATACACCTTTAAAAACTTTCCTTTGAAAGCTTTAAAGTGGAACTACACTGCATTTGAGCACCACAAAACAAAAACGCTATTTAATTAATTTTTAATATTTAAAGCAAACTCCCTCATCCATTCATAGCTCCATGCATTATTATGCAGATAAATAACTGTGAAAAACACCCCCTAGCATTTCTGGCCACGGCCATCTTGAGTAAAGGCAGATGATTCATGTAGCATTTACTTCCTGGAATCCACCTTCCCTTAGCTCAGACATGCAGGCAGGAGGGTGTGCCCTCCTCTGCTCCTGAAGACTCCTGGGATGTATGACAGCATCTGCCTGGGCATGGAAACCAGGAAGTAACTGAAGAAATGTAAAATTATTTTTATTATACACGATTTATATAGCGCCAACAATTTACGCAGCACTTTACAATGTAGAGGGGGACAGCACAATTACAGTACAGTTCAATACAGAAGGGACAGGAGGGCCCTGCTCATAGAGCTTACATTCTAAAGGGAGGGGGTGGTGGTACAAAAGGTAATAGATGCGGGGAATGATTTTATGGGGGTGGCTCGGGGACAGTTCTTAGGTGGGTGTGGGATAGGCTTCCCTGAATACTTTGTCCGGGATCTTCTAAAGGTGGACAGGTTAGGGGCTGATCAGATTTACCGGGGCAGGGAGTTCCAGAGGATGGGAGAGGCTCTGGAGAAGTCCTGAAGGCGAGCATGAGAGGAGGTAACAAGGGAGCTAGAGAGAAGGAGGTCCTGGGAGGAGTGGAGGGGACGATTAGGGCAATATCTGCAGATGAGGTTGGTGATGTAGATGGGGGCGATGTTGTGGATGACCTTGTATGTTGTGGTTAGCATTTTGAATTTTATACGGTGGGGTAGGGGAAGCCAGGGAAGGGATTGGCAGAGAGGGGCAGCAGTCACGGGTTGGTTTGTGAGGTGTATGAGTCTAGCAGCAGCTTTCATAATAGACTGAATGGGGGATAGCCTGCGTAAGGGTAGGCCAGTGAGGAGAGAGTTGCAGTAGTCAGGGAAATAATCAAGGAGTGAATAAGTTGCTTTGTGGTGTCATTAGTCAGGAAGGGTCGAATTCTGGAGATGTTGCGGAGGTGAAGGCAGCAGGATTTAGCCAGTGATTAGATGTGGGGGCTGAAGGAGAGGTCAGAGTCAAGGATTACACCCAGGACCCTGGCATGTGTGGAGGGACCAATGGTTGTGCTGTTGATCTTAATGGTAAAGTCATGGGGGGGGGGGGGGGGACCAGGAAGGACGAAATATAACAAGCTCAGTTTTAGAAAGATTGAGTTTGAGAAAGTGGTGTGACATCCATAACGATATGTCATTCAGTAAGTTTGAGATCCGTGAGGAGATCGAGGGGTTGAGTTGAGGAGTGGAGAGATAGAGCTGGGTGTCGTCGGTGTAGAGGTGGTATTGGAAGCCATGAAATCAACTGGCCCAGGGAAGAGGTATAGAGCGAAAATAGGATTGGCCCAAGGACGGAGCCTTGGGGTACCCCAACAGAGAGAGGAAGAGGAGCAGAGGAGATGGAGTTGTAAGTGATACTGAAAGTGCGCTCAGATAGGTAGGAGGAGAACCAGGATAAATAAAGTTTATAAATAAAGAAATATAAACATAATATATTTTCCTATCTATTTACTAATGCCAGCAGCATAAAGATTAAAAATAATCAATGTTGATTGAGAGAGTGAATCTCCACTTCAAAAGGGGTTGTAAAGCTTTTTTTTTTTTTTTTTATCAAACATGTTATAATTACCTGCTCTTTGCAAGAGTTTTGCACAGAGCAGCTCTAATCCTCTTCTTCTGGGGTGCCCCAGTGGAGCTCCTCCTCTTCATTGGGTGCCCCCACAGAGAGACGCTTTCCCTGGGGACACCCATGCGGGCATGCTCACGAGTCCAGCTGCTGCATCCATTGACACGGACGGCAGAACTCGGCCCCGCCTCCAACTCCCGCATCACTGAATTTGATTGACAGCAGCGGGAGCCAATGGCTCCTGCTGCTATCAATCTAGCCAATGAAGATGGAGACAGCAGCTGGAGATGATTGGCTTGTGCTCATTGCTGGAACAGACGGGCTCAGGTAAGAAAAAGGGGGGCTCTGGGGCAGCTGCAGCACAGAAGGTTTTTCACCTTAATGCATAGAATGCATTAAGGTGAAAAAACTGTAGACTTTACAACCCCTTTAATGCAAATTAAAAATTAGTTAGTGGAGAATTAAGAAGTGTAGTAAGCATTATCCTTCTGACCAGGTCACAATATTAGCTTTTGAGACTCATCCGCCTAAGAAAATGTATTTAATGGCAGGAATACTAATGCAACAAAGACAGGTAGGTACACAAGAAGGCAAAACAGTAAAACAGTCCACTCCAAGTCTCTGTACTTCCTGATCCACCCAACCTTGGGTGTTGTCCTGTCGCCCTGCTCTAAGAGGCTGCATTTACAAACGTATGAGCCACATTCTGTGCTTATGAGCAAGAAGCCAGGTCTTACGCCGCATACACACGAGCGGAATTTCCGTCGGAAAAATCTTGGATGGTTTTTCTGACGGAATTCCGCTTAAGCTTGGCTTGCATACATACGGTCACACAAAAGTTGGCTGTCAAGAACGCGGTGACGTACAACACTACGACGAGCCGAGAAAATTGAGTTCAATGCTTCCGAGCATGCGTCAAATTGTCTGAGCATGCGTAGGAATTTTGCGCGGCGGAATTGGTACAGACGATCTGAATTTCCGATCTGAACTTTTTCCGACCGAAAAATTGAGAACCTGCTCTCAATCTTTTGATGGCTGTAATTCCGCCAGCAAAAGTCCGATGGAGCATACATATGGTCACATTTTCGGACCAAAAGCTCTCATCGGACTTTTGTTGGCAGATTTTCCACTCGCGTGTACAGGGCATTAGTCAACAAATTTTGATGAGGCATTGTAGTCTGATGTTCAACTCACAGGTTTATTAATACGTAAGAGATTATGGCATGCCTCTCTTTGTAAAAGAGAAGAGCACTAGAATATTTTCTTGAATTTTTTTGCTAGTAATTGAGAAAAACTGTAGTATGCCATTAAATACTTTGCTGTGTTTCTATACACAAGGATAATGTAAAAACAGATGTATTATCATACCTGAATGTCAAGATCAGGGGTGACAAAGTCCTTTAAAAATTCAATAGGGCTCATCAAATATGCGCAGTGGTTGGTGAATACCTAAGGGAAAAAAAATATAATGCAATCTAATAAAAATTACAGATGATTATATATAAATAAAGTACACTGACAATATCTTTACTGTGTCCTTAAAAAATCCATGATTTAGTTCCAAAGTATACTATTTCATACTAAATATTATTTACAAAAGAAGAATATGGTTTGCTACAATGAACAACCTTTGTACATACGTTTGACTAATTGCAACTTACATACAGTTTGTACACTGTAAGGTGTTAAACCACAACATAACTCAAAGCTACCACTACTGTATCAGCATTTAAAGTTTTTTTTCCACTTCCAGCAAGAAAGAAACAAGCCCCTTCCCTAGTGGGCAGTTGCACTTTGAGCCACGGTACTTTTTTTCAGTACAGTACAGTCAGGGCCGTCTTTAAGGCAGGGCAAAATGGGCAACTGCCCTGGGCCCATCATTGTTGTGGGGCCCAAAGCAGCTGCCTCATACTTGCCAACTATCCCAGTTTAAATTCCCCTGTCCCTTGAAGTTTTAGTCCTTTGCTGTGTCCCAATATCTCAGTGTGAAGTGCTGCTACTAATGCTGCCCAGCTCTGCCCTATTGTTGTGTACAGATGACTCACCTGCAGACCCTGTGTTTACATGTAAATAATCGGCATTCATATGTAAATAGCGGCAGCATTCATATGTAAATATCTGAGGCCATTGGCATTGATATGTAAATAAAGGCAGCATTCATATGTATATCATGCCCCCCTGCAGTGAGGAGAAGGTGTGCTGTAACCTATAGCAACCAATCAGTGAGCAGTATTACCGTACAGTAATCTCTAGCAACCAATCAACAAGCAGAAATCATATGCTGTAACCTCTAGCAACTAATCAGTGAGCCTTAATGTGTGCCATAACATCTAGCAACCAGTCAGTAAGCGGTAATGATATGCTGTAACCTCTGACAACCAATCGTAATTGCTGCCTGATCTGATACAGTAAACTGATTTTAAGTCTAGCTGCTAATTATTGTATGTCTCAGAGCAGGTGGAGAGGGAAATTGCATGGGGGGGAGGCCAAGAATCTTTTTTCCCAGGGTCCAATCGATGTTAAAGACGGCCCTGAGTACAGTCCTAGGGTACTTGCACATAATACTGATGTATGAACAACCGATCTTCCTGGCAGAAAGTTGGGCAGGAACTTTCCTGGCAGAAAGTTCCTGCCCAAAAAATGCTAATAAAAATGTGTCTACCTCCCACAATGCTAAATATCATAGGGGTTGTGATTTACATCTGTATTTGCATGTAGCACAGTTTTCTTTTTTTTTTTACTGATTGTAATGTGGCGCTAGTTTACTGATACACCATACAAAAGTATCGGGACGCCTGCCTTTACACGCGCATGAAATTTAATGGCATCCCAGTCTTAGTCCGTAGGGTTCAATATTGATTTGCCCCACCCTTTGCAACTATAACAGCTTCAACTCTTCAAGGAAGGCTGTCCACAAGGTCCATGGGAATAATTGACCATTCTTCCAGAAGCGCATTTGTGAGGTCAGGCACTAATGTTGGACAAGAAGGCCTGGCTCACAGTCTCCGCTCTAATTCATCCCAAAAAAATTCTATCGAGTTGAGGTCAGGACTCTGTGCAGGCCAGTCAAGTTCCTCCATCCCAAACTCGCTCATCCATGTCTTTATGGACCTTGATTTGTGCACTGGTCCAAATCATTTGGTAGAGGGGGGATTATGGTGTGGGGATGTTTTTCAGGGGTTGGGCTTGGCCCCTTAGTTCCAGTGAAGGGAACTCTTAAGACATCAGCATACCAAGACATTTTGAACAATTTCATGCTCCCAACTTTGTGGGAACAGTTGGAGATGGCCCCTTCCTGTTCCAGCATGAGTGTGCACCAGTGCACAAAGCAAGGTCCATAAATATATGGATGAGTTTGGGGTGGAGGAACTTGACTAGTCTTGAACTCAACACGATAGAACACCTTTGGGATGAATTAGAGTGCAGACTGGGAGCCAGGCCTTCTCATCCAACATAAGTGCCTGACCTCACAAATGCGCTTCTGGAAGAATGGTCAGACATTCCCATAGATACACTCTTAAACTTTGTGGACAGCCTTCCCAGAAGAGTTGAAGCAGTTATAGCTGCAAAGGGTGGGCCAACTCAATATTAAACCCTACAGAGTAATGCCACGTACACACGACTGGACTTTCTGTCAGAATAAACTCTGACGGTCTTCCCGACGGAGTTCCGAACGAATGGACTTGGCCACACACGATCGGAGTAAAGTCTGTTAGTTTCGAACGTGATGACGTACAACAGGACAAGAAAAGGAAGTTCAATAGCCAGTAGCCAATAGCTGCCCTTGCGTCGTATTTGGTCCGTCGGACCAGCATACAGACGAACGGTTTTCCCGATAGAAATTTATTCCGTCGGAAAGATTTAAAGCATGTTCTATTTCTAGGTCTGTCTGAATTTTTTTAAGAAAAACAATCGGATTCCCACACACGATCTGAATATCCGACAGAATGATTACGTCTGACCTTTTATGCCAGAAAGTCTGGTCGTGTGTACACGGCATAAGCCTGGGATGCCATTAAAGTTCATGTGCGTGTAAAGGCAATACTTTTGACAATATAGTATATTTACATGCCTGTTTTTGCAATCCTATTAAAAGCAATGAGCTGCATTCAGATGTGTAAAAAATGCCTCAGTGCCCTTAAAAATGGCCCCCTTTTTATGACCATATTCAAGAGCCCTTAGAAGAATTGCCTATAATGGATTTCAAAGGCTGGAGCTGTATTATGCTAGAATGTCAAGGGGTTTGATGCAGGTTTCACCCTCTGCTTGGTATCATCAGTGGTGAGGTCTGCCTACTTTCTTACAGTTGGGAACTGATGGCCATGACAGCCAAATACAGTTTTATATACATGTTTCTGTTTTACTATTTACCTCTCTAAGTCCTTCCAGGGCCAGCGAACGGAAAGACAAAATCACTCCAATAATGGTCATCCTTTTCAGCAAGTTTTCTGGAGCTGAGGAGTGAAAAATCCATGGATTCAAATCTTCACCAAATATCACAATAACATAATACAAATCTATATGTAACATTACAAATCATATATCACCAGTCACAGCACAACTTTTATAACACATAACACATAATGTCATCTGCATATCATATGTAACATATCACAAAAAGTAGCTCTCCTAACCTATCCTAGAGAACCAGATAAGACATATACAGGCATGTATCGAAAAATTATAGAAGACCCACTGTATACCCTTCAACATCTGGAAGCCAAGTGTGAATGAAACTGGAATAGCTTTCTCCAGCAAACACTGGACTGAGAAGCCTGCCTTTGCAGTTTAACATGTACAGCAATGGAACACAGGAACGTGTGTAGTAATCCAATAACTAAATCTGAACATCTAAACTAGAATCTAAGGGGACATTAATAGTCAGTATGTCTCTATGAAGTCTCTACATAATTTAAAAATGAAGTACACTAAGCACTGTCAGATTACATAGTTACATAGTTACATAGTTAGTTAGGTTGAAAAAAGACACAAGTCCATCCAGTTCAACCACAAATAAAAAAAAAAATATATATATATATATATATATATACATATATATATATATATATATATATATATATATATATATATATCATACAATCCCATATACCCCATTCTATACCCACAGTTGATCCAGAGGAAGGCAAAAAAAACCCCAGCAGAGCATTCTCCAATTTGCTAAAGCAGGGGAAAAAAAAATTCCTTCCTGATCCCCCGAGAGGCAATCGGATTTTCCCTGGATCAACTTTACCTATAAATGTCAGTACCCAGTTATATTATGTACATTTAGGAAAGTATCCAGGCCTTTCTTAAAGCAATCTACTGAGCTGGCTAGAACCACCTCTGCAGGGAGTCTATTCCACATTTTCACAGCTCTTACTGTGAAGAAACCTTTCCGTATTTGGAGATGAAATCTCTTCTCCTCTAGACGTAAAGAGTGCCCCCTTGTCCTCTTTGTTGACCGTAAAGTGAATAACTCAACACCAAGTTCACTATATGGACCCCTTATATATTTATACATGTTGATCATATCCCCCCTTAATCTCCTCTTATCAAGTGTGAATAAATTCAGTTCCTCTAATCTTTCCTCATAGCTGAGCTCCTCCATGCCTCTTATCAGTTTGGTTTGGCAGTTTGGCAGATTGCAAGGGAGGTGTATCCAGCTGTGGAGCAGTTAATTATGGTGGAACTATATGCAAAATGAAAGAAAAATATTCACATATAACAGCCAGTCTGGCATTATCATTAACATGGCGGTTTTTATTTTTATTTTATTTTTATTATTCCCTCCCCTGTTACATAGGTATATTGCCAGTTGTCATTCTGTAGACAAGGTAGTCTAATGCTGCGTACACACGGTCGGAATTTCCGATGGAAACAGTCCGATGGGAGCTTTTTTTAACGGATTTTCCGACCGCGTGTCTGTCTTTTTCTGTCGGAATTTCCGACGGACTTTGGATTGAGAACCTGTGTTCGATCGTGTGTATGCAATTCCGACACGCAAAATTACGACGCATGCTCGAAAACAATTCAACGCATGCTCAGAAGCATTAAACTTCCCTTTTATAGTGCTGTCGAACGTGTTTTATGCCACTGTGTTACTGACCGTCGGAATTTGGTGTGACCGTGTGTAGGCAAGACAGTTTGAGCGAAATTCTGGCGGAATTCCAAAGGGGAAACCATCAGAGCTTTTTCCGACGAGAATTCCGACCGTGTGTACGCGGCATTAGATAGGCATGTCTTTTTAAAAGGACTTTAGTTAAGATCTTTAAGACCCCTTTTACACTGGGACACTTTTCAGGCGTTTTAGCGCTAAAAATATCGCCTGAAAAGAACCTTTCATGCCTCCCCAGTGTGAAAGCCCAAGTGCTTTCACACTGGGACGGTGCGCTTGCAGGGCAGGAAAAAAAGTCCTGCAGGCATAAATTTGAGGCGGTGCGGGAGTGGTGTATACACCACTCCCACACCGCCCCTGCTTATTGAAATGAATGGGCAGCGCTGCCGAAGCGCCTGCAAAACGATTCGGTAGCGTCACAACACGGGTGCTATTAACTCTTTCTTCAGCTGCTAGCGGGGGTTAAAAGTGTCCTGCTAGTGGCCGAAAAGTGCTGCTATAACAGCGGTAAAGCACCGCTAAAACTATCGGCGCTTTACTGCTATGCTGGCACCGCCCCAGTGTGAAAGGGGTGTTAAAGCGGAACTAAACTCTCCTATCCCTTTCAGCCAAGGAAGCTGACATCTTGGCTTCTGTTTGATCTGTAACTGCCATGATGCTGCACATGTGATAAGTTATGACACCAGCTATTTGATGGTTTGCCAGTTTGGTTGAAAATCAATTTTATTAAACAAAAGTATCCACTCACATGGAAATATAGGGAGTTCCATTCAGGTCCTGCAAGCTGGGCTGAGGAGGTGAGGAAGCTGCATGTTTTCAGCAAATCCACATCACTTTCTTTTCTCTTCTTCCAGCTTTGGATCTTAGTCACAGATATGGCAGAGCGGAGTGGAGAGAAGGATATCCAGCAAAGTCCAGATGCAGTTTTTCTAGGGTGGTCCAGTCTGGTAGTGGGGCGTAGTAGCTCCCTTTTTATCAGAGCAGGGGTTCCGGTGGTGGGGTACAATGAATAGGGAAGGCGTCAATGCTGGGACAGCGCCGGGGGATCACTCAGGAAGCCATCAGTCTTGTCAGGGAGATGTATTAGAAGACACGGCCATGTTCCAAGCTGACGAAAACGAGGCCTGGAGAGCAAACAGACGGCGTCGCCCGGCCGTGACGTCACAGGTATGCGACGCGTTTCGGGATAGGCTAGCCACTCTGTGGGGGAGTGGCCGCATTCCTTTCTCAAGCATGATGAAACAGGGAGCTGGGGGCAGTATTTGTAGATAGAAGGGGAGGGAAGGGGGCGTGGCCAAAGCGGCAGAAAGTCAATGGGGCTGGATACAGCATTTTACTGCAGCATTTTCATACAGTGGGTTGAGACATAGTTCATGAGGGAAAATAACAACAACACAGACACAGTGCATATATACGTTCAGGGAACATCCACAGGGTGCTATTATGTACTAGAAGAGGGGATAATGGTTAGTATTGATGATTATTATCTAATAGGCAACATGGGATGTGAAGAAATATATACATATAATAAATAAAAATATGGAATCTATGTATAAAAACAGAATAAGAATGAGGCTGATAAATATATATAATTTTAAAAACTTTAACATATATGGAATAAAAATAAATATAAATATAAACCGATATAAACATATACGTCCATATGAATACATATTAATACAGAGTTAGTTGGGGGATCCTTAGAACATATGAACTAAGAAAATATGTACATAATTTAAAATTAGGATTTGTGATCTGTGATAAAATATAAAATATAAATGATAGATAGGATATAATGATATATCATAGCAATAATATATGGACGAGTTGTTAAATGAAGAAAATGAAAAAAAATATATATATATATATATATATATATGTATATACATATATACACATATATATATATCTATATATAATATTCGGAGGGGGTAAAAAATATACCAAGAGCCACGCTCATATATGGGGTGGGGGGAAGGGGGAAAAAAGACAAGCGGACAAGGTAAGGGGAAATAGGCGTATATCTAGATATATATATTTTTGGGTGGGGGGGAGGGGGGGGGGAAAAACAACACACGAATATTCATATTAATAGAAAAATCTAATGTAGCATTAGAGGCAGTTTTTCTTAAAGTCCTGATACTTACTATAGAGATGCACGAACCCGCCACCCCCATGTGTATAAGTATATATATATATATATATATATATAAAACGAAACCTGTGATAAAGAGATTGGTAAAGAGCTATAAAAGAACTATTTTTATTTTTGGTATATACAGTAATCAAATGGTTATATCATCTACTGTAACATAAATAGAAAGCGTAGTGGCAGTATGAGGACTTTAGGCCAAGTTACAGGACGGTAACAATTTCGATGCTTTCATTTAGGCCGCCAGGCGAGAGAACGTCTAAGGTATAGATCCAGAAAGTTTCTCTCTGACTGACTTAAAGCGCTCAGCTTCTGTCATGGATTTTGGAATTTGTTCAATAATCCAAACCTGGAGGCCATTGGTGGATTTTTCGTGGTATTGGGCAAAGTGTCGAGGGACGCTATGCAAATCTTTGCCTCCCTCAATGAGACGCCGGTGTTGGCCGAACCGCTGTCTCAGAGGGCAGATGGTTCGTCCAACGTAAATTAGACCGCACGGGCAGGTAAGGCCATAAACCACAAACTCTGAAGAGCAATTGTAGAAATGGTCAATGAGGTAGGTTTTGCCTTTACACTGAAAGGATTTTTTGCCATGGTGGACAAAGGAGCAGGTCTTGCAACGTGATTTTTTGCATTGGAACATGCCTGTTAAGGGTATGAGAGTGCTGGTCTTTTCGGTGGTCTGCATCATTTGAAGTTTACTGGGTGCAATTTTATTTTTTAGGTTGGGGGCCTTCCGGTATGTGATTTTGGCAGCTGGTGGGAGGATGTTTTTGAGTAATGGATCCTGTTGAAGAATGTTCCAGTGTTTGTTTAAAATGTTTTCCATCTTTCTGTATTGGTAATTAAAAGTAGTTAAAAATCTTAGGGAGTGGTCTGTATTTTCTCTCACTTTTTTAAAAGGCTTACCTTTGGAATACAGAGCACATGCTTCATTGACAAGCTCGGATGGATAATCTTTGTCAGCAAATTTTCTCTTTAGGGGTATGCTTAGTTTGTCATAGTCAGTATCAAGGGTACAGTTCTGTCGAAGACGACAGAACTGTCCTTTGGGGATGTTTTTTGTCCATTTTGGGTAATGACAACTCTTATAGTGCAAGAAAGAATTACCAGCTGTGGGTTTTGTGTAATTCTTGGCGATAATGTTTTCATTAACATGACCTAACTCTAGGTCGAGGAACGCCAGGCTGGTGGGATCAGAAACATGTGTAAATGATAAACCATAGGGGTTGGAATTACAGTGTTCAACAAAAGGGGAGATCAGATCTGGGGTACCGTCCCAGATGACGATTATGTCGTCAATATAGCGGCCATAAAAAATAATGTTGGCAGAGTATGGGTTATTTAATGTAATGTAATTTTTCTCCCAATAGCCCATGGCAAGGTTAGCGTAAAAGGGAGCAAAGTTAGCTCCCATGGCTGTCCCCTGTATCTGCAGATAAAAATCACCATTAAAGTTAAAATAGTTGTGTGTGAGACAAAAGTTGGTGGCTTCTAGAATAAAAGCAGCTTGGCGCGGATTAAAAAGGGGATCTTGTGCTAGAAAGTACTCTAGCGCTAGTAGGCCAAAGACATGTGGTATGGATGTGTATAATGAGGTCACATCTAAAGACAGCCACCTATATGAAGCTTCCCATGTGTAGGGGGTCAGGAGTTCTAAGAGATGGGTGCCATCTCGAATGTATGATGGCAGCTGTTGGACAATGGGTTGCAGAAATTGATCAATATACTCGCTAAAACTAGTGGTGACGCTGTCCATAGCGGCCACAATGGGTCTGCCAGGGGGGTTGGTCAAACTTTTGTGAACTTTCGGGAGATGATAAAAATACGGCACCTGATAAAAACTTTTTTTAAAAAAAGATGCTTCTATTTTGTTAATTATTTTTCGTTCTAGAGCAGATTTTATCAAAGTTTGAACCTTAATATAAAAATCAGTCGTAGGATCTCTATTAAGTTTTTTATATGTGGTGGTGTCAGAAAGGAGTCTGTATGCTTCTGTGATGTAGTCCGCTTTATCTTGCAGGACTATTCCACCTCCTTTGTCGGCTGACTTTATGACGATGTCTGTCTTATTCGTCAGGACGTCTAGGGCTCGGGTTTTGGATAAAGATAAATTGAGTTGGCGAGATGGGACAGTGGAGGATTTTTGACAAAGTTTTAGGAAATCAGCGTAAACGACTCTGTAGAAGCTTTCGAGATACGGGCCTTTGGATTGAGCTGGGTAAAAAATAGATTTAGGTTTGAGAGATGAATGAATGATGGGTGGTGAGGTGGCCAGGTGTTGGGTAAAAAGGCTTAAGGTCTCATCTTCACTATTGAGGGATTCAAGAATATCAATGATGTCCCCATCATATTCGAAAGAGTCTGGGGGGGTTGATCAGGAGATAAAATTAAATCGGTGGTTGGTTTACTTTGTTTGGCATAGAAAAACCTTTTTAGTGTCAGGTTACGTATGTACCTATTGAGGTCTTTGAATAAAAGGAAGGGATTAGGCTTATTCACAGGGGCAAAATTTAGTCCTCTGCTTAATAAGCTACTATCAGCAGCAGAGAGCTTGAAAGTAGAAAGGTTGAAGATTTTTACAGTTTGCGGGATTTCTGTGCATTTGTTTTTGTGTTTTTGTCCTCCTCTACAGCCTCGCCGGCATGTTTTCTTTTTCGCCGGTTGGTCGGAGGAGGACTTTGGACTAAAAAAGTAATGGGGTCGACTGGTATAGGGGAACATATAACATGTGATGAGGATATATATATTGGTAGTACAGAGGGGGGTGGGGGGGGGTATTGCTCGTGTCGGGCATCATACATTCGAGATGGCACCCATCTCTTAGAACTCCTGACCCCCTACACATGGGAAGCTTCATATAGGTGGCTGTCTTTAGATGTGACCTCATTATACACATCCATACCACATGTCTTTGGCCTACTAGCGCTAGAGTACTTTCTAGCACAAGATCCCCTTTTTAATCCGCGCCAAGCTGCTTTTATTCTAGAAGCCACCAACTTTTGTCTCACACACAACTATTTTAACTTTAATGGTGATTTTTATCTGCAGATACAGGGGACAGCCATGGGAGCTAACTTTGCTCCCTCTTACGCTAACCTTGCCATGGGCTATTGGGAGAAAAATTACATTACATTAAATAACCCATACTCTGCCAACATTATTTTTTATGGCCGCTATATTGACGACATAATCGTCATCTGGGACGGTACCCCAGATCTGATCTCCCCTTTTGTTGAACACTGTAATTCCAACCCCTATGGTTTATCATTTACACATGTTTCTGATCCCACCAGCCTGGCGTTCCTCGACCTAGAGTTAGGTCATGTTAATGAAAACATTATCGCCAAGAATTACACAAAACCCACAGCTGGTAATTCTTTCTTGCACTATAAGAGTTGTCATTACCCAAAATGGACAAAAAACATCCCCAAAGGACAGTTCTGTCGTCTTCGACAGAACTGTACCCTTGATACTGACTATGACAAACTAAGCATACCCCTAAAGAGAAAATTTGCTGACAAAGATTATCCATCCGAGCTTGTCAATGAAGCATGTGCTCTGTATTCCAAAGGTAAGCCTTTTAAAAAAGTGAGAGAAAATACAGACCACTCCCTAAGATTTTTAACTACTTTTAATTACCAATACAGAAAGATGGAAAACATTTTAAACAAACACTGGAACATTCTTCAACAGGATCCATTACTCAAAAACATCCTCCCACCAGCTGCCAAAATCACATACCGGAAGGCCCCCAACCTAAAAAATAAAATTGCACCCAGTAAACTTCAAATGATGCAGACCACCGAAAAGACCAGCACTCTCATACCCTTAACAGGCATGTTCCAATGCAAAAAATCACGTTGCAAGACCTGCTCCTTTGTCCACCATGGCAAAAAATCCTTTCAGTGTAAAGGCAAAACCTACCTCATTGACCATTTCTACAATTGCTCTTCAGAGTTTGTGGTTTATGGCCTTACCTGCCCGTGCGGTCTAATTTACGTTGGACGAACCATCTGCCCTCTGAGACAGCGGTTCGGCCAACACCGGCGTCTCATTGAGGGAGGCAAAGATTTGCATAGCGTCCCTCGACACTTTGCCCAATACCACGAAAAATCCACCAATGGCCTCCAGGTTTGGATTATTGAACAAATTCCAAAATCCATGACAGAAGCTGAGCGCTTTAAGTCAGTCAGAGAGAAACTTTCTGGATCTATACCTTAGACGTTCTCTCGCCTGGCGGCCTAAATGAAAGCATCGAAATTGTTACCGTCCTGTAACTTGGCCTAAAGTCCTCATACTGCCACTACGCTTTCTATTTATGTTACAGTAGATGATATAACCATTTGATTACTGTATATACCAAAAATAAAAATAGTTCTTTTATAGCTCTTTACCAATCTCTTTAACACAGGTTTCGTTTTATATATATATATATATATATATATACTTATACACATGGGGGTGGCGGGTTCGTGCATCTCTATAGTAAGTATCAGGACTTTAAGAAAAACTGCCTCTAATGCTACATTAGATTTTTCTATTAATATGAATATTCGTGTGTTGTTTCCCCCCCCCCCTCCCCCCCACCCAAAAATATATATATCTAGATATACGCCTATTTCCCCTTACCTTGTCCGCTTGTCTTTTTTCCCCCTTCCCCCCACCCCATATATGAGCGTGGCTCTTGGTATATTTTTTACCCCCTCCGAATATTATATATAGATATATATATATGTGTATATATGTATATACATATATATATATATTTTTTTTTTTTCATTTTCTTCATTTAACAACTCGTCCATATATTATTGCTATGATATATCATTATATCCTATCTATCATTTATATTTTATATTTTATCACAGATCACAAATCCTAATTTTAAATTATGTACATATTTTCTTAGTTCATATGTTCTAAGGATCCCCCAACTAACTCTGTTTTAATATGTATTCATATGGACGTATATGTTTATATCGGTTTATATTTATATTTATTTTTATTCCATATATGTTAAAGTTTTTAAAATTATATATATTTATCAGCCTCATTCTTATTCTGTTTTTATACATAGATTCCATATTTTTATTTATTATATGTATATATTTCTTCACATCCCATGTTGCCTATTAGATAATAATCATCAATACTAACCATTATCCCCTCTTCTAGTACATAATAGCACCCTGTGGATGTTCCCTGAACGTATATATGCACTGTGTCTGTGTTGTTGTTATTTTCCCTCATGAACTATGTCTCAACCCACTGTATGAAAATGCTGCAGTAAAATGCTGTATCCAGCCCCATTGACTTTCTGCCGCTTTGGCCACGCCCCCTTCCCTCCCCTTCTATCTACAAATACTGCCCCCAGTTCCCTGTTTCATCATGCTTGAGAAAGGAATGCGGCCACTCCCCCACAGAGTGGCTAGCCTATCCCGAAACGCGTCGCATACCTGTGACGTCACGGCCGGGCGACGCCGTCTGTTTGCTCTCCAGGCCTCGTTTTCGTCAGCTTGGAACACGGCCGTGTCTTCTAATACATCTCCCTGACAAGACTGATGGCTTCCTGAGTGATCCCCCGGCGCTGTCCCAGCATTGACGCCTTCCCTCTTCATTGTACCCCACCACCGGAACCCCTGCTCTGATAAAAAGGGAGCTACTACGCCCCACTACCAGACTGGACCACCCTAGAAAAACTGCATCTGGACTTTGCTGGATATCCTTCTCTCCACTCCGCTCTGCCATATCTGTGACTAAGATCCAAAGCTGGAAGAAGAGAAAAGAAAGTGATGTGGATTTGCTGAAAACATGCAGCTTCCTCACCTCCTCAGCCCAGCTTGCAGGACCTGAATGGAACTCCCTATATTTCCATGTGAGTGGATACTTTTGTTTAATAAAATTGATTTTTTACACATATTCAGAGGCGCCCCCCTTCTTCTTGTATATTTCTAGCTCACTGGAACCCGCTTCTTGGTTCCCCTGGGAGGCTGCCCTGACTGACCTTATGAGATCCCCCCAGAGTATATATGTGTATATACATATGTCTTGGACTATCTGGTGACCCTGCTAAGAGGTATACTCATTTGTACTGATGCGCCTTATTTTACTTGTATTTTGCCAGTTTGGTTGAGAGCACAAGCAAATGTGACAATTAGCAATCTTGGCATGCCAGAAGAATAACTGTTTTTTGACACCGTTAAATTGATGGGTTTAGTTAGTCCACCCAGTCTATGTCTGGATAATTAAAATCCCCCATTATAATGACACTTCCCATTCTTGGCGCTAATCCAAATTGTGATAGGAGGTCCGCCTCCGCCTCCTTTATCTGGTTAGGGGGCCTATAGCATACTCCCAGTATTAGTTTCCTCCCTTTGTAGCTCTACCCATAAGGATTCCACCTCCTCCCTTGCTCCCCCAGGGATGTCATCTCGCACATTCACTTTTACATAGTTTTTGATATACAGGCTCCCCCTTTTTACCCTCTCTATCCCTGTGATATAGGGAACACCCTTAAAATGGTTGCCAGCCAATCATGAGAGCTGTCAAAACAAGTCTCTGTAATTTATAAAATCTTAATCCTCCTCGTACAACAGTAGTTCTAGTTCTCCCATCTTGTCCACCAGACTCCTGGCATTGGTGAACATGCCACGTAGTTTAGACCGATCGCATACTGTCTCCTTATTGGGTGCTCTGGGGTTGCAGGTGGAACAGTTGCAAACAGGACAGGTTTTGTAACCTGTCCAATCAAGAGCTCCTCCCACAGCCTTCGGCAACATACGTTATACATACGTAAATCATCACTGGTAATCCTCAATACTTTAACTAAATAACCTAAATTACCTGTGATCGTAAATATGCAAGAAAATCTGTCTTATATGAGAAAATATTGCATGGTTGATAAACAGCAGAAATCACTTTTATACAAAGCAAAAATTACTTATTATTATTTACAGTGTAAATCGCTTTTTAAATGTAGTCAGTCTTTTTCAATTTATAAGAGTGGAAAATGAGCAGTGCAAAGAGCAGCCTATAAGCTATATAGAAGCAGTATAGAGTGACGCCACCCAATAGTGTGCCTGGATTCAGTAGAGAACTATTCAACCAGGCATTACCCAGTGTAGGTTTATTATTACATTGTACAGTTAGTTTGTTCATTGTTTGACTTGACCAAAATATGTTCCTTCTTCTAACTAATGAACTGCTATATGCCCAAGAGTGTTTTGTAGGTGACGGATTATCTCTAAATTGCTTACAAGAGTCTATTAAAAATAGCAGAATGATCATTTTATCGGCTGAAAAAGCCGAGTGAAGAAACATCTGTTGTGCCAAGTCCCCTGTTGCTGGAAACATCCAAACATGAAAGTGACTTACAGCTCAGCTTGGATAACAATGATGGCATCAGCTCCGCATTGCTAAAGTTTGACCTGATTTGTACCAGCACATCCATATTCTCTAGCACCAGTTTCTGGAACAGAAAAAAAACATATTCCACAGTCATTTATACAATGCAAATTGGTATGGCTCATGCATGTCAATGTTACATTATAGAATAATTCCATGCAAAATTGATATTCAAACAATTGAACTGCCACCCATTAACTATTGCAACTGTGCTAAAGTTAGAAAATCTGCTCAGTTTCCTTAATGTGTATGAAAACCATAACAATGAACCTTTCTTACTTGCCTTTTGGTCTGGTAAATATACCATTGAAAGCATTTATTATACAGTATGTGCAAAAAGATACTGCCCTCTTGTATTAAATTGTATTATAACTGTACTGCCCCCCTTTATTTTGTAAAGAGCTGTGCAAACTGTTGGCACTAAATAAATCATGTGTAACAATATAATAATTGTTGATCTCAGAAATTCAAAGCTGCCCTGTGCTCTATGCCTGTGTAATCTCAAAAACACTATATAGCCCTCCCTGTTTTTATCTTAGACTACACATCAATTATTCCTTTCCTATGGATATGACCACGTGGAGAGTGGTTGAGTGGTTTAGCTAAAGACACTGGGCAGGGCTGACAACACTTAGTCCACAAAAATGATGTAGAGTTGATTTACTAAAACTAGAGAGTGCAAAATCTGCTGCAGCTGTGCATGGTAGCCAATCAGCTTCTAACTTTAAACACAATAGAAAAGATACCGCGCTAAAGTGCATAAGTGGAAAATCAAGCAACAGCAGCTGCCAAACTATGAAATACACATAGAATAATATACAGTAAACAATAAATGGGCAGCGCTAAAAAATAAAAAGAATGAAAATCAAAAAATCAGTGAAGGAAAGTCCAAAGCAAAATAAATAAATAATGAAAAATTGTCCAATAATCCATGATGAAATATAACTGTGATGGTTAGTGAAAAACGTAATCCAAAACAGCATAAGAGTGCCGATAGAAGCGTGATAAAACCACCTTGTAACGACAGTGCACCTTCACGAACACACGAAAAATATATGCGCTTACCAGAGGCAAGCTATAGGGGAGCCTGCGGCTAATACCCAGCCAGGGCCTTTTCCTCAAGGAAGCTGAAGTACACGAAAAGGACGCCTGAACCATGCATCAATGGCTTGGAGTACAAATGACAGTCACCAGCAGTTAAAGAGGATATTGCCCAGAAAATAAAAAGAAGAACTCCATAGTGTAGACTGAACCACAGTGGATTTAATGTGAAAAAAGTAGCACACTTACATTTAAGATGATAAAAACAGACATGTATAAAATGAATGGCCGGCCAGCAAGCGAACGCCTGTCAATGAGATGCGCAATGACGTCAGTACGTCCACCTCCCTACGTGCGTTTCGTCATCAAAAGACGTCGTCTCGGGGATCATTGTTAGACCACTTTCACACTGAGACGTTTTTCATGTGCTTTTGGGCTAAAAATAGCACCTGAAAAACGGCTCCCCTGCAGTCTCAGTGTGAAAGCCGGATGCCAAACTCCACCCCCCCCCCTTCCCTTAGGGTTAGCAGTAATGTCGTTGTCACTACTTCTGTCAGCCTTGTAACAGAAACAACTGGCACAGGGCGCCCCCATCCCGCCAATAAACCACTGCGCCCATGGCAGCCATCCCTCCTGCCCACCACTTGTCCCGATCTTGCCCAAATGTCTCACTATAGATAATCAATTCTCTACAGTTGATTAAGTCATATAAAATAGCAATAACATTCCAGTTGAATGTAAAAATATTTTTTTTATGCAAATCCATTTGGTAAAGACAATGAATGACATTTAGTTTATCCAAAATGTTCCTAATTCATGCGTGTGGTTTTCCTTTTTGTTGAAGCCTCAATATCAACTCTGTCCAACAATCTTCACCAGAATAGAGGACAGAGCACATAAATTAGGGGTATTTGAGGTAAATTGAATGGCATTCTTTGCAACTTTACTAAATTAAATTGTTAATTAAAAATACACTTTATTTTTATATTAAATTGGGATATTACAGTTATTTTTTTATGATTTGAACTGTAGAGGCTTCAATAGCTCTAATGAGGCATTTAAAGGGGTCATTAAAATGAACTTTGCACTACAAGTGCACTTGGAAGTTCAGTCGCTTTAGATCTGAGGGGGTCATACAAAGAAAATATAAAACAGCATTTTAGCTTGCACATGATTGGCTGATAAAATAAGGAAAGCTTCCCCTCATTTCAGATCTTCCTCTCAGATCTACAGCGACTGCACTTCCAAGTGCACTTGTAGTGCAGAGTGGATTTGCCTTTAGTAGATCAATCCCAATGCTAGATTACTTAGCACTATTGTGTGTTTGCATGACTATGGTAGAGGCATAGGGGTTGATTTACTAAAGGCAAATAAACTGTGCACTTTGCAAGTGCAGTTGCTCCAGACTTTAGTAAATTAGGTAAAACTTAACTTTACAAAGAATACCCAATCACATGCAAGAAAAATAAAAAACAGCATTTTTGTTTGCACATGATTGGATGATGGAGGTCAACAAAGTTCCCCTTCATTTACTAAGCTCTGGAGCAACTCTGCACTGTCTGTTTGCCTTTAGTAAATCAACCAAGTTAAATTGTAAGATCTTTTGGCAAAAAGAGCTGATATAAAAAATATATCAGTATCAGTGGCGGCTGGTGTTTTTTTTTGGGGGAGGCGAACCCCCCCCCCCCCCCGGAGCAGCACTTGCACCCCCAGCAAACCCCCCACCACCACCACTCGCTGTTCTTACTCTAGATGCGAGCGGTGAGAGCAGTGGTCGGAGCTGATGCGGCCATCTTCCAGCCCTGTCCTTAAGCATGGCGGGCTCGGGGAAAGCTGCTCCGGTGTCCTCTCCTGGAGCAGCTTCCGCGGTACGTCTCCTCTCTGCTCCTCCCGGCGCTAGGCATCCAATAGGATCGCCTGATGTTTTGGACAATCGGGAAACAGGTTTCATACCTGCTTCCCGTTTGGCAGGAAGGAGGATCAGTGTTGCAACATTGAATATTCATTCGCTGTTGCAACACACCTGGGTGGGCTCCGGTCGCAATCCTCTGCAACCCAAGCCCATCCTATTTTGAAGCCTATTAAAGGCTCTGGCTCTAATCAGGTGTTTCAAAAAAAACCTGGCTGCTGTAATTCATGCGCCCGGTGCCCTGAAAGGGGCCGGACACATGAATAGGGGGTGGCTGCGGCGGCCGTGGATAGATTCATGCTACGCATGAATCTATCCACTGCATATAGAGGGTGGCGAGGAGAGAGGGGATGCCAACCATTGATATATATATTATTCAAAGTGTTGTGGAGTTATACAAATGAATAAAATAAACTATAATGATGCCTTCGGGCAACATACGTTACACATACGTAAATCATCACTGGTAATCCTCAATACTTTAACTAAATAACCTAAATTACCTGTGATCGTAAATATGCAAGCAAATCTGTCTTATATGAGAAAATATTGCATGGTTGATAAACAGCAGAAATCACTTTTATACAAAGCAAAAATTACTTATTATTATTTACAGTGTAAATCGCTTTTTAAATGTAGTCAGTCTTTTTCAATTTATAAGAGTGGAAAATGAGCAGTGCAAAGAGCAGCCTATAAGCTATATAGAAGCTATATAGAAGCAGTATAGAGTGACGCCACCCAATAGTGTGCCTGGATTCAGTAGAGAACTATTCAACCAGGCATTACCCAGTGTAGGTTTATTATTACATTGTACAGTTAGTTTGTTCATTGTTTGACTTGACCAAAATATGTTCCTTTTTCTAATTAATGAACTGCTATATGCCCAAGAGTGTTTTGTAGGTGACGGATTATCTCTAAATTGCTTACAAGAGTCTATTAAATATAGAAGAATGGTCATTTTATCGGCTGAAAAAGCAGAGTGAAGAAACATCTGTTGTGCCAAGTCCCCTGTTGCTGGAAACATCCAAACATGAAAGTGACTTACAGCTCAGCTTGGATAACAATGATGGCATCAGCTCCGCATTGCTAAAGTTTGACCTGATTTGTACCAGCACATCCATATTCTCTAGCACCAGTTTCTGGAACAGAAAAAAAACATATTCCACAGTCATTTATACAATGCAAATTGGTATGGCTCATGCATGTCAATGTTACATTATAGAGTAATTCCATGCAAAATTGATATTCAAACAATTGAACTGCCACCCATTAACTATTGCAACTGTGCTAAAGTTAGAAAATCTGCTCAGTTTCCTTAATGTGTATGAAAACCATAACAATGAACCTCTCTTACTTGTTGCCTTTTGGTCTGGTAAATATACCATTGAAAGCATTTATTATACAGTATGTGCAAAAAGATACTGCCCTCTTGTATTAAATTGTATTATAACTGTACTGCCCCCCTTTATTTTGTAAAGAGTTGTGCAAACTGTTGGCACTAAATAAATCCCGCGTAACAATATAATAATTGTTGATCGTCTCAGAAATTCAGAGCTGCCCTGTGCTCTATGCTTGTGTAATCTCAAAAACACTATATAGCCCTCCCTGTTTTTATCTTAGACTACACATCAATTATTCCTTTCCTATGGATATGACCACGTGAAGAGTGGTTGAGTGGTTTAGCTAAAGACACTGGGCAGGGCTGACAACACTTAGTCCACAAAAATGCTGTAGAGTTGATTTACTAAAACTGGAGAGTACAAAATCTGCTGCAGCTGTGCATGGTAGCCAATCAGCTTCTAACTTTAAACACAATAGAAAAGATACCGCGCTAAAGTGCATAAGTGGAAAATCAAGCAACAGCAGCTGCCAAACTGTGAAATACACATAGAATAATATACAGTAAACAATAAATGGGCAGCGCTAAAAAATAAAAAGAATGAAAATCAAAAAATCAGTGAAGGAATGTCCAAAGCAAAATAAATAAATAATGAAAAATTGTCCAATAATCAATGATGAAATATAACTGTGATGGTTAGTGAAAAACGTAATCCAAAACAGCATAAGAGTGCCGATAGAAGCGTGATAAAACCACCTTGTAACGACAGTGCACCTTCACCACACGAAAAATATATGCGCTTATCAGAGGCAAGCTATAGGGGAGCCTGCGGCTAATACCCAGCCAGGGCCTTTTCCTCAAGGAAGCTGAAGTACACAAAAAGGACGCCTGAACCATGCATCAATGGCTTGGAGTATGAATGACAGTCACCAGCAGTTAAAGAGGATATTGCCCAGAAAATAAAAAGAAGAACTCCATAGTGTAGACTGAACCACAGTGGTTTTAATGTGAAAAAAGTAGCACACTTACATTTAAGATGATAAAAACAGACATGTATAAAACGAATGGCCGGCCAGCAAGTGAACGCCTGTCACTGAGATGCGCGATGAGTCAGTACGTCCACCTCCCTACGTGCGTTTCGTCATCAAAAGACATCGTCTCGGGGATCATTGTTAGACCCCTTTCACACTGAGACGTTTTTCATGTGCTTTTGGGCTAAAAATAGGGCCTGAAAAACGGCTCCCCTGCAGTCTCAGTGTGAAAATATTTTTTTATGCAAATCCATTTGGTAAAGTCAATGAATGACATTTAGTTTACCCAAAATGTTCCTAATTCATGCGTGCGGTTTTCCTTTTTGTTGAAGCCTCAATATCAACTCTGTCCAACAATCTTCACCAGAATAGAGGACATAGCACATAAATTAGGGGTATTTGGGGTAAATTGAATGGCATTCTTTGCAACTTTACTAAATGAAATTGTTAATTAAAAATTAACTTTATTTTTATATTTAATTAGGATATTACAGTTATTTTTTTAATTATTTGAACTGTAGAGGCTTGAATAGCTCTAATGAGGCATTTAAAGGGGTCATTAAAATGGGACAAAGTGTCTAGTCACTATGACACCTGACACTTATGCCGCGTACACACGGTCGGAATTCTCTTCGGAAAAAGCTCTGATGGTTTTCCCGTCGGAATTCCGACGGAACTTCGCTCAAACTGTCTTGCCTACACACGGTCACACCAAATTCCGACGGTCTGTAACACAGCGGCATAAAACACGTTCAACAGCACTATAGAAGGGAAGTTTAATGCTTCCGAGCATGCGTCGAATTGTTTTTGAGCATGCGTCGGAATTTTACGTGTCGGAATTGCATACACATGATCGGAAAATCCGTTAGAAAGGTTTTCCGTCGGAAAAATTGAGAACAGGTTCTCAATTCAAAGTCCGTCGGAAATTCCGACAGAAAAAGACCGATGGGCATACACACGGTCGGAAAATCCGTTGAAAAGCTCCCATCGGACTGTTTCCATCGGAAATTCCGACCGTGTGTACGCCGCATTAGACATGTGCATTTGTTTTCATCCGAATGCATTTTCGTCTGAATTTTGGGTATTTTCGTTATCGTTTTAACAAAAGTTAACGAACGTGCAGAATCCGAAAACCGAAAGATCCAACATAAACAAATGCTTTATTTTCGTTTTCGTTGCAACAGTTCGATATAGATAGGAGATTCGACATGACGCTGACAATGGCGATCTGTGTCCATCGAACCTGTGGTCAAATATGCCTAACCTTAGCTCTATTAGTTCAAGATTATTCTACATAGAGAGAAAAGATTCTACATAGAGAGAAAAGATTCAACATAATAGAGACAATAGCAAAAAAGGTTGAATGTGCCTAATCTAACTCTATTAGTCCAAGATTATTCGACATAGAGAGAAAAGAGGATATAGAAGAATTCTAATGTTGGTTGACTAGTAATATTTAATAAATATAATTATTACTAGTGTCATACAAACATTAGAATTCTACTATAGTTTGTAGGCGGAACATTCGACCTGAAATGTACGATTGGGGCGTTGTACAGTTTAGCTGCTCCGTCAAATCTTCTTAGAACATTTGACAGACACATCATAAGCCTGTAACATGTCTACTGACACTGCCCTTTGACTCTGAAACCTTATTGACTATGACACCCAACAACTGTCTCTGACAGCTGACTTTAACTTCTGATTCTGAATATTGACTCTGACACCTAACAACTGACAGGTGACTTTACCAGCTGACATGTGACTCTGAAAAACCAGAGGCGTAACTAGAATCTTCAGGGCCCCGGTGCAAGAAACCATGAAGGGCAAGAAAGTTATACACTTGGGCGGGCATACACATGTATATAATATACATGTGTGTGTAAATAAATATATATTATATATATTTATATATGATATTGTTACATAGTGCGGATCCCCCCTTACATCAGGGTCCTCAGAGAGCCTCCCCTAACATCAGGATCCTCAGAGAGTCTCCCTACTTACATTAGGATCCCCAGAGAGTTCCCCCCTTACATCAGGGTCCCCAGAGAGCCCCCCCCCCATACATCAGGGTCCTCAGAGAGCCCCTCCTTACATCAGGATCCCTAGAGAGCTCCCCCTTTCATCAGGGTCCCCAGAGAGCCTGCCTTTGCATCAGGGTCCCAGAGAGCCCTCCCTCTTACATCAGGGTCCCCAGAGAGCCTTTACTTATATCAGGGTCCCCAGAGAGCCCCTTCCTTACAGCAGGGTCCCCAGAGAGCCTTCCCTTACTTCAGGGTTCCCAGAGGGCCCCCCTTACATTAGGGTCCCCATAGAGCCCTCCCTTACATCAGGGTCCCCAGAGCCCCCCTTACATCAAGGCCCCCAGAGGGCCCCTCCTTACATCAGGGTCCCCAGAGAGCCTTCCTTACATCAGGGTCCCCAAAGGGTCCCCCTTCAGGGTCCTTAGAGGCCCCCCTTACTTCAGGGTCCCCAGAGAGCCCCCCCTTACATCAGGGTCCCCAGACAGTCACCCCCCCCTTACAGAGGTTACCCTGTACCTGGCTGGTCTTCGCTGTGCACCTTGGACCACCAGCACATCTCTGTATCCACCAGGGGGGAGGTGGGAGGCGGCGATCGGCAGCTCTATGGTGTCCACAGGCAGCGGGATCTCCCTGAGGCGCGTAGTTCTCTCTCTGACTGTATCCACTGGAGAGGGGAGGGGCCTCTGACCCGGACATGTATCATCAAGAGTGTAGAAGCAGAGGCACTCACTGAAGAGTGAAGCCGATACATGCCCGGTTCAGAGGCTCATCCCCTCTCCACTGTATACATTCGGAGAGAGAACTACATGCCCCAGGGAGATCCAGCGGCTCGCGGGCACCATAGAGCTGCCTTTTCCATCCTCCCTCCTGCATGTTAAACGGACAGCCAGAGGTGCAGGGGGAAATGCCGGGTTTTGCCCCCCCCCCACACAGCGGCAGAACGACAGGGCCCAGTCGCAAGTGCGACTGCAGCGACCCCTATAGTTCCGCCACTGTGAAAAATGACAACTAAGTCTACTAACAAGTGACTCTGACAAGAGACTCTGACACCAGAAAAATAACTCTGACTCTGTTCTAATGGATCCTTGATGGAATTGACCATGGTTTACTGAATTCCTGAATTGAAGTTTGAAGGAAGATAAGTTTTGTATGAGGAGCATGAAGTAAACTGAATTATGTGTTACACATTTTGTACACTATACCGGGAGCTAATGATCTGTGTAGAAGTGTACTGTATCTAAACCCTATTCTTCCCCCAATCTAAAGACACACTGGGGGTTATTTACTAAAGGCAACTCCACTTTGCACTACAAGTGCACTTGGAAGTTCAGTCGCTTTAGATCTGAGGGGATCATACAAGGAAAATATAAAACAGCATTTTAGCTTGCACATGATTGGCTGATAAAATCAGCAAAGCTTCCCCTCATTTCAGATCTTCCTCTCGGATCTACAGCGACTGCACTTCCAAGTGCACTTGTAGTGCAGAGTGGATTTGCCTTTAGTAGATCAATCCCAATGATAGATTACTTAGCACTATTGTGTGTTTGCATGACTATGGTAGAGGCATAGGGGTTGATTTACTAAAGGTAAATAGACTGTGCACTTTGCAAGTGCAGTTGCTCCAGACTTTAGTAAATTAGGTAAAACTTAACTTTACAAAGAATACCCAATCACATGCAAGAAAAATAAAAAAACAGCATTTTTGTTTGCACATGATTGGATGATGGAGGTCAACAAAGTTCCCCTTCATTTACTAAGCTCTGGACCAACTGTGCTTGCAGAGTGCAACTGCGCTTGCAAAGTGCACTGTCTGTTTGCCTTTAGTAAATCAACCAAGTTAAACTGCAAGATCTTTTGGCAAAAAAAACTGATATAAAAAATATATCAGTGGCGGCTGGTGGGGTTTTTTTTTGGGGGGGGGGGCAAACACCCCCCCCCCCCCGGAGCAGCACTTGCACCCCCAGCAAACCCCCCACCACCACCACTCGCTGTCCTTACCCTAGATGCGAGCGGTGAGAGCAGTGGTCGGAGCTGATGCGGCCATCTTCCAGCCCTGTCCTTAAGCATGGCGGGCTCGGGGAAAGCTGCTCCGGTGTCCTCTCCTGGAGCAGCTTCCGCGGTACGTCTCCTCTCTGCTCCTCCCGGCGCTAGGCATCCAATAGGATCGCCTGATGTTTTGGACAATCGGGAAACAGGTTTCATACCTGCTTCCCGATTGGCAGGAAGGAGGATCAGTGTTGCAACAGTGAATATTCATTCGCTGTTGCAACACACCTGGGTGGGCTCCGGTCGCAATCCTCTGCAACCCAAGCCCATCCTATTTTGAAGCCTATTAAAGGCTCTGGCTCTAATCAGGTGTTTAAAAAAAAATGGCTGCTGTAATTCATGCGCCCGGTGCCCTGAAAGGGGCCGGACACATGAATAGGGGGCGGCTGCGGCGGCCGTTGATAGGTTTATGCTACGCATGAATCTATCCACTGCATATAGAGGGTGGCGAGGAGAGAGGGGATGCCCGCCACTGATATATATATTATTCAAAGTGTTGTGGAGTTATACAAATGAATAAAATAAACTATAATGATTACATTGTTTATTATTTTTATATATATATCTCAATAAGATAATTGTGTCTCATTTCAGAATTTGCTGTTTTATGCTATTGAATTATTGCTGCCAGTTTTGTTTTGTAGCTGTAAGTGGAAGGTCTGCCAAAAAAAGCCTAAAACACTTCTGTATAATTCTGTGACACTTGCCAGCTAGAAGTCTCTGAAGGACTGCACACTGCATAGCTATAATTTCTCCTCTATTCCACAATCACCATATCAGTCTAGTACTGTGGTACTAAAAGAACTTTCTGTACACTTGTCGCTGGGCTTTTAGCAGAGGAGTTTCTAGTTTTTACTGTATGAACAATGAATCCTGTGAAGGCAGATCTGCTAAATTTTTTAAATAATTTCCCACGACACCCTGCTACTAAACTGGAGAAGTTAAAGCTAAATTCTGGTATGCAGCAATCTGTGCTGTATCCCTGTTCCTTTTGTCTGCTGTGTGGCTTTCTAGTTATTTTAACTTTTATCTGAGGTTTTGTCCCCTAACCCCCCTTCCCAAAGCCCAAGGATGGACCTTTAAGGGGTTCTGAGTGATGGGAGGCAGAGGCAGAACTCCCAATTATGTGACCGCTGTGATTGGCTGCCACAGCAGTCAAGTGGTCTGGAGCCCCTTAAACTGACTCCTATTCATGAGCGAGACCGAGAACTGTCAGTGACATCTAAGTGAATGTGCTGGGAGTGAGCAAGGAGCATGTTCTCAGCACACAACAACACCATGAACACATATGTGTGCCACATAAGTTTTAGGCTGGGTTCACACTATTGTGAATTGGATGCAGCTTTCCCCGCATCCAATTCCCATAGCAAGATATTGTGACTGTCTCTCAATAGAGCCGGTTCACACATATCCGCAGCGGCTCTGGTGCGAATTGCACAGGAACCCTGTGCGTCTTTTGGTCCATTTCAGGCAGTGGTGGCCTGTCCATTAGGGGTGCCAGTGCGCCCCCTATATTCATGGCTGTCACCCCCATTCTATATCCACGGTTGCTATTTTGACAGGACACCGCCACCCCTATTCATGTGTCCTGCCCCTTTCAGGACATCGGGTGCATGAATTACAGTGGCGGGGGTGTTTTCTTGAAGAACCTGATTAGAGCCGAAGGATTCAAAATAGAGTGGGCTCGTGGCGCAGAGCATTGCGCCAGGATCCCACCCAGGTGTTACAACAGTGAATTTATATTCGCTATTAAAACACTGATCCTCAATCTGGCCAATCAGAAGCAGGTCTGAAACCCGTTTTCCGATTGGCCGAAAGGATAACTGGCCGCCAAGTAGGAGGGAAGAAAAAAAAGCTGTCGTGGAGAGCAGGGGAAGAGAAAGCTGTCACCGCCGCCGAGCAAGGGAAGCCACTGGTGAAGCCCGGGAGAATCGCTGCCCACCATAGATGGGGTACATGCACCAGACCCACCCAACCGACCGGGGGGAGGGTACTGTTTGCTACCCCCCAAAAAAAATTACCACCACACCGGCCGCCACTGGTTTCAGGTCTGAATTCAGCCCAAAATTTGATGAATAGGGATGCACCGGACTCCTGAGACTGCGATCTCTAGTGTGAACCCCTTAAGGCCTACCTGCCCTGCTACCGCACATATGCGTTTGGCATTTTAAAATTGCCTATAGAAAAAGATTTTGACATTTTGCAGACAACATAGCTATCCAAGAAAATACACTCAGATTAGCCAAAATTTAAACACCCTTTTCGTTTGCATGGGCTTCTTCCAGATACTCCTGTTCCTATCCTCAAACCAAGATATTGGAGTTGATTTACTAACTGGTAAAGTCAGTGCTTACTGGTGAAACGCGTTACCTTTTATGTTCCTGTCATACCTGTGATGTGGTTTTAATGCTTCAATAAAGATACCAAGGAGTGCAGCAATATTCCGGATCTTTGTATGTTACTTACTAATTCACACCATAATGCTTAGGTGAAAACTGGTTGGAATTAGTTGAAACTGCTGGAAAACCGCCATGTATGTGGCTACACAGGCAATATCAGGGTATTGCAGATGAGGTCATGCAAAGAAATTGTTGAAATGAATAGCCAGGCGTTACACACAAACATCCCTCTCTTTTCTGGAGTTTAGGATTAGTTTTAGTTGACCTGCTTGTTTTTTTGGTTTTTGTTTTTTAATTAAGGGGATTGCCTAAATCTAATGGTAGCTTTGGCAACAGGGGGGGGGGGGGGGGGGGGTAAGCATACAATGCTATGATGCACACTATCTTACGCACAAGTAATGTGATGACATGCTGTAAAGAAAATAAGATAAAATATACCTACCAAAATAATTAAGAAAACTGTGTAGCATTAAACCTCAACCTATTTTTTAACCACTTGCTTACTGGGCACTTAAACCATCCTCCTGTCCAGACCAATTTTCAGCTTTCGGCACTGACGCACTTTGAATGACAATTGCGCGGTCATAAAACACTGTACCCAAATTACATTTTTATAATTTTTTTCCCACAAATAGAGCTTTCTTTTGGTGGTATTTAATCACAGCTGGGGTTTTTATTTTTTGCTAAACAAACAAAAAAAAGATTGAAAATTTTGAAAAAAAAATAAAAAATCATGTTTAATAGTTTGTTATAAATATAAGATGGCACTGATGGGCCCGGATGGGTGGCACAGATGGGTGCCATGGATGGGTGGCACGGATGGGTGGTACGGATGGGCACTGATAGATGGCACTGATGGGCACTGATGGGTGGCACTGATGGGCACTGGTAGGTGCCACTGATGGGCACTGGTAGGTGACACTGATGTGCAGCACTAGTTCAGGCAATTATTGTGGGCACTGACAGGTGGGCACTGACAGGTGGAGCTGGTGGGCACTGGTAGGCAGCACTTGTAGGGGGCACAGGTGGGCACCGTGGAGCCGGGGCACATCGCAATGATTGGGACTAATGTCCCTTTCACTGCTGCAGCGCAAGGAGGAAAAATAGCCGATTACCGGCCCTGTTGATATCACATGATCAGCTGTCATTGGCTGACAGCTGATCACGTGGTAAGGGGTTAGGATCGACCCCTTATTCGGATCTGTGATCCAGCGAGTCTCACAGACTCGCTGATCACAGAGCGCGCGCCCTTCAGGGGGCGCGCAGGCCGCTCGTGCACGGGGCGACATCATAGGACATAGTTCCGGCAATGTAGATCCGCGCTGTAGCCGTCATTCGGCTATAGCGCGGAATTTCTAGAGGTTAAGCTAGCAGAAAATAAAACATATGGTTAAACATGACATAATAAAATAAAAATAAAAAATAAAATAAAAGGTAGTCCTAAAATAGATTCTTGGGTCTTTGAACTGTGAACCCCGGGAGTACAAAATATGTAGCCCACCACACTGCAATCCACAGAAATTTGATGCAATACAGCACAGTACAGTATAGGTCTTCTCTCCAACACACAATGCCAAATAGCTGCTGGCAGCCCACCCCTTTTAAAGTGAGGGTCCTTCATTATTAGCCATTCCAACCCTGCTGACAAAAAATGAAAGGTCAAACAGAGCAGTAAAATTCAGTCTAGCAAATTTCATCTTGAATATTGTTGGATCTGCAAACCTTGAACCCCCATATTGACCTCAAACCCACCCTGTGGCAAATGCGAAATATATCTGTAGCTCCCTCTGGTGTGCTAGAATAGATTTTTTGTTAGTGTGGGAAAATTGTTCAGGCTTGGCTGCCAGTGTTTTTTTATCTGGGTCAGGGTGAGAGAGCTGGATGACTCACAGGCAGCACTTCTGCCACCTCCCCCTACTTCTGGAACTTCCTGTTAACTTCTAGAAGAATGTGAGTGGAGGTAAGGAGGAGCTATCTGGAGTATTCTGAGGGCCCTGACCAATCCCCAACAGATGGATTGGCAGGGGGCAGGCCCCTTTAAACACTATGGGTCTTCCCAGCTGGGGCAGCGGAGTTTGGGTGGAAGCTGGAGATGTTTTGTTAGGAGACTATCGGTAACCCCCTAGTCTAGGGGGGTAGAGCTTGGGTCTGGGAGCTTGGGTGTGGAAAAGACCCTCTTCACGACACAGAAAGGTGTCCTGACCATAGGCATGGGAGCAGGAGAAGGACAGCAGGAGGAGAACACTGCTGGGCAAATCTCCAGGAAGGAAGACAGCCAGATGGGCTGGTGAGTGTTACAGTTGGGGAGGACTGAGATGCAGCCTGAGAGGGCTGAATGAGAGCAGGCTGAGATGGATGCAGAGTCAGTCTGGGAGGATTGTGGATGTTTAGCCAAGAGGGCTGGAGAAAGAGGCAGCTGCAGCCAGGTGGGCTGGCAGTGCCTGAAGAAGTGGTGCTGGGATCAGAAAACCACAGAAAGGACAGCTGGGTGCTGGGACTTTGCTACACAAACAAGGGGCCCACGGTATTTGTCTGTAAAGGGCATTTGCTACCAATCGAATGGTGCCAGCTGGACCTGGGAGTTGTAGTGCTTCAAGCAAGTGTTGTGTTGGAAGAAACTGAGAAGTGTAAATAGCTTGTACAGAAGAAGTTTGTCCCTATAAAGTTCTACTAAAGTCAAGTGGGCATCCCATTTTACCCTTCTCCCTATCCAAGTTAAACCCCCTAATAAAAATAGAAAAAAAATCACTGGACTGTTCCTTAGGGGGTGCGTTACATATCGCTTGTACAGAACAAAAGGGAGAAAAGTTAGAGAACTTAATTGTTAGGGTTTACATACACTTTCAAATTATTTTTAAATCATTTGTTGTGTTTACAATAGGTATAAAACTCTAAAAAGTAGCAGTACATAGCATCACTTGAAAATAGTAAAACACCTTATACTTTGCAAATTACACTAGCTTATCTTATTGACATATCTTTTCAGGTCATAATGAAATGAAACATTCTTTTAGTCCTCCATTTGTGATTAGAAAAAAAATGCAGCAGGCTATTGATCTTCCATTGTAATCTCTAAAATGTTTACAGTCTATCGATCTGCTGCCCCTGCTATGAAGATGTTGCCACATTCACTGGCAGACAGCCTTTGTCTTTTGTATCACTGCATTACTCTAAATGCGTTACAGAACAAATTGGAAATGCCACATGACAAATAATAGGTAAAGAAAAAAAAAGGACATGTTAAATTGCTTTCCTTGGGGTACATGTTTTAGCTACAGCTATCAAAAAAGTACAAAAACAGAGACATCACCTTCTAAGAATTATTACTTGTTGGTGAAAAGAAACACATTGGCTATGTACAGTATGTCACCGTTGTTGAATGATGCATTTTTCAATGTTACAAGCAAATTAAAATACATTTTGATGCTCTCCACTCTCCAGCATTTTCACTCAACTATTAGCCCAATGCTTTCTAAAGTGCCTCAGGCAAAGAAATGGTAAGACAAGCAAATAAAACAGCTTTAGACAATGTTACTAAAAACAAATATTTTACACCTCCGCTATTCAAATGTTTTATGCATTTTAATATACAGCTGCTGTTTATTCATTTCACCGATATAAAAATTCAGGGTGAAAATTCTGGAAGGTCTGCAATAGCTCCGCACCGCTTCAGTCCTTTTTTTTTTTTTTTATTCAATAATCTTTATTGTTAATCAAGCATGACATCTCACACCGACTTCGATCATTCTCCTCCAATGCCTTTGACACCATTAGCAGCTTAATTATTGAGGTGGATCAGAGTCTGGCAGGAGGTGTCATCCGTTACAAACAATAAAATGTTTTAAATGAATGAAAAAAGGATTTGCAACATTGTACTCTTTTGGGAATTCTGGGGAGCTGACAAATCCTACTTGGCATTAGCACCTTTAGCTAGGAATAAGTAGTCAGAAGTCTGCCTTGAGTGATTTTACTTAGAGCAGGGGTAGGCAACCTTTTGAGCACAGTGTGCCGAAAAATGTTTTCAAATAAATTGAGAGTGCTGATTTTGTAACAAAAAAATGTCAACTTCACACTCTCAATCACGAAAAGGATTTTTTTATAAAGTAAATGCTGTAAACTACTTTAGTAGTGAGAAATTAACACCCTGCACTCTCAGGCCTCAGATCAGCCCTAATTCATGCCCCTTCACACCTCAGATCACTGTCCCACCTCTGTTCCCCCTGCTCTTCTGTTC
Source organism: Lithobates sylvaticus (assembly GCA_028564925.1). Lineage (NCBI taxonomy): Eukaryota > Metazoa > Chordata > Amphibia > Anura > Ranidae > Lithobates > Lithobates sylvaticus. Next base: position 511,143,582 of record CM053027.1, read on the forward strand.
CACCACTGTAACCCCCCTGCTCATCTGCCCCACTACTGTAACTCTCTGTACATTTGCCCCACCACTGTACCACCCTGCTCATCTGTCCCACCAATGTACCCCCTTCTCATCTGCCCCACCAATGTACCCCCTTTCTCATTTGCCCCACCACTGTACCACCCTGCTCATCTGTCCCACCAATGTACCCCCTTCTCATCTGCCCCACCAATGTACCCCCTTTCTCATTTGCCCCACCACTGTACCCCCCTGCTCATCTGTCCCACCACTGTACCCCCCTTTCTCATCTGTACCACGAGACTGTACCGCCTGCACATCTGTCCCACCTCTGTTCCCCCTGCTCTTCTTCCCCACCACTGTAACCCCCCTGCTCATCTGCCCCACCACTGTAACTCCCTGTACATCTGCCCCACCACTGTACCACCCTGCTCATCTGTCCCACCAATGTACCCCCTTCTCACCTGCCCCACCAATGTACCCCCTTTCTCATCTGCCCCACCACTGTAACCCCCTGCCCATCTGCCCCAACACTGTACTACCCTGCACATCTGCCCCACCTCTGTACCCCCCCTGCTCATCTATCCCACCACTGTAATCCCCTGCTGTTCTGTCCCACCACTGTAACCCCCTGCTCTTCTGTCCCACCACTGTAACCCCCTGCTCACCTGCCCCACCAATGTTCCCCCTTTCTCATCTGTCCCACCAATGTTCCTCCATTCTCATCTGCCCCACCACTGTACTACTATGCACATCTGCCCCACCACGGTACTACCCTGCTCATCTGCCCCACCTCTGCTCATCTACCCCACCACTGTAACCCCCTGCTCATCTGCCCCACCAATGTTCCCCCTTTCTCATCTGCCCCACCACTGTACCTCCATGCACATCTGCTCCACCACTGAACTATCTTCTCATCTGTCCTAACACTGAACTTATCTGTTCATCTGTCCCACCACTGTAACCCCCTTTCTCATCTGCCCCACGAGACTGTACCTCCTGCACATCTGTCCCACCTCTGTTCCCCCTGCTCTTCTGCCCCACCACTGTAACCCCCTTCTCATGTGTTCCACCAATGTACCTCCTTTCTCCTCTGCACATCTGCCCCACCTCTGTACCCCCTGCTCCTCTGCCCCACCTCTGTAACCCCCTGCTCATCTGTCGCATCAATGTACCTCCTTTCTCCTCTGCCCCAACACTGAACCCCCCCTGCTCATCTGTCCCACCACTGTTACCCCCTGCTCATCTGCCCCATCACTCTACCCCCCCTGCTTTTCTGTCCCACCGCTGAACCCCCTTCTCATCTCTCCCACCACTGTACCTCCTGCACATCTGCCCCATCACTGTACCCTCTTGCTCATCTGTCCCACCACTGTAACCCCCCAGCTCATCTGACCCATCAATGTATGCCTTTTCTCATCTGCCCCACCACTGTACCTCCGTGCACATCTGCTCCACCGCTGTATCCCCATGCTCTTCTGTCTCACTACTGAATCATCTTCTCATCTGTCCTAACACTGAACCCATCTGCTCATCTGCTGCACCACTGTAACCCGCTTTCTCGTCTGCCCCACCAATGTACCTCCTGCACATCTGTCTCACCTCTGTACCCCCCTGCTTTTCTGCCCCACCTCTGTTCCCCCCGCTCTCCTGCCCCACCACTGCAATCCCCTGCTCATCTGCCCCACCACTGTAACCCCTGCACATCTGCCCCACCACTGTACATCTGCCCCACCACTGTACTACCCTGCACATCTGCCCCACCACTGTACTCCCTGCTCACCTGCACCCAACAAGAGTAACTGTGAGAGGTTACAGTGTTCTAGCACCACCAACACCTAAGGCCCAATGTTTCTGCCCCTGTTTAACAGGGGCATGTAATTACAAATATTGAAATAATATTTAACAGCAGGGACCGTTCCTGCGCCCAACAAGAGTAATGCCCTGTACACACGGTCGGACATTCCGACGACAAAATCTGTCAGATTTTTTCTGACAGATTTTGGGCCAAACTTGTCTTGCATACACACTGTCGCACAAAGTTGTCGGAAAATCCGATTGTTCTGAACGAGGCGAACACTTACGTCGGGACTATAAACGGGCCAGTAGCCAATAGCTTTCGTCTCCTAATTTATTCTGAGCATGTGTGGCATTTCGTCTGTCGGAATTGTCTACACACAATCGGAATTTAAATGATTGGATTTTGTTGTCAGAAAATTTTAGGTCCAGCTCTCAAACTTTGTGTGTACAGTACAGGGTATATAGTGCAGTGTACAATATATAATATAGTGTGTATTGAAAAAATGGCGTGGGTTACCCCCGTCCATACCAGGGCTATATGGCGTGGAGTTCACCTTAATATTCATACCAGACCTGAAGGGCCTGGTATGGACTGGGGGGGGGGGGGGCACACTGTTTTTTTAAATGATTTTTTATGTATATTGCCAGGATCTGGCAATACATTACAGCTGTGAGCAATTTTAAATGACATTTTTTCCTTTAGAGATGTCATTTTGCTGTACTTTTCTAAACATGGGGAAAATGTGCTACTTTACAGGCTAAGGGGACCCCCCAGGCACGATATTTAAAGGAATGTTTCATTTTTATTGTTCCACTGTAAGCATTCTTAAAATCACTGCTCCTGAAAAAAACTCCCTTTTTAAAAAAATAAAAATTGCATTGATACATGTCCCCTGGGGCAGTACTCGGGTCACCAAACACTTTTTATGGCAATAACATAGATATAAGCCCTTTAAATTAGCACTTTCAATTTTTCACGTTCGTGTCCCATGGCTTTAACGGTGTTCGCACAAATATTTTGTCTGTTCGCAAGTTCTGGTGCAAACTGAACCGGGGGGTGTTCGGCTCATCCCTAGTCAATAGCATACCTCCAAACTTTTTGACATGGGAATGAGGGACACCTATTAGAAAAAGTATGTAGGCATAGGACCCTTAAAGGATAATTAAACTAAAAAAAATGATTAGATAAACCAGTATGTTAAAGTACTTTTTTTTTTTTTTTAACCACTACTATTCCTTTATATTGGCTTTTGAAATTAACAAATATAGCAATTTAGAAATTGGATGAAAGGTTTAGCACTGTGAAACACTTTTTGAAAGATAAATAGTTCATTTTATATACAACTATATAGATCAGACCAACATGTAGGACAAATGAGGAGAAAAGAGGGACAGAGGGACTTTGTTCCAATCAGGGACAGTCCCTCGAAATCAGGAACAGTTGGGAGCTATGGTCAACAGAGACCTCCATACGTACAAAAGTCATATAAGAAAGTTTCTATTTAGGGTGCATTAAGAGGCTATCAACAAAGAAGAAAGAAGAATAATGTTAAAAATCTAGAACATGTTTAACCACTTCAATACCAGGTACTTATGCACCTTCCTGCCCAAGCCAATTTTCAGCGCTGTTGCAATTTGAATGACAATTGCGCGGTCATGCTACACTGTACCCAAACAAATTTTTTTATCATTTTGTTCCCACAAATAGAGCTTTTTTTGGTGGTATTTTATAATCTCTGCGATTTTTATTTTTTGCGCAACAAATAAAAAAAGACAAAAATTTTTGAAAAAAATAAGTTTTTCTTTGTTTCTGTTAAAAAAAATTGTAAATGAGTAAGTTTTCTCCTTCAATGATGAGCACTGATATGGCTGCACTGACAGGCACTGATAAGGCGGCACCGATGGGCACCCATGAGGTGGCATCAATGAGGTGGCACTGATGAGGTGGCACTGATAGGTGACACTGATGGGCACTGATAGGCGACTCTGATGGGCACTGATAGGTGGCACTGGTATGCGGCACTGATTGGTACCCATATGCAGCACTGATAGGCATTCATAGGCGGTACTTATGGGCACTCATAGGCAGCTCTGATCGGTACTTATGGGTGGCACTGATGGGTACTTATGGGTGGCACTGATGGGTGGCATGGATAGGCACTGAGAGGTGGCACTGATGGACACTGATAGGTGGCACTGATGACACTGATGGGTAGCATTGCTGGGCATCACTTGTCTGATCTGCTGCATAATGTTGCCAGTCAGTGCCCATTTGTGGGCACTGATTGGCATATATTTGGCATATTTTTGTATATGTGGATGGCCATGGGGTACGTACCAGGCCATCCACATGTTGGGGGCTTCCCTGGTGGTCCTGGTGGCTTCCCTGGTGGTCCAGTGTGGGCATCCAAGGGCGGGCTGCGCTGATAAACAATTAGCGCAGACTCCCCCTGTCAGGAGAACCACCGATTGGCTCTTTCTACTCGCGTCTGTCAGACGCGAGTAAGGAAAAGCCGATCAATGGCTCTTCCTGTTTACATCGTGATCAGCGTGATTGGACATGGCTGATCACGTGGTAAAGAGCCTCCACCGGAGATCAGTGTAGCGGTGTGTCAGGCTGACACACCGCAACAGCGATCGCAGCGATGCGCGCCTGTTATCCTGCTGGACGTCATATGACACCCAGTCAGGATAACTGAACCACCGCCCGGCCATCATTTTGCTATAGGCCGGACGGGAAGTGGTTAAAGTGGGAAAACACCTGTCAATTGATATAAGTACTTAAAGAGGAAGTAAACCCTGATGGGTTTTACTTCCTCTTTGTTTCCCTGCAAAGTTAAAGAATAATAGGCTATTATGCATCGCATAGTAGCCCATTATGTGTCACTTACCTGAAACCGAAGCCTGCGATATCCCCGATGTCCCCGCTGGCTGGAAGCGTCCATCTTCAGCCCTCTTCCTTCCGGGGCCGCGAACTCCGGCTCTGTGAGTCGCGTGATGTCACTCCCGCTCATGCGCAGGGGAGCTGCCAGTCACGGCATGGCCCCAGCTAGAAACGACACAGCAGCACTTTCTAAAGTGCACATGCGCCAAATACATTGCCGCATGCGCAGAAGAATTCATTTTACGGGGAATTGTAAATATCTCCTAAACCGTGTAGATATTTCCATCACCTACAGGTAAGCCTTAATCTAGGCTTACCTGTAGGTGAAAGTGGTTGTACAGGATGTACAACCACTTTAACCGCTTCAGCCCCAGAAGAATCTACCCCCTTCCTGACCAGTTCACTTTTTGCGATTCAGCACTGCATCGCTTTAAGTTACAATTGCGCAGTCATGGAATGTTGTAACCAAACAAAATTGACGTCCTTTTTTTCCCACAAATACAGATTTTTTTCGGTGGTATTTGATCGCCTCTGCGGTTTTATTTTTTTTTGTGCTATAAACAAAAAAAGTGCGACAATTTTGAAAAAAAATCATTATTTTTTACTTTTTGCTATAATAAATATCCCCAAAAATATAAAAAAACATTTTTTTCCTCAGTTTAGGCTGATATGTATTCTTCTACATATTTTTGGTAAAAAAAAAAAATCGCAATAAGCGTATATATTGATTGGTTTGCAAAAAAGTTATAGCGTCTACAAAATAGGGGATAGATTTATAGCATTTTTATTATTATTAATATTTTTTACTAGTAATGACGGGGATCTGCGATTTTTATTCTGACTGCGACATTATGGCGGACACATCGGACAATTTTTAGGAACCACAGCGATCAGTGCGTTTAAAAATGCATTGATTACTGTAAAAATGTCACTGGCAGTGAAGGGGTTAACACTAGGGGGAAATGAAGAGGTTAACTATGTTCCCTGGGAGGTGATTCCAACTGAAGGGGGAGGGACTAACTACAGGAAGTGACAGATTGGGGATTCCTAACTAATAGGAACACACACCACAGTGTTGCCAACCGTCAGTATTTTTACTGGCAGCCAGTAAAAAACAGGCAATTTTCTCCTGTCAGTAAATGCCAGTAAAAGTAAAAGGTTGCCAGTAAAAAATATGTCTGTGACGCTCGGCTTGGTTGGGAGCCGGCTGAGACCATCCGAGTGCCTGCTACAGTGTGATCCAGTGGCTCTGCTGGAGGCCGGGCCTGAGCAGCCTGAGCATGTTGTGTGATGTCATGGTGTAATGGAGCCAAGCAGTGCGGCCAGAGCCTCGTGTGCAGGTCTGCGGTATGGGAGCAAGGCAGGCTGGCACCAAGACCACTAGTGCTGTTTAGACTGGAGTGGACTGGAGGGACTACTTGGCTTGGAGAGAGACTGTCACTGTGGCTCAGGAGGGGACGTGTTGTGTCATTGAGGTGTCATCATCTGTGCTGCTGCACACTGCTGTCAGTGTCACTGCGAGTGTCAGTTTTATGTGTGTGGCGCCCATTCTAATTTCTTGCCCTCCTGTCTCCTGTCCCTGAGCTACTTACTTACTATGTTGAAAATAAAATAAGAAATATGCTTTTTGACTTATCTACCTTAAATTATATTGCTAATTGCATATTGTATTTGTTTGTAGCCTAAATACTCTAATTTGTACTTAAAACTGTAATTTTGTAACTTTTGGAAACGCCAGTAAAAACTTGGCTGTGCCAGTAAATTTTGGGTGTTGTGTCAGTAAATTTCAATCTGGTAGGTTGGCAACACTGACACACCATCTGTCACTCCTGTCAGAACAAAACAGGGAAGTGTGTGTTTACACACACTCGTCCCTGTTCTGTGTCACAATCGCTTGTGGCCGGCAGTCATCGTGACCGTCGGCCACGAGCATCGGCACCCCCGCTGTGCAGCGGGCGCGTGCCTGCTAGCCGAACCCGTGAGATCACGTACAGTAACGGGAGCGGTTATAGGATGACTACACCCAAGAATAAAAATGCAATATCATGCATATTACCAGTCCTTAGATGTGATGGCTGCCATAGTTTTATTTTTTCAAGAACATTTTTACCAGATACAGAAATTACCTGTTGACCTTGTCAGAAATGCAGTGTAATTTCTCGTGAGCTGCACCAAAGAATATTTTCCGTGCCATCTAGCTTATGTAAACTACTAATTGCACTGCCCCCCCATGTAATGAAGATAAGCAGATACAGACATGTTTGTAGTCCATACCAGGAGAACCGCCTAGGGAGGCAACCATGGCTCCCTTTATAGATACGGTGGAGGAGTGATGTAGCCACCCAGAGACAGGAGGGGTGTTAATTGCATGATTAGATGAAAATAAAACAAAATAAGCTTGAAACTCTCCCTACCTGTAATATAAAGTAAAATTTACGGGGACCCCTATGTATTCCTGCAGCTACATATGTTTCTTTTTCAGAAGGCAACAAGCCTGACGTCACTGCATTTTTAAAAATTAGATTAAGGTCTTTCCCCAGATGATGACATTAACCATTTACTGTATGTTTTGGAATAGTTGTTTCTTATGCCGTGTACACACGACAGAACTTTGACGGACTGAATTCCGTCAGACTTTTCGACGGAGTTTCGACTGAGTTTCAACTGAGTTTCGACAGAGTTTCGTCAAAACGGACTTGTCTACACACAATCACACCAAAGTCCGACGGATTCGACCGTGATGACATACGACCAGACTAGAATAAGGAAGTTCATAGCCAGTAGCCAATAGCTGCCCTTGCGTCAGTTTTTGTCCATCGCACTAGCATACAGACGAACTAATTTTTCGACCGGACTCGATTCCGTCGAAAAGATTTGAAACATGTTCTAAATCTAAAGTCCATCTGATTTGCAACAGAAAAGGTCTGCTGAAGGTCTGATGAAGCCCACACACGGTCAAATTGTCCGTCGGATTAATTCCGTCGGGTCAGTTCGGTCGAAAAGTCTGGTCGTGTGTACGCGGCATTAGGCTGACTTCTATCTTTTATATGTTCTACCAGTTACCATAATGATGTAAAGACCTAAAATGTTGACAGCCTGTACAGCATTGTCTACAGCACGGTTAAAAATTCAAAGCCCTAGTGTGTATAAAGGCTTCTAGATTAATTATGTGCACGCAACTAACAAAAATGTATACATATATTTTAAAAGAAGGGCTGTAGAAAGAGTACAATGTGTACCGTATATACTTGAGTATTATACTGGAGTCAAGCAATTTTCTGCAGCAGAGAATGACATTTTCTGACCCGACTTTGGGGCCCCGTATCTCGGGGACACTTGGTGCTAGGAACCCCAAATTTAGAGTGCAAACCCAGTGGGGTTCCTAGCCCCAAGTGGCCCCGAGATACGGGGCCCCAAAGTCGGGTCGGAAAATGTCATTCTCTGCTGCAGAAAAGTGCTTGACATTTTCCGAACCGACTTTGGGGCCCCGTATCTCGGGGCCACTTGGTGCTAGGAACCCCATTGGATATATTGTAGTGCTAGTTCCACTGGGTTTGCACACCAAATGTGGGGTTCCTAGCCCCAAGTGACCCCGAGATACAGGGCCCCAAAGTCGGTCAACTGTGTCCATCTGCAGCAATATAATTTCGGGACCCCTTGGGTCCAGAGACCCCAAATTGTGGCTGCAGCTAGGGGGCATTAAGGAACCCGTAACTACCAAGTTTGAAGTTCGGGGGACCTATGGCTGCAAATGGGCACAGTGAGGCATGCAAATGGGCACAGTGAGGCTGCAAATGGGCATTGTTGACCCTCTTTTCCTCTTACAGTAGCTGCGCATTTCTCACGCTAGGCTTATACTCGAGTCAATACGTTTTTCCATTTTTTTGTGGTAAAATTAGGTGCCTTGGCTTATATTCGGGTCGGCTTATACTCGAGTATATACGGTACCTACAAGTCAATCTGATTTCACTATTCATCATTTTAGGACAGTCAGAACAATGCAAAGTCATTGTTAAATAAATGCAACGAGTTAATCTAGTTTTCCACCACTCTGAGTCTGAGCAATATTATATATAAGCCTTTTATTTTTTACAGGCAGCATGAGGACAAAGCTAAGAAAAATACAGAGTATGAAATGGGTTTGGCAGCAGCACAGGAAGAAGACAAACTACAGGTTTCCATGAGCTTTTGTAGCAGCTCTTTATAATTATTACAGCGGTGCCATTGTTAGCTCTTTCAGAAGCAGACGGAGCTTCTATATATTTTACTTCTTTCATTCAGGTGCTCATTCGTAGCAATTTACTCTAAGCATAAATCCTAAAAAGACGTTGCCTCATTGTCTTTAAAACAGTGAAATCGTTACCTTTAACTCTGCAATCTGTGATGTCACGTGCCACATGAGGTTCTCACTCAGGAATTTTATCCCGTATGGACCAATCAGCTCAGCCAAAGCTTTCATTTCTAGTGAAGCAAGAATAAAAAGAAAAATTTCTATGTAAATGATAGAATATACGCACAGGGTTAGTAAAAACTGGTATAACTTTTTTTTTTCAAACATCACACTTACCTTGGTGGATGTAGTATCACTGCGATGCTGCATCTGTCCCCCACTGGCCTAAAGACTGAGGGCCAAACAATCACTCGGTTCTCAGAGCTCCGTGAGCAACACTGTTTCCCCTCCAACCCGCTCTCACTGGAGCGTTGGGCTGTGGAGGGGGTGGGAGCAGCTGGCTCGGGCCTTCAGCGGCTCACTGAGAGGCTGAGCCAGGTGCTGGTCCAGGGTTGTGGGCCGATCCCGATCATATTGTCGTGATCTTGCCCCAGTGTTGCCAACCGTCAGTATTTTTACTGGCAGCCAGTAAAAAGCAGGCAATTTCCTTCTGCCAGTAAATGCCAGTAAAAGCAAAAAGTTGCCAGTAAAAATAGCTGTGATGTTAAGCTCAGTCCAGAGCCAGCCGAGACCATCAGAGTCCCTGCTATAGTGTGTTCGGGCGGCTCTGGTGGAGGCAGTGCCCGAGCGTGTGTGTAATGTCATGGTGCAAGGGAGCTAAGCAGAGTGGCCAGAGCCTTGCGTGTGGGTCTGCAGGGCAGGTCGGGAGTGGGACTGTCAGTGCTGTTTAGACTGGAGTGGACTGAAGAGTCCTGTTCCTGAGCTACTTACTATATCGAAAATAATAATAATATAATTTTTTTCCCTAATATCTACCTTAAATCACATTGCTAATTGCATATTGTATTTGTTTGTAGCCTAAATACAAAAATTTGCACTTAAAACTGTATTTTTGTAACTTTTGGAAATGCCAGTAAAAACTTGGCTGCGCCAGTAAATTTTGGGTGTTGTGTCAGTAAATTTCAATCTGGTAGGTTGGCAACACTGTCTTGTCCCAGCCTGGACCGGCACTGCTACGTCAGCTGACAGCAGGCTGTCTGCTGAAAACAGGTCACAGGAGTGCTCCACAGGTGAAGTACAGAAAAACAAGCTTTGTCTGTACTTCTCCTTTAAATCAGAATCCTTTTTTTTCAAACACATTAAAATTGCATGTTACAAATAGTGCAGGCATGTACAGTATACTTGCAAAACTTTGGGGTGTATTTATTAAAAATGTGCATAGCTATTTGTCCAGTGAAATTGCTGGCGCATTTCTTTTGTGTGAATGGGGTAAAATCAAATTTTCTCAGGCTAAAGTAAAGTGGATCAGGAAAATGTGACATTATGGCCACTAGGTGGAGCTGAAAATCAAAAGAAAAAAAGTATTTATTCCCTATGATCCTCAATAGATTTCCCAGCTGCTGCCCAGGCACAGCGCTAGAACTGGAATTCTATAGGACTTTTTGGTTTTAACAAATATGCTTGTACATCTTCACAATAAATCTGACAGTCGAGCAAGACAATGAAGGGAATGTAGCGGTTTCATTTTACTATCATTTTATTATACCTGCACAGTCTTTACACACACGTGAACTTTAATGGCATCCCAGTCTTAGTCCGTAGGGTTGGATATTGAGTTGGCCCACCCTTTGCAGCTATAACAGCTTTAACTCTTCTGGGAAGGCTGTCCACAAGGTTTAGGAGTGTGTCTGAGTGCGTTTGACCATTTTTCCAGAAACGTATTTGTGAGGTCAGGCCCTGATGTTGGATGAAAAGGCCTGGCTCACAGTCTCCGCTCTATTTCATCCCAAAGATGTTCTATCGGGTTGAGTTCAGGACTCTGTGCAGGTCAGTCAAGTTCCTCCACCCCAAACTTACTCATCCATGTCTTTATGGACCTTGTTTGTACACTGGTGCGCAGTCATGTTGGAACCGGAAGGGGTCATCCCCAAACTCTTCCCACAAAGGTAGGAGCCAAAATGTCCAAAATGTCTTAATATGCTGACGCCTTAAGAGTTCCCTTCTTCGGAATTAAGGGGCCAAGCCCAACCCCTGAAAAATAAAACACACACCATAATCCCCCAAATGATTTGGACCAGTGCACAAAGCAAGGTCCATAAAGACATGGATGAGCGAGTTTGGGGTGGAGGAAATTGACTGGCATGCACAAGCCCTGACCTCAACCCAATAGAACACTTTTGGGATGAATTAGAGCGGAGACTGCAAGCCAGGCCTTCTGGTCCAACATTAGTGCCTGACCTCACAAATGCACTTCTGCAAGAATGTTCAAACATTCTCATAAAAACACTTCTAAACCTTGTGGACAACCTTTCTCAGAAGAGTTGAACTGGGATTCGGCTTCAAAGTTGCGTGACTTTGAAGCCACAGCAGTGTGAACCCGGGCTAAGTGAATTTCCAGCCTAAATTAGGATTCTGCTTTAGACATTTACTTGTTTACATTTTTCTGATGCAGAAATTTGGAAGTGTAGGGACTAATAAACATGCGATAACAGCCCCACAGAGTAAAGAAAACCTTACTCTTTTGCCATGATGAAACGAAACATTTCATGGATCATGGCCCAGGAGAAAATGGTCAGCATCCTACAGGACACAGTTGGGAAGTTTGAAGCCACTTGGCAACCATGGGCTGACTATATACATACACCTTTGAATCTCTCATAGGGTGCTCAAGCCCCAATCAGGGGTTCCGTCAGGATACAATAGATCTTCTACCCCTCTTTCTTCACCCCTCTTCTTTTTCTATTTCTTTCTCATCTACCTTTCTTTAACCTATGCGGTTGTTCCTTCCCAAGCAACTGCCCGTGTTGATTACAGTTCTGTTATACATTGGATTGTATTTCTCATTCAGAATTTACATGCATTGATGTCTGCTATTGCTTTGTGGAGTCGTGATGGGCCCTGGATCCCGGACACAGCTTGATCCCAAGGGGGGTGGCTGGGTGCGGGGGCTGTCTGTACACCCTACTGTCTCACATGATCTTCTATGTCAGCTAACATATAGGATCCAAACCTAGCTACCATAATGTTGTTTATTTCTCAATGTCCTAACCTTTATCTCATTTAAGTTGATATTTTTTCTTTTTCTTTTTTTTATGCTGTAAAAATTCAATAAAAAAACTATTGAAAAGAAAACCTTACAACTGGCAACAGACATCTTTCTTCATACTGGAGGATTCTGGTATTATTCATTATAAAAAAGAGAATCTTTTTAATCAAGGTAATAAAATGTGGGTCCAGCAAATGTTGCAAGACTGCAGATATATCAGAGTTCCATGAGGCTACGTTTACACATGTAACAGTGCTTTCCACAGTCAAATCCACAGTGGCGGCACTTGACAGGCAGGGAAGAGGCAGCACGGTTGCAGCACAGCCTCATTCCCTTGAATGGCATTGTGTCCATCAGCAGTACAGCTTGTTGAACATGCCAGAGCCATGCCACGGCCATAAAGAAAAACATTGTGGCAGTAGCATGAGTACACCTCCATCCAGATGCCTTTGCAGCTTAAGGGGAGCCAGTAGCAACCCATCTAAACCATCTGTTTTTACCTCCCCCCAATCACAAATGTAAATGAGCCCTAATAGTATGCATGGAGCTTAATTACATCTCATGACTTGTTTTTCACCTGGACTGAAATTTAAAAATTGCAGCACTGATACCTATAAAAAAAAACAATAGCAATGAGGGCATGTATCTATTTAGAATATATGTTCTACTCATAATCTTGTTGGCTCTCTTCATGCTTCACTAGATAAACATTTAGCTATAACATTCTAAAAGGCAATGAATACTTGGCCAGATATTCTATTAAGGTACAGCGCTTTGTATAATGGCTTTACAGAAGATCAACATTAAAATAGAGAGACAGCAAAAACAAGACAATTACATCAAACAATTGTATTTCCCTTTAGAAGTGAGTGTATTGTGTCAGCTGGAATGAGTATTTGTATTCAAGGGTCAATACAGAGCCACACTACTAATGGTAAAAGGGGGAGACTACAGTATTTACCCAAATTTCAGTAGCAAAGAAGGGCATTATCAGAGATTGTCGTCTGAGGTTTTTTCCATTAAAATTGCATACTGTTCAAATTGGAATCGTTTAATATTTTTAACCAAAAGTTCTGCCATCACTGTAGCAATAACTTTGCATATTTATCTGCCTCCTATGTGAGCTAAATACTTTGTGATAGTGTCAGAAGGTCTCTATGAAGCCTTGTGTACAATGCAGGTAAAATATTGATTAGGAGGATTAAGTGGATTTAGGACCAGGCTGATAAATAATGGTTAGTGATGAATCAAAATATCCAAATCTCACCTATAAACAAAAGGTTAATTCTCATGGGATAAGATTTAAGTGCAGCATAACCTTACAAGTTTCAAGAGGTGCATTTTGCAAGGGGAGGGTAGGGGAGGAATCGCAATCTGAACAGGTTTTCCAATATGCCCAACCAATTTCTCAGCTCAGCCCCCCAACCCCCCCCCCCCCCCCCCCCAACAGTGGCTGAGGCATAGACATGAGATCATCACCCAATCCAGAACTGGCATTACTCTCTGCTGAGAAAGTAAATCCAAGCCAGCAACATGCATTACATTCTGCGGGTAAAGAGTTGGTGCAGACCCTATCATCATCAGTGGTAAATGTGGGCTTCCAATAACAAGTCTGGTCACCAGGAAACCCCACAGGTAGTTTTGGTCTGCGCTGCCAAGCTGCAGCTCTCAGCTTTGCCTCACTTGTGTCAGTTGACAGGCAGATAGGCCCTCCAAAATAAAACATAGAATAGTCAGGTGGAGGAACAAACTATTGTCAGCCAACAAGGCAGGCAGAAGGTCATCCCCAGACATAAATCTGACAGTTGGGATAGATGGATACAGATGAACACAGTTCTGTTTGTAAAGGTTATATTATATAAAACACAGGTCCAAATACTTCAAGAAATGTTTTTTGGTCCCGTTCTCTGGGATTAAAGCTGAACTCTATGTATGATCTTTATTGCAGTCTTACATTGGTCCAGCTAGGCACAATGTAAGCAAGTACGTAAGTAAGTACAAAGTAAGCATATCTCATGTCTAAGGGTCCAATGGGGGAGGGGTCGCTTACTCCCCACTGACCCATTCACACTGCCCCATTATTTTATGAAATACAAGGCATTCTCTGATTGAAAGCAGTGGCGATTGTGGCTTTACCACATTTTCTCCACCCTGAGAACACTTTGTATTCATTTAAAAAAATACACGTCATTCTACGTATGGTGGCAGTGCTGAATGAGCGATTCCCGTGGTCAGTGTGCAGGGTGAAGCTCCTCGGCAAAGGAACAGAAAGATAGTGGATATCACTGTAGTAGCACAACTACTACAATGATTGTTAGCTTCCCCAGCCATCCATCGGGTATGAGATAGGCATACTTCATTGGTCCAAGATGGTCCAATATACTGTAAGTATACAATAAATGCACATGCTTTTGCAGGTAAAAAATTTGCATTTATTATTATTTTGCTTTGGAGCCTGCAAAGCATTGCATCCATGATCAGTGGATTGCAGGTACAGTGTCAGACTCCTGCAAAAACTCCTGACAGCTCTCTGCCTGTACCTCCGTATAGGCAGACAGTTACTGAGCTGCAAGAAATGCCAGTGAGCTACAAGGGTGCTCATCAGTGTGCTCATAGTTCATTGAGAACTACAAGCCATCTTCTGCGGTGGTAGACAGGACTTCTAGGTCATTCATTCCCAGATCTCTGTGAACGATAGACACGGCTGAGTGGGTGAAGCCCTGCACAGCCACACTGTTTTTAAAATTTAATATCAGTGCAAAAATAAACCAAATGTGTGTCAATAAGTGTTGAATACATAAGATAACATCCCAAGAAGGTATATTAATAACCAAATCTTTAGGTTCAAGCAAGTCCAAATTAGTGCGTCTAAAATCACATACAGTGAAATCCCAGATTTTTTTTTTTCTCTACTAAAAAACCAACAAACAGAGTCCTTAGTGCCCAGTGGTCTTTGATAATCTCCTACACAGAACGCTTCTGAGTGTGATATGATTTTCTTAAAATTGACCACGCAGTTCCCTTCAGGAGATTTAAAGTAAGAAAAGGAGGCTTACCAGATGTCTGGTCTTTAATGCATATATCCCATCAAACGAGGTTCCAGGTGCAGATGTCCCACCTTACAGCGGATCAGCTGGGCAGTTCCTTGCTCATCGGAGCGTACGTCAGGCTCCACCAGGTGCCTGTATACCCCTTCTGTTGATGTCCGGTGTAGGTCGTATGGGAAGGGCGGCCTTAGAGCCCTATTTGAGGGCAGCCCCCAGGGGTTGGATAATCCAACGCTGAGTCTAGGAGATGGAGCTAGAGCATAAGCCGCCTTCCCAGTGCCTTCTCGTACGCTCCGATGAGCAAGGAACTGCCCAGCTGATCCGCTGTAAGGTTTTTTTTTTTGCATCTGGGATTTCACTGTATGTGATTTTAGACGCACTAATTTGGACTTGCTTGAACCTACAGATTTGGTTATTAATATACCTTCTTGGGATGTTATCTTATGTATTCAACACTTATTGACACACATTTGGTTTATTTTTGCACTGATATTAAGTTTTTGTGCTTTTTTGTTTATAAGTTTATATGCACTTAAATTGTCGCATGCACTAGTATCCATTCATATTGAACAGGACTTGTCTCACTTACCTTCACCGTTATAGGTCAGGGATTTATTTACCTCATCTTTTTGAGCGCTGCACTTTTTTATATTTGGTTTGGTATCTAGAGCCATAGTGTTTAGCTGCTCTGGTTATTTACAATTTTTTCCGAGCGCAGATTTCTTCCACATTTTTTTTTTTTTGTTTTTAAAATT
Organism: Lithobates sylvaticus; assembly: GCA_028564925.1. Lineage (NCBI taxonomy): Eukaryota > Metazoa > Chordata > Amphibia > Anura > Ranidae > Lithobates > Lithobates sylvaticus. Next base: position 511,159,498 of record CM053027.1, read on the forward strand.
TGACAGTGGGTGCAAGGAGACAACCCCCACCCACTTTCATTGGGGTTAGGGGGTGAACAGGAGCGCTGCATAGTAACATGTTACATGTTAGTCTGGGTTTCCTGTCAGCGCGAGGAGGAAAAAATAGCCGATTACCGGTTCTGTTGATATCACATGATCAGCTGTCATTGGCTGACAGCTGATCACGTGGTAAGGGGTCAGGATCGACCCCTTACTCGGATCTGTGATCCAGTGAGTCTCACAGACTCGCTGATCACAGAGTGCGCCGCACGCCCTTCAGGGGGCATGCAGACTGTTCATGCATGGGACGACGTCAATGGACGTAGTCCCGGCAATGTAGATCCGCGCTGTAGCCGTCATTCGGCTATAGTGCGAATCTCTAACGGTTAAATATAGTAAGTTGGAATTTTTACTATAATGTTAAGTTCTGAAGTGCCATAATCTTTTTCTGGAATTAAGTACGTGTGGCCCCTGCTCTAAATTCTACACCAATCTGGTAAGTCTTAAAGAAGCCATAAAGACTTTGTCAATGAAAGTATTTGTACAAATGGAAAAACCTCAGGGATGCATATAGTTACTCAGCCATGTTTAAACATGATACATTTCAAGTTTAAAGGAGATCTATAGTCGCAGCATATACTTTCATTTTATAACATCAGCATTGTAATGCCAATAAAAACAATGGTTAATTTTGACAATACAATCTAAATTTATTTGAAAAATATTTCATGTTGTGAGTGCTGCCTGTTTGCTGGCTATCTTTTTCCACAGCTTCCTGGATTCCCAGTATGCTTTACAGCTTCTTCTTTGCCGTTTACTTTTAGTTTCTGAGGACTATATATCCCATGGTACCTTGCTGCCTGCAAGCTGTGATTCCTGTACTTACTACACCTCCTGAACGTCCTCCTCTCAGCTCCTCTGAGAATGCTTAGAAGTTTTAATTGCTGTCTGTGTCTCCGTTAAGGAGAGCCCCCCCCCCCCCCCCCCCCTCCCCCCCCCCCCCCCCACCCCCCCCCCCTCCCCCCCCCCCCCCCCCCCCCCCCCCTCTCTATTTGTCCTGTTCACCATTATTATAGAAAAGTGAAAGTAAATGAAAACCCCAAATTTTGGGTTGTCCCCAGAAAAGTAATAGTGGGGAACTCTTGCAATAGGGACACTAATTCCGGTGACCTGGGGGTCCCCAAGGAATTCCCTTAATTTGCAGAGATTTCCTCTCACTTCCTGTTCGGCTATGGGACAGGAAATTAAGGTAAATCTCTGCAATGGCACACAGATGGCGATAAAAAACTTGACAGGGGTTATAACCCTCCCCAAAATGAAAAAAAAAAGTTTTGTCTATAGTTTAACTTTAAATTTAAAGTCTACAGCCTATACAGATTCTCTAATTGGTCATCAATGCACGAGAAATAGTGCTGCTAATTGAATGGCATACAATGCAACTCTTAAAGCTCCACAACTGCCTCTGTTCAAGGGCAAACATAGTACACAAATGGAAGTCTGTTGAGTACACAATCTGTTGACGTCATTGCACAGACTGCAGCAATATCATCCCAGCAGTAAGCCAAGGACCGCGATAATGGTAAACTACTGGATTAAACCCACAGGCTGCAGTCTGTGAAGGTGCCCGAAGTGCAGCAGCAACTCAAGAGCCCCATCACAACACAGGATGGGTCCAATCATAGCCTTTAATACAGCTCAGTGTATGTAGAGCTCCAGAAGATTATCAACTTTTTTTCCAATTTGTAAATCTTTGAAATAGTAAATAGATTTAGGAAGAGCCATTTGGCTGCATGCATTGTAAAATCCTTGTTTACTGCTGATAACCTCACAGTGTTATAGAAATAGGAACTTCTAATATCGTTAAATCATTCCACATAAATACATTCCACAAATCAATAATTAAATTGGATGCTGGAGGATCCCAGTGGTTGGTGATCCCTGAAATACATTTCTCTGCTGTGTAGTAGATTAACAGAAATTACTGCTCTGCCATCACATGCAAGAGTCTAATAACATTTGACAGGAATTAAAACTCAGTAAAGATGGGAGGACCGCAACATCGCCATGGCAACGTGCTCTGGGGGATGTTGCTCACATACAGGACCGCCGCATCTAACAAAAAACAAGTAAAGTGCCTGTCTCTGCTTGTTTATCATAGGAGGGGGTGGGTGGGTGTCTGCTAGTGTTATTTTACACAAGACTGTATTGCAGAGGAAGATTTGGAAGCTGATTGGTTAGCAAAGCTTTAAGAAGAGCTTTTGTTTTCTTTCAAAATACAAGTGAGTATAACATCGGTGATGATAAATTGTCAGCTCCTATTAGTATTTAGATCTTTATTAGGATAATATCCATCAATATAGCAATGTTATGATGGGAATTATACAGAATTGTCATTGCTAAGCAGGATCTGACTTTGAGCACTATTTTTAACACAGAGGATCCCTTGAAATAACTTTAAGGTCTCAGGAAACCCCTGCCAATAAAAAAGTTACATCTACAGCTCATGTGACATTAATTTGAACAGTAATTGTGGACAAAAGAATAACAAAAAAAAAAGAAAATGGTGCATGTGTCGTATTTGACACCCAGGGCTGCTCTGTGCAACAAAGACATTTTCTTTAATATTAAAAATGTCAAAAATAATAGCAATGACCAGAAATACACGCAGATCAAAATTGTAGCAATCCCTCACATGAATGGTCAGTGGTAAAGTGCTTACATTATCTGGGGGGACACGGCTCCAAGGCAGCCTGTGGAGATCCCTGGCTGCTGTGTAAGCCCGGGTGCCTGCCTGGTCCGTGGCCAAAAGAGCATGTAGAAGGAAGAAGAGGCTGGCAGCACTTCCAGGAATAAAAGCACTTCTTTATTTCAAATCCATAAGAACTACGATATGACACACACGGTACATACTGGTTATTAGACGCATTTCACACTCCTGTGCCTTATCATTGCAATGATTAAGCACAAGAGTGTAAAACACATCTTATAGATTTGTTCTTATAGATTTGAAATAAAGAAGTGCTTTTATATCTGGAAGTGTTGCCAGCCTCTTCTTCCTTCTACATGCACTGGTGGTCAGTGAAGTGTGCATTTACACTGGAGGTCTGTGTAGTGTGCTCAATGATATGCTCCATTACATTGGTGGTCAGTGAAGTAGGGTTCCCTTGGATTGGTGGTCTGTCAAGGGAAGAATCACTTACATTGGTGGGTAGTGAGGAAGGGCCTTATTACACTGGTGGCAGTGGGAAGATTGCTTCTCACACTGGTGATCAGATAGCTGAAAAGATCACTGGTGTCAGTGATAACTTATCTAAGAGTCAAAAATTGCCGCCTTTTAGAAAAATAAATAGGTACACCCATATTTGCAGGAAAAAAATGTGCATTTGTTATTAGGAGCCTTCAAAGCTTTGCACCCATGATCAGTGGGGTTGGGGGGTCAAGTTTGCGCCATGTTTAACCCTAAATACGAGAGACCAATAATGTAGAAACATTGGATATGTCTTCTGTAGAGCAATGACTTGCAGCCGTTTCTTACGCGAGTTGCCCTATGAGAGGTAGTAGTGAAGTTGTGCAGTTCAACACTTAGTAGTAGGGAGTAGGGATAAGCCCGATGTACGAGTTAAACGTAAGTTTGACTCGAACATCGGGTGATCGCCTGTTCGCTGAACATTATGCAGTGTTCGTGGCAAATTCGAAAGCCGCGGAACGCCGTTAAAGTCTATGGGACACTAAAATGAAAAACCAAAAGTGCTAATTTTAAAGGCTTATATGCAAGTTATTGTCATAAAAAGTGTTGGGGACCTGGGTCCTGCCCCAGGGGACATGTATCAATGCAAAAAAAAGTTTTAAAAACGTCAGTTTTTTCAGGCGCAGTGATTTTATGAAGTGAAGTGAAGTGAAGCTTGAAGTAAAACAATGAAAATGAAATATTCCTTTAAATATCGTGCCTGGGGGGTGTCTATAGCATGCCTTAAAAGTGGTGCATTTTTCTTGTGTTTAGAACAGTACCACAGCAAATGACATTTCTAAAGGAAAAAAGTTATTTAAAACTGAACTTAAGTAAACTTAAAGTATAACTAAAGGCAAAACTTTTTTTTTTAGTTTTGGATAGAGTGGAGGGGGATTAAAACGCTCGTCAGTTTTTATTGCTGTATGTGAAAGATTCACTCTCTCTATTTGGCCTGTTTACCATTATCATTGATAGTGAAGATAAAAAAAATAAATACATTTTTGGCTTGTCCCCAGAAAAGTAACGAAGGGGAAATCTTCCAATGGGTAAAATTATATAAAATACTCCAGCGCTAACTGAGTATGTGCTTTTAGTATAGAATACCAACAATTTTCAAATGTTCAATAAAGTGCTTTCTGTGCCATAAATACTGTATGTGCAATTCATAATCAATATGTATCACATCAAAAATAAAATGATTTAAATTCAAATGATAAACAGTCCATTTAAAAAAATATATCAGTGTCCTTTGTCCATTTTCATTAGTATGCTATATTCTAGCAGCAGAAAATAATAGAACACAAGATAAACACGCTTTTACCCCTTTACATAGGGTTATTATGTTCTTTAGTATGTGTCCTTCCAGGTAAGTATAGATCTGTAATTATGGGTTCATAGGATGCATATATAAAATAATATAATTTAAATTTAAATTATAAACAGTCCATTTAAAAAAATATATCAGTGGCCTTTGTCCATTTTCATTAGTATGCTATATTCTAGCAGGAGAAAATAAGAGAAAATAAAAAATTGTGCATATATAAAATTTTCACCACAAGTGGATAATATGGGCTTGCTTGTATTTGTAGTGTGCCTATCCCTCCACTATTATAATACCGCTCTCACCTCACGAGATAAACATGTTTTTACCCTTTTACATAGGGTTATTATGCTCTTTAGTATGTGTCCTTCCAGGTAAGTATAGATCTCAACATAGGATTATTCAATGTTACTCCATTGACATCCTGGTTCCTCTTAGCTTTTTTTCCCATATTGGACCCATAATAGAATAATTCTCATAGTGCTTACTGTTATTTTAGCTTTATTTTTATTATTTTTTTTAAATATAAGGATGCACTCACAATGTATAAGGAATAGATTTGCCTGTATACATCCAATGGATGCAGCCTCTGTGTACCTTTGTACCTCCAATAAAATGGGATGCCATTATTATTTTTGATGTGATGCACATTTTTATGAATTGCACATACTGTATTTATGGCACAGAAAGCATTTTATTGAGCATTTGAAAATTGTTGGTATTCTACACGAATTGCACTTTATTGATTTTACAATTTGAGGATTATAGTAAGTAGTTTATTGTGCATGCACATTTTTTTATTCTTATTCCAATGGGTATACTAGTTTTGGTGACCTGGGGGGTCCCCAAGGAATTCTCTTTATTTGTGGGGATTTTCTCTTACTTCCTGTTTGGCTATGGGACAGAAAGTGAAGGAAAATCTCCACAATGGGACAAAGATGGCAAAAAAAATGACAGGGGTTATAACCCTCCCTTGCTCTATCCAAAATGAAAAAAAAGTCTTGCCTATAGCTCTACTTTAAAGTATTATTGTTTCTAGCAAAAAAAAAAAAAATGAATGGCAGTGAATGAAGGGTCTATGTCACAGAAATTCCAAGAGGCTCCATTAACACCTATGCAGCTGTGATGGTGTGTGCGCATTTTTGAGCATCATGTTTTGGGCAGTCCATTCCTTTCAATGAACTGCCCTACATGTAAAATCAAACAGAAAAAGTGTATGACCCTTGTTTTAAATCACGACACACCAAAACGCATGAAACGTATGTACTGTGCATTTTTTGCGCATGCTTTCACGTGCACATTTGCAAGGTGGGTAATGGCACTGGGGCGCACCTGCAAAGGAGATTAACTTTTTTTGTGCATTGCAGAAATGCGTGCAATTTTGTGAAACAACGCACAAATGTAAACCTAGCCTTACAGTATAATTCAGCTGCTGATAAATATGGCACATCAGTGATTTGTAGCCACATAGATAAATATTACCGCTAAAGATGCAACTCTGTAGCTAGCTAATAATTGGCTGAGTAAATAAGCAAAGAGACCTGTAGTTGCTACAAATAACTGCTACAAAGCTGCTAGTATGACATGACCCTGATTTAATGATATTCAGTTTGCTAAGTCATTGTGTATCAGAAACATTTTGGTTCTTTTTGTTTGTTTTTTTTTGTTTTGTTTTTTTGTATAAAATACTGATTTTTCCGGTCTCACATAGCATTGTTGCAGCCACTTCCTGTCTACATGTACTCCAGCGCTAGCTTCATGAAATATTTCAGGGTGCTTCAGGGTGGCTTTCCTCATGGTGATGACAGTGAACTACTAGTAGAGAGAAAAAAGCATTTGATCCCCTGCTGATTTTGTACATTTGCCCACTGACAAAAAAAATTACCTGCTTATAATGTTAATGGTAGGCTTTTTTTTAACAGTGAGAGACAGAATAAGAACAAATCCACCCTTGTTGGCAATCACAGAGGGCAGACGTTTCTTGTAGTTGGTCACCAGGTTTGCACACATCTCGAGAGGGATTTTGTCCCACTCCTCTTTGCAGATCCTCTCCAAGTCAATAAAGTTTCAAGGCTGACATTTGGTAACTCGAACCTCCAGCTCCCTCCACATATTTTCTATGGAATTAAGGTCTGGAGACTGGCTAGGCCACTCCAGGACCCTAATGTGCTTCTTCTTTAGCCACTCCATTGTTGCCTTGGCCGTGTGTTTTGGGTCATTATCATGCTGGAATACCCATCCACGACCCATTTTTAATGCCCTGGCTGAGGAAAGGAGGTTTTCACCCAAGATTTGATGGTAAATTACCCCATCCATCGTCCCTTTGATGCAGTGAAATTGTCCTGTCCCCTTAGCAGAAAAACACCCCTAAAGCATAATGTTTCCACCTCCATGTTTGATGGAGATGGTGTTACTGGGGTCATAGCAGCGGCAGCCTGTCCATAAGGGGCGCCTGAGGCATGGATTCCAAATGTTTTGTTTTCTTGGTTTTTTTTTTAAGCACGTGATTAAAGGCTCTAATAGCCTTCAAAAAAGGGTGGGCTCGGGGCGCAGAGCACTGCGAATATTCACTATTGTCACACTGATTTTCCTCCCGGCCAATCAGGAAGTGGGTCTCCCGATTGGCTGAAAAGACAGGCGATCTTATTGGATGTCTAAGAGGAGGAGGGAGGAGACGCATAGTGGAAGCCGCCGTGATGCAGAGGAGGCGCGATGGAAGCTGCAGTTGGAGCGCTGCCTGCCCACGACCCAAATGGGGTAAGTGTGGGGCTGGATAACCGACCAACCAGGGGAGTGGTTGTTTGCTGTCACCCCCTCAAAAAAAGCCACCAGCCGCCACTGGGTAATACGCAGCATTCCTCCTCCTCCAAACACGGCGAGTTGAGTTTATGCCAAAGAGCTTGATTTTGGTCTCATCTGACCACATTTTCACCCAGTTCTCCTCTGATTCATTCAGATGTTCATTAATGAACCTCAGACGGGCCTGTACATGTGCTTTCTTGAGCAGGGGGACCTGTCCTTCACGGCATAGTGTTACCAATTTTTTTCTTGGTGATTATGGTCCCAGCTGCCTTGAGATAATTGACAAGATTCTCCTGTGTAGTTCTAGGCTGATTCCTCATCGTTCTCATGATCATTGAAAATCCATGAGGTGAGATCTTGCACGGAGCCCCAGACCGAGGGAGATGACAGTTGTTTTGTGTTTCTTCCATTTGTGAATAATCACACCAACTGTTGTCAGCCTCTTACCAAGCTGCTTGGCGATGGTCTTGTAACACATTCCAGCCTTGTGTACGTCTACAATCTTGTCCCTGATATCCTTGGACAGCTCTTTGGTCTTGGCCATGGTGGAGAGATTGGAATCTGATTTATTGCTTCTGTGGACAGGTGTTTTTTATACAGGTAACAAGTTGAGATTAGGAGCACTCCCTTTAAGAGATTGCTCCTAATCTCAGCTTGTTACCTGTATAGAAGACAATAAACAAAAAAGGTGTACCGCACTAGATCATATACCTAAAACAAACAGCAGCGACAAAACCATGAAATATCATCATAGTGGGCAAAAATCTATGTATACAAAAAGTTGTACTCATTCAAAATAAAAAAAAAACAAAAAATAGTGATCCAGTGATTGGAACAATACAGGTGAGTATTGAAACAGTGACATAAATAATAAAAATTGATGAATAATGTCTCTAGTAGAATAAAGTGCAGTCTTGAATACACAAGATTCTAAAATGTGAAAAAATTTCCAGCAGAATGGAATGATCCAAAACTATTCAGTCACCACCAAGGGAAAGGAGTTATCCGTAAACTGGTCACACAAGAGTAGAAACTCTTACCAGAAGGTGTAGACCCCCTATGATAGCGAGGTCATGGGCACTTGCAGATCTAGTCCTCTGTGGGGTAAAAAATTGGGCCTCGTCTCCGGAGCTCACTGGCAATCGCGGACCAGCATCTACCATATGCGGGTAGTGTGCAAATTCCGTCTGAAAATCTCAGTGGATCAGATGTCACGGAGCATAAGGAAAGAGAGGCTCCAATAGTGTATCATCTTTTAATATAGTAGATTTATTGTGAAAAAAGCCAAAATCGGTACTCACGCGGTACAAGTTCATAAAAACCTTTGCCAGCAAACAGAATACAGATCACCCGCACTTCCGGGGTCACTTGGGGCATGATGACGTCAGCGCGTAGCTCCGCTCGACATGTTTCATCATATGTGATGTCTTCCTGGGGCACTCAGGAATAGTTTTGGATCATTCCATTCTGCTGGAACTTTTTTTACTTTTTAATATCTTGTGTATTCAAGACTGCACTTTATTCTACTAGAGACATTATTCACTTATTAATTCATATTTTTTTATTATTTATGTTAGTGTTTCTATACTTACCTGTATTGTTCCAATCACTGGATCACTATTTTTTGATTTTATTTTGAATGAGCGTGACTTTTTGTATATATAGACCTGTATAGAAGACACCTGGGTGCCAGAAATCTTGCTGATTGATAGGGGATCAAATACTTATTTCACTCATTAAAATGAAAATCAATTTATAACTTTTTTGAAATGCGTTTTTCTTTATTTATTTTGTTGTTATTCTGTCTCTCACTGTTAAAATAAACTTACCATTAAAATGATCATTTCTTTGATAGTGGGCAAACGTACAAAATCAGCAGGGGATCAAATACTTTTTTTCCCTCACTGTATGCCTACGCAATTTGCCCTGGCACAGCCACTTGTAGTCTCCATTGAGAGGGTGAAAATACAGATTAACAATTGGAAGACAGGGATAGGGGTGTTTTCACCCTGTAACAGGAAGTGGTGAACAAGATCCATAGGTACTATTTTAATTTAAATAAATGTGTTTTTATTTAAATTTATTTTGCAACATAGATTTGTACAGTTGAGTTGAGGTGTTATTCAATAGAAACTCCAAATAAAGTGTTGAACTCAATAAAAATCAGTAGATGTGGAATAGGATGACAGCTACTCACAATTCAACTAACAATTCTTATGATGATAAATGTTTCTGAGTAGCTGTCAAAAGAGCAACCTCCTGTGCTCAAAGGAATGTTCTGGCCATAGAGTGTCACAGACCTTCTGTTACATTACATTTCCAAAAATAGCAAAACTTTGCCGCCCCCTAGAGGCTGGGGAAGCCCAGGAAATACACTGAAAAACAAGAAAAGAGGGGGAACCTTGTGCATTACCTTTGCGATAACAAAGTGCCAAAACTCTAAGAAAGAGAGGATCTTGTCGTGGTTGGGAAATCTTCAGGGATCCTGGCTGTCTATGACACTGTGGATACTGATATGCTTGAGTTTTCATGACGTTGTGAGTACATATCTGTTTTATTTATTAAATAAATGTTATCGCAAAGGTAATGCACAAGGCTGGTGAGCCCTCTTTTCTTGTTTTTCAGTGTATTGCCTGGGCTGTAAAGTAGAAGGCTGCAAAGTTTTGCTATTTTTGGAAATGTAGGACGGAAGGTCTGTGAAACTCTATGGCCAGAGCATTCTTTTGAGCACAGGAGGTTGTTCTTTTGACAGCTACTCAACATTTATCATCATAAGAATTGTTAAGCTTGATTAATTCTTGTTTTCCAGTTTCTCACTCAATAATGAATATCAACCTAAATAAAACTGCAATTATTATTAAAATGATAGAAGGAGAGACAGAAAAGAGGAAGTACAGTATCATGTCAAAGGGCCTGTCACTGAAGAGATTCCCTATCTCCACACTGCCATATCCCAAAGCTTTAAAAAAAGCTTGAATTAAGTATGGAAGAGACTGTCTTGGTGGGCGATGTTGATTATACACCCATGGAAGGGAGGTCAAAGGTAGATCAACCGTGTTTTGCTCTATTGAGACCCATTGTTTGAGTAATAACCGGGCCAATATTGTAGCCATATAATACAATTTCATATGTGGCAACCCTGCCTCTCCTTTCAATTTACGCTTCACCAGTGCTTCATAGCATATATGATATAGACAGATATCGACATAATGTGGTGCGCACTGACTGGAAAAAAGAACTCAGTAACGATAAAGAAAACAAGGTAGTACATCCATTTTATACATTTCCATTCTACCCATCTAAGAGTGTTTCTTAGTGCCCAGGCCTGTAGTCTACGCACTGTAGAGTTCAAGACCGGTAAGTAATTAAATTCATATAATTTATCAGGAAAAGGAGACATATAGACCCCTAAGTATTTAAGGGAGTTATCTGTCCATCTAAAAGGAAAGGAAAATTCCAAAAAAGCCTTCTCCGTTTGAGACAAGGGGATGTTTAAGCAACTAGACTTGGTGGCATTAATCTTGAAATTGCTAAACTGACCAAATTGTTCCAGCTCCTGTAAATCACACAAAAACGCCATCCTAGGGTTTGTGACATAGATCAACAAGTCGTCTGCATAGAGACTTAACTTGTAGGAGAAGTGGCTCACCATTATGCCCTGAATAGAACCACTGTCTCTGAGAGCAACCGCAAGGTGCTCCATAGCCAATATATACAAGTAGGGCAATAGGGGACACCCCTGTTTAGTGCCATTTGAGATATTTACTACATCAGATAGAAGACCATTAATCTTAATTTTGGCTGTGGGGGCAAAGTACAGGGCCATTATTTTATGTATAAAGCTCCATGGAGGACCAACCTCCCATGTTGCCTCCGGAAACTGCCAATCCATGCGGTCAAAAGCCTTTTCCGCATCCAACAATAAAAGGCAGAGCGGATGTTTAGTCTTCTGGGCATAATCCATAAATAATATTGTCTTCATTGTATTGTCCCGGGCTTCTCACTTAGGCACAAACCCAACCTGAATGAATGACTTGTATAGCGCTGCCTATGCAAACTGAAAGACCTCAGGGTGCTTTTTGCCGCCGATGTCCATCTGCGGTATATCGCGGTCCTTTACCCCGTGGGGTCCTGACGCGCTGGCCTGATCCTATCAGGGCTGGTATCACAGACTAGAGACAGACAGTCAAGGCCTTTGCATAGATCTTCAAGTCTGTATTAATTAAAGAAATTGGTTGATATATCGTACATTGGGTATGGCCCTTGTTTTCTATTGGAATAAGAGTGATATGCGCCTCTTGAGTCAGGCGAGTAAAAGGACAAGGTGGGAAAATAGTATTTAACATTTTATACACAGTAGGAATCAAAGATTCTCTGAATTTTTATAGAAGGTCCTGGGCTTTACCAGAAGGGAGGTCTTTAAAAACTTATGTTAGTTCCTTGGGTGAAAAGGGAGTTAATAAACTCTTTGCCTTCTGGGTCGAAAGGCGATGTAGGGCCATGCTTTTGAGGTGTCTCCACTGATGCTTTTTCACCAGTCCATGCTTCCCTAACAACCCAAATTTTTCAAAATCCAATTGTCATTGGGACAGAAGGTGATGAAATCTTCTGAACAGGGGCACAGACAACAAAACAAAATTTTTCAAAAACAAAAATGTTTTTTTGGATGGAGCTACACTTAAAAAATGTACCCGTTCCGACTTACAGATTCAACTTAAGAACAAACCTACAGTCCCTATCTTGTTTGTAACCCGGGGACCCCCTGTAGTCTGAAGTTGAGACAAGTTTGAAGAATTTGAGAGCTACGACCCTGGCTCTTGAATATTATATAGTAACAATTATATGTAATAAATATGGAAAACCGATATTATTTTAATGGAAGTTGTAGATTTAAACATATTGAAATGACTTTTGAAATTATATTAAATGAAAGCGGTTGTATAGTCATTTTTTCACTTTGCCCTACAGGTAAGCCTATAATAAGGCTTACCTGTAGGTAAAAAGAATATCTGTATGGTTTAGGAGATATTCCCCTTGCATGCTGCCGATTACTTCAGCCGCGCATGCGATCTGAGTTTCCGGGCTGAAAGGTCCGGCAGAAGCCGGACCTCGCCGGAAAGGAGTCTCCCGTGTGCATGCACGGGAGTGATGACATTGCGGCTCCGGCCACCCACAGCGATGGAGCCACGATACCCGGAAGACACGCCGAGGGAAAATGTCAGCTCCTTCGGTGTGGACCGAGGCCACCTGCCGACACCTCGTTCTAAGGTAAGTATTTCATAATGAGCTAGTATGCATTATGCCTTTTGCCTTACTGGTTTAAAAAAAAAACTGCGGGTTTACTACTGCTTTAACATTTTTAAAGCTTACATGACATTTTAGTGACTGAATTTACATATGCCTTTATCTGGTTTATGGGCTCATTACATGTATTTCTAAAAGCTGGTAGCATAGATACTAATATGTCCTGATATCAGTTTCCTGTATTCCACTGCAAATATAACTCTTTCTGCTACTGAGAGGGTGCAGCAGTGTGGCAATCAGGTTTGACTGCATTACAACTGTGCAACTTAAGCAACTGACTGATGTGGCACATGCACATTTTACTCTACAGAGCAACAAACAATCACTACTGATATCAGAGACAATCCTTTTTTCCCCACGGTGCCCCCATAAGTGATTTGACCCTCACTCAGGTGTCAAATTGGGATGTTAATTGCTAGTCTAAAATTTTAAATTCTAACTCCAATCAAATTTATAACTAAAATAATTATTTTATTCTTTGTGTAGTTGCTGGCAAAATATATGGCTCGGGGTCTTCTTATATCTTGGGAACTCCAATGGTGATCTATCCCCATGAAAACTTTCATTTTTACTCAGGGGCTGCAAACATTGCACAGCCATATAATGCCATAAGTCTCTGACAAATCCTCCATCATTGCAAATACAAAAAAAATATAAATAATTTAAAGACATTAAGTTGTGCAAGAACCCTTTTCATTGCCTTGTGGGTGAGAACAAAGACACAAAATAAAGTGCTGAAATATTACCAGAGGAGTCCCAGAAGGATATCAAAAGCCAGGGGGTCATTGAATCCATTGATGTCCATCTACATCTAAAATATCAGCTTTAGATGGAGTTGGCCTTTAATGGACAGAGCATGAAAACAGAATGTGCAGCTTAGCTGCATTCTGACATTTCACTTCAGCTTTCTTACAAAGAAAAGAGAAATTACATATCTCTCATCAGAAGCATCTAAGCCACATACTATATACTATCTCTTTTAGCCAGTGACTTAAGGCAGAGGATAGAGTGTTGCTGTAAAAAAAAAAATAATTTAGTGGAGAAAAATCTGTACAAAAACACTGTGGGGTTGATATACTAAAGGCAAATAGACTGTTCATTTTGTAAGGCAAGTTGCACTTTGCAAGGAAATTATCCCCAGAGCTTAGTGAATGAGGTGATGCTCTGCTGACTTCCATCATCCAGTCACGTGCAAGCTGTTTTTATGTTTTATTTTCCTTGCACCTGATTGGGTATTTATTGCAAAATTGATATTGCAAAGAGAAACTCCCCTTGCAAAGTGAACAGCTTATTTGTCTTTAGTAAATCAAGTGCCTTTAGTACAAATGTATATACCGGTACTACTTTAACTCCTCTTAACATTGGCAAACTAAACTTGTTTTTCACACTTATATCTTTGCAAACATCCATCCCTGTCCACCTATTTTCTACATTTGATGCATTTTTCAATCTGACTCCATCAGCCTTAAGTATTGTTTCCCTGCCTATGACATCACAAACTGTTTTAAAGAAAAAATGGGCCTACTGATAAAAACACCTTGATGTATCAATCTCCACCTTTAACTGCTCTTAGCTATTTCATTCCAACCACTAAACAAAATAATCCCTCTGCTGTGATCATCTTTCTCCACAATCTGTCTGTTTGACCTAGTCCTCTCTGCCCCGTCCTCTGCCCTAGTGCCTACACTGACTGAACTGTTAAATCTGTCCCCCTCTACAGACGGGTTCCCTTTAGACTTCGCAGTTCCTATACTAAAAACCAAAACCTTCTCTTGACCTTTCTCTACACTCTAGTGAACCAGATTTGACTTCATCTATACAGTTCAAAACTGTTTATAGCAAACAAACCTTTTCACTCACCTTTTGACCTCCTCTAATCTGCCTTCATCCTGCTCATTCAACAAAATGCTTGCAAAACACTTAAAAAAAGTTACAGATGTCCACCAAACCAAAGGTTTTTGTAACTTTCTTCTCCTTTACACAGTGGCGTACCTAGGGTATGGCAGCCATGGCAAGAGCCATGGGCGCCATGGGGGGGGGGGGCGACAAAAAAGCCAGCCCGCACACAAAATAGTCTGACTCCCACCCTTCCTCTTTGCGGCCGCCTCCCACACTAATCTACTCCCCGGCGCCACGACTGGCCTGCTGGAGCGCGGCGCCGGCACAGCACACGACATTAGGGAGTGAGGAAGGAAGTGACAGGCGCCCGGGCGCCCCCCATGACGGCCGATGAGTTGGTTCTGGCCAGAGTGAGCGCCCGGGTCACCTAGGTAGCCATAGAGTAACTAGGGGAGGCGGAGCCTTAGGCTCCGCCTACCCTCCTCTGCGCAGCGGCTTCAGTTCTTCTTCTCGGGGGTATCCCGGGTCTGTGTGACGTGCTGACGGTGCTGTGACCTGGTCGGGGAGGACTCTGAAGAACATGGAGGCTGAAGACCAGGAGAACAGCGAGACACCAGAGGGAAGAAAAACAATTGGACCCCCCCCAAGCAGCAGCAGCAGGTACTAGTACAGCAGCACAGTCTTGATCATCATCATGTGCACATCATGTGTACCAGTAACCAGCGCTAAATGCAAAGCAAGTAAGCAAAACTAGTGCTCAATTTGGATTAAATAAATATGCTTAGCTATAGATATCATAAAGTGTAATAAAGTTATTTGTGCAAGTAGTACCTGCTGTTGCACAAATCACTTTTATTACACTTTATTTATAATATCTATTGCATATTTATTTAATCCATATTGAGCACTATCTTTGATTGGCTACTTGCTTCTGCTTGGGTCTGGCACTCACACAATCCCACATGATGATGACTTAGACCTCTTTAACACTGAGCCGCATCAGCGGTAAAGCGGCACTATTTTTAGCGCCGCTTTACCGTTATTTTATCAACGCTATTCGCCAAAAAGGGGTTAAATCCACCCACAAAATGCCGCTGCATCGGCGCTTTGCCGGTGGTATGGCAAAGCGGCCCCATTGTTTTTAATGGGCAGGAGCGGTGGTGGGGCGGTGTATTCCCCGCTCCTCCACCGCTGCAAAGTAGCTGCTGGCAGGACTTTTTGTGACGCCCTGCCAGCACTTGGGCTTTCTCACTGGGTTTGCAGCTGAGGCTTTTTTCAGGCGCTATGCTGGCGCTCTTTTTAGCGCTGTAGCACCTGAAAAACGCCTCCAATGTGAAAGGGGTCTTAAAGTCATCATGTGCAATTCTGCTTGTGTGCCAAGCAGATAGGGCCGACGCTACCACTAGGCAACCTATGGAACCCAGCTGTACAGTGTCAGAGACGCTGGCGCAGCATTTTTGGGTGCTGATGTTATTGCATGTATGGGTGCTGATGTTACCGCATTTATGGGTGCTGATGTTACCGCATTTATGGGGGCTGATGTTACCGCATTTATGGGGGCTGATGTTACCGTATTTATGGGTGCTGATGTTACCGCATTTATGGGTGCTGATGTTACCGGATTTATGGGGGCTGATGTTACCGTATTTATGGGTGCTGATGTTACCGCATTTATGGGTGCTGATGTTATTGCATTTATGGGTGCTGATGTTACCGTATTTATGGGGGCTGATGTTACCGTATTTATGGGTGCTGATGTTACCGCATTTATGGGTGCTGATGTTATTGCATTTATGGGTGCTGATGTTACCGTATTTATGGGGGCTGATGTTACCGTATTTATGGGTGCTGATGTTACCGCATTTATGGGTGCTGATGTTACCGTATTTATGGGGGCTGATGTTACCGTATTTATGGGTGCTGATGTTACCGCATTTATGGGTGCTGATGTTACCGTATTTATGGGGGCTGATGTTACCGTATTTATGGGTGCTGATGTTACCGCATTTATGGGTGCTGATGTTACCGTATTTATGGGGGCTGATGTTACCGTATTTATGGGTGCTGATGTTACCGCATTTATGGGTGCTGATGTTACCGTATTTATGGGTGCTGATGTTACCGTATTTATGGGGGCTGATGTTACCGTATTTATGGGTGCTGATGTTACCGCATTTATGGGTGCTGATGTTACCGGATTTATGGGGGCTGATGTTACCGGATTTATGGGTGCTGATGTTACCACATTTATGGGTGCTGATGTTACCACATTTATGGGTGCTGATGTTACCGGATTTATGGGTGCTGATGTTACCGCATTTATGGGGGCTGATGTTACCGTATTTATGGGTGCTGATGTTACCGCATTTATGGGTGCTGATGTTACCGGATTTATGGGGGCTGATGTTACCGGATTTATGGGTGCTGATGTTACCGCATTTATGGGTGCTGATGTTACCGCATTTATGGGGGCTGATGTTACCGGATTTATGGGGGCTGATGTTACCGTATTTATGGGGGCTGATGTTACCGTATTTATGGGGGCTGATGTTACCGTATTTATGGGGGCTGATGTTACCATATTTATGGGGGCTGATGTTACCATATTTATGGGGGCTGATGTTACCGTATTTATGGGTGCTGATGTTACTGCATTTTTGGGTGCTGGTAAGGCCACACTTATGGGTGCTGATGTTATTGCATTTATGGGTGCTGATGTTACTGCATTTTTGGGTGCTGGTGAGGCCGCATTTATGGGTGGAGTCGGGGTAGAGCCAGGGGGGGTGAGACAAAATGAGGTTTCACCTAGGGTGTCAAAAATCCTCTGTCCTTGTCGCACTGCGTCCCTCTCTGTCTGTCCCCAGTGTCCTCTCTGTCTGTTTTTTTTTTGTTATGGTTATCTGAAAGATGGGTTTCAAATGTTTTGACAGGGGCGCAGTTTCAGTTCTTGCCATAGGCGCCATTTTCACTAGATACGCCTCTGCCTTTACATCTGTTCTTCAAAATTTGGCACTGAGCATCTTCTGCTACTGGAAATTCTGCATTTATTTGACATTCAGAACACTGCCTTCTCACCATTCTATTCTTTTGCTTAAAGTTTTCAAGCAAGGCTCAATGTCAATATCCTAAAGGTCTGGTCCCCTGCCCTATATTGTTCTTTGTTTGTATACGTTGGTTTAAAAGAAAACAGATATATGTAGAAGTCACTCAGAACTATCAAATCTTGAGTTCTGACTGCCGAAACATTCTCCTGTCTACAATTTTATCAGGAATTCTTCAGCAAGACTTATCTAAATCTCCTACTACCTCCCATTTGTTATACTTCACTGTTAACATTTTCAATGTGAGAATATAATTCAGGTTACCATACTTTGCCTTTTGAGCACTTAACAATTCATCCCCGACTCTATTCTGACCTTGTACACAGATGACACAGACGCTCTGCTCCTCCACTCACAAAGATCTGCTTGTAAGCAGGTTGAGTTTTATGCTGCCAGAGCTGGGAGGGTTAGTGTTAATATTTTCCTGGTTCTTTCTTGGTGGGCTTTCATGCATCTGACCCACTTGTCCTGTACTATATAAAAATGGGAAAGCAATCTGATTCAGGGGCGCATGATGAGTGAGTGCATATTAACGTCTACAATAGCAATGGGGGCAGATCAGCACCACAGAGGTCCTCAGCCTGTGCACAGGTATGGAAGAGGAAGAGTTAAATGAGTGCGCGCATGGAGTCAGCGATAGGACCACATCGGGGCCCCATTCCGTTACTGGGAGTGGGGTAGAGGAGATACACTGGTCAGGTGGAGAAGGCGTTGGCTCTACATGTCCCTCCTAAATGCAACAGTGACTGCGGTGGTGTATATTGACAGCAAGAGACTTTTCTAGAGTTAAGTCATCTCTTGAAAGTAAAGGTAACCCATGCAATAAGTTCTTTATCCCTATCTGAGGTGCCTAGCTGCATAGCCCAGAAGAACTCATCCTGGGGTTGGTCTCTCATGACCTTTATTTGGTGCCCAAAAAGGATGGGGAACATGGAGGAAGTGTCACCCTACCTACCCCCACCCCATACATGCTGGTAGGCAGACAAAGTAAGAAAAGCTTGGGCTCTACTGACACGTCTTAACCAGTGTACCCCGAGAATTCAGTAAACACAAGTGAATGCTTAACTTTGTTTACATTGTAGAAATTGACTGTTCACAGAAAATAGACAATTTACAGCAATGGCACAGCATATTTTCAGGTCAGGCAGTAAAGGGCACGGTTTATAGATAGGGCACTTTCCAATAGTAATATAACAGAGGATAGAGGAGCACTTCCCTTTCAGGAGCTATGATATTGCTTGGTCATGTTGAGATCTCCAAAAGTCCCTGCAGATATTTGGCTGCCAGTATGAGACCTTTCCAGGAAGTTTACAGTGGAGACCACCTGAAAGGGAACACCTACTCTTTCTCTGCTAACAGGTAACTCTCCCTAATGCTCCCTCTCCCTTCCTAACCAGCCGGGGCTCTGTTCATATCTTACTCACACACTGTGGGCATATGGATTGACGCAGCATTCCACTGTTTATTAAAATACTTATAGTTAGGATGCCTGCCCAATTCTTGCAGGATTTCAGTATCCAATAGGATTGTTGCCCCCACCAAGATGCCAGCCTGTAGCCCAAAGCAGGGGGAAACTAATCCTCAATGTAAGGTGACCAGATTTTTTAAATGAAATCCGGGGAAATATTTTTTTTTGTTTTTTTTATTGGCAAATAGTAAACTATTTTATAAGCATATTTTCCTCAAATGATATATGTAGTGTATGTGGTATGTGTTTATGGAATGATGCCCATCAGCTCAGCCTCATCAGTGCCAATCAATACAGCCTCACCAGTGCCCATCAGTGCAGCCTGATCAGTGCCCATCAATGCAGCCTGATCACCGCCCATCAATGCAGTCTCACCAGTGTCCATCAGCTCAGCTTCACCAGTGCCCATCAGCTCAGCCTCACCAGTGTCCATCAATGTAGCCTGATCAGTGCACATAAATGCAGCCTCATCAGTGTCCATCAGTGCAGCCTCATAAGTGCCCATCAGTGCAGCCTCACCAGCGTCCATCAGTGCAGCCTCACCAGTGCCCATCAATGCAGCCTCGCCAATGCACATCAGCTCAGCTTCACCAGTACCCATCAGCTCAGCCTCACCAGTGTCCATAAATGCAGCCTCGCCAGTGCCCATCAGCTCAGCTTCACCAGTGAACATCAGCTCATCCTCACCAGTGTCCATCAATGCAGCGTGTTCAGTGCCCATCAATGCAGCCTGTTCAGTGCCCATCAATGCAGCCTGTTCAGTGCCCATCAATGCAGCCTGTTCAGTGCCCATCGGCGCAGCATGTTCAGTGCCCATCAATGCAGCCCTTTTCAGTGCTCACCAGTGCAGCCTGTTCCGTGCCCATCAATGCAGCCTGTTCCGTGCTCATCAATGCAGCCTGTTCAGTGCCCATCAGCGCAGCCTGTTCAGTGCCCATCAATGCAGCCTGTTCAGTGCCCATCAATGCAGCCTGTTCCACGCCAAGCAGCTCAGCCTATTCAGTGCCCATCAATGCAGCCAGTTCAGTGCCCATTAATGCAGCCAGTTCAATGCTCAGCAGCTCAGCATGTTCAGTGCCCATCAATGCAGCCTTATTCTCAGAAGCTCAGCCTTACCTAAAGGAGAGGAGATGGATTAGAGCGGGGATCTTCTGTTTATCCCACGCAGCCGCTGTCCTCAGACGAAGTCCCACTTCCTATGATAGATGCCACCAGTGTGTGTGCTGCCTATATATAGGAGCCGGCCCAGGAGGCAGGACTTCGTCTGACAGCTGGGTAAGCGAGAGATCCCCACTCTGTATAATCCTGAAGAGCTCACCCCCTCCCTGTCCGAGACACTTAACTGAGGGGGGGGGGGTGCTGCCGCCGCACTGGATCGACATTTCACAGCCCAGGCAAATATAGAGAGAGTAGGGTGACCAGATATCCCCATCCCTGCAAAACGGGGACAAAACCTGGGAACAGACTTCCTCCAGGGACAGTGTCCTCAAACTGGGGACTGTCCCCGGAAACCGGGGACGTCTGGTCACCCTACCTCAATGGGCTTCTGCCAGCCTGGGAAACAGCACAGTGCTACCTTCAGGTTGGAGGATATACTGCAACCTCCACCTGTCTGCAAATATGTATGTCAACTTACTTTTTATCAGTTAGGACTATTGATACATCAGAGAAAAGGGAAACCAGTTACATATAAAGATTACCCATAGATAGGAATCAGAGATCTCACCTGACACATCCGTGTACTCATCAGCATTAAGGCCATGCTCTCCACCCATTTCTGCTGGTAGATCAATAAAGCATTTCAACGTCGGAGAATAGACTATTAACCCTGTACTAGCTTGACGCAGAAGACACTCCAGGTACCTTGGTGCAAAGAAACATTCATTTATTTTGACTGTAGAAGATTTATATTAGAACACTCAGATAATTGGTCAATGTAACTCTTCAGTTGCAATCTATGGACATGTCAGTTAAAGTGTATGTAAAGTTAAAACTTTTTTGTTTATTTTAGAGTAGGGAAAGGTTAAAACTAAAGTCCAACTATTTTTTGTCTATGCCCTGACAGGGAGAGTCTCCTATCCCTTCTTGTCTCACGTGGACAATAGGAAGTAAGTGGAAATCTCTGTAACGTGTCTTCTCTTAAGCCCCATACACACGGTCGGACAATCCGAGGACCAGGTCCGTCGGATCATGTCCATCGTACTTTGTCCGATGTTGGTGTTGCGTACACACGGTCGGACAAAGTTGTCGAAAAATCCGATCATTCTGAACGTGGTGACGTTTGTTGCCTACGACGGGACTACGTAGAGGCTAGTAGCCAATAGCTTTGGTCTTGTAATGTGATCTGAGCATGCGTGGCACTTTGTCCGTCAGGAATTCGATACACACGATCGGACTTGGTGTGATCGGACCGTGTTGACGGCAAAGATTTCCAGCAGGAGATAAGACTTTGTCCGTCGGACAAACCGACGAACACTGTCCGATGGTGCATACACACGGTCTGATTTTTCGACAACCTTGTCCGATCGGACAGAATCCATGAAAAAGTCCGACCGTGTGTATGGGGCTTTAGACTGCTGTCATCCAAATAGATGTCATTATTTGAAACTATACCCTCACCTCTTGTTCTTTTGACAAACTCTAAAATTTTCAATTTCCAGTCACATTCTATCCCAGTGACAATAACAAATAGAGAGCATGAATCTTCTTAGCAGGGACATGGGCAGCAATAAAAACCTGATTGGGTTTTTAATATTTTTTCACTTTATTAAAAACTTACAAAGCTTTGGTTTTACATACACTTTAAATAAATATACCACATTATCATTAAGAAATACACTACTTGATTTATTCTAGCAATGTTTCTTCTAGTGAGGAATGTGTGAATTAAAGTGTGGATGCATTACACTGTGATTAAAGAGACCCTGTCACCAACTTATACATTTTCAGATAAAAGCACAGAAAAATCTAATATGTAAAATGCTTACTTGCAAAGTTTTTTCTTGTCATAAATAATTTTTTATTTACTTCCAATATGCCTCTGAACCTGCTAGCAAATTTCACTACTTCAGGGGCAAGTGCAGCGCCCTGACTGACTGACCGATGGGGTGGGGATGTCGCCCGTGACCCCGGCAACCTGGCTGGCCGGGTGGGGGGGGGGTTTCTGTGCTGTCCATTACCCAACTAGGGTGGGGGGGTGGCGGCAGGTGGATTGTTTGCCGCCCCCCAAGAGAAAAACACCAGCCGCCACCGGTATGCAATAAAGATCGTACCATTAAAGATTATAGTTCAGCTTTAAAGAAATCCTCCACACATAAAAAGGCATTGAACTAATAAACAGCAGAAGTCAGTGTCTAAGAATGAATGGAATGGAGGAGTATGCCTTTAAGTTAAGAAAGTGAGGGTAGGAGATGGCTAGACAGTATGACAGGTTGTGTGGAAGAGAAGCATTTGCAGGGAATATTTATAGTATTCAATATTAGCAGCTGGCCTGAGAACAAGGGGAACATCCCAAATTAGAGATGCAGCACAAGACGATCCTTACCAGTTGGTATAAAGTGTGGTGATAGTCTGCTCTCCATTGGCATCATTTGCTTGTGTTTGTTGCAGTAAGGTGCTGCGGATAGTACGTGCGATATCAATATTCACTAGATGAGAAACAGATTGCAACGTGCAGAGAAAAGATCTCATCCCACTTAAAACCTCTGATGGACGCTGAATGTCCCGAGTGGCAGGATTCCAGTTCACTATCGATACCAGGGCCCTGGAATGAATGAATCTGCATGTAAAGACATACTATCTCAATACAACAGTTACTTGAACTTATCTTAATTATGCAGCATATACCCAAACCTGCAACCGGCCACTTTCACACATGCGGATCGTTCGTTTGATCAGTTCATTCACTTTTTTTTTCAAAGAAAAAACGTATGAAGTTGCCATTAGTTTGTCACCAGTTTCTCATCTGTTTTTCATTCGTTTTGACATCATTTTTTTTACATCTGCCAGATGGATTCCTTAACCACTTTCCGACGGGCGCACGACGATGTACGTCCCTTTTTTGAAGAGGGATATCTCGGTAACAGCAGCAGCTGCTGCCACAACCGAGATATCCATCTCTTCAGGCGCCGGTCGGCTGTCCGATAATGGTGGTCATCGCGGTGGATTCGCCGCGAGATCACCGTTATCGGCGGCGGGAGAGGTGCCCCCCCCTCCCGCCGCTCTCCCGCGCCTTCCGCCGCTTACCGGAACCGTCGGCAGCGGCGGAGGCGATCGGGTCCTTTCCCCTCCTGTGCATAGAGATGAGTGACGCTAAGATGGCCGCCACTCATCTCTATACCATAGGAGGGCGGAAGTGACGTTTTTGAGGAATTTTCAAATGTCATTTTTTTAAATGACATTTTTTTTTTTTTTTTACATTGAAGTCCAAATATGAGATCTGAGGACTTTTTGACCCCAGATCTCATATTTAAGAGGACCTGTCATGCTTTTTTCTATTACAAGGAATGTTTACATTCCTTGTAATAGGAATAAAAGTGAGCCAATTACATTTTTTTTTAAAAACAGTGTAAAAATAAATAAAATCAAGAAAAATAAATAAGAAAAACAAAAAAAAAATTTTTTAAAGCGCCCCGTCGAGCTCGTGCGCAGAAGCGAACGCATACGTGAGTAGCGCCCGCATATGAAAACGGTGGTCAAACCACACATGCGAGGTATCGCCGCGATCGGTAGAGCGAGAGCAATAATTATAGCCGTAGACCTCCTCTGTAATGCAAAATATGCAACCTGTAGAATTTGGAGCCTATGGAGATTTTTGAGGGTAAAAGTTTGATGCCATTCCACGAGCGGGCGCAATTTTGAAGCGTGACATGTTAGGTATCAATTTACTCGGCGTAACATTATCTTTCACAATATATAAAAATATTGGACTAACTTTACTGTTGTCTTATTTTTTTATTCAAAAAAGTGAATTTTTTCCAAAAAAAGTGCGCTTGCAAGACCGCTGCGCAAATACGGTGTGAAAAAAAGTATTGCAACGACCGCCATTTTATTCTCTAGGGTGTTAGAAAAAAAACCAATATATAATGTTTGGGGGTTCCAAGTTTTTTTCTAGCAAAAAAAACTGTTTTTAAACATGTAAACACCTAAAATCCAAAACGAGGCTGGTCTTAAAGTGGTTAAAGTGATACTAAAGTCTTGTTTTTTTGTTACAAATAACAAACATGTCATACGTACCTGCTCTATGTTTTGCCCAGAGCAGCCCAGATCCTCTTCTTCTCGGTTTCCCTCTTCGGCACTCCCTCCGGTTGAGTGCCCACACAGCAAGCAGCTTGCTATGGGGCACCCCTGCCGAGCTGCAGCTCCGTGTGTCCATTCAGACACGGAGCCACGACCTGGCCCCGCCCCCTCTCTCTCCTCATTGGTTCACTGATTGACAGCAGTAGGAGCCAATGACGGTGCGCTGCTGTCTCAGCCAATGAGGAGGGAGAGTCTCGGACAGCTGAGTCTCTCGTGCAAAATCCCTGGAACGGAGGGAGCTCAGGTAAGTATGCGGGGGCTGAGGGGGGCTGCTGCACACAGAAGGCTTTTTATCTTAATGCATAGAATGCATTAAGATAAAAAAAAAACTCCTGCCTTTACAACCACTTAAACCACTTGAGTCCTGGAGCCATTCTTTAATGCAAACACAGGGCGTTTGTCTGTTTACATCCGTTTTTCCTCCGATTGTTTTTTTTTAACAGAAGAAAAATAGGGCTTTAATCCGTTTAAAAAAAACGGATGTTGACAGAAGCGGATGTAAACGGATGTAAATGGATGATCATCCATTTACATCCGTTTTTCCATTTATAGACACATTATTCATTCTGTGTTCAGGTACAAAAGCTATTCTCTTCTAGTAAGAATGTAACCACAATATTTTAGTGAGGCAGTTTGTTCAGTGAAATAAGTTGTACTACTGCTAACCAAGACAGGGCCTTGGGAAATTCCTATACATTCTCCACCTGCTTGATTGTCTGTGAATAAATTCTATGACGTTTAGTGTAATAGCTCTTGCATGACTGAAGAATTGTGCAACAAAGTATCTCATTGAAAGTTATTGATAGCTTATCAGAAACTTTTCTCCAAAACACTAATACAATTTTTATAATAAATAGGACAACACATAAATAATGTTCATATAGACACTATAGGCACATGCAGTACTACCTAAGTGGAAAAAGTACAACCAAAATAAAAGTTGTTTATCCGTTTACTATTCTTCAAGGGTAAATGAGCCTGTCTTATAACTGACATCATAGAAATGAATAAGAAGGAAAAGATTAAAACATGCCCAAAAATCCGTAATAAAGTACAATAAGAAGAATCGGAATCTTCAGTATAAACACCATCCTAATCTTCAGTGTGAACGCCATTCCATGTGCACCATCACCAGAGGAAAGAAGACTCAAATCTGCTTATCAGATACATATGACTCAAAATCAAATAGCTCTTTTATGATTACATACAGATTAACACTCCCGGCCCTCAATCTCTCCCATTAGAGGAGTAATATGGGTGGTCTAACTACCAAAGTAATAGAGTAACTACAAAAGTAGTTTTACTATTGATTATGTATTGTGGATTTGGATGATTGCTAGGATCCAGTGACAAGAGTAGCTTGGCTTTCCAGTTGAGATCTTATGCCGCGTACACATGAGCGGAATTTCCCCCTGAAAAATCTTAGATGTTTTTTCTGATGGAATTCCACTCAAGCTTGTCTTGCATACACACGGTCACACAAAAGTTCTCTGAACTTTCAACCATCAAGAACGCGGTGACGTACAACACTACGACAAGCCGAGAAAATAAAGTTCAATGCTTCCGAGCATGCATCGAATTATTTCCGAGCATGCGTGATTGTTTGCGCGTTCGAATTGCATAGACGATCGCATTTTTTGATAGGAACTTTTCCCAACCCGAAAAATAGAAAACCTGCTCTCAATCTTTTGCTGGCTGGAATTCCCACCAGCAAAAGACTGATGGGGCATACACACGGTTGTATTTTCCGACAAAAAGCTCTCATCGGAGTTTTGCTGGCGGCATTTCCGATCGTGTGTACGCAGCATTAGTCTGTCACAGACCAAGGATGAGAGGAGGTTCCCCCTCCAGGGTACTAGACAGCAGTGTATATTTGGCAATAGATAAAATATTACCTCCTCAACCCACAATGGGGAATTGTGCTTTGGGTGGATTTTCCTCTTTAGGAAACATACAGTACACTTCCATGGACAAACACTTCCATAGACAACAATGGAAACATTGTAAACATTTATGTGTCTGCTGGTTATTTTTTTAGAAGCACTGGATTCTTGCCCCCTTGTTTTTACATTATTTCATCATTATCTCTCACAATGACACACTTTTTGATCTGAGAGGTAGAAGCTTATATTGTTTAGTGGCATACTCCTCAACTCCTACTTTCAGTAATGAATCACAAAATCTCTTTGTCCATGAATGATGTTAAATGGCAAGGGTCTTCTCGCTTCACTACCCTGATTGAATCATCCACTGATTGAAGCTCAGGGAAGAGGCACTGTAATGCGGCGTACACGCGGTCGGAATTTCCGATGGAAACAGTCCGATGGGAGCTTTTCATCGGATTTTCCGACCGTGTGTATGCCCAACGGTCTTTTTCTGTCGGAATTTCCGACGGGCTTTGAATTGAGAACCTGTTCTCAATTTTTCCGACGGAAAACCTCTCTATCGGATTTTCCGATCGTGTGTATGCAATTCCGACACGCAAAATTCCGACGCATGCTAGGAAACAATTCGACGCATGCTCGGAAGCATTAAACTTCCCTTTTATAGTGCTGTAGAACGTGTTTTATCCCGCTGTGTTATTGACCGTCGGAATTTGGTGTGATCGTGTGTAGGCAACCCAGCTTGAGCGGAATTCCGTCGGAAAAACCGTCAGAGTTTTTTCCGACGAGAATTCCGATCGTGTGTACGCGGCATAAGCCTTTTTTCTGTTAAAGTCCACTCACATAACAAAAGAATCAGATACCCTTATTGATAAATGAATTACTGTATATATACGCTTCAATCCAGGCACTGATGAGCAACCCAATGAATTTTATCAAATTCTCTCAGATTTTTTTAATCCCTTGACTTCTGACTCTCCTGGCAACAAGCAACTGCTGAATTACATAAGGAAAGTCATGATAAGATTCAACTCCGACAAATTTCTCTTCTTCAAACTGATATAAAGGTTTTTATGAAAGTTTTGACTCACAAGCTGACCCAGGTTGTCACCACCATAATTCTCCTTATACCAAGGAGCTTTCTGTCTATTACAGCTGTAGTCCCCGTGACTTCCAGAAGCATGTGAAATACCACCAACATTTTAGTCCATGGCTAAAATGAGGGACTTAAAGAAAATTAGACACCAGACACTTTCTGTCTTTTTAGAAGTGTTATTTCTGATCACGCACAAGGAAGAAAGGTTATGGATCCCAGAGTAACACCTATGGGCTTCTCTAGATCCATGTCCAGTTACACAGTGTAAAGAGCCTAAGCTAACCTAGAAACTCTGCAGATAACTTCTTAAGCTAGTTAACAGACGTCTCTCTCTGTGCTGGTTCCAGTGCTCTCTGTAAAACTTCCTAAGCTTCCATGAATCCTGTCCAAATGAGTCACCAGGCCCCTGCAAAGAAAACCAG
Source organism: Lithobates sylvaticus (assembly GCA_028564925.1). Classification (NCBI taxonomy): domain Eukaryota; kingdom Metazoa; phylum Chordata; class Amphibia; order Anura; family Ranidae; genus Lithobates; species Lithobates sylvaticus. The sequence continues at coordinate 511,187,261 of CM053027.1, forward strand.
CCTTCACCCTGGCTTTCCCTAGAAAAATCTCCCTCTTGGGTCATGATCTTTACACACTTTCACACATTACCATACAGGACAGCCTCCAGGACCACTTCAGGCCTATCTCCTAGTCCAGAGTATGTGGTAGCCCCCCCCCCCCCCCCCACAGGCTATGGGCCTAACAGGATAGATTAATCCAAAGAAAATGAGTATATCTAGATGCTGCCAAAACATTTGATTCGGGTTAGAATGGTGATGTTAATGGGCAATTTGTCCCTGCAAATTGTACCTGCTACAGGTTAAACCAGTGCTACACCATTATGTTGGTGTGCTCTGCTACAAATCACTATTTTTGATCAATGTGTAGCTAAGCTTTAGAGGAGAATGCATAGTGTCTGTCATTGGTGAGCTTGTCGCTGACATGAAACACTGCTCAAACTCAGTTGTTGAGTGACTGAGCTACAAACTGCTGCAAAATTATTCAGTAAATGATTCCCTAGATACTGTCAAAATATATGAAAATTTAGAATAATATTGGTAATGGGCAATCTGTCCCTTAAAGTTTATGTGGAACCCCAGAGATCATAGGTCCCAACTGTGTTCAGGATCTCAACTTTTGCTAAACTGAGATTAAACCCTGCCGCCTCCTGGTTCTAAGATATGCCCTAAGGCCCCTTTCACACTGGGGCGGGGAGCCGCGGTGACGGTAAAGCAGCGCTATATTTAGCGCTGCTTTACCGTCGTTTTAACCGCGGTTTTCGGCCGCTCGCGGTGTGGTTTTTACCCCCCGCGAGCGGCCAAAAAAGGGTTAAAGACCCCCCGCAGAGTGCCGCCGTAGCGGCGCTTTGCGGCGGTTTTGCCGCGGTTTCACCGCGGTGTCCCATTCTAATCAATGGGAAGGAGCGGTATAGGAGCGGTGAACACACCGCTCCTATACCGCTCCAAAGATGCTGCTAGCAGGACTTTTTTTTGTCATCCTGCTAGCGCACCGCTCCAGTGTGAAAGCCCGCCGGCTTTCACACTGGAGTTAAAGGGGCCGGATTTTTTCATGCGGTGAACAGGCGCTATTTTTAGCGCTGTACCGCATGAAAAACGCCCCAGTGTGAAAGGGGCCTTAGAGTTCAGTTGTTAAAATTCCGAACTTCAGAGGTAATAAAGCCTTGACATTTGAGAGGTGAATGACAAAGGTTGGGTTTAGCACTGTTTGGGAGGGCGTAGCTTAATCTTGATTTAGGCAGATATCAAAACCCTGTACAACACAGACTGGGCCTGGGATCCAATAGGGCTCCACTCAGGTACAGCATACATATTTGTTTCAAAACAATTATTTTTTAATGCTATTGTAAAAGTTGTTTCATTCATTGAATTTTGTCATACACAGGTGTAAAATTACCTCTGTACAGGGACAGTTGTATGTAATTGTGCTTCTTTCTCCTAAATGCAACCCTTGCTCTATTTTGTAAAATTAATCGTTCAAGGAAGGTTTAACTATTTGCACTTTTTCAATATTCATTTTCATTAGGCGAAAAAGTGGAGTCTCACTTTAAAATAACCTGTCATAACAAAATCAAAGGCTTAACATAAGTTTCTACTTCCCTGGCCATTATATGCACATAATTTTTTTCTCATTAAGTCACTGACCTGGAACAGGCAGGCAGCCAGTAAGGACCCTCTCTACTGTCCTGTTTACCATTAAAAATGAAATTAAAAGAAAATCCCCAAACTTTGGGTTGTCCCCAGAAAAGTAGTAAAGGAGAAATATTCCAATGGGGACACTAGTTCTGGAGACCTGGTTGTCCCAAGGAATTCCCTTAATTTGCATGGATTTCCTCTCACTTCCTGTTTGGCTATGGGACAGGAAGTGAATAGGACAATGGGACACAGATGGCGAAAACAAAATCTGCCAGGGGTTATAACCCTCCCTTGACCTATCTAAAAGGAAAAAAAAAAGATTTGCCTATAGTTTGGCCTACTCTAATCGAAAAAAATGGAACTTTGATGGCCAATATGTCCCTCTGTGATGTCACTGAACTGCTGTGGATTTGAGCACGCAAAACCTGGTCACCATATCAATTTATGGTATGCACTGGTGATAAATCAATCAATCAATATAACAATATGAAAATAGCAGTAACACAGAAGTAACAGCACAGTTTCATTGTAGCATATAACCATACTACATATCTTCATGTAGAATACCTACCGACTAAGTCTTGTCTCTAAGTGGGAACTTAGGTACTCTGCCGGAGTAACCAAATGATCGAACACCATGATGTTTTTGACATGATTTAGTGCTATGGAGAACTCACTAAGGGTCAGGTGCAGTTTGTCCATGCTAAAAATAAAAACATATGCAGATAAACATAATGATTGGAATATATGTATGATCAACAAAAAATCTATTATATATTCATATAATAGAAATATAAACAAACTAGAATTGTGCTTGCAATCATAAAGATAACTCAGTATTAAAAGTATAGTGTGCTATGGGTCACAAGTGAGTTGAGAGAAAGCCTGGATTTATAATGTGAGCCCCTCTAAGCCAACTTTGAGCACTTTCACCAATCCCACCCATTTTTATCCGATGTCCATTTATATAATTATATTGTTGTGTATTTGTCTTTGCTGTTGTTTGTGCTTACAATTTTAAAATAGAGTAAAGTCTGCAATGACTGACTGAGTAGCTCTTGCTGAACTACACTTCTTGTGCCCCAGTCAGAGAGAGGTCAGAACTCCTTATCAGACAGCACATCATTCTGGATCAATATTGAAGCAAGCGTACCAGCGTGACAGCCATGCAGCTAGCATTTTCAGAATGAAAGCTCATCAGTGGCAGCACCCATCTCTCCAAATGCTTTATTTAAATTTGCAGCCAGTCTCTTTTTGGGCCATATGAAGTGTCAAACCTTGACTCTTTTCTTCAAGGTACTAACATGTTTGCCAGCACCACAATGTAAAAGATGATAACCTAGTAACATAAGCATTCCCTGTCATGCTCCACACAAAACTTAAAGTGATTATAAACCGCTGATGTTAAATATGAACAAAGCATATCCCTCTATATTGTGCGTGTTTCAATACAGAGCACTAAGTGTAATTTCTGTCTGCTATCAGGAGTAATTTCTTACAAGTTTTCCTGACACAAAGAGGTAAAAAGGTGTCAGGCTGTGATTGACAGCCTCAGCTCTGTCCCTGTGTGCTGTGTGAAGGGTATGTGTACCTTTCTTTCCAATTAGTTATCTGCAGATTGTAACTTCAGCTCCCCGGCCCCTGCTTTCTGAAAGCTCAGAAATGCCATGTAAATTCTGCTCTTTGAATGGCTGAACAGAAGAAATGGCTGCAGATAAACATGTACAACTTATGTAGGAGGATTTGTTTCAGCTTTGTGTATCACCTGAGGCCAGTCACTTCACTGGGTATATGTAAGGGTTTACCACCATTTTAATGACTTACCAGACTAGATGACCACCCTCCTTTAGTAGCCCCACCACACTAATCATCAGTCAGAACCAGTGGTGGCTGGTGCTCAATATTGTGGTGGGGGAATCACTCGCACCTCAAACCCCCCAGGCACGCGATCAATCGATCAGGAATGCGGCGATCAACTCGCAACCCCCCCAACCCCATTGGCGTGGGATTCAATGCCTTACCTTATGCTGTGGTACAGGTGTAGGGAGGAGACCGATAGCAAGCTGAATCTGGGGTAGGGCTCCAGCTGATGGAGCTGTTGCTTCTCCTCCCAGCCGAACAGGAAGTGGGTCCTGAGACCCGATTGGCTGGGAGTCCTAAGACAGCCCAGGAGCAGAGAGACCCACCAAGAAAATGAAGGCTCAGTACACAAGGGGACATCGGTGACTTTGCTGGCTCCTGTGTCAGGTAAGTGACACATAATGGACTATTATAATGCTTTACCTTTGCAGGGAAACAAAGAGGAAGTAAACCCATCAGGGTTTACTTCCTCTTTAACTGTGTTCCCTGGGAGGTGATTTTATCTGAAGGGGGAGGGGACTGATTAGAGGAAGTGACAGATCGTGGTTCCTAGCTAATAGGAACACACGATCTGTCACTCCTCTCAGAACACACACTCATCCCTGTTCTGTGTCTTACGATCGCTCGTGGCCAGTGGTCATCGCGACCGTCGACCACTAGCATCGGCACCGGCACTGTGCAGCGGGCTCGCGCGTCTGCTATACCTATCCCACGAGCTGACGTATAGCTATGACGGTTTGTGGGATCGTGTCGACCTGCCGCAGTAAAATGACGGCGGCTGGTCGGCAAGCGGTTAAAAATATATATTTATCCTGCTAAACTGCATGTACATTTGTTTTGTGCAAATGCTGGAAAAATCTAATTGTACTAGGTGATGTTCTTTCCAGGTTGGATGTTTTTCAATTATAAGAATCATCAGCTCCATTTAGTTAACATAATGCTGTATTTTCCTGTTTCAATCTATTCTTATGATTGAAACACATGCAACCTGCAGAGAAAATAACATAGTGACATTTGATTCTGCCGGCATCTCTTGGTCTCTCTGGGCTCTCAATGTTCAAGTATGTACAGCCAACATTGTTTTTGCTGTGGTGGGGACTTTGTTACACTTGTTTATATTAATTTTATTACGGTATATTCATTTTCAATACCTGTATACAGTGTATACTGTTTTATGACATACCTAATTGTGATGATTTATATATAAGAATGCAAATTTACAATGTAGTGCAATTTACCTAGGTGTAATACATTTCCACAAGCTAGAGCTAAAAGCTGTCATGTTTTTTAATCTCAGACAAAATAATTCTTTGTTAGCCTCTATGGTAAGACTATCATACTACACTGTTACAAATGGAAACACTCTCCCTACATTATGAGCAGGCAATACTACCTGCAACGTAGGAGAACTATCTTATGCCTTGTTGCAGGCACTTGCAAAGGATTTCTGTTAGGATCACATTAACACTTTAGTTAGTTTAGTAATTTATTTGGCGTTTACTCACTTAGTGGTCATGCTGCGATTTTTGCGCTGACTTTCGGTGCCTGGTTTTTCTCTCTCAGGTTCCGCTTTCTTGGGGGGCGGCCTTTTCAGTTTCTTGTTCCTGGCTTTGCTGATAGATGCGGCACAGTGCTTTGGAAGCAACTGGAAATGGGATTCATAATATTCAATTTAAAAGATACACCACAATTGCAAGAAAAGTTTTGAGTGAATTCTGTCAGGATTTCTTCTGGAGTTTTGTTTCTGAACCCTAATATGCAGACTTGATGCATTCCTCATTTAGCTTTATGCCAAGCACTAAGTGCCAGATTCTTCATATTTGTTCTGTGATAATCTATCCAGGGATAGATAATAAATAGGAATGATATCAACATATACTGTACGGGGCTTTTTTCTCAGAGAATAGGTGCAGGAACTCCCCCTTTCCGAGTCACCCTTTTTCTCTGCCTCCACCCACCTCCGAGCACCATTCCTTGGTTCCACCCCCTTACCCACCTGCCAGTACTGCCCTTTATATCGGTACCCCCGTAGGAGCTGCTAAATGATGTGGCCCACCTGTCACTCTGGCCAGCCCGGATTTCACTTCCAAGTCACTTTTGAGACAATGAACAGTCCATGTGATTGTTTTTGTATTTTTATTGAGGGATTTGAACTTGGATAGGGATAGGAATACATGGGATGCCCAATAGAACAGCAATTGGTTGATTGTATGTCAATCAGCTGGGACAACTATACACACTTAGCTACTCCAGTCTCTTCCAGCACATCTCTTGCTTGCAGACTGTTACTCTCACTCTCTCACTCCTGCTCAACACTAAACTCCCGGTACAGCTAGCACATGGCCAGCCCCAACTTTGACTCAGTCAGGCCTCAGCAACTGCCTTTTGCAGGCAGGGACCGCCGGTCACTTTTAGTGTAGAAAAATAGACTAGGAAGTCTTTAGTGCTAGCTGCCTTCCGGTGGACTACTGCTCCCAGTAAGTCCTCTTCAGGCCCTGCTAGCCCTCCTGGCTGCAGCTGCCTGACTTCACTGCCCTTGACATTACAATCCTCACTGGCTCCACACCCAGCTCTGACTGTTTCCGCTCATGAATCTGCAGTCCTCCCGATAGCATATGTCACTCACCAGCCCTCCTGGTTGCAAACCGGTGGTTCCCTCCTGAAGACTTGCCTGGCAGTACTAGCTCCTACTGTCCTCTCTGACTCCTCTCTGTGCCTCCTGTTCAGATCCTTCATAAGTTCTTGAAGGGTTCTGTCCTGCACCTGAGTCCCAGGCCCAAGGTCACCCCCCCCCCCAGACTCGGAGCTCCCTCAATGGCCCGACAGCCTAGTACTCCATCCTCAGTTCTTCCACCTGGCCACTCCTCTCCATCTGGGATGACTCTAGGTATTTCAAGGAGGCCTGCCCCGTGCCAATCCTAGTTGGCGATTGGTCAGGGCTCCTTGAGACATCCCAGACAGCTCCACCTCTCCTCCCCGCCTTTCTTCTGGAATCTTCTAGAAGGAAAAAGGGAGGTGACAGTGGAGTGATGCTGTCTGTGAGTCACAGTTGCTACTCTGAGCCACTCCCAGTCCACACAGATCAAAACAAACAGGCCTAGCTTTCAGCTAGGCCTGCGTACATTTATCTTACCTCTAGCACCTACCTAAGTAGAGGGTGCTACAGATCCTTTTGTGGTGCTAAGTAATTTGTATGGAATTTGGTAATGAAAGCAAGAAAAGAAGTAAAAAAGTTCCCATGCAGCCAGTAACAATAGGGCACCACCCTCCAGAAACAATAGATCCCCTAACAAAAATGAACCACCCACAACAAAATTTCTCCCCTAGGAACAATAGACTCCTGGCAGCAACCACAGATCTCCCCGCAGCCAGCATCAGTAGACTCTCTGTCATCTAGTAACAGTGTTTTTTTTTTTTTTTTTTTTTTGAAGCACATGATTAGAGCCTGAGGCTCTAATCATTTTCAAAAAAGGGTGGGCTTGGGGCGCAGCGCACTGCACCCCACGGCCCACCCAGTTGTGTGACATTAGCAAATTAATATTCACTAATGTCTTCCTGCTTCTCCTCCTTAGGACTCCCAGCCAATCGGGTCTCAGGACCCACTTCCTGTTCGGCTAGGAGGATTAGCAATGCCTGTTCGGTCGTGAGGAGAAGCAACGGCCCCTCTGCAAGCCGGAGTGAAGAGCAGCATCGGCCTCCTGCATCGGTAGCAATATAAAACCCACCCCCAGAAACAGTAGGTCCCCCTCCATGCAACAATAGACCCAAATGCAAAAATAGATCCCCTCCAGCTAGAAAAGATCCCATAGCAGCCAGCATCAATAGACTCTGCAACACACCCCCGCACCCCTTGCCATTACATACAGTGCTGTAGGTCCCGAAACTGCGTTCCTCCGCATTCCAGCTGATAGAAAAGCCCTAATACTGTATATTAGTAGTAGTACTAGTATGCAGTCTCTGAATTGCATGTGTCTTCCCATCAGGATTAAGTAGAAACAGAAACCTAAGCTGTTTATACTACTGTTTAGTATATCACTCTGACTTCAAGTAGACCTACCATATTAATCAAACGGATACATGTTAGAAAGGCAACTAATACATAACATACATATTATCTTGTTATACAACCCTTAACCTATAATTTTTATATATATAGATATAATTTCTATCTATTTTTTTTTTTTATACTCACATTATTAAATGATGTGAGTTAAAGATAACCATGGTGTTAATCCTTGTTTGTCTAGGGTAGCTATGCAGTTCATATATTGCCACAGGCGTCTGCACATGTCCATCATGTTGGATGTGGCAGCCAAGAGGATGAGCTGTCTGAACCCAATGATTGACACAAGCCGGGACTTTCCTCATAATGGAAGTGATGCAAACATTACATCTGTTCTGGCATGATGCATGAATATGGCTGACCTGTGGGGGTCCTCGACATTTAAAAATGTTGGGATAATGGCTTACCACTAGTCCCCCTTGATGAAGGGATCAGATTAGGTTCTGAAGCATTGAGGGTGCAGGGCTTTATTCTTTCCTCTTGGTCTGTATTCTTTTCATTTTCTTAAGGAATCTTTTGTGTGTTGTTTGGCACTTGTTTATATACCTTTCTACATGATTATTGTACTGCATGCAGAGCCTGCTAGTTGTGCCAATTAATTCTGTTACTTACTGTAATTGTATAAACATACATTATAATCATTGATGGTGTTTTTTCATATTTCTATCGACAACTTTTAAATGCTTGGTGAACATTGAACCATGGCCTCCCTGGAGATGTTACATTTTGTCTCAACATCTGTTGCCATTGTTTATGCTTGACACGCACATACTTGCAGAGAAACTATAGATAAAGGCATGTGAAAAAGGGAGTAGTCAAGCAGAAAACTATTTAACGCTCAACTCCTCTGTCCTGTCTGTTCTGTCAAGACCTGGGGAATTATAGAACTCAGCAAACCCCTTCATGAGCCAGTAGCCAATCCAATACAGGATACAGGAGGCCGACACATGACAAGAATCCTCCTAGGTTTTTAGGCAGAAAAATGCTACCGGCTTCTAATTTGAAATTAGCATTGTATTTATGGAAGTTACCTTTTCACTGAGATTACTTTGCTCTGCACAGATGTCAATTATACAGCTGGAGGCCTGTTTGCTGATTTCATCTAGAAAATTGTTACAGAGCCCCAAGCTGCAATTCTTCAGGTGAGGGTACTGGAAATAAGGCAAAAAACATATCATTATCATTTGTCTTACATGAATTGCCCCATGCATCTACATATCTCTCTTTTGAGTGCCCTGTGAAACAGAAGAAGCTGTCTTTAGACATAATTTCAGTGGCACAGAAAAGCTGAGAATGTATACGGATTGTCTAAATCGAAATTCCAAGTAAACAGCTACATACAAGGTGTGTCCAGAAAGTAATGAGAATGATATTTTAAACATTATTTTATTGAAAAATGTTACAATTGAACGTTATCTCCTTCAACGTGTGTGTACACCACAAGTGGTTTTTCCATTCTTCATAGTATCCCTGGAAGTCTTCAAGAGGGATGGTGTTCAGAGCCTGTGTAGTGGCTCTTTGGACTTTCTCCACACTACCAACATGGTGTCCTTTCTCATGTTTAAATCATGAGTCACGATTTCATGAACAATGGACTTGGTAATTCCCGCTTCCTCTGCAATCATTCTGATAGTGAACTGTCGGTCAAAAACGGAACAGAATGTGGATGCAGTGAGGTCTGTTCTTAACTGTGACCGATGGCTCCCGATCAGAATGTCAGTCACGGTTGAGAACAGACCTCACTGCATCCACATTCTGTTCCGTTTTTGAATGAAGGCTCACTATCAGAACGATTGCAGAGGAAATGGGAATTACCAAGTCAATTGTTCATAAAATCGTGACTCAGGATTTGATCATGAAAAAGGACACCATTTTTGGTAGTGTGAATAATTTCTAAAGAGCCACTATGCAGGCTCTGAACACCATCCCACTTGAAGACTTCCAGGGATGCTATAAAGAATGAAAAACTCCTTTCTTCACATGGTATGGACCTGCCCGAGGATCCAGCCTTATTGGAGGGCGGTGGCCGACACTGTGGGGAAAATAGCTGGTCTAGACCTTATGCTGGACCCCCTGTTCTTCCTGCTTAGCCACCTTGGAGACGTGGAGGGGGATAGGTACACCAAACTGTGCATAACTTTCCTACTGTTCTATGCCAGACGAGAGATCCTTTTGCGTTGGAGGGGTACAGAGGTGCCCACTGGGGCCACTTGGGAATCCACTGTGAATAGAGTGCTGCCACTGTACAAAATTACATACGAAAGCAGAAATTGTCCTGCTAAATTCACTAAAGTGTGGTCTGCATAGATGGATGGAGGCAGGGAGGGTCCTCCCAGCCCTTAATGGTCACTTGTTGCTATCGGGAGGTAAGGCTGCCTGATTTAGGTTGCGCACCTCCCCTCCCGCCTTGACCCCTTTCCCTGCTCTTTCCCGCCCCCCCTCCTTTCCTCTCCTCTTTCCTACTTTCTCCCCCGTTCCCTGTCTTCCCCCCCCCTATCTCTAGGGTGTTAGGGATCTAACACGATTACACTTGCTATCCACCTGTTTCTAATGAGCAATGCGAAACCTAATGACGTGCTACACTGTACATCCTCTGTATGTTCTATCTGCATACTCGAAACGTTGATAATCTGTTTTGTTCTTTCTTGACCAATGTATACCATCTGTCAATGCCTTGTATTTACTTGTTATAAAACCCTTTACTGATAAAGAATGAAAAAATCGCTGGGAGCGTTGTGTACACTCACAAGGTGCATACTTTGAAGAAGACAATGTTCAATTATAAAACAATTTAATAAAAGAGTTTTTTAAAATATCATTCTCATTACTTTCTGGACACACCTTGTATACAGTTGAAATACATACATAAGAGATGGTTTACCAGCCAAATAATTCATAGATTTGTCTATCCAGTTAGCAGATTTTCAAAGCTATGCTAGACTGTACCGCCAGGCTGTAGACCTGAGCATATAGCAGGATAGTATAGGAACAGCAGTGCTCTGGTGAGCTCATTCCTCTTCTCACTCTGTTCTCTCCCCCTGTCAGCTTTTCCTTGTATGCAAAATTGCATGCAGTACACATGACTGGCTTCTAGCAATGTCCCTCTCCTTCCCAGTCTAAATGCTGCTGTGAAGGGTTTTTACAAGAGGTTGATACCAAATTCATATATGTGCACTTGCTGCATTTTTTTTCATAAATACATAACTGCATTAATTGCTGTTTTTTCTGCATAGAGATCAGATTCATGATTTTCTTTAAAATCCTACTTTAAAGAGAAACAGCTTTGATAATTACCAGTTAGCTAAGGCCTGCCAAAACAGCTGTATCCCACAGCACACCTAGACTACAAAATCCCTGATATGACCTAGTAAGTGCAAAACACTCTGATCCTCGTTATCTCTATGCCTTTCTGATTACACTCAGCCAATGACATTTAAAGTATACCTATGGTGACAGAAATATGAAGACTGCAATCAAGATCAGATAGGATGGGCTCCCGATGATGTCAGCACTGTGCAGCCAATCACAGTGCCACACTATCAGGAGCCCCTCCTCCTGGCCCAGGCATCACAACCTATTTAAAGCTCCATCTCTTGCTGGCGTAAAGGGGTTAATGTCAACTTAATCCCTAAACCTAACCAGAGACCAGAGACCTGCTCTTAACCTCTAAACCTACCCTCAACCACAACCCTAATGCAACTGATTTAACTTAGGGCTTGTGTCGTTGGGCTGTGATGGGCAAATGCAGCATGCTTTTGATATCATTCATTGCAGGTGCAGTTAACATTTGCTTTTCTATAGACTTATAAAGGGAGAGTACTTCTGAAACAGACAAAAGCCTGTTGATGCAGGCTTAAAACTCGTACTTTTAAGATCTATATGCCAGCCAGTTCCATCTGCTGTAAGAAAATAATGATATACACAACTTAATATCTTTTTATATTTACCCCATTGGTTGTTTATGAGTCCCATTTGGCACTCATTACTGGTGACTGGGCAATTAATGATCTCCTTCACAACAGGACTACAAGCAGTAATGTACATGTTATGCAGAAAGGAGCGAAATAACCCCACAAATATGCTTGTAATCTAAAACAATCCCTAGCCTTTGGAAACCAAAAGGAATTCATGCATAATTAACAGGATAACTGGGCTCCAAACAATAACACGGGAAGATAAACACAATGTAGTCTGAACACAACAATTAAGGTCAACAGGACTATTTAGTTGCTACTGTTGTTACAGAGTAATTTGGTATCTCACCTCCTCTGGGCACATCTCGTGGGTGCAATTCGAGAAGTGAGAGCAGGCCAATGGAAATGAAATAGAGAAACGCAAAGCAGAGGGCTCTTCCATTGTTAGTGAGAACATCTTCTCAAATATGCGGATGTGAAAACTAAGAAAGCAACACAGATAAAAACATTAACAAGATAAAGAGAGATTAAACAACACCTGATATATGCTGATCTGCCCTAAGCTGGCTATGCGTGACTTATTTTTTCGCTCAGCCAACAGGCTGAATGACAAAACTGAACCACTTCCCCCATGCACACATTCGAGGTGGATGCAGGAATCCTCTGTGCATTGCCGTTGTATTGTGACAGCAGGACTCCCACTATGATATTTTTAAAAGTTTTTAGCACTGTCCTTATCCCAATACAAATGTGCAATCGTGCAACAAATTATTACATGCAAATTGTGCCAATTCATATACGTATATATATATATATATACTGTCCAACTGTCGCTACGGCTCCAGTTCAACGTCCATTGTCCAAGCAGCCTGGGACACCTTTAACAAGTTCCTAACCACCAACGCCGTGCCAACACCCACAGACACCAGGCACATTCTGGCCTTCGTCTCACATTGTCACACACAGCTAAACCTATCCTACAACACCATCCGCCTATACCTGGCCGGCATACAGCACTTTTTGGCCCTTCAAGATCCTACTAGACCGTCTGTCTTCTCGTCCCACGCCGTCCGAGCCGTCCTACGCGGCGTCCAGAAACAGCAACCAGCAAACAGAACCAGACGTCGCCCCATCACTGGTGCCATCTTCCGCGAGATGTCCGCCATACTCGCTGGTTCCCCCTTTGGTGTCCTCCTCAGCCAGGTCATACAAGCCGCCATCTACCTGGCCTACTATGGGTTCCTACGTCCCAGCGAATTCACCCGTAACAGCTCGACCAGCCAAACCCTGTGCAGACGCCACCTAGTTTGCCATCAAGACCACTTCGTGCTCCACCTCAACGTCTCCAAGACTCAGCAAGCTGGCCACGGGGTGGACATCCATCTATACAGAACCGGCAATGCCTGGTGCCCTGTGACGGTTCTCAACCGCCTGCTCTCACTCCTGCCAGAACAAAGGGACACCGATCCCCTTCTGCCTTTTCCAGTCAAACCCCTGAGCACCTGTCAGTTCATGACACACGTAAGAATTCTCCTCCGCAACCTACGCCTCAACCCCAGCGAATACTCCGGTCACTCTTTTCGGATCGGGGCCGCCTCAGCCGCCTCACAGCAGGGGGTCCCAGGCCACATCATCCAGAGACTCGGCAGATGGAAGTCAGCCTGCTTCACCCGGTATATACATGACCCACAGGCGGAAATGTCACGGGCCTTCGCCCAGCTCACGCAGTAGTCAATACTAAAAGGCAATAAATATCTTCAAACCCTACCTCAGTTTTTGCCCCCTTATTTCTGGCATACCGGCCATAGACCAAGGCACACTTCAGGTCTCCCTTTTCATGTTATAGATCTTATTGGTTAAGTTATTTCCCTTCAGATACGTGTCGGCCATAGGGCTTCAACCATATATATATATATATATATATACTGTATATCAATATTAATAATATCCAGGTCACCTGCAAACATAAATGTAATCCTTAGAATATAGTGCCAACGTGCTGATATTCTTAACAGTGTGATAAACAGGGTGCCATGCTCCCCTCCTATGTGCCCTCACTCACCAACTGATGTTGACTCAATATGTTAGAGAGTCTCTATACGCCTGTAAATAAAGTGAACTGATCCCGGGCTTGTGTTCTTCTGTTATCCTCTATTCCACTCCATTCCATATGAAGACCATGTGCAGTAATGGATTCCCATTCATATAAAGGATGATAATAAATCTACAGTACATAGCCTAATATCATCTTTTTATTGGATTTAAAACAAAAAAAATTATTCCACTCACGTAGAACAATACAAGAAGAACATAAAATGTCGGACCGAAAGCGTCGCCTCAGCGTGCACTTCAACGGGCAGATGTGACATCACCAAAAGTCCCCGCCTAGTGCGTTTTGCACCTCCCACAAGGTGTCTTCAGAAGTTGTTTGGATCGCCTTTTTCTCTGTACAATCTGTACAATCAGTTCCAGAGTCTTGGCAATCTTCTTATAGCCCAGGCCATCTTTATGTAGAGCAACAATTCTTTTTTTCCGATCCTCAGAGAGTTCTTTGCCATGAGGTGCTGTGTTGAACTTCCAGTGATCAGTATGAGACATTGAGAGCGATAAGACCAAATCAAACACACCTGTTCCCCATTCACACCTGAGACCTTGTAACACTAACAAGTCACATGACACTGGGGAGGGAAAATGGCTAATTGGGCCCAATTTGGACATTTTCACTTAGGGGTGTACTCACATTAATCGTGTGTTGAGTTATTTTGAGGTGAAAGCAAAATTACACTATTATACAAGCTGTACACTAACTACTTTACATTGTAGCAGAGTGTAATTTCTTCAGTGTTTTTACATGAAAAGATAGAATAAAATATTTACAAAAATGTGAGGGGTGTGCTCATTTTTGTGAGATACTGTATATATGAACTTTTTGCACACATATGTAATAATTTGTTGCACGATTGCACATGTGTATTGGGATAAGGACAAGACTAAATACTTTTATTTATATAATTTTACAAGGTATTCTCCTTTTGTAACAGCAGCAGTCCTTTACATACATTGTTTTATGTGAATTTTTTAATTTTAAAGATTTTTTTTATTTTTTATTTCTTATTTTTTCACATCTTTTCACTTTTTAAGATACATTTGGGGATTTATATGCATTATATTTAATTGCTGTCAGTACTGATTTTGTATTCACTTTACTACCATGGCGCGGGTATAAGACAATAATTTAGGACTCCCAATATGGCACCTAGAGCAGCAAAAAAAGGCATTATAACCTGTGAATGTGTAATACATAATTAAAGGGAACCATTGAAGATAATCCAAAAACTGCTGTTGCAGAATTGTGTTTACATTTGGCAACTGTTATGCTGATCCTAGCTTCACTACCTAGAGCAGCGATGGCAAACCTCGGCACACTAGATGTTTTGGAACTACATTTTCCATTATGCTCAACTACACGGCAGAGTGCATGAGCATCATGAGAAATGTAGTTCCAAAACATTTGGGGTGCCAAGGTTCGCCATCACTGACCTAGAGAGTCACAAGCATACTGGACAAGAGTTTAGACATGGTCCAATGCTTGTTCTAAGTCAGTGACTCCCCAGATCACCCTTTTTACCCCAGAGGAAAAAGTGAATCCATTTTCAGGTCTCCGGGAACACCTGCTAAAATGTATTCATTGGAGGTGTTTAGAAAAATTCCCCTTACATTTGTTGTCTGTGGTTATAATGCCACCCTTACAGACAGCTATAAAGATAATTGGTGTCATGCCACTGGCTCTGCTAAATGGCGTTGGACCTGGAACTATACAGGTACCATAAGGTCAGAGGTCAAACAGCTACAGCTCAAAGAACCACCAGTAACCTCCAGATGAATGCTAGGGTTCCACAGAATTCTTGAGAATGACTGCCTTAGAAGTCAACATCTGAATGTCAGCCCCAGAGCCCACACCTTTAAAAAAAGACAGTAAATGCAGCTCTCATATATCCTTCGGGCCCTATAAAGTGTTGTTTTTTACTTGCCAGATGTATATTTTTTACGTAGAAACAATAGTTTCATACAAATAAAAGGCAGAGTCTAAGATCACAGTTATGAAATACCAACCAAAAGATGGAGAGGTCTGAGGTCTCAGTAATCAGATCTTCCACAGAGTCCAGCATCCAGGTGTGAAACATGATCAGATTCATAATTTTCCCAAGATCTGTATTGTCTCGAAGAGATAGCGGGGCTTTAGCTACACTGGTATATGCCTAAGAACAAAACAGAATATACACAGAGGAAACTAAATTGCGTGTTATAAGTGTTATAAGAACAAACAAGTCAAACATCATTTTCTTGCATGATCATATTATGATATATGATTTTCGCTTAATCTAAACAGTAACCGGATCCATGTGTGATCTTACCCGGGGATGTCATAGATTTATTGGTGATTATTCTGCTAATTATGTAATCATAATGTTATGATAACATGCATTTTTGGGACAGTCATTTGGAAGAGCTCAAGTTTTGTTTGGGGACATTTTAAATAATGTTATAGATTAGAGTTGTGATTGTGGTTAATAAAGATTAGACATATTTTTATTATTTTTACTATATTTTATTATTAGTAGGATTTTAATTACTATCAATGTTTAGGAGCCCAGTCCTAATCAAACACCCCCCCCCCCCCCCATGTCTGCCATATGAGTTCTAGTATGATCATTTGGGGTGTGGCTGATACTCAGCCGCTCTGCCAGTATAGAGCATTGTGCAGAAGAGCAGGATTCTGCAGGTAATTTAAAACAAAAAATCTGCAACAAATCATAACATGTAGGGGTGCAAGACTATAAAGAGGTAAAAAAGGATGAGGCATTTAATAGGCTTTAAAGTGACATTAAAGTATTTTTTTTTATAAAACTGATACAAAGAACCTAACTTATATGTATTATCTTTTTTTTCAATAAATGTCCTCCTCTGAGTTTACTTTTGAAGTTGCAAAATGTTTGCAATGCAGCGCACTGCAACACAGAGTATTTAAATCTGTGCATTGTGGTAGACTGTTGTGTAGAAATGTTACTGTGCACTGTAGATGTGTGGGTGTTAGTGACAATGATTGGCTTTGACAAAAAAATGGAAATTGATTGGCTACCATGCAGACTATTGAACGCTACTGATAGTAAAACTATAATAATGTACCATCGTCCTATAAATTTAGAAAAAAAAACGAACTCTTGTATACTGCTTAGGCAGCAATTCCACTAATTAATGTACTTCTATGATGCTATACACATGTGTATACATTTAGAGATATATATGTGCATATACTATCTCCACAGTTTTTTCTTTCTGTGTGAGGCTCTGCGTGCTATCTCTGAGAAGTCCGCCTTACTCACCCCACCGCTGCATATGCCATTTATTCCTTTTTATGGGCATCTATTCCAGGTGTGTATTAATGATGAGACATTATTTTTATATGTATGTCTGTATATGTATTTCTAATGTGGCCTATTCGGCACAGTCTCTATCCAATTTGAGACATTATTTATCAGCAAGCTTCTATGGTTATATATATATATATATATATATATATATATATATATATATATATATATATATATATATATATATTCTCTTTATTTATGACAGTTTGTCTATTTATCCCCTGTATCTTGTCTTGGCTCCCACACTCGCCCTGAAATCTGCCCTTAGGGGCCTGTAGATGTCCTTTGAGTTGGTCGGTCCAGCCGTTGTAAGCTCCCTTTACCCATTCTATATGGTGATGCAGTTATTGGTTGGAATTAGATATATTACATATTATTTTTAGTATTGTTTAGATTGTTAAATGTGTTCACCTCTACGGCAGATTTGAGTAGTGTCCATATATGTTCCAATTTTTGCAACCAATATTGTCTGTATTTTTGATTGTTTATAAACTTACTTACTTAGAAATATACTCCTGAAGAAGCGGTTACGCTGCGAAACATGTTGAGTCTAAAGTGACCTGGGACGACATTCTGATTCCTTCCTTGGATGAATGTACGCCCAATCACTCAGTTCTTGTTCAGAGAATTAATTTATATGTATATTATATATTATCTCTCGCTATGAACTTTTTAATCATGTCTTTGTTTCAATAAATTATATATTTTTTATATCAATGTGTATGTAAGTCCTTACCGTACCATGAAAGAGCTGCACCAGATATTGCACTCTCCAGTTTTAATAAATCAACACCACTGTATATTAACAAGCATTACTATAATGTGTGTTATAATGCACATTGTGATATAAACGATACCTTAAGCATTTTCAAAATATAGGCTTACTTTAGAAACATCACAGCAGTTTAGGTATAGTAATGATCATCATAGAGGTACACGCACTCTGCCACATGCATGGAAAAAACTCTTTGCATCCATGATTATAGACTTTAGAAGGACAGCAGGTTGGCCTTCTTCAATGCATGCCAAAATCCCTCTTATCATATATATGTGCAGGCATCTCACTGAAAAACAGCAGCTGTTAGACTGCTAATGCTTGCTCAGTAATGGCAACAGAATAGATCAAATGTGTGCTCCAGATGTGGCATGTGGTGGTCCTGTCTTTTATCCCTAAGAAATGGCATTGTTCAGCTGGGATTTACTAATGTATGCCTTAATTTATTTGTTTCCATTACAAACACTCAGTATGCTTCCTGTTTTATTGAAAGCCATGGTGATTATTGCCAAACATTGCAGTGGAGCTGTTTAATTTCAATAGTGCACATTGTTTATTTATATGTCTTCCTAACAGCAGGCTATGAAAGCCAATGAACAAAGTTATCAGTTGCTAAACAAATACAATTTGCTTTTACTGACATCTAGTGTTGCAACAAATTATTGCAGCCATACAGTTGCACACCTTGCTTTCACAATGTAGTAGCTTGGTATTTATTAGTTAACTAGAGTTGCTTGTTAATCATAGATAATATTAGGAAAATTAAAATATCAGTGATACTTTTTGTTGGCAAACAGAGTATATTTTGCTGTGCAGGCTCTCAGGAATATTCAGTTTTTCTAATCAGGCATTGCATTATATGTATCACCTATATTTTCACTTTCCTAATTTTTATTGTTGTAGCACTACCCCCACAAAGACTGCTGGTAACTGGTTCCCCTATTCCTGCACAGAAAGGCAATGCGTATTTTCCACTTTTATCCAGGGTAATAACTTGGATGGGGTATAGGGGTTATGGGATGGCCAGCTTGACTGAAACAATGCACAGGGACAACTTCCTTCCTATGTACAGAATCCGAGACTGTTCTCCCCCTGTACACCATCAGTCCTTAGTGATCAAAAGCAAAAGTCCCCTGAGGACTACGAGCTCTCAGTCCCCTCTAGAAAATAGCACAGTATGTTGTAAGCTGCATATAGGAGTATCTCCTCTCCTCTATAGAACTGCTCCCAGCTCTACTGCCTGCAGCAACTACCAGCCCTCCTGGTTGCTAGTCCACCAGCCCATCTGGCTGCCCTGAATATCTCACAGGCCAGGGGATAGGAAGGGTTGAGCACAGCGCTGTCCTCCTGAAAGCTTGCTACATGTGACTGTCGCTCCCCCTCTGGATCCCTGGGTGTGCTGATGTACTCATGCTGTCCTCTTTGCTCCCTGCTGCTCCTTAGGCAAGGTTGCTCCTCAAACCGAGATGCTGAAAGGATCTTCCCAAGCCAGCTTGAGCCCAGCCAGAAAGCAGAGCCCCCCAGACCCAGAGGTCCCCTCCTAGGCCAACGACAGCCTCCTCAGCACTCCATCCTTCACTTGACTCCCCTGCTGGCATGGCTCCACCATATTTAGGGGCTGACTCATTTACTCTGCCAAGATATTCTGCCTGGGGATTGGCCAAGTTCCCTCAAGTATGCAGATCAGACCCACCTGGCCTCAAAACTTCTAGATCCAAGGGAAGGTACCAGAGACCTGCCTCTTTAAAGCCATCCTGACCTGCAGTAACCCTGACCCAATTCCTGACTGACAAACTAACCATGAGTCATAACTTAAACTTGCCTGCACTAGCACTAGTAACACACTAGAGGTGCTACATTGTAAAAGACTCTAAAGAGCTTGCTTGCATTAAAGTCTAAGTTCACCTTTGTTCACTTTTTTTTTCTAAATTCCAGCTTCCCTATGTACCAACATAGCATTAATGCACTTCTTTTGCAAAAATAAGACAGACATGGCTGTTTAAAAACACTGCTCCATTACTTCTGCCTTAATTCCTGGACAGACTTTAGGTCATGACACAGACAGGAGTTGACCAGCTGACCTCATTAGCACACACCGTGCATCATCTACCCTCAACTGGTTAACTTCTTCCTGTGTCATGACCTAAAGTCTGACCAGGAAGTAAGGCAGAAGTAATGGAGCAGTGTTTTTAAAAAGCCATAAATACAGTGAGGTAAGCGTGTGTAGTATAAATGGTAAGTTGTTTTTATTTTTGCAACAGAAGTACATTAATGCTAATTTGGTACATAGGGGAGCTGGAATTTAGAAAAAAAAAAAAAAAATGAACTTAGCCTTTAAGGTTCTCGGTATCGGTATTTGATAGGGTGCATTGGACAAATCGTTGATACAGTATTATATGCGCACAATTTTCTTACCTGGAGCCGGAACCAGTCAAGTCTCAAGGCTCTAAAATCAAATGTTTCTTTGTTGTCAACTGCAGTGGGCAATATAAACATATATGAAATTAGTAAATCATGTTGCTCTAAAATTACTTTGAGGAAAGTCTATGCATTTTTCTGCTACGTTGTAAATGTAAGCCTTAAAACAAGCCTATGCTTTATCTATGCCCAGAGAAGGAACAGGTTTTCTTTCATCTCCTCTGTCCAACAGCACCCCCTGTCCCTCCCCCTCCCCCGCCCTTCTGCTTTATTCAGCCATTGGGAGTGAAGAAAATACCTAATTCTCCCAGGTATGGAGGAGAAGTTGACTAACATGTAGCAGCTGTGGTGCTTGGCGATTGGCCCAGTGCTGTTACATAGCTATTACTGTCCCCCCATACCCATGTGTAAGCCCTTTCTACAACGACTGGGCACCTACACAGGGTTTCCTTTTCTTGCCACTGGGAGCTGAATAAAGGAGTGAGTGAAAGCTGAAGGAAATGGGAGTATGTGCTGCTGGAGAGGGGGTATTAAACAAAATCTGTTTCATTGCCCTGCATGGGCAAAACACTGAAAAACATAGAAAAACAGGTCTAAACAACATTTTCTATGGCTTCTAATAACCTCCTGGGTTTAAAATAAGGTATGAAATGAAAATTCAGATTTCATGACTGTGGCACTAAAACTGTAGCTCATCTTTCCTTATCTTCCCTTATTGGAAAGGACTTAAACCCAACTTCAAAATCTTAGTTGTGATCTTTGAGGATAATTTCCACCACAGTACATGCAGCTATTTAGGTCTGTGCTTGTTGAGAATACATGTAAATGCTTCATTGCCCATACTCTGGGCACAAGTGCGTTTTACTGTAATGTTTTACCTTCCTGTTTGACCCATTGACTAAGTGTTCTTGCACAAAACACATTTGCATTTGTCAGTGTTTGACAGTGATTCTAACTGATATTTGTGTGTGTGATATTTTCTCTCCTTGAAGCAGTCAGTAGCAGATAGATTTTATAACAAGACACAATTGAACATCTTTTTATAGGAAAAGAGTAAAAATCATTTGGCTGGCTCTTGGGAGAGGTAATGCAAATAATAATATGCCTTGATGGGTGGATGCAAAGCTGGACAGTATTTAGCTGTTTGCCTGGGGTTCCACTGTATAGCAACAGTTCACAAACAATGCAAAACACTTTTTAAAGTGGTTGTAAACCCTTACAGACCACTTTGTGCTACAGGTAAGCCTATAATAAGGCTTACCTGTAGTTACCCAGGATATCTCTTAAACCTGCATGGTTTAGAAGATATCCCCTGTATCAGCATGTGCCGACGTCATCGGCACATACGCACTGAAGCAATGGCACGTTCGTGCCGTCGCTTCAGCTAGTGTGCTGTTACCGTGGCTCCGGCCAATCACAGCGCCGAAGCCTGCGATACCCGGAAGTAACTCTGGGAGTGATGTCGCCGGCTGGAGCAGTGTACGGGGACCACTACGGGGGCTTCCATCTAAGGCGAGTATTTCATAATGAGCTAGTATGCTATGTATACTAGCTCATTATGCCTTTGTCTTGCAGGTTTTTTTTTTTTATTGTGGGTTTACAAATATGATTTTACAAATGATCTGTTACCTTGTTTTACATTCAGTGCAGACAAATGGCTTACAAATGAAGACATAATCACAGATTCCTCTTCTGGGCAAACAGTTAGATTCTAGAAGAGACCCAAAACAATTAAAAGGTTAGGTGGTAGATGACTCTAACTAACATACAAAGCATGTCATTGTTTTTTTAGTCTAGGTTCAGATCGATGCAGTTGATGCGGTTTGCAGGTGCATTTTGCAGTGCATTTTGCGTTTTTAAATCCACATTTTGATGGGTTTTTGCATGCAGTTTTCAACTGTGTTATGCATTTTTTTTCTCTTTAAACACACTGTATATAGCTGGTTTCTAAGGAGCGGGTTGGGAAGCCGGCCGCCGCGTTGTTAACAACCGATGAGTCATTACTCGTCATTACTACTGGTGCACGTTGGGTTGGTGATGTCACAAGGGGGCTATTTAGGGACTGTCAGGCAGAGGAGTGGGCAGTTGGCGGTAAGCCTTCATCGAGTGCGGAGCATTTTTTTTTGTGATTGATGATGGATCTACATCGGGGGACATTGTTTTAGTTTTTTTTAACAAAGGAATTGTCCAAAATTGTGTGTGTGTGTTTTTTTTTCTTTTTTACTATTTTTTTTTTTCGTGAATGAGTAGGGGTACGATGTACCCCTACTCATTCACATAGGGAGGAGCTGGGATCTGGGGGCCCCCTTGTTAAAGGGGGCTTCCAGATTCTGCCCCAGACCCCCACAACCACTGCCCAGGGTTGTGGTGAAGAGGCCCTTGGTGCTTTGGGGCAGGGAAGCAGAGCCCCTTGCCCTAAAGCACCCCCCATGTTAAGGGAATGCGGCCTAGTATGGTTCAGGAGGGGAGGGGGGCTCTCGCTCATCCCCTTCTTTTTTTGACTTGTCAGGCTGCATGCTCGGATAAGGTTCTAGTATGGATTTGGGGAGGACCCCATGCCATTTTTTTTTCATTGTGGCATGGGGTTCCTCTCCAAATCCATACCAGACCTAAAGGGGCTGGTATGGATTTTGGGGGGATCCCCAGGTAAATAACATGCATAAAATTAGATATGACAAATGGGAAGATTGTTGTCGAAATTAATAATCTGGTTACCATTATTAACCGCCTGAGCTCCCACACTTGTACACCCTTTCATGGAGCAGTTTTTACATTTCAGCTATAGGCTATTAATTCAGGGATAATTTGGTTTATTACATACAAACCTGAACTACTGCATATATAATTTTTATGAGACAAACAAGGCTTTTTTAATGCAAAAATTATTTTATTTTATGTAATCTACTGTAGGTAAAAAGTGACAGATTTGTTCTGTGATTTGTTCAATTTATAATGACGCTGAAAATAAGTTGTGATTCAATGCATGGATAAATTATTTGCAAATAAATAAAGCAATTTTTCTTAAATTGTGTGCATTTTTAATATGACCCTACAAAAACAACTAAACGACATGAATAAAAAAATGAAAAACATTTTTTAGACCAAAAAGGCTTTCTTCTGGCAAAAAGTAATTTAGTGCCATTACAAATGGGAAAGATCACAGAGCAAAACTTGTATGTTTAAAACTAACCACATGTACATAAAAAGCATATTTTATGTTCTTTCATTAGTTTGCATTGGAAATTAAATCGTTTCTGATTCAAAACATGACAAAAAAAATTGAAAATATTTTTTTTTTTTTTTTTAGTGTGTGTATTTTTGGGACTCTACAAAAACAAAGAATGTGAACAACAACCACATGAAAACCATGGCAAAATGATTTGCAAAAGAAATAAAGATAATTAGTCATTTATTATGTCTGCAACTGATATCTTATTATGTCTTATTATGTCTGCAACTGAGAATCTTGCATAATTGTTAATAATAATAATATGTTGCCTAGGTGAATGTCTTGCAAATGTTGTAAACACATTGGAGTTTTTTTTTTTTTCTTATTATTTCTAGTTAAATATGTGGGTGAATATTTGGTCATGTAAATTAGCAGAATGTTCTTTAATGCTGTTCCCAAAATTGGCTTTTCATGGTGCTGAAACTATGCATATGCAGCCCATTGCAGGAATGCATTCTCATGGGATTTTAAGTGCCCAGCATTCCTGGGAGGCAGCAGTGACTCATGGCATCATCCCTTTTCTGTAGGAAACAATGGACACCACAAACCGAGTTTATTTTTTACGTGTTTTTCTCAAGTTATTTGTGTTTGGGAATGGAAGAGAGAGGCGGTTTAAAAGCAGATTTTCTGATTTAATGGAAGGTCAATTTAACCTTTAATATATCCTTTTCCTTAATGGTTTACATACCTGGATGATGTCACTGAGGATCAAGGCATCAAACTTAGCTAAATACTGGAGATGATATTTCTGGATGATAGGCACATGTTTTTTTACTAACATCCGGACCTCCTCCATAGAAAACATCAGTTCAGCTATATGACTAATATAAATAATGCAAAGAAAATTAAAAAAGGCAAGAAAAAACATAACAGACAGAGCATACATCTTGTCAGTATAAAGCCTCATACACACGATCGGACTTTATACAAACTTTCCCGTAGATTTTTGTACAAAGGGCGTTGGCCCCAAGTTTGCATTGCATACACACGATTGGACTTTTTAGGCAACAAACATGAACGTAGTGACGTTTCAACGTACTGACGACACTTCAAAAGAGGACGTTCAAATACTCCAGCGCCACCTTTGGTCAACTTCTGTATTGTTGTCTGATCTTTTTCATTGGTTCTGAGCATGTTTGTACTTTGTACAAAAGTCTGATGGTTTTGTGTACACATGGTCGGACTTTGCTCCATCGGACTTTTGTTGGCAGAAAGTTGGTCCGTTTGCACAGCCAACAAAAGTCTTATGAAAACTGAAAAAGTTGGTCCGATGGAGTGTACACACGGTCGGATGTTGGTCCAAAACAGCTAATTTGCATGTTTGTTGTCAAAAAGTCTGATAGTGTGTATGGCCCTTTACCAAAAGTATTCACAACCGCTCCTTTAGGCTAATGTACAAGAGCTTTTGTGTTATAGGCACTTTGCTTTACCTATACACATCAATGTGAATGAAATCAATGATCAATCTGATCAACCCAGGAGGCTTAAAGTGGACCTATACTTTAAAAGTGCCGCTTTGCTGTGTTATAGGGAACATCTAGTTGGGTTAAGTGATGCTAAGCAGTGCTCTGAAATATCTACCCTTTTCCTTGAATTCCTCCTGAAAAACATCAGTGACCTTCCTAACATGTCACCGTAAAGTAAATGAAAAAAGGTCCATAACACTGAAAGGTCAACATTCATTCTGTGGATCTTTGCTTTTCGCCACCTCTTTTGCTTCTTTTTGATCAACAGATCACCAGTCATCATGCGGTTGGGTCTGACATGAATAAACAAAGCCCTGCTCCTGTACCAAGATGGCCACTTCCTCACAGACACACAAGACACAGAAAGTCAGTTCCACCAAAAAAAGAAAATCAGCTGTACGGAGCCCACAGGCAACACTGGTAACTAATCCTGTTATCTCCACTTGACTTTTATAGCCATAATTTCCACATTACATGTTTTTTTTTTTTAAAGCAACTACTTGAGCAACACAAAGGCAAGTCAGGAGCACCAGAAAGTATTCTGCATTTGACTTACTTTTGAGTCTGAAGTCTGTGTACATGAGTCCTTACAGTGCTCAGTATACATTCATCTGAAATTTGTGAACCCCCTCTATCCCACTACACATTCAGTTGTAGGAAAATTGTACTGTAGTTGAAGGTAGGGTACAACTGTTACAGTCGTATTGTTCTTACGGATCTATGTAGTCTTCCGGAGTCTTCGTTTTGGTGACATTCTCAGCATGTCGTACCAGCCAGTTAATCTCATCCCGGCATAAGGATAAAGCCATAAAAGCAAACAGAGCCTGAAACAAATTGATTCATAAATTCAGTATACTTAAATGCAAATATAATGAACCTCATGAGTTTAAAACATGAGGTATTTACCCTATCCTCAGGACTCACAGCCAAAACATGCTGGATTTTCTTTCTGAGATACGGAAGGATAAATCACTACTTTGACAATAAATAGCCATATTTTTATGTACTATTATAAGAAACCGTATATACTCGAGTATAGGCCGACCCGAATATAAGCCGAGGCACCTCATTTTACCACAAACAACTGGGAAAACGTATTGACTCGAGTATAAGCCTAGGGTGAGAAATGCGCAGCTACTGTAAGTGGAAAAGAGGGTCAACGATGCCCATTTGCAGCCTCACTGTGCCCATGCAGATGGACACAGTTGACCGATTTGGGGCCCTGTATCTCAGGGTCACTTAGTGCTAGGAACCCCATCTTTATATATGTTGTAGTGCTAATTCCACTGGTTTGGAATACAACATTTGGGGTTCCTAGCATCAAGTGTCCCTGAGATATGGGGCCCCAAATTCGGGTCAGAAAATCTCAAGCGCTTTTCTGCAGCAGAGAATGACATTTTCTGAACCGAATTTGGGGCCCTGTATCTCGGGGCCACTTAGAGCTAGGAACCCCATCTTTGGATATGGTATAGTGCTAGTTCAACTGGGTTTGAATGCCAAATTTGGGGTTCCTAGCTCCAAGTGTCCCCGAGATATGGGGCCCCAAATTCGGGTCAGAAAATGTCAAGCACTTTTCTGCAGCAGAGAATGACATTTTCCGAACCGACTTTGGGGCCCCGTATCTCGGGGCCACTTAGTGCTAGGTCCACTGGGTTGGCACACCAAATTTGGGACTCCTAGACCCAAGTGGCCCCGAGATACGGGGCCCCAAAGTCGGGTCGGAAATTTTTTTTTTGCTGCAGAAAAGTGCTTGACTCGAGTATAAGCCGAGGGGGGCACTTTCAGCACAAAAAAATGTGCTGAAAAACTCGGCTTATACTCGAGTATATACGGTACATCCAGAAAGATGCACTGTGGTTAAAACCAGAGAACAGTTTTGAAAACCACTGAACATCTTACCTTTGGACCCAGCAGTCCTGGCTCATCTGACAAAATGGTCTCCAATTCCTTCACTGCCGACCTGAGGTATGCACGTCTGGCACGATGAAACTGGCCACTGTAGGGATCAAATTAAATATTATCTAAGTCACGTAAGTATTGGTCAAATAAAACATTCATTGTCACATTAGATAGAAAATGTTTTACAGCAGATTTGGCACTTACACAGTGAGCAACCTTTTTTAATACCCTTGGCCTAACAGCAACCCCCCACCTTCCCAATGCTAAGCATATAACCTTGTGCATGCCTGTCCTCTTTCAAGACAGATTTTTGATTATGGAAAATAGTCCACTAGTGCATTAGGCTCTACCAGCTCACAAGAACACAGGAGCACCAAATCAGCAAAGACCATGGATCCCATACCAGGTCACCTGTTGATCTGAATTATGTACAATGGGATTACTTTGTATGGTAAGGGCAAGGGGGAATTAGGCTTAGACTTTTTCAAAATATAGCTGTCATTTTAAATCTCATTTTATAAGGATGGCAGGAGCCAATTTGATTGATCTTTAACCTAGGCCCACTTATAGCCCAATAAAATGTAAAGCTATTATTAAATTAGGCAAATATTATTTAGGAAAATGCACGCACCAATAAAAAGCAATTAGTAATCATCCTTTTGTTTGATCTAAAACAAAGGAATGTAAATTCTGATTATTCCTCACCTTGTAGCGCACCATTATCCTTGTGTAAAAACATAAAGTTTTATATAATAAGTATACAGTATAATAAGAAATAATGCACAATTAATAGAAATTACTCAGGCTTACATGTTTGTCCTTTAAATCTAGTCAGTTGAAGTGTATTTTTGGATTGAGTATGTAAATATAGTCCTGGCTCCTGACGAGCAGGCGCTATTGTTTTTGGCTTCAGGATAATTTTACAAAATTTCTGGTTTCAGTACCAGTCCAGCTGGGTTGCACTGGGTTCTCCTTGACCACAGGTGTCGCTGTCACCACCGGCAAGGGTAAAAACTCAGGCTAGCTGGATGCATTGAATGCCACTTATCTCTCGGAACCAGCCCATTGGGAGTGTTCTCCTGCTGTGAATTCTGGGGGGTGGTATTTAAGGTACCGACGCCATGTTGGGGGGGATTATTTTCTGTCTGTTTGGTTCTTAGTGGTCCTCCTGACCCAGCACTATGGCCCTCCTGGCATGGGGTGTGGAACCATGCATCTCGTGTCTCGGGGCTGGCTAGCCCGAGCCAATGCAACTGAAGGGACAGGCCTGACTGAAGTTCGGAGCCTATTGATCCAAGGAAGGTCCGGTGCCGTCTCAACTGAAGGGAGAGGTCCAGCAACTGAAGTACCCCAGGGGAGGACTCGATCAGGGGAAGGCCGTGCGCAAGGCTGGCTTCACAGACGGAGCCTGGAGACTAAGTTGAAGGATGCAACCTGGATCAACACTCATGCGGTATCGCCGGATCGGCTGAGAGAAACTGGTACCGTTTGTTAGTTCTCTAAAAATTCATCTAATCCCTCAGTGACGCTGAAGTGTAACCTACAAGTCTGTGGCAGAGACTTTACCGAGCATCCTACCGGCTACTAGGCCTAGTGAGAGAGGTCTATCCAGGGGGTAATAGAATCCAGTTTGTGGAACAGTAATATCCTCCGGATTCTTCTAGTATCTTCACCCTGCAATCTTAAGTACCTGAACTCACCCCTAACCCTCTACCCTTTATTACGAGACTTTGTCTTCTTTTCTAAATAGATAACCCAAAAGAGGATTCAGTGTCAGTCTCAACATTACTTTGGGCCACTTTCCATTGGGATCCCCAAGACGGAGAAGCAAGTAGGTGAGGTAACGGTAAGCCCAAATAAAACCAGCAGCTTCTTCGGGGGTTAGTGCTACATAAAGGTAAAAACTCCTGTTAGGTTTTTATTCCTTGAAAAAAATCATATGGCACAGATTTCTTTTTTTTTTTTTTTTTTTAATAGTATGAGAGTGGCTGCATGGCTAAAACTGTGGTAGTGTCTAAACCCATATTCTGTATGTAGCGGGCACACTTTAACAAGTGTGCGCTATATGTGGAAATTTTGTTTTTTCCCTCAGAACAGTAATGGGGTTCTGAGGGTTAATTGTACAGGCTAACTTTGGCATCAGTTTGGCTGGGCTGTACTAGGGTTCTGCCTGGTCATGGGTGCAGTGAGGTGCCCGTGACAGGTTTAGAACCAGGCCTGGTTGGACGTCTTAGGTATCAGTCTTCCCCGGAGCCAGTCAGTGGGAGCGTCTGGCCCGCTGTGTAGTCTGGGGAAGGGTACTTAAGGTGCTGAAGTCAGGTATTCGGACGCAGTCCTGCTTCCTGTTTCTGGACCGGGGTAGCCCCACGAGGGGTCCCGGGCCTAGGAGCGTTTGCCGTCCTGCAAACATGGTCAGTTTGACTAGCCCCATAGACCCGCTTAGTCTGGGGCAGGGATCCGTCTGTTCCCAAGTCTCGGAGCCGGTTAGCTCGAGGCCCAGTAACTGAACGAGGATTCAAGGCATCCTGGTGTGCTCTCAGTATTGGAGGGGCACCACAGCTCATTCAAGCGACCGGGTGAGGACTCTTCGGAGGAGGGCCAACAAGCTGGCATCTCAGTAAGAGCCTGGAAGCTGAGTTGCAGGGACACTGAAGAATCCACACTTCCACAGTACTACCAAGGAGACAGGGAAAGTTCCAGGTACTGTGAGAAAGGTTCCTTTTCACCTTCAGTTGCAAGTTCAATTTGTGTCAGAGACTTTTGCATGTTTCGGAATCACATTGTCAGCTGCTATACCTCTGGCTAGAGGTCTATCTGACTTTGAAGTACCCAGCTGCGAGTGGCTACTCTCTGGGTTGATTAGAGACATTCTGTTGGATGTCAGCAGTTCAAAGTGCCTGAGTTTTTTCACCCTTGCCCTCTATTCCTATTTGAGACTGTGTTATGTTGGATGTTACCACTGCAGAATAAAAACCTTCAAAATGACTTTTTATGTGTCAGCATCCAAAGTTGTTGGGTACTAACCCTGGGTACCCGTGGACATTCACCGACAAGCCACGAGGAGTTAACTGGTAAGCCCAAAAGTCAAGGCCGCCCCTCTGAGGGTTATGGCCGCTACATGTAAAAACAAGTATGCCGTTAACCCAGTGGCGGCTGGTGCTCAAAATTTTTGGGGGGGCGCAAATAATTCTGAAAAAAAAGCCCATCAAAACGCAGCCACTGTGCCCATTAAAACGCAGCCACTGTGCCCATCAAAACGCAGCCACTGTGCCCATCAAAACGCAGCCACTTTGCCCATCAAAACGCAGCCACTGTGCCCATCAAAACGCAGCCACTTTGCCCATCAAAACGCAGCCACTTTGCCCATCAAAACGCAGCCACTTTGCCCATCAAAACGCAGCCACTTTGCCCATCAAAACGCAGCCACTTTGCCCATCAAAACGCAGGAGCGCCATGTTGGCACCTCTTAAGGCTTAGTTTGCACCTATGCAGGTGTGACAGCATGAATGGGCCATTCATTTCAATAGGCTGCCCTACACATGACAAATTGCAGAAAAGAATTGCAAACAGTTTTTTTTTTTTTCTTTTAAATTTGCACCACACTGAAACAAGTGGCACTTTTGTTAACATGATGATGGAGGACTGCCCTACCCACCTAATCCAGTATTCCAACTGCCACAGGGCAGTTGGGCAGTGCAAAGGATGCACCCTTTTGCATCCTTTGCTGTGGATCTCCTCCAGCCTCTTTGCATCCACTTCTTGTTTACATGTGCCCATCAAAACGCAGCATTATTGACCACACCATCTGTGTGCTGGCACAACTGTCCAATGGTGACACGATTGATAGATCGGTGGAATTGTCATTTTGTATTAAAAAAAAAAAAAAAACCTGTTATACTATCTCCTCCCCCCCCCCCCCCCCCTTCCCCTCCTCTGCTCTTCCAGCAACCACAGGAAATACACCTTACTGTTACCTGCAAGATCACCAGCCGGTGACATGTCTTGGAGCCCCCCCCCTCGCCCTGCACTTACCTTGTCTCAGATGACGGCGGCATCGTGTCCTCCATTTCCTCTTCTGCCCGCTCCTCCTCTCATCCTCTGCTATGATTGGACGCCTGATAGGCGCCCAATCACAGCGCCTGTCGTTTCAGCCAATCAGGGCACAGGTCACACGGACCTGTGCTCCTGATTGGCTAAGGGGCAGTACAATGTTAGCAAACCGAATTCCTTCGGTTTGCTAACATCAGTGCTGAGTGACAAGGAACGCACAGCGTTGCGCCCGCTTGTCACCTTTTTGGACGCCTATTAGCGCCTACAGCGCTAATCAGGTGTTTCCAAAAAACACCCCCACCACTGTAATTCAGGCGCCCGGTGACCGCAAAGGGGCCGGACACCTGAATAGGGGGGTGTCAGCAGAGACCATAGATAGATTCATGCAATGCATGAATCTATCTATGGTATATAGAAAGTGACAGGAGAGGGGGGGCGAGTGCACATAAAGACTTAAAAAAAAATGTTTTATTTTTTTTAAAGGGACAGGTTTAAATATATTTTTTTTTTTTTAACATTTTTTTTTTTTTTTAACATTTTTTTTTTTTTTTAAACATTTTTTTTTTGTTACTGCATGGGGGGGGGGGGCGGCGCCCGGGCGCCCCCTATGGACGGGCCGCCACTGCGTTAACCCCTATGTCCCCACTCCTTACTCTTCTCTTTCTGTCCTCCTGGGCGTTGCCCGGACTCTGCACTCACTACGGTGCTTTTCCGCACTCTCTTTTCTTACTTTATAAAAAAAGGGAAACTAGAAGGGAGGCTGAACCCACAAGACCAGTGGAAATCAACACTCCCCTCTCCTGGACACACCAAATCACATATAACACAGGTCTCAAAAAGAATGTAAACCCACGAAGTACCCCACACACCAAAACTTTTTATTTTTTATTTTTTTTTATGTATTGTGTGGGCGGGAATCACACCTGTATAGTTTGTCTTTGAATGTAACACTGTTTAAGCATTATTTCTGTTGTTGAGGTCCTTGTGGACCAGTCTTCCTGTCTTAAATAAAAAAAAAATAAAAAAAAAAAAAATAAAAACAAGTATGCCAGAATGACTTCCATAATGTAATATCACCCTGCATGTCCCAAAAATGTTGGTGTTATTCTTATACTCCAGTAAAGTCCCTTTAGATTTAATCCTGGCATGCTGGCTTTCACTGAATATTGCGTTTTTATTGCTGTGCTTTATTGCTGTGTCCCTAACAGGGAGATTTATCATCTTTCTGGGGTTGATTTCATAAAATTGGAGAGTACATTTTTCATCAGATCTCACCCAATCCAATCCACCCAGACGGATGGTGAACGTATCGCCATACGTCTGATTCTAGCGGATCGGATGGCAGACGGGTGTCAGCGGGCACATCTCCGCTGGCATCCATCTCCCCATAGGAGTCAATGAATGGCCCGCTCGGATTCACCTGAAAAACAGACAGGCGGATTTGAGTCGGCTTGCTGTGTGAAAGGGGCCTTAATTGAACAAGCTGAAGTTAGAAGCTGATTGGCTACTATGCACAGCTTCACCAGACTTTGCACTTTCCAGTTTTAGTAAATCGATCTCTATGCATCCTAATAACCATTTTCCTAGGGACATAAAGAAAAGGAAATTCAACATTTTGGGTTGTCACCAGAACAGAGGACACTTGTTGCTGTGAGTTTCCTAAGAACATAAGTGGATGTATAAAAGATGTTTCAAATTTAAGTTAGGTGACAAATACTGACCTGTGGCTCATAAAATGTTCTTTGCATTCTTTCACGTCAGCCACACGTTTTCCATACCTAGAGTAAAGAAATATTTAATGAAGGGTTAAAAATGCAAAGGTTTGCTATTACATTGAAAACCAAGTGTTGTATGTAATATAGTACAAACATATATTATAACTGATTAGTAACTTTACCAGTCTACATGAAAAAATTCTTGGCATGCCACAATATACAGCAATGGTAAAAAATAAAAAATTTTGAATTACAAAGCAGTGCTTGTGCTCCGGTCAAAAACCTTGACTAGGTTTGAGAGGAGTATCTTTGGTAAATAATTGTTGCTGCAAGCAAGAGTAGGGCAATTTCCAATCCATTGCTATTTATTGCCATGCCATAGTGGGAGGCAGCTGCATGTGGCTGATATATGTGAGCCATCACATGTACTGTATACACAGCCAAAGGATAAAAATGTATATGCAGGAACTGGGATTTCTTGACTGTGTGATTTCTGGGCCAGCATCCTAGTCCAAGAAGGAGATGTTGATCCTGGATGATGCCTTAACAGAGATGGCACTACTCTTTTGAGGAGAAAAAATGATAATGTATTTGTCAGCGAGAGTCTTTTTTAAGAGACAATAAACACATGCAAGTGGTACACTCTACCTAGCATGCATGTACAGTATATAAAATATATCTTTGACACATGGTCCAGTTTAGAATATTTCTAAATGACTCGTAATTAAATTTACCCACCATTTCAAGTGTACCACCATGCACAAAGCATACAGCAAAGAAGATATTTATGCTCATAAGAACCATTGGTGATAGGTTGTCATAATCTGATCAATTGTTTTAGCACTTGAAAATGGTCGGGTTTGCCAGACAAATTCCATACTGTATGGGTGTCATTAAAGTGTATCTCCAGTCAAATGTAAATGTTTCTTTTTAAATAGGGTATTACTCTGTGTGTACATTTATTATGACTTCCTCCCTTTACTTATAGTTTTACCTGTTGATCCTGGCAGTTTTTTTCAATACATGCTATATACTGCGGAGGGCAAACAACACTGCAAGACCGCTGCTGAGCTTTTTTGGCTGAGCGCTGCACTATTAAGTTTATTGTGTTAGGAGATTGGTCGTTTTGTTCTAACAGCTCTTAACTCTTTAGAGCTCTTCCTCACATTTCTACAGTGATGCAAGTAACTCAGTTAAAATAAACGGAGTTACTTAACGCAGTTACTTTATAGGGTAACGAGTAATCTAACTGATTACTCTTCCCCCCTCATGGTAACTCAGTTCCCATTACTTGGGCGGCGTTACCAGGGAGGGGGGCTTTCACCCGCTGAGCTGAGAAGAGGCTGAGACTCAGAGAGACTGTCTGGACCGCCCCATCCCGCCCCGCCTATCCAGAGAGAGAGAATGTAGGGAGGTGGGACGGACACTGAAAAATGAAGTCAGCTGACCAGCTGACACCAATCGAGTGAAGGGGAGGGTCTCTCTCCCCATGAGGAAAGGCATCCCTGGAGGCATTCAAGTAAGTGACTGTCTGATGATTCGAATTGCAGTGCAATCGATCCATCCCAAGTCCTCCACCACCTCTGCTTCTTACTGATCCCATCCCTACCCACCCACCATCACTTCTACAACAGAGGTGATGGGGGGGATAGGGTAGGGATGAGATCAGTGGTGGTGGGGGATGGGATCAGTAAGAGGCAGAGGTGGTGGTGGGAGAGGATGGCACCACCACCGCTGCCACCCCCCCCAAGTACCACCGCTGCCTGCCACCCCCCCAAGTACACCACAGCTGCCACCCCTCCAAGTACCACTGCTGCCACCCCCCCAAGTACTGTACACCACCACCACTGCCACCCCCCCCCAAAGACACCACCACCACTGCCACCCCCCCCCCAAGTACACCACCGCTGCCACCCCTCCAAGTACCACTGCTGCCACCCCCCCAAGTACTGTACACCATCACCACTGCCACCCCCCAAAGACACCACCACCACTGCCACCCCCCCAAGTACCACCGCTGCCACCCCTCAAGTACCACCGCTGCCACCCCTCAAGTACCACCACTGCAACCCCCTCAAGTACCACCGCTGCCACCCCTGTCACAGTTACTTTGCTGAGTAACTAATTACTTTTCTAATGTAGTAACCGAGTTACTAACGCAATTACTTTTTGGGAGAAGTAATTTGCAACTTAACTAATTACTTTTTTAAAGTAAGATGACCAACACTGCATATCTAGTACTACATAAAAGAAGGGGCATCCCCTACCATGACATATAGTCTCCCCCCATAGTTTTGTTTTTCAACCAGGGCTTTATGCAAGGTACTTAAAGCACAGTTGATGTTTCACATAGTTCTGCTATATGTCACCTTATTTAACAAATTTTCACTTGGAAATGCCTTGAAGTATAAGTAGATATAAAAAAACATTATAAACACTTTTTTCCCTTTTTTTGTAAGTGATCACATTCCCTCTGTTCTCATAAAAGCTGCGATAGGAGAAACAACAGTGCACTGGTCTTCCCAGTGAAAGGCTGTGCAGGATGGGGGGGGGGGGGGGGGTGTCAGCAAGAGTCTGATCATTGGAGGAGAGCACGCTGAGCTCTCACCATACAGCAGGTAGAGAACTGATCACAGTGTTTTCTCAACAGTCAGTCCCTCTGGGAGAGCAGAGGGACTGACAGGAACATTGGGAATTTCACACAAAGGAAGCAATGTTTTTTTCATACAAGTACATGGTACAGCAGGCACATATCAGGACTTTAACCTCCCTGGCGGTATGATTCGGGCTGGAATTTTGTGCTGAAAGCGGTACAATTATTTTGCATGGAAATTTGGCGTTTTTATATTGTACATGCAATTCTTATGAATAACTTAAATCTGTCCGAACCAGAGTCTAGTAGACATCCCGGGTATGAAAGTTTGAAACACAAAATCATAAATTATAATAAAATAAAAATATATATAAAAATGATTCAATAATGTAATCAAATCAAAAACACTGAAATTTGCAGTTGCAGAATAGTCGCTGTCATTAAATTGTGATTCTAATTTTTTATCGGTGTTTTCTAGCTGGTCTAAAACCACTTTTGACATAAAGGGACACTTTTTGGTTGCTATGGACAATCCAGTTTCCAGGCAGAAAAAAATACATTATATAAAATGACATGCAGGGCACTGGGCAGACCACTAGGGACAAAGGGGGTGTGTATTTTTTGTATACAGTACTGTAATCTGTAAGATTACAGTACTGTATGTGTATTGTGTTTTTACACTTTTTTGAATTTGGCGCCGATCTCCGCTCCTGTGCGTCGGAACGTTGCAGGGAACGGAGACCGGCACTGTGTGAATCGAGCGAGCGGACGGCTCGCTCACACAGCGGGGAGACATCGCAGGATCCAGGGGAAAAGGTAAGTAACTTCCCCCCTGTATCCTGCACGCAAGCCCGAGTCTGGCTCGGGGTTACCGCTCCTAGCAGAAAAAACGGAACCCGAGCCAGACTCGGGAATACCGCCTAGGAGGTTAAAGAGTGTTAAAGCAAAATAATAAAACATATGCAGTACACTCCTGCAATACATGCACCTTTCATGTGTTTTATTCCGTTAACCACCTCAACATCGGACACTTATAAAATGTGCACTGATGAGGCTGCACTGATAGGCTGTACTGATGGACACTTATGAGGCTGAACTGATGGGCACTGATTAAATGGCACTAATAAGGCTGCACTGACAAGATGGCACTGATGGGCACTGATAAGTGGCACTAATGAGCACGGATATGTTGTACTGATGAGCAATGATAT
This sequence comes from Lithobates sylvaticus, assembly GCA_028564925.1. NCBI lineage: Eukaryota > Metazoa > Chordata > Amphibia > Anura > Ranidae > Lithobates > Lithobates sylvaticus. Next base: position 511,223,500 of record CM053027.1, read on the forward strand.
GCTGCACTAATGGAAACTGATTGGCACTGATGGGGCTGCATTGATCATCAGGGCACTGATGATCAGTGCCCTGATGATCAGTGTAAATGTGCCCTGTCACAGCAAAGCTGGTTATTCGGCTTTGCTTTCCTCAGACAGTGACAGCACTGAGGAAAGGAAATGCTGATAACCGGCATTTGTTTACATGTGATCAGCTGTGATTGGACTCAGCTGATCACATGGTTAAAGACACTGCAAGTATGGAAAAATACCTGTTCACCTGCGAGAAATGCACTCAGATCTTAAGCCTTGTTGTGAGCTGACAACACACAGACTCTTTGTAGAATGAGTGGTGTCAGCCCTGCCCACTTATATTTTTTGCTAAACTACTTGACCACACCCACTCTGAGATCTTTACAACATAAATGCTACTCATTCTGTGGTCCCAAATAAGGACTAGGAGGGCTTTTTGATATAACATAGGAAGCGCTCAAATTACACAGGACAATCTGAATTTCTGACAAGGTTAACAGCTTTCTTTGCACTTCATTCAACAAATTGCTTCCACTGTTGTATTAAACATACCAAAAGGTAGCAAACAAGAGAATTTTTTTGTTAAGGTCTATATACACTTTAAAAAATGTATTTCTCATAGCAAGAATATGCTGCCTCCCCTCTCCAGAGCTCTATGCTGGCAAAGGTTAATAATGGTTACACTCCTCATCATGTAGTAGTGAGGAAGGGAGGGGGAAGGTGCCTTGAGTAACATGGTCAATACCTGATTCCTATTGAACTGCACAGTCATATGAATATCCACAGCATAACTGCTATAACAGAAACATAAAGGTAAGACTATGCACATTAAGGTTTTCAGCACAATGTCTAGGTTACTGAATAGTTATTTCAAGATTTAAAATGTTAATTTTCCAATCAGATGCCTTTAGATCAATAAAGCTATATAACTTATTACAGTGCCAAAGTCCCAAGATTCTGAAACGTCTATGGGGAAAGAATACTGCTGAAGTTTGACCCCTTTCAAACGAGCCGCCCTGGGCATCAGCGGTAAAGTGGCGATATTTAGCGCTTATTTACCGTCGTTTTAGCGGCGCTATTCGGATGCTAGCGGGGCGGTTTTGACCTCCCGCTAGTGGCCGAAGAGGGGTTAAATCCACCCGGCGGTATTGCAGAACTGCCCCATTGATTTCAATGGGGATCAGCGGTGGAGGAGCGGTGAGTTCATCGCTCCTTCACCGCTCCAAAGAAGCTTCTGGCAGGACTTTTTCTGATGCCCTGCCAACGCACCGCTCCAGTGTGAAAGCCCTCTGGCTTTCACACTGGAGTGCATGGAGCAGCTGTTTTAGGGCGTTTTGCAGGCACTATTTTTAACGCTATAGTGCCTGCAAAACACCCTCTGTGTGAAAGGGGTCTGAAAGGGCTCTTAATGGCGGCAATCCATAAGTAGAAACAAGCTGTATCACTAGACAGAAATATATACCATAGCTAAGGGAAAAAAATGGAGTTTGGATAGAGAGCAAAAATGTCAACCCCTGTGATGGTCACTGGGCACTTTTAACACACCCTTTAAAACTGCCAAAGAAGTCCTCAGTAACACGATGTATTAGCAAGACATCATCCCGGATCAAAGTAATACAGTTCGATCCTTGAAGAGTCTGTTTCCATAGCTCCAGGCAGGACGGTTGAGAGTTCAGGACTGCGTGTGACAGCAGAAATCCAACTAGAGAAATAAATCGTTTTGTGTTACTAAAACATACAATTATATCTCAGAACAGACCCAATGTGCATTTATAAATAATGGCTTATATTGCAGTGCAGTTTGTACGTATCTTTCCTAGTGGCATAAGCATTCATTCCATTACAAACACTCTGTGGAGAGTCATCTACTTTTTAGGGATGTTGACTCTTTGGTGTTGATTTACTAAAACTGGAGCACTCAGAATCTGGTTCAGCTGTGCATGGTAGCCAATCAGCTTCTAACTGCAGCTTGTTCAATTAAGCTTTGACAATAAAACCTGGAAGCTGATTGGTTTCTATGCAGAGCTGCACCAGATTCTTTGCACCGGTTTTAGTAAATCTCCCCCCCTGGGATAACTTGAAAATGTTAGTTATAGCTGAGCTGCTGGACAGCTCACAAGGGCCACTTCTGCCACCAATATCCATGCTGCAGGGACTGACCAGCTAGCTATTAGGAGAAGCTTGGTTTTGGAGATTATATTAAAATTTTTAACTGTTGTCTAACATTGGAGCTATGCATAATACATTTGCTTATTTTTTTGGGATAGGTTCACATTAAGGGGAACTCTATTTATCCTAGTTACATCCAGGGCCAGGCCAAGAAATAGGCAAAAGAGGCAGCCACCGTGAACACTTCAACAGGAGCAGTCGCAAAATGGGCAGGATCTGTAACCTATACTTCTGAGGTGCTCACAGCTCAGTCAACGAGGGTTTGGGTGGGGGGGGCTTTTGGGTCACTTTGGCCTTTTTCACCTTGGGTGCTAAAGACGCAGGTATAGACCTTATGCCGCGTACACACGGTCTGAATTTCGACCAGCAAAAGACCGATAGGAGCTTTTCAGCGGAAAATGCGACCGTGTGTAGGCTCCATCTGACTCCATCTGACTTTTGCTGCCAGAATTTCGGCCAGCAAAAGATTGAGAGCATGTTCTCAATTTTTTTGATGGAAAAAGTTTCTATCGGAAGTTCCGATCGTCTGTGGCAATTCCGACTACGAATGCTCGAAAACAATTCGACACATGCCCAGAAGCATTGAACTTCATTTTCGCGGCTCATCGTAGTGTTGTACGTCACCGCGTTCTTGACAGTCGGAATTTGGTGTGACCATGTGTAGGCAACACAAGCTTGAATGGAATTCCATCAGAATTCTGTCGGAAAAACCATCCAAGGCTTTTCCAACGAGAATTCAGATCGTGTGTACGTGGCATTAGAGTTTTTTCATGGATAGAGAACTGGTTACAGGAGCATGTCCAAAGGATGGTGATAAATAACGTGTAGACTGGTCTGGAGTAGTAAGTGGGGTACCCCAAGGCTCCGTCCTGGGACCAATTCTGTTTAATCTATTCATAAATGATAAAGAGATCGGTATAGATAGCTCAATCTCAGTTTTTTCAGACAACACAAAAATAAGCAGGGTAATAACTTCACTTTAGGCTATAGAAATGTTACAGAAAGACCTGAACAAAATAATGGAGTGGGCAACTACATGGCAAATGAAGTTTAACCACTTAAGAACCAAGTCTATTTCTGACACTTGTTGCTTACAAGTTAAAATCAGTATTTTTTGCTAGAAAATTACTTAGAACCCCCAAACATATATATATATATATATATATATATATATATATATATATATATATTTTTTTTTTTTTTTTTTTTTTTTAGCAAAGGAGTAAAGAGTGGGCCAACTGAATGGCTTTTACAGGCAGCTGGAAGGGACTGCCCCACTCCCACCACCCTCCGGTGCCTCTCTGGGCTCTGGTGCGATCAGGGAAGCAGGAGATCGGATCTGGCGGTGGCACCGATTTACCACAGAGCTGGTCCCCAACCATCTCTATGATCCTGGGAGGCTGGAAGCGACATCATAATGTCACTTCTGGCTCTGGCAGATGTTAACACTGACAGTTTTTTTTTCTGGAAAGCAGAAGTCGATGTTTTTTTTTTGATCTCATGCTTTCCAGGGCAGAGGAGATATCTGGGGTCTTATTGACCCCAGACATCTCAATAAAGCGTACCCTATAAAAAAAGTATACAGAAAAGACCTACAGTACACTACTCAGTGCCAAATTATCCCAACGATCATGAGTCACCTAATCAGATATATACAGATGAAGCAGTTAAAAACCATAAAAATTCCAGCTAAAGTTCCAAAAAAAAATGTATTTTCATTTTAGGCTAGTTTTCTTTTGATACTAAAAAACAGGAGACATCCAAAATCATTTAGCACTTACTGAGGGCTCAATTTATCCTGAAAAAAAAAAAACACAGTATAATTTAAAGTGGTTGTAAACCTAGTTACACCACTTTTACCTACAGGTAAGCCTATAATAAGGCTTACCTGTAGGTACTGGAAATATCTCCTAAACCTGCATGGTTTAGGAGATATTTACCATATACGCTTGCGCCAACGTTACTTCCTCTTTAACTGAATACAATTAGCAGTTGCAAAGATATGTATAGTTTTACTAACACATGCCAAAGTTGCAAAACCTTTGTTTAGACATTAAGATTTGTTTGACCTTCATCATTAGGGGTTATTGGATCCTTTCGGGAATGTTGATAATTAACTTACTTAAGATCCATCTTTCCATCGTCTCAACAGATAAACATTCACAGGGCATCTAGAAAAGACATAGCAATGTTCAGCGTAGACGAGTAATGTATATTTGAGATTTTAAGTTAAACTGTACAGTATATAGCATATACATAACCTTTACATTTATCATTTGTGTAACATAAATGTTAACATCAGTTTACTTTTTGTATAAAAGTCTAAAATAAAAGTAAAAGAGAAGGAGGACATTGGACCACTGGATCATTTGGACTGAACGTCTAACAATCTGTAAAAGCCAGGGAAGACAGCTCCAGTAGCTGTGAGAATACTCAAACAGAGACTATATCTTATTGGATACAGGCGCTGGTCACCCAGCAATTTTCTGACTGACTCCTCCATCAAAAGTCAACTGAAATATCAACTTTTGTTACTCTAGGTGATGCCATCAGGGGCACTTACAGCTCAAATTCTGGCTGATTCAGTATGACTCTAACAAAATGTAAGCAATGTATGGCAGCGTTTAGTTTTTTAAACCATTCTGGATGCTTTTATAACTATCCTGACATCTGTTACTCTCCCCCCACTAATTTTATAGCCCACTTTTTACTCCTTATTTTTATTACCCCATTTTGTTCACGCTTCCTCAACAAGTTATGCACTGAATGTTAAATCTTAACTGTAACAACTGTACTTTTACCCACCAAGTGCACAGTGCTGCACAACATGCCGTTGCTTCATTAAAAAATTTAACTTTTCAGTCTTACCGTATCTGAGGTGGAAGGAGCAATCATAGCGGCAGGGTTGCTGAGGAAACTTAAGAGTTGGCTGCCTCTCCATTGATCTGCTGATTGTGATTTCCGACAGAAGAGAAAGTGCATGGACTTCAAAGCATCTGTCACACTCTAAGATTGCAATTAAACAAACACAATGGTCAACTGAGCTGAACCTGCAATATTCTCCAGCATTTATGTAGTCATTTCTAAAAAGCTTAACCCTGAATTGTTTTGCAAAAAAAAAATTGACTCTTGGCATGATTCATTAAAAATAACCAAATGTATTTTTACATACAGCTAAATACTTCTATCTGCCTTGATATAAGCCTTCTATAATCCTCCTCATTACTACAGCTTGGGTGATTGGCGAAGAGCGCCCAGTGTCCAGAAAAACATCTCACTGGGCGCTCTTCTCCAATCACCCAAGTGTTCCCTGCGATAACGCCCCAATTGCCATTATCAGTAATGTAGCAGCCCTAGACCTCAATGGAGTCTATCACCTACCACTTTAAATTGGGATACAGCCCATTGGAAGAAATTCCCTCTACACCCTCCATACAGTAACCTGCAGCTAGGCAGCCTCCAGTGGTACCAGTCTAGTAATGTCTTCCACCCCAACTTGATCATCACTACAGCTGAAACTGTGAGGCCAGTAATAGGAGCCAATCAGACTACTGCATTGCCTGGTTCACACCACTGGCTGCTCAAATTTAGAAATCCTTTGGCAGGTGAAACAGTTCCCACATTTGTATTTGAACTGCATGTTTGGCTGTTTGCCTGGAGTTCAGCTTGATGAATAATATGTTGCTTTGATCACTGTAATGCATTAAAAAACTGTGTGCCCATAAGAACAGGTCCTTTGTGTATTGGCTTGGTAGTAGTAGACCAACCGAGGGCCATACAATGTGAATGCAATAGAGCAAAAGCCCCATTAACCTCCAAGAATTCCTGGTAAAGGCCATAAACAGCCTTATGTCCCCCTGATTCAAAAACCAAGCACCAGTCAGATTGGTGTAATAGTAACCACAGCAGGGTGGAGGATCAGATTCATTTTTATGGCTGGAATCACAAATGTTACTGCAACACATGTTAAAGCACAATATATTAACACAGCAAGGAAAAACAGTGCATTCATTGCAACGTACCACAAAGCATGGTAATGCACTACTGTACATTGTGGTGGGGTGCATTGGTCCATACCTGTGCATTGGCAGCCCATTGAAAGTGCACTTGCTAAAAATCTACTTCATACCATAGAAGAAAATGGGATTCAAAGTAATGAGGGGGTTTAATATATGACAATATATTATGACATAAATAGACAATATCTAAAGACCATGCTGTGTTTTTAACTTTGACATGTTTGTGTAGCCTGGAAATTCGCTTCAGAGAGACACACATGAAACAACAAACCGGAGGCTACTGGAGTGATATGGTATCCTTTTTACACCCCCACCCCAAATAAAAGCTGGCTTGTTTGTGTACGCATGTCAGAATCAAATGATATTTCATTTGTATATTTTCACACAAAAGAACCCTTTTATTTCCTAAACTTTTGCTATTAAGGTTGGCTGTATACAGTGTGACACTTGGCCGGTTCATGATGGAGCCGCCCAAATTTGCTCATTGGATGGTACTGTTGACTGCACAGTTAGATTGTAATGTATATGATGAGATTTATACATGGTAAATTATATATTTATAGTATAATATAATATAGTATATTCAATACAAAGGTCAGAACTAGCATCAAGTGAATGCAAAGAAAAAAAAATCCTCTAGTCAAAAAGCTATCCACTTTTTTAATTTTAAAATAAATCTGGAAAGATCCACAACTTATAATATTTAAACAATCTGATTCTGATACCTGTGAAATGATAGATGGTAACTAACTTTACAAATATCTTAGAGCTTGTCCCATCTGAATGCCTATGTTAGCATGCATTGTGTTAATGTGTATTTTGGTTGTGTTTTGTAAAAATAAAATTGCTTTAAATTAGCATGAATGGCAAACTGCAAGTCAGTGCACCTAAACTAGATTTTTTCAACAAACATAAACTAAGCAAACTATTGAAAGCAATGGATTTTCTCATGTCCATCTACTTTCCTTGTACTATATGGAAAAAGCAGAAAAATGCATAATGACACATCCTTAAGAGTTATATGTTGGCATATAACCATAGCAACACAGAACAAAATTGTGATAGTAAAACCTCAGATGGATTTCTTAAAAGGTCAGACATAAACCATCTAGATACCTCAGTCTGGCAAAGGTACCAGAGTTCCTGGAAAAGCCAATTATGGAGGCTATCACATTTATGACATTTTGTGGCTGCGTTAATATTCAAGACCGTGTTATATTGCTATTGAGTTTATTCTGCCATTGAGATTATTTTGCGCTGCCATACTACATTTAGGAAAACATTTACACTGGTGATGAGCATGATTTTCCAATGCATCAGTATGTGCATCACACTTGTGATGGTGTGTCAACGGGATACTTTAGATATAGCCAATGTCTATTATAAATGTGAGTAGAATAGTAGAATACACACCACAACAGACAATGTAAACCAAACTCACTTACCTTAGTATGAGGTCCAAATTCTTCACTTAGTTTTTTTAGCGGGTTGTCATACTCCAGCAACATTTGTCCCAGCCGTGCATATGAAGGCTCGCTGCAGAGACAGTATTTCCAAAACCCATTATTAGTTTTAATAGATTGTCTTGGTACAGCATTTTCTTGTGTATATGTTTGTATTGTATGTCTGGCTGATGCAAAAAAGGAACAACTGTCCATAATCAAAAAAGCCTTGTTTTTTTTGTTTTGTTTTTTATCAACAGCTTTATTTAGTAATTGATTGATAGATCATTAAAACCACTTAGTGACCACCCCATAGTAGCTTTAGGGCCCTTTCACACGGACTTGTCCGTGTACGGGCTCCGCTTTGCTCAGCAGGGGATCGCTCCGTCCATCCCCGCTGAGCAGGCAGATGACAGGTCTGGCTCTGCACACTGTGCAGGGACCGACCTGTCAGAGCGCCGCTCTCCTCTATGGGGGTTTGGATGAAGACGGATTGTAGAGTACGTTTTCATCCAATCGGATCCGCAGACAGATGGAAAAAATAGGGTTTTCCTCCGTTACACTTTTTCGGATCGGAGTGCGTCGAGGTCTATGGAGCGTCCGTTCAGGTCCGCCTAAAAAGCTGACAGGCGGACCTGAATAGTCCGTTCATGTGAAAGAGGCCTTACTGCTTTTCTGGGTAGGGGGCGAGCACATGCGCCGCTTCTGCTGTGATCAGTGACAGCAGAAGCCAATCAGTGGGTGCTGGCTAATGGATGCCTGCCGGCACCCGCTGATCGGTGAAAAGACAGACTGGACAGAACTCTGTCTATGTAAACAAGGCAGAGCTCTGTTCGGTCAGTGGGGATGTGCTGGATTTTCTTTCCCTGCAAAGCAGGGAATAAAATCCAGCACATCTCTTAGTGAAAGCACCACATAGTACACACAAAAACACTGGTTAGGCACACATTTAACCCTTTGGTCATCCTAGATGTTTAACCACTTCACAGCCAGTGTCATTAGTACAGTGACAGCGCATATTTTTAACACTGATCACTGTATTAGCGTCACTGGTTCCCACAAAGTGTAAAAAGTGTCAGTTAGGCCCCTTTCACACTGGGGCGGTTTGCAGGCGTTATTGCGCTAAAAATAGCGCCTGCAAACCAACCCGAAACAGCTGTTGCTGTGTCTTCAGTGTGAAAGCCCGAGGGCTTTCACACTGAAGCGGTGCGCTTGCAGGATGCTGGAAAATGTCCTGCAAGCCACATCTTTGGCTCGCTATAGGAGCGGTATATTAGCTCCTATAGAGCCCGTTCCCATTGAAAACAATGGGGCAGCACGCCGAACCCGCCCGCAAAACGCCGCTGCAGCGGCGGTTTGCGGGCGGTATTAACCCTTTTTCCCGCTAAAACGACGGTAAATCGGCGCTAAATATAGCGTCGCTTTACCGCCAGCGCCCCCAACGCCCCAGTGTGAAAGTAGCCTTAGTGTCAAATTGTCCACCACTATATCGCAGTCCCGCTATAAGTTGCTGATCGCTCCCATTACTAGTATAAAAAATAAATACATAAATAAATAAAAATTCCAGTATATAAACCATTTGTAGAGCCATAACTTTTGCGCAAACCAATCAATATACACTTATTGGGATTTTTTTTTACCAGAAATATGTAGCAGAAATCATATTGGCCTAAAATTATGAAGACATTTGATTTTTAGAATTTTTTTATTGGATATGTTTTATAGCAGAAAGTAAAAAATTATGTTTTATTTTTTTCAAAATTGTAGGGCATTTTTGTATATAGTGCAAAAAATAAAAAACCCATTGGTGACCAAATACCAGCAAAAGAAATCTCAGAAAATGACATAAATATAATTTATGTACAGCATTGCATGACTGCGTAATTGTCAGTTAAAGTAATGCAGTACCGTATAGCAAAATATGGCTTAGTTATGAAGGGGGGGATAAATCTGCTGGAGGTCAAGTGGTTCAATCAATTAAACGTATTACTGGTCAATCATATTTTTTGATCAATATTTTCATTCAACCGCAAAGCTTATAATATATATTTTAATTAATGTTAAATTGCTTGTTTACAATTGCTCAAACCTAAATCAATTGCAAATTATTATGTCTATGGCCACCATTACTTTACAGCAGAGTTCTGCGTATGAGAGAAGGGGGAAGCACTAGGAGACAGTCAGTTGTGCTTCAGTGCTCATGTGCCATGCTGATAGGATCAGACGTCAGAGTGACAGAGAGATGAACTTATCAGTTTGTTCCTCTTCCTTTGACTGTTCATGCACAGGAGTGACAAAATCTGCAAGTGCTACTTAAGTCTAGATTCCCATCTATGCAGTTGCGATTGATGCATTTTTCAGGTACGTTTTGCGTTTTTAAACCAGCATTTTGTATGCGTTTTTGCATGCATTTTTCATGCAGTTTGCATTTTGTTTTTTGTCCCTTTACAGCTGGCTGCTAAGGAGCAAGCCAGCCGCCGTATCCTTAACAACCGATGAGTTATCAGCTGAATGTAAAAAAAAAGAATTACCGGGAAAAAAAAATGAGGTCTGGTATGGATTTTGAGGGGAACCCCATGCCAATTTTTTTTTTTAAACGCTGTGGGGCCCCCCAAAATCCATACCAGACCCTTATCCAAGCATGTACCCAGCAGTTTAGAAAAGGGAGGGGATGAGCTAGTGCCCCCCTCCTAAACCATACAAGGCCACATGCCCTCAACATGGGGGGCAGTTTGGGGGCAGGGTGGGTAGGGGCAACAAGGGCCTCTTCCCCACAACCCTGGGCTGTGGTTGTGGAGGTCTGTGGGCAGGGAGATTATCAAAAAATCTGGAAGCCCCCTCTAACAAGGGGACCCCCTGATCTGGCATTGTGATTGATGATGGATCCACATCGGGGGACCTTTTTTTTATTTTATTTTATTTTTAATAAAGGAATTGTCAAAAACACTTTATTCACTTTTACACTTTTTGGGTATATGGGTAGGGGTACTATGCCCCATATTCATTCACATGGCGCAGGCCCCCCCCTTCCCCAAAGCACCCCCCATGTTGAGGGCACGCGGCCTGGTATGGCTCAGGAGGGGGGGGGCGCTCGCTCGTCCCCACCCCCTTTCCTGACCGGCCGGGCTGCGCGCTCAGATAAGGGTCTGGTATGGACTTTGGGGGGACCCCCACGCCGTTTTTTTTTGTACCAGGCGACGGGGCTAGCAAGGTGTCAATCTCGCCGATGGAGGCGGCGACATTGGCTTCCTTCGCTAGTCCCGTCTATCTGGAGTCACGTTCAAAATGAACAGACTTTACTCCATGTGTGGGCAAGTCCGTTCATTTAAAAAGTCCGGCGGACCTCCGCTGGAAAGTCCGGAGGATTGTCCGCCGGATAGTATGATCACGTGTACGTGGCATAAGGGACACACAATAAGACCCATGGGCTCGATTTAAACTCTCAGGCTGCAGGGTAGGTTTACTGAAAATAAGCCACCGTCAGCTGTATTTATGGAAAAGTCATTTTACTCTTTATAAAAAGTTACATTTCTAAAATGTAATAAAATAAATGAAAATGACAAGAAATAAAATAAAATAAATGAAAATTACAAGAATTTTTTTTCAAGAATAACAGTTGCTAAGTTTTTAAATTTTTATCAAAATGCCATCAATTACGTGCCCACGCATTTTGCATAAGAGTATAGAGTTACCCCCTTCACACCTTCTTAACACAAATATACGGCCTCACTGGACTGGACTTTTTTCCGTGGGGCCACATATTTGCGTATCTCCCCAGCACAGAAACCGGGGTCTCACCATGAGCCTTGGGGCCTGTTCCAACAATCAAGACCCAGAACTCACAATTCCAGGTCACCTGATCACTATGATGGCCTCTGATTGGCTATCAGAATGATCAGTCACTGTAAAGCCCACCCCGGGTTTTCTTTCTCTGTGAATAGAAGAGAGAGACACATCATATCTTTCTCCTTGCAGAGAAAAAAAAAGTGCGTGTAAAAAAAAAAAAAAAAAATTAAATAATAATAATAATAATAAATACAAAAAAAAACCTAGATCAAGTTTTCATCTAGGTCAGTGCCAGGGTTAGTGTTAAGGTAAAGGTCAGGGTCAAAAGTCAAGGTCAGGGTCAGTATTTTTTTGGGACAGATTTTTTTTTTATTAGTAGTATTAATGTCAGTTAGTGTCAGTGTCGTTTTAGGTAGTATAAAAAAAAGCAAAATGAGCACTATGGTTTTTGGGCTGTACTACGCGAACATACACCTAACATACACATATGTGGCATCGCTGCGATCATCAGGAGAAGGAGAATTTAATTATGGTTGTTCGTTGGTGTAAGGTCCCAAGAAATATGCAGCTAAATTTAAAAAATATATATTTTTTTTTACTATTTTGGACCAGTTTTTCTTTGATAATAATAAAAGATCAGGAGATATCCATACCCATTTACCACTAAATGATATCCATACCCATTTACCACCAATTTGCCCTTAAGAAAAACATGGTATAATCCACCTTGACGCACAAAGTAGTTGTGATGATTTGTACGGTTTTACTATTACATGTCAAAGTTGCAAGATTGTGCTTAGGCATTTAGATTTGTTTTACCCTTAGTTGCGAAGGGGTTAAAATATCTTTAGGTGACCCTGACACCCACTGAACCTGACTGAAACTCACAGAAATAAATGTAAAGATACCCTGTGAAAGAAGAATTATACTTACCTGTCTGGCAGGAAGCAAATCCAGTATTTCCTGTAGAGTTAGGGCCCCTGTCAGATGTCCAGTTCTCCTCTACTTCCTCCTATTATCATTATTTCACTACAGGACACTAGAGCTGGCAAGAGGAACCTGGATACAACTGGAACCATCAGATATCAAAAGCAGCCGCAGCTCTGCAAGGGAGTGAAGATTAGAGCCGCCAGCCACTGGACAGTTAAAGCGGAACTAAACCCTCCTATCCATTACAGCCAAGGAAGCTGCCACCTGTCTTTGTTAGAACTGCGGCTGCCTGTGATCAATTATGACACCAGTCTTTTGATGGTTTGATAGTTTGATCGTTTGATTAAGAGCACAAGCAACTGTGACAGTTATGGTTCAGGGCATGTTTTGAATGTAACAGTAGGAAAATCAATGGGTTTAGTTCTGCTTTGAGTATACTTCTTTTTTTAGGGTGTACTTAGTTTTATTAGTGATAGGGTAATTTAAAGCAAAAAAGAGGGAGGTTGCAGGGACATACCCTGCTGTCACTGGACTTTAATGGCATACCATGAGACAAGGATAAATTTGAGTAAAAAAGATTTTTATTACAAAAAATGTTTTCATATCCAATGAAATTTGTTAGATCATTGAACACAATACAAAAACATACGCATATCATGCTTCATTATAACATAATGAACCTCCTAACACCTTCTAGTGTACTTATAGTTAATAAGCTTGAGGCGTTTGGGTTATTCAATCTGCCAGGGGTCGACGCGTTTTGCTAGAAGATTGAATAACCCGAACACCTCAAGCTTATTAACTATAAGTACACTAGAAAGTGTTAGTAGGTTCATTATGTTATACTGAAGCATGATATGCATATGTTTTTCTATTCTATGATCTAACAAACTTCATTGAATTAAAAAAATAAAATTGTAATAAAAATCTTTTTATTTAAATTTTTCCTTGCTCATGGTATGCCATTCAAGTCCAAGAACTACAGGGTGTGTTCCTGCAACCCCCTCTTTTTTTCTAACAATTTTTTGGATGTGCTATAGGGAGAGGTCGTTTTTTTGGTAATTTAAAGCAGATATTTAGAGGCAAATCTAAACTGTTATGTAAAAATGCATGGGCACATCACATACAAGCCAAAATTGATGGCATTTGATTGAGATGCAAAAACTGAGCAACTGTCATTCGTGACAAAAAAACTCAAACACTGCCTTTGCTCAAAGCTGTATTAAACCCAAAAATGTATTATTGCATTTTAACAATTCTTAGATATGGTGGCTTTTTTGTCCTTTATTGTCACCTGGTGATCCTGCCAGTAAGTCTGTTATTTTTCAACTTCCTTAAGGACTGGATCACACCAGCGGCTGGTGTGGGTTGGGATGACAGCAGTGCCGATACGCCAAATGCAGCACATCGCACTACATTTTTTTTTTTCTAATAAACTTTATTGAAATGTCACACAGTCATACTGCATCTAGTGTAAATCAGCCCTCACAGAACAAGCTGTCCAGCAAAAGTGGAAGTTAGAGGGTTGAGACAAACCATAAAGAAAAAATGGGTTTCAAAGAAAACCTGTGGTTCGACTTTAAAGGCACAACAAACACTGGGAGTACAAAAAATTATTTAGCATTTATTGAAAAAGACATTAAGTATAAAGACCAAAGACATGAAAGAAATAATAAAAAATCACATATACAGACAAGAATCGATACATGATGTGAGCCCTAATGCGTCTACGCGTTTCTTTGTACATTTCTTCAGGACACATTTGGGGTTCAGTAGTTGCAAAGAAGAGAGGGATCTCACTATCTTGCAGGAGGGTTGTTCACTCTCTCCCAGGGCATTTTCATGATACCATCATATATTCATTTGTTTGGGATGACGGCAGCTTGGATCTGGATCCACTATATTTGATAGTCAGGCTTCTGCTTGTGGCTTTTTTCTTTGTGACTTAAGGATCTTTTCTGATCTGTACAACATGGCCCATGGCATATTCCATCTCCCATCTAATATCCCCTGTTTGATAACACTTTTTTGAGAAGCTTTTGATGATTAGCCCACAGGTGGCCTTTATTTGTTTCGGCTGTGTTGAGCTGTTTTGCCCCTGAGCTTTTCTGTATGTTTTTCTCTATTGGAAACCATTTTCTGTCTGATCACTGATTGACTAACACATATTTACGTGACCCTCCTGCAAGATAGTGAGATCCCTCTCTTCTTTGCAACTACTGTACCCCAAATGTGTCCTGAAGAAGTAAACAACGAAATGCGTATTACACATTAGGGCTCACATCATGTATCGATTCTTGTCTGTATATGTGATTTTTTTATTATTTCTTTCATGTCTTTGGTCTTTATACTTTATGTATTTTTCAATAAATGCTAAATAATTTTTTGTACTCCCAGTGTTTGTTGTGCCTTTAACCACTTGCCGACCGCCCCCTGTATATATACGTCGGCAGAATGGCACGTACAGGCAGAACCACGTACCTGTACGTGCCATTCTTCCGGCGGGTGGGGGGTCCGATCGGACCCCCCCCGGCCGGCGGGGACGGTCGGGATCGCTTCAGGAGCGATCCGGGATGAGGGGACGGCCAGTGGTTTCTGGCCACCCCCTCGCGATCGCTCCTGGCGAATCAGATGCTTCCTCTGTCTGTGTCAATCAAAACACAGGCAGAGGAAGTGATGTCACGCTCGGTGCGCCGGTCTATGTGACCGGAACGCCGAGCTGTGAACATCTAAAGGTTAGTGCACAAACAGTACACTGACACCAGTACACATAGGCACACAAAACACCCCCCTGTCACCCCCTGATCACCCCCAGATCACCCCCTCCCCCCCCAGTCACAGTGTCACTAATTGCAGTGATCATTTTTTTACTGATCACTGCATTTAGTGTCAGTGTGACTGTAATAACTGTCAGGGCAGTTAGTTTTAGGTCCAAGGTAGCCCCCCACCCCCCCCTAATAAAGGTTTAACCCCTTGATTGCCCCCCAGGTAACCCTTTCACCCCCTTTTGCCAGTGTCACTAAGCGATCGTTTTTCTGATCGCTGTATTAGTGTCACTGCTGTCGCTAGGTAACCATTTTTTTTTTTTTAGGTAACCGCCATGTTTATATAGGTTCATAAATAGGTTTATAGGTCAGGTACCCCCATATTACAACCTAAATAAAGGTTTTAACCCCCTGATTGCCCCTAGAGTTAACCCTTTCACCAGTGATCACAGTATAACTGTCACTGGTGACGCTGGTTAGCCAGTTAGTTATTTCGTTATTTAGGTTCCCCGTCAGGTTTTTATATAGCGTCAGGTACCCCCATATATTACCTAATAAAGGTTTTAAACCCCTGATTGCCCCTAGTTAACCCTTTCACCCCCTTTTGCCAGTGTCACTAAGCGATCGTTTTTCTGATCGCTGCATTAGTGTCGCTAGGTAACCATTTTTTTTTTTTTAGGTAACCGCCATGTTTATATAGGTTCATAAATAGGTTTATAGGTCAGGTACCCCCATATTACAACCTAAATAAAGGTTTTTAACCCCCTGATTGCCCCTAGAGTTAACCCTTTCACCAGTGATCACTGTATAACTGTCACTGGTGACGCTGGTTAGCCAGTTAGTTATTTCGTTATTTAGGTTCCCCGTCAGGTTTTTATATAGCGTCAGGTACCCCCATATATTACCTAATAAAGGTTTAACCCCTGATTGCCCCTAGTTAACCCTTTCACCCCCTTTTGCCAGTGTCACTAAGCGATCGTTTTTCTGATCGCTGCATTAGTGTCGCTAGGTAACCAGTTTTTTTTTGTATTACTGTTACGGGTGACGCTGGTTAGTTAGCTTGTTTTTTATACTGTCAGGGCACCCGCCATTTATTACCAATAACGGTTTAACCCCCTGATCGCCCGGCGGGTGATATCAATTAGGTTTTAGGGTCAAATAAGGTCTGCGTCGCCCCAGGTTAGTGCCAGTACCGCAAACACCCACGCACAAAGCATACACCTCCCTTAGTGGCACAGTATCTGAACAGATCAATATCTGATCTGATCAGATCTATACTAGCGTCCCAGCAGTTTAGGGTTCCAAAAAAAAACGCATTGTTAGCGGGATCAGCCCAGATACCTGCTAGCACCTGCGTTTTCCCCCTCCGCCCAGCCCAGCCCACCCAAGTGCAGTATCGATCGATCACTGTCACTTACAAAACACTAAGCACACATAACTGCAGCGTTCGCAGAGTCAGGCCTGATCCCTGCGATCGCTAACATTTTTTTTGTGGTAGCGTTTTGATTCAGTCGCTTCAGTCAGGAGCTTTTTTACCTGTGAATCTCAAAAAAATAAAAAAAAATAAAATAGTTGTCGTTTTATTGTTCTCTCTCTCACTCTATTCTCTCTCTATTGTTGCTCTTTTTTTACTCCATTCTATTCTGCAATGTTTTATTATGTTTTATTATGTTTTATTATGTTTTATCATGCTTGCTTTTCAGGTATGTAATTTTGTTTACTGTGTGTTTTAGTGTTGAGCATTTTTTTTTGTTTTCAGGTGCGCCATTCAGTTGCAACGCGGATTTATTTATCTTGACAGCAACAGCGTTTGCTCCCACGATACATAAAGCCGCGACTCCAACGCTGTAGGAGGTGATTTCACCACCACAGTTAAAAAAAAGAGCATATATGCCGAAGCATGGGGGCAGCAGGGGGGGGGAGCGATTGGCTCCTAATGCCACGTACATACGGTCGAAATTCCGACCGTGTGTACACGGCATAACTTTTGCGGGAGGATGCCCCCATGCATCGGCATATATAAATGGTGCATGTATGCCCATCATTAGAAGTGGGTGGATGAAGGGAGGTATTCTAATGGTGGGCATACCCACCAATCAATCTCTTTTTTTCGTTCAGCCAAGAGGCTGCATGAAAAAAAAAAGATTACAATATATGTCCAGTATGTTGCTGGACTTTGAATGGTTATACCAGAATGATGCCTGCAGGTTTAGGTATCATCTTGGTATCATTCTTTTCAGCCAGTGATCGGCTTTCATGTAAAAGCAATTCTAGCGGGTAATTAGCCTCTAGACTGCTTTTACAAGCAGTGGGAGGGAATGTCCCCCCTCCCGGATATAAACCGCGCCATTGGGAAATTGGGAAAGCATTTTATCACACCAATCTTGGTGTGGTCAGATGCTTTGAGGGCAGAGGAAAGATCTAGGGTCTAATAGACCCCAATTTTTTCAAAAAAGAGTACCTGTCACTGCCTATTGCTATCATAGGGGATATTTACATTCCCTGAGATAACAATAAAAATCATAACAAAGAAAAAAAATGGAAGGAACAGTTTAAAAATAAAATAAAAAAGCTAAATAAATAAAAAAAAAAAGAAAAAAAAAAAAAAAAAAAAAAAGCCCCCTGCCCCCCCTTCTCTTGCGCATAGGCGTACACAAGCGTCGGTCTGGCGTCATATGTAAACAGCAATTGCACCATGCATGTGAGGTATCACCGCGAAGGTCAGATCGAGGGCAGTAATTTTAGCAGTAGACCTCCTCCGTGAATCTAATGTGGTATCATGTAAAGGCTTTTAAAGGCTTTTAAAAATGTATGTAGTTTGTCGCCACTGCGTGTTTGTGCGCAATTTTAAAGCATGTCGTGTTTGGTATCCATGTACTCGGCCTAAGATCATATTTTTTATTTCATCAAAAATTTGAGCAATATAGTGTGTTTTAGTGCATTAAAAAAAAAAAGTGTATTTTTTCCACAAAAAATGCGTTTGAAAAATCGCTGCGCAAATACTGTGTGGAAAAAAAAAATGCAACACCCACCATTTTAATCTGTAGGGCCTTTGCTTTAACAATATATATAGTGTTTGGGGGTTCAACGTAATTTTCTTGCAAAAAAAAAATATGTTTTCATGTAAACAAAAAGTGTCAGAAAGGGCTTTGTCTACAAGTGGTTAGAAGAGTGGGTGACGTGTGACATAGGCTTCTAAATGTTGTGCATAAAATGCCAGGACAGTTCAAACCCCCCCCAAATGACCCCATTTTGGAAAGTAGACACCCCAAGCTATTTGCTGAGAGCAATGTTGAGCCCATTAAATATTTTTTTTTTTTGTCCCAAGAGATTGAATAATGAAAAAAAAAAAAAATATATATATTTTTTTTTACAAAAAGTTGTCACTAAATGATATATTGCTCAAACATGTCATGGGCATATGTGGAAATACACCCCAAAATACATTCTGTTGCTTCTCCTGAGTACGGGGATACCACATGTGTGGGACTTTTTGGGAGCCTAGCTGCGTACGGAACCCCAAAAACCAATCACCGCCTTCAGGCTTTCTAAGGGTGTAATTTTTTTATTTCACTTCTCACTGCCAATCACAGTTTCGGAGGCCATGGAATGCCCAGATGGCATAAAACCCCCAAAATGACCCCATTTTGGAAAGTAGACACCCCAAGCTATTTGCTGAGAGGTATTGTGAGTATTTTGCAGATCTCGCTTTTTGTCACAAAGTTTTGAAAATTGAAAAAAAAGAAAAAATTTTTTTTTTTTTTCTTTACTTTCTTCATTTTCAAAAACAAATGAGAGCTGTAAAATACTCACCATGCCTCTCAACAAATAGCTTGGGGTGTCTACTTTCCAAAATGGGGTCATTTGGGGGGGTTTTGTGCTATTTTGGCATTTTATGGCCTTCGAAACGGTGATAGGTAGTGAGGAGTGAAATCAAAAATTTGCACCCTTAGAAATCCTGAAGGCGGTGCTTGGGTTTCGGGGCCCCGTACGCGGCTAGGCTCCCAAAAAGTCCCACACATGTGGTATCCCCATACTCAGGAGAAGCAGCAAAATGTATTTTGGGGTGCAATTCCACATATAACTATGGCATGTGTGAGCAATATATCATTTAGTGACAACTTTTTGAAAAAAAAAAAAAATCTTTTTTATTTTTGTCTTTATTCAATCACTTGGGACTAAAAAAAAAAATATTCAATGGGCTCAACATGCCTCTCAGCAAATAGCTTGGGGTGTCTACTTTCCAAAATGGGGTCATTTGGGGGGTTTTTGTACTTCTCTGCCATTTTAGCACCTCAAGAAATGAAATAGGCAGTCATAAATTAAAAGCGGTGTAAATTCCAGAAAATGTACTCTAGTTTGTAGACGCTATAACTTTTGCGCAAACCAATAAATATACGCTTATTGGCATTTTTTTTACTAAAGACATGTGGCTGAATACATTTTGGCCCAAATGTTTGACTAAAATTGAGTTTATTAGATTTTTTTTTTTATAACAAAAAGTAGAAAATCTCTTTTTTTTTCAAAATTTTCGCTCTTTTTCCGTTTATATCGCAAAAAAATAAAAATCACAGAGGCAATCAAATACCATCAAAAGAAAGCTCTATTTGTGGGAAGAAAAGGACGCAAATTTCGTTTGGTTACAAAATTGCATGACCGCGCAATTACCAGTTAAAGTAGTGCAGTGCGAAATTGAAAAAAGACCTCTGGTCCTTTGGCTGCCAAATGGTCCGGGGCTGAAGTGGTTAAAGTCCGACCACAGGTTTTCTTTGAAACCCTTTTTTTTTCTTTATTATTTCTCCAATATTCACGGATGAGGCAATGTGAGTGCTTTTTCTTTTCTTATTCGGTTGAGACAAACCTTTTAACACCGACAGGGATGCTTACAATCACCAGCTTTTATTCCTTTATGTAAAACCTTTAGTTTAAAAAGAAAAAAAAAATGTTGCTGTAACTGCTTGAGTATTAGCTGGAATTCAGCTTAATTTTTCTAAGCTAAGTCCTTCAAAATCTGCTGGTGCTTCTAGCACTATCTTTGCCCCAGAATAACAGGACCCCTGCTCAAAGGTGGCTCTGTTGCTCCTCCATCAAGAGTGTGTTACTGGCCTGATTACCAGGTAAAAATAAAGCAAACAAATAGCCACCACATTTAAGGATTGGTAAGCTGCAATATATTCAATTTTTCGGGGGGGTTAATACTGTTTTATTAATTCTAAGATCACAGTGCCCCACACCAGCATCTCTTCAATGAGTGGAGACTGGTGATCTAGTGCTTCACTTTGTGCCCACTGCCAACAAGTCCCATCCTGGTGACCCACCTCCTCTTCAGTGAAAAAGATAGAAGATCCACCGCTTCAAGTGACCATAGCGTTAAATAAGTAAATGGGACTTCTAGGTAGCTTTTTGTTAACTCAGCATTTTGTTGTAAGGGGGTAAAGGGGTGTGGGGGAAGAGTGTATTATTGATGATTAAAGTGATTGTAAAGGCTTGTTTTTTTATTTTTTTTAAATAAAAAACATATCATACTTACCTCCACTGTGAAGCTCGTTTTGCACAGAGTGGCCCCGAACATCCTCTTCTGGGATCCCCCCGCATCAGATAACCCCCTAGGAAAAGGGGGGGTTACCTTTGTGGGCGCGTTCCCGAGTCCAGCATTTGCGTCCATAGACACAAATGCCGGATTAGGCCCCACCCCCCGGTGCCTGCATCATTGGATTTGAATGACAGCAGCGGGAGCCAATCGCTGCGCTGATATTAATCTATCCAATCAAGAGCTGAGAACCCCGACCAGAAGAAGAGCGCGTCTCTGGCTGTGAAATTCTAGGGCTCAGGTAAGTAAAACAGAGGGGGGGGGGGGGCTGGGGGGCCGGTCGCTGCCAGGTGTTTTTTCACCTTAATGCAAAGGATGCATTAAGGTGAAAAAACATGAGGGTTTACAACCCCTTTAAGCCCAAAGACTGGGACCCGGAAGTCTCAAAACATAAGGTGCTTAGTTATGCAAACACACATCAATTCACAATATGGGGTTGATTTACTAAAGGCACTAAAGGCAAATACTAAAAGCTTTACTAAAGGCAAATACTAAAAGCCCTTTGCAAGTGCTTTTGCCCTAGAGCTTGATGAATGAACAGAAGCTCTGCTGACTTCCATCATCCAATCATGTGCAAGCAAAAATGCTGTTTTTTAAATGTTCCTTGCATGTGATTGGACATTTTTTGGAAAGTTTGAAAATAAGAGAGCAGGGGTTTTTAGGGACTTTGAGGAAACCTGAACCTGGTAAGGTCAGTATATCCATCCCTATGGGACTTTACATGAAATCACGACCCGGTAAGGTCAAGTATTTCCATCCCTTGATAAGTCAAAAAGGGGGGGAAGGGGGGGACAGGGGATTTGGGACTTTATATGAAGCACAAACCAGCAAGTAGATAATAAGGCTGAACAAGGGAATTTTATTTGTATAAGAAAATTGGTAGACATACATAGACTGTTATTGTCAAGGTGGTTGTTAGGCACAGTAACAATATCCATGGTAATAATAATACAGTTGTCTCAAAAAATGACGACTAATATCACATGGTAAAACATTTAGACAAGATAAAACAACAGTAGACGATTATCATAAAATTCCATAGTTCCAGCCATAATCAGAGTGGGTAAATGGATAATTGTAGCATAATATTTGCCGGACCTAAGGCCTCGCTGGACCTGTGAGGGTATTGATGGTATTGTAGCTTGAAGATCTCAATATATCTAGATAAAAAACACGGCATTTAAACAGCTCTACGCGTTTCGTGGCTAACACGCCACTCATCAGGAGCATGCACGTGGTATGCTAGAAAAAATGAATAAAAAATGGTCAGTAATTACATGATATACAAAGGTGGGGTAAAACCCAAAGTGACACCAGGGTGTCTACTTACTAATTGTAAATTGTCGGTCAAGGTGTGATAGCAGGGCGCCGGAGGCATCGGGGGACACCCCCAGACCGAGGGCCCTGGCGGACCGCCCAGCAGAGGCGCACAGGCAAGCACAGAACCGTGGCGGGCATGGAACTACGAGGCCTATCTGTGAAAAAGTAAAAACAGGGAATGGTGGAAGTGAAATTATGGTCACAAAGGTGACTATGAGATAAGAAAGCGAGAGCAAGAACTGTGGTGGTGAGGGAGGGGATTGTAGTGAGTTGGGGGGAAAAAAAAAAAAAAAACACACATTCAAGAAAAAGGAAAAACCAAAAAGTGAGAAAGGGGGGTGACTAGAGGTGGGGAAAGCCAAGGCAAGTGGGGCTCCAGAAAGTGAATTCCCAATAAAAGAGTAAGTGCAAGGTGCAGGTGTACCTGTATGGTCAGAAAGGAACGGAAAAAGGAGGAATTGCAGTAGTGTGTGGTCCAGTGTGTATAGAGCCTCGAGTGCCAATAGCGCCCGGTCACGTGCCCCCATATATACGTCCCCACAGGGCCGCCCACCAACGTCACGCCGTATGGCAAGGAAACGGGGAAGGGGTGGCGCCGGCAAGGACAACCAATTCCTGCCGGCCGACATCCAAAATCCTCCGCTGCCAACGAGCGTGGAAGCCCAGCAGCAAACACGCGACGGCACAGGAGACGCCGCACGTGCAGCGTGGGATGCGTGACGTCGACGCGCAGTGCAGAGCTCCCGCCCCCCAAGCTTGCCAATGGAGCGAGGGATGGGCGGACGCCCGCAATGCGCGTCATGGCCCCCGGACGGGGAGAGAGACACGAAGCCCCGGCAGCCCAACCCCACATCAAAGACCAGCAACAATTCTACTGGTAGTTAGAGTAATGTACAATAAGGTACAAATTGGTATGGTAAGAAGATTATGATCGTATAATATACAATAAAGTACAGTTTGATATGGTAAAAAGATTATGATCGTATAAACGGTGGAGACTAAACATTGGGTCATTGCAAAGAGTGGTAATAAAATGTAAAATAATAGAGCTGAACCTGTGCTTCCATCCCTAGTAATGTTTGAAAATAAGAGAGCAGGGGTTTTTAGGGACTTTGAGGAAACCTGAACCTGGTAAGGTCAGTATATCCATCCCTATGGGACTTTACATGAAATCACGACCCGGTAAGGTCAAGTATTTCCATCCCTTGATAAGTCAAAAAGGGGGGGAAGGGGGGGGACAGGGGATTTGGGACTTTATATGAAGCACAAACCAGCAAGTAGATAATAAGGCTGAACAAGGGAATTTTATTTGTATAAGAAAATTGGTAGACATACATAGACTGTTATTGTCAAGGTGGTTGTTAGGCACAGTAACAATATCCATGGTAATAATAATACAGTTGTCTCAAAAAATGACGACTAATATCACATGGTAAAACATTTAGACAAGATAAAACAACAGTAGACGATTATCATAAAATTCCATAGTTCCAGCCATAATCAGAGTGGGTAAATGGATAATTGTAGCATAATATTTGCCGGACCTAAGGCCTCGCTGGACCTGTGAGGGTATTGATGGTATTGTAGCTTGAAGATCTCAATATATCTAGATAAAAAACATGGCATTTAAACAGCTCTACGCGTTTCGTGGCTAACACGCCACTCATCAGGAGCATGCACGTGGTATGCTAGAAAAAATGAATAAAAAATGGTCAGTAATTACATGATATACAAAGGTGGGGTAAAACCCAAAGTGACACCAGGGTGTCTACTTACTAATTGTAAATTGTCGGTCAAGGTGTGATAGCAGGGCGCCGGAGGCATCGGGGGACACCCCCAGACCGAGGGCCCTGGCGGACCGCCCAGCAGAGGCGCACAGGCAAGCACAGAACCGTGGCGGGCATGGAACTACGAGGCCTATCTGTGAAAAAGTAAAAACAGGGAATGGTGGAAGTGAAATTATGGTCACAAAGGTGACTATGAGATAAGAAAGCGAGAGCAAGAACTGTGGTGGTGAGGGAGGGGATTGTAGTGAGTTGGGGGGAAAAAAAAAAAAAAAACACACATTCAAGAAAAAGGAAAAACCAAAAAGTGAGAAAGGGGGGTGACTAGAGGTGGGGAAAGCCAAGGCAAGTGGGGCTCCAGAAAGTGAATTCCCAATAAAAGAGTAAGTGCAAGGTGCAGGTGTACCTGTATGGTCAGAAAGGAACGGAAAAAGGAGGAATTGCAGTAGTGTGTGGTCCAGTGTGTATAGAGCCTCGAGTGCCAATAGCGCCCGGTCACGTGCCCCCATATATACGTCCCCACAGGGCCGCCCACCAACGTCACGCCGTATGGCAAGGAAACGGGGAAGGGGTGGCGCCGGCAAGGACAACCAATTCCTGCCGGCCGACATCCAAAATCCTCCGCTGCCAACGAGCGTGGAAGCCCAGCAGCAAACACGCGACGGCACAGGAGACGCCGCACGTGCAGCGTGGGATGCGTGACGTCGACGCGCAGTGCAGAGCTCCCGCCCCCCAAGCTTGCCAATGGAGCGAGGGATGGGCGGACGCCCGCAATGCGCGTCATGGCCCCCGGACGGGGAGAGAGACACGAAGCCCCGGCAGCCCAACCCCACATCAAAGACCAGCAACAATTCTACTGGTAGTTAGAGTAATGTACAATAAGGTACAAATTGGTATGGTAAGAAGATTATGATCGTATAATATACAATAAAGTACAGTTTGATATGGTAAAAAGATTATGATCGTATAAACGGTGGAGACTAAACATTGGGTCATTGCAAAGAGTGGTAATAAAATGTAAAATAATAGAGCTGAACCTGTGCTTCCATCCCTAGTAATGTTTGAAAATAAGAGAGCAGGGGTTTTTAGGGACTTTGAGGAAACCTGAACCTGGTAAGGTCAGTATATCCATCCCTATGGGACTTTACATGAAATCACGACCCGGTAAGGTCAAGTATTTCCATCCCTTGATAAGTCAAAAAGGGGGGGAAGGGGGGGACAGGGGATTTGGGACTTTATATGAAGCACAAACCAGCAAGTAGATAATAAGGCTGAACAAGGGAATTTTATTTGTATAAGAAAATTGGTAGACATACATAGACTGTTATTGTCAAGGTGGTTGTTAGGCACAGTAACAATATCCATGGTAATAATAATACAGTTGTCTCAAAAAATGACGACTAATATCACATGGTAAAACATTTAGACAAGATAAAACAACAGTAGACGATTATCATAAAATTCCATAGTTCCAGCCATAATCAGAGTGGGTAAATGGATAATTGTAGCATAATATTTGCCGGACCTAAGGCCTCGCTGGACCTGTGAGGGTATTGATGGTATTGTAGCTTGAAGATCTCAATATATCTAGATAAAAAACACGGCATTTAAACAGCTCTACGCGTTTCGTGGCTAACACGCCACTCATCAGGAGCATGCACGTGGTATGCTAGAAAAAATGAATAAAAAATGGTCAGTAATTACATGATATACAAAGGTGGGGTAAAACCCAAAGTGACACCAGGGTGTCTACTTACTAATTGTAAATTGTCGGTCAAGGTGTGATAGCAGGGCGCCGGAGGCATCGGGGGACACCCCCAGACCGAGGGCCCTGGCGGACCGCCCAGCAGAGGCGCACAGGCAAGCACAGAACCGTGGCGGGCATGGAACTACGAGGCCTATCTGTGAAAAAGTAAAAACAGGGAATGGTGGAAGTGAAATTATGGTCACAAAGGTGACTATGAGATAAGAAAGCGAGAGCAAGAACTGTGGTGGTGAGGGAGGGGATTGTAGTGAGTTGGGGGAAAAAAAAAAAAAAAAACACACATTCAAGAAAAAGGAAAAACCAAAAAGTGAGAAAGGGGGGTGACTAGAGGTGGGGAAAGCCAAGGCAAGTGGGGCTCCAGAAAGTGAATTCCCAATAAAAGAGTAAGTGCAAGGTGCAGGTGTACCTGTATGGTCAGAAAGGAACGGAAAAAGGAGGAATTGCAGTAGTGTGTGGTCCAGTGTGTATAGAGCCTCGAGTGCCAATAGCGCCCGGTCACGTGCCCCCATATATACGTCCCCACAGGGCCGCCCACCAACGTCACGCCGTATGGCAAGGAAACGGGGAAGGGGTGGCGCCGGCAAGGACAACCAATTCCTGCCGGCCGACATCCAAAATCCTCCGCTGCCAACGAGCGTGGAAGCCCAGCAGCAAACACGCGACGGCACAGGAGACGCCGCACGTGCAGCGTGGGATGCGTGACGTCGACGCGCAGTGCAGAGCTCCCGCCCCCCAAGCTTGCCAATGGAGCGAGGGATGGGCGGACGCCCGCAATGCGCGTCATGGCCCCCGGACGGGGAGAGAGACACGAAGCCCCGGCAGCCCAACCCCACATCAAAGACCAGCAACAATTCTACTGGTAGTTAGAGTAATGTACAATAAGGTACAAATTGGTATGGTAAGAAGATTATGATCGTATAATATACAATAAAGTACAGTTTGATATGGTAAAAAGATTATGATCGTATAAACGGTGGAGACTAAACATTGGGTCATTGCAAAGAGTGGTAATAAAATGTAAAATAATAGAGCTGAACCTGTGCTTCCATCCCTAGTAATGTTTGAAAATAAGAGAGCAGGGGTTTTTAGGGACTTTGAGGAAACCTGAACCTGGTAAGGTCAGTATATCCATCCCTATGGGACTTTACATGAAATCACGACCCGGTAAGGTCAAGTATTTCCATCCCTTGATAAGTCAAAAAGGGGGGGAAGGGGGGGGACAGGGGATTTGGGACTTTATATGAAGCACAAACCAGCAAGTAGATAATAAGGCTGAACAAGGGAATTTTATTTGTATAAGAAAATTGGTAGACATACATAGACTGTTATTGTCAAGGTGGTTGTTAGGCACAGTAACAATATCCATGGTAATAATAATACAGTTGTCTCAAAAAATGACGACTAATATCACATGGTAAAACATTTAGACAAGATAAAACAACAGTAGACGATTATCATAAAATTCCATAGTTCCAGCCATAATCAGAGTGGGTAAATGGATAATTGTAGCATAATATTTGCCGGACCTAAGGCCTCGCTGGACCTGTGAGGGTATTGATGGTATTGTAGCTTGAAGATCTCAATATATCTAGATAAAAAACACGGCATTTAAACAGCTCTACGCGTTTCGTGGCTAACACGCCACTCATCAGGAGCATGCACGTGGTATGCTAGAAAAAATGAATAAAAAATGGTCAGTAATTACATGATATACAAAGGTGGGGTAAAACCCAAAGTGACACCAGGGTGTCTACTTACTAATTGTAAATTGTCGGTCAAGGTGTGATAGCAGGGCGCCGGAGGCATCGGGGGACACCCCCAGACCGAGGGCCCTGGCGGACCGCCCAGCAGAGGCGCACAGGCAAGCACAGAACCGTGGCGGGCATGGAACTACGAGGCCTATCTGTGAAAAAGTAAAAACAGGGAATGGTGGAAGTGAAATTATGGTCACAAAGGTGACTATGAGATAAGAAAGCGAGAGCAAGAACTGTGGTGGTGAGGGAGGGGATTGTAGTGAGTTGGGGGAAAAAAAAAAAAAAAAAACACACATTCAAGAAAAAGGAAAAACAAAAAAGTGAGAAAGGGGGGTGACTAGAGGTGGGGAAAGCCAAGGCAAGTGGGGCTCCAGAAAGTGAATTCCCAATAAAAGAGTAAGTGCAAGGTGCAGGTGTACCTGTATGGTCAGAAAGGAACGGAAAAAGGAGGAATTGCAGTAGTGTGTGGTCCAGTGTGTATAGAGCCTCGAGTGCCAATAGCGCCCGGTCACGTGCCCCCATATATACGTCCCCACAGGGCCGCCCACCAACGTCACGCCGTATGGCAAGGAAACGGGGAAGGGGTGGCGCCGGCAAGGACAACCAATTCCTGCCGGCCGACATCCAAAATCCTCCGCTGCTAACGAGCGTGGAAGCCCAGCAGCAAACACGCGACGGCACAGGAGACGCCGCACGTGCAGCGTGGGATGCGTGACGTCGACGCGCAGTGCAGAGCTCCCGCCCCCCAAGCTTGCCAATGGAGCGAGGGATGGGCGGACGCCCGCAATGCGCGTCATGGCCCCCGGACGGGGAGAGAGACACGAAGCCCCGGCAGCCCAACCCCACATCAAAGACCAGCAACAATTCTACTGGTAGTTAGAGTAATGTACAATAAGGTACAAATTGGTATGGTAAGAAGATTATGATCGTATAATATACAATAAAGTACAGTTTGATATGGTAAAAAGATTATGATCGTATAAACGGTGGAGACTAAACATTGGGTCATTGCAAAGAGTGGTAATAAAATGTAAAATAATAGAGCTGAACCTGTGCTTCCATCCCTAGTAATGTTTGAAAATAAGAGAGCAGGGGTTTTTAGGGACTTTGAGGAAACCTGAACCTGGTAAGGTCAGTATATCCATCCCTATGGGACTTTACATGAAATCACGACCCGGTAAGGTCAAGTATTTCCATCCCTTGATAAGTCAAAAAGGGGGGGAAGGGGGGGACAGGGGATTTGGGACTTTATATGAAGCACAAACCAGCAAGTAGATAATAAGGCTGAACAAGGGAATTTTATTTGTATAAGAAAATTGGTAGACATACATAGACTGTTATTGTCAAGGTGGTTGTTAGGCACAGTAACAATATCCATGGTAATAATAATACAGTTGTCTCAAAAAATGACGACTAATATCACATGGTAAAACATTTAGACAAGATAAAACAACAGTAGACGATTATCATAAAATTCCATAGTTCCAGCCATAATCAGAGTGGGTAAATGGATAATTGTAGCATAATATTTGCCGGACCTAAGGCCTCGCTGGACCTGTGAGGGTATTGATGGTATTGTAGCTTGAAGATCTCAATATATCTAGATAAAAAACACGGCATTTAAACAGCTCTACGCGTTTCGTGGCTAACACGCCACTCATCAGGAGCATGCACGTGGTATGCTAGAAAAAATGAATAAAAAATGGTCAGTAATTACATGATATACAAAGGTGGGGTAAAACCCAAAGTGACACCAGGGTGTCTACTTACTAATTGTAAATTGTCGGTCAAGGTGTGATAGCAGGGCGCCGGAGGCATCGGGGGACACCCCCAGACCGAGGGCCCTGGCGGACCGCCCAGCAGAGGCGCACAGGCAAGCACAGAACCGTGGCGGGCATGGAACTACGAGGCCTATCTGTGAAAAAGTAAAAACAGGGAATGGTGGAAGTGAAATTATGGTCACAAAGGTGACTATGAGATAAGAAAGCGAGAGCAAGAACTGTGGTGGTGAGGGAGGGGATTGTAGTGAGTTGGGGAAAAAAAAAAAAAACACACATTCAAGAAAAAGGAAAAACCAAAAAGTGAGAAAGGGGGGTGACTAGAGGTGGGGAAAGCCAAGGCAAGTGGGGCTCCAGAAAGTGAATTCCCAATAAAAGAGTAAGTGCAAGGTGCAGGTGTACCTGTATGGTCAGAAAGGAACGGAAAAAGGAGGAATTGCAGTAGTGTGTGGTCCAGTGTGTATAGAGCCTCGAGTGCCAATAGCGCCCGGTCACGTGCCCCCATATATACGTCCCCACAGGGCCGCCCACCAACGTCACGCCGTATGGCAAGGAAACGGGGAAGGGGTGGCGCCGGCAAGGACAACCAATTCCTGCCGGCCGACATCCAAAATCCTCCGCTGCCAACGAGCGTGGAAGCCCAGAAGCAAACACGCGACGGCACAGGAGACGCCGCACGTGCAGCGTGGGATGCGTGACGTCGACGCGCAGTGCAGAGCTCCCGCCCCCCAAGCTTGCCAATGGAGCGAGGGATGGGCGGACGCCCGCAATGCGCGTCATGGCCCCCGGACGGGGAGAGAGACACGAAGCCCCGGCAGCCCAACCCCACATCAAAGACCAGCAACAATTCTACTGGTAGTTAGAGTAATGTACAATAAGGTACAAATTGGTATGGTAAGAAGATTATGATCGTATAATATACAATAAAGTACAGTTTGATATGGTAAAAAGATTATGATCGTATAAACGGTGGAGACTAAACATTGGGTCATTGCAAAGAGTGGTAATAAAATGTAAAATAATAGAGCTGAACCTGTGCTTCCATCCCTAGTAATGTTTGAAAATAAGAGAGCAGGGGTTTTTAGGGACTTTGAGGAAACCTGAACCTGGTAAGGTCAGTATATCCATCCCTATGGGACTTTACATGAAATCACGACCCGGTAAGGTCAAGTATTTCCATCCCTTGATAAGTCAAAAAGGGGGGGAAGGGGGGGACAGGGGATTTGGGACTTTATATGAAGCACAAACCAGCAAGTAGATAATAAGGCTGAACAAGGGAATTTTATTTGTATAAGAAAATTGGTAGACATACATAGACTGTTATTGTCAAGGTGGTTGTTAGGCACAGTAACAATATCCATGGTAATAATAATACAGTTGTCTCAAAAAATGACGACTAATATCACATGGTAAAACATTTAGACAAGATAAAACAACAGTAGACGATTATCATAAAATTCCATAGTTCCAGCCATAATCAGAGTGGGTAAATGGATAATTGTAGCATAATATTTGCCGGACCTAAGGCCTCGCTGGACCTGTGAGGGTATTGATGGTATTGTAGCTTGAAGATCTCAATATATCTAGATAAAAAACACGGCATTTAAACAGCTCTACGCGTTTCGTGGCTAACACGCCACTCATCAGGAGCATGCACGTGGTATGCTAGAAAAAATGAATAAAAAATGGTCAGTAATTACATGATATACAAAGGTGGGGTAAAACCCAAAGTGACACCAGGGTGTCTACTTACTAATTGTAAATTGTCGGTCAAGGTGTGATAGCAGGGCGCCGGAGGCATCGGGGGACACCCCCAGACCGAGGGCCCTGGCGGACCGCCCAGCAGAGGCGCACAGGCAAGCACAGAACCGTGGCGGGCATGGAACTACGAGGCCTATCTGTGAAAAAGTAAAAACAGGGAATGGTGGAAGTGAAATTATGGTCACAAAGGTGACTATGAGATAAGAAAGCGAGAGCAAGAACTGTGGTGGTGAGGGAGGGGATTGTAGTGAGTTGGGGGAAAAAAAAAAAAAAACACACATTCAAGAAAAAGGAAAAACCAAAAAGTGAGAAAGGGGGGTGACTAGAGGTGGGGAAAGCCAAGGCAAGTGGGGCTCCAGAAAGTGAATTCCCAATAAAAGAGTAAGTGCAAGGTGCAGGTGTACCTGTATGGTCAGAAAGGAACGGAAAAAGGAGGAATTGCAGTAGTGTGTGGTCCAGTGTGTATAGAGCCTCGAGTGCCAATAGCGCCCGGTCACGTGCCCCCATATATACGTCCCCACAGGGCCGCCCACCAACGTCACGCCGTATGGCAAGGAAACGGGGAAGGGGTGGCGCCGGCAAGGACAACCAATTCCTGCCGGCCGACATCCAAAATCCTCCGCTGCCAACGAGCGTGGAAGCCCAGCAGCAAACACGCGACGGCACAGGAGACGCCGCACGTGCAGCGTGGGATGCGTGACGTCGACGCGCAGTGCAGAGCTCCCGCCCCCCAAGCTTGCCAATGGAGCGAGGGATGGGCGGACGCCCGCAATGCGCGTCATGGCCCCCGGACGGGGAGAGAGACACGAAGCCCCGGCAGCCCAACCCCACATCAAAGACCAGCAACAATTCTACTGGTAGTTAGAGTAATGTACAATAAGGTACAAATTGGTATGGTAAGAAGATTATGATCGTATAATATACAATAAAGTACAGTTTGATATGGTAAAAAGATTATGATCGTATAAACGGTGGAGACTAAACATTGGGTCATTGCAAAGAGTGGTAATAAAATGTAAAATAATAGAGCTGAACCTGTGCTTCCATCCCTAGTAATGTTTGAAAATAAGAGAGCAGGGGTTTTTAGGGACTTTGAGGAAACCTGAACCTGGTAAGGTCAGTATATCCATCCCTATGGGACTTTACATGAAATCACGACCCGGTAAGGTCAAGTATTTCCATCCCTTGATAAGTCAAAAAGGGGGGGAAGGGGGGGACTTTACATGAAATCACGACCCGGTAAGGTCAAGTATTTCCATCCCTTGATAAGTCAAAAAGGGGGGGAAGGGGGGGACAGGGGATTTGGGACTGTGCTTGCCTGTGCGCCTCTGCTGGGCGGTCCGCCAGGGCCCTCGGTCTGGGGGTGTCCCCCGATGCCTCCGGCGCCCTGCTATCACACCTTGACCGACAATTTACAATTAGTAAGTAGACACCCTGGTGTCACTTTGGGTTTTACCCCACCTTTGTATATCATGTAATTACTGACCATTTTTTATTCATTTTTTCTAGCATACCACGTGCATGCTCCTGATGAGTGGCGTGTTAGCCACGAAACGCGTAGAGCTGTTTAAATGCCGTGTTTTTTATCTAGATATATTGAGATCTTCAAGCTACAATACCATCAATACCCTCACAGGTCCAGCGAGGCCTTAGGTCCGGCAAATATTATGCTACAATTATCCATTTACCCACTCTGATTATGGCTGGAACTATGGAATTTTATGATAATCGTCTACTGTTGTTTTATCTTGTCTAAATGTTTTACCATGTGATATTAGTCGTCATTTTTTGAGACAACTGTATTATTATTACCATGGATATTGTTACTGTGCCTAACAACCACCTTGACAATAACAGTCTATGTATGTCTACCAATTTTCTTATACAAATAAAATTCCCTTGTTCAGCCTTATTATCTACTTGCTGGTTTGTGCTTCATATAAAGTCCCAAATCCCCTGTCCCCCCCCTTCCCCCCCTTTTTGACTTATCAAGGGATGGAAATACTTGACCTTACCGGGTCGTGATTTCATGTAAAGTCCCATAGGGATGGATATACTGACCTTACCAGGTTCAGGTTTCCTCAAAGTCCCTAAAAACCCCTGCTCTCTTATTTTCAAACATTACTAGGGATGGAAGCACAGGTTCAGCTCTATTATTTTACATTTTATTACCACTCTTTGCAATGACCCAATGTTTAGTCTCCACCGTTTATACGATCATAATCTTTTTACCATATCAAACTGTACTTTATTGTATATTATACGATCATAATCTTCTTACCATACCAATTTGTACCTTATTGTACATTACTCTAACTACCAGTAGAATTGTTGCTGGTCTTTGATGTGGGGTTGGGCTGCCGGGGCTTCGTGTCTCTCTCCCCGTCCGGGGGCCATGACGCGCATTGCGGGCGTCCGCCCATCCCTCGCTCCATTGGCAAGCTTGGGGGGCGGGAGCTCTGCACTGCGCGTCGACGTCACGCATCCCACGCTGCACGTGCGGCGTCTCCTGTGCCGTCGCGTGTTTGCTGCTGGGCTTCCACGCTCGTTGGCAGCGGAGGATTTTGGATGTCGGCCGGCAGGAATTGGTTGTCCTTGCCGGCGCCACCCCTTCCCCGTTTCCTTGCCATACGGCGTGACGTTGGTGGGCGGCCCTGTGGGGACGTATATATGGGGGCACGTGACCGGGCGCTATTGGCACTCGAGGCTCTATACACACTGGACCACACACTACTGCAATTCCTCCTTTTTCCGTTCCTTTCTGACCATACAGGTACACCTGCACCTTGCACTTACTCTTTTATTGGGAATTCACTTTCTGGAGCCCCACTTGCCTTGGCTTTCCCCACCTCTAGTCACCCCCCTTTCTCACTTTTTGGTTTTTCCTTTTTCTTGAATGTGTGTTTTTTTTTTTTTTCCCCCAACTCACTACAATCCCCTCCCTCACCACCACAGTTCTTGCTCTCGCTTTCTTATCTCATAGTCACCTTTGTGACCATAATTTCACTTCCACCATTCCCTGTTTTTACTTTTTCACAGATAGGCCTCGTAGTTCCATGCCCGCCACGGTTCTGTGCTTGCCTGTGCGCCTCTGCTGGGCGGTCCGCCAGGGCCCTCGGTCTGGGGGTGTCCCCCGATGCCTCCGGCGCCCTGCTATCACACCTTGACCGACAATTTACAATTAGTAAGTAGACACCCTGGTGTCACTTTGGGTTTTACCCCACCTTTGTATATCATGTAATTACTGACCATTTTTTATTCATTTTTTCTAGCATACCACGTGCATGCTCCTGATGAGTGGCGTGTTAGCCACGAAACGCGTAGAGCTGTTTAAATGCCGTGTTTTTTATCTAGATATATTGAGATCTTCAAGCTACAATACCATCAATACCCTCACAGGTCCAGCGAGGCCTTAGGTCCGGCAAATATTATGCTACAATTATCCATTTACCCACTCTGATTATGGCTGGAACTATGGAATTTTATGATAATCGTCTACTGTTGTTTTATCTTGTCTAAATGTTTTACCATGTGATATTAGTCGTCATTTTTTGAGACAACTGTATTATTATTACCATGGATATTGTTACTGTGCCTAACAACCACCTTGACAATAACAGTCTATGTATGTCTACCAATTTTCTTATACAAATAAAATTCCCTTGTTCAGCCTTA
Organism: Lithobates sylvaticus; assembly: GCA_028564925.1. Classification (NCBI taxonomy): domain Eukaryota; kingdom Metazoa; phylum Chordata; class Amphibia; order Anura; family Ranidae; genus Lithobates; species Lithobates sylvaticus. Next base: position 511,258,050 of record CM053027.1, read on the forward strand.
TTATCTACTTGCTGGTTTGTGCTTCATATAAAGTCCCAAATCCCCTGTCCCCCCCTTCCCCCCCTTTTTGACTTATCAAGGGATGGAAATACTTGACCTTACCGGGTCGTGATTTCATGTAAAGTCCCATAGGGATGGATATACTGACCTTACCAGGTTCAGGTTTCCTCAAAGTCCCTAAAAACCCCTGCTCTCTTATTTTCAAACATTACTAGGGATGGAAGCACAGGTTCAGCTCTATTATTTTACATTTTATTACCACTCTTTGCAATGACCCAATGTTTAGTCTCCACCGTTTATACGATCATAATCTTTTTACCATATCAAACTGTACTTTATTGTATATTATACGATCATAATCTTCTTACCATACCAATTTGTACCTTATTGTACATTACTCTAACTACCAGTAGAATTGTTGCTGGTCTTTGATGTGGGGTTGGGCTGCCGGGGCTTCGTGTCTCTCTCCCCGTCCGGGGGCCATGACGCGCATTGCGGGCGTCCGCCCATCCCTCGCTCCATTGGCAAGCTTGGGGGGCGGGAGCTCTGCACTGCGCGTCGACGTCACGCATCCCACGCTGCACGTGCGGCGTCTCCTGTGCCGTCGCGTGTTTGCTGCTGGGCTTCCACGCTCGTTGGCAGCGGAGGATTTTGGATGTCGGCCGGCAGGAATTGGTTGTCCTTGCCGGCGCCACCCCTTCCCCGTTTCCTTGCCATACGGCGTGACGTTGGTGGGCGGCCCTGTGGGGACGTATATATGGGGGCACGTGACCGGGCGCTATTGGCACTCGAGGCTCTATACACACTGGACCACACACTACTGCAATTCCTCCTTTTTCCGTTCCTTTCTGACCATACAGGTACACCTGCACCTTGCACTTACTCTTTTATTGGGAATTCACTTTCTGGAGCCCCACTTGCCTTGGCTTTCCCCACCTCTAGTCACCCCCCTTTCTCACTTTTTGGTTTTTCCTTTTTCTTGAATGTGTGTTTTTTTTTTTTTTTCCCCCAACTCACTACAATCCCCTCCCTCACCACCACAGTTCTTGCTCTCGCTTTCTTATCTCATAGTCACCTTTGTGACCATAATTTCACTTCCACCATTCCCTGTTTTTACTTTTTCACAGATAGGCCTCGTAGTTCCATGCCCGCCACGGTTCTGTGCTTGCCTGTGCGCCTCTGCTGGGCGGTCCGCCAGGGCCCTCGGTCTGGGGGTGTCCCCCGATGCCTCCGGCGCCCTGCTATCACACCTTGACCGACAATTTACAATTAGTAAGTAGACACCCTGGTGTCACTTTGGGTTTTACCCCACCTTTGTATATCATGTAATTACTGACCATTTTTTATTCATTTTTTCTAGCATACCACGTGCATGCTCCTGATGAGTGGCGTGTTAGCCACGAAACGCGTAGAGCTGTTTAAATGCCGTGTTTTTTATCTAGATATATTGAGATCTTCAAGCTACAATACCATCAATACCCTCACAGGTCCAGCGAGGCCTTAGGTCCGGCAAATATTATGCTACAATTATCCATTTACCCACTCTGATTATGGCTGGAACTATGGAATTTTATGATAATCGTCTACTGTTGTTTTATCTTGTCTAAATGTTTTACCATGTGATATTAGTCGTCATTTTTTGAGACAACTGTATTATTATTACCATGGATATTGTTACTGTGCCTAACAACCACCTTGACAATAACAGTCTATGTATGTCTACCAATTTTCTTATACAAATAAAATTCCCTTGTTCAGCCTTATTATCTACTTGCTGGTTTGTGCTTCATATAAAGTCCCAAATCCCCTGTCCCCCCCTTCCCCCCCTTTTTGACTTATCAAGGGATGGAAATACTTGACCTTACCGGGTCGTGATTTCATGTAAAGTCCCATAGGGATGGATATACTGACCTTACCAGGTTCAGGTTTCCTCAAAGTCCCTAAAAACCCCTGCTCTCTTATTTTCAAACATTACTAGGGATGGAAGCACAGGTTCAGCTCTATTATTTTACATTTTATTACCACTCTTTGCAATGACCCAATGTTTAGTCTCCACCGTTTATACGATCATAATCTTTTTACCATATCAAACTGTACTTTATTGTATATTATACGATCATAATCTTCTTACCATACCAATTTGTACCTTATTGTACATTACTCTAACTACCAGTAGAATTGTTGCTGGTCTTTGATGTGGGGTTGGGCTGCCGGGGCTTCGTGTCTCTCTCCCCGTCCGGGGGCCATGACGCGCATTGCGGGCGTCCGCCCATCCCTCGCTCCATTGGCAAGCTTGGGGGGCGGGAGCTCTGCACTGCGCGTCGACGTCACGCATCCCACGCTGCACGTGCGGCGTCTCCTGTGCCGTCGCGTGTTTGCTGCTGGGCTTCCACGCTCGTTGGCAGCGGAGGATTTTGGATGTCGGCCGGCAGGAATTGGTTGTCCTTGCCGGCGCCACCCCTTCCCCGTTTCCTTGCCATACGGCGTGACGTTGGTGGGCGGCCCTGTGGGGACGTATATATGGGGGCACGTGACCGGGCGCTATTGGCACTCGAGGCTCTATACACACTGGACCACACACTACTGCAATTCCTCCTTTTTCCGTTCCTTTCTGACCATACAGGTACACCTGCACCTTGCACTTACTCTTTTATTGGGAATTCACTTTCTGGAGCCCCACTTGCCTTGGCTTTCCCCACCTCTAGTCACCCCCCTTTCTCACTTTTTGGTTTTTCCTTTTTCTTGAATGTGTGTTTTTTTTTTTTTTTTCCCCCAACTCACTACAATCCCCTCCCTCACCACCACAGTTCTTGCTCTCGCTTTCTTATCTCATAGTCACCTTTGTGACCATAATTTCACTTCCACCATTCCCTGTTTTTACTTTTTCACAGATAGGCCTCGTAGTTCCATGCCCGCCACGGTTCTGTGCTTGCCTGTGCGCCTCTGCTGGGCGGTCCGCCAGGGCCCTCGGTCTGGGGGTGTCCCCCGATGCCTCCGGCGCCCTGCTATCACACCTTGACCGACAATTTACAATTAGTAAGTAGACACCCTGGTGTCACTTTGGGTTTTACCCCACCTTTGTATATCATGTAATTACTGACCATTTTTTATTCATTTTTTCTAGCATACCACGTGCATGCTCCTGATGAGTGGCGTGTTAGCCACGAAACGCGTAGAGCTGTTTAAATGCCGTGTTTTTTATCTAGATATATTGAGATCTTCAAGCTACAATACCATCAATACCCTCACAGGTCCAGCGAGGCCTTAGGTCCGGCAAATATTATGCTACAATTATCCATTTACCCACTCTGATTATGGCTGGAACTATGGAATTTTATGATAATCGTCTACTGTTGTTTTATCTTGTCTAAATGTTTTACCATGTGATATTAGTCGTCATTTTTTGAGACAACTGTATTATTATTACCATGGATATTGTTACTGTGCCTAACAACCACCTTGACAATAACAGTCTATGTATGTCTACCAATTTTCTTATACAAATAAAATTCCCTTGTTCAGCCTTATTATCTACTTGCTGGTTTGTGCTTCATATAAAGTCCCAAATCCCCTGTCCCCCCCTTCCCCCCCTTTTTGATTTTTTGGAAAGTGAAGCTTTACCTCATTTACTAAGCTTTGGCACAACCGCACTTGCAGTGTGCAACTGCACTTTCCAAAGTGCACAGTCTATTTGCCTTTAGTAAATCTTGGCCCTTACACCACTAAAAAACATTATTAGAGAAACTAAATCACAGTATGTTACTTCCTTTTTCACTGGCTTACTGAAGCCCAAGAAACATCAAATGAAAAATTAGCACCTATTTAGTGTCTGTCATTAAATTCTTAATTATGAAAGTGTGCCTTTACAGGAAATAGGTCTAATATTTTAATATTGACACAGCTGTTATTGTAAGGCATCTGGTGTGAAGAAGTATATTTTTGCCTCTTCATAAGGACCTTTTCACACTGAGGCGTTTTTCAGGCGCTACAGTGCCTGCTGGAGGGCTTTCACACTGGAGCAGTGCGCTAGCAGGGCGGTCAAAAAAGTCCTGCTAGCAGCATCTTTGGAGCGGTGAAGGAACGGTGTATTCACCACTCCTAAACCGCTCCTACCCCGGCTATAGTGCCGGCAAAGCGCCGATGCAGCGCCGCTGCAGCAGCGCTTTGCCGGAGGTTTTATACCTATTTCGGCCGCTAGCGGGGGTTAAAACCGCACCGCTAGCGGCTGAATACCGTCGCTAAAACGATGGTAAAGTGGCGCTAAAAATAGCGCCGCTTTACCGCCGATGCCGCTCCCGCCCCAGTGTGAAAAGGGGCCTAACCCATGCTTCATGTTTAGTCTATGTCCTGTGTGTTACCTACCTCTGACCTTGCAGCATCTCAGAGGCACAGTTGAAAAGAGCAACAAGAGTCTTTCGATCATCGATTCTTGAGATCAGCATGATGACAGAGAAGTATGTCACTATTAGGTCCAGGTAGCTCTTCGTGAGGTTGTAATTTATGTTCTGCCAATTTGTCACATAGGAAATATTGTTATTTACTGATTGTAATCTTGTCTCTAAAGCTAGCCTTACGCTTGCAGATTTTGGAACAAACGTACCTACGAATATTTGTACAAAAATTCTCACTACATTTGATGACATCATGAATGTCATTCAACTCTAATGTAAATTTTGTTTGCTTTTAACATTTGAGTATGAAAAGAATGGACTTTCTCAAATGAAAACCACATTCAGCCTCAGTTCACACTAGATGCGGTGTGAATTCACTGCGCAACCTGATCATGCAAACCGATTGTGGAGTATATGTTAAGTTAACGACAAACAAAATGGTTTGCAAAACGCAGTGCAATTTGCAGAATCAAGTCACATGGGTGTGAACGCGATTCAATTTTGGTGCAGACAAAAAAGGGGTCCAAAAAAGGGAGTCTGTTGCGAATGCCATGCAATATTTGGCTCAAATCACACCCCGGAGGTACCACATGTAATTCGCACAGGAATGTGCTGCGATTCCTGTGCGAATTACATGCGGTATCCCGCACCACATCAGTGTAAACCTGGGCTCACTGTTAGAAATATGTTCATTCAGAAAAAACATTCCACACTGCTCCTTTAAATTTTCTTCCCACCACAGTTGAAAACAAACATCAGTTTGACCCCACTAATGATTAGAAAGTTGAACAAACGTTCTTAAAATGAAAAATTTCTAACCAAATTCTGCAAGCGTATGACTAGCTTAAAGGATAACTCGACTTTCATGGGGAAAGAAAATAGAAAATAAAGAAGAAATAATATAGCGTGCACAATTGCGATACAGGTCATATTGTAATTGAGTGTTATTAAAAATTACCTTTCATGGCAGCCTACGTGTTGGTTAACCCCACCTCCTCTCCAATGCAATAGGAACCCATTCCCATAAATTTGAGCTCACCGCCAGAGATTGTGTTCCTTTTTTGTCCTCCTCTATGGACCTACATCATGTGCACTCACGTTTGCTCGTATGGCATCCAGTCCAGATGATTCCTGGAGTCGGGGCATACCAATCATGCAGTGCAATCCCAGGGCCCAGGCACGGGCAGGAGAGTGGCTTCATGCACAGGATACCCCAGTATTGGAGGGGAGACTGCCTGCATATGCCCAGGATGGGACGTCTAGCAAGGTACACTCAGCTGGCAAGGTCTGAAACTGGCATCATCCTCCCCATCCTACTTATGTTTATTTTGTGTCTTCGTTCCCGAAGCCCAGAATGTCCAGGCGGACTTCCTGTCTCGTGTACAGTTAGACAACAACAAATGGTCCCTTCATGCAGAGACGTTCGACTGGATCCTGTCCTTGGGAGTCGATCCCAAAGTGGACCTATTCGCATCTCCCTGCAACTTCAAGATCAGAAAGTATTACACTCGAGCCGTTGCAGCCAAGCCTTTGGAATAGATGCTCTGACAGATCGATGGAGCTTCAGCAGGGCATATGCCTTCCCCCGTTCCCGGTCATCCTCAGGTTTCTGCAGAGACTCAGAGCGGAAGCAGTGAAAATGGTGGTGATAGAGCCTTACTGGCCAAACAGGCCATGGTTTCCCCTCCTGACCCAGCTCAGATTCCAGGACCCAGTTCATCTTCCCCTCAGGCCGGACCTTCTTTCTCAAGTGGCAGTTCTGCACCCTTGCCCGGTGCTACTGAGACTGATGGTCTGGTTCTTGAGAGGGAGAGGCTGGAAACCCTCGGATGCGCGTCAAGAGGAAATCCAACCCTCATGAGCCTGAGAAAGGCAAGCACAAATAAGGTTTACGGGAGAATATGGGCCAAGTTTGTGGAATTCTCATCCTCTACGGGAAGATCGTTCAGAGATCCGGGTATCCAAGACATCATGGAATTCCTACAATCTGGTCTAGATCTGTCTCTCTCCATCAGCTCCCTCAGGGTCCAAGTCTCAGCTCTATCGGCCTTCTCCAGAAACATCATGGGCTGTTCACCCTTTAATCCAACAATTCTTCCGAGGGGCGTCAAAACTCAGGCCCCAAAGGAAGCCAAGCTTCCCCAAGTGGGATCTCCCCCTTGTTCTCGACTCACTGGCTGGACTCGGTACCATGGGAACCACTCCGGTTTCTTTTAAAGACCTCTCTGCAAAAGTCGCTTTCCTCATTGCCATCACCTCGGCCAAAAGGGTTTCTGAGATCGGGTCCTTCGGTCATAAAAAAACATTCCTGACTTTCTTCCCAGACCAGGTGGTCCTCATCCCTATGCTTGGCTCAAACCTGAAAGTTACATCAGTGTTTCGTGAGAACCAAGAGATTGTCCTACCTATTTTCAGGGCCCCAGGGTCCACAGAGGCTCACCCACTGGATGTAGGGGAAATACTAAAGGAATACCTGCAAGTTACTTCCACCTTTAGATGTTTAGACTACCTATTTATCCTACACTCCGGGAATAGCAAGGGGAAGCGAGCTTCGACCAGAACGATCACGCCCTGGATCGTCCAATCCATCCAGCAGGCTTACAGGGCTAAGGGCTTGGCTCCTCTAGAGGCGGTGACGGCACATTCCACCAGGGGCATTGGCAGCTTCTTGGGCGGCAGCTCGACATGTGGCTCCGGATGTCATCTGTAAAGCCTCGTGGGCCTCCATTAATACGTTCATGTCTCATTATTGCACAGAACCTGTTTCTTTATCGTCTGCAAACTCTGGTTTGAAAATCCTGTCGGTTGACAGGGTAAATTAAAGTTTCTTTTTGATCAGCATACCTGCCCATGTGGTTTGGCTAGTTATTAAAATTTCCTATCAAATACTTACCATAATTTTCCTTTCTTGATGGACTCCATGGCAGTCAGAGTTCCCACCCATTGGTTAAGAGTTGGCTAGTTACGGAAAACACAGTCTCTGGTGGTGAGCTCAAAATTTATGGGAATGAGGTCCAATAGCATTGGAGAGGAGGCAGGGTTAACTCACACATAGGCTGCCATGGAGTCCATCAGGAAAGGAAAATTACAGTAAGTATTTGATAGGAAATTTTCTGTTTTCCTTTTCAATCTGCAGCCTCTGTAAATTTCTATATATGCATTGCAATATGGCTACATGGAGTTGTTCTGTACACAGAGTGTGTACTGACCACTCCCCAGAAACATAATTTCCTGCTTACGTGATTGGCTCACCAAGTTTCCCAGAAGTCTGCCTGATACAAGTCAGATTTCAGGCATCCCCTGCAACAAAAATTTAATTTTTGGTGAGATATTTACAATAGGAACACGTCTAAAGGGATGCAGGCCCAGCAGATTCCTCATTAGTGCCTTGCTGCTGCCACAGCTAACAGATAATTATGAAACCACTCCCATTAAACCCACTCAGAACAGAGACACATAGATTTTTTCAGAATAACAAAAGGTAGGAATCTGCAACAAAGTGTGTTATAATCCTTGCAATGTACAAAGATCACCCAGGGGGGAATATTATATATTATATATTTTTCTCAACAAAAGTGGAGTTACGCTTTAAAGACAACATAAAAAATACAAATAATGCTGTCCAGTAAGAAAGGGAAAACACCTTTTCAAGCAGTTACAATTGTCACTCCCCACCTGAGAAGTCTTCTTTTACCAGTGTCTGTCACTGGCCCCCGGTCTATTATGACTGTCTGAGTCTCCCATTCTCTGAAATTGGAATAATTTCTCAACCTTGCCCACTAAAACAGATATACCTCTGATTAGTTTTGGGCAAACGATTCAGGACAAGCAAAAGTTCAGCCAGAACATCGCCTGTTCGCCCTGTTCGGCAAACACCCGAATTTGCAGGGTGGTCGGCAGGATGTTCACCCACCAAGTGCCCCACAATGCACTGCACACTATACAGTGCATTCTAGAGCCCCAATTGAATGCAGCCTTGCACCTGATGCTTGCCAATTATGGCACAGAGCACTGTAAGAGCCCTAATTGGACAAAGTGATGATGACTTGTCCAATCACGGCTCAGTGCTTATAGTCCCACCCCACACCATAAAAGGTTTCTTGCCACAGGAACCCTTCGTAGTGTGTTGTTGGAATGGAGATAGAACAGGGCTCAGTGATAGCTAGTTAGTGTATTCTTCTGAGTGTAGAGTGTTAGTGTAGTGTTAGTATAGTGTGAGTATAGTGTATCAGTATAGTGTAGTGTGTCAATATAATGTGAGTATAGGGTGTCGGTATAGTGTGTCAGTATAGTGTAGTGTGTTAGTGTAGTGCATGTGTATTTTTTTTTTGGGGGGGGGGTTGTCCCCTGCCTGCCCCTTTTTTTTTTATTATTGTCAGCCACAAGTTTTCTGACCAAACACCCCTTTTCATTCAATAAAGTGCATCCAATAACACATTTCCCAGTTTCTATTGAATTTGGGTAATAAGCCCCTCCCATCATGTCTGGAAGGCCAACAAGGAGAGGCAGATGGTCCCATGTCACTATGAGGGGGCCAGCAGCACCTGTGTCCACAGGCAAAGGTTGATGTGGCATCTCTGTTTAGTGATGTTGCCCCATGCTATCCAGCCACAGCATGCAGAGGAGGTGGTGGATTGCCTTTCTAAACCATCCTCATCTTCCTCATCCCTTATGACTTAATCTGACACTTGTGCGCAGTCCACCACAGCTGCCAGAGCAGCTTATTCTGTCTCTAGAAGGTTACGGGGTGAAGCCACTACCAACACCCAAAGACCAATTTTTGTGCAATTGTGTGACAGGGGCATCAAATACATTTTTTTTACAACAAGGCCAATTCTTCACCAGCGCTCAGGTGCAAGGCTTCATCCAGTTAGGACCCTAGAATGCACCGTGCAGCTCGCAAATTCGAGTGTTTGCCGAATGGGCGAACAGGCAATGTTCTGGCCAAATTTTTCCGAATGTTAGCGCTCCCCAACACTACCTACAACTATGTACACTTAGGCTGGATTCACACCTATGCATTTTTAGTGCTTCTTGCATTTTGCAGATTTGCACTACAGAACATGTTCCATAGGAAAGCATGGTTAATGGACTGTAGTACAAATCTGCAAAATGCAAAAAGCACTAAAAATGCATAGGTGTGAATCCAGCCTTAGAGCTTACCTAAGTAACTCATTCAAAGTATTTTCAATATTGACCCTGACACAGTGGTATTTCCCCTGATCTAATAAAGACACCCACCACCCTACAGTAAAAAAAATAAGTTCAAAAAAAGTAAATTTCTAATTATGATTTTTAAATTAAATAAATGTCAGTCATGTAATTGAGTGCAATTTCATTTTGAATTTCAACAACCACAAACCTTAAAGTAACTCCACTTTTGTAAAAAAAATAAAAAATAAATCCCCTCTGGATGATCAGTGTACATTGCATGGATTTTAACAACCTTTGTTGCAGAGTCTTAACTGTTTATGCTCTTAAGAAAAGGCTGTTTGTTGTCTGCAGAGTGAAACTGAATGGGAGTTTTCATTATTATTCAACTGATGTACTTCCAGTGTTCTAATGAGGAACTTTGCAGTGTCAGCTTCCCTTTAGAAGTGATTAACCATTTGGGGCTATCCCACCAAAAATGAAATTATTGTTGCAGAGAATGCCTAAAATCTGACCTGTATCTTAGTGCAAACTTCTGGAAAAATCAGTCAGCCAATCTCACAAGCAGGAAATTATCTTTCTGGGTTTCTGGGGTACGTACACATCTCCAGGTTGGCATATTGCATTGAATTTTACAGAAAATGACAGCACTTTGGATTGAAAAGGGAAGGTAATTTTCAATAACATTTAATGTGCAAAACCACTGCACAGAGCAGGTAAGTATAACATATTTTTTATTTTAAAAAATAAATAAAAAAATTGCATTTACAATCATTTTAGGCTCAGTACACACTAAGCAGACTCTAAAGTCTTGCAATTTTCAGTGCAACTTAGGAGTTAGACTTTAATAAGACTTTGATGTGACTTTGAAAGGACTTTTACACCCTGTGGCACTGAAGTCGTGTTGATGTCATATCAAAGTAGTACAGGGACCTTTTCTAAAGATGGAGCGACTTGAGTAGAGCTAATTAAGACCGCTCTCATTAACTAACATGGGATTCAAGTACAAGTCGGATCCCAAGTCGCAGCAGTGTGAACCGAGCCTTGCGGTAAGCGCTACTATAATAGTTCAAAATATGTGCTCAATAAAACAAACAATTTTTAAAACTTCCTTTTTATACAGTTTAGGGAACAGCTGCACTAAAGCTTTGCCTTGATCAAAACTGGAGCCTTTGGTGGCTACAATGTATCACTGTGTATCATTAAAGCAAAACTGTTTTTAGAACTGAATTATTAACAGTCTACTTGCATATACACACTTTATTTACTGATGTATGTAAAAAACCTGAACTTACAATGTCAAAGTAACACTGGCAGGCATCGATAGTATTCAACAATTCATAGACGTGATCCTGCAGGGACAGGAAGATATGTAATCAATACCAGCAAACAATGAAAGTACATTAAGTTACTGACTATTTGAAAGCTGCCAGTTTAATGGATTCTGCAGTTTTGCCTATTGAGTAGTAGCATTCTAAAGCCTCGTACACACAATGAGAATATCAGACAAATGATCATCTATTTTTTTTTTTTTTTGGCATGCTAGTCTCATATCAAAATTTAAGAGGTTACTAAAGTTCCGAAAATTCTCGTACGACAGAAGTAATGTAATGCGTTAAATTGTAATGTATTCTTTTGTTTCCGATCATGCGTGATCTTGGTCTTCCGTTTTTTTTTATTTTTCCTCAGTTTAGGCCGATACGTATTTTTTTTTTTTCCGGACGAATACTGTACTAATTAAACAAAAATTATACATTCTGGTATGGTACAAGAAATTTTTTCATGTTTGTCCCTTCAGATAATTTTGCATGAACTGTCGTGATCAGCTCTCGAAAGCTGTTCACTAATGATCAGATTATCATACGATCGCTTTCGTCCAATTTTCTCATCATGTGTACTAGTCATAAGAATGCTAGTTAGAAAAAGTTTTCTTCCCTGCTTCTTAAATGGAGGTATGTTAAAAAGCAAAGTTGCTGCAAAAGAAAATGTGTATACTCTGTTCAATAATTTTAATATTAAAGCTGAACTCCAGTCAGATATAAAAGACACAAATGTATTTTTCTAAATGTGCATTAAGTTGACTTGGAATTAGCCTCCTGAAGTCCCTGTACAGCAGATTTCAGACTACAAAAGGGACCGATGGCCCCGGGAGCAGTCAACTGTTCTGCAGTGCTCATGTGGTAAAAAGGAACATGTTGATAGGAACAGAGAGCAAAGTGACAGTAAAATGAGCTTATCATTCTGCCACTTCTTGACCTGTAAACGTAACCTAATTGTAGCAGAGAAAAATCAGGTATGTTTCTCTATCAGACAGGACTGTGTATTGTGGTAGTGCTTGCAAATCGTAAAACTGGATGGACAGCATTAGAAATCTTTGGGTGTCTAAAACAGTTCTCTGATGTGTATTTCATTCGTGTATTTAGCTGTCTGCATGAGGTTCAGCTTTAACTACGCTACTATATAGTCTAAAACTGTGCATTTGATTAAAAAAAACACAAACATAAAATAAATATATATTATATCTCAGTCACTCACTACTTACTCTGAATTCCATGACATCCACAAATGTCAGGTAATAGCCAGTCAGATATTTCACAATTTCCACTTTATCTTTGTGCACTGGACCCAGATGTTGCTGGATTTAAAAGTGAAAAATAGTCATTTTAGGTTAACATGGATTGTGTTTATCATTTCCCATTTTACTCATAAGCAACTTGTTATGAAATAGTAGAAATATCACAATAAAAAATTACAGTCAGTGTAAAACAATCAAGCTTTTAATGGTATGGAACATCTGAGCTGAAAACAGATGACAACACCTGAACACCTAAGGATTGTCATGCTTAAGTGAGGTGAGAAAGAGCAGAGAAAACCTCTGCTCTTGTGCACATCGCTGGATCCAGATCAGCTCAATTAAGTATTTAGGGGGCTGGGGCTGCATACATAAGGTTTTTTACCTAAAAGCATAGAATGCATTAAAGTGGATGTAAACCGATTCATGAAATTTGAGCTGGGCACAAATATCTGCAGTGTTTTCTTATCTCTCTTTAAAGCACTATGTCCCGTAGCTGTCTCCTGATCTGTTCTTCTGTTATCAGCCTTATAAATCTTGACAAATTCTCCGTCATATGATAAAAGCAGCCTGTATTTTGTGTTGGGGAGGATGCTATAAATAGATTAGCTGAGCCCTGAACTTTTCAACGATCAGCTCTGAAAGTCTCTACCTATGAGGAGAGGGGGTGTGTGCCTTTCCTCCAATCAGTTGTCTTGGCTGTATGTCCAGGCTTCACTGCAGTGTTAAACAGGAAGAGAAAAATCTCCTAACACGATCTGAACATTCTAAACAGTATAAAAAGCTGAAGATAGCAGATATACATGTAAAACTTATGTAGGGAGATTTGTTTCACCCCTGTGTATCATCTGAGGCTGTTCACTTCACTGTGTATATGTGAGGATTTACATTCACTTTAAGGCAAAAAATAAACTTCTGCCTTTAGAACCACTTTACCTCACTGTTACTGAAGCATGTTTTTTCCCCAATGAACTGCAATTTAGCACTACAATCAATCCCAATACACACATACTGAAAGTAATTAGTAATTGGGGTTGATTGTAGTGTACAGCTGTCTGTTCAACAACTTCTGTTGAGCGGTCATGCTGGAAAACCAGCATTCAGTTAACGCATGCAGCCAACGGCTGCAAGTGCTGATCTGTATATTCTGAGGAGTGTGGAGATGTCTCTTGTTTTGAATACCATCACAGGACAGGTTTCGTTGCAGGTTAGCTGTTTAGATGTTGTTCAAGCTTCTCTATCCACTATTTGTAGAAGGATTCATCAGCTCAGGCCCATGGTTCCAGGTGCAAGGTCCCTCCTTTCCCAGTTAAGGTCCATTCCACCAGGAATGTCAGTGCTCCTGGGCTTTTCAGCATCAAGCTTCAGTTATTTAACTTTGTAATACTACTACCTGGTCTTCTCTTCACATGTTTACTAAATACTACCAGGTAGATATTTATGCCTCTGTCCGCTTTGGGCAAAAGGTCTTGCAGGCAACTTTGTAGTGGGCTTCCTCCTATGCTGTTACATGGTTTTGGGTATATTGGCCTTGCTGTCCAGCCCTTAAGTTCAATCCTTTGGGATGTCCCAAGTAGTCATGGATGTCATGTTCTCTGTGTCCTGTGATGTACAATTAGGAAATTAGAATTTTTGGTTTACCTGTGAAATCCTTTTGGAGTACTTAACAGGATACTGATTGCTCTCCTCTTGCTTGTGTTTCTCTTTGCTTGCTACAAAACTGAACCTAAACTAAGCTGGGAAGGGTTATGCCAGGGTGGAGATTCCTGATGTTTTGGCCAGTGTCTATTCACCTGAAACAACCTGAGTCAACATAACCCCAAGTGGTCATGTGCATGAAGTCCTCCCTGTCCTGTGACATACTCCAAGAAAGGGATTTTGTAGATAAACCAAAAATCCTAATATTTTGTGCAACCTACAGTATATAAGGCAACAGAAAAATAGCAAGTAAAGTAATAATGCACATATTTCTTCTAGCATTTACATTACCAGAAGTAGCCCCTCAATACTGTATTTGTAAAGGTTTTCAAACAGTTTCATATAATTATACATAATTAGATAGAAGTATCCAATTTTTATTTTAAAAGCTTTACATGTTGCTTATTCCTGAAATTAAAAAAGTTTGCAGGCAAGTATCTCTTGTCCATGTCAAATTATGTAACTGGGGCTCTCTTCTTTCCTGCTAGATTTGGAATGTATGGAGAACACTTACTGTACATTACTGTACACACTAATGGCACCTCAATATAAAAGCTTTATTGAGACTGTTAAATAAATATGTGAAGACAGAACTATGGGAACTGTTTTAAAAGGTACAAGCTGTGGGGGTCTCCTGATCTTTGCTTCACTACCAAATAAGTTCTTGGCCTAGAACAGGCATGAAAATAGTAAGGGTTGAAGAGTTTGAACTCCAGCCCTCCATTCTTATTCCTAGTTTATGCAGACCTGGAGCCTACCCATTTAAAAGAGACCCTGTCACCTTTTACACTCAGCCCACCCCTGACCACCTTATACTCTCAACTCACCTATACTTATACTTCTTCAGCCCTCTACTGCTAAAACTTTCTATGTCACAGCTGTCACCAAAATACCCAGTACCAGCTGCATCTTTTGGAGGAGGTCACTTGCTCCCCCATACCCAGAAACACTGGGTATTTAGCAGCATCAACCCATAGAAGAATAAGTGGTGAGGGTGCGCTGGATTGGTGAGTATAGGGTAGTCATATAGAGGGGCTTTATACAGACCTTGCCAGTGTGCCTGCAAAAGATGACAGCGTCTTTTTAAAACACTTGCCAGCAGAATTACCAATACATTTCCATCCTCAGCAGCTCATTGGTGTTTATCTATATGCTTTTGCAATCTGTTTGTACCCATACACAGTCAAATTGGCAAACTGTTGGAAAATATTTGGATGGCATGGCAGTTTGTAACTTAACTAGTGTTGTTTTATAATTCAGGATACCAAACACCACATCTGGACACCTTTATGTAATACAATATTCACATAAGAAGGGCTGCTGTCCACTGAAGGTAACAGGAAACATTTGACGAACATTCTAGCTTTCTAGAGGTCTGGTGTAGTGCTGTTTAAGCATTTACCGTACTGCTGCGGACATCAATATTTGGAAACTTCTTGTTGATGTATTTCAGAGATGACTCCATTGACTTGTCTGTGAAGAAGGGGGGTTTTGTTTTGGGATCTGAGCATGTCTGTGAAAGATATAAAATATATTAGTTATAATTCAATCATTCTGTAAAGCTAATAGAAAAACAATTGTTATCTACCATTTACATTTGCCCAGGTTACCCGGGTAGTTCAATGAGGACTGCGTGTCCCAGTATGGCCTCCAAATAATTACACATGCAGTTTAAGGACAGATAGAAATGTAATGGTAGCTACATTCTGCTATTTTCCATTTATGCAAAGAGGAATGAGGGGGTAAATATTAATCCTTCACTGCCAAGTTATAATAATTTAAGCCTAACTCGCCATAGGCTTGCATATGCCCAGTGATATTTGTTCTCTTTAATTGGTCTCAAATGTCCCCTCACCCTTTCCACCACATATCCCCAAAAAACACCAGTTTATGTATTCATTATAAAAACAAAGAAAAGGATAACAGCACTTTTAGTGTACTTTTCACTGTGGGCTCCATCTCCAAATTTTGTGCAATGTTGTATTAGGCTGCAATTTATGTGAAGCATATGCTTCTGTACATGACGGACATAGTGCCACACAGCTTTGCCTCAGTATCTTCCCAGGCATCTATTTTCCCCTGGCTCATGCCTTGCTCCACAATGCTAGAGACTTCCATTTCGCTAAACTTCTATTGACTTGTAGTTGAAATTAAAATGGATAGTTCACTTCTGGCTCAGGGAGAACGTTGAGCTAGATCCGGGAGTGGGTTTATAGGTATACATGGCATTTGCACTGGATCATGATGTCCCCAGTGTGAGGAGAGATCATGGAGGTATATGTTCAATGGTTTTGTGTACAGGAGATGCTGTGCTTAGATGGGAGACACGATATGTAGACCATCTTTGAGGGAAGATTACCCCAGCCTGTTTCTGTATTTTCCTACCCTATTATTTTATTTTTAATTTTCTATTTCCTTCCCATCAGAGGCATAACTAGAACCTTCAGGGCCCCGGTGCAAGAAACCATGAAGAGTCCCCCTGACCTTAGGTCCCGGTGCCCTTCTCTCCGAGCTCGGGGCCCTTACCTCCCAGCCTGGGGCTAGGGTTGCCACCTTTTCTTCAAACCAAACCCGAACACTTTTGCAGAGCATGGCAATTTTTTTTTTTTTTAAGTACACGCCATGCATATAATTTGTGATTAAATAACATTTATAATCATATTGAGTTAGTACAGCCCCCCCCCCCCCCCATAGAGACCCCATTAGGTCAGAGTCCCTTTATATGATATATGAAACATATAATACTATATAAATAGTGGTGAAAGGCTCCAATCTGTTCCAAAATGTGTTGTGCTAATATCCAACTCAAAAGAACGCATAGACCTATGTGTTCAATGTCCCAAACACTTACACGGATTTTCTGACCCATGAAAAACAAATGGGTCCAATAAAGCTTTACTTACACAATATCTCTGCGTCTTCTCATCATTCATCATCGTGTGTGTCCCAAAAAAGAAAAACTCATATGAGGGGGACATACGTGATAATAAAAAATAATAGAGAAGATGCAGGGATGTTGTGGAGATAAAGCTTTTTTGGACCCATTTGTTTTTCATAGGTCAGAAAACCTTGTAAGATTTTGGGACATTGAACGCATAAGGATATACAGACCTGTTGGATGGCATGGGACTGTAGTTGAGACTCTTGGTTTATATAGCACTGGGTGATTAGGATAAAATTCTGTTGATATCCACCAGGGGGCATTGTATATTTATATGGCTGCTGTGGGAGTGAGTTGTGGGACACTTGTGCGCTTGTTAAAGCGGACCTTCAGTAATTTTTTCAACTTTCCATCTATTAAATCTTCTGCCCTTGTTTTTTAAACTTTGGATAGTAAAACATTTTTCTTCTGCCTTATACAGCCAACTTCCTGTTTCTTGTCTGGTAAAAAGCCTAGGCTTATGACATCATGCACAGCTCTCACTCTTAATCTCTTCCCTACGTACATTTTGTCCAATGGGATAAAATCCAGTGGCTGTGTGAGGCATGCCATTTTGAAGTGTGACAGGCTTGAGGCACATCCAACTGAGAGAGCTGGAGACATCCATTCATCTGATGTTTATCAGGCTTTGGATGTAGCTGTCAGTAACAGAGGGAAAAGGATATCCAAAAGACAAAAATATCAAACCAATGACACATAATCAGTATATCCTCATAATGAATCTTCTCCCATGAATAAAAACAATTAAAATCGTTCATGCATTTTGTTTCTTAATTCATGTATTTCATCTGGGATAGAACTGTCTGTTCTCCTCTCAAATCTGGAGCTATTTGCACAAACCCTTTGAAACAATATTAAATATCAAAATGTGTTTAACCACTTGCCTACCAGGCGTGAACACCCCCTTCCTGCCCAAGCCATTTTTCAGCTTTCAGCGCTGTGGCATTTTGAATGACAATTGAGCGGTCATGCAACGCTGTACCCAAATACATTTTTTATCATTTTCTCCCACAAATAGAGCTTTCTTTTGGTGGTATTTGATCACCTCTGCGGTTTTTACTTATTGCGCTATAAACAAAAGAAGAGTGACAAGTTTGAAAAAACACAATATTTTTTACTTTTTGCTATAATAAATATCCAATTTATTTATTTTTTTAAGAAATTTTTTCTTCAGTTTAGGCCGATATGTATTCTTCTGCATATTTTTGGTAAAAAAATTTGCAATAAGCGTATATTGATTGGTTTGCGCAAAAGTTATAGCATCTATAAAATAGGGCATAGATTTATAGCCTTTTTATTATTATATTTTTTTACTAGTAATGGCGGCGATCTGCGATTTTTATCGTGACTGCGATATTGCGGCGGACATATCGGACACTTTTGACACATTTTTGGGACCATTCACATTTATACAGCGATCCGTGCTATGAAAAAGCACTGTGACTGGCAGGGAAGGGGTTAACACTAGGGGGTGATCGAGAGGTTAATATGTTCCCTATGGGAGTGATTCTAACTGTGGGGGGAGGGGACTGACTGGGGGAGGTGACCGATCGGTGTCCCTATGTACAAGGGACACACCATCGGTCTCCTCTCCTCTGACAAGACGTGGATCTGTGTGTTTACACACACAGATGCGGGTGCCCGGCCGACAACGCGGCCGCCAGGCACGCGCATCGGGTCCCCAGTGACGCCGCGGGCGCGTGCCCCCTAGTGGCCAGAGAAGGAAATCACGTCATATAAAGGCGGCCGAGAACGAGAGATGTCTCGTCCTGCCGTCATATGACAGTGGGCAGGTGGGAAGAGGTTAAGTGCTATGCAGATGTACAACTCATAATAAACAACTGATGCATCCCCTGTTCCTGTGCCCACAACTCTTTAAACAACACCACACACACTGACACACCTGACTAAGCGGGGAACGTTTACTATAGATATCTGTATATACACCCCAAAGGTTCAAGTTACATGGACACCAGGAATGATGCAGCAACTGGTTAAGTAATATCAAGAAGTATATTACAACAGGGTAAACAAAAGATAATAATAAATTGTAATGAATAAATGGTAAGAAAAATATGCTGCAATGATTATATGCTGCAGTAATAATAATTGTTATAGGACACAACCCCCCCAAACCTTGTACTGGGCAACTCTATCTGGGGGGAGATGTAGATATATATATATATATATACAATAACAGTTCAGCTGTCAGTAATATGATATCCGATTTCTTCTGCTGGCCAGCTCGTTGGGGCCCAACTGTTATGATGGAGCGCTCAAGGTGGTGTCCCTTTAAGAGTTGATGCAGCCACTGCCACTGTGTTTCTCACAGACAGCTCAGTCCCTCTTTTATCAAGGTGTAGTGCAGGGTTGACCAACAGCCTTTCATCACTCTGTGTCAGCAGGGGATCATCTTCTGCTCACTGACAATGTTTACTGTGTACTCCTGTGCAATGTACTGTCATGCTTAGTTGACTAGAAAACTACATGCCCCAGTGCAATATAGCCAAATACACTCTGTATGTAATAAATCAGAAGCCTAAAAGTCACCACATGGCTTGTATACCGTAGCCTAAGAGTTGATAATACAAAAAATTAGAAGAGTGTGGGACTTTGAGTGAGGCTAGACTCAAACATTGAATTCATGTACAATTAAAGATTTTTAATGTACATTAGTTGTCAAATTACACAGCATAATGTGTGTCAAACAGTAATTAAATACATATACAAAACGTCTTTAAGGATACATAATATACATATAATGAAGTATAAAAACATGATTGCCATGGTAAGAAAAAAGTTTTGCATAATGGATAAATGCAGCTAATAATATACAGTCAAGGTTCATGAAGATGGGGGTGAAGGTGGGGAAAAATACCCCCACACAGGCTCGACGCGTTTCGTCGGTTAACCGACTCATCAGGAGCAAATAAAAATATCTGTAAATGAATAATAATAAAACATATTTAGTCAAAAAAAATCAAAATTTGGGAAATATCCCATGGAGTAAAGAATGTATAAGGATTATATGTATAAAAGGCCAAAAAGACAAAAAAGTAATAGAGTCCACAAACTTACATCCAATTAGGACAGTGGACCCCAACGATCCCACATAGCAGGGGCAGCCCAATCGAACCTCACCCGGAGCTGAGGTATGTAGATGCGCCCACAAACAACAGGCCCACAACGGAAAGTCCCCAGCCAGCCGTCAAAGTAGGTATATGGAGTATTGTGCCTAGTATTGGCAAAAATCTGTAGGGTGATTAGAAAATATTTAAGAAGATCTTACTAAATGGTGCATCCGGCAGTACTGACTGGCTAAAAAAGTGAATGGAGTGAAGTATATATAAAAAAGAAGAGCTAGTGAAGGTGAGTAAGCGAGTGTGAAGTGGGATATGGATGTGAAGAAGGTAAAAAGGGACGATAGCTTGGTGAGGAACTGCATATGAGAAAGTAAGTTGGTGGTAAAAAGGAATATATATGTGCGAGTGTTGAAAAGCAAAAAAGTGAAGTGTGTGGAAGTGTGGCATGTAGTGTTACCTTGTGTTGGCCGACGTGGGTAGTGCGTGTGCAGTACAGCGAGCAGTACAGGCCGGTTGTCCAGTCCGTGGTGGGTGGGGACCTCCAAGGGGGCCAGCTATATAGGGCGCACTTAACCAACGTCACGTAGGCACGGTGACGGGTGGGGAAAGCGCGAGCGCCATTGGCGCCAAAGCCGTCCCCGTCCTTACAGCGGCCAGCTGGAGACTGCAGCAGGAACAGGCGGCGCCAAAGATTGACGCCGCTCGTGCGGCATATGCGTGACGTCGATACGCACGAGGCGTCGTCCCCATGACACCCAGTAAACAGGGGGGCGGCAGGGGGCGGCGACTGGTGCGGATCGCAGCTCCGAAGGGAAGGAAGACAAAGGCAACACCCGCAGAGCAGGCATGGGGAACAGAGTCCACATGGGGTAGAAAGGATGTGGAACTGGAGTATAAAAATTATAAAAAATTGGGTACGGCGTAGCGTAAATATGCTTGAGTATTATCCCAGCCATAAAATGGGTGGATGAGTAATAGTTAAAAGGGGCAGCTGTGTGCCACCCCATGTGTTGAAATTCTGCCTCCATCCCGGGTAATGCATACAAAAAAGAAAAAGGGGGAATGTATATCTCCATATACTGGGACTTTAGATGAAGCGCACAAGGAAAAAGGGGGGGTGGTGCGCCTCCATCCCTATTTTGAATACAAAAAATTAGAAGAGTGTGGGACTTTGAGTGAGGCTAGACTCAAACATTGAATTCATGTACAATTAAAGATTTTTAATGTACATTAGTTGTCAAATTACACAGCATAATGTGTGTCAAACAGTAATTAAATACATATACAAAACGTCTTTAAGGATACATAATATACATATAATGAAGTATAAAAACATGATTGCCATGGTAAGAAAAAAGTTTTGCATAATGGATAAATGCAGCTAATAATATACAGTCAAGGTTCATGAAGATGGGGGTGAAGGTGGGGAAAAATACCCCCACACAGGCTCGACGCGTTTCGTCGGTTAACCGACTCATCAGGAGCAAATAAAAATATCTGTAAATGAATAATAATAAAACATATTTAGTCAAAAAAAATCAAAATTTGGGAAATATCCCATGGAGTAAAGGATGTATAAGGATTATATGTATAAAAGGCCAAAAAGACAAAAAAGTAATAGAGTCCACAAACTTACATCCAATTAGGACAGTGGACCCCAACGATCCCACATAGCAGGGGCAGCCCAATCGAACCTCACCCGGAGCTGAGGTATGTAGATGCGCCCACAAACAACAGGCCCACAACGGAAAGTCCCCAGCCAGCCGTCAAAGTAGGTATATGGAGTATTGTGCCTAGTATTGGCAAAAATCTGTAGGGTGATTAGAAAATATTTAAGAAGATCTTACTAAATGGTGCATCCGGCAGTACTGACTGGCTAAAAAAGTGAATGGAGTGAAGTATATATAAAAAAGAAGAGCTAGTGAAGGTGAGTAAGCGAGTGTGAAGTGGGATATGGATGTGAAGAAGGTAAAAAGGGACGATAGCTTGGTGAAGAACTGCATATGAGAAAGTAAGTTGGTGGTAAAAAGGAATATATATGTGCGAGTGTTGAAAAGCAAAAAAGTGAAGTGTGTGGAAGTGTGGCATGTAGTGTTACCTTGTGTTGGCCGACGTGGGTAGTGCGTGTGCAGTACAGCGAGCAGTACAGGCCGGTTGTCCAGTCCGTGGTGGGTGGGGACCTCCAAGGGGGCCAGCTATATAGGGCGCACTTAACCAACGTCACGAGGCGTCGTCCCCATGACACCCAGTAAACAGGGGGGCGGCGACTGGTGCGGATCGCAGCTCCGAAGGGAAGGAAGACAAAGGCAACACCCGCAGAGCAGGCATGGGGAACAGAGTCCACATGGGGTAGAAAGGATGTGGAACTGGAGTATAAAAATTATAAAAAATTGGGTACGGCGTAGCGTAAATATGCTTGAGTATTATCCCAGCCATAAAATGGGTGGATGAGTAATAGTTAAAAGGGGCAGCTGTGTGCCACCCCATGTGTTGAAATTCTGCCTCCATCCCGCACCAGTCGCCGCCCCCTGCCGCCCCCCTGTTTACTGGGTGTCATGGGGACGACGCCTCGTGCGTATCGACGTCACGCATATGCCGCACGAGCGGCGTCAATCTTTGGCGCCGCCTGTTCCTGCTGCAGTCTCCAGCTGGCCGCTGTAAGGACGGGGACGGCTTTGGTGCCAATGGCGCTCGCGCTTTCCCCACCCGTCACCGTGCCTACGTGACGTTGGTTAAGTGCGCCCTCTATAGCTGGCCCCCTTGGAGGTCCCCACCCACCACGGACTGGACAACCGGCCTGTACTGCTCGCTGTACTGCACACGCACTACCCACGTCGGCCAACACAAGGTAACACTACATGCCACACTTCCACACACTTCACTTTTTTGCTTTTCAACACTCGCACATATATATTCCTTTTTACCACCAACTTACTTTCTCATATGCAGTTCCTCACCAAGCTATCGTCCCTTTTTACCTTCTTCACATCCATATCCCACTTCACACTCGCTTACTCACCTTCACTAGCTCTTCTTTTTTATATATACTTCACTCCATTCACTTTTTTAGCCAGTCAGTACTGCCGGATGCACCATTTAGTAAGATCTTCTTAAATATTTTCTAATCACCCTACAGATTTTTGCCAATACTAGGCACAATACTCCATATACCTACTTTGACGGCTGGCTGGGGACTTTCCGTTGTGGGCCTGTTGTTTGTGGGCGCATCTACATACCTCAGCTCCGGGTGAGGTTCGATTGGGCTGCCCCTGCTATGTGGGATCGTTGGGGTCCACTGTCCTAATTGGATGTAAGTTTGTGGACTCTATTACTTTTTTGTCTTTTTGGCCTTTTATACATATAATCCTTATACATTCTTTACTCCATGGGATATTTCCCAAATTTTGATTTTTTTTTGACTAAATATGTTTTATTATTATTCATTTACAGATATTTTTATTTGCTCCTGATGAGTCGGTTAACCGACGAAAAGCGTCGAGCCTGTGTGGGGGTATTTTTCCCCACCTTCACCCCCATCTTCATGAACCTTGACTGTATATTATTAGCTGCATTTATCCATTATGCAAAACTTTTTTCTTACCATGGCAATCATGTTTTTATACTTCATTATATGTATATTATGTATCCTTAAAGACGTTTTGTATATGTATTTAATTACTGTTTGACACACATTATGCTGTGTAATTTGACAACTAATGTACATTAAAAATATTTAATTGTACATGAATTCAATGTTTGAGTCTAGCCTCACTCAAAGTCCCACACTCTTCTAATTTTTTGTATTCAAAATAGGGATGGAGGCGCACCACCCCCCCTTTTTCCTTGTGCGCTTCATCTAAAGTCCCAGTATATGGAGATATACATTCCCCTTTTTTTTCTTTTTTGTATGCATTACCCGGGATGGAGGCAGAATTTCAACACATGGGGTGGCACACAGCTGCCCCTTTTAACTATTACTCATCCACCCATTTTATGGCTGGGATAATACTCAAGCATATTTACGCTACGCCGTACCCAATTTTTTATAATTTTTATACTCCAGTTCCACATCCTTTCTACCCCATGTGGACTCTGTTCCCCATGCCTGCTCTGCGGGTGTTGCCTTTGTCTTCCTTCCCTTCGGAGCTGCGATCCGCACCAGTCGCCGCCCCCTGCCGCCCCCCTGTTTACTGGGTGTCATGGGGACGACGCCTCGTGCGTATCGACGTCACGCATATGCCGCACGAGCGGCGTCAATCTTTGGCGCCGCCTGTTCCTGCTGCAGTCTCCAGCTGGCCGCTGTAAGGACGGGGACGGCTTTGGTGCCAATGGCGCTCGCGCTTTCCCCACCCGTCACCGTGCCTACGTGACGTTGGTTAAGTGCGCCCTCTATAGCTGGCCCCCTTGGAGGTCCCCACCCACCACGGACTGGACAACCGGCCTGTACTGCTCGCTGTACTGCACACGCACTACCCACGTCGGCCAACACAAGGTAACACTACATGCCACACTTCCACACACTTCACTTTTTTGCTTTTCAACACTCGCACATATATATTCCTTTTTACCACCAACTTACTTTCTCATATGCAGTTCCTCACCAAGCTATCGTCCCTTTTTACCTTCTTCACATCCATATCCCACTTCACACTCGCTTACTCACCTTCACTAGCTCTTCTTTTTTATATATACTTCACTCCATTCACTTTTTTAGCCAGTCAGTACTGCCGGATGCACCATTTAGTAAGATCTTCTTAAATATTTTCTAATCACCCTACAGATTTTTGCCAATACTAGGCACAATACTCCATATACCTACTTTGACGGCTGGCTGGGGACTTTCCGTTGTGGGCCTGTTGTTTGTGGGCGCATCTACATACCTCAGCTCCGGGTGAGGTTCGATTGGGCTGCCCCTGCTATGTGGGATCGTTGGGGTCCACTGTCCTAATTGGATGTAAGTTTGTGGACTCTATTACTTTTTTGTCTTTTTGGCCTTTTATACATATAATCCTTATACATCCTTTACTCCATGGGATATTTCCCAAATTTTGATTTTTTTTGACTAAATATGTTTTATTATTATTCATTTACAGATATTTTTATTTGCTCCTGATGAGTCGGTTAACCGACGAAACGCGTCGAGCCTGTGTGGGGGTATTTTTCCCCACCTTCACCCCCATCTTCATGAACCTTGACTGTATATTATTAGCTGCATTTATCCATTATGCAAAACTTTTTTCTTACCATGGCAATCATGTTTTTATACTTCATTATATGTATATTATGTATCCTTAAAGACGTTTTGTATATGTATTTAATTACTGTTTGACACACATTATGCTGTGTAATTTGACAACTAATGTACATTAAAAATATTTAATTGTACATGAATTCAATGTTTGAGTCTAGCCTCACTCAAAGTCCCACACTCTTCTAATTTTTTGTATTCAAAATAGGGATGGAGGCGCACCACCCCCCCTTTTTCCTTGTGCGCTTCATCTAAAGTCCCAGTATATGGAGATATACATTCCCCCTTTTTCTTTTTTGTATGCATTACCCGGGATGGAGGCAGAATTTCAACACATGGGGTGGCACACAGCTGCCCCTTTTAACTATTACTCATCCACCCATTTTATGGCTGGGATAATACTCAAGCATATTTACGCTACGCCGTACCCAATTTTTTATAATTTTTATACTCCAGTTCCACATCCTTTCTACCCCATGTGGACTCTGTTCCCCATGCCTGCTCTGCGGGTGTTGCCTTTGTCTTCCTTCCCTTTGGAGCTGCGATCCGCACCAGTCGCCGCCCCCTGCCGCCCCCCTGTTTACTGGGTGTCATGGGGACGACGCCTCGTGCGTATCGACGTCACGCATATGCCGCACGAGCGGCGTCAATCTTTGGCGCCGCCTGTTCCTGCTGCAGTCTCCAGCTGGCCGCTGTAAGGACGGGGACGGCTTTGGCGCCAATGGCGCTCGCGCTTTCCCCACCCGTCACCGTGCCTACGTGACGTTGGTTAAGTGCGCCCTATATAGCTGGCCCCCTTGGAGGTCCCCACCCACCACGGACTGGACAACCGGCCTGTACTGCTCGCTGTACTGCACACGCACTACCCACGTCGGCCAACACAAGGTAACACTACATGCCACACTTCCACACACTTCACTTTTTTGCTTTTCAACACTCGCACATATATATTCCTTTTTACCACCAACTTACTTTCTCATATGCAGTTCCTCACCAAGCTATCGTCCCTTTTTACCTTCTTCACATCCATATCCCACTTCACACTCGCTTACTCACCTTCACTAGCTCTTCTTTTTTATATATACTTCACTCCATTCACTTTTTTAGCCAGTCAGTACTGCCGGATGCACCATTTAGTAAGATCTTCTTAAATATTTTCTAATCACCCTACAGATTTTTGCCAATACTAGGCACAATACTCCATATACCTACTTTGACGGCTGGCTGGGGACTTTCCGTTGTGGGCCTGTTGTTTGTGGGCGCATCTACATACCTCAGCTCCGGGTGAGGTTCGATTGGGCTGCCCCTGCTATGTGGGATCGTTGGGGTCCACTGTCCTAATTGGATGTAAGTTTGTGGACTCTATTACTTTTTTGTCTTTTTGGCCTTTTATACATATAATCCTTATACATTCTTTACTCCATGGGATATTTCCCAAATTTTGATTTTTTTTGACTAAATATGTTTTATTATTATTCATTTACAGATATTTTTATTTGCTCCTGATGAGTCGGTTAACCGACGAAACGCGTCGAGCCTGGGTGGGGGTATTTTTCCCCACCTTCACCCCCATCTTCATGAACCTTGACTGTATATTATTAGCTGCATTTATCCATTATGCAAAACTTTTTTCTTACCATGGCAATCATGTTTTTATACTTCATTATATGTATATTATGTATCCTTAAAGACGTTTTGTATATGTATTTAATTACTGTTTGACACACATTATGCTGTGTAATTTGACAACTAATGTACATTAAAAATCTTTAATTGTACATGAATTCAATGTTTGAGTCTAGCCTCACTCAAAGTCCCACACTCTTCTAATTTTTTGTATTCAAAATAGGGATGGAGGCGCACCACCCCCCCTTTTTCCTTGTGCGCTTCATCTAAAGTCCCAGTATATGGAGATATACATTCCCCCTTTTTCTTTTTTGTAAGAGTTGATAATAAAGGACTGACCTTGGTGTGATTTCCTTTTGGGATAAAAGTCTTACATGAATAAATAAAAGCATAACCACTTTAGCCCCTTAAGGTTTTACCCCCTTCCGGACCAGAGCACTTTTTACAATTTAACACTGCGTCCCTTTAACTGGTAATTGCGCGGTCATGCAATGCTGTACCCAAATGAAATGTGCGTCCTTTTTTTCCCCACAAATAGAGGTTTCTTTTGGTGCTATTTGATCACCTCTTTTGCTATAATAAATATCCCCAATAATGTTTTTAAAAAACACATTTCTTAATCAGTTTAGGCCAACATATATTCTTCTACATATTTTTGGTACAAAAAAAATAAGCGTATATTGATTTGTTTGTGTAAAAGTTATAGCGTCTACAAACTATGGGAAAGATTTATGTCATTTTTATATATTTTTTTATTTATTTATTTATTTTTCCACCTCAGCGAACATTAAAGAGACTTTTATTCAACTTAACGTTCATTTATGTCTCTTTCTTTAATTCACATCATTGTGGTATTTTCCATTCGTTTATAAATTTATTAATAAAAGAAAAAAAAAAGTTTTCATCCCCCCACCCTCGCTCCACCCGTGCCCCCCCCCCCCCCCCACACCTTGCAATCCTTTTTTTATGGGCCGTTGGTTATCCCTGTTTATCTGCAATTCTAACCAAGATTATTTATCGTGTAACCTCCTCTACATATCTCCATGTGTTTTTAAATTCCTACCATGCTGTCCATTTGTCCCTTACTTCTCCGCCCGCTTTTTTTTCCTCCCCTTTCTCATCTAGATTCTCCAGATTTTGTATTTTGCTCATTTGAAATATTAAATCCCTAATTCTAGGGCTCTCTGCTACCCTCCACTTTTTTGGAATTAAATTTTTTGCTAAGTTTAAAAAGATGGGAGTATTTTTATATTGTTTAACGGGGAGATTTGTCCCGTAAAACAAACATGCCCATGGGTCATCTGCTATTTCCTCCCCTGTAACTTCCTTTTTTAGCTGATGGACCTCCTTCCAATACTTTTTAATAACGGGACACTCCCACCAGATATGGGCCGTAGTTCCCAGTTGTTTACACCCGCGCCAGCACTCTGAAGATTGATCTGCTTCGTATCTACTGATTTTATCGGGTGTCATGTACCACCTTGCGAGGCATTTGAAATTTGTCTCAATCGACCTATTATCAACCACTGAACTTTGTAGTAATTTTAAAATTGTCTTCACCTTCTGTGTACTACATTGTGTCCCTAATTCACTTTCACATTTTTTAATGTAAGGCTGGTCCTCCGAGTCGTCACATATTTTATTTATTTTTAATTTTTTTTACTAGTAATGGCGGTGATCTGTGATTTTTAGAAGTATTGCGACATTGCGGCGGACAGATCGGACATTTTTGATACATTTTTGGGACCATTGACATTTATACAGCGATCAGTGCTATAAAAATGCACTGATTACTGTGTAAATGACACTGGTAGGGAAGGGGTTAACACTAGGGGGCAATCAAGGGGTTAAATGTGTGTTCCCTCAGTGTGTTCTAACTGTATGGGGATAAGACTTACTAGGAACAAACGACATGTCTCCTCTCCTCTGAGGTGCTCTGAGGTGCGCAGCGGTGCCATTGTGCCGCAGTATATGTACGCAAGCTGCATAGATTTCCTCTCACTTCCTATTAGGCTATGGGGAAGGGAAATCTCTGCAATGCGACAGGGATGGTAAAAAATAAACCAACAGGGGCTATAACCCTCCCTTCCTCTATCCAAAATGAAAAAAAAGTGTTGCCTATAGTTCTACTTTAAGCACAAATTTCTGATAATTTTATGGAGAGCACTAAGAAGATATAACCATGCCAATGATGCAGCATAAAACATAGCACAGTGAGGAAGGTTTGTGGTCCAGGATGATAGGCCAGTCAAAATTAAAACCGGCGCCTCCCCCCCCCCCCCACATTTGCGGAATGCCGGCTGCCCGCATACCGGAAACAGTGCAGCTGCTTTATGGGGGCACTAGACTAATTCGCCTCTCAGCCCAGTTCGCCCCTCACTAACAGTGTAGCGCAAGCCGGCGGGGACTCTTTCTGTGCTGCCCCCCTGCAAACTGCTGCCCTAGGCCTGGGCCTTGTTGACCTAGGCCAGGATACATCGTTGGGGACTCCGCTGGGGACACCTGATGTAAGGAGGTACTCCGCTGCCTGGGGACACCTGATGTAAGGAGGGACTCCGTGGGGACGTCTGATGTATGGAGGGAATCTGCTGGGGACAACTGATGGCATCTGGTGGCAGGCGACGTGACAAGTAACAAGCTCAGGGCTCCCACTGATTCAGCATTATGGTGAGTTGAATTATTTAATTTTATATTACAGCGTAATAATAGAAATAATGCGCTTCAATCATCCTGACACCATAACAACCATGGTGCCAGGATGATTGAAGCGCTAACACCAGGTGTTAGGAGTATCTTTATCTGCTGATTGTTAAACTTTATGGCATACACATATTTCTATTGTGGTGAAGGATCTGGGCCTGCTGTCCATCCATCCCTCTTTCTTTCCTTCCTTCTCTCTCCTCCCTCCCTATCTTTCTTTCTCCCTCCATCCCTTGTTCATCTCAGACTCGGACCACACACCCCTGAGCCACGCCCCCTTTATGCCACGCCCACGGTTAGGTAAAACCACGTCGATTTTTCGCTGCAGCGCACTATGCGTGCCGCATTTTCCTTCTACACCACGCCTTAAAACGAATACCACGCCCCCTAATTATAATAAGACTCTGCCTGCAGACAAAAAAGTGTCCCTATAACTTTTTTTTGCAATGTTGGAAACTATGAGATTTCTGCAGCATATTTGACAAGTAAGGAATCACAGTATATATAAAATAATATGCAAAGTGGTTGGAGGGAAGCTTCAGAATAGCAAAGATGCTTTTATTACAAATTATGTGAGCAGACTGCAGTTTCATTTTAAGTTAATAATCCTAATAGAGCTACACTCAAAATGAAAATGCATCTGAAACAAAATCTAATACATGTGTGAAAATTGAGATAAGTATTTGTAGTTGTCAACAACAGTATATTGCACAATTGCAACAGTTCTGTAAATTGTACTAGTTATTTTATCAATATTTAATAATATTCAGGTCCAATTCATGTACCTAGATATTGCACAGGTATGCACTCATTTCTCATTTCTTGCCAGGAAAAGGTGATTCAACTATAAGTAGTATTTATTTTTATGACTGCATATTTATTGGAATGAATTATTTATTTTTCCCTCGGCTCAGATAGTTCCACTGTGTTTTCTAGTTAATGAATAGGACATGCGACAAATAAATAATGCCTCATGTGCTAAAGCCTTTTGTGAATTGCAAATATACTTTTTACTTTAAAATTTCACAAACAACACAAAGTGGGAGCATTACTGAATGTGGTGAAGTGACCCCAAAGAGGTTGTGCACCCTTGCTAAGGGACATAGGGGGTTATTTACAAAAGGAAAATCCACTTTGCACTGCAAGTGCAAACTACAAGTTCAAAGTGCACTTGATATTGCACTGAAAGTGCACTTGGAAGTGCAGTCGCTTTAAATCTGAGGGGTAGATCTGAAATGAGGGGAAGCTCTGCTGATTTTATTATCCAATCAAGTGCAATTTTAAGTGCACTTTGCACTTGTAGTAGTGCAAAGTGGATTTGCCTTTAGTAAATAACCCCCAATGTCCTTGTGTTTTTAAGATATTGGCATGTATGGCTGAGTTATGCCATTATTAGTGATAATCTTTTTCTATTATTGTAAAATATGTGTGCTGTCACTTTGACAAAAAGATAAGTGACTGTATCTTGACGACACACAAGGCTTTTCACTTCCTCTTCCTCATAGCTATAAGAAGAATGTAACTGACAGGAAATAAGAGTGTGTACATCACACCCACTGAAAGCTGAGAAACACAAAGCTCATATACATCTACTTAATATAAAAGTGACTATACAAGAAAGCAGTTGAAGCTCTCTATACCACATGGATCTATAATTCCAGGGGCTCCACAAGGAGTAATTAAAGTTGCACGCTGAAACATTAATAATATTATTATTATTATACAGGATTTATATAGCGGCAACAGATTACACAGTGATTTAAAATATAAAAAGGAGAAAATACAGTTACAATACAATAAAAATACAAGAGGATTAGGAAGGCCCTGCTCAGAAGAGCTTACAATCTAATAGGGTGGGGGAGGTGGTACAAAAGGTTGTAACTGTGGGGAATGAGCTGATAGAAGTGGTAAAAGATTAGTTGGAGGCGTGATAAGCTTCCCTGATGAGATGAGTTTTAAGGGATTGCCTAAAGGCAAGAGTAGGAGATGGCCGGACAGGTTGAGGTAGAGAGTTCCAGAGGATGGGAGAAGCTCTGAAGAAGTCCTGGACACGATCATAGGAGGAGGAGACAAGGGAGCCTAATGGCGCGTACACACGGTCGGAATTCTCGTCGGAAAAAGCTCTGATGGTTTTCCCGTCGAAATACCGACGGAATTTCGCTCAAACTGCCTTGCCTACACACGGTCACACCAAATTCCAATGGTCAATAACACCGTGGCATACAACACGTTCGACGGCACTATAAAAGGGACGTTTAATGCTTCCAAGCATGCGTCAAATTGTTTTCGAGCATGCGTCGGAATTTTGCATGTCGGAATTGCATACACACGATCGGAAAATCCGATAGAAAGGTTTTCCGTCGGAAAAATTAAGAACAGGTTCTCAATCCAAAGTCTGTCGGAAATTCCGACAGAAAAAGACCGATGGGTCGGAAATTCCGATGAAAAGCTCCCATCGGACTGTTTTCATCAGAAATTCCGACCGTGTGTACGCGGCATAAGAGTAGGAGGTCTTGAGAGAAGCAGAGAGGACAGTTTGGTTGATATCTGCAGATAAGATTGGTGATGTAGCTCAGGGCAGAGTTGTAAATGGCTTTGTATGTTGTGGATAGTATTTTAAATTTAATTTGCTGGGCGATCAGGAGCCAGCGTAGGGATTGGCAGAGAGGGGTGGCAGACACTGCCAATAATATTATTATTGTTTTATAGGATTTATACTGTATCCTGCCCACAGTTTGTGTAGCTCTTTAGAGAATAAAGGGAGATAGGGAGGGGCAAGGGGTGCAAAAGGCATTGCAGCTAATGGAGAAAGTAAATGCACAGTTTATTAGGTGAAGGCAGGATAGGCTTCACTGAAGGGTTCAAACAAATGGCCGCTGCCCTCACCTATAACTGTCCTTTGCAGCAAGGAGCACATGGAAGGGCAACACATGTCACACAAAACCAAATAAAATTCCTGACCAGCTTGCAACCAACCAAATTATCCTGTCTAAAGCCTCGTACACACGATCTGATTTTCCGATGGGAATTGTGTGATGACAGGCTGTTGGCGGAAATCCAACCGTTTGTACACTCTATCGGACAATTCTTGGCCAACTTTCCGTGGACAAATGTTGGATGGCAGGTTTATACATTTTCCTGGACAACAGTTTCTTGTCGGATTTTCCGAGCATGTGTACACAAGTCCGTCGGACAAAAGTCCAAAGTACAAACACGCATGCTCGGAAGCAAGGACGAACCAGAAGCTGACGGTCTTGTAAACTAGCGTTCGTAATGGAGAATTAACATTTGTGATGCAGCAAATGATGAAATCTCGAAATGCAGCACACATTCTCTTCTTTAATGGGATAATAATGAAGCTGCTTTGCTGATGATACTGATGGAGTTCTGCCAAACGTATTTTAAAAGGCTTTTATTATCATTATTCAACCAAAAAATGTAATAAAAGCCTCATGCATGTGTCCTTCTTAATATAGGGGGTCAACAAAGCCAAGAGTTGGTGAAAGCAGGGGTCCGTCACCCGGAGATAATTCCGAAAATCATCCGGATTATTCTTCTGGAGCTCCCGCAGCAAAGGCATATGACATAATTGAAAATCCTCCTCCTTCTGTTCCTACACTGGACTTGGGTCAAAGCAATAACTCCAAGGCCAATAATAAATAACACGTTAGCTCCTCCGATTCCGCAACATGTCTGGTTCATAAACGAACTGAAAAGCACAAAATTAACTGAACTTCCTCTTTATTGTCTGGTAGTACGTCTAGTCCGTCACTACGTTCAAGTTTGTTTGTCGACAATTGTGTGCCATTTGTATGCAAGACAAGTTTTTGGCCAACGCCCTTTGGACAAAAGTCCAAGGCTTTGTCTGCGGAAAATCTGATTGTGTGTACGAGGCTTAACAATATGCGTTAAAAGCAGGGATTTAGTCTACACACATTTGCAAATACATGCATAAGCTACAGAGCCCCGTCAAGGCACCCCAGATCAGATGCAGATTCAGATCGCATTGCAAAACATCCTTTTCCAGCAAAGCGAGCTGGGGACACAGAAAGTTTGACCCGGAAGTGACGTCAGAGACGTCGCATTCTGGGTCAAAAGAAGAAGGGGAGGAGAACGGACGTGTGTCCCCTCTTCTCCTTCCCCTCTACCCGCCGGCACATGCTATGGACATCCCGGACCTGCCGATGGGCAAGCGGAGTCCGGTAAACATGGTGGGGCGCTGTGGTGGGGGGAGCGCTGGAGTCTGCCTGTCAGTTTCACACACAATCCATGTGTGTGATACCCCCCGCCGTTAGGTCCGTAAGACATACAGACCTGGCGGCGAAAGGGTTAAAGTGTTTGGCCGCAAAATGATTAAACCCAAAACCAAAAATGTAATATATTGCAGCTTACCAATCAATTAATAGATGTAGTGGCTGCATTAACTTCTTGCCGACCGCCCCACGTACATTTGCTGCAGGGCGGTGGCTCCTGTGCGCAGAATCACATACAGGTACGTGATTCTGCACTTCCGGGTCTGGTTGGCCACAGCAGGAGGGACACATTCTACCCTTCACTCACCCCTGATGTTGACCCCTTCCCAGCCAGTGTCATTAGTACAGCGACAATTTATTAGTCACTGGTCCCCAAAAAAGTATCAGAAGTGTCACTTAGTGTCTGATTTGTCCGCCGCAATGTTGTAGTTCCGCTATAAGTAGCTGATCGTCGCCATTACTAGTACAAAAAAAAAAAAATCCATAAAAATAATAATCCCTTTCATGACTACGCCTATTTCTGACATTTGAATAAAAATTACTAAAGCGCTGATAAAGATTAAATTCCCAATAACCCAGATTTTAAGATAACCAAATGATAAAGCCGCAACCAATAAAAACGTGCTCCCACACTTAAAAAGTCATATAAAATATATACAATGGTTGTAAATGATTGTAAATAATTAGTGCGCTTAAATCAACCTTAAAATCAAATAAAATTAATTGACCTTATTCTGTGTAATCCTAAATATAGTGTCATAGAATGTTATCTAAGACAAGATATGTATATAGAATAAAACCTCTTGTGAAATATAAAATAAAAACTGGTCTATATAAATAGAGCTGATTCTGTGGTGTATATATATATATATATATATATATATACAAGGGTCTCCCCTAGGTACATATGTCAGGGTATAACTCTTATAAATAAGTTTGTTGTATATCTCCCATACACCAACCCATCACTACCCGACCAGCCCAATTTGGCTAAACGGGTGCGATTAATTAGTTAAATGATTGAGGTAATGATGCTAGAAGAGGCAAGTATTGCACTTAATTACTGATGAAATCCACTAGCAAATATAGGTAGCACCCACGAGAATTTTCCATTGATTCAATCAAGCAAATAACCAGATAAATGTTATTAAAAGAAAAAGAGAAAAAAATACACTTTCCTTTTAGCCTTTTTTCCCTGTGCTGCAGTTTGCAGTCACTTTGATCTCTGCTTCTTCTTATTCCAGTTCACATATAAGGAAAGAAAAAGAAAAAAACATTGCGCAGCGCTCTCTAACACTATGTCAGGTGAGTGTATGGTGTGTCCTACTCACATACACCCAGCGCTCTGAGATCATGGCAACTATGTTGTTCCTTGATAAAGTTACGTGACCGTAACGCAACGCGTCGGGAGGAGGAGCCTGGTGACGTCACGTGTATGCTACGGACATTCCGAGTCTACACCAAGTGAGGAGATACGGGGCGCATAGCCCACAGAAACCTGACTGCACAACATAGTTGCCACGATCTCAGAGCGCTGGGTGTATGTGAGTAAGACACACCATACACTCACCTGACATAGTGTTAGAGAGCGCTGCGCAATGGTTTTTTCTTTTTCTTTCCTTATATGTGAACTGGAATAAACTCTAAAAGACCCCCGATCCCTCCTTTGCAATTCAAAGTATTCAGATCACCAAAAACGGCGAATCTGAATACTGTATTTTTTTTAAAACCGGCGCCAATGGCAGCTGAGTAAACCGGAAGTGTCGTCGTGATGTCACTTCCGTGTTTACATTCAGGAGCCTGGAACGAAGCCGTTTCTGGCTTTGTTCCAGTCTGTCTCTAGGCGCCGGAAGTGGCGTGTCACGGATCGGAGCTCCCGGTGGGACGGGACGCCCGGTAAGAGCGGCGAGAGGCGGCGGGAGGGGGTATGCTTTTAGCCGCATCGGTTATTATACCTGGAAAGCCAATCGCCGGCTCTAAAAAACGGTACCGGGATGATGCCTGCAGCATCCCAGTATAACCCCGAAAGCCGAGTACGCACATCTGTGTACGCTCGGCGGGAAGGGGATAAATAATAATAAAAAAAGTCGATCCCTGAAAACTCATCTCTTCACAGAGACCTATCCTGCCTTCAGCTAACAACTGAATCTTCTACTTCCCTTCTACTTCCCTCATAATTTCATATTGGATGTGTTTTATAGCAGAAAGTAAAAAAAAAATAATAAATACCGCAGAGGTGATTAAATACCACTAAAAGAAAGCTCTGTTTATGGGAAAAAAAGAACATCAATTTTATTTGGGTACAGTATTGCACAGCCGTGCAATTATCAGTTGAAGTAACGCAGTGATGTATCGCAAAAAATGGCCTGGTCATGAAGGGGGTAAATCTTAAGTCGTTAATTTTCCTTTTTTAGGCTTTTTTCCCTATTTTTCATTTATTGACCTACCCGGTAACACACCTCCTATATTAGAGGGCCTCCTCTCTGGATGACGGAGCACAGGAGTACCTTTGGACAGCAGCATTGTCAGTCTGGGGGGAGGGTAGTGTTAAATGTACTAGCAGATTTAGCTACACTAACAAATTGAAGCTGAATTCCAGCTAAAGCTTTATAAGTCGTTACAGCAACAGTTTTTCTCCTTTTGGGATTAAGTTTTGACATAAATAAATAAAAGCTGTTTATTGTAAGCACCCCTGTCAGTGTTTAATGGTTTTTCTCAACCATATAACCGCTACTTCTGCAGGACAGCTTACGCTCTTGAAAAACAACAGACATACTGGCAGTATCACCAGGTGAAAATAAAATGGAGAAAGCCTAAAAAAGAAAACAACTGCAGCCATCACATCTAAGAATTATTAAGCTATAATATAATTAATGTTTGATTTGAGGTTTAATACCGCTTTAAAGTGTCTGTATGTTAGCAGTGTTGTAAGTTAGGGCACTTATAGGTCATGTCAGATTCATTTTAAAGTCTCCTTATTTGTATCATCTAGTTATACACAGATGTCACACCTATTGCATTTCATAGGCTGACCAGATCCCCCAGCACCATCCTGATGAGACCTATTGGGGTACAGTGCCTAGAAAAAAGTATTCATACCCCTTGAAATTTTCCACATGTTGTCAACAGCCAAAAACGTAAATGTATTTTATTGGTAATTTATGAGATAGACCAACACAAAGTGGCACATAATTGTGAAGTGGAAGGAAAATGATAAATGGTTTTCCTATTTTTTTACAAATAAATATGTGAAAAGTGTGGCGTGCATTTGTAATCAGCCCCCCTGAGTCAATACATTGTAGAACCACCTTTCTCTGCAATTACATCTGCAATTCTTTTTGTTGTGTGTTTCTACCAGCTTTGCACATCTAGAGAGTGCCATTTTTGCCCATTCTTCTTTGCAAAACAGCTCAAGCTCTGTCAGATTGGATGGAGAGCGTCTGTGAACAGCAATTTTCAAGTCTTGCCACAGATTCTCAATTGGATTCAGGTCTGGACTTTGCCTGGGTCATTCTAACACATGAATATGCTTTGATCTAAACCATTACATTGTAGCTCTGGCTGTATGTTTAGGGTCGTATTCCTGCTGAAAGGTAGACCTTCGCCCCAGTCTCAAGCAGGGCCGGACTGGCCTACCGGGATACCGGGATATTTCCCGGTAGGCTGCCTGCCCTGGGGCCGCTTTGCGGCTTCTGTGCTCCCCTCTCATGCTCCTGTGAACACAGAGCTGGCCGGGTCTGTGTTCGGCGGCCGCTCCGTAACACGGTCCCGCCCCCCTAGACCGGCTCATGTGATAGTAGATAGAAGAATCCACCTATCACACAGCCGGTCTAGGGGGGCGGGACCGTGTTGCAGAGCGGGAGCGGCCGCCGAACACAGACCCGGCCAGCTCCGTGTTCACAGGAGAGATGCCTGTGAGTAGCTTGTGTGCCTGGATAGGGGGCGGTATATAGAGGAAATGAGCTGTCTATATTCCTCCATGCAGCCGCTGAATGCTTGGAGGAGGTAGAGGAGGAGAATCAAGCATTCAGCGGCTGCATGGAGGAATATAGAAAGCCTATTTCCTCTATATGCCGCCCCCCTGCTGATCCCCCCCCCCTATCCAACTTCTTTTACTGCCCCCCTTCTCCTTGTGCTCCCCCCCAGGGCTCTCCTCCCCCACCAGACTCTCCAGCCCCCCCCCCCCACAGTTCCCTCAACCCCTGTTCTTTCTGCCCCCCCTCTCCCCATCCTTCTCTAGCCCCACCCCCCCCCCCCACAGTGCTCTCCAGCCCCCCGCAGTGCTCCCCACCCCCCACAGTACTCTCCAGCCCTCCGCAGTGCTCCCCACCCCTCACAGTGCTCTCCAGCCCCCCGCAGTGCTCCCCACCCCCCCACAGTACTCTCCAGCCCCCACGCAGTGCTCCCCACTCCCCCCCCCGCAGTGCTCCCCCCCCCGCACCCCCACCCCCCCCCACAGTACTCTCCAGCCCCCCGCAGTGCTCCCCACCCCCCACAGTACTCTCCAGCCCCCCGCAGTGCTCCCCACCCCCCTGCAGTGCTCCCCACCCCCCACAGTACTCTCCAGCCCCCCGCAGTGCTCCCCACCCCCCACAGTGCTCTCCAGCCCCTCGCAGTGCTCTCCAGCCCCTCGCAGTGCTCTCCAGCCCCCCGCAGTGCTCCCCAGCCCCCCGCAGTGCTCCCCAGCCCCCCACAGTACTCTCCAGCCCCCCACAGTACTCTCCAGCCCCCCGCAGTGCTCTCCAGCCCCCCCGCAGTGCTCCCTAACCCCCACAGTACTCTCCAGCCCCCTGTGCTCCCCCCCCACAGTGCTCCCCACCCCCGCAGTGCTCCCCACCCTCCGTGCTCCCCACCCCCACAGTGCTCTCCAGCCCCCACCGTGCTCTCCACCCCCCACCGTGCTCTCCAGCCCCCATACACCACCAACCCACCCCACTCCACACCACACCACCCACGACAACACCCCACCCCACTCCACCCTCCAGACATCACACACCACCCCACATAATTCCGCACTTCTACACCACACCCCCCCAACATCCACTCCAATCCCATCCACCACCACACACCCACAAACACAACACCCACCACCCCACTACAACACCCCCCAACACCACCCAACCAACACTCCCACACTCCACAACCCAACCTCGCACCTCCCACTTCCACCACTCAACCCATCCAGCCACCAAACTCCACACCCCCTCCACCCCACGACACAACACTCCACCCCCAAACCCCACTCCACCACCATCCACCACTCCACCAATGCTCCAAAACACACCCCTCATTCCACCATTCCACATCCACCTACTTCCACCCCCTCCACCTCCCACAACCCACCCTCCAACACCCCCACCCATACCATACAACCCCCCCAGCCCATACCCCTCCGCCCCAGCCAACAAACCATCACATCCCGCCCCCCCCCAACCCCACCCCAGTGCTCTCCACCCCCCCACAGTGCTCTCCAGCCCTCCGTGCTCTCCACCCCCCACAGTGCTCTCCAGCCCCCGCCGTGCTCTCCAGCCCCCATCCCAGTGCTCTCCAGCCCCCATCCCAGTGCTCCCCACCCCACACAGTGCTCCCCACCCCCCACAGTGCTCTCTACCCCCCACAGTGCTCTCTACCCCCCACAGTGCTCTCCAGCCCCCGTGCTCTCCACCCCTGTTCTTTTTTTCTCCCCCACCAGTGCTCTCACAAGCTCCCCCCAGCACTCTCCACTCTCCCCTGCATTTTGCCCCCACCCATGTGCTCTCCAACCCCACCAGTGCTCTCCAGTCCCCCGTGCTTTCCACTCCTGTACTTTCTGGCCCCCATGGGTGCTCTCAAGCTCCCCCCCCCCATTGCTCTCCACTCCCCCCTGCTCTTTGTACCCCCCAGTGCTCTCCAGCCCTGTTTTTCTGCCCCCCCCCAGTGCTCTCAAGCTCCCGTCTAGTGCTCTTCGCCACCCCACACTCTTACCCCCCCCCAGTGCTCTCAGCCTCCCGTGCTCTCCACCCCTGTTATTTTTGCCCCCCCCAGTGCTCTGCACTCCCCACCCCCTGTGATCTCCACTCCCCCCTGCTCTTTGCCCCCACCCATGTGCTCTCCAACCCCGCCAGTACTCTCTGCTCCCCCTTCTCTCCAGCTCCCACCCAGTGCTCTCCACTTCCCCAGGACCAGGGGACAGGCTGACTGGGGCCGGAAAGTGAGGACGGCTGAAGGTGCAGGTGGCCCGGGACCACTCCATCTCACACCAAACAGATCCTCTGGAAGGAGCCACTGTCCCCATCCAAAACGAGAACAGCCCCTGCCTGCTGCTGGCCATCATGGATATCCTGCTGGCATGCAAGGTACTGTACCGAGCATCAACAACACACCTTCCCACAGACAGGGACTGCAGACGGAGACATGGGGCACAGTGAGGCTACATTCATGGGCACAGTGAGACTGCTTTCACGGCACAGTAAAGCTGCATTTGA
This sequence comes from Lithobates sylvaticus, assembly GCA_028564925.1. NCBI lineage: Eukaryota > Metazoa > Chordata > Amphibia > Anura > Ranidae > Lithobates > Lithobates sylvaticus. The sequence goes on from CM053027.1 coordinate 511,298,177, forward strand.
TGGGCACGGTGAGGCCGCAATGGTGGGCACGGTGAGGCCGCAATGGTGGGCACGGTGAGGCCGCAATGGTGGGCACGGTGAGGCCGCAATGGTGGGCACGGTGAGGCCGCAATGGTGGGCACGGTGAGGCCGCAATGGTGGGCACGGTGAGGCCGTAATGGTGGGCACAGTGAGGCCACAATGGTGTGCACAGTGAGGCCACATTCACAGGCAGAGTAAAGCTGCATTTGATGGGCACAGTGAGGCTTCATTTGATGGGCACAGTGAGGCTTCATTTGATGGGCACAGTGAGGCTTCATTTGATGGGCACAGTGAGGCTGCATTTGATGGGCACAGTGAGGTTGCATTTGATGGGCACAGTGAGGTTGCATTTGATGGGCACTGGCGAGGCTGCATTTGATAGGCACAGTGAGGCTGCATTTGATGGGCACTGGTGAGGCTGCATTGAGCTCTTGTATCATGTCTGCAGTCTCTGACCATCTCCTGTATCATGTCTGCAGTCTCTGAGGGAGTCTGGAGAGGAGTCAAGAGTGGGAGCGCCGTCAGGATAGGGGTCATGGGAGAAGTCAGACGTGTATGGACTGTGGAGAGGAGACTATAGGATAAAACCAGAGCCACCAAGCTGGAGCCGACTGACTGAGCCCTGCTTGGTGCACCTGAGAGGAGGTCAGTGACAGCACCGCCAGGCCAGTCTGAAGGGGGGTCACTGATGTAAGGGGGGAGAGAGTACAATAATGTAAGGGGGCACTGATAAGGGTTTCCCCCTTATATCAGTAACCTCCCCCCTTACCTTAGTGTATTCTTTCTGCCGAATGTGGTCCCCCCCCCCCCCCCCACGTTCTGAGTTCCTGGGTCCCCCTTGATGATTGACCACTTTTAACTGGAATTTGCTTATTTTTATATATATATCTATCTATCCCTATGTGATTTAATATCTGTCTTTTTTTTATATAATACACTCTTCAAATGTGCTTTAAAATATATGGTTTTCCCTTTCTCGAACCAGAAAATAATGACGTTATGCTGTTGCGCTGGTATAATAATGCTGTGGGGCTGGTATGAAATTTTTTCCAGGGCTGAATTTTATTCCCAGTCCGGCCCTGGTCTCAAGTCTTTGCCCTGTATTTGTCTCCCTCCATCTTCCCATTAACTCTGACCCGCTTCCCTGTCCCTGCTGAAGAAAAGCATCCCCACAACATGATACTGCCACCACCGTGTTTCATGGGGGGGGGGGTTTAATCAGGGTGTTGTGCAGTGTTAGTTTTCCGCCACACATAGCATTTTGCTTTTAGGCCAAAAAGTTACATTTTGACCAGAGATCCGTTTCCACATGTTTGCTGTGTCCCCCACATGGCTTTTCACAAACTGCAAACAGGACTTCTTATGGCTTTCTTACAACAATGGCCACTCTTCCATAAAGGCCAGATTTGTGGAGTGCACGACTAACAGTTGTCCTGTGGACAGATTCTTTCACCTGAGCTGTGGATGTCTGCAGCTTCTCCAGAGTTACCATGGGCCTCTTAGCTGATTCTCTGATGAATGCTCTCCTTGCCCGGCCTGTCACTTTAGGTTGACAGCCATGTCTTGGTAGGTTTGCAGTTGTGCCATACTCTTTCCATTTTTGGATACCTGATTGAACATTGCTCAATGAGATGTTTAAAGCTAGGGATCATTTTTTAAAACCTAACCCTGCTTTAAGCTTCCCCACAACTTTATCCCTGACCTGTCTGGTGTGTTCCTTGGCCTTCATGATGCTGTTTGTTCACTAAGATTCTCTAATAAACCTCTGAGGGTTTCACAGAACAGCTGTATTTATACTGAGATTAAATTACACACAGGTGGACTATTTACTAATTAGGAGACTTCTGAAGGCAATTGGTTCCACTAGATTTTAGTTAGGGGTATCAGAGTAATGGGGGCTGAATACAAATGCACGCCACACTTTTCAGATATTTAATTGTAAAAAATTAGAAAACCATTTATCATTTTCCTTCTACTTCACACTTATGTGGCACTTTGTGTTGGTCTATCACATAAAATTCCAATAAAATACATTTACGTTTTCAGTTGCAACATGACAAAATGTGGAAAATGTCAAGGCTTATTAATACTTTTTCTAGGCACTGTAGGTAGGTGCTCTGGTTCAAAACGTGTGTACTTAAAGCGGAGCTCCACCCTAAAGTAGAACTTCCGCTCATCGGAACCCTCGCCCCCTCCGGTGCCACAATTGGCACCTTTCAGGGGGAGGGGGGTACAGATACCTGTATAATACAGGTATCTGCACCCACTTCCAGGCATAGATAGCCGCAGAATCTGCGGGTATTTACGCCACTTCCTGTCATCCCCCCGCTGTCTGCTGAGAAACACACGGATCCCAAACACAGCAGGGACCGTCCTAATTGCGCAGCGCGACTCGCGCATGCAGTAGGGAACCGGGAAGTGAAGCCGTAAGGCTTCACTTCCTGATTCCCATACCAAAGATGGCGGCGGAAGCACCCGAGAGACGATCGACAGATCGGCTTTCGGGTGCCGACATCGCGGGCGTGCTGGACGTGTAAGTGTCCATATTTCAAAAGCCAGCAGCTGTAGTATTTGTAGCTGCTGACTTTTAAAAAATAAATAAAATTTCGCCGGACTCCCTCTTTAATAATCTTTTTCCTTTTGCAAAATGTTATGTATGATATTATTATTATTATACAGGATTTATATAGCGCCAACAGTTTGCGCAGCGCTTTACAACATGAGGGCAGACAGTACATGTACAAATCAATACAGGAGGGATCAGAGGGCCCTGCTTGTTAGAGCTTACAATCTAGAAGGGAGGGTCATTTAGATTTGTTAAGGTTTTAACGCAAGATTCACACATTTTTCTAATTGGATTACATTGGACAGTGTGTAAATCCTGGGTGAAAGTTGTGCTAACCTTATGTGAAAACATTTAGAAATATACTACACAGGGTTTAATAAATAAATAAATAACTATAGATAAATAAATATAATTAGACTCCATAGTTATAGTCCTAATAAAGTATGGAAAAGAAAAATCTAAAATTTTGCTAAAAAGAAACTTGTTCCAAGAGCAATAATTAGGCCTGCATAACCTCCTTTTAAAATGCTCAAAGCACAGGTTTACTTTAATGATTCCCCTCCCTAACATTCTTTTTCCCCCACATCACTCTGATTAGTCATCAGGTGCAAAGAAAGTACTGAATACTTCTGGGTATGGGTCAGAGGCATAACTTGAAGCTTGTGGGCCCCAATGCAAAAGTTGACCTGAAGCCCCTCCACTATCACCCGTCACTTTCACCGCACACCATGATACCCCCACCATGGGTGGAGCTTGAGGGGTCACAGGGATCACAATGGTGACCCAATCCATGCTTCAGGGGCCCGTGGGGCCTCTCTGTCACATTTGATGTTACACTATGTCGCTGGGGACTTGCTGCGTCACCTTGCGTAGGTAATTCAGTAATCTCAGGCCTGCCCCGGGCCAGCTGAGTTTTTCTGGTCTCACCTACACAGGGTTATGGGGCGAGCCCTTTCTCCCCAGCAGTGCACTCTCTGCTCAGCTCTTCGCCCAATACAGTGCAACCCCTCCCTCCCTGCCCTGCTCAATCATGCACACAAGGTGGGGGCAAGCAGGCCACACTCTGACCAGCCAAGTGAAAGCAGTGGGCTTGTGTGTGAATCTAGAAGTCAGAGGGCCCAGCCACCCTGGGTGGGGCCCAGGCTGGGCCCTCTGAGTTCCTTTTTTTACATACAAGCCCACTGCTTTTAACCCAGGCCCTCAGAGTTTATTGAATTACCCACGCAGGGTGACGTGGCAAGTGCTTTTCCCCAGCAACACAGTGTAAAACCTAATGTGACAGGGAGGCGGCAGAGTTGCCATTGCGATCTCTTCAAGCTCAGTCTATGGTATGGGTATTGGGAAACGGAGGTGTATGAAAGCAAACTTGTTGCTTTGCCCTGCATACTTCTGCTATCACCACAAACGGGATTGTTATCTATTTACTTAGAATAGCCTATTGCATGTTAGGTCTGTGGTTGAGTTCAAGTAAAACATTCACTGGTCCTACTTGCTGCTTTCATTAAAAAGTGCACAGGCATGGAGAAGGGCTATTCTGAACATACCCTGGCCAATACTCTTCAACAAGTGTCCCTACTTGATAGGTCTGAACTTTTGAAAGAAAAAACCCCTTTGGCCAATACTGATAGGAGCTTTGGGGTTCCCTTTGTTACCAATTATTCGAATCAGCATCAAAAGGTTAAACACATCATAGCCAAACATTGGTACATCTTAAAGAACGATCGTGTTCTGAAAGACATTGTTCCCGATAAACCACAGGTGGTGTTTAGGGGTGCCCCATCCTTAAAGGACAGGTTGGCCCCAAATGTGTTGGACCCTCCTACCAACACACCTTCCTTCTTTGGAGAACTAAAAGGATTTTATCAATGCCGGAAATGTCAAGTCTGTAGTTTGAACAGGTGTAGAACTAAGAGAACAGAATATTTTTCTTCTACAGTCACCTCCAAACAACACCAGATTAAGGATTTCATCACGTGCTCCACGGAGGGGGTAGTCTACTTACTGGAATGCCCGTGCGGGCTCCAGTATGTGGGTAGGACAAAACGCCCCCTCCGTGTGAGACTGAATGAGCATATTGCTAACATTAGGAGAGGCTATACCAAACATTCGGTCTCCAAACACTACTTACTTAAACATAATAGAGACCCCACCAACACATTCTTTGTAGGCATAGACAAATACAGCCCACACTGGAGGGGCAGCTGTCTGGTGAGATCCATCTCCAAATGTGAAATGGCTTGGGTCCACCGACTAAAAACCTATACTCCCTTTGGTTTGAATATCGAGGTGGACGTGAATGCTTTCATAGATAATGCATGAATAGTCACATGATTGTATAAGTAGAGACATGTTTGTAAACTTGCTTTGGTTACCAGTGAGCCCGTTTTTTTCCCTTTGTTTTTTTTGGCCTACCTTCTGGGGCGGCGGTACACTATCTAATAACGTATATTTTTAAACATTATCACTCTAAACCCCATTTTTCCATCTACCTCATAGTCGATGTCCAAATAATTTTTATTCATTTTTTAAATTTTTTTTTTTTTTTTTTCTTACTACTTTTTTTAGGGTATCTTACCATGATTAAAGATCCCTTGCGGAGAGGACTGTCAACAGTGGAGGATCCCTATTTGAAACCCCACTACATGACAGCCGATCCCATAACATCACATGAAACATTAGATCAATCCTTTGTTCCATGTTCCTTGTATCACCGACTTTGTTACTTGGACCCAGTGCGATTTCATTTGGGTCCATTTTTTCCTACTCGGCTATTTATATCCACCTCCCAATTAAGGGGTATGTTAGCGCCAACAATATCCCTACTGTATATTTTTGCAGCAATACTTTATACTTGTCACATTGAGTTATAATACACATAAATCACCCAGCATATCGGGATGTGGTCATTTTTATGACATTCGGCTCTCACGGCCCAGTGTTAGTAATATGAACCACATTGAGAGACATCTCTCCGTTCAGTACTGACATGTGAACTTATTAATCTAGTTTCCCATTGCCCAGTTATTGACATGTTCATCTAAGGGGTTAATCGTTTCTGGTTACGTCTTTTTTATTCTCCCCTTATTTAATGAATTTTTCAATTTTTAATTTTAATTTTCATGTATTACTAGCATAGTATGGCATTACTTCCTGGCATGCCGTTACTCTTGCCCACACCTATAATGGTGTTTACAGACTCACGGGCCCCCTGGTGTCCAGAGCGAGGCTCGTTTGTCTATCATTTAACCACTTCAGCCCCGGACCAATTGTCAGCTTAAGGACCAGAGGTCTTTTTTCAATTTCGCACTGCACTACTTTAACTGGTAATTGTGCGGTCATGCAATTTTGTAACGAAACGAAATTTGCGTCCTTTTCTTCCCACAAATAGAGCTTTCTTTTGATGGTATTTGATTGCCTCTGTGATTTTTATTTTTTGCGATATAAACGGAAAAAGAGCGAAAATTTTGAAAAAAAAAGAGATTTTTCTACTTTTTGTTATAAGAAAAATCTAATAAACTCAATTTTAGTCAAACATTTGGGCCAAAATGTATTCAGCCACATGTCTTTAGTAAAAAAAATGCCAATAAGCGTATATTTATTGGTTTGCGCAAAAGTTATAGCGTCTACAAACTAGAGTACATTTTCTGGAATTTACACCGCTTTTAATTTATGACTGCCTATTTCATTTCTTGAGGTGCTAAAATGGCAGAGAAGTACAAAACCCCCCCAAATGACCCCATTTTGGAAAGTAGACACCCCAAGCTATTTGCTGAGAGGCATGTTGAGCCCATTGAATATTTTTTTTTTTAGTCCCAAGTGATTGAATAAAGACAAAAATAAAAAAATTTTTTTTTTCTTCAAAAAGTTGTCACTAAATGATATATTGCTCACACATGCCATAGTTATATGTGGAATTGCACCCCAAAATACATTTTTGCTGCTTCTCCTGAGTATGGGATACCACATGTGTGGGACTTTTTGGGAGCCTAGCCGCGTACGGGGCCCCGAAACCCAAGCACCGCCTTCAGGATTTCTAAGGGTGCAAATTTTTGATTTCACTCCTCACTACCTATCACAGTTTCGAAGGCCATAAAATGCCAAAATAGCACAAAACCCCCCCAAATGACCCCATTTTGGAAAGTAGACACCCCAAGCTATTTGTTGAGAGGCATGGTGAGTATTTTACAGCTCTCATTTGTTTTTGAAAATGAAGAAAGTAAAGAAAAAAAATTTTTTTTTTTCTTTTTTTCAATTTTCAAAACTTTGTGACAAAAAAGCGACATCTGCAAAATACTCACAATACCTCTCAGCAAATAGCTTGGGTGTCTACTTTCCAAAATGGGGTCATTTTGGGGGTTTTATGCCATCTGGGCATTCCATGGCCTCCGAAACTGTGATTGGCAGTGAGAAGTGAAATAAAAAAATTACTCCCTTAGAAAGCCTGAAGGCGGTGCTTGGTTTTTGGGGTTCCGTACGCAGCTAGGCTCCCAAAAAGTCCCACACATGTGGTATCCCCGTACTCAGGAGAAGCAACAGAATGTATTTTGGGGTGTATTTCCACATATGCCCATGACATGTTTGAGCAATATATCATTTAGTGACAACTTTTTGTAAAAAAAATATATATATTTTTTTTTTTTTCATTATTCAATCTCTTGGGACAAAAAAAAAAAATATTTAATGGGCTCAACATTGCTCTCAGCAAATAGCTTGGGGTGTCTACTTTCCAAAATGGGGTCATTTGGGGGGGGTTTGAACTGTCCTGGCATTTTATGCACAACATTTAGAAGCCTATGTCACACGTCACCCACTCTTCTAACCACTTGAAGACAAAGCCCTTTCTGACACTTTTTGTTTACATGAAAACATATTTTTTTTTTGCAAGAAAATTACGTTGAACCCCCAAACACTATATATATTGTTAAAGCAAAGGCCCTACAGATTAAAATGGTGGGTGTTGCATTTTTTTTTTCCACACAGTATTTGCGCAGCGATTTTTCAAACGCATTTTTTGTGGAAAAAATACACTTTTTTTTATTTTAATGCACTAAAACACACTATATTGCTCAAATTTTTGATGAAATAAAAAATATGATCTTAGGCCGAGTACATGGATACCAAACACGACATGCTTTAAAATTGCGCACAAACACGCAGTGGCGACAAACTACATACATTTTTAAAAGCCTTTAAAAGCCTTTACATGATACCACATTAGATTCACGGAGGAGGTCTACTGCTAAAATTACTGCCCTCGATCTGACCTTCGCGGTGATACCTCACATGCATGCTGCAATTGCTGTTTACATATGACGCCAGACCAACGCTTGTGTACGCCTTTGCGCAAGAGAAGGGGGGGCAGGGGTGCTTTTTTTTTTTTTTTTTTAGTTTTTTTTTTTATTTATTTAGCTTTTTTATTCTATTTTTAAACTGTTCCTTCCATTTTTTTTCTTTGTTATGATTTTTATTGTTATCTCAGGGAATGTAAATATCCCCTATGATAGCAATAGGCAGTGACAGGTACTCTTTTTTTGAAAAAATTGGGTCTATTAGACCCTAGATCTTTCCTCTGCCCTCAAAGCATCTGACCACACCAAGATTGGTGTGATAAAATGCTTTCCCAATTTCCCAATGGCGCGGTTTATATCCGGGAGGGGGGACATTCCCTCCTACTGCTTGTAAAAGCAGTCTAGAGGCTAATTACCCGCTAGAATTGCTTTTACATGAAAGCCGATCACTGGCTGAAAAGAATGATACCAAGATGATACCTAAACCTGCAGGCATCATTCTGGTATAACCATTCAAAGTCCAGCAACATACTGGACATATATTGTAATCTTTTTTTTTTTTCATGCAGCCTCTTGGCTGAACGAAAAAAAAAAGAGATTGATTGGTGGGTATGCCCACCATTAGAATACCTCCCTTCATCCACCCACTTCTAATGATGGGCATACATGCACCATTTATATATGCCGATGCATGGGGGCATCCTCCCGCAAAAGTTATGCCGTGTACACACGGTCGGAATTTCGACCGTATGTACGTGGCATTAGGAGCCAATCGCTCCTCCGCCCCTGCTGCCCCCATGCTTCGGCACATATGCTCTTTTTTTTTTAACTGTGGTGGTGAAATCACCTCCTACAGCGTTGGAGTCGCGGCTTTATGTATCGTGGGAGCAAACGCTGTTGCTGTCAAGATAAATAAATCCGCGCTGCAACTGAATGGCGCACCTGAAAACAAAAAAAATGCTTAACACTAAAACACAGTAAACAAAATTACATACCTGAAAAGCAAGCATGATAAAACATGATAAAACATAATAAAACATTGCAGAATAGAATGGAGTAAAAAAAGAGCAACAATAGAGAGAGAGAGAGAACAATAAAACGACAACTATTTTTGTTTTTTTTATTTTTTTGAGATTCACAGGTAAAAAAGCTCCTGACTGTTAGCGACTGAATCAAAACGCTACCACAAAAAAAATGTTAGCGATCGCAGGGATCAGGCCTGACTCTGCGAACACTGCAGTTATGTGTGCTTAGTGTTTTGTAAGTGACAGTGATCGATCGATACTGCACTTGGGTGGGCTGGGCTGGGCGGAGGGGGAAAACGCAGGTGCTAGCAGGTATCTGGGCTGATCCCGCTAACAATGCGTTTTTTTGGAACCCTAAACTGCTGGGACGCTAGTATAGATCTGATCAGATCAGATATCGATCTGTTCAGATACTGTGCCACTAAGGGAGGTGTATGCTTTGCGCGTGGGTGTTTGCGGTACTGGCACTAACCTGGGGCGACGCAGACCTTATTTGACCCTAAAACCTAATTGATATCACCCGCCGGGCGATCAGGGGGTTAAACCGTTATTGGGTAATAAATGGCGGGTGCCCTGACAGTATAAAAAACAAGCTAACTAACCAGCGTCACCCGTAACAGTAATACAAAAAAAAACTGGTTACCTAGCGACACTAATGCAGCGATCAGAAAAACGATCGCTTAGTGACACTGGCAAAAGGGGGTGAAAGGGTTAACTAGGGGCAATCAGGGGTTTAAACCTTTATTAGGTAATATATGGGGGTACCTGACGCTATATAAAAACCTGACGGGGAACCTAAATAACGAAATAACTAACTGGCTAACCAGCGTCACCAGTGACAGTTATACAGTGATCACTGGTGAAAGGGTTAACTCTAGGGGCAATCAGGGGTTAATACCTTTATTTAGGTTGTAATATATGGGGGTACCTGACCTATAAACCTATTTATTAACCTATATAAACATGGCGGTTACCTAAAAAAAAAAAATGGTTACCTAGCGACACTAATGCAGCGATCAGAAAAACGATCGCTTAGTGACACTGGCAAAAGGGGGTGAAAGGGTTAACTAGGGGCAATCAGGGGGTTAAAACCTTTATTAGGTAATATATGGGGGTACCTGACGCTATATAAAAACCTGACGGGGAACCTAAATAACAAAATAACTAACTGGCTAACCAGCGTCACCAGTGACAGTTATACAGTGATCACTGGTGAAAGGGTTAACTCTAGGGGCAATCAGGGGGTTAAAACCTTTATTTAGGTTGTAATATGGGGGTACCTGACCTATAAACCTATTTATGAACCTATATAAACATGGCGGTTACCTAAAAAAAAAAATGGTTACCTAGCGACAGCAGTGACACTAATACAGCGATCAGAAAAACGATCGCTTAGTGACACTGGCAAAAGGGGGTGAAAGGGTTACCTGGGGGGCAATCAAGGGGTTAAACCTTTATTAGGGGGGGTAGGGGGCTACCTTGGACCTAAAACTAACTGCCCTGACAGTTATTACAGTCACACTGACACTAAATGCAGTGATCAGTAAATAAATGATCACTGCAATTAGTGACACTGTGACTGGGGGGGGAGGGGGTGATCTGGGGGGTGATCAGGGGGTGACAGGGGGGTGGAATATGTGCCTAACTGTACTGGTGTCAGTGTAGTGTTGTGCACTAACCTGTACATGTTCGCCGCTCGGCGTCTCCGGTCACATAGACCGGCGCACCGAGCGTGACATCACTTCCGCCTTCCTGTCTATACAATAGACAGGAAGGGGAAGTTTCTCATTGGCCAGGAGCGATCGCGAGGGGGTGGCCAGAAACCACTGGCCGTCCCCTCGTCCCGGATCGCTCCTGAAGCGATCCCGACCGTCCCCGCCGGCGGAGGGGGGTCCGATCGGACCCCCCAACCGCCGGAAGAATGTCACGTACAGGTACGTGATTCTGCCTGTACGTGCCATTCTGCCGACGTAAATATACAGGGGCGGTCGGGAAGTGGTTAAGCGGTGATTCAACACGTCGCTCGCATCCCCATGATTACGTCCCTATTGAGACGAAACGTCGGAGGAGCGACGTGCTGACGTCACCGCGAGTGTAGCGTTCCTGAACTAAGTACGGACGCTTAGTGTTGCAGCCGGCCGGCCGCATTTTTTACCTGTTCGTTCATGCACATTGTAGTGCTTTTTAAACAATACTTTTTACGGAATAAATACCCCGGTGGGTTTTATCTATGATCCCCCTTTCGGCATTCTTTATTCCTTTCTTATGTCCGAGTCCCCACTGTGCACACTGAGACACCGGAAGTAGAGGAGTTTTTCCTATTGATGTTCCACGGCCAGCAGTCCCAGTACAGCAGCAGATGGTGATGATCTCACTGACCCAGCAGAGGATCCGAGAGGAAAAGGCCCTGGCTGGGTATTAGCCACCTGCTTGAACCATCCTGGGAGCTGGTAAGAGAGTAATCTTAGTGGTGGTGGATACAGAGTTTCCCTGGAAGTCACACAGTCACTGTTTTCATCTGTTCACCAGTCATATGGACTGCACTATTTTTTCTTTTGGAGATTGATTGAACAAACCTGGCATTCACTTCGAGTTGAACCCTTTTTTCTCCCACAGGAATATTTTTATAAACATTTTTTCTTTGTTGAATGTTGTTTATCTTACTTATAGAAAAAAATGTTTTTTTGGACAACCTTTAGTTGTCATCTCACACACAGACTGTGTTTTCACTTATATGGTGATTGTTTGAATATATTCATTTGTGTCTCACTATTTCATGTATTTACAGCATATTTTTATTGGTATGCGGTATTGATGTCATTATCACATTTTTACCATATCACTATTTTTTACTATTAGCGCAACTTTATATATTTTTCTGTTGTTTGTGTTATATCGCACTTGTTGTTGCAGCTTAAGGTTTTAGGTATTGAGTCCAGCGCAATTTTCTTTCTATTCTTCTTATGTGTGGGCAAAGCACAGTTTCTTTTTAGAAAGCTATTCTACTGAAGGCAACAAAACCCTTAGGTGATCCCGTAGAAACAAAAAGGGTTCCTATAGCCAACTTATGATCAGCAGCAGGCTTTCTGTCATAGGTTAGCCATCTACGTACCCCGAATAGGAAAAAATAACTACTTCCTCCCCCTCGATCCACAGGGTGTGTGGATGAACGGGAGGAATTTATTGATGTCAGAAAACACGAACAAATATGGACATATTAATTTCAATATAACAACATATATAGCTGTTACATCATTTTCACTTCAGTAAAGTCTGAAGAGAATCAAATACAAGTCATCCCTGTATTGCTATGAACCCACAGTAGTAAACTACAGCAGTGAAGCTGATTGGTAAAAGTGGGTAGTGGACACAATATATTTTGGAGGTTTCTGGATGTTAATTACATTAATTATACGTTTATGCACAGTAAACTTGTGTGAAAGCACACGTTTACTACAACCACCCATAGTAGGACATGAGCTTTGCAGGTCCAAGTTGGCCAATACTCTCAAAATGTAAAGCCACCTCCTCATAAATGTCCATAAAAGTCAAAAAGGAGAAGAGGAATCTAAATAGCTGATTGCTGTCTTTAAAAGGGTGTTGGCTAATTTTTAGCCAGTATTTTATTTGCTTAGTAGGTGTTTACAAAAAGATTGCTTGTGGAGTTTTTTCATCTCTACCTCACAGATGCAGTAAAAAAACAAAAATACATTGGTTTGGTTTCATAGCCATTGTAAGAAACTGACTTTCCTTAAATCACAAATATAGATGAGAGTAAAGAATTTGCCAGCATGATCAGATGGGCGCTGGACGCACTAAACCCTTTGGGACACAGAGGTCCTGAGGTCCTTGGTAAAAGTCACCAAGCATTGGTGACTATTCAGACACTTTGAAGAGGGTTACTTGGTGAGCATCACCAAGTAACCCTCTTCAAATGTGTCTGAACATAAGCAAACAGCCTACCACACCCATGCATATCAAAAAATCAAGAATGAAAATGGTCATGTAAAGTAGCAAATACTTTAGTTAGGGCTCTTACCTTTTTGATGTTATAGATTCGGATCAAAACTCCTTTCCCTCTGTCGTTTAGTATCATGAGCTTTTCAGCCAGTTTGTGTTGATATGTAGAACCCAAAGCCATCTTGTCTACCAAAAAAAGTTATCTTATCCTCTGCTCTGTAGACGATCTTATTCTCTCCTCTGAAAACGTTATATATTAAAATCCAGCAACCACCCTAGACTCCACATGCATCGGTGATAAGGAAAAAACTCTCTGAAGGCCCATGAGTGTCTGGATGGTCCCAGAACGTAAGATTTTGAGGCAACTTCTGCTTTCTATCAGAGACGCTTAACTAGTCATCTAGACCTTAGCTTACAATGTCTCAGACACCAACTAACACAGAAACTTTTAGAATGACACAAAACGCAGAAGCTGACAGAGTACCTCTCACTCATACCACTTCCTCTTTGTATCTGCCTGTGGTGTCAGTTTTAGCTTTTTTTTTTTTTAAGTTTATGATATCAACTATGTTACTGTGTTTATATCCTCCATATCATTTTGGGACAAAAAAGTATCCTATAAAATGTAGTAAATATATCAAAACTATACTATGTATCATTCTGGGTCACCAAGAAGAAAGTACAGATTTTATGAAGTGGTTCTAAAGGCAGAAGGTTTTTTTATCTTAACCTCTTGCTGACCATCCCACGTAAATATACTGTGGGGCGGCAGCTCCTCTGCGTGAAATCACGTACAGGTACCTGATTTTGCACCGGGACTCGCCGATCATTCCCGGGAGAGGCAGAATGGCGGTCTGCAAATGCAAACAAGGCAAATCGCCATTCTGTTAGTAGGAAAGACAGAGACCCTGTGTTTCTGATAAGCAGAAACACAAATCTGTCTTCCCACAGTTAAAGCACCCCCCCCCCCCCCCACAGTTACAAAGCATTCCCTAGGAACACATTTAACCCTTTGATCGCCCCTGATGTTAACCCCTTCTCTGCTAGTGTCATTAGTACAGTGACGGTGCATATTTTTTTAGCACTGATCACTGTATAGGTGTCACTGGTCCACCAAAAAGTATCAAAAGTGTCACTTAGTATCCAATATTATAGTATAGTATCTTCCTAATCTGCCTCCTTCCTACGCCGCAGTGATCTTCGTTCTTCTGTCCTCCGCCGGGTTGTCTTCTGGGTAATGGGGCGCGATGTGTTATGAGAACTGTGTGTTCCCTAACACAGCGCTTCCCATTCACAAAGCGCCACGCGACTCGCGCATGCGCAGTAGGAAACGGGCAGTGAAGCCGTAGTCTTCGCTGCCTGTTTCCCTTACTGAGGATGGCGGCACTGGGACCGGAGCACCGAGGGACATCTCGGCCTCCACGACCGACATCGCGGGCGCCCTGGGAGGGTAAGTGTACTTATTAAAAGTCAGCAGCTACATTTTTTTTTTTAGCTGCTGACTTTTAAAAAAACATTTTTTTAGCTGAAACACCCCTTTGAGCACGCCTACATGTCTGAGCTAAAGTAAATGCTACATGAATCATCTGCCCTTACTTATGATGGCCACAGCTATAAATGCTAGGGGGGGGTGTTCATTAAAGTGATTTCTCAACAAATGAATGCATGGAGACATGGATGGATGGGTGATTTCACTCTGAATATTAAAGCGGTAGTAAACTGTTGAGTGTTTTCTTTTAAACATTATGTGGAACTTACCTGAAAACAAAGACGCTTCCATCTTCACCCGGTCTTCCTTCAGGGTTCGTGGAAGGGACCCTGATGTAAAGGGTAGGCTCTCCGGGGGACCCTGATGTAAGGGGGGGCTCTCTGGGGATCCTGATGTAAGGGCAGGCTCTCTGGGGACCCTGATGCAATGAGGGGGGGCTCGGATCCTGATGTAAGTGAGGGAACTCTGGGGACCCTGATGTAAGGGGGAGCCGCACTTCAGATATGTAACAATATATATATATATATATAAATGAATACATACAAACACACATGTATATTGTATACATGTGTATGCCCGCCCAAGCGTATGACTTTCTTTACTTGCTACACAGCTATGGGCTCTAGCCCAAGATCTTTTGTAGCCCTAGCAATGGCCCTGGTGGGGGCCCTTCATGGTTTATTGCACCGGGGCCCTGAAGATTCTAGTTACGCCTCTGGGCACAGGTATGCCGTTCCTTCAGAACGCATGCGCCGGTGACGCCACCAGCTGCATGTACAGTAAATATCTCCTAAACGGCACATGTTTAGGAGATATTTACAGCAGGGGCGGATCCAGAGTCTAGTCTCGGGAGGGGCACTGCCAGAAAATACAATTTTGCAGGCAATTTATTGGGGAAATGGCTGGTTTTGACGCTTAAATCATCACGGCACCATGGTTGTTATGGTGTCAGGATTATTTCTATTATTACATTGTTATAGAAAATTAAATAGTTCAACTCACCATAATGCAGAATCAGTGTGAGCCCCGAGTGTGTCACTTGCCACGTCACCTACCACAAGTTGCGGATTGTCATTTGCCACATCACCTGCCACAAGTTGCGGATTGTCCACTTGCCACGTCACCTGCCACAAGTTGCGGATTTTCACCTGCCACGTCACCTGCCACACGTTGCAAATTGTCCACTTGAAACCATCACCTGCCACAAGTTGTGGATTGTCATTTGCCACGTCACCTGCCACAAGTTGCGGATTGTCCACTTGCCACGTCATCTGCCACAAGTTGCGGATTGTCACTCGCCACGTCACCTGCTGCAAGTTGCGGATTGTCATTTTCCTGCTAAGGTGGGGATTGTCACTTCCTATGTCCCAGGAAGCAAAGAGAGATGATGTAATCTCTCTGCTGCCCATGGCTGCCTGCACAGTGAGTAAGGGCAGAACTGCAGAGTGGGTTTCAGGCGGTGAGAGATGATGTCATCTCTCTGCTCCGTCGCCCACTGATTGGCCAGCTCACCCAGGAGCCTCCCAGCTGTGTCCACTCTCTCACCCACCCGCCTGTCCACTCGAACAGTCAGTGTGACTGTGCGAGCGGACGGGCAGCTGGGCGGCTCACCGGCCGCGCCACCCACACACTCACTTGGCCGCTGAGCCACCCGCCAGCTCACCCACCGCACTGCCCGTACACTCACCTGGACACAACTAATTTCTGGGGGGGGCAATAGCCCTGTTGCCCCCCCTCCCCTGGATCCACCCCTGATTTACAGTACCTATAGGTAAGCCTTATAGGTAAGCCTATGGGTAAAATTCATGCATGGGAGTTTACTCAAAAAATAAATTAAATGGTGTTTTCACTTTGTGGTGCTCATATACAGTTTAGTTCTGCTTTAACACATTGGTTGGCTAATACCCAAACTGAAAGAGCTGCTTGTACTATTTTCCATCTTTGACGTGCATTAATATTTCCCAGATTGTCTGGGGCGGCTGAATGGTGTATGTGTGTTTGTGTATGTGGGGTGTTGTTGCTCTTGATATGCGCTGTGCATTTGTTGAATTTTGATTACACAGGGCTATTTTGCGAAATATACCCGATTAACTTGTATTTTTTAGTCTATAAAATAATGAAAATATACAAAAGCACGGTACATTCCCTTTAACTAGTTCAGGTCTTTGGAATTAAACATAAACTGACGGCTGCAATAGTAAAGGTTTTTAGGCCTTTTTTAAAAAAATGTGTGGTTGAGCTGTGATTTTGCAGCCTGCCAACCACCCCTATTAAGCTGCAGTTAGCAGAGGACGGATACCCCCATGGCAAAGTTGCCCAGACGTGAATCGATTGGCAGGCGGCAAGTCTGCTGAATGCTACACATTCAAGTCAGTGAAGAAGCACTGCAACCGGCTGACTGACTTTTGGGTTGGGAGCGCTATATTTAGTGCTCCCAAAATGCCCTGCCCATTGCAAGGAATGGGCAGTGCTTCCGAAGCGCTTGAAAAGTGTTTCCGAAGCACTGCAACACAGGCGGTTTTAACCACTTGCCTATCAGGCACAAACACCCCCTTCCTGCCCAGGCCATTTTTCAGATTTCGTCGCTGATGCAATTTGAATGACAATTGCGCGGTCATACAACAATGTACCCCAAATTAAATTTTCATTATTTTTCCCCCCACAAATAGAGCTTTCTTTTGGTGGCATTTGATCACCTCTGCAGTTTTTATTTCTTGCGCTATAAACAAAAGCAGAGGGACAAGTTTGAAAAAACACAATATTTTTTACTTTTTGCTATAATAAATATCCAATTTTTTTTTTCTAAACAAATTTTTTCCTCAGTTTAGGCCGATACGTATTCTTCTTCATATTTTTGGTAAAAAAAAATTGCAATAACCATATATTGATTGGTTTGCGCAAAAGTTATAGCGTCTACAAAATAGGGGATAGATTTATAGCATTTTTATTTTTTTTACTAGTATTGGCGATGATCTGCGATTTTTATCGTGACTCCGATATTGCAGCGGACATATCGGACACTTTTGACACATTTTTGGGACCATTCACATTTATACAGCGATCCGTACTATAAAAAAGCATTGATTACTGTGTAAATGGGACTGGCAGGGAAGGGGTTAACACTAGGAGGTGATCGAGGGGTTAAATGTGTGTCCTGGGAGTGATTCTAACTGTGGGGGGAGGGGACTGACTGGGGGAGGTGACCGATCGTTGTCCCTATGTACAAGGGACACACCATCGGTCTCCTCTCACACACACAGATCCACGGTCCTGCTCAGTTACTGGGCAATCGCGGGTGCATCGGGTCCCCAGTGACGCTGATGGCGTGTGCGCCCCCTAGTGGCCCAAGAAGCGATCACGTCATATGATGGCGGCCCAGAACGAGAGCTGCCTCGTCCCGCCGTCATATGACAGTGGGTGGGCGGCTAGTGGTTAACCCCCTTCTTTGGGTTTAAAAGCGCTCCACTAGCGGCTGAAAAGTGCAGCTTAAACAGCGCTAAAGTGCTGCTAAAACGAGCCGCGGCCCCAGTGTGAAAGGGGTCTTAAGGTGTTGCCTATAGAGATTTTTGGGTCCAGTATATTCTGTGATATTACAAGCACACGTCATTTAAGACTTGGCATGTTTGATATCTTTTTACTCGATGCAACCCCATCTTTTATATTTCAACAAAAAACTGGCTATGATATTGTATTTGTGTGCACTAGAAATTCATTTTATTATATTTTTTTCCTAAGCTGGTTCACACTGAGGCAGCACGACTTGCAGCATGACTCTCTCAGGCGACCTGCACACAACAGCACTGTAGAGTTGCCACCTCATCCTTTTAAACCCAAACACCTTTTAATTACACAGGTTCTGAGGCTAATTAAATGCAGATAAGGCACCAAGTGAGTTTAATTACCACCTTAATCAGCCACAGAACCTGTGTAATTAATGTGTTTGGGTTTAAAGGGATGAGGTGGCAACCACAGACAGCAGCGGCGACTTGCAAAACGACTTCTGTATAGAAGTCAATGCAAGTCGCCTCAAGTCGCCCCCAAAGTAGTACATTCACCTTTTTCTAAGTCGGAGCGACTTGAGTCGCTTCTATTAGAACGGTTCCATTGTACAGAAGGGAACGCGACTTGTCAGGCGGCTAAGTCACCTGACAAGTCGCACCAGTGTGAATCCGGGTCTAATTAAAATAAGTGTTTGATAAACAGTTGTGCAAATTTTGTACAACATAAAAAAAAAAAAAATTACAAATTACAGCAACTATCTTTTAATTCTATGGGGCCTCTGCTTTCAGAAAATAAATAATGTTCTGGGGATTTGAGGTGAATGAAAAAATGTCCTCTAGTGCCGAAGTGGTTAAACAGAAAGGCATCGCGTGTGGAAGCCCTCAGCATGAATGCAGCGGTGCTAGGCTGACATCTAGTGGCTGGTTTTGACTATAGCAGTACAACGTAAACTTAAACTTTACACACAGACGTTAGTCCGGGGCAGGAGGGGGTAACGACACTGCAAAGGCAGATCAGTGGCCGGCTACTCTGAGGATTAAGGTAACACGCAGAGCACCAATTAAGCTAATGAAGTAAGAAGCGCGGGTCGGAGTGTATAAGTGAAGGAAGCGGACGTAGCTAACGTTTCTCTCTCTTTTACTATAGCTGCCCAGGAGTCCGGTGTCCAATCACACACACGGTAAGGAGTTCTCCGGTCTTGCTCTGTGTATTGTGGCGGGAGATTGGTCGGGGAAGTGGTGCGGGTTCTCCTATCAGGTCTTCGCTCTAATGTACACTGTCTGTTCTCTGCTATACTGTACAACCCTATATTATGGGCGGTCCTAGCGCCGGTCTCCTGCCGAGAAAGTCCCCCCGCCGGATTAGGACCCCCCTCTCGGCAGAACACCGGTGCTCAGACCTCGCTGCTCTGCACTTCACATTTCAACCACCAGGGGAGCTCAGATCCGCGGGAAGCTCCTCCTCCGCGTTGATGTCACATGACCCAGTGATAGCTGAGCTGTAGTGAGTGAGGACGAGCTGTACCATTGAAGGGGGGGGATCTAAACCCATCTTGCCAAGAAAGTTCCCCTGCCGGTGTTCTGACAAGAACAGTCCGTCTATCACCAAGTGTCCGCTGTGTACTGTGCATGCGCAGTACGGAGCAGAAGGATTTTTGGGAAAATATCCGAAGATGAACTTCGCCGTGAGTCGATGTGTAAGCCCCACCATCCAAGTGGACATAGGGCTACACAAACTTAGAGGGCCCCTCGCCATGCTTCGGGCACGGCCTCGCTGCGCTCGGCTCTTTTATATTCTAACTCTATGTCCACTTGGATGGTGGGGCTTGAAAGTGGACTCACGGCACAGGCGCCGTTCATCTTCGGCTATTTTCGGAATCTGGTAGTGCTGTGTACTGTGCATGCATGCATGCGCAGTACACAGCGGACACTTTCTGATGGGGGACAGAAAGTGATGTACACTTCACTCGCATCTGTTTAGGTTCGTCAATTTCCAGAAATTTCGCTGCGCCTGTGCAGTACAGATCGGTACTAATCCGCCAAGGGAACCATCTCGGCAGAACACCGGCCAGTGCAATACACACTTGTGGCCCCTATGTGTTCTGTATTCCTGACCCCTTTAATTTGGTCACACCCACTGTGGGGTACTCCAATTGCGCCTCTTTTTTTTTTTTTTTTTTTGATGTGTAACTTGAGCCTTTAACCACTTCAGCCTGGAAGATTTACCCCCTTAATGACCAGGCCATTTTTTGTGTAATACGGCACTGTTGCTTTAAATGACAATTGTGTGACGTTGTACACAAAAATAATGGATTTTTTTTCCCCCCACAAATGGAGCTTTCTTTTAGTGGCATTTGATCACCTCTTTTATTTGCGCTAAAAAAAAAATGTGACAATTTTTAAAAGATAACTTTTTTGCTATTATAGCCCCCAAAAAAATCTTCATCAGTTTAGGCCAACATGTTCTACATATGTTTTGTTAAAAAAAATCGCAATAAGCGTAGATTGGTGGGTTTGCGCAAAAGTTATAGCGTCTACAAAATAGGGGATAGATTTATGGCTTTTTCTACTAGTAATGGCGGTGATTTATTTTTATTTTTTTCGGGACTGCAACATTGCGGTGGACACTTTGGACACTTAATTTTTTTTTTTTTTTTGTGACCATACAGCGATCAGAGCTAAAAATAGCCACTGAGTACTGTATAAATGTCACTGTCAGGGAAGGGGTTAACACTAGGGGGGCGATCAAGGGGTTAAATATGTTCCCTGGGAGGTGTTTCTAACTGTAGGGGGAGTGTACTGACTGGAGGAGGAGACAGATCGCTGTTCCTGATCACTAGGAACAGACGATCTCTACTTCCCTGACAGAACGGTGATCTGTCTGTTTACATTGACAGATCCCCGTTCTGGCTCTCTGAGAAGGAATCGCAGGTCGCTGGTGGACATCCCGGCCATGCGTGCCCCCCCTATAGCTCTTAAAGTGTCCGACGGTGGTTTGCGCAGCCATGCCAACCTGCCACCGTATGATGGCGTCTGGTCCGCAAGCAGTTAACCATTTGACCTCTGGATGATCCCCCCCCCACTTCATGACCAGGCAATTTTTGTGATCTGGCACTGCGTTTTTTGTTTTTTGTTTCCCACAAATTGAGCTATTTGATCACCACTGGGTTTATTTTTTGCTCTATAAAGAAAGACCAACAATTTTGAGAAACCCTTTCTTTCTGCTATAAAACATCCAATAAAAAAGTAAAAAATCAATCTGTATTCTGCTACATGTTTTTGGTTAAAAAAAAAAAAAAATATGCAATATACGTATAGATTTGCCCAAAAATTTGTCTACAAACTATGGGATTAAGGGCTGGTTCACACCAAAAAAACGCACTCCAGACTGAGATTTGTTCTGGATACATTTCAGCATGTGTTTTTGATGCATGTACATTTGCATTCCAGATGACTTTTCCTTTTTTTTTTTCCATTGTAATACAGTGGTGCGTTTTGATGCATTTTACTGCGTTACCATGTAGGAAAAATGCAGCATGTTCTACGTTTTTTTTTTGGGGGGGGTTTTTTTTTCTGGAACTGTAATGCCCTGGTGTGAACTATGCCAGAGCTCAAAATTTAAGTCCTGAGCTACTATCCAGGCCTTTAAGGGTTACTCTCCACCAGTTGCCCCACCCAACCCCTACCATGCCCTGCCCCCTAATCCCGCCCCTAAACATGCCCTCATAAATGATCTCATGAAATGACACTTAAATGTTTTATGCAAAATTAGGTTGCAAAAATAAATATTAAAGTGGGATTCCACCCTAAAGTGGAACTCCCGCTTTTCGGAACCCTCCCCCCCTCCGGTGTCACATTTGGCACCTTTCAGGGGGGAGGGGGTGCACATACCTGTCTAAGACAGGTATCTGCACCCACTTCCGGCATAAACTCCCACGGGAGTTTACGCAAGTTCCTGTCCCAGCGCGCTGTCTGCCGACACACACACGTGTCCCGGCAGACAGCGCTGAAGATTCTCATTGCGCCGCGCGACTTGCGCGACTTGCGCATGCGCAGTAGGGAATCGGGAAGTGAAACCACTTCCTGATTCCCTTGCCGAGAATGGCGCCGGCTACAGCAAAGAGCCGAGCGATCGATCGGCCTCTGCTGCCGACACTGCTGGACCCTGGAACAGGTTAGTGTCCGTTTTTTAAAAGTCAGCAGCTGCAGTATTTGTAGCTGCTGGCTTTTAAAATGTTTTTTTTTCAGTACAGTCCCGCTTTAACAACTTTATCAGTGTAGCGTGGCCTGTGCCCAATGTACCGTGGCCTGCCTGTGCCCAATGCAGCCTCATCTTTGCTCAATGCACTGTGGCCTGCCTGTGCCCAATGCAGCCTCACCTGTACAGAGGAAGAGGCAAGCCGTCCGGATCAGCAGAGAGCGGGAATGTCCGCTGTAATGGCTTTCATTTGAATTTCCCGTCTTTCTGGGCTCATCGTCACATAGCCCCACCTCTTGGCGACATCACACGCCCCGCATTGGACTGGTGTTCTGCCTATCAAAGGCGCAGGGCCAAGAGGTGGAGCTGTGTGACAATGAGCCAAGGGAACACAGGAAGTTATAATGCAAGCTATTGCAGCGGGCAATCGCACTCTCTGCTGATCCGGACAGCTCGCTTCTTCCTCTCTTCCCCTGGCTGGGAGACCGTGCCCGCGGTGCTCGTCCCCCACTCTGAGGCAGCCCCACGTTCGCCCACAGCCATTTCCACTCGCAAAATGTGAGGGGAAAATTTGAGGGCTGAACTATGCCATTGGAAACCATATAACCTACTTTCCTTGAGTTTTTTGATGCTGAAAAAAACACTGGTCTGCATGTGATGTGAACTGGAATTTTTGTTTATTTTTAACTAGCAATGGCAGAAATCGGGAACTAGCGGGACTATGGTTATGTGGTAGGCATTTTGACACTTTGTGGGAACCAGTGACACTAATGCAGTGATCAGTGCTAAAAAACGGCATCGATTTTAGCGGGACTGTAACATTGAGGCGTACAAATCTGACACTAAGTGGCACTTTTTGGGGACCAGTGACACCAATACAGTGATCAGTGCTAAAAATACACTGTCACTGTACTAATGACACTGGCTGGGAAGGGGTTAAACATCTAGAGCACTCAAAGGGTTAACTGTGTGCCTAGCCAGCGTTTTTGTGTACTGAGGGGATTTTACGAAGCCCGGTTTCACACTGGGGCGGTGCGGGCGGCGACGGTAAAGCAGCGCTATATTTAGCGCTGCTTTACCGTCGTTTTAGCCGCGGTATGTGGCCGTTAGCGGGGTGGGTTTAACCCCTGCTAGCGGCCGAAAAAGGGTTAAACCCCCCCCCCCCCCGCGCAAAGCAAGCGGCGCTTTGCCGGCGGTATCCCTGCGGTGTCCCATTGATTTCACCGCTCCTCTACTGCTCTAAATATGCTGCTAGCAGGGCTCTTCCAAGGGATCAGGACAAAGCTTTGGTAATGATGAACCTATTACAGGATCTGATTCAACAAGAAGTGATGGTCCAGGTCCCGAAACACCAGGAGGGCAGAGGCTTCTATTACCATATTTTTTTTGGTGCAAAAGCCATCGGGGGAAGTATCAATTGCTTCTGAACCTAAAGATCCTAAACAAATCAATTTGTTACAAACATTTTCACATGGACACAATCCATTCAATAACAAAACTGTTGACTCCAGACTGCTTCATGGTATCCCTAGATTTGAGGGATGCTTGCCTACACTTCCCCATTGCTCAGGCTTCCCAACGTTTCCTCCGATTTGGCATCTTCAGTTGAAAGCTCTGCCTTTTGGACTCTCATCTTCCCCCAGGATTTTTACAAAAAGCCCTGGAGCCTCTGAAGTTGAGAGGAATTTCTGTCATTCCATATCTGGACAACCTGTTATTTGCAGACTCCAAGGAACAAGTGGTGAAAAATCTGCAGATATCAGACTCGCCTCAAGAACCTAGGGTGGCTCCTCAACCTGGAGAAGTCGAATCTAGAACCAGGACAGAAAATTGTTTCTGGGTTATACCATAAACAGCGCTCCAAATTTTTTTATTTTTTTTTTACCACAGGCGAAGTTGGTGAAGATCTTTTCTGCAGTAAAACAAATTCAGACAAATATCTGTCTGATCGGCCATGGCAGTATTAGGACTTCTCACGGCATCAATCCCAGCCATACAGTGGGCCAGATTTCATTCCAGACCACTCCAGTTGAATATCTTTCAGACATGGTTGCATCAGCTTTCATTGGAAAAGCAGATCAGACTTGCCTCGCAGGTAAAGCGAGCACTCTGGTGGTGGAGGGACTCGGTCAACCTGACAAAGGTCTCTAGTAAAAACCCTACTTTCTAGTAAAAACCCTACTTTCCATAAGAAAGGAGGTAACTCTGGCCATATACATGAAGGTCTATAAGTTTAATTCCTATTGTACCTCTAAAAGCTTTCAGGTAAAGTGTATCGGTCCTTGAATTTCTCCATGATGGAATGGAAAAGGGACTGGCAGCCAGCACCCTAAAAACCTTTCCATTTATTTTGAAAACTCTATGCAGAGAAGTTTTAATTTTGAGACCCTTTAGGGCACTAGCATGAAATAGGCCAGTGGCCCTCAAATTTTCCCAGCTGGGACTTGTCTATTGTTTTACAGGGTCTCACGGGGGCTCTATTTGAACCCTTACAGGAAGCATCCTTAAAATTTTAGTTCTGAAAACCATCTTGGTGGCCATTACCTTGGCAAGAAGAGTCAGTGAGCTTCAGGCCCTGGCAGTCACGGAACCTTTTCTTAAAGTTTTTCCAGACCGAGTGGTTCTTTAGACAGACCCAGCTTTCCTGCCCAAAGTTTCTCCAAATTTTCATTGCTCACAGGAAATAGTTTTGCCAACTTTCTCCTCAGCTCCTGCCAATACAGGAGAAGAAGCTTTCCACACTTTGGCTGTAAGGAGATGCCTGCTTCACTTCTTATCAATCACTAAGGAATTTAGAAAATCAAACGCCCTCTTTGATTTTCGCAGGCTCACATAAAGGGGAGAAAGCTTTCAAAAACACTCTGGGCAGATGGCTTAGATGGGCGTTTACAGAGGCCTATGAAGCTAAAGGAGAAATTCCCCCTCAGATATTGCTGCTCATTCCACAAGATCAACAGCAGTTTCCTGGGCCCAGAGGGACTGTGCTACGCCTGATCAAATTTGCAAGGCGGCTACTTGGTCCAACTACGCAACATTTCTCTGACATGGGTTGGACTTGCTGTCCTCTGCAGATCAAGCCTTCAGCAGGAAGATACTGCAGGCAGTAGTCCCACTGTAGGGTAAGTTTCTCAGTTATCCTCTCCAAGGTTGTCCTGAAAGGCGATTGGAGAAAGGCCTAGTTAGACTTACCGGTGACGGTATTTCGAAGAGCCTTTTGGGACAACCGCCTTCCTTTGTATTTTAGAAGTGGTTTAAGTGTATATCATGGTGGTTTGTGGTTTTCTGCGCTTTCTTTTCCAGTATGTTGGAGACCTCAATAACTGACGCCATGGTGGAATAGGGGGTATTTAAAGGCTGCATGTGTTTCCTAGAAAATGGGTGGAGCTGCCCTGTCCTCAAGGTTGTCCTGAAAGGCTCTTAGAAATACTGTCACAAATTCTAACTACTCCTTTTCCTCAAGAGCCTGCAAAAGATTTTTTTCCGTTTGCGGAAGACCCCTCTGCGGTATGGAATAAAGTCCCCAGACTTGTTGCTGCCTTCTCCCTGGTCTCTAGATCCACCTACCTGGCCTTTGAAGACGTAGGGGTCCTAAGGGATCCAGTGGATGAGCATATGGATCTTTTGCTCAAGAGAGCTTGGCAATCTGTCATGAGAAATTTTAAAGCCAGCCATGGCTACAACATGCATAGCCAGGAACCTGGAGTATTGGGTAAACCAGCTAAAATCTCATAGTAGCGGATTCACCCAAACAGGAGATTTTGGATTATTTTTCTACCTTGTCCTCTGTGGTGGCCTATATAGCGGATGCCGAAGCAATTAGAATGTTGGCTAGATCAGCAGCTCTAACAAATTTGGCAAGAAGAGCATTATGGCTGAGGACTTGGCCAGGTGATGCAGCATCAAAGGGCAAGCTCTGTGGGATTCCTTTTTCAGGGCACCTTCTTTTTGGCCCTGATCTAAATACCATTCTAGACAGGACTGCCGATTAGGAAGAAGTCTTTCCTGGTGAAGTTTTTTTTATTTTTATTTTTTTTACCTCAAAGAGCTCAGGAGCAGGACAACAAGTCCCAGGGGAAAAGGAAGAATTGGTCTGTACAAAAAGCTAAAGGAAAGGGCGGAATCCTTTTTCCATCCTCCTACACAAGCTAAAAAGTCCCAATGACTCTGTAGGCGGAAGGATGCAAAATTTCCATCCACAGTGGTAAGCCATAACATCAAATCAATTTATACTGACCACGCTTTCTCAGGGCCATGCAATGGAATGTACGGAATCCCCCCCCCCCCCCCCCCCCCCCCCCCAAGAAGATTTCTTGTGACAAATACCCTAAAGGATCCAGTAAAAGCCCTGGCCATGAAGTCCTTCATTAAAGTAACTGATGCAGTGATGCAGTGCCACCAGAAGAGCAGCAACAGGGCTTTTATTCTCACGTTTTCTTGGTAAGAAAGCCAATGGGGGAAATTCTGATTGATCCTCAACCTAAAACCTCTGAACAAATCTGTCATGTACAAAAGGTTCAAAATGGACTCACTTTTTTCAGTCAGAAATCTGCTGACCCCAGAATGTTACATGGTGTCAATAAATTTAAGGAATGCATACCTGCATATCCCAATCTTCATTCCCAAAGGTATCTCAGGTTGGTGGTAAAGATGGAAGGCGTGATTCATCTACAATTCAGGGCCTTGCCGTTTGGGCTGTCATCCTCACCTCAGGTCTTTACCAAGGTGACGGAAGCCCTAGCTCTGCTTAATCTTCAGGGAATCGCAGTGATTCCCTATCTGGACAACCTACTATTCTTTGCCCCCTCAAGGGAAAGGTTGCAGGACAACTTGGCCAAAGCACCACCTTGATTCTCTAGGATGGATTCTAAACCTCCAGAAATCCTCCCTAAACCTGTCACATGAGGTTTGCTTTCTGGGTTACCTAATCGATTCAGTGAAACAATTTTCCTCCCTCAAGAGAAAAGGGACAAGGTTCATTGCATGGTGTTGATGCTGCAGACCAACCAGTCGATAACAATAAGGCAAGTTATGTCGGCATTAGGGGTACTGACCTCAACAATGCCGGCTATTCAGTGGGTAAGCCTGCATTTCAGGTGTCTACAAACCTTTCTACTGAGGTCATGGAATCACAGGTTAAGATCCCTGGACACACAGGAAGATTCCAACTCAGGTGAAGAGGTCACTTTGGAGGAGTCAGTAGATCCTATCAAGGGGTCTAGATTGGACCTTTCCAGTTGAAAGAAGACTGACCATAGATGCCAGCTCTTGGGGATAGGGGCCCACCTAGAGGAAAACTGCCCAAGAGGGAGCAGATGAGGTCCACAAATTGGAGAGAGCTGACGTTTTGTGCAGGATCTCCAGTTTCACCACGTTCAAGTATTGACTGACAACGCCACGGCTGTGACTTATCTAAACAGACGGGGCACAAGGAGCAGGTCCTAACAGACACTGGCAACGGAAATCCTGCTGTGGGCAGAAAGGCACTTGCTATTCCTGTCAGCAATCCACCTAAAGGGGACCCTGCTGCACTACACACACACACTTGATCACATGACTCCCTTATTGTTCCACTCCAATCTTCCAGCTTGACCACGGGGCACTTTGCTCCCCATTCTAAACGGGTATACTTAATCTGCTTCATAGTCTCAATAGCCAACACTAAACCCGACACATTACTATTCTTCACCTAAAGCTACGTGCATATGTATGTGGGCCTATGTTAGATTTTTGATATTGAATCTCTTTCCATTTGTATATTCTGGCTTGTTTACCATTTCTGGTGATCGTTTTCTATTTGTCAATACTGACGTTGTAATATGTACAATATGCTTGATATGTCAAACTGTTTGAATTTTCAATAAACTTCTTTGAAAAAAAAAAAAAGGGGGACCCTGAACAGAGTAGCAGATTTCCTGAGCAGGCACACCCCATTCAGTAGGCAGAGTGGTCTCTGAATCTGGAGCAACAATTTCCAGTGGGATAGACACTCTAGCGCATCCATGGAGAGTTCACCTTTGCTACGTTTTCCCCCCCCGTTCCAATCAATCCCACTGGTATTAAGGAAGATTCAACAGGAGAAGGTACCAGTCATCCTAATTACCCCATTCTGGCCAAAAAGGGTTTGGTTCTCGACCGTTCTGGGAATGGGGACCAAGCCTTGCTGACATCTACCTCTCAGGCAGGATCTGCTAATCCAAGGTCCAGTAAATCATCCAGAAGTGGCCAGCCTCTCTCTTAGAGCATGGTATCGGCGTATAACACGCACCCTGATTTTACTTACCGAAGTTTCAGGAAAAAAACTTTTTAGAGGGAAGTTTCCCCCCCCCCCCCCCTGTACAGCACACTGACCCCCCCCCCCCCCCTGTACAGCACACTGACCCCCCCCCCCCCCCGTACAGCACACTGCCCCCCCCCCCCCCCCCCCCCCCCTGTACAGTGTGACACTGACCCCCCCCCC
Source organism: Lithobates sylvaticus (assembly GCA_028564925.1). Taxonomy (NCBI): domain Eukaryota; kingdom Metazoa; phylum Chordata; class Amphibia; order Anura; family Ranidae; genus Lithobates; species Lithobates sylvaticus. Next base: position 511,326,681 of record CM053027.1, read on the forward strand.
CCCCCCCCCCCTGTACAGCACACTGACGACCCCCCCCCTGTACAGCACACTGACGACCCCCCCCCTGTACAGCACACTGACGACCCCCCCCCTGTACAGCACACTGACGACCCCCCCCCTGTACAGCACACTGACGACCCCCCCCCCTGTATAGCACATTGACCCCCCCCCTCTTGCACAGCACACTGACCCCCCCCCCCCCCCCCCCCTGCACAGCACACTGACCCTGGGACAGCGCTGCCAGCATTCCTTTAGGGGTTGAGAAGCTCCTCCTGTGTCACCATCAGTGTAGATGGGGGCTTCTGTGTGCCTCAAAGCAGCTCTCGTGGACCCGGTCATGTGACTCTCCTCTGCTGGTTCATTCACGCTCTCCTCCAATCGAAAGATACAATCAAGGAGGCGGAGCGGGAGGAGAACGGTCATGTGAACATCAATGAGCAGAGGAGAGTCACATGACTGGGTACACGAGAGATGAAGCCGCCTCCTCCAATCGAGGAGGAGGCGGAGCGGGAGGAGAGCAGCACGGCCAGCCTCTGCTTACAGGTACCGGCATCGGGGTGACGCGGGGGATAGATGTGTGGGAGGGGGCTGGCATTTACTGAACCAGGGCCAGGAAGGGCGGGGCCGGCTGGCCCGACACCCTCCCAATGAGGCGGACCGACCGATCCACGACCCCCCCATACCCCCCCCCGCCCCCCATCAGTAAAAAAAAAAAAGTGTATATCGGCGTATAACACGCAGGCACGATTTACTCTCATTTTTCAGGGTGAAAGTGCGGGTTATACGCCGATAAATACGGTACTCTTTTCCTGCTTGATAGTAATGTTGTAACAAGAGCCATCTATACTAAGATCTGGAAGGTCTATAATTCATGGTGCAATTCATCTGCTCAAGACCAAGGGAGCCTGGTTTCCATCTTGGAGTTCTTGCAAGATGGAGCAGATAAGGGACTAGCGGTCAGTACTTTAAAAGTGCAGGTTTCTGCACTAGTAGTATTCTTAGAAAAATCTGTGGCCTCAGAACCACTGGTAGTCAGATTTTTTTTTTTTTTTTTAAATCTCTAAGCCAGTACTGGTCAAAGGTTTCCCTAAATGGGATCTGTCAGTCCTGCAGGCCCTAGCAAAGAGTCAGTTTGAGCCTCTGGAAAAGCATCTCTCAGATGTCTCACTCTTAAAGCTGTGTTTCTGATTGCCATTACTTGAGTATGCAGGATCAGTGAGCTACAAGCTCTGTCAATTTAAAGGGGTGTTCTGGGGGGAAAAAAAAAAAAAATTAAAAGCCAGCAGCTACACATACTGCAGCTGTTGGCTTTTAATAAATGGACACTTACCTGTCCTGCAGTCCCTCGATGTCTGCATCGCAGCTGATGTCTCCATCAGCTGTCGGGTGCTGCCGCCGCCATTGCGGGTAAGGTAACCCGACAGTGTAGCCTTTCGGCTTCACTCCGGGAACCCCACTGCACATGCGTGAGGCCCCCGCTCCTCTCCTATTAGCCCAGCGGCTGAGGGAGGAGGGAGCCCCGCGGTGACATCACGGCCACATCCGCGGCGCACTCCCGGAAGTGGGAAAGGATACCTGTCAGACAGGTATCCTGCCCCCCTCCCGAAAGGTGCCAATTGTGACACCGGAAGGGGGGAGGAATCCGATGAGCGGAAGTTCCACTTTAGGAACCTTTACCTGTTGGTTTGTTTTTTTTTTCAGGATAGTTATACTTAGGACAGACCCAAAGTTCTTATCCAAATTAGCTTCGATACATAATCGTTCACAAGACATTGTGCTCCCAAACTTCTGGGGAGATGGAGATTTATTTATTTTTTCATATGTTGGACATCAAAAGACTTTTGTTTGTTCGCCTAAAGTCCTTTATTTCTAGGGAACATGACTCTTTGTTCGGGGAACAAGAGCGGTTGCCAGGCTTCTAAAGGCTCTTTAGCCAGATGGCTGAAATTATCCATTCTGGAGGCTTATTCGCATGCAGGTTTGTCAACGCCAGCGGGAATTTGAGCACTGGCGTTGACAGAGTGCCTGAACAAATTTGCAAGGCGGCAATGTGGTCAAGTTCCTACACCTTTGTGTGACATTATAGGCTGGACCTCACATCTGCCAGCGGCAAAGCGTTTGGCAGGAAGGTCTGTTGTCCCGCCCTAAGGGGTCAAGTCTGTTATCCTCTCAGGTGCTGTCCTGAAAGACGCCTTGGGAAAATTCAAGTTAGACTTACCGGTAACTTGTTTTCCAGAAGTCTTTCAGGACAGCAACGACTCGCCCTATTCGTTTTATGTACTATGATGTGACTAACATATGTGTTTCAGCTGGGGCCAGAGGTTCTCTTCTGCAACTAATGGATGGTAGGGAGGTGCCTCCCTTTAAAGATTTGGAGTAAGGAGGTGTTTCCTGGTTTCCGATGGGAGGAGTCATGATCTCTCAGGTGCTGTCCTTAAAGACTTCCGGAAAACAAGTTACCGGTAAGTCTAACTTGAATTTTTGTAGATGCTATAACTTTTGCGCACACCAATAAATATACGCGTATTGCGTGTTATTTCTGGTTAAAAAAAAAATGTATACATAGCGTTTGAAACTGAGGGGAATTGTATAATTTTTTTTTTTTTTTTTTTGTCGCTCTTGTTTTATAGTGCAAAAAATTAAAAACCGCAGAGGTGATCAAATACCACCAAAAGAAAGCTATTTGGGGGGGAATGTCAATTTTGTTTGGGTACAGCATCGCACGACTGCGCAATTGTCAGTTAAAGCGACGCAGTGCTGTCTCAAATTACCTGGTAATTGAGCAGCCTAATCTTCCAGGGTTGAAGTGGTACTATCTTTAGATGCATTTCAAAAAATCTGCTTTAAATTAAAACGATTTTTTTTATTTTATTTTTTTTTTATTTTTTTTATCGTTGATTTTTATCCACCGTGGTATTGGCTATTTTATAGGCCAGTGGTCTCCAAACTGCTGCCCTTTGTCCAGACCTTTGGGGCACTATTCATCCTACTGGCTCCATCAATGGGTGCATACTTGTTGCTGCTGACACCAACAATGGAGAGCTATACCTCCCCACAGATACCAATGATGGGACACTATTCCTCCCACGAAAGATTTGACATGGTTTACTCCCACTGATCCTAGGACATTTCTCCCATTGGCCACAGTTTGGCCTCCTAGAGCAGTGGTTCGCAACTCCTGTCCTCAGGACTCACTAACAGGTCAGGTTTGCAAGATAACTGAAATGCATCACAGGTGATATCATTTGCTGCTCAGTGATTGCAGTATTCTAGTCTGCATGCCATAATTTAAAATCTGGCCTGTTAGTGCATCCTTGGGACAGGCGTTGAGAACCACTCTCCTAGAGTCTGAAGGACAGTAAACTAGCCCTTTGTTTACAAAGTTTGGAGACTCCAGTGTTAGGCTTGTAGGCAAGGGATTATCAAACTGACATGAGGGGAGGGGCACGTGATTAGAATATGGGAGCCCTCTAAGGGCCCCACAGATACCAGCCTCACCTGGTTAATGAGTAAGGGGCATTTAATTACCCTACTCGTTCACAAAAAATATAAACCTTTTAATGCAAACTGACATATTCTTGCATAAGAATAAGTGGTGTAAGGCCACTGTCAAACATGTTCTGCAGATCATGTCAGTCTTGAATGACATCTGATGAAAGACCCTGCCGACCACTAATGCAATCCTCTCCCAACCAATGCTTGCCTGCAAATGATGGTAAATGCAAAGGGGCAGGGTCTCGGCTGATTTCATCAGCCAAATAGGGACATGACATTTTGTCTAATGAAAAGCTAGGCCAGTATTTTATATTAGGAATTTTACATGAATAGAATCTCCTTGTGAAGTGCACGTTCACTCTACAATATACACTTGCCGACCACTTTATTTGTTAGACCCCTCCCCCTTGCCTTCAGAAATGCCTTTGTGGCATAGTTTCAACAGGGTGTTGGAAACATGCCGCAGATTTTGGTCCATATTGACGTAATGGAATTACGCAGTTGCTGCAAATTTGTCATATGCACATCCATTATCTCCTGTTCACATCCCAAAGGGGCTCTATTGGATTGAGATCTGGTGACTAGAGGCCATTGGAGTACAGTGACCTCATTGTCATGTTCAAGAAACCAGTGGTGAGCTTTGTGACATGGTGCATTATCCTGCTGGAAGTAGGCATCAGAAGATGGGTACCCTGGCTGTAGCATACCTCCCTGAAAGTCCCAGATTGGGCAGGACATTCCAGCATTTATACCGCTGTACAAGTGTTGACATCCAGCACGGGCAGGAATTGGCGAGGAAACCCGCTGGGTGTGCTCTCTACAGCTGTCACATTCAAGCAGGGATGTTAGATGGGTGGGACTGCTACTCATACCCACCCCTTTGTCAAGCAACCAGCATATAGGGGAAACGGCCTGCATTTTATACATAGCTGAAAAAAAACGCAATCAGCAATGTGGAAGTCCTGCACTCACAGCCTGGCTTCTGTAGTTAAAGGAGCATGCGTGAGCTGTTACTTTTAACAGCCTCCCTACTCTGCACTGAGAGCTGACAAGTGTTGCTCTGGCCGAGTGCAGCATGTTCAAGGGGAGGAGGGGGTGAGCTGCACCATAATCCTCATCTTCCTGGTTGGGGAGGGGGGTTTGTGAGCCAAAAATGAGTGCACTGAAAGAAAACAAATGCATCTTAAATCGACTGTTAGCCTAGATTCATTTGTGCAACTCATGTTCTGTAGGTAGGGCAGCCCATTAATTTCAATGATCTGTCCTACCCGCAGAAATCGTGTAAAGTCGCAAATCAATTTGTAAAATTGTGCCGAACAGCACCCTGCGACTTCGTTGGAGAACAAAAACAGACCTTTTGCCAATTCACGGGGGCACTATTCGGAATTAATGGCACCTCTGCATGACTGCTAAAGAGCAGCATGCATTTGCTGTGGGTTGAGAACACGTGCAATTTTGCCAGTATTTCTGACCTGCACAAGTGTGTGATCCTTGGGATAGGTTGTGTCTGTTAGCTATGCCACTGCTGAGATTTCCTTACCCTTACTATTGTTTACTGCATGGATGGCAAGAATACAGGGGTTTTAAACCTTCCCTGCATGAAATGCATCGGTATCATTCCTCACTTGTTCTAAGCTTGTCTGTGCACTTGGATTTCATGGATTTATAGAATAAAACATTTTGAATCTTTCACTTTTTCGAGTGAAGTCACCTCCATGTGTCAAAACTTTTGGCTTTATATTTTAAGCAACCCTTCTAATGTACACGGATTTTCATATGCTGCTCAGTTATGCAACACAACCATTACCTGTGCTGCCACTTTTATTCAATGTTTGAAATAAAGGAAAGTTTAACATTTCAGTTATGGCGTTCAACTAATTTTAACCTTCTTCCCTATAGTTTTGTTTTTTTTAGCCAAATGGATTCAGAAGAGCTCTTCCAGTGTCCATATGACAAACACCATATGATTCGCTCTGGCCGCTTTCAGCACCATCTTATAAAGTGCGCAGAGGTGAGTGTCTAACAGTCTGCTCTTTATGTAAAAGTAACTTTAAACCGAATTTTATCTAGTAGCGAAAAGACTGGATTACACCTTTTTGCATCTTTGCTTAAAGAGGTCCAGCCAAAAAGTCAGCAGCTCCAAATACTGTAGCTGCTGACTTTTAATATTGGGGCACTTGCCTGTCCAGAGAGCCTGCATTGTCGGCACCCCAGCCAACCTTCGGATCAACTCCCGGGTGCTGCCGCCACCATTGCTGGTTACCTACTGCGCACGCGCAAAGTGCACTGCGCTTTCGAATTGGCGCAGCGGGGGAAGAAGGGCCAAGCTTCCAGGAGATCGGGCTGCAGTCCGTCTCACGATAGTGGGGAAGGGGGACCTGTCATAATGGGTCCCCGTTCCCTCTCCCCTCTGGAAAGGTACCAAATGTTCCACTTTTGAACGATGCTTTAAGTAGTTGAAATTGAAATCCATGGAAATGCACCTAAATGCATGTTGCAAGTGTTAAAATGTGTGCCCAATACTAGACAGGCCTTGATGTACATTATGTTGTTTCTTTAATATAAATGCAAAGTGCATGGACAAGTGTTTTTATGCCTTTCCAGATTTGAATTGAAAACCTATCAGTGGGGGAAATGGGTAGGTGTGAATCATCCAGTCAGCAAGGGCCCCTGTGCCGAAATGGTTTACTCCTCCCCGCCCCACCCCTGAGCAAGCTTACAACAATTACTTTCAGCTATAAGGGCCAGTCAGCGCTGAAGACTAATATTCATCTGGCTAAAAATGCCTATCATATTGGCTTGTGACGCATGCATTTATAGCACACCGAATTGTAAATTAATAATCCTTTGAGGGTGTTCATTCCATACAAGCGAATTTAACAGCAAAAAGTGTCAATTTAACATTCAGATAAAAATGATCATGGGCGTTAAGTCAGTAGTTGGTATGAATTCCTGCTTGTGCGTTGGTGGTCACTAGACATTCCTGTTACGTTGGACCCTGTAAATGCCTTTTACAATAGTAGTTGGAAGTAAATTACCCTATTGGTGGTCAGTTTTCCGGTTAGGCCAGTATTTACATGCTTAACTAGTGGTTGGTGTAAATTCCTTTTATTACATTGGTGTTCACCAGTGCTGGGACATGGTCATCTAGTGACCAGGGCGAAGATGCCCCCCCCCCCCCCCCCCCCCCCCCCCCAATCAATGTATGAGCATTGTCAGCCCAAATCTCCTCCAAAAACAATTCAAGCACTAATATTCACACTTATCCCCTAAGCATAAATTCCATTTGCAAGCCAAAAATCTCCCCAAACAAGAATTCCCCTCTCTTCCAGTACAAATCCCCCCCCCCCCCAGCACAAATCTTTTACCTTTTTAAGCATGAATCCTCTCCCCACACCCCCTCTCCAAATTTCCCCTCCTAGCACAAATCCCCCCCAACTTCCCACTGCACCCAGAGCAGCCACCCCTTGTCCCAGCCCTGGTGTTCAATGCCAAAAGGGCTGTTACACTGGTTAGTAAAATTCCCCTAATATTTAGTGAGACTGCCCCATTTATATAGTGCCTTTTGAGTAAAGTGACCATATTCATTGGTATTAGTGGAGGAAATGGGGCCCCTGTTCATTGGTGGCCATTTAACTACCTGAAACAGGAATTTTCTATGTGCTGATTGACATACCCTCTGCATCTGAAGAATGAGGGTACTGTCTTGGACTGAAACTAAACCAGGGTATTTTCAGTCTCTGAAAACTAAGGTTCTATTGTCCATGGCAGGGGTAGCCCCAACCAACAGCTCACTTTAAATGGTAATTACGCACTTCAGACCTTCTAGCCTAGGCACTTGTAAAGCCCATCTGCAGCCTCATGGGAAATCCACCAAGTTCTTATTGTAGAAGATTGCAGCACACAATGCCAGATCTCCTTGTGGGCAACAAAAGTATCTGAAGTATGAGTGTTTGAAGACAGAGATCACAGTGCCTAAGTTTTGGTAACTACACTAATTTTGGTGTAGAAGTGGCCGGGTCTTTAAAGAGAAAATACAGCTTTAAAAGCACAATATGTGCATTGCTTAATTTTCAATATTAAAGTTGAATGCTAGTCTCTTGGTTCTGTTTTTCACTGTACAGTCACAGGTTGGGCCAGGGGTAAAGGACAGTCTGGGCTCAGATGAAGTGGGTTTAATGATGGATATTAAACTAATAGCAGCTTGTAGTTCTAAGAATCACTACAGGGGAGTGCTTTAGATTGAAAGCAAATTTGCAACAGTGTGTGTGTGTGTGTGTGTGTGTGTTTGTTTTTTTGTGTTAAATTGGCTATTTATACCCTGTGTTACAGTTATTGTAAAGGTTTGTTATTTAAAAAAAAAAGTTATACTTGCCTGCTCTGTGCAAGCTTTTTGCACAGAGCAGCCCCAATCCTCTTGTGCCCCGGCAGTGCTCCTAGCTCCTCCTCTTCATCGGGTGCCCCCAAGTAGAGCTGCTTTCCTTGGGGCACCCATGTGGGAGCACTCACGAGTCCTGCTGCTGTGTCCATTGACAGCAGGACTCTTCCCCACTCCCGTGTCACTGGTTTTGACAGCAGTGGGAGCCAATGGCTCCTGCAATCAATCCAATGAGAAAAGAAAGCGTCTGGAGTTGCTGGGCTTGTGCCCATCACTGAAAAAGATGGGCTCAGGTTAAGGGGAGGTCTGGGGCAGCTGCAGAACAGGTCATTCACTTTAATGCATTAAGGTGAAAAACATGGAGACTTTACAACCCTCTTTTAGCTCTGTATTATAGAATTTGTCTTGACTGTATTTTCATAACCCTTTCTTTTATGAAGCGAAGTATGTGATGTAAGCACTGAAAATAACTATTTTTTTTTATGTCCCAATTTCTGTCTTCTAGAACAATAAAGCTGTAGCAAAAGGACTGGCCACTTGTCCATTCAATGCTCGTCACAGAGTACCCAAAAAAGAACTTGAGTTGCATATGCAGACCTGTGAGAACAAATGTCTCCTGGAGCCTCTTCCTGGTAAAGAACTTTAGTGACATTATTTTGCTAAAATTTGAAGTGAAGTACTGAACAACTCCTGCATCCTTGGTGTTGTAATAAAGTGCTAGTAAAGTCGTATTTTAAAATCCAATGACAGGGTCTTTATAACAGAGACCCTAGTGGTCTCCTGTGATAAATTCCCCCCCCTGCCTGTCGGCAGGTAATGTGATCTGAGCCACACATGTGCTGCTCAGATCACATTTATGGCCCACTTTGTGTGCAGCGGTGATGTGATACCAGTGCGCATACGTGGGAGTGATGTCACCAAAGCCTGCCCATTCAAGCAGCCAAAGATGCAAAATGGAAGCTCAGGGGGAGCTGGGACAGCTGTGCCCTGGAGGGCTCCATTTGCAGTCAAGTCTGTGCATACTAGTACATTATGACTTAAACCTACAGGGGGGACCAGCTTTTTTGACATTATTGCGGCTTTAAGTGGGATTCTGCTTCTGTATGACCTAGTATTGTAGTACAGCTTTAAAGGAGAGGTGGACTTAAAAACTTTTGGTGTGAAAAGTATACTAAAATGTGGATACATATTTGCTATGCTATAAACCCTTTAAGATCTGTTGGCCTTTAGTACCTGGAACCCCAACCATGTTCTTTATTTTCCTCCTGAGTCTAGAATCGGATAGAAGTTTATTTCAAGACCCATAATAGGAGCCAACATGCTTTGGAGAAGTTCCCCTTTCCCCTTTATCAGGACTTGAAGAAACCTTGTACACTGATTCTAAAATGGGCTATGGTTAGATTTGCACAGTATTCATCAGTAGCTGGTTTGAGGTTCCAAGAAACAAGACTGATGGCCCTCCAAGTACTAGAACTGCAGAATGATGGCTATTGTACCACGGGGGGGGGGGGGGGGGGGGGGGCATCGATTTACTAAAGGTGACATGGCCATTTAGATAAAGCTGTACATGTTGATCTCCTGGTACCCCTGCAGTTCTCACTGGTTCCTCCTGCTGACTGCCACATCACCATTGTGTCCTGTGACATGTGGAGGTTGGCAGCAGGAACCAATGAAGGCTGTAGAAGATCATGTGTCTTTTTCCCTGTGGAATTCACATGGCCATTTCGCAGGCTAGAGTGGCATAAAATGTGCAAATGTACATGCAACTAAACTTAAAATGTTACTAAACCCACAACAGTAAAATCGGTCTATATGCACTAAAGCATGCTTGTTATCCACATCAATACTGGGCAGTTTTGCCCCTTCCTTCCCAGACCAATTTCCAGCTTTCAGCGCTCTTGCAGTTTCAATGACAATTGCACAGTCATGCAACGCTGTGCCCAAATGAATTTTTATAATTTTGTTCACACAAATAGAGCTTTCTTTTGGTGGTTTTTATTCACCACTGTTTTTTTTATTTTTTGCGATATAAGCGAAAAAAGAGCAGAAATTTGGAAAAAAATATTTCTTCTTTCCATTTTTAAAAGAAATCCAATAAAATCTAATTTTGTCATAAATTTAAGTTAAAATGTATTCGGCTACATGTTTTTGGTAAAAAAAATTCCGTTAAGTGTATAATTGGTTTGTGTGATCACGGACATATGTACGCAAATGATCATGTAGATGTGCGCAGGTGATCAGACATGTGTGCAGATAATCATTGGGACATGCGATTTTACTGTTGCATATGTGGGGGACAGGTGTGTATACTTTGTGTTTTTTACATTGTGAGAACACTAGACTGGTGATCAGTGAGTAAAAAGCTGTAAACAGCTCATACTCGCTGATCACCAGCCAGTTGCAGCGATCCCCTCCCCTCTCCTCACTGACAATTTCTGTGTGAGGAGAGCCGATTGCCTATCAATTTTTACATCACATGCTGGCTGATTGTCCCTCTTGATCACATGATGGCCGTGTCCAATCGCAGAGCCCTCCTGCCGATCATAGATATGCCGTGTCTATTTGACACAAGTGCATCGGGATTGACCGGCTGTGTGGGCCCGCGCGATCCCCCTCCTGGAGGACGTTCCTGAATGTCCTCTCAGGAGAGAGCGCCCACCTGGCCGTTTATATACAGTGGCCAGGTGGTAAGTAGTTTCACTGTGGAACCTAAGGATTTATTTCCCTGCATTGTGTAAAAAGGCTGTTTGTTCCTGTCTTCTCTGATCCTCCCCTTCCACTGTACTCAGTTTGTGTATTACTGGAGTTTTTTCTTTGGCTCTGTGCTGATCACTTGCACCCTCCATCAGCACTGTCCAGATAGAGGGTCAGGGGTCCTGCAGCCTTATAGGACAGTCAGAGGAGAATGAAAACGCCTACAAGCTTTAACTAGACACTGATGGAAGTCACGAGACTGCTAGATACTGCTGATGAGGTATTTAGCAGTTTATTTGTTTACTAAACTCATTACATTTCTGCAATTACTGTGGGAGACCAGATATAGTGAATGCAGGGTCCTGGGTTTAGTAACACTTTAAGCTTGCCTAAATTATCACATGAACAAATTTCAAAAAAATCTGTACTCAACTGTATATAAGTACACAGGGATAATCCTATCTGCTCATTACACATTGGTTCTACCTCTTGCTTAGCAGTGCCGCACAATGTTGGGCCTTGCAGATTTTTTACTGCTAATCTATCAGGCTGGGTTGGGGTTATTTACTAAATCTGGTGCAGCTCTGCATAGAAACCATACAAAATGGATTACAGCACACACATACAAAAATTGCATTTAAATCCTGCATAGAAACCAATAGGCTTCCAGGTTTTGTCAAAGCTTAAATGAGATGAAGTTAGAAACTGGCTACCATGCACAACTGCACTAGATTCGGAGTGCATCAGTTTTAGTAAATCTACCCCTGTCTGAAAATAGTGCTGTGCAGTTATTCACCTACACATCTTGTGTAGCTGGAGACCATGTGATCTGCTCTTTAGGTCACTTGAGGAGACTTGGGAGCAGCAATGCGGTCATTGGACCTGTTGTATGAAGTGTGTACTTTAACCACTTCAGCCCCGGACAATTGGCAGCCAAAGGACCAGGCCCCTTTTTGCGATTCGGCACTGCATCGATTTAACTGACAATTGCGCGGTCGTGCGACGTGGCTCCAAAACAAAATTGGCGTCCTTTTTTTCCCACAAATAGAGCTTTCTTTTGGTGGTATTTGATCGCCCCTGCGGTTTTTATTTTTTGCGCTATAAACAATAAGGCTACTTTCACACTGGAGCGGTGGGGGCGCTGGCGGTAAAGCGGCGCTATATTTAGCGCCGCTTTACCGGCGTTTTAGCGGCGCATTGCGGCCGCTCGCGGGGTGTTTTTACCCCCCGCGAGCGGCCGAAAAAGGGTCAATACCGCCCGCAAACCGCCGCTATTGTGGCGTTTTGCGGGCGGGTTCGGCGCGCTCCCCCATTGTTTTCAATGGGACCGGGCGCTATAGGAGCGGTAAATATACCGCTCCTATAGCGAGCCAAAGATGCGGCTTGCAGGACATTTTTGAGCGTCCTGCAAGCGCACCGCTTCAGTGTGAAAGCCCTCGGGCTTTCACACTGAAGGAACAGCAACAGCTGTTTCGGGTCGGTTTGCAGGCGCTATTCTTAGCGCAATAGCGCTTGCAAACCGCCCCAGTGTGAAAGAGGCCTAATAGAGAGACAATTTTGAAAATAATGCAATATTTTTTGCTTTTTGCTATAATAAATATCCCCAAAAAATATATAAAAAAACTTTTTTTTTTTTTCCTCAGTTTAGGCCGATACATATTCTTCATATTTTTGGTAAAAAAAATCGCAATTAGCGATTATTGATTGGTTTGCGCAAAACTTATAGCGTTTACAAAATAGGGGATAGTTTTATAGCATTTTTATTAATATTTTTTTTTTTTTACTAGTAATGGGGGCGATCAGCGTTTTTTTTTGTGACTGCGACATTATGGCGGACACATCGGACATTTTTGACACATTTTTGGGACCATTGTCATTTATACAGCAATCAATGCTATTTAAATGCATTGATTCCTGTATAAATGACAGTTGTAGTGAAAGAGTTAACCACTAGGGGGAGGGGAGGGGTTATGGGCTGTGGTGTGTGTGTGTGTGTGTGTGTGTGTGTGTGTTTGTTTTTTACATCAGGGGGCGGGGCTGACGTCTGACGTCATTGATCGGCTTTCCCGATGACCGGGAACAGCCAATCAATGACAGGCAGAGTAGGAAGCGCGGGGAGAGGTTTGTTTACACATACCTCTCCCCGTTCTTCAGCTCCGTGACCCGATCGCGGGACACCAGCGGCGATCGGGTCTGCTGGTCCCGCGGCCGGGGTCACGGAGCTCCCGACCACGCGCTGGCGGCGCGCGCGACCCACGGCTAGGCAATTAAAGGGCAACGTACCTGTACGTGCTTTTGCCTAGCTGTGCCATTCTGCCGACGTATATGTGCATTAGGCGGTCAGGAAGCGGTTAACAACCAGTTTGACAAATGAAGAGGGTGCATGCACTAATCAAACTAGTTCTATTGTATCCAACTTAGTCTTGCTATTATATACCTTTAGGGCCAAGTATACTTTACCAGAGAAGACGTCTGCGTACTTGGCGACTATTAATTTGCCAGTTCTCCCAGTGGTAGATCGGGAAAATCTCAATGCCCTACTCACTTTAGAAGAACTGGAAAATGCAGTGGCTAGTTTTCCCAATTCCAAAGCTCCAGGGACTGACAGTCTCCCCATTCATCTATAAAAGATATGGAAGGGGGCTGCTTCCATCCCTTCTCAATATGTTTAATGAGGCTCTCTATATGGGGCAGCTCCCAGATTCCATGAATGAGGCTGTTATAGTAGTTCCGAAGGGTAAAAATCCTAAATCTTGTAGATCAATTTCTTATCTACAGATGTTAAAATCCTTGCCAAAGTACTTGCTATCAGATTAAATGAGGTTAAGCATATTATCCATTCGGATCAGGCTGGATATATGCCCAGTATGTCAACTATGTAAATATTGGGCGTACCTACTTAAACGTGCAGGTTGCGGCGTTGGATTACTTAGATCATGCCTTAACATTGGATGCTATAAAGGCCTTTGACAGCACAGCGTTGAATGGCCATATTTGTGGGCCATTCTTAGTTTGGTCTCGGTTCGGTCTTTGGCCAATGGGTCCGGCTGTTGTATAATGCTCCAAGTGCAGCAATTTGGGTCAATGGTCTTCAATCTCCTACTTTTAGACTATGGCAGGGCACTAGGCAGGGGTGCTCATTGTCTCCCCTGCTCTTTGCCATCACCATAGAACCGTTGGCTTGTCTGATACGAGATGTTACTGGACTGATTAGAGGTACTATGGAAGAAAAGATATAATTGTATGCTGACTATGTTCTTTTCTTAACCAATAATTCAGTCATCGTTGCCGGCAGTAATGAAACATGAAGAGTTTGGTAGGTTTTCTGGGCTTGGAATAAATTGGGAGAAATCTATAGCATTACCTCTGGACTCCGTCGTATTCTTTACCATCTTCTGTGTCCCATCTTGGGGTATTGTCTTCCATGAAGTACCTAGGTATAACCATTTATCCCTCTCCAGTAATATATTTGACAACATAGGTCTACTACTTTCCAGATTTCAAACCCAAAGTAAAATCTGGAGTAAGTTGCCATTATCAGTAGTGGGCCATATTAATCTACCTTATTTTTCTCACCATTAAATGCACTTTCCCCCCAAAAAACGTTGTGGGGGGGGGGGGGGATGTCTGCATCCTTTGGAGTGAATAATGACCAGGCACCCTGCCTGTCAGCATACCGGTGCTCAGCTCCTCTGGAGGTGAGGGGACAGGATGTGAGGCGCATACCAGGCGGTCTGCCCTGTGTGGAAAAACATGGGGTGGGGGGCATGTCAGTGGCGTCGCTATGGGAGTGCGCTCCGTGCCCAAGTTGGGTAACACCTGCAAGAGGTGACACCATTCCGAGAGCGGCGAGAGCCCTGGCTTGGTTTTTCAGCCGGAATGCCCTTGGAACCATGGCCTGGTCCCGTCTTGCTTCCTGCTTCTCCCACTGGCAGCTGCTGCAAACTGTCTCCAGTCCTCCGGACCTTCCTAGCTGCCGCCCACCCGGGTGTATCTGAGGCTGAGAGCCAGCCAGGCAGAGGGGAATGTGGCTTGTAATGGCAGTGTCCTCTGCTGCCTGAGGTGATCTGGTGATAAGGGGGTGGGAGGTGTGGTATTCACTGCCCAGTCACCTGAGTTGTTGTGATAGAGGCTGAAAGGGTGTTTGTGTCTGCCATGCCACCCTGAGCTGATCTGGGAAGGGGGAAGTTGCTGTGTCCACCACCCAGATATGGTGTAGATGAGCTGATTTGATAGGGGGTGGAGGTATTGCTGTGTAGTAGCTTATGGAGCAAAAAATATAAATACAGTACTTAAAATGATATGGATGCCTCAGCTTTTTTTATTTTCTACATAATGCCCCTGTTTCGATACCCCTACGTATTTTTACTAAGATTAACCACTTCAGCCCCACAAGATTTGGCTGCTGAATGACGGGGGCCATTTTTTGCGTTTCGGCACTGCTTCGATTTAACTGACAATAGCGCAGTCGTGCGACGCTGCACCCAAGCAAAACTGACTTTTTTTTTTTTTTTTTTGTCTTCTCATAAATGGAGCTTTTGCTGTTTTTGCGCTATAAACAAAGTGTCAATTTTGAATAACTCAATATTTTGTACTTTTTGCTGTAATCTTTTGTTAAAAAAAAGTTTAGGCCGATATGTATTCTACATATTTTTGGTAAAATCGCAATAAGCATATATTGGTTTGCCCAAAAGTTGTAGGGGATTTATTTATAGCATTTTTATCATTTATTTTATTTTTTTTACTAGTAATGGCAGCGATTTTGCAATTTTTATCGGGACTGCGACATGGCGGACACATCGGATGCTTTTGACTCATTTTTTGGGACCATTGTCATTTATACAGCAATCAGTGCTATAAAAATGCACTGATTACTGTAAAAATGTAACTGGCAGGGAAGGGGTTAACACCAGGGGGCAATAAAGGGGTTAACTGTTCCCTAGGTGTGTTTCTAACTGTAGGGGGAGGGGACTGACCTAGAAAAAGTGACAGATCGTGTTTCTTGGCTAATAGGAACTCACGATCTGTCACGCCTCACAGAACAGGTATTTGTGTGTTTACACACACACTTCCCTGTTCTGCCTCTCGTGCCCACGATTGGTCATGGCTGGCTACCTTCGGCCACGAGCATTGGCACCCCCGCTATGCAGCGCGCGTGCGCCTGCTATCCCGATCCCGCGAGCCGACGTATAGCAATGACCGCTCATGGGATCGTGCCGACCTGCTGCAGTAAAATGACAGCAAGGGGTTAATAGTATATTTAGCCACTTAATATGGCAAGACAAAACCCCTCAAATTTGAGGTTTTACAACACCTCAAACGTTAGGGAATTGGCAGTTCCCAACCTGTGGATATATTTCCTTGCATCTCAACTACAGCACTATGCAGGATGGGATCCTGAACAGTTTTTTTTTTTTTTTTTTTTTTTCTGCTCGGCGTCTATTCTCTCGTGTTTAATGGCTTGCCACTACTACAGCTATTTTAGTGGGGGGGGGGGGGGTGTTTTACTCATTGCCATGTCTACTATTAAGTTAATCCTTAATATGGGACACAGTTTAAAAAAAATAAATAAAAAAAATGATGGTTTTCATATCCTACCAGATATACCCCTATATGGGGTAATGATGGACTTCCCGAACTTCTGACTCTGGTCTTCAGAGATGGGGGGGGGGGGGGGGGGGAGCTCCGGAGTAACAACTCTAATTCAACTGTATAACTGTCCCCTTTAAATCTTTTGAAGAGTTGAGGGGAGAATTTTCTCTCCAGTCGACTTGGTTCTTTCAATTTCTTCAATTGCTCCTTGGCTTTAGGGTTACATTTTCTTCAGCTTTTTTTTTTTTTCTTTTACTCCTACTACTATATTTTTTGGATAAAATGGTACAAGCTAGGTCAACTAAGGGGTCTTATTTCTGTGATGTATATAGGGCACTGTTGGATAGCTTTTTTTATTAAACTTTCCTGTTCGATCTAGGGATGGGTGGGAACAGGATCTTGGCCCTATTCCTGAAATGCTTGGGATGATCTTTGATCCTCACCCTGCATGTCTTTCCCCATCACATAAACTAACCCAGATTTTCATTCTTCATAGGGTTTACAGAACCCCTGAATTTTTATATAATATTGGTCTGACCAGATTCAACCTGTGCAAGGTGTGGCAACACAGGCACATTGATGCATCTCCTGTGGCAATGCCCTAAACTTTGGACATACTGGGCAGTATCTCTAATGGACTATTGGATGTCAATATCTTGGTTGAACCACTCACGTGCTTATTAGGCTCTCGTGATCCCCCATATTTATACTCCTCCTCTTGTAAATCCTATTAAACATGCACTTTGTGGTTCGTAGACAGATTGCCCTTAAGTGGACCTCTCCTTATCATTCTACTCTGATTGGATCTTTGACCTAAATAGGATTATTTCCTTCGATAGACACCTTTCTTTATAAGGTACTCTGAGTAAATTTGAGAATATCTGGTCACAAGGGCTTGAGGCTATGTCCACAGTAGTGGTACAGACCAATCTGCAAAAATAAGTACTTCTCTATATAGATATTCTATATAGATATGCATATATCAGATTGTATGTATATACTTTTTCTATTAATGGGTATATCCTTTTGAGATTAGTAAAATTTTATTTAGCAAGCATCAATTGTTGATTTTTTTTCTATTTTCATTGGCTTCATGCTCCAAAGGGGTGGTTTTAGTATTTGTGGTGGTTTATGGCATGTATTTTGTACAATGTCTTTGTAATGTAAATTCCAAAAATAAAAAAAAATCTGATTCTAAAGTCCTTTTGAAGAGCCTGTGCAGGGAAAGAACAGTCAGTGTTACTGATGTTCTGCATGTAATGAGTAGTAATTGGTTGCCTTACCCAGACAAGTCTTTACAGATATGGATTTTGCAAAGCCAGGCTGCTTCCACAAGGTTTACAAGTAGAATATAATGTTTAGGCAAACATTATCCAATTTTGTTTTCATTTAATGTGCAGTCTTTCAAAGGATTGTGCCAACGCATGTTAAACTAAAATGTTTTTAATTTCTTAGCATTTGGAGAGGTAAACTATGAAGCTGAAGAAAGACACAAAGCAGAGCATCTTTCAGCATGGCAGTCCCCTCCATCTGAGGAGAACTGGGAAGAAGGTAAAGTGTGTGTGTGTGTGTGTGTGTGTGTGTTTTCAAGCCCGCATATTGTCTTTGTGCATTTTACTTGTGTTGTAACTCCAATTCAGACTGAAGCTCAATTTATGAGCATTCCTATGGGAAAGTTGTAGCAGAGCAGTATGTAGGCAGCTGTAGTGCAGGGCAGCCTGGTTGGCTGTAATAGGTAGTGGGTTAGCAAGTGTATATACTCTTAACGTGATTTGATATGCATGTGTACAATTGTTCAGAGCTTTCTGCCTCGATCATTTGTCTCGGCACCATTTTGGAGAAGCCTGGTGTCTTGATAGGGCAGCAAATCTCGGGAGATTTGGTCGGCCGTTTTTGGGTGGATACTTGATATAGGAAAGCCCAGCCACGTTGAAGGCAGTTCACGTGTGTGTGTGTGTGTGTGTGTGTGTAGACAGGATCAGGGACCCGCTTGTGAGGGAGAGTTAGGAGATATGGAGAGTGTTTCCCGGCCTGTGAAGGATAGATCATGGTTCCTAAGTAGTTCTGTCTCAGCAATCCTGGTCGCATGAAACACTCCCGGGGCGGATACTAAAACCGGTGCCCTCACTGTGAGGCTGGACAAGCGTATCAGATGCCTATATCCATCTGCTGAAGAAATGCGGTTGTTTCCGGGTAACGCGTGTGATTAACAGCCTCTACAGATAAGCATTGTATGCTTGGGTTTATACTGTGTTAGTCAGTGGAAAGTGCCTATAGTGCTGACGAGTACAATTACCGCTTACATCAGAAGTGACTGTGCTGTGTATCTGTGCCTCCATGCTTGGAGTGAAACTACGTGCATTACTGCTGTAACTACTCTTCCTACTAGCATCTCTCTGGTAATAAACGCTGCCTGGTTTAGTCAGTACGTGTGATTCCCTCTGTGAAGCCACTACACCCTAGCCCCGCTCTACAACTAGGTGCTGTCAACGCTCCAAAAACCCAACTGTGTACAGTCCCTCCAGCACTGACTATTCATTCAGCCCAATTTTATAGACGTTCCCATGGTATATGGAGGCACTATAGCACAGCATTAGGTACCCCTCTCTAAGATTCCTACTGTGCAAAGCCCTGTTATGCTGACTAGTTTCAATAGTAAGCAATCAGTTGGCACTACAGAGATGTGCTGCCGACCCAGTGTAGGTTTACTAGCAGCTGCAAATCTCGCACATCCCTGCAGAGCTGACTGATCTTGGGTTGTGATTGGAGCTGACCCTGCCCCTTGGTGTGCCTATTGACGGAGTTGAGTGCTATCAATCACCCCATATTAAGTATTTGTGTTGCTAGTAGTGTGGTTAGACAGAATTGAGGTGGGGAGAAGCTGAGCTGTCCAACCACACTGCTCAGCATCCACAAGATGAATACTACTTTAAGGCAATATTTATAACTGAAGTTGTCATTCTCTTCAGCGGCTCCTGGGGTACAAATACCAGATAATGTTAACAGGCAGCCAATTCTGTTTTTAGGTGCTAAATGTTTTTTTGGTCACAATCAGACTAAATGTTGTGTGCTCTTATCTAGCAAATTTGAAGTTCTAGTCACTTCTGTGATTTCTACAAACTTGATAAAGCCCTGTTAATTGCAGTTTAAAAACTTTTTTTTGCGTCAGTGCTGTGGATTTCCTACAGTATCTGCAAACCTACTTCTATCCACATGCATACACTCCAGGAATTGCTACATATAACTTTTTCAGGGTGGGTTTCCTGATTGACCACTGTTTTGTGGTCAATCGGGAAACCAAAAAGTGACTATGAACACCCAATGTGTTTTTGAAATTGATTTTCTTCAGAGGCGCATAAACATTAAAAATGGATTGCCTTCTAAAACAAAAGATCACATTTAGAATGATATATAAAATATAATACAATGTTTTTACTCAACATGATTTTCCATGTATATCCATACCTTTTTTGAGTAGTGAGTACATCTAGAAATACCCAAGATTAAAAATAAGCTGCATAATGTCCTCTGAGCATTACTGGGGGGTAGTCAACATCCATGCACATTTAGTGATCCACTGGGGTCAGATAATTCAACACAAGGAAAATATTGATGCATATGCTGTGGGAAGGAAGGAGACAGGAATTCGGTATTTGACCATGTAGATGGGGCACTATCATGAAGTGAGAATGGGTAGGTGGAAGGATACTTGGATCTGGCATCAAGCAAGTTAGATGGAAGGTATGTTTGTGTTAAAACAAAAAAATAAATAAGTAAATCTAAAGCAAATTTTCACTATCGGCTGTCAGACCTCTGGTTACATTTTAAGTAGCGGTGCTCAGGCTGCAGCTTATAAGTGGGAAGCTATGCCCTGACACGTCAGCGTGTCCACCCCCCCCCCCCCCCCTCTTGCCTTACAGTCACATTTAAAAAAAAAATTGGCCTAGACTATTTTGTGAGCTTATTTGGGTTTTTGTACAATCATGATAACATTGTGTCTCTCTATGTTTTTGCATTCATTTATGACTGTGTGCTTTTTTTAGAACCGGAAACTAAGAGGTCTACCTTTGTCTTGCAAGAGTATGGGAACTACTGTCCTTACAGTTCTGAAACCACTTTCGACAACTGTGCATCCAGGTTGGCATCAGGTTTTTTTTATTTTTTTTTTATTTTGTACATGTGCATGATCTCTGCTCTGCAACTTGGTTTTCATAGATTAGGTTTATTTGCTTTTTAGTAAGGTAAATCTTTTATTTTTAGACCTCGCTCACAAATGCATACTTGGTGCATCTGGAAAGTATTCACAGCGCTTCATTTTTTCCACATTTTGTTACAGCCTTATTCCAAAATTGATTAAATTCATTTTAATCAAAATTCTACAAACAATACCCCAAAATAACCATGTGAAATAAGTTTGACAACTTTGTATATGTATTAAAAAGTAAAAAAATGTACAGAAGTATTCATGGCCTTTGTTCAATACTTTGAAACACCTTTGGCGCCAATTACAACCTAGAGTCATTTAGTATGATGCTACAAGCTTGGCACACCTATTTTTGGGCAGTTTATTCCATTCTATGTAGGACCTTCTCAAGCTCCATCAGGTTGGATGGGGAGCATTAATGCACAGCCATTTTGGGATCTCTCCAGAGATGTTCAATCAGGTTAAAGTCTGGGCTCTGGCTGGGCCACTCAAGGGTATTCAGAGTTGTCCAGTAGCCATGGCCGTTTGAAGGAATTTGGGGGCCCCAAGCAAAATGGACATGGAGGCCCCCCCTCACCCGCACTCAAAGCCATGAGATTACCAGAGACTGCGGACATACTGCATGAGATTACCAGAGACTGCGGACATACTGCATGAGCTTACCAGACTGCTGACATACTGCAATAGATTCTGATTACCTGTGAATTGGGCCCTGATGACAGTTTTGCAGAGGACACAGGAGGCTGAATTTGCGCGCTAGCCAGCAGAGAGGGAGCAGGGTCGGGAGCTCCACTCGGAACAGATTGGCTGTAGTTAGAGCAGTGATCGGAGTAGGCATGTCAGTGGAGCTCCCGGCCCCGCCCCCAAACCTCTGTATTCCCCAGCCAGTATAGAGGGGGCGAAGCCGGGAGCTCCACTGACGCGCCCACTCCGATCACTGCTCTAACCGAGCATACAGGCTACATGGGGCAGGTTCAGTGGAGCTCCTGGCCCCGCCCCCTCTCTGCTGGCTAGATCGGGAATTCATCCTCCCGTGCCCTCTGTGCGCTCTGCAAGCCGGGGGCCCCAATTCACGGGTAGCGCAACAAAGATTGTGCCCAGGGCATGTTCCACCTTTTTTCCCTGCGCTAGAGATGGCCCTGCTAATAAGCGGCGGCAGCACAGCTGGGGCCCCAGGCCAGCTCGGGGCCCCAAGCAATTGCTTGGTTTGCCTGTCCTGTTGCGACGGGCCTGCCTGTAGCCACTCCCTATCTTGGCTGTGTGCTTAGGTTCATTGTCCTGTTGAACCTTCACCCCCATCTGAGGTACAGAGTGCTCTAGAGCAGGATTTCATCAAGGATGTCTCTGTACATTGCTGCATTCATCTTTCCCCTCAATCCAGACTAGTCTCCTAGTTCCTGCCGCTGAAGCATGATGCTGCCACCACCATGCGTCACTGTAGGGATGGTATTAGCCAGGTGATGAGCAGTGTCTGGTTTCCTCCAGACATGACGCTTGCCATTTAGGCCAAAGAGTTTAATCTTTGTTTCATCAGACCAGAGAATTTTGTTTCTTATGGTCGGAGTCCTTCAGGTGCCTTTTGGCAAACTCCAGGCAGGCTGTCATGTGCCTTTTACTGAATGGCTTCCATCTGGCCACTCTACCATACAGGCCTGATTGGAGTGCTGCAGAGATGGGTTCTTCTGGACAATTCTCCTCCCTCCACAAAGATGCCGGAGCTCTGTCAGTGACCATCGGGTTCTTGGTCACCTCCCTGACTAAGGCCCTTCTCCCCGATCACTGTTTGGCCAGGCGGCCCGCTCTAGGAAGAGTCCTGTTGGTTCCAAACTTCCATTTACAGATGATGGCTGCCACTGTGCTCTTTGGGACCTTTAATGCTGCAGAAATGTTTCTGTACCCTTCTCCAGATCTGTGCCTGGATACAATTCTGTCTTGGAGGTCTACAGACAACTCCTTTTGGACTTCATGGCTTGAATTCAACTGAATTTACCACAGGTGGACTCCAATCATGTTGTAGAAACATCTCAAGAATGATCAGTGGAAACGGGATGCACCTAAGCTCAAAAGTATCATGACAAAGGCTGTGAATACTTAAGAACATGTGGTTTTCCATTTTATTTTTGATAACGTTTGCAAAGATTTCAAACACACTTCTTTCATGGTGTATTTTTTGTAGAACTTTGAGGAAAACCATGAATTTAATCCATTATGTAATAAGGCTGTAACAACAATGTGGGAAAATGAAACTCTGAATACTTTCTGGATGCTAAAGGGGGGGAGAGGGAGTTATGGGAAGTTGGGACTTTATATGCAACTCAACACTTGGGTAGATTGAATCACTCAATAGTAATTGAAAAATATTTATTAATGACACAATTGAGTATAGTGCAATAGATGGCATAATTGGTAGAAAAATAGATGATCCAGAATTAAGATAGACATGATTAGTACATCATATAATAAAATAGTAAACATTATTGTACATAGTAATTCAGCAGTATACTCAATGTGTAAAAACATTGGTAATGTAAATTGATTCAAAGAAATCAAACCCATAGTGTTCACATGATTGCTGTGGCATAGCATCAAATATAAAGCTTGACGCGTTTCATGGGCTGTCTCGACTCATGAGGAGCAGCTATACATAAGGGGTACCTATAATTGGTTGTAAATTAATAATCAATGGGTATAATTTAAAAAAATGTAGGTCATGAGAGGCGCTGAGGGGTGAAGAAACATTCCACCGGGATCTGGGGTGATGGCAATTCAACGACGGGAGGGCCATAAAAGTGCTTCTCGGAAAAGGGGATCACTAATCGGTGACTCAAGTGAATGGTGAGGGCTGTATGAGCTACTGTAACAATAAATATTAGCATGAGCTTAGTGACCACAGGGGAAATTATTACTAACCAATAGGGATGTAGACCTGTGTACTGGATAGTCATGGGCTCACACAAAGTCCCAACATCTCATCTTTCCTTTTTGATACTTTTCTGGATGAACTGTAACCACTTCAATACTGGGCACTTTCACCCCCCTTCCTGCCCAGAACATTTTTCAGCACTGTCACATTTTGAATGACAATTATGGTCATGCAATCACTATACCCAAATTGAATTTTTATCATTTCTTTTGGTGGTATTTAATCACTGGGATTTTTTACTAAATGAGAAGACTATTTTTGGGGTAAATGTTTTAACTTCTCTGGGCACTGATCATTGTAAACCATGTACTTACTGTGCCACGTCAGATCGGTGCTCCTTTCCTCACATGCTGTCTAGTTTACGTTGTGATCAGCTGTGTCGAAAGCGCTCACATGGGAGGAGGTGCTCCCAGAACTGGAGGGCCATGCTGTAGCCATCTTTCTGGAATAGTGTAGGTGGAAAGGTGGTTAAGTGTACACCTGTGCCAGGGATGCACAAATGTTTGTGCATTCCCATGCAGACAGTCCCATTCATGTTAGTTGGGACAGCCACTACTCCCAGTTTGAAAGCCGTGTTGGTACAGGTGCATGTCTTTTGAAAGCACAAGGGGACCCAAACCTACATGCTTGTCGAATTGGGAGTGGTGGCTGTGTATGTGCAGCCACTGCTTCCCAATTTACCTGAATGAGACTGCCTGCATGGGGATGTGCAGAACATCTGGTCATCCCTGTGCTTGCAGACACAGCCCTCACATTGGCACACTTAAGTATATGAATGTGAACAAGGCTTTAAAGTGGAGCATTTCATCCTCTGCCTACTTTTTTGTGGGGCACTGCTTCCAGAGTTCAGTGCCTCTTCATAGAAATATTTTTTTTTTTTCTTGCAGTATTCTTCCTAGGTGCACTTTAATCCTATCTGTGATTTTGGACAAAACGTTAAACTTTATGAACTTTTTTTTTATTATTTATTTAGAAATTTACAGCAACATTAGATTGAAGTGGTAATACCCTTGACCTTGTATTCTCCCATCTTGCACTCCCTCCCGCCCTGAGAGCTGCGCCGCCTGGCCATCAATTGACAGCCGGTGGTAGCAAAGCAGTTAAGGACATTCTGTGTAAAATTTGCATATTGCACTTTATTCACTCATATTGTTTACATTAATGCACTTTATACCCCTTAAGGGATATTCTTATATTTAGCGCTGCACTTATTCGGATTTATTTCTTGAACGACATAAAATCAAATGCCTGCAGGATCCCTCACTCACTCTCGCACAAGCTTGACAATCACTTCAAAGACCAGATTGATGCAATACATGAAGACGCCTCCACTGCGTACATCTTGCACAGTCAACACTCCTTTTGAACTTGCTACTACTGAAGGTTACAAAACTTTTTTCTAAGATGCCCACCTAACCAATTGTCCCTTGGATCCTGTTTCCTCACAACTTCTACGGTCACCCTCTTCTATCCTATGCTCCCTCACATCGTCTCTCCCCTCTAAAACATGTGCTTATCACTCCCATACTTAAAAAGCCCTCAATGGACCCCACCAACCTGAACAACTTAAGACCCATCTCATTGCTCACATTCACCTCTAAACTTCTAGACCACTTAGCCTACAACCGTCTTGGCTCCTACTTCAGTGAAAATAACCACCTTGACCCCTTACAGTCTGGCTTTCGCTCACAGCACTCCACAGAAACTGCCTTACTAAAAACTCTAACTATTTACTAACTGCTAAAACCAATGGCCACTACTCTATACTCCTACTGCTTGACCTCCTCTGATACTGTTGTACTGATACTGTTGACCACCCACTCCTTCTCAAACTCTGTTCTCTTGGCTTCCAAGATTCTGCTGTATCCTGGTTCTCCTACCTATCACAGCGCTCCTTCAGTGTTGCCTACAACTGTCTCCTTCTCCATTGCCCCTTTATGTAGGGGGGGGGGTCCCCAAGGCTGTTCTTAGACCCCTTCTCTTTATCTACACCTCCTCCCTTGTCCCAATACCATCTATACGCTGATGACACCTAAATCTGTCTACTCTTCACCTCACTCCTTCAGTCTCCTCTTGCATTACTAATTTACTGACGCATCAGCATGGATGTCGCACCACTTAAATGAAACCTCTCTAAAACTGAGCTGGTAATATTCCCCCGTGCCCCCATCCCTACACTGGCTCCCAATCACCCAGCAAATTCAATTCAAAATGCTAACCACAACGTTAATCTATATTTGGAGTCAGAATAGAACATTTGGTTGCATTTAAAAAAAATATATATTATAATTTTTTTTTTTTTTAAAGATTTTTCCATAAATTTAAAAAAAAGTTTTTTTTCTTTTTCTTCTGCTTGATTACCATAGCGCTACAGAAAAGCCAAGTCGAGGATACACCAACAGTGGAAATCCTACAGCAAAGCCAAGTCAAAGAGGAGAGTCTAACTTCGGAAATCTTACAGCAGAGCCAAGTCAAGGATACCAAAATAGTGAAAAACTTACAGCATGGTCAAATCAAGGTAGATACACTAAGAGTGGAAATCTTGTAGCAAAGCAAAGTCAAGGAGGATACGCCAACCTTGGAACTACAGCAAAGCCAACCCAAGAGGGATATGCCAGCAGACCTGCAGAAAAGCCAAGTCAAGTAGAAAACACCAGCCTTGGAACTAGAGCAAAGACAATCCAAGAGGGATACACCAACAGACCTGCAGAAAAGCCAAGTCAAGGAGGGTACACCCACAGTGGTAACCCTACAGTGACAAAAGTCAATCCTTGGGGCACCTATCGAAGTACGTGTAACTGGCATAGTATTGTGTCCTGGGCAGTATTAGGAACTGTAATATGCCCTAGAGTGGTCTTGATGGCTTTAGATTTGAGTCATTATTTTCTTTAGTCTAACCAGCCTATTAATAATTGATACATTTGACTGGTGTCAAGGCACTACAGTACAATAACTGACTGAGATCTAAAACTTTAAAAGGTAATATTTATTGTGAGTACAGGGCATCATGGACACCTGAGTTATTTTTTTTTTTTTTTTTTTTTTTTTTTTTGTAGCTCGAAGCTCAAATTCTGTTGAACAGACCATCCTATGGTTCACATCTCCACTCAAGTAGCCTGAAGCCAAACAAACTCAGTTTTGGCACTTTTTGTTGCTTGAATTTGGCAGATTGGTGCATTTTGTTCCCAATAGAAATGCACAAGCATTTTTGAGCGTCTATGTATTTTTGTCACAAGTGTTTGGAGCGTTTTGTGCTGGTTGTTGGGAGCCTGCAACTGCTGGCATCCTAACCAGTGGCTCATCCCTGCTGTCTGTAGCATAATGAGTCATTGGGTGTTAGGTGCTGGCTCCTTATCGACAGCCTAACATTGAGTTATCCCTGCTGTCAGCAGACTGTAAACATAAGCCAGCATTGGAAAAAGTGTGGGATCCCCCCAACCAAAACCAGGCCTTTTTTGGATCTTGGTTTGGACTTTAAAGGGAGCCCCACGTCAACAAATCAATATGTGTGTGCCCCCCCAAATTCATCAGGCCCTTCAGTCTGGTATGGATCTTAAGGGGAGCACGGCACTAAAGTCTTCCTTAATCCATTGCAGGCCAGGAATGGGGGTGCATTCTCCCTACTGAACCATACCAGGCTGCATGCCTTCATCATGGAGGCACACCATGTTGATGGCAAGGGCCTCTTTCGCACAACCCTGGCAAGCCTGGATCTGGAAGCCCCTTTAAGAAGGTCGGGCCCTCAAATAGCCCCTCCCCATGTAAATGAGTACAGGGGACATAATTCACTGATGTCATCACGACGCTGGCCACTGACCTGCATTATAAAAGCCTGTTGAACATGATTGGTCCAATGATATAGGGGGCAGGGTTACTGGCTTTACTTGGAGGCGGGGGAAACTGCACTGTCATTTGAGTGAGAAGCCATGGGTGTTGTGTTTGGGGCGCTGATTTTTATTGTGATTAACAATGAATTTACATCGGGCCATGTTTGGGTTGTGTGTTGTAAACAAACAAACCTGCCCCCTGATGTAAATCCATTGTTAATCACAAACACCAGCTGCCATACTGCACAAAAAACCTGCCACCCACTAAACAAGACCAGACCTGTTGCTTGTCACTCACTAAATGACAGCCTGCTTCCCTCTGAGTAAACCCAGTGGGGGGTGTGGGTTGGCGATGGCAGCGTAATGTGTGGAGAAGGAGCTCTGTACCCACCTTGGCAAAATGAGGCAATCGCGGTACCACCTACCCGATCCATGTCAAAACTGTACTCAAAGTGTAACCGCGCAGGCACAGCAACGGCTGACATTCAGTCCTTTCTGGCTGCAACCCGGCAAACCCGCTCGGCCTCCAGGGACTGCATGGCGCTGGCATCCACCCGCAGTAATGGCATGGCTTCTCAGCCTCAGGTAGGACAAACACTCCCCTGTTCAGAAGCTCCGGATCGAGCTACAATGCACCCTGCTTCTAGCCTGCCGGGTGACCTAGAGTTACTGCGGAATGAGATGTCCACCAGCCCTGTAAGTGACTGTGATGGGGGATCAGAGTGGCACAGCCATAACTCTAGCCACATGCTCAATCTTCTCCCCAGCTCAAATGTTGGCCATCCTATTATCACTCCCAACAAGACCGGACATGGACAATATTGTCACTAGAAATGAATCGTCTCTCAGGCAGAATTTGAATGACTTAAAGCAGTAATTTTCTACTCTGGAACAATCAGTTAACTGTGTTCAGATAGGGACTCCATATTGCTGAGGATAAAGACACTGGAGACCCTCGAGTCGCCAAACTTCTACCCTAAATCGCATCTGTTTGCAGTATGATCTGGAAAATCGCCATAGGCGCAATAACAAAATAAGGGGGCTTCCTGAGGCTACTGGCCCAGCAGTTATCAGGCACACAGTAATTGGTATATTTAATCTCCTCGGCAAACCTGTTTCTTCCCCTCTAGAGATTGACTGGGTACATTGTGTCAATGCTCCTGGAAGTGCGGGGTATACACAGCCCAGAGATGTCGAGTACACTTTATTTTTTATTTTTTTTTTTTTACAGTGAAAGATCATGAGACGGGCCTGGAACAGAGGGCCCTGCAATTTGAGGGTGTTACTATTCGGCTGCTTCAGGATCTTTCTCGTAGAAATCTGTGCTGCCAAATCTGACCCTTATTGTATACAATTAGTGTGGTGGCACTTATGTGTGGAGTTGCCTTTTTGGCCTCACTATATGTCTGCAAAACGAGAGCTTTTTTCTGAATGATCCAGGACAACTTCCAGACCATTTCAGGTTTCTCAATGACGACCCAGTGGCTGTGCTGGACTGGCTGGTAGCTGATCTTGCTCCCATTAGGGCTCTTCTTCCACAACAGACTAGCACCTTCTATCAGAAACAGACCTGGGTCCATTATCGAATGAGCCTTAGTTGGGCTTCTGTCCTCATTCGCGATCTAGTATCTCCTTGTTTCTGTTCTTATCCATACATGTTCACAAACATGATACACGGGCTACAATATCATTGGTCAGGCAATCCTTGCTGTGGCCGTGTATCCATAGTTCTGATAATATATCAGCCTGATGTCACACCTTCCAACCTAGACAGGGTTGCTGCTGTTCTGTTATACTAGTTCTGTAAGGCCGCGTACACGCGAGCGGACTTTCCCCATCCGTCTTTCAGGACAGCACCATAGAGAGACCCTGGCTCCTCCCCTTTCAGGAAACACCGCCTTAGATTTTGAAATTTAAGCCCCCACCGTCCTGCCAGTCCCTCAGTTATGGTGTTTCCTCCGGTGGGGAGACACCGCTATGGAGCCAAGGGCTGAATAGCCAGGGAGGCTAAGGCCGATCGTTTCCGGAGAAGGTGGGGGACCAGGGTCTCTCTGCCTTCTCATCCTACCTTGCGGTCCGGGAGGCTGGGGAAGCCTAAAACTGGGCGGTCATTCTTAAACACGCACCTCCGGCTTCTTTTGGCGAAACAGTAAGCCGGAGGGTTCCGCTCTTCTCCTGTCCAGGGGGACGCTAACGGAAGTACAGGAGGCCGCCATGTTCAGGCGTGGAGCACAGTGCGCCGGGTCGGATGACGGGTGACGTCATTTCCGGCGGGGGTCAGTGCTTCCGTTCGACCCGCGGCTTCCGGTTCTGGCCGCGGGATTTGAAAAGCGGAACGGGCGTTCTGGCTGGTGCTGCCTCACTTTTTGCCTGTATCGACAGCGTTTGGAGGCGAAGGCACCACCGATCCTCAGCGGGAAATGTCGGAAGCAGAGGCTTCCCGAACGGCTCCTGGAGATGCCTGCACCAGCCACTCTAAGGTAAGTGGAACCCTGGGGTGGTGTTCCCTTACTGGATAACCTGTAAGCTCCACAGGTGTGTTTGTCTCCCTTGGTGGTGGGGAAGATGGGGGGTAACTAGGACCCTGGTGGTGGTGGTCAGTTATAGCACCCCTGGTGGCCCTCTGTGTGTATTGCTGGTGGTTAAGGGGAGTCTGACTGCTCTCTTTCATGTTTGTCTTTTTTCAGAGCAAGTCCGCTGAGAAAACCAAATCGCCCCACAATTCAAAGAGAAAATGCCCTTCGTGCAGAACCACAATGGGGGAATCGTGGTCCAAAGCACTCTGTAGGGAATGTATAGAGGGGCTAGTGAGGGAGCAGTCAGCGGAGCAAAATACGGAGTTAGCTGCGTCCGTCAAGGAACTATCAAACACCGTACAATCTTTTAAAACGCTCTTCTCTAGTTTTCAGTTTCCGCAGACTCAGATTAACCCTCCACCAGCACAGCAGAGTGTTGCGCCAAGCCTAACGGATGCTCCCTCGGCGAGTGGTGAGAATCCGGGGGGCTCTAGAGAAGAGATTGAGGAGGAGCCAGATAGCATTGCTTCTGATTCCCAAGGGGAATCCGAGGGAGAGGAGGTGGATGGCGAGTCCACAAGAGCCTCTCGCTACAAGCTTTCTCTGGAGGAAGTGGAAGAGCTTTTAGGAGCTATTCACACCACTTTGGGAATCCAGGAAGAAAGGAAAAAGCTATCGCTCCATGACCAAATGTACAGGGGCTTAGGGGAACAGAAAAGGAAAGTGTTTCCGGTCCATGAAGTACTGGTCGACGCCATTAAAAAAGAATGGCAGGACCCGGAAAGGAAACCATTCTTTTCAAGAAGTTTGAAAAGGAGGTTTCCTTTTGCAGAGGAGGAAGCTCTAGTGTGGAATAAAATTCCTAAACTAGATGCGGCCTTCTCGCAGGTCTCTAGGCACACCGACCTTGCCTTTGAGGATATGGGAGCCCTCCCAGATCCTATGGATAAAAGGATGGACTCTTTATTGAGAAAATCCTGGGATTCATCAATAGGCAACCTCAAACCCGCCATGGCGTCCACAGTGGTGGCACGGAACATGGAGTACTGGTTGACGCAAATTAAGGCGCACATTGAGGCAGGAACTCCTAAGGAAACAATCCTGTCTTCCTTTCCTATGCTCCTTAATGGAGTAGCTTATCTGGCTGACGCCTCAGCGGAGTCAGTAAGGATGTCAGCACGGTCAGCAGCCTTGTCCAACTCAGCAAGGCGGGCCCTTTGGCTTAAGACGTGGCAGGGAGATAGCGCGTCAAAAGTCAAGCTCTGCGGTATTCCCCTCACAGGGGACTTGTTGTTCGGTCCTGGCTTGGAGGCCGTCTTGGATAGGACGGCCGACAGGAAAAAGGCCTTTCCTCTCAAAAAGAAATTTGCGGAAGCCAAAAGGAGGGTTCAACCCAGGAGGAAGTTTGAACCTCCTAAAAATGAGCAACAGAAAAAAGTTTGGCAGAAGGGCAAAGGGCGTGGGGGAGCTATTTTTCGCCCTCCTGAACAGCCCAAAAAGTCTAAATGACGGAACCAGGGTGGGAGGAAGACTGGGGTACTTCCTCCCACAGTGGGAGTTGATCACCTCCAACCATTTTATTTTGGAGATTATAAGGAGGGGTTACAGGTTGGAGTTTTCAAAACCCCCACCTCTCAGGCTTCTGGTCACCACGCTTCCAAGATGTGCAGAAAAGGCTTCAGCTCTTCTTTCCTCTCTACAGGAGTTGGAGGAACAAGAGGTGGTAACCCGAGTTCCGGTGGAAGAGACAGGCAGGGGCTTCTATTCCCACATCTTTGTGGTCCGCAAACCATCGGGAAAGTTCAGACTTATCCTGAACTTGAAGCCCCTGAACGTCTCGGTTACATACAGGAAGTTCCGAATGGACTCGATCTATTCGGTAAAAGCACTTCTTCCCCAGAATTGCTTCATGGCGTCCATAGACCTGAAGGATGCCTATCTGCACATCCCCATAGCAGAGGGGTACCAGAAGTTCCTCAGGTTGGCGGTGAAGACCCCAGAAGGGATAGTGCATCTACAATTCAGGGCTCTTCCCTTCGGGCTATCTTCTTCCCCCCCGTATATTCACCAAAGTCATGGTGGAGGTTCTGGCCTTCTTGCGACTCAAACATTGCAATAGTCGCATATCTAGACGATCTGCTCCTATTTGCTTCTTCCCCAGAGCAGCTGTCCAGAGATCTGCAGGTAACAAGGGAAATCCTCGAAAATCTAGGATGGCTCTTGAACCTGGAAAAATCCAGCCTGACCCCATCTCAGAAAATCATCTTCCTGGGCTACAGGTTGGATTCAACAAAACAAAGTTTTTCTTCCGGAAGAAAAAATCCAGAAGGTGGACAGGGCGATGTTGTTCTTGCAGGGCAATCAACAGATCTCAATAAGGAAAGCCATGTCAGCCCTAGGGCTGTTGACATCCTCGCTCCCAGCAGTACAGTGGGCAGGGCTGCATTTTCGCCCCTTACAACTGTTCATCCTGGGAATTTGGGACCACAGTCAGAATTCCCTGGACGCTCTGATAGAGGTGCCAAGTCAGGTAAAGAGGTCACTTTGGTGGTGGAGAAAAGGGGCCAATCTTTCCCAGGGTTTGGAATGGGTCCTCCCGGTATCCAAAACCATCACGACCGATGCAAGCGGCACAGGTTGGGGAGCTCATCTAGATTCCCGGATGGTTCAGGGCACCTGGCTAAAGCAAGAGGCAAGGGAATCCTCGAACTTGAGGGAGCTGAAAGCCATAGAGTTGGCGCTCAGAGCCTTTCAGGAAGAACTCCAGGGTCAACACGTGAGAGTCAGGTCAGACAACTTCTCTGCAGTAGCATACCTCAACAGGCAGGGAGGTACCAAAAGCAGGTCTCTGTGGAGCTTGACAAGCACCATTCTCAGGTGGGCCGAGACAAATATTCTGTCCCTGTCGGCGGTACATCTAAAAGGGGATCAAAATCAGGTTGCGGATTTTCTCAGCAGGAGAAAGCTGAGAGAAGGCGACTGGATTTTGA
The DNA here is from genome assembly GCA_028564925.1 of Lithobates sylvaticus. Classification (NCBI taxonomy): domain Eukaryota; kingdom Metazoa; phylum Chordata; class Amphibia; order Anura; family Ranidae; genus Lithobates; species Lithobates sylvaticus. The sequence goes on from CM053027.1 coordinate 511,359,300, forward strand.
ACCAGGACGTCTTCAAGGCAATTACCCAGAGGTGGGGGATGCCTTGTATAGACCTCTTCGCCTCAAGGGAAAACAGAAAGACAGATCTGTTCTTCTCCCTGAGCAGATGGGACGGAGCACTTGGAGTGGACGCACTGGCTCAGAGCTGGGAGTTCTCCAAGTGCTATGCCTTCCCCCCTCCCGTACTAATCCCAGCAGTACTGAGGAAGCTACAGTTGGAGAGCACAACTCTCATTCATTCTGATAGCACCTCATTGGCCCAGGAGGCCGTGGTTTTCCATCTTGAAGAGTCTGGCAGTGGAACCCCCGTGGATTCTGCCATTCCAGGAAGATCTTCTGTCCCAGGGTCCAATCTGTTGTCCTCAGGTGGAGCGGTGGAACCTGGCTGCTTGGCTACTGAGGAGGAATTGCTGAAGAGCAAGGGGTTCTCAGATCGGTTGGTATCAACCCTACTAAGTTGCAGAAAAAAGGAGACGCAAGCTATCTACCTGAAAGTGTGGAAACGCTTTAATAGTTGGTGTGCGGATAGTTCCTTCGACACAAGCAGTCCGGTAGCGGTACTGGAATTTCTGCAAGCGGGGGCAGACAAGGGGTTGGCTGTTAGCACACTGAAAGGACAAGTGTCTGCTTTAAGTGTATTTTTGGAAAAACAGTTAGCATTAGATCCCTGGATATCTAGGTTTTTTAAAGCTCTGAACAGGCAGAGGCCAGTAAGAGTATCCTCTTTTCCAGTATGGGATCTTTCTTTAGTGTTACAAGCCCTCACCGGTGAACCGTTTGAACCGTTGGAGGCTTGTACGTTGAGGTCGATCACCCTCAAAACGGTGTTTTTGGTGGCGATCACCACAGCAAGAAGAGTAAGTGAACTCGAAGCCCTTTCCATTAGGGCACCTTTTTTTCAGATATTTCCGGATCGTGTGGTTTTTAAAACTGATCCGGCATTTTTGCCTAAAGTGGCCTCAAGTTTTCATAGAGGCCAAGAAATAATTTTGCCTACCTTCTGTGTAAACCCTGTGAGGGAACAGGAACGCACATTTCATAAGTTGGATGTTAGGAGGTGCGTCCTCCAGTATTTGGAGAGTACAAAGGACTATAGGAAGTCTGATTCCTTTTTTGTATTGTTTTCAGGAGCTAAAAAAGGGTCTAGGGCCTCTAGACGGACGATAGCCAGATGGATTAGGTTAGCCATCAGACAGGCTTATGTAGCGGGGGGAGTGGAGCCCCCGGATGGGATTAGAGCGCATTCCACCAGGGCAGTGGCGACTTCGCAGGCTGAGTGGGCTGGTGCTTCTCCAGAGCAGATCTGTAGGGCGGCAACATGGTCCAGCTTTGATACGTTCGTAAGGCACTACAGGTTGGACCTGCTGTCAGCGAAGGACCAAGCCTTTGGGCGTAAAGTTCTGCAGGCAGTAGTCCCACCCTAAGGTAAGGTGCTCGCTTATCCTCTCTATGGTGCTGTCCTGAAAGACGGATGGGGAAAAACGGAGTTACTTACCGGTAACGTCCTTTTCCGAGAGTCTTTCAGGACAGCACAAGTTACCCACCCTAATTTGTGGACATGGAAGAAGTCATCGCATGAGACCGTCAGGTAAGAGATATAAGTTATTATGACGTGTTCTTGTGTCTCCCCAGCTGGCCGGAGGTACTCTTGAAGAACTGAGGGACTGGCAGGATGGTGGGGGCTTAAATTTCAAAATCTAAGGCGGTGTTTCCTGAAAGGGGAGGAGCCAGGGTCTCTCTATGGTGCTGTCCTGAAAGACTCTCGGAAAAGGACGTTACCGGTAAGTAACTCCGTTTTTCCCGCGGGATTGTCCGCCGGACTAAGTCCGCCGGACAATCCGCCTGTGTGGGCGGTGGCTGACTTTTTCCTCCCAAAAGTTCAGCGGACTAAGTTTTAAGTTCAGACTTAAAATTGTCCGCTGGACTCGGCAGTCCGGCGGACAATCCCGCCGTCTGTGTGCTAGTCCGCGGGACTTTTGAAATGAACGGACTTGCCTCGCACACGGAGGAACGTCCGTTCATTTAGAATGTGACTGCAGGTAGACGAGACTAGCGAAGGCAGTGAATGCTGCCGCGCTAGCCCCGTCACCTGGTTTGTATTTTAAGGGGAATCCCTACACCGACAATGGCGTGGGGGTCCCCCAAAGCCATCTCAGACCCTTATACGCAGCTCGACCGGTCAGGAAAGGGGGTGGGGATGAGCGCGCCCCCCCCCCCCCTCCTGAGCTGTACCAGGCCGCGTACCCTCAACATGGGGGGTGCCCTGGGGAAAGCGGGGCGCCCCCACCGCAAAGCACCTTGTCCCCATGTTGATAGGACAAGGACCTCTTCCCGACAACCCTGGCCGTTGGTTGTCTGCGGGCAGGGGGCTTATCGGAATCCGGGATTTAATAAGGGGGCCCCCAGATCCCTCCTATGTGAATGAGTATGGGGTACGATGTACCCCTACCCATTCACCTAAAGGGAAAAAAAGTGTAAATAAAAAGACAATGTTTTTAAATATATTTTATTGCACAGCTCCGGGGGTCTTCTTCTGTCTTGGGGGGTCTTCTCGCCGGACTCCTCCGCTATCTTTTGCTCTTTTACCTAGCGGAGGAGCCAGGCTTTCTTCTTCGTCGTCTGGGAGTCTTGTTCCGACTTCGGGGGTCTCTTCTGTTCTTGCCGGTGGCCGGGGCTTCTGTTGCCGCTGCCCTCTGCTTCTGCTTGTTCTTCCTTCTTCATCCGATGTTGACACGACGCATCCTCCGGGACTGTGACATCATATGGGGGCGGGGTCACAATGTGACATGAGCATGTGACCCGCCCCTTGTCCCTATATAAGTCACAGCACCGTGTGTCTGAGCCATTCCGGCCAGAGAGGGCGTCGTGTCAACATCGGATGAAGACAGAACAAGCAGAAGGTGGCGGTGACAGCGACGACAGCAACAGAAGCCCCGGCCACCGGCAAGAGCAGAGAACCCCCGAAGTCGGAACAAGACCCCTAGACGGCGACGCCGAAGAAGAAAGCCGGGCTCCTCCGCTAGTAAGAGCAGAAGATAGCGGAGGAGTCCGGCGAGAAGACCCCCCAAGACGGAAGAAGACCCCCGGAGCTGTGCAATAAAATATATTTTAAAAAATTGTGTCTTTTTTTTTTTTTTTTTTTTTTTTTTTTATTTACACTTTTTACCTTAAGTGAATGAGTAGGGGACATGCCCAGAAATGCCATATTCCAGCATGCCTAATATCGGTTGATGCCGAAAAGGCATTTGATCGTATTCACTGGTCCTTCCTACAACAGGATGCCTTAACAGATCAGTGTTGGCCTTAAGGTAATGACGAAAATATTATCTTTATACATGGGCCCCTCTGCGAAGACCTGTTCCAATGGTCTTCTCTCAGATCCCATCTGGATCCCCAATGGCACATGTCAGGGATTTTCCCTGGATCTCTCTGGCTCTTTCTCTCGGTATTGCCATATGTCAACACCCTGATATTCAAGGCATTACGGTAGGTCAGCACCAATACAAACTTTTATGCTGATGACCTATTGATATACTTTACCAATCCTCTTGTCTATATTCCATCTTATTCAGACATTTGCGGAATATGGCACAGCGAGTAATTTTTAAGGTAAGCTATGGTGAGACGGAAGCCCTGAATATCTTCCTAGCTCACCTTCAACGTAACTTTGCCTTTAAATGGCAACATATGGCTATCGAAATATCTAGGCATATCAGATATCACTCAACAGGGCTATCCGTACATTTATATGGGGACATAAGTCCAGAATTCAACAAACCATCCTCTCCTTGCCTAAGTGTAGAGGGGGGTGGCTCTTCCCCATTTGTCCATTTATTCTCATGCAGCATCCTTGCTCAGTGGGTTGACTGGTTTAATGGCCATTCTACCAAGTTGTTGACTTGCTTGGAGAATGATCTTATCTCCTCAGATCTTTCCTCCTTACCCTGGTTAGAACCTGATCAGAGACCCCAAGAGACTTATTACCCCTCACGGTGTGCACTACACTGCAGTTATGGGATACTTTTATGTAAAGGCTTACCAGACCAAATCCCTTGACCCCCGCTGTTTGGCCTAGCATCTTTCTCCTTACTGTGACGAGTACTAAGTTTCTCCAGTGGCATCGCAGACACCCTCTTCAGCCATACCCTGACTGGCTGGACTCCTGCTTCCCTTTCCCAGATACTCTCCTCCTCCCATAGCTCACTGCGTGCATGGTTGGAATGTACAAAGTTGAAACATTTAGGCAACCAGTCCTCTACGGTCCTCCTGAAGCGACCTTGCACTGCTTTTGAATTACTATCCCAATCCTCTAGACCAGACCACACTTTCACAGATATACCAGATCTTATTGAGGGTATCCTACCCGAACCCATCACCATTTCTTTCTAAATGGGAGCAAGAATTGAAAATGATATGGAGTGGGACAAAATACTGGCTGTTAAATATAAACTATCTACCTTCTCTCACGCACCAGAGCGCAATTGTCAGATCTTATGCAGATGGTACCGCTACCCTACACTTTTACATAAAATTGATCCTTCTATCCATGATATTTGGAATAATATACTATTTGATCAATTTGGTGGGAGATAAAATTCCAAATAAATCTCAGATTACAGTACTGTCCATGTTGCCAGGCTCTTACAGACAAATTAAAAGAAACCTAGTTGGGCATTTCATCACAGCAGCTCGTTCTGTGATAGCTAGATGATTGCACCAAGTTGAGGCTCCGTAACTGAGTTGGACAAGATTGAGCATGTGGAGCGTATGATCGCTTGGGATGAGGTGAATCGCACAAACTTATGTGGAGAGTTTGGTCTCATTTCAGATATTCTTCTGACTTTGATTCCTTTATATCCAATATCGTATGAGGTTGCTCCAGGATATCCCATGGTACATCACACCCTCCTCTCCTTCCTTCTATGTCTCTCTCCCTTCTGCTTCTCTTTTCTCTACCTTATTGCATTTGTTTTTACTTTTCCTATATATTGAATTAGAAGGCTAGCATTTGAGTTGAGTCAAAATGGCACTTGATGCTTCAGGTATTGTACTCCTTGTTATGTATCCAGCTGAAACGGGTTTACCTCAGACACTCTTTAATGTTCTCACCCGCTAATGTGGGTGTTTTATGGTGTTTGTTGCTCATCATACAGGGAAGTACAAACCCCGGTATATTTAATCACAATTTGTATGTGCTCAACACACTTGTATGTTCTGCAAAAACGTAAAGATTAAACTTTAGTAAACCTGGGGGACCCTGCCCCAGACCAATCATGTTCAACTGGCTTTTTTAATGCAGGTCAGTGGCCGGCGTTCATCGTGATAGACATTGGGGGAAATATTCAGTGTTTTTTTTTTTTTTTTTTTTTTTAATATATTAAGGACCTTATCAGGGTCAATGGCCTTCAATTGCTCAGCTCTTGGTGTAGAGCCATTGGACAGCTGCAGCTGGGATCGGTGCTGCAGCCATCTAGAAAAGTATATAATTTATTTTATTTTTTGTTTTCCTCAACTTTTTAAGAGATTAAGCCCACTATCCACCAATAACTGAAACCTTAATTTAGTCATTAATAGACTTTTTTTTTTTTAATTTTTATTTTTTTAAGGGGCAAGTGCTGCTATTGAGCCTGTGAATTCATATGAAAACGAGTGGCCAAGGTAAGTAAAATAACATTATTTCACTTGCAGATTTCTGGTCAAGAACATGGATTTTAAATTTAGAATGGGTATCTGGCAATTTTTAAAGTGTAGCTAAACCAAAGCCCAAAACGGTGCAGCTTACCACTTCATATTTGTGATGGCTGCATTTGTGGGTTTTTTTTCTCCCAGGCCTTTATTCTGTGTTCCTGCCAGTAATGTATTCTGTCCTAGAGAGAACTGTTATTCACTGTACTAGATCTATAGTGGAGCAGCAATGTCATCGTCTGATAGGTGGATGTGTTCAGTAGTGTAAGGCCCCTTTCACACGAGGCGGACTCCGCTTCCACGGAGTCCGCCGGCTCAGCGGGAGATCTCTCTGTTGATCTCCGCTGAACCGGCGGATGACAGGTCCCTCTCTGCTCACTGAGCGGGTAGGGGCTTGCGCGCGCCGCTGGTCACAATGGAGAGATCAGATGAAAACGGACAGCGTGTCCGTTTTCATCAGATCTCACCCGATCTGATCTGCCAGCGACGGATCTGGACGTAGAGCCATACGTCTGCTTTTGGCGGATCGGACGTCAGCGGACATGTCTCCGCTGACATCCGACGCTCCATAGACTAACATGGAGCGCCCGTTCAGGTCTGCCGTCAAAACTGACAGGTGGATCTGAACGGTCCGATCGTGTGAAAGGGGCCTAACAGTTCCTTTCTCTAACTGGGTAAGGGGCTTGTTCAGAGATCTGGGAACAATGCTAACTGATAACAGTGCAGCAAAGGCAGAGAGCATTAGAAGTCTTTAACCCATGAATTCTGGCAGAATCAACAAGTATTGAACAGACAACGCTTTAAAGTGTATGTGTATATATGTATGTGTGTATATACAATTTTACAGGAGATGGGACTTGTATTCCTAGACCATGGATTATATGCAGGCTACCGTCAGGTGGAGATGGCAAAAAAATGTAATGGTGCTGCCCCTAGAGTGTACTCTTATAATCCCACCCACTCAGTGAGACCCCAGTTTTTGCTAATGTCTTTGGGTGATCTGTTCTCCTATATAAAGATCTAGCTCAGGGTTCTCAAACTGGTGGCCTCCAGCTGTTGCAGAACTACAATTCCCATGAGGCATTGCAAGGCTGATGGTTACAAGTTTTGATTCCCAATGGGCAGAGGCATGATGGGACTTGTAGATCTAGCTGCTTACAGTGGCGTAACTAGAACCTTCAGGGCCCCGGGGCAAGAAACCATGGAGGGCCCCCCTGACCCCCGGCCAGGGCCCTTCCCACTGATCCCAGGGGCAGCACGACCTGGATAGCAGGGGGAACAAATCCCCTCCATGTTCCTCCTGCAGCCACTGAATGCCTATCGGAGGGAGAGGAGGAGAAGCAGACTTTTAGTGGCTGCATAAATAAAATGGAGGGGATTTGTTCCTCCTTATCCCCCCCCATCCAGGTGTTCAGGGGCAACATGTGTGCTATTGCAATTGTGACCCCTGTATTTACGCCCCTGGGATGAGTGGCAGCGGTGTTGCTGAGGGGGTGTGATCAGTGGTGGTTGGGGAGAGATAGGATCAGTGGCATCGTGGTGGGGGTGGCTGCGGTGTAGAAGAGATGGGATGAGTGGCAGCTGTGGGGGAATAGGATCAGTGGCAGTGGGGGTTGAGGGGGGATGGGATCAGCTGCAAGGGTTGTGGTTGGGGGGGGTGGGATTAGTGGTAGGGGAGATTGAATGGGATGAGTGGCAGAGGTGGTGGGGGGGAATGTGATTAGTGGCAAGGGTGATGGTTGGAGGAGGGTGGGATGGGATGAGTGGTAGTGGAGGGGGGATTGGATGAAATGAGTGGCGGTGGTGGGAGGATCGGATCCGTGTTGAGGGTGGTCGTTGGGGGGGGGGGGGATAGGATGGGATGAGTGGTGGGGAGGAGAATGGTATCAGTGGCAAGGATGGGATCAGTGGCAGTTGTGGTCATGATGGGGTGGATCAGTGGCATCAGTGGTGGTGGTGTGGGGGGAATCGGTCCAGTAGTGGTGGTGTGGGGGGAATCAGTGGCAGTAGTGGTGGTGTGGGGGGAATCGGTCCAGTAGTGGTGGTGTGGGGGGATCAGTGGCAGTGGTGGTGTGGGGGTGTGGGGGTGTATCAGTGGCAGTGGTGGTGGGGGGGTATCAGTGGCAGTTGTGGTGTGGGGGGGAAATCAGTTCAGTATTGGTGGTGTGTGTATCGGTGGCATCTGTGGTGGTATGGGGATTAGTGGTGGTATGGGGATCAGTAGCAGTAGTGGTGGTATGGGGGGTTATCAGTGGCAGCTGTGGTGTGGGGGGGGGAATCAGTTCAGTAGTGGTATGGGGATTAGTGGTGGTGTGGGGTATCAGTGGCAGTAGTGGTCGTGTGGGGGGGGGGGTATCAGTGGCAGCTGAGGTGTGGGGGGGAAATCAGTTTAGTAGTGGTGGTATGGGGATTAGTGGTGGTATGGGGATCAATGGCAGTAGTGGTGGAGTGGGGGGGAAATCAGTGGCATATGTGGTGGTGGTGGTGTGGGGGGGTATCAGTGGCAGTAGTGGTGGTGTGGGGATCAGTGGCAGTAGTGGTGGTGTGGGGATCAGTGGCAGTAGAGGTGGTGTGGGGATCAGTGGCAGTAGTGGTGGTGTGGGGCTCAGTGGCAGTAGTGGTGGTGGTGGTGTGGGGCTCAGTGGCAGTAGTGGTGGTGGTGTGGGGCTCAGTGGCAGTAGTGGTGGTGGTGTGGGGCTCAGTGGCAGTTGTGGTGGTGGTGTGGGGCTCAGTGGCAGTAGTGGTGGTGGTGTGGGGCTCAGTGGCAGTAGTGGTGGTGGTGGTGTGGGGCTCAGTGGCAGTAGTGGTGGTGGTGGTGTGGGGCTCAGTGGCAGTAGTGGTGGTGGTGGTGTGGGGCTCAGTGGCAGTAGTGGTGGTGGTGGTGTGGGGCTCAGTGGCAGTAGTGGTGGTGGTGGTGTGGGGTCTCAGTGGCAGTAGTGGTGGTGGTGGTGTGGGGGCTCAGTGGCAGTAGTGGTGGTGGTGGTGTGGGGCTCAGTGGCAGTAGTGGTGGTGGTGGTGTGGGGCTCAGTGGCAGTAGTGGTGGTGGTGGTGGTGTGGGGCTCAGTGGCAGTAGTGGTGGTGGTGTGGGGCTCAGTGGCAGTAGTAGTGGTGGTGGTGTGGGGATCAGTGGCAGTAGTGGTGGTGGTGTGGGGGGGGGGATCAGTGGCAGTAGTGGTGGTGGTGTGGGGGGGGGGGGGATCAGTGGCAGTAGTGGTGGTGGTGTGGGGGGGGGATCAGTGGCAGTAGTGGTGGTGGTGTGGGGGGGGATCAGTGGCAGTAGTGGTGGTGGTGTGGGGGGGGGGATCAGTGGCAGTAGTGGTGGTGGTGTGGGGGGATCAGTGGCAGTAGTGGTGGTGGTGTGGGGGGGGATCAGTGGCAGTAGTGGTGGTGGTGTGGGGGGGGATCAGTGGCAGTAGTGGTGGTGGTGTGGGGGGGGATCAGTGGCAGTAGTAGTGGTGGTGGTGTGGGGGGGGGGATCAGTGGCAGTAGTGGTGGTGGTGTGGGGGGGGGATCAGTGGCAGTAGTGGTGGTGGTGTGGGGGGGGATCAGTGGCAGTAGTGGTGTGGGGGGTATCAGTGCCAGTAGTGGTGGTGGTGTGGGGGTATCAGTGCAGTAGTAGTGGTGGTGGTGTGGGGATCAGTGGCAGTAGTGGTGGTGGTGTGGGGATCAGTGGCAGTAGTGGTGGTGGTGTGGGGATCAGTGGCAGTAGTGGTGGTGGTGTGGGGATCAGTGGCAGTAGTGGTGGTGGTGTGGGGATCAGTGGCAGTAGTGGTAGTGGTGGTGGTGGTGTGGGGGTATCGGTGCAGTAGTGGTGGTGTGGGGATCAGTGGCAGTGTTGATATTAAGGGATGGGTGCCACTTACTTGCAGATCACTTGGTTCCCCCTCCTTGCTGGGTCTTGCTTGGATTAACAGAGGATGGGCGGGGCCTGTGAGTGCAGGCGGGGCCGGAGAAGATGGGCTGGGATTGTGCCCGTGAGTGCAGGTGGAGAGTATGGGTGAAGCGGGCAGGGACTGCCCCTGAGTGTGGGATGGGGGGAGAGGATGGGTGGAGCCTGTGCGGTTTGCACAGTGCGCTCTGGGAGGATGGGCGGAGCGGACTCCCCATGAATTACCAGTGCACTGTACTATCTCCCGGGCAGCGGCGGGCCCCCTACAGTGGCGGAACCCGAGGGCCCAGTCGCACATGCGACTGTGGCGGAACCTGAGGGCCCAGTCGCACATGCGACTGGTGCGACCTTGGTAATTTCGCCACTGGCTGCTTATTGTCCTTGCTTGTAGCAGTTTCAGTTCAAAAGGGGGGCCTGGGCATCTGCCAAGCAGGAGGTCCAGCAGTACTGCCACTGCTAACACATGTGATTCTTGTGCAGTGCTGCTGGCTTTTACTTTTCTTTCTTCCTCTGGCCGCACTGCAGGAGGATTGGTTCTAGTATCTGTGCCCCTTTCTCTTGCAGTGCTGTGGTTTTCCTTCCTTTTTTCTTCCCTTCCTTTCCTGCCGGCAGCTGCTGAGGGCGCACAGGTGGGTCATTTTAGGATCATGAGTGTGGGAGAACACACCACCCAGAATGAACACCGTGAGCATTTAGATGGCGGGATATTGCCTTTGTGCCGCTATTCACTTGAATGGGTCTTGTTCAGCAGAGGTGTAATGTCTGCTGTGGCTGCATAGCCTCATGGGCTTTGCATTTTAGCAAAAATATAATTTGATATTTTTAGAGTGGTCCCCTGTTGGGTAGGCTGTACGGGACCCCTGTGATTTATATTAGCAGCCGGGTGCTATGCAGTTCCAGGGCTATTTATATAGTTCCCAGACTCTGAAGACCTCTTTTGGGGTATGCTCACTTTGACCACTGAATCCTGGACCTTTACGTAGGCCCAGTGTTGTGAATAAGGCAAGACAGAAATGCCATATACATTGGCACCAGTACGTACCCCCTCCTGTTTTTGTCTAACATTTCTTGTTGCAAATATTATTTTTTCTTTTTTCCCTCTCCTTCCTCCTATCTATAGTTAGTCTTTGGAGGATAACTGTGGTAACTGCATCATGCCTTCTGGATGACACCTTCCCATCCTTTGCAAAAAACACAGCATGTTGCTGCACTCCTGATGGCTTCTTCAGAGACACAAGCACATTCAGCACCTAGGTTATAGTGACTCCTCTATCCGGACATTTAAAACCCCCATCCATTCTGACCTTCATTTCTTTTGTTACCAGTGATCACAGGTGCAAGAGCTGTGATAAAAAGCCAAATGGCATGCATTCTGAACACAGCCTACTGGAAATTCAAACCATTGCTCAAAGTGATGGCCAACCCCTAGTCCCAGAGAAATGTCCCATCATGATGCCGCTCCCTTTATTGGACTCCACATAAAGACATTTATGGACAGAATCTAGAGAGTAATTGCATCCACCTCCCTGAAAGGTAGCAAATAGAAATTTAAAGGGAACAGATAAAAAACAAATAGAAATTTAAAGGGAACAGATAAAAACCTGTCTCTTAATAAGAATTGGGACTTTTAAAGATGCATATGTCTGTCATGAGGCAAGTGAGACCAAAAAAAATATTTTGAAAAATGAATTTATTACAAAAACTATACAAGTTAAAACCATATTAGTCATGAAACATGTGAATGAAATTGATGCTCATGATGAGAAGATTGAACAGGTGCTTGGGTATACAGAGCAGTCAATGCGTTTCACAGTTAGAATTCCTGCTTCTTCAGGGCTGTTTCCCATGCATCTGTATAGTTCAAGTTACAAAAACATTTGACATTAGGATCAACAAAAAAATTATACAACAAACAATATATATATATATATATATATATAGATATATATTATAAAATAATTATAAAAATATTGTAATAATATATATAATATATATATATATATATATATATATATAGCTCACCCAAATAGTCTGACTTTGATCATGTTACACAGCATCGAGGAGAGCAGACAGCACTTCGCGATAAGAAGGCGATGTCAGGGTCTTGTATATATTTACAACCACACTTGGGAGGTATACACTCAGTTATTCTTAGGAGCGATGGTATGGATAGGCGACAGTGTCAAGAATATGGCACCAACATCCCTGTAAGCATATGTAGACAAGGGAAGCTTTTTCTTGGGGGTGTCAGGCAAAGAAATTACTTTTGATACTCCAATTTATAAAAATATAACAAAGTTTATTACATCAAAAACAACTGTTAAAGTTGGCTATAACACCACAAATGAAGATACAAGAGAACATCTAAAGTAAAGTCAGATGGAAAGATTTGTCACTCTACAATACTATTTGGAGTGACTTATCCCGACATGTTTCGCCCATTAAGGCTTCCTCAGGGGATGTTTTTGAGAGTTGTGGTACTGCATAAAATACAATAAAATTAGAAACATTCCAATGAATTTTAATAGAGAAAACACATATGCAATATGCTGTTAGGCCACCGCGCCCGATACCCATTGGCCCTCCAAAAGGAGATCTTTTTACCTGCAAATTGGTGTTGAGCCAAGTAATGGCAGACACTAGGTAGTGTACAAATGAGCCGGTCAAAAAAAGAGCCCAAATGGGTTTATATAACCAGAGTCTATCCAAAAGGAAAAATTAGAGCATGAGTAATGACCCAAATAGGTAGGATCACAATGTTGAGAGAGGGGTCAGACAGGGGGGGGGGGGGGGGGGTGTGGAGGGTAGGGAAAATGGGAAGAGTTGAGGGAGAAAGAGGAGAATGGGGAAGAAAGAAGGGGAAGGGGGGGGGGAGAAAGGGAGGGAGACCCAGGAATAGAGGAGGTGGAGGGAAGGGAGGGGGAAAGCAGAGGGGAGGGCAGGAATGGGGGGGGGGGGGGGTGAAAAGAGTGGGAGGGAGAAAAAGGGGGTGAAGGGCGGAGGAGAGGGAATTGGAGGGGATTTTTGTTGCGAGGGTGAATGGTGAGGTGTGAGTTAACCACTTCCCGACCGCCCCATGTACATATACGTCGGCAGAATGGCACGTACAGGCAGAATCACGTACCTGTACGTGCCATTCTTCAGGCGCGTGGGGGGTCCGATCGGACCCCCCCCCCCGGCCGGCGGGGACGGTCGGGATCGCTTCAGGAGCGATCCGGGATGAGGGGACGGCCAGTGGTTTCTGGCCACCCCCTCGCGATCGCTCCTGGCGAATCAGATGCTTCCTCTGTCTGTGTCATCAAAACACAGGCAGAGGAAGTGATGTCACGCTCGGTGCGCCGGTCTATGTGACCGGAACGCCGAGCTGTCAACATGTACAGGTTAGTGCACCAACAGTACACTGACACCAGTACACATAGGCACACAAAACACCCCCCTGTCACCCCCAGATCACCCCCAGTTCACCCCCGCCCCCCCCCAGTCACAGTGTCACTAATTGCAGTGATCATTTTTTTACTGATCACTGCATTTAGTGTCAGTGTGACTGTAATAACTGTCAGTGCAGTTAGTTTTAGGTCCAAGGTAGCCCCTACCCCCCCCCTAATAAAGGTTTAACCCCTTGATTGCCCCCCAAGGTAACCCTTTCACCCCCTTTTGCCAGTGTCACTAAGCGATCGTTTTTCTGATCGCTGTATTAGTGTCACTGCTGTCGCTAGGTAACCATTTTTTTTTTTTTAGGTAACCGCCATGTTTATATAGGTTCATTAAATAGGTTTATAGGTCAGGTACCCCATATTACAACCTAAATAAAGGTTTTAACCCCTGATTGCCCCTAGAGTTACCCTTTCACCAGTGATCACTGTATAACTGTCACTGGTGACGCTGGTTAGCCAGTTAGTTATTTCGTTATTTAGGTTCCCCGTCAGGTTTTTATATAGCGTCAGGTACCCCCATATATTACCTAATAAAGGTTTTAACCCTGATTGCCCCTAGTTAACCCTTTCACCCCTTTTGCCAGTGTCACTAAGCGATCGTTTTTCTGATCGCTGCATTAGTGTCGCTAGGTAACCAGTTTTTTTTTTGTATTACTGTTACGGGTGACGCTGGTTAGTTAGCTTGTTTTTTATACTGTCAGGGCACCCGCCATTTATTACCCAATAACGGTTTAACCCCCTGATCGCCCGGCGGGTGATATCAATTAGGTTTTAGGGTCAAATAAGGTCTGCGTCGCCCAGGTTAGTGCCAGTACCGCAAACACCCACGCGCAAAGCATACACCTCCTTAGTGGCACAGTATCTGAACAGATCAATATCTGATCTGATCAGATCTATACTAGCGTCCCAGCAGTTTAGGGTTCCAAAAAAAAACGCATTGTTAGCGGGATCAGCCCAGATACCTGCTAGCACCTGCGTTTTCCCCTCCGCCCAGCCCAGCCCACCCAAGTGCAGTATCGATCGATCACTGTCACTTACAAAACACTAAGCACACATAACTGCAGCGTTCGCAGAGTCAGGCCTGATCCCTGCGATCGCTAACATTTTTTTTGTGGTAGCGTTTTGATTCAGTCGCTTCAGTCAGGAGCTTTTTTTTTTACCTGTGAATCTCAAAAAAATAAAAAAAAAATAAAATAGTTGTCGTTTTATTGTTCTCTCTCTCACTCTATTCTCTCTCTATTGTTGCTCTTTTTTTACTCCATTCTATTCTGCAATGTTTTATTATGTTTTATCATGTTTTATCATGCTTGCTTTTTCAGGTATGTAATTTTGTTTACTGTGTTTTAGTGTTAAGCATTTTTTGTTTTTCAGGTGCGCCATTCAGTTGCAATGCGGATTTATTCATCTTGACAGCAACAGCGTTTGCTCCCACGATACATAAAGCGCGACTCAACGCTGTAGGAGGTGATTTCACCACCACAGTTAAAAAAAAAAGAGCATATATGCCCAAGCATGGGGGGCAGCAGGGGGGGGGGGGGGGGGGGGGGGGGGGGGGGGGGGGGGGGGGGGCGGGGGGGGGGGGGGGGGGGGGGGGGGGGGGGGGGGGGGGGGGGGGGGGGGGGGGGGGGGGGGGGGGGGGGGGGGGGGGGGGGGGGGGGGGGGGGGGGGGGGGGGGGGGGGGGGGGGGGGGGGGGGGGGGGGGGGGGGGGGGGGGGGGGGGGGGGGGGGGGGGGGGGGGGGGTGGGGGGTCGGGGGGGGGGGGGGGGGGGGGGGGGGGGGGGGGGGGGGGGGGGGGGGGGGGGGGGGGGGGGGGGGGGGGGGGGGGGGGGGGGGGGGGGGGGGGGGGGGGGGGGGGGGGGTGGGGGGGCGGGGGGGGGGGGGGGGGGGGGGGGGGGGGGGGGGGGGGGGGGGGGGGGGGGGGGGGGGGGGGGGGGGGGGGGGGGGGGGGGGGGGGGGGGGGGGGGGGGGGGGGGGGGGGGGGGGGGGGAGGGGGGGGGGGGGGGGGGAGGGGGGGGTGGGGGGGGGGGGGGGGGGGGGGGGGGGGGGGGGGGGGGGGGGGGGGGGGGGGGGGGGGGGGGGGGGGGGGGGGGGGGGGGGGGGGGGGGGGGGGGGGGGGGGGGGGGGGGGGGGGGGGGGGGGGGGGGGGGGGGGGGGGGGGGGGGGGGGGGGGGGGGGGGGGGGGGGGGGGGGGGGGGGGGGGGGGGGGGGGGGGGGGGGGGGGGGGGGGGGGGGGGGGGGGGGGGGGGGGGGGGGGGGGGGGGGGGGGGGGGGGGGGGGGGGGGGGGGGGGGGGGGGGGGGGGGGGGGGGGGGGGGGGGGGGGGGGGGGGGGGGGGGGGGGGGGGGGGGGGGGGGTGGGGGGGGGGGGGGGGGGGGGGGGGGGGGGGGGGGGGGCGGGGGGGGGGGGGGGGGGGGGGGGGGGGGGGGGGGGGGGGGGGGGGGGGGGGGGGGGGGGGGGGGGGGGGGGGGGGGGGGGGGGGGGGGGGGGGGGGGGGGGGGGGGGGGGGGGGGGGGGGGGGGGGGGGGGGGGGGGGGGGGGGGGGGGGGGGGGGTGGGCGGGGGGGGGGGGGGGGGGGGGGGGGGGGGGGGGGGGGGGGGGGGGGGGGGGGGGGGGGGGGGGGGGGGGTGGGGGGGGGGGGGGGGGGGGGGGAGGAGGGTGGGGGGGGGGGGGGGGGGGGGGGGGGGGGGGGGGGGGGGGGGGGGGGGGGGGGGGGGGGGGGGGGGGGGGGGGGGGGGGGGGGGGGGGGGGGGGGGGGGGGGGGGGGGGGGGGGGGGGGGGGGGGGGGGGGGGGGGGGGGGGGGGGGGGGGGGGTGGGGGGGGGAGGGGGGGGGAGCGATTGGCTCCTAATGCCACGTACATACGGTCGAAATTCCGACCGTGTGTACACGGCATAACTTTTGCGGGAGGATGCCCCCATGCATCGGCATATATAAATGGTGCATGTATGCCCATCATTTGCAGTGGGTGGATGAAGGGAGGTATTCTAATGGTGGGCATACCCACCAATCAATCTCTATTTTTCGTTCAGCCAAGAGGCTGCATGAAAAAAAAAAGATTACAATATATGTCCAGTATGTTGCTGGACTTTGAATGGTTATACCAGAATGATGCCTGCAGGGTTAGGTATCATCTTGGTATCATTCTTTTCAGCCAGTGATCGGCTTTCATGTAAAAGCAATTCTAGCAGTGGGAGGGAATGTCCCCCCTCCCGGATATAAACCGCGCCATTGGGAAATTGGGAAAGCATTTTATCACACCAATCTTGGTGTGTCAGATGCTTTGAGGGCAGAGGAAAGATCTAGGGTCTAATAGACCCAATTTTTTCAAAAAAAGAGTCACTGCCTATTGCTATCATAGGGGATATTTACATTCCCTGAGATAACAATAAAATCATAACAAAGAAAAAAATGGAAGGAACAGTTTAAAATAAAATAAAAAAGCTAAATAAATAAAAAAAAAAACAAAAAAAAAAAAAGCACCCCTGCCCTCCCTTCTCTTGCGCAAAGGCGTACACAAGCGTTGGTCTGGCGTCATATGTAAACAGCAATTGCACCATGCATGTGAGGTATCACCGCGAAGGTCTGATCGAGGGCAGTAATTTTAGCAGTAGACCTCCTCCGTGAATCTAATGTGGTATCATGTAAAGGCTTTTAAAGGCTTTTAAAAATGTATGTAGGTTTGTCGCCACTGCGTGTTTGTGCGCAATTTTAAAGCATGCCGTGTTTGGTATCCATGTACTCGGGCTAAGATCATATTTTTTATTTCATCAAAAATTTAGCAATATAGTGTGTTTTAGTGCATTAAAATAAAAAAGTGTATTTTTTCCACAAAAAATGCGTTTGAAAAATCGCTGCGCAAATACTGTGTGGAAAAAAAAAAATGCAACACCCACCATTTTAATCTGTAGGGCCTTTGCTTTTACATTATATATAGTGTTTGGGGGTTCAACGTAATTTTCTTGCAAAAAAAAAATATGTTTTCATGTAAACAAAAAGTGTCAGAAAGGGCTTTGTCTACAAGTGGTTAGATGAGTGGGTGACGTGTGACATAGGCTTCTAAATGTTGTGCATAAAATGCCAGGACAGTTCACCCCACCCCCCCCCACCCCCCCCCCCCCCCCCCCCCCACCAAACCCCCCCAACCCCCCCCCCCCCCACCCCCCCCCCCCCCCCCCACCCCCCCTGACCCCCCCCCCATTTTGGAAAGTAGACACCCCAAGCTATTTGATGAGAGCAATGTTGAGCCCATTAAATATTTTTTTTTTTTGTCCAAGAGATTGAATAATGAAAAAAAAAAATATATATATTTTTTTTTACAAAAAGTTGTCACTAAATGATATATTGCTCAAACATGTCATGGGCATATGTGGAAATACACCCCAAAATACATTCTGTTGCTTCTCCTGAGTACGGGGATACCACATGTGTGGGACTTTTTGGGAGCCTAGCTGCGTACGGAACCCAAAAACCAATCACCGCCTTCAGGCTTTCTAAGGGTGTAATTTTTTTATTTCACTTCTCACTGCCAATCACAGTTTCGGAGGCCATGGAATGCCCAGATGGCATAAAACCCCCAAAATGACCCCATTTTGGAAAGTAGACACCCCAAGCTATTTGCTGAGAGGTATGGTGAGTATTTTGCAGATCTCGCTTTTTGTCACAAAGTTTTGAAAATTGAAAAAAAGAAAAAAAAATGTTTTTTTTCTTTACTTTCTTCATTTTCAAAAACAAATGAGAGCTGTAAAATACTCGCCATGCCTCTCAACAAATAGCTTGGGGTGTCTACTTTCCAAAATGGGGTCATTTGGGGGGGGTTTTGTGCTATTTTGGCATTTTATGGCCTTCGAAACGGTGATAGGTAGTGAGGAGTGAAATCAAAAATTTGCACCCTTAGAAATCCTGAAGGCGGTGCTTGGGTTTCGGGGCCCCGTACGCGGCTAGGCTCCCAAAAAGTCCCACACATGTGGTATCCCCATACTCAGGAGAAGCAGCAAATGTATTTTGGGGTGCAATTCCACATATAACTATGGCATGTGTGAGCAATATATCATTTAGTGACAACTTTTGAAAAAAAAAAAAAAATCTTTTTTATTTTTGTCTTTATTCAATCACTTGGGACTAAAAAAAAAAAAATATTCAATGGGCTCAACATGCCTCTCAGCAAATAGCGTGGGGTGTCTACTTCCCAAAATGGGGTCATTTGGGGGGGTTTTGTACTTCTCTGCCATTTTAGCACCTCAAGAAATGAAATAGGCAGTCATAAATTAAAAGCGGTGTAAATTCCAGAAAATGTACTCTAGTTTGTAGACGCTATAACTTTTGCGCAAACAATAAATATACGCTTATTGGCATTTTTTTTACTAAAGACATGTGGCTGAATACATTTTGGCCCAAATGTTTGACTAAAATTGAGTTTATTAGATTTTTTTTAGAACAAAAAGTAGAAAATCTTTTTTTTTCAAAATTTTCGCTCTTTTTCCGTTTATATCGCAAAAAATAAAATCACAGAGGCAATCAAATACCATCAAAAGCTCTATTTGTGGGAAGAAAAGGACGCAAATTTCGTTTGGTTACAAAATTGCATGACCGCGCAATTACCAGTTAAAGTAGTGCAGTGCGAAATTGAAAAAAGACCTCTGGTAATTTGGCTGCCAAATGGTCCGGGGCTGAAGTGGTTAACAAAAAATGGTGACAGTGAGGGGTTGAGGTGCGGGAAAAGTGACTCATGGTGGTAAGGCTTGCCAATAGCATATACTTGCATATAACCAAACTAGAGTTTCCGAGTGCGCGCCCCGGGGTACAGAGAGGGGAGGGAGGCCCGAAGACCAACACCTGGAGAGAAGGCAGTAAGGGGCCGGACCATTAGTAGAGGTAAGTAAACTGGCCAAAATTAAACATGTATGATAGTCTGTCACTAAACAGCAGTCTCTTTTTTTTTTTTTTTTTTTTTTTCTGAGGCTGCTTTTTATTACCTTGCGATTCAGCCAGTAAGTCTGTTTAACTCTTAGGCCCCTCTCACACGAGGCGGACTCCGCTTCCACGGAGTCCGCCTCTGTCTGCCAGCTCAGCGGGAGATCTCTCTGTTGATCTCCGCTGAGCCGGTGTTGTATCATTATCCGTCCCCCATCACGAAGTGTCCAAGGTGTACTGCGCATGGGCAGTACACAAAACACCCTGATTCCGAAAATTGCCGAGGATGAACGGCGCCTGCGCCGTGAGTCCACTTTCAAGCCCCACCATCCAAGTGGACATAGAGTTAGAATATAAGAGCCGAGCACAGCGAGGCCGTGCCCGAAGCGTGGCGAGCGAAGCGTGGCGAGCGAAGCAAGCCCGCGAGGGGCCCTCTAAGTTTGACTAACCCTATGTTCGCTTGGATGGTGGGGGCTTCACCTCGACTCACGGCGCAGGCGCCGTTCATCTTCCGACAATTTCCGAAAATCTTCTTGATCCGTGCTGCGCATGCGCAGTACACTTCGGACACCTAGTGACAGCCGGACACTTGGTGATAGAACACCTGCGGATGACAAGTCCCTCTCTGCTCACTGAGCGGGGAGGGGCTTGCGAGCCCCGCTGGTCTCTATGGAGAGATCGGATGAAAACGGACAGTGTGTCCGTTTTTCATCAGATCTCATCCGATCGGGGTCGGATGTCAGCGGAGATGTCTCCGCTGACATCCGACGCTCCATAGACTAACATGGAGCGCCCGTTCACATCCGCCGTCAAAACTGACAGGCGGATCTGAACGGTCCGACCGTGTGAAAGGGGCCTTTGTATTGCAAGCTGGCCAGCAAAGGTTGCAGATAAAAGCTTACAATGGTCAGCTTTTAGTCATTTATATAGAACTTTTATTCCAAAAGGTAAAAACTATTGCTGTAGTGGTTTAATTAGTGGTAGCTGGAGTTCAGCTTTAAATTGTTAGATGGACTAGAGACTTTGCATAAGTGACTAACACTACCCTGCCACTCACCATGCAGGGTGGATATAAAACGAATGCAGCCACCACATCCAATGATTGGTAAGATGATGTTTAGTTATGCTTTAGGCTGGGTTCACACTTATGCCGAATGCGGCAGGGGTCTGGTGCGTCCCTGTTTGTTTTAGGGACATATTGGGCCCGACTGTTTGCCCTGAAATGGAGCCAAAGATGCACAAGACCCCTGTGCAATCTGCTCTGCAGCTGCCTTGGACATCTGTGAACCTGCTCCAGAGAGCCAATCAGTCTCCTGTCATGCAAATTGGATATGGGGAAACCTGCATCAAATTCACAGTAGTGTGAACCCAGCCTTAATCTTGACTGAAGCTCCTGTACATAGAATCCAAAGGGGAAAGGGGGGGGGGTTGTCGGAGTACAGATGCAAGAACTGATTTGGAGAATTTTAGGCACATAGTGCCTCTAGTTTAGTACTGTTGCTGCCTTGGAAACAATCGCATTAAAAAAACTCTCAATTAATGGTGTATTTTTTTTTTTTTTTTATACTTAGACTTGAAAATCTGAGTATCAAGGAACGAAGACAAATGAAATGATTGTGGACACTAGAGAGAAGTAAGTATTGACCAATTTTGTGATTGTAATAGCAGCAATTTGTGCAACTATTGTCGCCTGTAAGCCTAAACTTTATATGTATGTATGTATGTATATGAATTTAAAAATGCAGTTAAAGCGGAGTTCCACCCAAAAAAAACAACTTGCGCTTTAAGTGATGGTGACCCTCTGGCATGTCATTTTATTTTTTATTTTGTTGGGGTGATACCCAGCTCCCCCTTCCTCTCCTGGCTCCGCAGGACCTGAAGGAAGTTCACCTCGCCCTCCTCCCTCCAATCTTCTGGAACACGTCACAGTTCCCAGAAGATTGCTCAACCATTCACAGCGCGCATGCCTTGCTGTGAAGCCACAGCCGGGCGCCCTCAGTTAAAATGTCAGCGCCTCGGAGAGGAGCGGGGCTTCACAAGCCCACAACGCTGGACCGTGGGACAGGTGAGTGTCTGATTAAATTATTTTTTTAAAAGGCTCCTTCCAAGCCCACTCTCAGGTGCTGTGCGACCGTACCTCCAGAGAGTGGGACAAGGCTGCTGGGTGAGTGTCTGATTAAACGTTTGTTTATTGTTTTTTTTGACGCCGCCGCCATCTTGGGGATAACTCCATCCGCCGGGTGAGGCTCCGGAAACATTTCCCGCCGGAAGTCGCAGGGGGAGAAGGGAGGAACGGGGCACTTTAAATTACAGTAGCGCAGCGCAACCTCAATGGAGTCAGGCCAGGTAAGGGGCAGTTTTACACTGCCCTCCTCCCCAATTTGGGCCAGGGTATGACAGAAGAGTCAATACATTCTGGACACGCTGGCTCAGGGTTACAGAATAGAATTTCAGAATGCCCGCCCTGAAAGGATTCTCCGGTGACAGATTGTCAAGGGATACAACAAAGGCTTGGCCATGAAGAACCTTTAAGGGATCTGAGATTCCAGAGGGTCGTTGTACCAGTCTCCAAGAGAAGAACAGGGCCAGGGCGTCTATTCCACATATTTCTAATAAGGAAACCAATTCTGGGAATTTCCGGTTGATCCTCAACCTGAAACTCTTTAACAGGTGCAGTCCAGTACAAAAGGTTTTGCAGTGGATCAATTTTTCGGTTCAGGAACATGTGACCAAAGATTGCTTCATGGCATCTATCGATCTAAAGGATGCTTATTTGCACATCCCTATGGCACCTCAGTTCTCAAAGTTTCCTGAGATTTGCGGTGACATGGGCAGGGAGATGAGATTGTACATCTTCAGTTCAGGGCCCTTCCCTTTGGTCATTCGTCAGCCCCCTCGGATTTTACGAAGGTAATGGCGGAGGCCCTGGCCCCCCTTCTGTCTCCAGGGGATTATGGTAATCCCATATTTGGACGACCTCCTCTTCTTCGCCCTTCCAGGGAGAGGCTGCAGGAGGTTATGGTCAAAGCACGCGGTCACTTGGAGGCACTGGGGTGGGTAGTAGTGAATGTCCAGAAGTCCAATGTTTCTCCAGCCCACAGGTGCTCTTTCTGGGATACCGGTAGATGTCGGTAGAAAATAAATTTTTTCCCAGAGGAAATGGGTGGAACTCCAAGGTTCAAAGGCAGTTTCTTCCTTCGACAAAATCAGTTGTTTCAGTGCGAAGGGTTATGTCCCAGTGCTGGGGACCTTGACCTCATCAAGCCAGCCATACAGTGGGCAAGGCTGCATTTTCAGGCCTCTCAGAGGTTCCTGTTGGGTGCATGGGACCACAGGACAGAAGAGCCTCGACACCTGGGTGAGAATTCCACCCGACTTTAAATTACACTAGACAGTGTTTTTCCTTAACCACCAGTGATTTGGGAATTTTTGGAAGGTTAAAAATCACACTGACCTCCTAATGTTCAATTATTTGGGGTTTTATGTTGCCGCTGACCACCTATGTAGGGTGGATGGTTTTAGCATGCCACTGACCACTAATTAAGTGATTCTTTTGTAGTGGTTTGAAACACTTTACATTGCAAAGTTTCACTCTCCAGGTAACTTAAAAAAGAACTGCAGTCTGCTCACATAATTTGTAATAAAAATATCTTTGCCATTCTGAAGCTTCCCTCCAACCACTTTGCATATTTTATATACAGTGGGGACAAAGTATTCAGACCCCCTTAAATTTTTCACTTTTATATTGCAGCCATTTGCTAAAATCATTTAAGTTATTTTTTTTTCCTTGTTAATGTACACACAGCACCCCGTATTGACAGAAAAACACAGAATTGTTGACATTTTTGCAGATTTATTAAGGGAAAAACTGAAATATCACATGGTCCTAAGTATTCAGACCCTTTGCTCAGTATTTTTCGTAGAAGCACCCTTTTGATACAGCCATGAGTCTTTTTGGGAAAGATGCAACAAGTTTTTCACACCTGGATTTGGGGATCCTCTGCCATTCCTCCTTGCCGATCCTCTCCAGTTCTGTCAGGTTGGATGATAAACGTTGTTGGACAGACATTTTTAGGTCTCTCCAGAGATGCTCAATTGGGTTTGTCAGGGCTCTGGCTGAGCCATTCAAGAACAGTCACTGAGTTGTTGTGAAGCCACTCCTTCGTTATTTTAGCTGTGTGCTTAGGGTCATTGTCTTGTTAGAAGGTAAACCTTCGGCCCAGTCTGAGGTTCTGAGCACTCTGGAGAAGGTTTCGTCCAGGATATCCCTGTACTTGGCCGCATTCATCTTTCCCTCGATTGCAACCAGTCGTCCTGTCCCTGCAGCTGAAAAACACCCCCACAGCATGATGCTGCCACCACCATCACTGTTGGGACTGTATTGGACAGGTGATGAGCAGTGCCTGGTGTTCTCCACACATACCGCTTAGAATTGAGGCCAAAAAGTTCTATCTTGATCTCATCAGACCAAAGAATCTTATTTCTCACCATCTTGGAGTTCTTCAGGTGTTTTTTTAGCAAACTCCATGCAGGATTTCACTGAGGAGAGGCTTCCGTCAGGCCACTCTGCCATAAAGCCCCGATTGTATGGCTGCAGTGATGGTGGACCTTTTACAACTTTCTCCCAACTGCATCTCTGGAGCTCAGCCACAGTGATCTTTGGGTTCTTCTTTACCTCTCACCAAGGCTTTTCTCCCGATAGCTCAGTTTGGCCGGACGGCCAGCTCTAGGAAGGGTTCTTGTCATCCCAAACTTATT
This sequence comes from Lithobates sylvaticus, assembly GCA_028564925.1. NCBI lineage: Eukaryota > Metazoa > Chordata > Amphibia > Anura > Ranidae > Lithobates > Lithobates sylvaticus. Next base: position 511,382,974 of record CM053027.1, read on the forward strand.
CCATTTAAGGATTATGGAGGCCACTGTGCTCTTAAAAACCTTAAGTGCAGCAGAATTGTTTTTGTAACCTTTGCCAGATCTGTGCCTTGCCACAATTCTGTCTCTGAGCTCTTCAGGCAGTTCCTTTGACCTCACGATTCTCATTTGCTCTGACATGCACTGTGAGCTGTAAGGTCTTTTATAGACAGGTGTGTGGCTTTCCTAATCAAGTCCAATCAGTATAATCAAACACAGCTGGACTGAAATGAAGGTGTAGAACCATCTCAAGGATGATCAGAAGAAAGACAGCACCTGAATTACATATGAGTGTTTCAGAAAAGGGTCGGAATACTTAGGACCAGTGTTGGTCATCTTACTTTAAAAAAAGTAATTAGTTAAGTTACAAATTACTTCTCCCAAAAAGTAATTGCGTTAGTAACTCAGTTACTACATTGGAAAAGTAATTAGTTACGCAGCAAAGTAACTGATTTTTTAAAAAATATTCTACACGTGTAACTAAGGGGCGGGTCTAGTATTACTGTAAGCAAGGGGCGCATTTATTATTGTTATATATCGTGTAACCAAGGGGCTGCTCTATTACGCTAACCAAGGGGCAGATCTGTTATAGCGTGTAAGCAAGGGGCGGGTCTATTATTATATTGTGTAAGGGGCGGATGGCTACAGAAGAGGGCGAATGTTAAATTAATGGGCAGAGCTCGATATATAACAATAATAATAAATGCGCCCCTTGGTTACAGTAATACTGGACCCGCCCTTACTTGCACGATAGACGCCCCTTGCAGAGTAGCACGAGCATCGGGAGCGTGCGGCATCGCCTCGTACAATTACATGTTAACTGCACCTGCGCGGTGTAGAGTTTACTCAGAGCTGTTTAGGTTCGGCAATTTTCGGAAGCTCCGTAGTCCTTCGTACTGCGCAAGCCCTGCGCCTGCGCAGTACAGGGGGTCCTTATCCGGTGGGGGAACTTTTTCGGCAGGACACCGGAATTACACTACTGCCATCTAGTGGCGGTAGATGTAATTGGGGTAACTAAGCCAAAGTAATGGGAACTGAGTTACCATGAGGGGAAAAGTAATCAGTTAGATTACACGTTACCCTCTAAAGTAACTGCGTTAGGTAACTCAGTTTATTTTAACTCAGTTACTTACATCACTGCTTAGGACCATGTGATATTTCAGTTTTTTTTCTTTTTAATCTGCAAAAATGTCAATTCTGTTTTTCTTTCAATATGGGGTGCTGTGTACATTAATGAGGGAAAAAAATGAACTTAAATGATTTTAGCAAATGGCTGCAATATAACAGAGTGGAAAACTTAAGGGGGTCTGAATACTTTCCGTCACCACTGTATACTGTGATTCCTTACTTGCCAAATATGCTACAGAAATCTCCCTCCACTGAGTCTGGCTGCAACCATTTTAACTATGGGCAGCTGGATTTAGAGGCACACCTGCAGCTCTCATTGGTCCTCTTATGACTTGCCCCTTCCTGGCAAACTCTTACTAGAGAGCTGTGCATGATGTCATAAGCCTAGGCTTTTTACCAGACAAGCAGGAAGTGGGCTGTATAAGGGATTTATTGTCAGAAAAAGGTTTTGGGCCCCTTTCAGATCTGCGGACAGGGGCGTTGCTAGATCTGCAAAAGATCTGTGGCTAGAGCCCATAGCAGCGGTCGCCAACCGGGGGGGGGGGGGGTTGGGGCAAGCCGGTGATAAGCAATTTTTCTTGGGCAAAGGAAGGCTGGTGTTGGTTTAATCATGGCACCATGGTTGATATGGTGTCAGGGTGATCGAAGTGCATTGTTTCTATTGTTGTATTGTAATATATAATGAAGTGGTTCAACTCGCCATAATGTAGAATCAGTGGGAGCCTTGGGTGTGTCACTTGCCACCATTTACAGATTGTCACTTGCCACCATTTACAGATTGTCACTTGCCACCATTTGCAGATTGTCACTTGCCACCATTTGCAGATTGTCACTTGCCACCATTTACAGATTGTCACTTGCCACCATTTACAGATTGTCACTTGCCACCATTTACAGATTGTCACTTGCCATGCCAACCAGTGCCACCAAATGTGCATTCTTGCTGCATTGCTGGCAGGCTGGCAGCACTGGCCCATTTAGTGAGGGCAGGAGAGCAGAGATGCGGGGCGGGCAGTAAGAGATGATGTAATCTCTCTGCTCCCCGCCGCATCTCTGACATTTAAAAGGCCTGTGCTGTGAGGGCGGAAGAGCGCTGATGTGTGGCAGGCAGTGAGAGATGTAATCTCTCTGCTCCTTGACGCACATTGCTCCCACGTTGAAGTCCCGGCTGTGAGGGCGGAAGAGTGGTGACGGGCGGGCGGAGAGAGATGTCATCTCCGCTCGTCTCCAGGGCTGGACTGGGACAAAAATTTGGCCCTGGACTTCATCCAGACCGGCCAACTTTGACAGGTCTCACCCATGCCGGCCAAACCCCCCTGGCCAGCCAGTCCTGATGCACACCCAAGCCCCCCCCTTCACTAGCCATTAGTCGTTCTACCTTATTAGAGTAGAACGGCTGGTACTGGTACTCTTATAGGCAGTACCAGTGGGGAAGCTAGACATTATTTCACCCAGGGCAAAGAATCAGGTCGGTGCCCACCCTGTATTGGGACAAGAAGTCTAGGCAGAAGTGAGAACTTCCAGGCCATAGCTGTTTAGTCAGCGGTCTGTCCCCTCCCCAGTGCTCCTTCTGGTCCCTCCCATTCTCCTCTGGTCCTCCCCCCTGCTTTTCTGCCCCCCCCCCCCACATGCTTAAGCATTCCTCTCCTGCTCCTCTGTCCCCCCCCCCCCCCCCTGTACCCATGTGTTTCTCTGTTCACCCATGCTTCTCTGTTCCCCCACATGCTTCTGCATTCCTCTCCTGATCTTCTGGTCCCCTGCGTGCTGTGTGCTGCTTTGGTCCCACATGTGACCCCCCCCCCCCCCCCCCCACACACCTCTCCCTGCTTAGTTATGCAGCGCGGCATACAGACATGATAGTATACAGACAGGCATACAGACATGATCCTTGCGAGATGACACTGAGAAGCTCATCGTACAATCCAGAAGACATGCAGCTGCACACAGCTGTGACATAAACTTCCTCGGCACTCGTTCTCTTCTTTCCTTCCCCCCACTCTCCATCCTGTCTGCTGCCATAGAGAATCTAGATGAGTGAGAAGGAAAGAACAAGAGAATGAGTGCCGAGGAAGTTTGTCACAGCTGTGTGTGGCTGCATGTCTTCTGGATCGTACGATGAGCTTCTCAGTGTCATCTCCCAAGGATCATGTCTGTATGCAGCCCTGCTGCATAACTAAGCAGGGAGAAGAGGTGAGTGCTGCAGGGGGGGGGGGCAGAGGAGCTGAGGGGGGGGGTGGTGGTCCGCTGTCACTTAAACTGGCCCACTGAGCCATCGGTAGTCCCGATGGCCAGTACATGCCTGCTCATCTCTCCTCCTCCAATGCTGCCCGCCGCGACCCGCCTGCTCGTCATTCCTCCACACCCGCTGAGACTCGGGGCTATGGGCTCCACATTCAGGGCTCCAGCCCCAATAGCCACCCCCTGGTGACGCCTATGCCTGCGGATCCATATTTAGCCATCCACTTGCTCAGCCGGAATCGCTCCGCTGAGCCGGCGGATGACAAGTCCGTCTCTGCACACTGTGCAGGGACAGACCTGTCAGAGACCACTCTCCTCTATGGGGGGGATCAGATGATTACAGACTGCCTGTCTGTTTTTCATCTGATCCACCAGACGGATGGAAAATGGGACATCCATCCGTCTGGATTTTGCGGATCGGATGTCGGCAACCGTTCAGGTCCACCTGAAACAACTGACAGGTGGATCTGAATGGTCTGCACATGTGAAAGGGGCCTTACTATCCAAAGTTTAAAACAAGAGCAGAAGATTTACCTAGGTTGTGATACCCATCAAAAGGTGTCCCTTTTTGGGGGATTTTCCCCTAATTTCCTGTTCTGAATGGCACTCTTCAAATAGACAGGAAGTGAGAAATGTTTACAATGGAATTTCGGATTAATTTGGACTTTTTCTTTTGTTATCCTAACTTGTGTGTCAAGCCTCAGGTAGACCATACTGGGCCTTCATTATATTGGTTATTTTTTTTTTTTTATAGCAACAGATACTGTTGTAGAATCCATGACAACTATCATTTGAGCTGAGGCCTAGATTGCTTATGAGTATAGAAACCTCAAGATGTATGTTTGCACTAATTATTTTTATGTTTTAGGCTTTCGATTTGCAAAAGGAATATCCTGGGCAGCTATATTTTAATCTACTATGTTTTTTTTAGCATGACTGAAGATGCAACTGTTTTTTAAATAAAAAATTGTGTACAATTTTTTTTTATTTTTTTTTTTAAATGTTTTAAATGCATGCGTTTTTTTAAAAATCTGGCTGTATAATAAACTTAATGCTTTCTTACCTGACTTAATTTATTTTTGTGCCCTTCACCCCTGCCACATTGCACACCCTGCAGCTTTCTGTGCTGCTCCCTTATACGCTAGTCTGCTCATTGGATCATAAATGATGGTAAGCTACACTGCTGAAGCCATTTCTGTGTTGTATTAAATTCTGCTCAATCATTATCCCCTCAGCAAGTAGTTTTATATGAATGTTTCTACTGTAAAGTGCAAGGGAGCCATATTTGGATTCTCTGAATTTACAGGTAAACTACAATTTTAAAGCAAAGCCAACATGATTGGTTGCTTTAGGGAAACAGTTCTTGTACTTTTTACTGATTTGTTATCCTGCTGTGCAGTGAACCAGCTGTTCCTAGTGTCTAGGACTTGCTTTGCCAAATATGGACCATAGCCACCTTGCATGTCACCAACATCACTGCCCCTTTGTAATGGATGGCTGTTTATTTTGACAGTTGCAAGTTCAGGCCAAACTAAGTTCATCCTGAGCCTTAGCTCATCCTTGCTCTGGATTTATCATTTGGTCAGTCACTGATCCAAACAAACCCCTGGATTAGTGATTGCGATAGTAATGAAACCTCTAGATAAGCATGACAGTCACAAGTATTCTCAGAAGTACCGGTCAGCAATTTCAGCCCCTGTACTTTTTTTACTATGGATTTCCTTTAAGGAACATGCTGTGAAATTTTGTCCCAATTTTAAATCTGACAACTTTAATTCAGGCCTCCAGTTCCCACACCATATGTAGTGGATGGGGAGTTCTTCTCCAGCTTGTAGAAAAATCAGCATATAACCTCCCTGGGACAGCTTCTCTTCTGCCGGATTTCTTCTCCTACCCCACAGCACTAGGCAGAATGGAGCGGTAGCTCTCCCAACCCAGCTCACGATCACACTCTGTCCCCCCTCTCAGGTGGCCCTGGATCCAAAGATAGCCCCCACAGCATGCCCTCTGCCTCATGGGATGACTTGAATCCCACGCTGCTAAGCACAGCAGATGCAGGAGGGCCAGGTGTCATGGAGGCAAGTGAGTTGGGGGAGCAAGATCAGCAGGATTTTCATGGAAGAATTGCTTAAGCTGTAGTAGCACTTCTGTCCCCCACCATCACTGCAACTGTGGAAAGCAGTGGTGACGGGCCTTGTACCCATAAGGAAGGAGCTAGGGGAACAGTCTAAGACTGATAGAAGCCAAGCAAAGAATATCTTCACTGGAAGATGATCAATGGCAAACAAATGCTGCTATGGAGAATATACCCAAGCACAACTCCTACATGCTAAAATAGACGATTTTAGAGCACCAATCGAGAAGAAATAACCTAGGAATAATCAGTCTTCCAGAAACCTTCAAACCTGGATCTTTGCTAGACATATGTACTACCTCCATCCCTGAATCTCTGGGTATTCACAACAAATGTGTGGCAGAAAGAGCACATTGAATAGGTGCTCCAACAAATAATTGCAAGAATCCAAGACCAGTGATCATTAAATACATAAACTACGCAGATCGCTTAGCTATCCTGCAAAGTTTCCGTAAATTTCGTTCTGTGGAATTTGAAGGACACAAGCTCCTGGTCTTTGCTGATTATTTGGCAGAAGTGTCTCTCAAACGCAAGGAATTCTAAACGGTATGCTCTGAGTTTTTAAAAAAAGCATTTGTCACTTATTTGTGTATATAGTGTGAAGCAATCACAAATTGTAACCAAAATTAAAAAGGAAATAATCCACATGAATTCATAAGTGTCAACTAGAGTGATTGATTGTGACTCCAGAAAAAACAAATGTCCATAGGTGCCTTAATATGAAATCTTAAACTCCAAGATATGATGTATAACTAAGAAAAAACCTCCTTACCAGAAGAGATGGATCCCAAATTATAGGGATCAAAAGTGATTGATGCAATTGTGATCAGCTGCAGTGCTCCATCCCATCAGCTCTATCAGGAGCCCTGGTAATGTTGGTTGCGTCGCCTGGATGCATTTCCATATCCAGGTGAACCAACCAACATTACCAGGTCTCCTGATGGGCTGGAGCACTGCAGTTGATTACAATTAAAGTAAGCGCTTTTGATCCCTATAGTTTTGGGATAAATCTCTTCTGGTAACAGGCTTTGGTATACATTGCATAATAGCTTGGAGGTTTCAAGATACCATATTAACCACATGCCGACCGGGCCATAGCCGAAAGACGGCTACCGCGCGGTCGGCTTATTCTGGGTGGACGTCATCCCAGAAACTTGCTACCATGCGCCCCCTGGGGGTTTACCACGTGATCGCTCCGTCAAATGATGGAGCGATCACATGTACACAAACCGGCGTCGTGATCCCAAGGACCCGGCGGTCGCGGATGTTCCCGAGTGCGCCCCAGGGGGCGCGTGGGAGCAAGTCCACCCAGAATAAGCCGACTGCGCTGTAGCCGTCTTTCGGCTATGGCCCGGTCGGCATGTGGTTAATATGGTATCTTGAAACCTCCAAGCTATTATGCAATGTATACCAAAGCCTGTTACCAGAAGAGATTTATCCCAAAACTATAGGGATCGCTTACTTGTAATCAACTGCAGTGCTCCAGCCCATCAGGAGACCTGGTAATGTTGGTTGGTTCACCTGGATATGGAAATGCATCCAGGTGACGCAACCAACATTACCAGGGCTCCTGATAGAGCTGATGGGATGGAGCACTGCAGCTGATCACAATTGCATCAAGCACTGTTGGGGCACACATTCTGGAACATCCGTGACCGCCCAAGGACCCGGCGCATCATGGTAAATGGCCGCTTACCACGTTATCGTGCTGTCAAATGACGGAACGATCACATGTACACAAACCATCTCCTCTCTGTACCGATTGGTGCAGAGAGGGGGAGATTTGGGACCAGCGCTGTGGGCTGGATGTATAGTGCCCACAGCGCTGGTCAGTGACAGCTACTCTGCCAGCACTGTGCAATAAAGTTTAATAGAAACAAAGAATTTTTTTTTTTTTTACTGAATTTTCAGTATTTTTTGATTTATAGCGCAAAAAATAAAAAACCCAGCGGTGATTAATTACCACCAAAAGAAAGCTCTATTTGTGTGGTACAGTGTTGCATGACTGAGTAATTGTCATTCAAAGTGTGAGAGCCCCGAAAGCTGAAAATCTGGTCTGGTTAGGAAGGGGATTTAAGTGCCCAGTGGGTAAGTGGTTAAGGCACCTATAGAAAAATGTTTTTTTTCGCAATTAATCACTAGAGTGGATACTTATGAATTTTCATGCAGATTTTTTCAGCACTTTTATTTGTGTGTGTATATATTGTTTGAATTGGCATTTAGATTCTTGAGTAGCAGCACTCACACACTATAAAAAAATGTTAATTCTGCTCCTACCCATAAAAATAGTCACTTCACACTGGCATACCCAACTATTCTTCGACTGCAATCCCGCATGGGGAACATTTTACCTTCCAAACTCCAGAAAGGGCAGATACCTTCCTTAAATCCCTTAAGCTCAGGCCAGCAACAGCTGACACAGATCAAGAGCCTAGGGACCAAAGGAGCCCTAGGAAAGACCCACAAAAGTGCCTAAAGCCAACATCTACTTTTTAGGTCCTTCCCATCATTGCTGAGCAAACCTATACACCAGGCCTATGGTAATGTTTCCTCTCCTAGTTCAGGGGACTGTAGATGTTACTAATGTACAGTTAACATTTGTGGAGAATTGTCTAGAGCAGGGGTGGCCAACCAGTGGCCCGCAGAGCCCTCTGATGTGGCTCGCGACCTCCTGCTCTGGAATTTTGGGTTGGCAAGCCTAGATCGCAGGTTGCCGACCTGTCATATGACAGCATCAGTGTTGTGAATGAAGCTGGTGGTAGAGGAAGAAAGCAGCTGCAGAGCAGAGCCCCATAAGCCGATGCTTCCTGTACAGTGCCGGCTTTTGCCACAGGCAGAGTCCATGGCAAAGTTCAGTTAACCTGCAGGATAGACACAGGTGCCCTATGCTGCACCCGTGGTGTGGGTAAACCTCAGCACATCAGTGTGAAAGCAGTTTAGGCCCTTTTTACACGATCGGTCCTACCCAATTGGACCCTCAATTCACCTCTACAGAGCGGCAGATGTAAACAGACTTTTGTCTGTTTACTCCCTCCTGCCTCCAATCCCATCCTCCAAAAAAAAAAAAAAATAGAAGGGGATTTGTTCCCTTCCATCTTGGTCGATCGGATCGGAGGGCCTATTGAGTAGCCGTGACCTGTCATACGCCTGATTCGCTCATTGTGGCCTGCGACTGGTTACCAAGTTGCTTAAGTGGCCCTCGCTCTTAAAAAGGTTGGGCAACCCTGGTCTATAGCTTCACTTATGGGTGGTAACCTGCTGTAATGTAAAATTGGTCTTGGTAGGGGACCCTGAATTAACTCCACTTCTAGCGAGCCCACTTGTCCAGACCATAGTATCTTTACACCCCCACCTGCCTGTAACTAAGTGAAGCTGCAGCCAGGCACTCTTCCTCATTGGTCCACAGGCGAGTGGCCTTGCTGGAAGTGGAATATACATATGGAAAAAAAAAAATGTCAATCGGTTTTAATTTTCTTTCTCCTAGTGTCACCGCCTGCTTTCTCAATGGGAAATAATCCTGAGCCAATAAGTCCCAACTTTAATGGTGCACTTTTAGGAGTATAACTACCATCCATTTTTCCAGGTAGCGGTAATAATATTTAAAGCATCTTTGAATCAAGGCATACCTTACTTCTCACATTATGTGAGTAGTTTCATGGAATGCAAAGAGTTTATGATCCCTGGCCAAAACAATGAAGCTCCTCAGACACTTAAAGACTTAAAACAGACATAGCACTACTGCAGGAGATCTGTCTGAAGATGATTTCTCCCACATGCTGAAACTGTGGGTGGGTAGAGTCATAGGGTCAGCTGCCAAGGGATGAAAGGCTGGAGTGCTGATTCTTCTCCACAGCAACCTATCCTATGAACTGGTCTCTGTGGACAAAGATGACATGGGCAGAATAATTACAGTGCCTAAAGTTCCCCACTAAAGTGCTATTGGTTACAAATATGTACGCCCCAAATTCCCCAGATAAAGCATATTTCAGTGAGCTGTCAAAAGTGTTATTACAAACACCCCATACTCCACACCTAATAGCAGGGGATTTCAACATGGCCATGAGTAACACGGAGGATAGATCCCTAAAAGGAGCTAGGGGCTCTCACACTAGTCAAGGATACGACACCCATTTAAATAAGAGAGAAAAAATTATTGGAGAGAATCTGGTCTCCAGACAGAATTCTCCAAAGGGGGGGAGCTGTCGGACTATCGCGGTACATAGAATGTGGTTACTAGTGTTCATAAACCAAAACTAAATAAAATGTAACAATTTATTGTAATAGTTCTTCACACATTGATACATTGACAAACTTTTATAAAATCAAGCAAATGTACAGTACGTATTTCAACTAGTTTCGCTTAACAGCTTCATCAGGAAATACATAGGTTTTTACATCTGCAGAAAAAAACAAAAGGAAAAAGGAGACATTTATGAGTGAGGAACATTTCGTATTTGGTATTAAAAAAAATCAATCAATGCTGTAAACTTTTTCACCCATTTAAATAAAATGACTACTGCCTTACAACTAGTTGACCCCTGGTGACTATTGCATCCAACAGAAAGAGAGTACACCTTTTAATCTTATGCACATGACTCGTTAGCCAGATTAGATTACCTCTTTTGCACTACATCATTACTGCCCATTGTTCGTGAGTCTACTATACATGACCTGGTCGTCTCGGATCACAGTCCTATCTCAGTAGTACTCAACGACTTCATGCCATGAGACAACAATAGGCAATGGTGTTTTTCATCTTACTTAACACAAAACAAACCTTTTAAACATATAGTCAGAGTACGCAGATGCAAATGCTTCTCATAGGAACAACCCTAATCTTTTCTGGGAAGCAGGTAAAGCATTCTTGTGTGGCAATATCATATCCTACGTAACCTCAAACAATCAAAACTCTCAGCAACAATATAACAAAGAAAGTGATAGGCTACGAGCAGCTCATAATCTTTTGAATGAACAGAATACCCCAAACAATATGAAACTTTGACATGAAGCTAAGCGACTTTATGACATTTGGGCAGACAATCTAGAACACATCAAATTCTCATACACAGACCCCCAATTCCATAAATATGAAAATAAAGTGGGGAAATTACTAGCAAGGTTATGCAAGGGCACATACCACCCAACCCATATTACTTCCCTGAAGGACTTACTGGGTACCATCTCCACATCCCCTAAAGACATAAATAAAATTCTAGAATCCTATTACTCTGCTCTCTACACAGATTACACAGAACCTATTAACACAAAAGAAGCCCACAAATTCTTGGACTCTGCTTAGTTGCCAAAAATAGCGTTGGAACACTTGACACTGTTAAATTCCCCGATAAACCAAGAGGAAAAATCTGCGGCTATAAAAAAAAAGATGGCCAGTGGTAAAGGCCCAGACGGGTACACTCCCAAATTTTACAAAATGATGAAGACATGCTATCCACTACGATACTGGAGGTATACAGTGGAATTGGGAGGGCCATCGGGACATTAGGCACATATTAAATTGAGCTTAAAAAAGGGTAATGATCCCATCGATCCAGGTTCATATCGTCCCATATCCCTTTTAAATTTGGACTCTCTAAGATCTTCTTGAAAATTGTGGCGTCCCGACTGGCAAATATTATCCCATCTTTAATTCACTTGGCACAGGCGGGTTTCACCAAAAGCAGATCAGCCTCCTCCAACATATGCAAGGTCTTAGCAGTGTTGGAATATGAATATGTCCACTAGAAGATTTAGCCATCATTACATTAGACGCAGAGAAAGCTTTGATAATGTCAGCTTTCAATGGCTTTCTCTGGTCATGTAAAATGTTGGGCTTTCAGGCCCCTTTTGCCATTTTATAAACAGTGTATACTCTTCAATAGGGATGAGCCGAACACCCCCGGGTTCGGTTCGCACCAGAACCAGCGAACGGACCTAAAGTTCGTGCGAACATTAGAACCCTATTAATTACAATGGACGTGAACGTTCGAAATCAAAAGTGCTAATTTTAAAGGCTAATATGCATGATATTGTCATAAAAAGTGTTTGGGGACCTGGGTCCTGCCCCAGGGGACATGTATCAATGCAATTTTTTTTGTTTTTTTAAACGGCTGTTTTTTCAGGAGCAGTGATTTTAATAATGCTTAATGTGAAACAATAAAAGTGTAATATTCCTTTAAATTTCGTACCTGGGGGGTGTCTATAGTATGCCTGTAAAGGGGCGCATGTTTCCCGTGCTTAGAACTGTCCCTGCACAAAGTGTCATTTTTGCAGGAAAAAAAGCTATTTAAAATCACTCGCGGCTAATGAATTGTCGGCTCCTGTAACAGAGAGAACAGTCATTTATTGAAAGTCATTGATTAAAAAAAAAAGTCATTGATAAAAAAAAAAGCATGGGGGTCCCCCCCCCAAATTCAATTACCAGGCCCTTCAGGTCTGCTATGGATATTAAGGGGAACCCCGGCCCAAAAAAAAAAATGGCGTGGGGTCCCCCTCAAAATCAATACCAGACCCTTATCCGAGCACGCAACCTGGCAGGCCGCAGGAAAAGAGGGGGGGACGAGAGCGGCCCCCCTCCCTCCTGAACCGTACCAGGCCACATTCCCTCAACATTGGGAGGGTGCTTTGCCTCACAGCACCTTGTCTCCATGTTGATGAGGACAAGGGCCTCTTCCCCACAACCCTGGCCATTGGTTGTGGGGGTCTGCGGGCGGGGGCTTATCGGAATCTGGAAGCCCCTTTTAACAAGGGGACCCCCAGATCCGCCCCCCCCTGTGTGAAATGGTAAGGGGGTACAAAAGTACCCCTACAATTTCACCAAAAAAGTGACAAAAATTGTAAAAATGACAGGAGACGGTCTTTGACAATTCCTTTTTTTAAATCTTCTTTCATCTTCTTTCTTCTGGTCTTCTTACTTCTTCCTTTCTTCTTCCTTCGGTTTCTTCATCTTCTCCTTCCGGCATCTTCTTCCATCTTCTTCTTCCTCCGATCCGCTTCTTCTTGCTCTGGTCTTCTCGTCCGGCATCTTCTTCCACGGCGTCGGCGTCTCTTCTTGGGCCGCTCCGCACAATGGGAGGCTCCCGCTGTGTGAGGCTTCGCTGCGTCTGACAGGTCTTTTATAACGGAGGGCGGGGCCACCTGGTGACCCTGCCCCCCTCTGACGTCATGGGGAAAGCCATAGGGAAGTCCCCATGACGTCAGCGGGGTCACCAGGTGGCCCCGCCCTCCGTTATAAAAGACCTTTCAGACGCAGCGAAGCCTCACAAGGCCTCCCATTGCGCAGAGCGGCCCAAGAAGAGACGCCAACGCCGTGGAAGAAGATGCCGGACGAGAAGACCAGAGCAAGAAGAAGCGGATCGGAAGAAGAAGAAGATGGAAGAAGAAGATGGAAGAAGATGCCAGAAGGAGAAGATGAAGAAACCGAAGGATGAAGAAAGGAAGAAGGAAGAAGACCAGAAGAAAGAAGATGAAAGAAGATTTTAATAAAGGAATTGTCAAAGACCGTCTCCTGTCATTTTTACAATTTTTGTCAATTTTTTGGTGAAATGGTAGGGGTACTTTTGTACCCCCTTACCATTTCACACGGGGGGGCTGGGATATGGGGGTCCCCTTATTAAAGGGGGCTTCCAGATTCCGATAAGCCCCCCGCCCGCAGACCCCCACAACCAATGGCCAGGGTTGTGGGGAAGAGGTCCTTGTCCTCATCAACATGAGGACAAGGTGCTTTGAGGGGTCACAGACCCCCAAAGCACCCTTCCAATGTTGAGGGCATGTGGCCTGGTACGGTTCAGGAGGGAGGGGGGCCGCTCTCGTCCCCCCCCTCTTTTTCTGCGGCCTGCCAGGTTGCGTGCTCGGATAAGGGTCTGGTATGGATTTTGAGGGGGACCCCACGCCATTTTTTTTTTTTTGGCCGGGGTTCCCCTTAAAATCCATCCCAGACCTCAAGGGTCTGGTATGGATTTTGAGGGGAACCCCACGCCATTTTTTTTTTGGCCGGGGTTCCCCTTAATATCCATAGCAGACCTGAAGGGCCTGGTAATTGAATTTGGTGGGACCCCCACGCTTTTTTTTTTTTTTTTATCAATGACTTTCAATGAATGACTGTTCTCTGTGTTACGGAACTGGCAATTCATTAGCCGCAGATGGCTGCCTTAGATGACACAACAGGCCAGAAGGGTAACGGTGGTTTAATGTGATACTGCAATGCTGTACTACAGCACGCACACACTAATCCCCAGAATCACAGCAGATAATGTCAGCAGTCAGCAGCACTCAGCAGAATAATCACAGCACAGATAATATCAGACTCACAGAATATCAGCAGCACTGCAGAATGGATCACAGCAGATCATGTCACTGACACGCTGGAACACACTACACAAGGCCGCCGGCGCGGCCGCCTTTTATAGTGTGGGGCGTGTACTAAACCCCCTGAGCTATAATTGGCCACAGGCATCCTGCCTGTGGCCAATTATTGCTCTCCTCGCCGCTGGCTCTATGATTGGCCAAGCATGCGGGGTCACAGTGCATGCTTGGCCAATCATCAGCCTTTAATGCACTGCGACTGGCGCAGTGCATTGTGGGCCGTTCGCATCACATGAATTTGATGTGAACGGCCCAAATAGTTCTGGGCTTGACGAGTGGTCGAACGCTCGATGTTCGATTCGAACATGGGTTTGAATCGAACCCTGGGCCCATCCCTACTCTTTAACGACGGCTAGTGTGGTAGCAGCAGGACACCTATATGACCCAATCAGGCTCCACAAAGGCACAAGACAGGGCTGCCCCGTTTCCCCACTACTATTCAACCTAGCGATAGAACCCCTTTCTCGTTATCTCAGCAGCAAGACTCCTCTACATGGTATTCCAGTAGGATGCGAGGAGCTACATGTGGCCCTCTTCGCCAAACGACATTTACATTTTTTTCATCAGCACCCTCCTTGGATTAAGCCAATATACAACAAATTTTTAACTAATTTTGTTTATGCTCTGGCCTAAAAATAAATTTCAGCAAAAGTGAGGTACTTCCATTAAGCACAAACAACGCACGTAAGTGGGTACTTTCCTCTTTCTTTCCCCATAAATAACAAACATATCACCTATTTTGGAATCAAAATAGGCAGGGAACCTTCTTCCCTTAACTATGTTAACTAGCATTCTCTAATCTCTAAATTGTGGGTGAATTAGAAACATGGAGGGAGCTCCCACGATCGCTTTTTGGGAGATGTGCCTTGTTCAAGATGGTATGTTTTGAGCACCTCTTGTACCCTCTTAAAACCATACCCTTGCTCCTGAAGCACAAAGACATACAAATAATAAATAAAGTGATTACCAGTTTTATATGGCGCAACAAAAAACCTACAATAGCTTTGAGCAAACTTTACCTCCCGAGGAGCGAAGAGGGGGCTAATCTTCCTAACATTAGAGTATATAACATATCTTGTTTACAACGTGTGGGGTTGGATTGGATACTCCAAGCCTCAAGGTACACAAACTTCAACCTAGAATCAGCAATGGTCCAACCACACAAATTAACGTCAATCCTACATGGCTCACTGAAATCGACCCCCGTCAACCTAAAGCAAAACTTACTGATCCGGGACACAGTCATTGCATGGAGGAAAATGCGAAAGAAGCTGGGCCCTTCACCATTTATTTCTAAATACTTACCCATCCAAGGGAACCCAATGTTCCCTCAAGGTCACCAGTATGAGACATTCTCAGAATGGAGAGATAAGGGGCTGATAACTGCAGTCTTCTATTACGATGTGGAGACGGGATCTCCTAAGCCCTTCACCTCTTTGGCCGAGGAAGTCCACATACCTAACCATTACTATCTTTACGTTTCACAAGTTACTGACTTCATTCGCAAAACATCCCCAAATAAGCATACCAGATTTCAAACGTCTTTGATAGACAAACTACTCAACAAGCAAAAATACTCTATTGAAGACATCTACAGACCACTAAATTCTCTCCTTACGAAGCCTCTACACCTCACATCTGTACAGTCTTGGAGTAAAAATCTTACCTGGAGAGGATATACTGGATAATATCCTGGAAGGCTTTACCATTACCTAAAAACTGGTGACAAATGAATCCTGGAGGGAAACTCAGTTCAAACTTCTACACAGAGCCTATGTTACTTTCTCCACAAAACACTCTACACCTCTGGGGGAAACTTGTCCTTGGTGTTCAGCCTTGTGACTATCTTTATTCCACCATCTCTGGACATGCTCAGCCATCTCAGACTACTGGGATAGAGTCCTAACTTTTATCTTTAGAGTAACCGACTACCAACCACCTAAGGACCCCTAGCTTCTTCTGTTTGGATGTACAAAGACGTGCAACCTCTCCAATGAACTTAAAACCTTAAAGCTCCAGAACAGGGGTAGGGAACCTTGGCTCTCCAGCTGTTTTGAAACTACAAGTCCCATGAGACATTGCAAGACCCTAACAATCACAGGCATGACTCCTAGAGGCAGAGGCATGATGGGATTTGTAGTTTTAAAACAGCTGGTGAGCCAAGGTTCCCTACCCCTGCTCCAGAACAACCACCAGTGGACTTTCATATGTCTCCTAGTTGCTCGTAGAAACAGCTTTAAGCACTGGACCTCTGCAACAACGCCCACCATCTAGGAAATCAAGAGAGACCTTTAAACACTTCTATTTAGAGAAAATCCGGACACTACAATGCAAAAGGTCAGCTGTATCAAACGCTTTGAATCCAAAAAACCATTCAGCCACACGTCTCGGGTAAAAAAAAAAATCAATAAGCGTATATTTATTGGTTTGCGCAAAAGTTATAGTGTCTACAAACTAGGGTACATTTTCTGGAATTTACACAGCTTTTAGTTTATGACTGCCTATCTAATTTCTTGAGGTGGTAAAATGGCAGGGTAGTACAAACCCCCCACCCCCCAAAATGAAGCCATGGGCATATGTGAAATTACACCCCAAAATACATTCTGCTGCTTCTCCTGAGTACGGGGATACCACATGTGTGGAACTTTTTGGCAGGCTAGCTGCGTACAGGACTTTGAAAACCAAGCACCGCCTTCAGGGCGCACATTTTTGATTTCACTCCTCACTACCTATGACAGTTTTGGAGGCCATGAAATACCCAGATAGCACAACCCCCCCCCCCCCCCAAATTACCCAATTTTGGAAAGTAGACACCCCAAGCTATTTGCTGAGAGGCATGTTGAGACCATTGAATATTTTATATTTTGCCACAAGTTTCAGGAAAATTACAATATTTTTTTTTTTTTTCCGCAAAGTTGTCACTGAAATTATATATTGCTCAAACATGCCATGGGCATATGTGGAATTGCACCCCAAAATATATTCTGCTGCTTCTCCTGAGTATGGGGATATGGCATGTGTGGGACTTTTTGGCAGTCTAGCCGCATACAGGACCTCAAAAACCAAGCACCGTCTTCAGGCTTTCTAAGGGCGTAAATTCTTGATTTCACTCCTCAATACCTTTCACAGTTTATGAAGCCATGAAATGCCCAGACAGCACAACCCCCACAATCCAGGATGGAAGACCCAGATTGTTCCTCATCAGCCTCTGCTGGGGTGGAGGGAAGGCTGCAGGGAAGGCTGCAGGGAAGGGTGGAGGGAAGGGTCGAAAGAGATTCCCTGGCTTCAGCCTGGTCTTCAAGAAAATGCAGTTTTTAGAAGTACCACAGCTTGGGTACATATACATCATCTACTGATGCTCCTGATCTGAAGGAAGCCTGGATCTTATTGTGCTCCTTCCTATACATGTTCCTCAAGATCCCAATTTCCAAAAACATCATGGTTCGATCCAAGTCTGCACAAATTCCAGAAGTTGCTCTAGCGTTACCTTCCTTACTTGTTTATTGCAATATAACCTGTGTTTGACCTCCCACAGATTCCTCATCTCCCTGTACTTAAATTGGGACATAAATTCAGGGTCCTTAAACTTATTATTCATTTTTTCTGTAAGACAATACATAAGACAAAAACACTAATGTTAGCCTAAACACTCATAATCTTATCCCAACATAGGCCTCAATCTTTAAGCAGTATAGGCCACTGATGTGCCAAAATTGTTCAAAAAAAATACCTTTGTTTCAGACGCTGACAACTTCTGTTCCTCTTTCCTCCGCGCACGTAAGGCACATGCCTGTTATCTTTATATACACTGCGCATGCATGAAACTCCGCCTGCGTCACCCGCCCCTGACGTTCTTTTTCACCAATATTCCCTGCCCCTTCTCTCTACGGTATTTGGAAATTATTCCAGTAACGAGGAAAGCCCGGAGTCTGAAACGTCCCGATCCGGGAAGAGGAGATTTAAGGCCTCCAATATGGCCCTTTGAAGAAATGCTGGAGATGGTGGACATCTTGGGGAGGAACGATTATGATGGGAAGCATGGACCGTACACCCATCCGAATTTTCGCAAGGCCAAAATCATGTCAAAAGTTGTGAAGACTCTGCATCAGAATTTTGGGGTACGACACTCCAAAGACTAATTAAGGAAACGATGGTCCGACCTTAAACTGAGGGAGCAGGATCAGTACAGAAGAATAAAGAAAGTGCTGCAAAAAAGTAAGTATGTGTCGTGTGTTCCTATTCTGATTATTAACTTGCATGCTGCTCCATGTGCTTTTCTTTATTGTTGTACAGTTTTAAATGGCTATTTTCATGTTCGTGGACACAGTATTCATTCGTAGGAAACATCGTTTGAAAATATATACAGTGTATTTAGTTGATACAGGGTTTAAACAACATTTTTGTCTTGCTAATTTGTCTTATTAAAAGAAGTTTAGGACATTGTTGTCTAGATGTCTTTGAAACTAGAATGAATAGCAAACTTCATTCAGTGGAATGTAAGGAGAGGACATTCGGCAGCTGTTTACACATCTGGAGCACTAGTGTGGGACACTAGAGAACATTTTTTAGGGTAACCCACACAGGGGCTCCAGAGGATACTTGGGGCGTCTCCATCTATGAAGCTTGGCAAAAAACGGTAAGTATTACAGTTTGGTTAAAAGGGAATTTTAATCATGTCTTCAACTTGGTTCTCTTCCCAGACAATTGTACACCACTTCTAAGGAATGTTTCATATTCCTATTTCTGGACTCAAATATCATAAAGTATACCTTTTGTTTCATTCTGATAGGGGAGAAAAGACTCCGAGGACACCAGGGATCCCCCACATCACCAAGAAGGGGAAATCAGCCCAAGCACCCACAAGGATCTGGAGGAATGAGAGGTGGAGGAAGTGGGCGAGATTGTCACCCAAACAGGTGAGTGTCTGACACCCCAGCTTCAGGTAATCTATGTATGCCTGCATATTTCTAATACATGTTTTTTAACCAATTTTTAGTGCTGGTTGTGGAACAGCAAGCTGAACCTTTCACTGGTAACAGTGCCCAAAGGCTCATCCACGACATCATGATGTGGAATGGGGAAATCTACATTATTAGAAATAAACTGAATGTTATGGAACAACAAATGAAGAACATGATAGATGTGTTGGGAGAATATAAATTTCTTTCAAATTTGTTGGACTAAACAAACAAATTATTTTTTTACATTTTAAAAGCCAAATTTTGAAGATGCACACGGTGTGTCAACATGTACTATCTGCCATCAGGGGATCTCAATGTACACGTTTTGTGGGTGCAACCCCTTCCTCATAACGCTAGTAGGTGAGAGGAAGGGATTGCACCCACAAAACATGTACATTGATCCCCCATGATGGGAGATAGCACATGTTGACATTACCCATTTGGAATCCCAATTTGTGTGCATCTTCAAAATTTGTCTTTTACAGGGGTCATCACCCTATCTGATTTATGGCAATATCAAGACATTTTTGACATTATAATGTCTGATATTGCCTTCATTTTATAGATGTTGAACTTTGTAAGTTCCAGAGTTGTGTGTATGTTATGTTTTAAAACATGTTTTAAAAAAAAAATAAAAAAAAGTTTTCTAAAACAAAAAAATATATATTCTTATAAAAAATATATATATTTTTCAATTTTTTTTATAAACGCACATGTGAATGTGCACAGATTAAAAAGTTTGCTAATCAACAATGTGTGGCTTCTTATTTCAATGCTCAATACCAGTTTTGTAAGTAATTTGGTGGTTACAGTGACAATGGGGCTTATACTTGGCACTACAAGTGCACTAGGAGAACCTAGGAGACAGCCAAAAAGAAAAGCAAGCAATAAATACATTTCTAGATTTTATCTGATCATTTTTTTTATTAATAAAAATTAAACATTGTCTGGCATTGTAATGGCCCCCCTCCCCGTAAAAAAATTTACATATTTCTCCCTAACTTCACGGGCGCTTTGGGGGGGCCAAACCAGTATGGCCAGTATCCAGGCCCATCAGAGGATTCTCTGGAATAATGAGGCAATAGAATTTCTAAAAAAATATTCTAAAAAAATTGTGCAGGATACAGCATGCTAGGACGATATGATTAAGTTTGTAGTCCGCCATATGGACTGCTGTCAGAAACAGGCGAACCGGCTGGCCATTATCCCGAAGGCATTCTCCACAACTCATCTCGCTCTGGCCAGCCGGTAGTTAAAAACCCTCCTCTCCGGGATGAGGGTTCTTTGGGGGAATGGCCTCATCAGGTGCCCGCCCAGACCGAAGGCTTAATCTGCAATGAAAACAAAGGGGAGTCCTTCCACGTTATCCGCATCAGGTGGCAATCCCAGGCCACCACTCTGGAGACGCTGATAGAACTCCATCTGGGTGAAGAATCCTCCATCCGGCCATTCTTCCCCACATCCACATACAGAAATTCATATTGTGCCGACACCACCGCCATTAACACAATACCCCTTATAGTTAAAATAGTATGACCCCGAATGGAGTGGTGGCACGATGTGGACGTGCTTCCCATCTATAGCCCCTCCAGAGTTGGGAAAGTCCCAAAGGGTGGCAAAATGGCATACCACAGTCTGCCATTCCTGTGGTGTTGAAGGAAACTGGGGAGTCAAACAAGAAAAAAAAAAAGAGTACTTTTGCACATAACATTGAAAGCACATTACGCAAAAAACATTCTTGCCCAACATCAGTAGAACACTTATTTTACGTATTATTTAAAAACGAAAATATAAGGCCCACTTATCAGATTCCTCACCCCTCTGATGGCCCATTGATAAAATTTAAGGGGGGGGGGGGGGAGATTAAAAATTTATTTAAGGACACACAGACCATTTGGAAACATTTTAAGGGTTGGGGGGGGCTTATAAATTAATTTAAGGATACACATACCATTTGGACACATTTTAAGGGGGGGAGGGCTTATAAATTAATTTAAGGATACACATACCATTTGGACACATTTTAAGAGGGGGGTAAAGGTAAAGCACTACTATGGAGCTGAAAAAATACATTGTTAAGTGACTAGCCACTTTCAGACCGGACCAATTTGCAGCCACAGGACCAGGCCCCTTTTTGCGATTCGGCACTGCGTCGCTTTAACTGACAATTGCGCGGTCGTGCGATGTGGCTCCCAAACAAAATTGACGTCCTTTTTTCCCACAAATAGAGCTTTCTTTTGGTGGTATTTGATTGCCCCTGCGGTTTTTATTTTTTGCGCTATAAACAAAAAAGAGCGACAATTTTGAAAAAAAAAAAAAACGCATTAATTTTTATTTTTTGCTATAATAAATATCCCCCAAAAATCAGACATTTTTGACACATTTTTGGGACCATCGTCATTTATACAGCAATCAATGCTATTTAAATGCATTGATTCCTGTATAAATGACACTGGCAGTGAAGGGGTTAACCACAAGGGGGCAGTGTAGGGGTTAAGTATGCCTATGGGTGTGTTTCTTACTGTGGGGGGCGTGGCTGTCAGCTAGTGAATGCTGATCTCTGCTCCAATCACAGGGAGCAGAGATCGGCGTCACTAGTTGCTAGGCAGAACGGGGAGATGCTGTGTATTTCCGCATCTCCCCGTTCTGCCTTCCCGTAAGATGATCGCGGGTGTCCCCGTGGCGATCGAGTCCACGGGACCCGCGACCGGCCTCACGGGGGTCCCGACCGGCGCGGGAGCGCGCCACTCCCAGCGTGCTCCCGATGGCACGGACGGCATTAAGGAGGGACTTATATATACGCCCTCCTGCCTGTCTGTGCCATTCTGCCGACGTATATCGGCGTGCGCCGGTCGGGAACCGGCTAGACTAGGTGGATATGGGCCCAGCATAGCATGCTGGGGAGGTTAGTGAAGGCAAATATGCATGAAGGACAAAAAAGGAGCATTAAAAGATTACAGCATGCATGAGGACAAAGGGGACATTCACAGCATTTTGCAATCATGGTAATTAGGGATTGAGGAAAGAAATACAATACATTAGCAAACATTAAATAAATAAAATGTGATGTTAAAGGATAAATCTTACCTTAATATAGTCCTTCTGCAGGACCTGAATGATAGCAGAACAGGTCTCTGGGATAATGATCCCCAGAGCCTGGGGGGAGATGCCTGTCGATAACTTGAGGTCCCCCAGGCTTCTCCCAGTCGCCAAGTACCGCAACGTGGCAACTAGCCTCTGCTCCGTAGTGTTGGCTTGCCTCATGCAGGTATCCTGCCTTCTGATATAAGAGGTCAGCAAAGCCAACAAATGGTGAAAAACGGGGTCTGTCATCCTGAGAAAGTTCCTGAAATCGTCAGGATTATTCTCACGGATCTTACGAAGCAAAGACATGTGAGAGAATTGGTCACGCTGGAGCAACCAATTCTTCATCCATGAACTCCTCCACACCCTGTTCATGGACTGGGCTTGGGGTGAAGAATGAACCCCAACACCAAGCCCAAGCAAAGCACGAACTCTACAACAAGTACGTACATGCAACATAGCTTCAAAATGGTTGGCTGGTCAGAACGAACTTAACAGAACGCATTGAAGAAAAGCAAGGCCTGTGAAGAGCGAGCTGAAAATCAGCAACGAGCGGACAAGAACATACTGAATAGGGATGAGCCGAACACCCCCGGGTTCGGTTCGAACCAGAACCTTCGAACGGACCGAAAGTTCGCGCGAATTTTCGAACCCTATACGTTATAATGGACGCGAACGTTCGAAATCAAAAGTGCTAATTACAACGGCCAATATGCATGTTAATGTCATAAAACAGGTTTTGGGGACCCGGGTCCTGCCCCAGGGGACATATATCAATGCAAAAAGAACTTTTAAAAACTAACGTTTTTTCGGGAGCAGTCATTTTAATGATGCATAAAGTGAAAAAAAAAAAGTGAAATTTTCCTTTAAATATGGTACCTGGGGGGTGTCTAAAGTATGCCTGTGAAGTGGCATGTGTTTCCCGTGTTTAGAACTGTCCTTGCACAAAATGACATTTGTAAAGGAAAAAAAGAAGCCATTTAAAACCACTTGCGGCTTTAGGTTTGTTCTTAAGTAGAATCTGAACAGGTACATTATGAAGTGTAGCTCCATCCCAAAAAAATCTATTTTTAAGCTTTTTGGAGAACATAGGGAGGGGTTATCACCCCTGTAACATTTGCTGTCTTTGCACATCTGTTCAGAACATGTCACCTCACTTTCCGTCCCAATGACAAATGTTTTTGGAAAAGTGGGGTTTTAATTGAAACAAGGATTGGTGATAAAGTATCAGTAGAGAGGAGATACCTTTTTCCCAAATTAAATCTAACAGGATAGAATTTCCCTTCCTAGGGGTTGATTTCCTCTCACTTCCTGTTTTCTCTTTCCATTTGCAAGTAGGAGTCGTTTGTAAGTTGGATGTTTGAAAGTAGGGGCCTGGCGTATATACTCTGCAGAAATTTGCCCTATTAGATGTTGGTGTAGCCACAAGACTGGTGGGCACAGGAATGGGCCCTGCTATGAGTTAATAGATCAAGATTTGTAATTGCATGCACCTGTTGAACAGGGCAGAAAAATTGGGGGTGGTGGTGGTGGTGGACGGTGTTGCCACAAGACTGTAAGCTCTCACAGTTACTCTTGGTGGGCGCAGGAATGGGCCCTGCTGTGAGTTATTAGATCAAGATTTGTAATTGCAAGCACCTGATGAACAGGGCAGAAAAATTGGGCCTTTGGCGGTGGTGGTGGACGGTGTTGCCACAAGACTGTAGGCCCTCACAGTTACTCTTGGTGGGCGCAGGAATGGGCCCTGTTGTGAGTTATTAGATCAAGATTTGTAATTGCAAGCACCTGATGAACAGGGCAGAAAAATTGGGCCTTTGGCGGTGGTGGTGGACGGTGTTGCCACAAGACTGCAGGCCCTCATAGTTACTCTTGGTGGGCGCAGGAATGGGCCCTGCTGTGAACTATTAGATCAAGATTTGTAATTACCCGCCCCTGTTAAACAGGGGCTGAAAAATTGTGCCTTAGGCACTGGTGCTGGTGCCACAACACTGCAACCCCTCACAGAGACTGTACTTGGAGCACAGCAGTCACACGTGTTGCGAAGCATTTTTTTAAAAAATTGGAAGTACACGCCCCTGTTAAACAGGGGCTGAAAAATTGTGCCTTAGGCACTGGTGCTGGTGCCACAACACTGCAACCCGGCCCTCACAGATACTGTACTTGGAGCACAGCAGTCACACGTTTAGCGAAGCATTTTTTTAAAAAATTGTAAGTACCCGCCCCTGTTAAACAGGGGCTGAAAAATTGTGCCTTAGGCACTGGTGCTGGTGCCACAACACTGCAACCCGGCCCTCACAGATACTGTACTTGGAGCACAGCAGTCACACGTGTTGCGAAGCATTTTTTTTTAAAAAATTGTAAGTACCCCCCCCTGTTAAACAGGGGCTGAAAAATTGTGCCTTAGGCACTGGTGCTGGTGCCACAACACTGCAACCCGGCCCTCACAGATACTGTACTTGGAGCACAGCAGTCACACGTGTTGCGAAGCATTTTTTTTTAAAAATTGGAAGTACACGCCCCTGTTAAACAGGGGCTGAAAAATTGTGCCTTAGGCACTGGTGTGGTGGCATGGATCATTGAGGAGGAGGAAGAGGATAGTCAGTGAACATAAGAGGACAGTCACTCAGCATCAGCATAGGCAGTCTTGAAGGGATGTGACATTAAAAATTATTCGGTTATATCCGCCTCAGGTGCCTGGTAGCTGGTGGTGATCCAAGACTGATTCATTTTGATGAATGTCAGTCGATCAACCGAGGCGGTGGACAGGCGCACCCTATGATCAGTCACAAATCCTCCAGCAGCACTGAATGTGCGTTCGGAAAGAACGCTGGAGGCAGGACAGGCCAGTAGCTCAATTGCATACTGTGCAAGCTCTGGCCAGTGATCCATCCTCAGGACCCAGTAAGCCAGAGGATTTTCGGTGGGAAAGGTGTCCAAGTCTGACCTTGCCCCAAGGTATTCCTGCACCATGTATATCAGACGCTGGCGATGGTTGCTGGAACCGATCATACCTTGGGGCTGCGGACTAAAAAATTGTCTGAACGCATCGGTCAGACGTCCACCTTCCCCACCGCTCCTTCTGCCACTGACCGAAGCCTCAGCAACTCGTCGCCCAGGACCAGGAGTTTGTAGCCTCCCAGTTTCTGGGAACGCGTTGCACAGACCTTTCTGCAAGGCCTCCCTGAGATGTCTCATCCTCTGCTCCCTCTGCGACGGCAAGATAAGGTCCGCAACCTTACCCTTGTACCGCGGATCAAGGAGAGTGGCCAGCCAGTAATGGTCCCTCTCCTTGATCCGAAGAACACGAGGATCCTTCCGCAGGCTTTGCAGGATCAGGGAGGCCATGCAGCGTAGGTTAGCTGAGGCATTCGGTCCGGAGTCTTCTGGGTCACTGAGGATGACATGATCGCCAGCCACCTCCTCCCAGCCACGTACAAGTCCACTGGTTTGTTGGGACTGTACATCATCCCTAAAAGACTGCTGCTGCTGATGCTGAGTGCCAGGCTCCACCTCCATGCTCACACAATCCTCCTCCTCCTCCTCCTCCTCCTCCTCATCCTCTTCCTGTGTGATGGGTGGGACAGAAGGAACACTGTCCGGATAAAGGGGGCCTTGAGAGGCAAGGAAGTCCTCCTCTTCCTGCCTCTGTTCTGCCTCAAGTGCCCTGTCCATTATCCCACGCAGCGTATGCTCCAACAGGTGGACAAGAGGGACAGTGTCACTGATGCATGCACTGTCACTGCTCACCATCCTCGTGGCCTCCTCAAATGGTGAGAGGACAGTGCATGCATCCCTGATCATGCTCCACTGACGTGGGGAAAAAAAACCAAGCTCCCCTGACCCTGTCCTGGTGCCATAGTCGCAAAGGTACTCATTGATGGCCCTCTGCTGCGTGTGCAGTCGCTGCAGCATGGCCAACGTTGAGTTCCACCTGGTGGGCATGTCACATATTAGGCGGTTCTTGGGCAGGTTCAGCTCCTTTTGCAGCTCAGTCAGCCGAGCACTGGCATTATAAGATCGGCGGAAATGCACACAGACTTTCCTGGCCTGCCTCAGGACATCCTGTAAGCCTGGGAACCTGCCCAAGAACCGCTGCACCACCAGGTTGAGGACGTGAGCCATGCAGGGCACATGGGTGAGCTGCCCCTGTCGCAGGGCGGAGAGGAGGTTGGTGCCATTGTCAGAAACGACCATTCCTGGCTTAAGCTGACGTGGCGTCAACCACCTCTCGGCCTGCCCCTGCAGAGCTGCCAGAACCTCTGGCCCAGTGTGGCTCCTGTCCCCCAAACACACCAGCGCAAGCACGGCATGGCATCTTTTTGCCTGCGTACTTGCGTAGCCCCTTGTACGCCTACGGAGCACCGCTGGTTCCAAGGACAGAGCACTGGAGGAAGAAGAAGAGGAGGGGGTGGAGGAGAGAGGTGTGTCACAACCAGTAGCAGTAGTCGCGTTTTGGAGGCGTGGTGGCGGAACAACCTCCAACACTACTGCACCTTGTCCTGCATCCCTCCCAGCTGCCAATAGAGTGACCCAATGGGCCGTGAAAGAAAGGTACCGTCCCTGTCCATGCCTGCTGGACCATGAGTCAGCGGTAATATGCACCTTACCGCTGACCGCCCTGTCCAGCGAGGCATGGACATTGCCCTCCACATGCCGGTAGAGAGACGGAATCGCCTTCCGCGAGAAAAAGTGGCGTTTGGGAACCTGCCACTGAGGAACCGCACATTGAACAAACTCACGGAAGGGGGCCGAGTCTACCAACTGAAAAGGCAGCAGTTGAAGTGCTAGCAATTTAGCAAGGCTAGCATTCAACCGCTGGGCATGTGGATGGCTGGGAGTGTACTTCTTTCTACGGTCCAGCAGCTGGGGCAGGGAAATTTGCCTGCTGCAATCGGACGTCGGTGTACTGCAAGTACTTGGTTGTGACACACCTAATTCTACACCTTCAGTCCTCTCAGAGCAGCTTTCAGAGAGGACTGAAGGTGTAGTGGGGATGGAGATCCCAGCTGAGGAGGAGCAAGGAGAGGTCCGCTTAGTTCTTTGGTGTGGGTCTTTTATGTGTGCCTGCCAACGAGCTGCATGGCAGGTCGCCATATGTCTGGTCATGCTTGTCGTGCCCAAGCGGCTGATGTTTTGGCCACGCGAGATACGCTTGAGACAAATATTGCAAATAGCAGTGGTGCGATCTGCTGCACTCGTCTCAAAAAAGGCCCACACCAAAGAACTTTTCTGATAACGTGCAGAGGCAGCGCCCTGCACAGGCGGAGCTCTGCGGTGTTGTACAGTTGCTGTGCTGGCCTCTACCTGGCCTCCAGGGGGCATCCTGCCTCGTTGGACATGTGACGCCGCATCCTCCTCCTCCTCGTCCTCCTCCTCATCCTCTCTCCCTTGAGGCACCCACGTGGAGTCAGTGACCTCATCATCCCCTCCCTCTTCACCACTAGAGCAAACCTGGCAGTAAGCTGCAGCTGGTGGAACAGTACTGCCAGATTCCTCAAGCTGGGTATCGTCATCCGAGCCTTCGAATCGTTGGGCATCCTCCTGGAGCATGTACCCAACACTGTGCTCAAAGAGTTCGGGGGACTCCTCAGGAGGACATGGTGGGTCTAGGGAAGGGGTGGCTGATGATGCTCTGTCAGTACCCTGAGCCTGGGTGAGAGAGGATGAGGAGGATGAGGAGGGCTTGGTCATCCATTCTACCAAGCCTTCAGCATGATGCGGCTCCACATGTCCAGCTGCCGAAAACAAAGACGCGCGTGTCCCATGGCCACGTGCTGATGACGATGCACGACCACGTCCACGTCCACGGCCACGTCCACTAGAAACAGAGCCTGCCTGCCCTGTGTTCTTGGCTCTGCACGCTCTGCCTCCCCTTGGCGGTCTTCCAGCCATTGTAGTCGGTAGTCCTGTGGGTGCTGCTGAGAAGAATATATAGGAGCTCTGTGTGATGCCACTAACACACTAGAAGTCCTATGGGTGCTTCTGCAAAGAAAATAGAGGAGCTCTGTGTGATGCCACTAACACACTAGAAGTCCTGTGGGTGCTGCTGAGAAGAATATATAGGAGCTCTGTGTGATGCCACTAACACACTAGAAGTCCTATGGGTGCTTCTGCAAAGAAAATAGAGGAGCTCTGTGTGATGCCACTAACACACTAGAAGTCCTGTGGGTGCTTATGCAAAGAAAATAGAGGAGCTCTGTGTGATGCCACTAACACACTAGAAGTCCTGTGGGTGCTTCTGCAAAGAAAATAGAGGAGCTCTGTGTGATGCCACTAACACACTAGAAGTCCTGTGGGTGCTGCTGAGAAGAATATATAGGAGCTCTGTGTGATGCCACTAACACACTAGAAGTCCTATGGGTGCTTCTGCAAAGAAAATAGAGGAGCTCTGTGTGATGCCACTAACACACTAGAAGTCCTGTGGGTGCTTATGCAAAGAAAATAGAGGAGCTCTGTGTGATGCCACTAACACACTAGAAGTCCTGTGGGTGCTTCTGCAAAGAAAATAGAGGAGCTCTGTGTGATGCCACTAACACACTAGAAGTCCTATGGGTGCTTCTGCTAAGAAAATAGAGGAGCTCTGTGTGATGCCACTAACACACTAGAAGTCCTGTGGGTGCTTCTGCAAAGAAAATAGAGGAGCTCTGTGTGATGCCACTAACACACTAGAAGTCCTGTGGGTGCTGCTGAGAAGAATATATAGGAGCTCTGTGTGATGCCACTAACACACTAGAAGTCCTATGGGTGCTTCTGCAAAGAAAATAGAGGAGCTCTGTGTGATGCCACTAACACACTAGAAGTCCTGTGGGTGCTTATGCAAAGAAAATAGAGGAGCTCTGTGTGATGCCACTAACACACTAGAAGTCCTGTGGGTGCTGCTGAGAAGAATATATAGGAGCTCTGTGTGATGCCACTAAACACACTAGAAGTCCTATGGGTGCTTCTGCAAAGAAAATAGAGGAGCTCTGTGTGATGCCACTAACACACTAGAAGTCCTGTGGGTGCTTATGCAAAGAAAATAGAGGAGCTCTGTGTGATGCCACTAACACACTAGAAGTCCTGTGGGTGCTGCTGAGAAAAATATATAGGAGCTCTGTGTGATGCCACTAACACACTAGAAGTCCTATGGGTGCTTCTGCAAAGAAAATAGAGGAGCTCTGTGTGATGGGACTAACACACTTCAAGTCCTATAGGTGCTTCTGGAAGAAAATAAAGGTCTGTGTGATGGGACTAACACACTTCAAGTCCTATTGTTGCTTCTGGGAACAAAATATAGGATCTCTGTGTGATGGGACTAACACACTTCAAGTCCTATAGGTGCTTCTGGGAACAAAATATAGCTCTGTGTGTGTGATGGGACTAACACACTTCAAGTCCTATAGGTGCTTCTGGGAACAAAATATAGCTCTGTGTGTGTGATGGGACTAACACACTTCAAGTCCTATAGGTGCTTCTGGGAACAAAATATAGCTCTGTGTGTGTGATGGGACTAACACACTTCAAGTCCTATAGGTGCTTCTGGGAACAAAATATAGCTCTGTGTGTGTGATGGGACTAACACACTTCAAGTCCTATAGGTGCTTCTGGGAACAAAATATAGCTCTGTGTGTGTGATGGGACTAACACACTTCAAGTCCTATAGGTGCTTCTGGGAACGAAATATAGCTCTGTGTGTGTGATGGGACTAACACACTTCAAGTCCTATAGGTGCTTCTGGGAACAAAATATAGCTCTGTGTGTGTGATGGGACTAACACACTTCAAGTCCTATAGGTGCTTCTGGGAACAAAATATAGCTCTGTGTGTGTGATGGGACTAACACACTTCAAGTCCTATAGGTGCTTCTGGGAACAAAATATAGCTCTGTGTGTGTGATGGGACTAACACACTTCAAGTCCTATAGGTGCTTCTGGGAACAAAATATAGCTCTGTGTGTGTGATGGGACTAACACACTTCAAGTCCTATAGGTGCTTCTGGGAACAAAATATAGCTCTGTGTGTGTGATGGGACTAACACACTTCAAGTCCTATAGGTGCTTCTGGGAAGAAAATATAGCTCTGTGTGTGTGATGGGACTAACACACTTCAAGTCCTATAGGTGCCTCTGGGAACAAAATATAGCTCTGTGTGTGTGATGGGACTAACACACTTCAAGTCCTATAGGTGCTTCTGGGAAGAAAATATAGCTCTGTGTGTGTGATGGGACTAACACACTTCAAGTCCTATAGGTGCTTCTGGGAAGAAAATATAGCTCTGTGTGTGTGATGGGACTAACACACTTCAAGTCCTATAGGTGCCTCTGGGAACAAAATATAGCTCTGTGTGTGTGATGGGACTAACACACTTCAAGTCCTATAGGTGCTTCTGGGAACAAAATATAGCTCTGTGTGTGTGATGGGACTAACACACTTCAAGTCCTATAGGTTCTTCTGGGAACAAAATATAGCTCTGTGTGTGTGATGGGACTAACACACTTCAAGTCCTATAGGTGCTTCTGGGAACGAAATATAGCTCTGTGTGTGTGATGGGACTAACACACTTCAAGTCCTATAGGTGCTTCTGGGAACAAAATATAGCTCTGTGTGTGTGATGGGACTAACACACTTCAAGTCCTATAGGTGCTTCTGGGAACAAAATATAGCTCTGTGTGTGTGATGGGACTAACACACTTCAAGTCCTATAGGTGCTTCTGGGAACAAAATATAGCTCTGTGTGTGTGATGGGACTAACACACTTCAAGTCCTATAGGTGCTTCTGGGAACAAAATATAGCTCTGTGTGTGTGATGGGACTAACACACTTCAAGTCCTATAGGTGCTTCTGGGAACAAAATATAGCTCTGTGTGTGTGATGGGACTAACACACTTCAAGTCCTATAGGTGCTTCTGGGAAGAAAATATAGCTCTGTGTGTGTGATGGGACTAACACACTTCAAGTCCTATAGGTGCCTCTGGGAACAAAATATAGCTCTGTGTGTGTGATGGACTAACACACTTCAAGTCCTATAGGTGCTTCTGGGAACAAAATATAGCTCTGTGTGTGTGATGGGACTAACACACTTCAAGTCCTATAGGTGCTTCTGGGAAGAAAATATAGCTCTGTGTGTGTGATGGGACTAACACACTTCAAGTCCTATAGGTGCCTCTGGGAACAAAATATAGCTCTGTGTGTGTGATGGGACTAACACACTTCAAGTCCTATAGGTGCTTCTGGGAACAAAATATAGCTCTGTGTGTGTGATGGGACTAACACACTTCAAGTCCTATAGGTTCTTCTGGGAACAAAATATAGCTCTGTGTGTGTGATGGGACTAACACACTTCAAGTCCTATAGGTGCTTCTGGGAACAAAATATAGCTCTGTGTGTGTGATGGGACTAACACACTTCAAGTCCTATAGGTGCTTCTGGGAACAAAATATAGCTCTGTGTGTGTGATGGGACTAACACACTTCAAGTCCTATAGGTGCTTCTGGGAAGAAAATATAGCTCTGTGTGTGTAATGGGACTAACACACTTCAAGTCCTATAGGTGCCTCTGGGAACAAAATATAGCTCTGTGTGTGTGATGGGACTAACACACTTCAAGTCCTATAGGTGCTTCTGGGAAGAAAATATAGCTCTGTGTGTGTGATGGGACTAACACACTTCAAGTCCTATAGGTGCTTCTGGGAACAAAATATAGCTCTGTGTGTGTGATGGGACTAACACACTTCAAGTCCTATAGGTGCTTCTGGGAAGGAAATAAAGGTCTGTGTGATGGGACTAACACACTTCAAGTCCTATAGGTGCTTCTGGGAAGAAAATATAGCTCTGTGTGTGTGATGGGACTAACACACTTCAAGTCCTATAGGTTCTTCTGGGAAGAAAATATAGCTCTGTGTGTGTGATGGGACTAACACACTTCAAGTCCTATAGGTGCTTCTGGGAACAAAATATAGCTCTGTGTGTGTGATGGGACTAACACACTTCAAGTCCTATAGGTGCTTCTGGGAACAAAATATAGCTCTGTGTGTGTGATGGGACTAACACACTTCAAGTCCTATAGGTTCTTCTGGGAACAAAATATAGCTCTGTGTGTGTGATGGGACTAACACACTTCAAGTCCTATAGGTGCTTCTGGGAACAAAATATAGCTCTGTGTGTGTGATGGGACTAACACACTTCAAGTCCTATAGGTGCTTCTGGGAACAAAATATAGCTCTGTGTGTGTGATGGGACTAACACACTTCAAGTCCTATAGGTGCTTCTGGGAACGAAATATAGCTCTGTGTGTGTGATGGGACTAACACACTTCAAGTCCTATAGGTGCTTCTGGGAACAAAATATAGCTCTGTGTGTGTGATGGGACTAACACACTTCAAGTCCTATAGGTGCTTCTGGGAACAAAATATAGCTCTGTGTGTGTGATGGGACTAACACACTTCAAGTCCTATAGGTGCTTCTGGGAACAAAATATAGCTCTGTGTGTGTGATGGGACTAACACACTTCAAGTCCTATAGGTGCTTCTGGGAACAAAATATAGCTCTGTGTGTGTGATGGGACTAACACACTTCAAGTCCTATAGGTGCTTCTGGGAAGAAAATATAGCTCTGTGTGTGTGATGGGACTAACACACTTCAAGTCCTATAGGTGCCTCTGGGAACAAAATATAGCTCTGTGTGTGTGATGGGACTAACACACTTCAAGTCCTATAGGTGCTTCTGGGAACAAAATATAGCTCTGTGTGTGTGATGGGACTAACACACTTCAAGTCCTATAGGTGCTTCTGGGAACAAAATATAGCTCTGTGTGTGTGATGGGACTAACACACTTCAAGTCCTATAGGTGCTTCTGGGAACAAAATATAGCTCTGTGTGTGTGATGGGACTAACACACTTCAAGTCCTATAGGTGCTTCTGGGAACAAAATATAGCTCTGTGTGTGTGATGGGACTAACACACTTCAAGTCCTATAGGTGCTTCTGGGAAGGAAATAAAGGTCTGTGTGATGGGACTAACACACTTCAAGTCCTATAGGTGCTTCTGGGAACAAAATATAGCTCTGTGTGTGTGATGGGACTAACACACTTCAAGTCCTATAGGTGCCTCTGGGAAGAAAATATAGCTCTGTGTGTGTGATGGGACTAACACACTTCAAGTCCTATAGGTGCTTCTGGGAACAAAATATAGCTCTGTGTGTGTGATGGGACTAACACACTTCAAGTCCTATAGGTGCTTCTGGGAACAAAATATAGCTCTGTGTGTGTGATGGGACTAACACACTACAAGTCCTATAGGTGCTTCTGGGAACAAAATATAGGAGCTCTGCCTGCCTGCCACGAACACACTACAAGTCCTATAGGTGCTTCTGGGAACAAAATATAGGAGCTCTGCCTGCCTGCCACGAACACACTACAAGTCCTATAGGTGCTTCTGGTAACAAAATATAGGAGCTCTGCCTGCCTGCCACGAACACACTACAAGTCCTATAGGTGCTTCTGGTAACAAAATATAGGAGCTCTGCCTGCCTGCCACGAACACACTACAAGTCCTATAGGTGCTTCTGGTAACAAAATATAGGAGCTCTGCCTGCCTGCCACGAACACACTACAAGCCCCTCTTTCTCAATCAATCTTTGTAACTGAATCTATCTAACTCAATCTCTGTAAGTGAATCTCTCTACCTAACTAAATCCAGCAGAGTGTCACAGAATCAGCCTGCTCAATCTGCGCCGGAACAGCATGTGACCGGCGCAGACGGCGTGGCGGCCTTTTATAGGGGGGGGGCGTGTACTACAGCCCCTGAGCTGTAATTGGCTACATGCGTCCTGCCTGTAGCCAATTATGGCTCTTCGAGTTTCCGGGGCTGTGATTGGCCAAGCATGCGGGGTCACAGTGCATGCTTGGCCAATCATCAGCCAGCAATGCACTGCGCCGGCCGCGCCGGCCGCAATGCATTGCGGGGCCGCTCGCATCACACGAACGTGATGCGAGCGGCCAAAATAGTTCTGGGCTCGCCGAGCGAGCGAACGCCCGGTGCTCGATGTGAACGTGGGTTCGCATCGAGCACCGGGCCCATCCCTAATACTGAATTAACAAATGCAAACTGACGCACAAGCACAAACTGAACAACAGTTAAATGATCGGAAAAAACAAGAGTCTGAAAAGCGCGAATCGTCTCTCACCAAACTTCTACTAACACTCGCAATTGAACTGTCGTTTATAGTCTTGTCGGACCTGGTCTATGTCACCGCGTTTTAGACGGTCGCACCATTAGTCTAGCGCCTAATTAGCTGCTAGGATTGCTTTTACATGAAAGCTGACCACTGGCTGAAAAGAATGATACCAAGGTGATACCTAAACCTGCAGGCATCATTCTGGTATAACCACTCAAAGCCCTGTGGGCTTAACGAAAAAAGAGTTTGATCAGTGGGTATGCCCACCATTAGAATACCGCCCTGCATACACCCACTTCTAATGATGGGCATACATGCACAGTTTTTGTTTTTTAACTGTGGTGGTGAAATCACTGCTGATTTACTTATCGTAAGAGCAAACGCTGTTGCTGTCAAGATAAACAAATCAGTGCTGCAGCTGAACGGTAACAATAAAACATTCATTCAATAAAAAAACAACAATCTGTGCCATAAAAAAAGTAAAAAATATATGCCGAAGCATGGGGGCAATCCGCCCCTAATCTTAGGGGCAAATCGCCCCTTCAACCCTGCCCCCATGCTTCGGCATATATGCTCTTTTTTCTAACTGTAGTGGTGAAATCACCTCCTACAGCGCTGGAGACGCTGATTATGTATCGTGAGAGCAAATGCTGTTGCTGTCAAGATAAATAAATCAGTGCTGCAGCTGAATGGCGTACCTGAAAATAAAATAATGCTTAACAATAAAACACAGTAAACAGTAAAGTATAAAAAGAATTACATACCTGAAAAGCAAACATGATAAAACATAGTAACAATAAAACATTGCAGTTAAAAAATACAGTAAAACAGAGCAGAATAATAGAGAGAGAATAGAGAAAGAATAAAATGACAGCTATTTTTGGCTTTTTTATTTTATATTCTTTTGTTTGTTTGTTTTTTTACTTTCTGTTTTTTTAACTTTTATATGTAACTGTAACGGTTCCAGGTTTGGGTCTCTAAAAATGCGATGACATCTTTTGAGACCCTGTGAAAGTGTGTCCTAGTCTGTGCAGTGCTGTACCCTACTAATACTCCACTAGTGTGTGATAGCGTTCCAAACATTCACCGATGCAGAGACCAGGTTGGTCAGGACAGGAGGGACAACAATAGCAGGTGTCACGCCTATATCTGCGCTTGCTACAGACACGACATCTTTTTTGGGGTGATAGA
Source organism: Lithobates sylvaticus (assembly GCA_028564925.1). Lineage (NCBI taxonomy): Eukaryota > Metazoa > Chordata > Amphibia > Anura > Ranidae > Lithobates > Lithobates sylvaticus. The sequence goes on from CM053027.1 coordinate 511,418,237, forward strand.
TTGGTAGGGCTACCAGGGAAGACATACTGAAAATGCCTCCCATGCAGCCGGCTCACTGCATTTGCATTGGGAAGTTGGGCCACAGCACCGTCTGGAAACAGAAGGGCTGTGATGATCTCTTCCTGGAATTTAAGGAAGGTTCCGGTTCGTCCTGACGATTTGTATAGCACATAAGTGTTCAGCAGAGCCAATTGAATAAGTATACAGACACTTTTTTGTACCAGCGTCTGGCCTTACCGGGTAATTAAGTATGGCCCTATCAACTGGTCATTGATGTTCACCCCTCCCATATTAAGGTTGTATTCGTGGACACAGAGGGGTTTCTCCACAACACCAGTCACTGTTGTAATTTGAACTGTCGTATCTGCGTGAAGGGAGGACAGAACGAAAACATTCTTATTATACCTCCACTTCACAGTGAGCAAATGATTAAATCTCAAGCAGGCTCTCTGCCCGAGCCTAAGACGGGAATCTACAAGCCGCTGGGGTAAGCCCCGTAGTTCTGCGAGTGCACGTTAGTCTGCGAGTGCACGTAGGTCTGCGAGTGATCTGCGAGTGCTCGTAGGTCTGCGAGTGGTCTGCGAGTGCACGTAGGTCTGCGAGTGCACATAGGTCTGTGAGTGCACGTAGTTCTGCGAGTGGTCTGCGAGTGCACGTAGGTCTGCGAGTGGTCTGTGAATTGTCTTGTTGAGCACCTGTGTATTGTCTTGAGTATTAGTGTCAGGAAGCTAGTTGTTAATTTGGACAGGGTATAATCCCCAATCCTCATTCAATTTAATAGGTACGATGCCCGGCGGGTGTGGAGAGGCGACTCATTGTACATCTTGCGGCATGTATGTGTTCCTTGATCATCCAATCGAGGGTGAATACTGCTGTGCAAAATGTAAGCGCGTTTCCCTGGAAGCCCAGGTTCTGAATCTGGGAAAGCAACTGTCAGCACTGAGAAGTCCCTCCATACTAAAGGAGAGCCAGGAAGGTACACAGCAGGTGCCGTAAGGGGCCAGCACAGAGGCGGGTGGAGACACTATCAAAGAGTAGATGGGTGACAGTCAGGAAGGGTAGAGGGGGAAGTGCCAGGGAGGCCGATCCAGGGCTGGAGCATCCCAATAAGTACGCTCCATTGAGTGACATTGGTGAAACCAGTCAGGGACCAGCACTGCTGGAGCTGAGGGTCTCTCCTTGCTTCCGGGGGAAGAACTCCTCCAATGAGAGTGGGGTGGAAGTGAAGGGAAAGGAAAGACAGATTCTGGTGGTAGGGGACTTAATTCTTAGAAGGACAGAGAGGCCAATCTGTAACAAAGACCTGAAGTGTCGAACAGTATGTTGTCTACCGGGCACTCGAGTTCAGCAAATCACAGATCTGGTGGACAGATTACTGGGAGGATCTGGGGAAGATGCAGCTGTCATGGTGCACGTTGGCACCAATGACAAAGTCAGAGGCAGATGGAGTGTCCTAAACAACGATTTTAGGGACTTGGGAGCTAAATTGAGGAAAAGGACCTACAAGGTAGTATTCTCAGGAATACTATCGGTACATCGAGCCACACCAGAAAGGCAGAGGGAGATTAGGGAAGTAAACAAGTGGCTGAAGAGCTGGTGTAGTAAGGAGGGGTTTGGGTTCCTGGAGGACTGGGCCGACTTCTCATTCGATAACCAGTACTATAGAAGGGATGGACTGCACCTAAATGAGGAGGGTTCAGATCAGCTGGGAATGAAGATTGCCAAAAAGTTAGAGGGGTTTTTAAACTAAACGATGGGGGGGAGGGTCCAGAGGTAGAGATAGTCAGCGCGGAACATATTCCAGAGGGTAGTATTGGGGGCATTAGTGGTAGGTTGACCAAAGCACATAAACCCAAGGTAAGTATAGTAGCAAGTCCTAGTTGCAATCTCGGCACACCCAATAAGAGGATAATATGCGACCAGTCTAAACTATGTGGCATGTTCACCAATGCCAGGAGCCTGGCGGACAAGATGGGTGAACTAGAGATACTGTTGTACGAGGAGGATTTGGATTTTGTGGGAGTTTCAGAGACCTGGTTCAACAGCTCATGATTGGAGGGGGAAATAACACTGGGGCTATGCTATAGGCCCCCTAACCTGAGGGAGCAAGGGGAGACAGATCTCCTTCCACAATTTGGATTAGCAGCAAGGATGGGAAGTGTTATAATGGGGGATTTTAACTATCCAGACATAGACTGGGCAGAGGGAACCCCGCCTTCATCTAAGGCTTGCCAGTTCCTAAATGTCTTGCAGGACAATTTTATGGGTCAGATGGTAGATGCACCAACTAAAAATAAAGCATTACTGGATCTACTGATTACCAACACTAAAGACCTTATCACGGATGTGGAAATACGGGGCAATTTAGGAAACAGCGATCACAGGTCAATTGGCTTCAGTATAAATCACACAAATAGGAAACATAAGGGAAATACAAAGACACTGAATTTCAAAAGAGTCAACTTCTCTAAACTACGAACCTTGCTAGAAGGCATAAATTGGGATAAAATCTTAGGAATAAAGAACACGGAGGAGAGATGGGCTTGCTTTAAGAGCATATTAAATAAGGGCATTAGCTAATGCATCCCATTGGGAAATAAATTTAAAAGAGCAAACAAAAGTCCTGGATGGCATAACGCCAATGTAAAAATGCATATAAAAGCAAAGGAGAAGGACTTAAAAAAAGGTTGAGGGATCATCATCAGCATTCAGACTTTATAAAGAATGCAACAAGAAATGTAAGGGTTCAATAAGGATGGCTAAGATAGAACATGAAAGACACATGCGGAGGAGAGCAAAAAAAAAAGGTGTATTGAAGGTATTGAATTTATTCTTCTCCCAAAAATTGGGCCTTGGACAGTTTAAGTTATAATGTGCTAGTAGTATGCATTGCATACTAGCACATTATGACAGACTTACCTGAAAACAAACCCCTTTAGCGGCGCGCTGTCACTGTTGTAGGCGCTTACATCTTCACCCGGTCTTCCATCATATAAATGGCCGAGCAGCGATGATGTCGCTCCTGTGCATGGGAGTCACTGTTTACGACACAGGGCTCTGAAGGAGTGGCACGGGTATGACATTCCTTTAGAGCGCATGCAACAGTGATGTCACGGGCTGTTTCTAAAGTAAATATCTCCTAAACGGTGAACGTTTGGGATATATTTACTGTACCTATAGGTAAGCCTTATTATAGGCTTTACCTATAGGTAAAAATCAACAAAGAGAGTTTACACCCACTTTAAAGCGGAGTTCCAGCCTGGGGGAGAAAAAATGAAAACTCGGCAGCTACAAATTCTGTAGCTGCTGACTTATAAGGGTGGATATAAGTCAATGATTTTTTTTTTAAAAATCAAAAAAAAATCAGATTTTTTTTAATTAAAGGTAAACCTTGTTTTTTCACTTTAATGCATCCTATGCAGCGGGTGTCGGGGGCAGGGCCAAGTCTGACATTCGTGTCTATGGTCGTAAGTGCTGGACTCGGGAGCGCGCCCGCAAGGTGACCACCTTCGAGAGCGCTTTTGCTAAGGGGTTATCTGATGAGAGGAGTCGCGAGAGCCGCCGAGGGACCCCAGAAGTCGAGGATCGGGGCAGTGGACTGGACAGTGGAGGTACGTATATGTTTGTTATTTAAAAAAAAAAAAAAAGATGAAGCCTTACAATCACTTTAAAGTGGATGTAAACCCGAAAAAAAAATTTGATGTCATAATGTAGAGTATAAGATTTCCTATCATTTGAGCCCAGTCTTGCCACAAAGAGTTAACCCAGCTCTGAGCAATCCTCTTTTATTGTTCAGTGAGATAAATCTTAAAAAACAGAGAAAAACTTTGTCAAATCCTCCCCCTTGCTGTGAGTGACAGGTGATTTACATATCTCGTGCACTAGCCTACGAGGCATGCATTGTTTTTTAATTCTCTCCCACTCCTTTATTCTGCTGATCTGGCAGGATTGAGTCTTCCACACCTCAGCATAATTGGGCATGCTGAAGTTATGTGTTTACTTTCCTGTCTTTTCACTGCATGTTAGAGATCATAGCAGAAGTTCAGTGTAAGAAATACACAGGAGAAAATGCATATTGACAAGGGGAGTGTAGAGGTGGGCGGGGAGTATACTGACATCACGGCTCCACCCACCGAGCTCCAGACAACAGACCCACTCACAGAATCTGCAGTTTTTCGGGTCTCATAACAGACAGAGGGGAGACATTTGACAGGTAAAGATACATGCTGGAGGCATGTATATCCTTATAGATAACCCCTATGGCAGTAGTTTAGAATGGGTGACATTGGGTTTACATCCACTTTAAATCAGATTTTTTTTTTTTTATCAAATTTATTTTAACCAGTTAACAACCGGCCCATAGCCGAATGACGGCTACAGGGCGGTTTGTTAACTCTGGGAAGAGCGCCCGTTTACCACGTGATCGCGCGTCAAATGACGGCGCGATCCCATGTCAATAAACCGGCGTGATTTCCGGTTCCTCCCTCCCCTCTCCGTCCAGTGTGAGCGGAGAGGGGAGAGATCGGTGGCAGCAACACTGTGGGCTGCATGTGTAGTGCCCACAGCCTGCTCAGTGAGACATCCATCCATCCCTGCTCACCGATCCCAGTCATGCTCTGCATACTTGTCCATACTCTGCATACCCGTCCATACTCTGCATACCCGTCCATACTCTGCATACCCGTCCATACTCTACATACCCGTGCATACCCGTCCATACTCTGCATACCCGCCCATACTATGCATACCCGTCCATAATCTGCATGCTCTGCATACCCGTCCACACTCTGCATACCCGTCCACACTCTGCATACCCGTCCACACTCTGCATACCCGTCCACACTCTGCATACCCGTCCACACTCCGCATACCCGTCCACACTCCGCATACCCGTCCACACTCTGCATACCCAGCCATACTCTGCATACCCAGCCATACTCTGCATACCCAGCCATACTCTGCATACCCAGCCATACCCTGCATACCCAGCCATACCCAGCCATACTCTGCCTTCCCAGCCATCCATACTCTGCATACCCATCCATCCATACTCTGCATACCCATCTATCCATACTCTGCATACCCATCCATCCATCCTCATCCATACCCGGCATACTCATCCATCCATCCTCAGCAATACTCATCCATCCATCCATGCTCAGCCATCCCATCCACCCCCATCCATAATTAGCCATACCCAGCCATACTCAATTGTACTCAGTCATACCCAGCCGTACCCAGCCATCCCATCTATACTCATCCATACTCAGCCGTACCCATCCATACTCATTCATGCTCAGCCATCCCCATCCACGGCTCACCTATCCCCATTCATGCTCATCCATGCCACTACAGTGCCTCACAAAAGTGTAATAGGTAGTCAAATTTGATTTGAAACTTATGTTCCTAGAACACCTGACGGCGTTCCCTGCATGTTGGTCCTCTGTATGTGGCCACGCTGTGGAAAAGTCTCACACATGTGGTATCGCCGTATTCAGGAGGAGTAGGAGAATCTATTTTGGGGTGTAATTTTTTCCATGTACATGTTATGTGTTCGAAATATTGTGTAAATGGACAACGTTGTGTAAAAAAAAAAAAATGTGGTTTCATTTTCTTTACACATTTTCCAAAAAAATTACATGTTCAAAAGACTCGATATGCCTCATAGATTATACATTGGGTTGTTTTCTTTCCAAAATGGGGTAATGGCGTTTCCATTGTCCTGGTTCTCCAGGACCTTCATAAGTTTAAGAGGTAGTCAAGAAATGAGATGTGTAATTTATGCTCCAAGAATGCCTGATGGCACTCCCTGCATGTTGGGCCTCTGTATGTGGCCACGCTGTGTAAAAGTCTCACACATGTGGTATCGCCATACTCAGGAGGAGTAGTAGAATGTGTTTTGGGGTGTAATTTGTGCTATGCATATGCTGTGTGTGAGAAATAACCTGCTAATATAACAATTTTGTGGAAAAAAAGAAAAAAGAAAAGAAAATCTTGATTTTGCAAAGAATTTTGGGAAAAAATTACAACTTCAAAAAACTCACCATGCATCTTACTAAATACCTTGGAATGTTTACTTTCCAAAAAGGGGTCATTTGGGGGGTATTTGTACTTTCCTGGCTTGTTAGGGTCTCAAGAAATGAGATAGGCCGTCAGTACTTCAGGTGTGATCAATTTTCAGAGATTGGCACCATAGCTTGTGGACTCTATAACTTTCACAAACACCAAATAATATACACCGATTTGGGTTATTTTTTCCAAAGATATGTAGGGGTATAAATTTTGGACAAAATATATGAAGAAAAATGACTAATTTGCAAAATTTTATAACACAAACGAAGAAAAATGCATTTTTTTTTTACAGAATTTTTGGTCTTTTTTTCTTTTATAGCGCAAAAAAAATAAACAATAAAACAGCGGTGATTAAATACCACCAAAAGAAAGCTCTATTTGTGTGAAAAAAAGGACAAAAATTTCAAATAGGTACAGTGTTGTATGATTGAGTAATTGTCATTCAAAGTGTGAGAGTTTTCTATTTAACCACTTCAATACAGGGCACTTTGAATGACAATTGCACGGTCATGCTACACTGTACCCAAATGAGATTTTTATAATTATTTCCCCACAAATAGAGCTTTCTTTTGGTGGTATTTGATCACCTCTACGGTTTTTATTTTTTGCTAAACAAATAAATAAAGACCGAAAATTTAAAAAAAAAAATGTTTTTTTTTTTGTTTCAGTTTCAAAACTTTGTAAATAAGTACGTTTTCTCCTTCACTGATGGGCACTGATAGGCACCGATGTGGTGGCACCAATGAAGTGGCACTGATGGGCGACACGGATGGGCACTGATAGGTGGCACAAATTGGCACTCATAGCTGTCACGGATTGGCATGGATAGGCAGCATGGATAGGCGGCATGGATGAGCATGGATGGGCACTGATAGGTGGCAAGGATGGGCACTGATAGGTGGCACGGATAGGCACTAATAGGCGGCATTGTATTTTTTTGTTTTGTACTGATCAGTGTCAAACAATAATGCATGCCAATCAGTGATGCCCATTGTGGGCACTGATTGGCATCCATTGTGGGCACTGTGTGTCATCCTGGTGGTCTAGGGTGGCATACCTGGTGCTGGGCATCCCTGGTGGTCTGGTGGCATCCCTGGTGGTCTGGTGGCATCCCTGGTGGTCCAGTGTGGGCATCCTCAGGTGGGCTGCGCTGATAAACGATCAGCACAGACCCCCCCTGTCAGAGGAGCAGCCGATCGGCTCTCCTCTACTCGCGTCTGACAGACGCGAGTGAGAAAAAGCTGATCACCCGCTCTTCCTATTTACACTGTGATCAGCCGTGATTGGACATGGCTGATCACGTGGTAAAGAGTCTCCGTCTGAGACTCTTTACCAAGATCGTAGTTGCGGGGAGTCAGACTGACACATTAACCACTTTGCGACCGCCGGCCGTCAAATGACGGCCAGGCGGCGCATCTCTCGTTCCGGGAGGGCGTCATATGACGTCCTCCCCTTCTGTGCACTGCAGGGAGCGCGCGCGCGCCACGGGGAGCGCGCGCGCGCTCTCGCCGTGTCACTGGGCACCCGATGCGCGTGCCCAGCGGCCGCGATGTCCGCTGGGCACCCGCGATTGCCCGGTAACACAGCGGGACCGTTGATCTGTGTGTGTAAACACACAGATCAACGGTCCTGTCAGAGGAGAGGAGCCGATGGTGTGTTCTCTGTACAGAGACACACCGATCGGTCTCCTCCCCTTGTGAGGCCCCTCCCCCCACAGTAAGAAACACTCTTAGGGAACATAATTAACCCCTCCCCGCCCCTAGTGGTTAACCCCTTCACTGCCAGTGTCATTTATACATGAATCAATGCATTTAAATAGCATTGATTGCTGTATAAATGACAATGGTGCCAAAAATGTGTCAAAAATGTCCGATGTGTCCGCCATAATGTCGCAGTCACAATAAAAATCGCTGATCACCGCCATTACTAGTAAAAAAAAAAAAAATTAATAAAAATGCTATAAAACTATCCCCTATTTTGTAAACGCTATAACTTTTGCGCAAACTAATCAATGATCGCTAATTGCGATTTTTTTTTACCAAAAATATGTAGACGAATACGTATCGGCCGAAACTGAGGAAAAAAAATGTTTTTTTATATATTTTTTGGGGATATTTAGTATAGCAAAAAGTAAAAAAATATTGTTTTTTTTTTAAATTTGTCGCTCTTCTTTTGTTTATTGCGCAAAAAATAAAAAACGCAGAGGTGATCAAATACCACCAAAAGAAAGCTCTATTTGTGGGGAAAAAAATGATAACAATTTCATTTGGGTACAGTGTCGTATGACCGCGCAATTGTCATTCAAAGTGCGTCAGTGATGAAAGCTGAAAAATGGCTTGGTCAGGAAGGGGGTGAAAATGCACTGTAGTGAGGTGGTTAATAAAAATGCCATAAAACTATTCCCTATTTTGTAAACGCTATAACTTTTGTGCAAGCCAATAAATAATCCCTTATTGCGTTTTTTTTTACCAAAAATATGTAGAAGAATACGTATCGGCCTATAGTGAGGAAAAAAAAAGTTTTTTTTTATATATATTTGGGGGATATTTATTATAGCAAAAAGTAAAAAATAATGCGTTTTTTTTTTAAATTGTCGCTCTTTATTTGTTTATAGCGCAAAAAATAAAAACCGCAGGGGTGATCAAATACCACCAAAAGAAAGCTCAATCACGACCGCTGGCCATGTGCAGCGGGCATGCGCCATCTGTCGGCTCTTAAAATGAAACCCCTATATATACAGGTTTTCGCCCAAGAGAGCCATTGTGCTGCAGTAAATCTGTGTGAGCGGGTTAAAAAATAAAAAAAGTTGCATGTGTGTAAATACTGCAATAAAAAAATTATTCTCTAGGGCCTTTGCTTTAGCCTAGGTTCACACTGAATGCGGGTTTGAAATCAAGTGAGTTTAGTTGAACTCACAATTTCAAACCGGCATTTCAGTGCGACTTCAGGGGCAATTTGAGACGCCTGTGCAACTTCATGCAGAGATGTCTATTAAAATCGCCCCCAAATTCACCAAAAGTAGTGCACAACTACCTTTGGGAATCTGTGCGGTGCCGCAAAGTGTTGGTGTCGCACCGATTCGGACTGTGTCGTTGCCGGCAATAGGCTCCGATTTGGCAACCACTTCCATACGTTCCCCCCTATTATTCATGATACTAATTACAAGCTGAAGCCCTTGATTATTAATGACACCAGTCAGCATCAAAATGCCCAGAGATACAGGTAACACAAAACCAGGACCTCCCTCACTGGATCCCCTCAGCGTCCTTCCAGCCATGTGTGTACAGCTGAGGAGGGCGGCCCTGGCCAGAAGGCGGGAATTCCGCTCCTGCGCAGTACAGCTCGGCTTTCCCGCCCGCGGCGTTTGTTGGAGGAGGAGCTGTGAGTGCGGAGCAGTAGGAGAGCGGAGCGCACATTGGACGGATTATTCTCATACACGGTAATGGCGGGTATTATAGGGAAGACCTGTGACCGCATGGAAGGATAGAAATGTCAGGGGGGCGTTTATGGCGGCCAGGGTCCGGCTGAATACTTAGGAGCTCTTTATATGGAACCAGGACAGGCCTGTCCATAGGATCAGTACCTATGCAGTCATCTGCTAACTATACAGGAGGGCTCTTCTATTGCCTTTCCACTAATATATGGGCTGATATTAAAGCTCCATTCACATTTGGGATCTTGGACAGAATCAAAGTGATTCTGCTGTGATCTAAAATCGCACTACAATTGCAAAAATGCATGTTTGGTGCCAATTACTTTTTTCGATGGCACCTGAATGGCGGTGCATTTTTTGCTCCAGCTAACCGCAACACGCGAAGCTGGTCACCCAAAAGAAGCTCCTGATAATTTTTGCCCGCATTTTATCAGGAGTTTCTTTTGGGTGACCAGCTTCGCGTGTTGCGCTTAGCTGCAGCAAAAAATGCACCGCCATTTAGGTGCCATTGAAAATGAATGGCACCCAAACATGTTTTGCAAATGTAGTGAGATGTGACATTGTGGGCAGAATCTGAGCGATTCTGCCAGAGATCCCAGACGCCAAATGTGAATGGAGCTTCTGGGCGCTTTTACACTGTGGTTTGTTTGTGCAACGTTCCTGCTGTTTTCATGCGGCTTACCTGTGCTTTCCCATAGATTTCAATCAGAGTAGGTGTTTTTGGTACGTTTTCATAATGTCGCAGTCACAATAAAAATCGCTGATCGCCGCCATTACTAATAAAAAAAAAAAATATTAATATAAAATGCCATAAAACTATCCCCTATTTTGTAGACGCTATAACTTTTGCGCAAACCAATCAATAAACGCTTATTGCGATTTTTTTTTTTTTTTTTTTTTTTTTTTTTTTTTACTAAAAATATATATGTAGAAGAATACATATCTGCCTAAACTGAGGAAAAAAATTTGGTTTTATATATTTTTTGGGATATTTATTATAGCAAAAAGTAAAAAATATTGCATTTTTTTCAAAATTGACGCTCTATATTTGTTTATAGCGCGAAAATAAAAAACGCAGAGGTGATCAAATGCCACCAAAAGAAAGCTCTATTTATGGGAAAAAAAGGATGCCAATTTTGTTTGGAAGCCACGTCGCACGACCGCGCAATTGTCAGTTAAAGCGACGCAGTGCTGAATCGCAAAAAGAGGCCTGGTCCTTTAGCTGCAAATTGGTCCGGGGCTTAAAGCGGGACTGTACTGTAAAAAAAAAATTTAAAAGCCAGCAGCTACAAATACTGCAGCTGCTGACTTTTAAAAAATGGACACTTACCTGTTCCAGGGTCCAGCGGTGTCGGCAGCAGAAGCCGATCGCTCGGCTCTCTGCTGTAGCCGGCGCCATTCTCGGTGAGGGAATCAGGAAGTGGCTTCACTTCCCGATTCCCTACTGCGCGAGTCGCGCGGTGCAATCAGAATCTTCAGCGCTGTCTGCCGGGACACGTGTGTCCCGGCAGACAGCGCGTCGGGACAGGAACTTGCGTAAACTCCAACGGGAGTTTATGCCGGAAGTGGGTGCAGATACCTGTCTTAGACAGGTATGTGCACCCCCTCCCCCTGAAAGGTGCCAAATGTGACACCGGAGGGGGGGGAGGGTTCCGAAAAGCGGGAGTTCCACTTTAGGGTGGAATCCCCCTTTAAGTGGTTAAACTGTAACTGCCATGGTGCTGCACATGTGATCAGCTAGGATACCTGCCATTTGATGTTTTGGTTAAGGACACAAGCAAATGTGACAGGATTCCCAACATTCCAGGAATGTAACTGTTTTTTGAAACCGTTAAAACGATGGGTTTACTTCTGCTTTTTTGGGCTGGTTCACACCACAAAAACGCACGCAAGGTCCACTCCTGATGCGTTTCTGCATGTGCATTTTTAACTGTTTCTGGATACATTCCAGGTGCTTTTTCTTTTTTTTTTTTTTTTCACTGTACTGGGGTCTGTGTTTTTGATGCATTTTACTACTTTCCAGTGCAGGAAAAATGCAGCAAGTTTTATATATACTTTTTTTTTTTTTTCTGGAATTGACCGCGCTGGTGTGAACTATGCCGTTGGAAACCATATAACCTACTTTCCATGCGTTTTTTGATGCAGAAAAAATGCACTGGACTGCATGTGGTGTGAACTGGCCCTAATACAGGGCTTGACAAATTTGCTTTAAATCTAGGAGCCAGCAAAAAAAGTTAGGAGCCAGGTTTTTTTTAAACTAACAAAGCTTTTTTTGCTATACTGCGCTGCACTATTTTAACTGACAATTGCGTGGTCATGCAACGCTGTACACAAATGAAATTTATATCCTTTTTGTTTACAAAAATAGAGCTTCCTTTTCGTGGTATTTAATCATGACTGGGTTTTTTTTATTTTTTGCACTATTAATGAAAAAAAAAAAAAGACTGATAATTTAAAAAGAAAAAACAATATTTTTAGATTTTTGCCCTTTGTATTTATAGGCACTGAGCCCGCACAGCGATAGGTGGAGGGGCGGCTGGGCACTGAGCCCGCACAGTGATAGGTGGAGGGGGGCGGCTGGGCACTGAGCCCGCACAGTGAAAGGCGGAGGGGGGGGGCGGCTGGGCACTGAGACCGCACAGTGAAAGGCGGAGGGGGGCGGCTGGGCACTGAGACCGCACAGTGAAAGGCGGAGGGGGGCGGCTGGGCACTGAGCCCGCACAGTGAAAGGCAGAGGGGGGCAGCTGGGCACTGAGCCCGCACAGTGATAGGCGGAGGGGGGCGGCTGGGCACTGAGCCCGCACAGTGAAAGGCGGGGGGGGGCGGCTGGGCACTGAGCCCGCACAGCGATAGGCGGAGGGGGGCGGCTGGGCACTGTGATAGGCGGAGGGGGAGGCTGGGCACTGAGCCCGCACAGTGATAGGCGGAGGGGGGCGGCTGGGCACTGAGCCCGCACAGTGAAAGGCGGAGGGGGGCGGCTGGGCACTGAGCCCGCACAGCGATAGGCGGAGGGGGGCGGCTGGGCACTGAGCCCGCACAGCGATAGGCGGAGGGGGGCGGCTGGGCACTGAGCCCGCACAGCGATAGGCGGAGGGGGGCGGCTGGGCACTGAGCCCGCACAGCGATAGGCGGAGGGGGGTGGCTGGGCACTGAGCCCGCACAGCGATAGGCGGAGGGGGGCGGCTGGGCACTGAGCCCGCACAGTGATAGGCGGAGGGGGGCGGCTGGGCACTGAGCCCGCACAGTGATAGGCAGAGGGGGGCGGCTGGGCACTGAGCCCGCACAGTGATAGGCGGAGGGGGGCGGCTGGGCACTGAGCCCGCACAGTGATAGGCGGAGGGGGGCGGCTGGGCACTGAGCCCGCACAGTGATAGGCGGAGGGGGGCGGCTGGGCACTGAGCCCGCACAGTGATAGGCGGAGGGGGGCGGCTGGGCACTGAGCCCGCACAGTGATAGGTGGAGGGGGGCGGCTGGGCACTGAGCCCGCACAGTGATAGGCGGAGGAGGGCGGCTGGGCACTGTGATAGGCGGAGGGGGAGGCTGGGCACTGAGCCCGCACAGTGATAGGTGGAGGGGGCGGCTGGGCACTGAGCCCGCACAGTGATAGGCGGAGGAGGGCGGCTGGGCACTGAGCCCGCACAGTGATAGGCGGAGGAGGGCGGCTGGGCACTGAGCCCGCACAGTGATAGGCGGAGGGGGGCGGCTGGGCACTGTGATAGGCGGAGGGGGAGGCTGGGCACTGAGCCCGCATTGTCATAGGCGGAGGGGGGCAGCTGGGCACTGAGCCCGCATTGTGATAGGCAGAGGGGGATGGCTGGGAACAGACCACGCACAGTGATAGGCAGAAGGGGGGGCAGCTGGGCACTGAGCTTACACAGTTTTAGGTAGTGGGGGGGGGGGGGGCGGCTGGGCACATATAGAGGAGAAAGAGAAGAGTGCTGTGCAAGGCAGTCATTGCAGCCACCGCCGATTACACACTTCATATGAATGCTGCTGTGTCAGTGAACTACGTCCACACAGACCGGTACACTACAGCCCAGCCTACCTCCGTCCTCCGGCACAGCGCACTCACTGATCCCGATGCGCTACACAGGATACACCGCATCCAGCCGCTTCCGGGAAACAAGACTCTCCCTGCATGACGTCAGATTGTTGTCCACCAGGAGCCTCTCGCCGAATGGTCAGCCCGTTATAGCTGCGGCGTGGGTGTCCCCTCCTGTCCCCTCCCGTCCCCTCCCGCTGCTTGTTAAAAACAGCAGGGTTAAATGCTAAAAAAAAAAAAAACACCTGCCTTGTGCCCGGAACTGCATGTCCCGGGCGTCGGGCAATAGGATTTGCACATCCCTGTAACAGTGAAAGAGCTGACAACTGTCCAGGCGCCAGGATGTAATTTCTAGTCGCAATGGCGACCTGGCGCCTGGGGTTTGTCGAGCCCTGCCCTAATAGAAGGCATCGGCTCTTCTCTCTGCAGCCGTATGCTTCCTTCAGCGCCGCTCCTGTCACACTGATGGCAGGTATAGGGGATCAAGAACCAGCCAGCAGTACCAAAAAGTACCCAGAAGTACCAGCTAGCAGTACCCACAAGCACCACCCACCAGTACTCACCAGCAGTACCCACCAGTACCAGCCAGTGTTGCCCACCAGTACCAGAAAGCAGTACGTACCAGCCAGCAGGACCCACCCTGAAGGACAGCCAGCAGCAGCCACCAGCCATACCCACCTAGGAAACCGCAGCAGACAGCAATACCTGCAGGAATCCTGAGGAAGAACTGAAGATTGAGGTCCGTTAAGGTGCAGGTAAACAGCAGTGCATCAGTGCGAAAGGAGCCTTAGGCTCCTTTCACATGATCACCTCTATAGAGTGGCAGATTTAAACTGACCTGCGTCCTTTTACACCCGCTTTTTAAGCAGATCTCCAATCCAAACTGCTTAAAAAAACGGAAGGGAATCCGTCCCCTTCTGTCTGGGCAGATCGGAGGGCCCATAGAGTAGAGCGGGCTGCGTCCCTGTCTGCTTTGCATATGCAGAGTGGACACAGACCTGTCATCTGCCCGCTCCGCTCATTGTGGCCCGCAACCAGCTGCCAAGTCGCTAAAGTGGCCCTCGCTCTTCAAAAGGTTGGGCACCCCTGCTCTAGGGCTTTCATGTACACTAGTGCTGGTAAACGGATGTTTAGGAGTAGTTGGGTGTTTTTTTTCAGCTGCCTCTGAACTCTCCACTGTTATCTTATCAGTACATGTACACAGAGTTGTTTATAGTCCTTTCTAGGCAGTTGAGTTTAGAAGAATTTTTTGGAAAGCAGAACAAAATGCATTCAGGACAGATGTTCAGAGGCATTTGAAACGCCAAACGCCGGTAAAAGGCTTGTAAACGCGGTAACTCTTGTTTTTTGACTATTTGAAAAAAACGCAAATGCAGCAAAACAGCATTTTTAAACGTTGGTTACTATCTGTCAAGTTAAATTGTTCAGGAGAGGTTGTAAAAGGTCCTGTGTACATTAACCACTAGCTGACCGCCCACTGTCAAATGACGGCGGGACGGTTCAGCTACTGTGGCGGGACGCCGTCATATGACGTCGTCTACAATTTGGCCACTGGGGGGCGCGCGCGGGAGGCGCGCGCGCCCGCCGCGTAGCTGGGGCCTCGGTGCGCGTGCCCGGCAGTCGCGATGACCGCCAGGCACCCGCGATTGCCCGGTAATCGAGCAGGACGTGGATCGGTGTGTGTAAACACACAGATCCACGTCCTGTCAGAGGAGAGGAGACCGATGGTGTGTCCCTTGTACATAGGGACACCGATCGGTCTCCTCCCCCAGTCAGTCCCCTCCCCCCACAGTAAGAATCACCAAGATAGGGTACACATTAACCCCTGCAGCGCCCCCTAGCGTTAACCCCTTCCCTGCCAGTCACATTTATACAGTAATCAATGCATTTTTATAGCACGGATCGCTGTATAAATGTGAATGGTCCCAAAAATGAGTCAAAAGTGTCCGAAGTGTCCGCCGCAATGTCGCAGTCACGATAAAAATCGCAAATCGCCGCCATTACTAGTAAAAAAAAAAATAATAATAAAAATGCTATAAATCTATCCCCTATTTTGTAGACGCTATAACTTTTGCGCAAACCAATCAATATACGCTTATTGCGATTTTTTTTTTTTACCAAAAATATGTAGAAGAATACGTATTGGCCTAAACTGAGGAAAAAATTTGTTTTAAAAAAAAAAAAAATTGGATATTTATTATAATAAATAGTAAAAAATATTATGTTTTTTCAAACTTGTCCCTCTTCTTTTGTTTATAGCGCAAGAAATAAAAACCGCAGAGGTGATCAAATACCACCAAAATAAAGCTCTATCTGTGGGGAAAAAATGATAAAAATTTTATTTGGGTACAGCGTTGCATGACCGCGCATTTGTCATTCAAAATGCGACAGCGCTGAAAGCTGAAAAATGGCTTGGTCAGTAAGGAGGTGTTCGTGGCTGGTAGGCAAGTAGTTAAGCCTAACTTCTACATCTGCAGAACAGCTTGCTCTGTTGAAAAACAGACCTACTGGCCAGATCACCAAGTGAAATAAAGAAAAGCCTAAAAAAGAATGCATCCATCACATCTAAGAATTGGTATACAATAAATGTTTGTTTTGGGTTTACCTACTTTGAGTGGGGCTATCTGATGCCTGCAGCTAGAGGCATCATCCCGATGTTTTTTTTTTTTTAGCCATCGATTCTGTGCACCGTAAGAACAATCATAGCGTCAGTTCAGCCGCTTGATTGTTCTTACAGGCGGTGGGAGGGGACTTTTCCCCACCACACTCCAAAGCTTCTCCCGGAGAAGGAATCTGCCGACCCCCACATCTCTCCATAATAAGGACCTGTCGCGCCCTATTCGTATTACAAGAGATGTTTGCATTCTTTGTAATAGGAATAAAAGTGATCAAAAAGCAGAAGAAAAAGCATACGTACGTCATGCTGAATATGAAAAGCGATGTTCAAATCACACGTCGGGTATCATTGCCAACGTTCAAGCGAGAGCAGTAATTCTAGCCCAAGACCTCCTCTGTAACGCTAAACATGTAACCTTTAAAACATTTCCAAGTCCCGCCTAGGGCGATTAAGTACCAAAGTTTGGTGTCATTCCATGAACGTGCGCAATTTTAAAATGTGACATCTATCACATTATACAAAAAAATTTGGCTAACTTTACTGGGTCTTTTTATTAATGAAAGTTTATTTTTTAAACGCGTTTGAAAAACTGCTGTGCAAATACCGTGTGATATAAGTTGCAACGACTGCCATTTTATTCCCTAGGGTCTCTGCTAAAAAAAAAAAAAAAATTATATATATATATATAAAAAAAAAAAAATAATATATATATATATATATATAATGTTTTGGGGGTTCTAAGTAATTTTCTAGATGCTTTTTACATGTAGGAGCAAAGTGGTTAATACTGCCTAAAAGCGGAGTTCCACTCGTTTTGTAAGTTTATTAAGAGTCAGCAGCTACGAAAAGTGTAGCTGCTGACTTTTAATAAATTGACACTTACCTCTCCCATGGTCCAACGATGCGGCTACCCAAAGCCTCGCTTCCCCCCCCCCCCCCCTCCTGCAAGTGTGGGCACCCGGATGTGACAGCTTTCCGCTTTACAGACGGGTGCGCATGCGCGACTTTCTTAGTGGCCAGTCAATCATCTGGGACCTGTGACGTGTCCCAGAAGATTGCAGAAAGAAGGGGGAGAGGAGTAGTCGCCTAGGTGGCGAGGTGTCAGAAGCGGGCATCACCTGTCAAATCTAGGTACCCACTCCACACCCCCCCCAAAAATGACATGCCAAATGTGGCATGTAAGGGGGCAAGGAGTGCTTAAAGCGGAAATTACCGTATATACTCGAGTATAAGCCGAGTTTTTCAGCACATTTTTTTGTGCTGAAAGTGCCCCCCTCGGCTTATACTTGAGTCAAGCACTTTTCTGCAGCAAAAAAAAAAAAATTTCCGACCCGAATTTGGGGCCCCGTATCTCGGGGCCACTTAGGTCTAGGGGTCCCAAATTGGTGTGCCAGCATAGTGGACCTAGTACTATAACATATCCAAATATGGGGTTCCTAGCACTAAGTGGCCCCGAGATACGGGGCCCCAAAGTCGGTTCGGAAAATGTCATTCTCTGCTGCAGAAAAGTGCTTGACATTTTCTGACCCGAATTTGGGGCTCCATATCTCGGGGACACTTGGAGCTAGGAACCCCAAATTTGGCATTCAAACCCAGTTGAACTAGATCTACAACATATCCAAAGATGGAGTTCCTAGCACTAAGTGGCCCCGAGGTACAGGGCCCCAAAGTCGGTTCAGAAAATGTCATTCTCTGCTGCAGAAAAGTGCTTGAGATTTTCTGACCCGTATTTGGGGCCCCCTATCTCGGGGACACTTGGTGCTAGGAACCCCAAATGTTGTATTCCAACCCAGTGGAATTATCACTACAACATATCTAAAGATGGGGTTCCTAGCACTAAGTGACCCCGAGATACAGGGCCCCAAATCGGTCAACTGTGTCCATCTGCATGGGCACAGTGAGGCTGCAAATGGGCATCGTTGACCCTCTTTTCCACTTACAGTAGCTGCGCATTTCTCACTCTAGGCTTATACTCGAGTCAATAAGTTTTCCCAGTTGTTTGTGGTAAAATTAGGTGCCTCGGCTTATATTCGGGTCGGCCTATACTCGAGTGTATACGGTAAGTTTGCTTTAAGTTGTCCATACACCAGCATGTTCCTTTGACAAGAGTCGATCAAACAATTTGACTTGTAATGAGTGGGGCTGGCCACACACTGGTAGAAATTCAGCCAGTTCCCATGTTGCTGGTCTAGTTTCCATCATTGTACAGCCAGCTGTTTTTTTTTTTTTTTTTTTTTTTTTTATTTAGCATAAATGTGCTGGTGGCTGTTCTTTTGGGAAGTCGGTGTGTGTTTGGGGCCATGGACTTATTCCTATACACCTGTCAGATTTTGACACGCAGCTGTTTCTGTGCTGCTGCAGTGTCTGCATTAACTTCCATAGGCTGCTTGGTGCAGCTGCCTTCCCCACGTCTCATTTTACAAAAAGCTGTAATATAGTTTCCCGCAATGAAAAGTGCTCTGTAAATGAAATGGGATGGGGTAGATGTTGTGCAGGGTATAGGTTAGTGGCTCAGTGCTGTGAGTGGGGACGTACAGCGATGATCAGTGTATATACTGGTGGCTCAGTACTGGGAATGTACACTGCTGGGAGGGTTGCAGGGTGAATATTGGGGACTCAGTGCTGGGGATGGGGTAGATGTCAAAGTGCAGGGTATAGGTTAGGGGCTGTAGGGCCATGCAGCGATGATCAGAGGGTTGCAGTGTGCTGGAGGCTCAGTACTGGGAATGTACACTGATGAGCGGTATATATGCTAGGCATGTATATGTTGCAGCCGCAATGCAGCCGCAATGGTTTGCTTTGCTTTCAAGTGTATAGGGGCACTCTGCACAAGGTCAGCAGCTTCAGACGTACTACAGGGGGGTGGTCAGGGGCTGCAGACGTACTACAGGGGGGTGGTCAGGGGCTGAAGACATACAGTGCAATTGGAAAGTATTCACAGCGCTTCACTTTTTCCACATTTTATGTTACAGGCAGCCTTATTCCAAAATTGATTAAATTAATTTATTTTCCCCAAAATTCTACAAACCATACCCAATAATGAGAATGTTAAAGAAGTTTGAAATCTTTGCAAATTTATTAAAAAAAAAAAAAAAATCACCTGTACATAAGTATTCACAGCCTTTGCCATGGCACTCAAAATTGAGCTCAGGTGTGTCCTGTTTTCATTGATCATCCTTGAGATGTTTCTACAACTTGTCCACCTGTGGTAAATTCAGTTGATTGGACATGATTTGGAAAGGCACACACCTGTCTATATAAGGTCCCACAGTTAACAGTGCATGTCACAGCACAAACCATGAGGTCCAAGGAAAAGTCTGTAGACCTCCAAGACAGGATTGTATTGAGGCACACATAGGATACCGAAAAATATCTGCAGCATTGAAGGTCCCAATAAGCGCAGTGGCCTCCATCATCCGTAAATTTAAGACGTTTGAAACCACCAAGACTTTTCCTAGAGTGGTCCGCCCAGCCAAACTGAGCAATTGGGGGAGAAGGACCTTAGTCAGGGAGGTGACCAAGAACCCGATAATCACTCTGACAAAGTTTCTCTGTGGAGGGAGGAGAACCTTCCAGAAGAACAACCATCTCTGCAGCACTCCACCAATCGGGCTTGTATGATAGAGTGGTCAGACGGAAGCCACTTCTCAGTAAAAGGCACATGATGGCCCGCCTAGAGTTTGCTAAAGTGCACCTGAAGGACTCTGACCATGAGAAAAAAAAATTCTCTAAACTGATTGGACTGTTACCTGAATGGCAAGCATCATGTCTGGAGGAAACCAGGCACCACTCATCACCTGGCCAATACCATCCCTACAGTGAAGAATGGTGGTGGCAGCATCATGCTGTGGGGATGTTTTTCAGCGGCAGGAACTGGGAGACTAGTCAGCATCAAGGGAAAGATGAATGCAGCAATGTACAGAGACATGCTTGATGAAAACCTGCTCTAGAGCATTCTGGACCTTAGACTGGGGTGAAGGTTCATCTTCCAACAGGACAATGACCCTAAGCACACAGCCAAGCTAACGAGTGGCTCCGCCACAACTCTGTGAATGTCCTTGAATGGCCAAGCCAGAGCCCAGACTTGAACCCGATTGAACATCTCTGGAGAGATCTGAAAATGGCTATGCACCAAAGCTCCCCATCCAACCTAATGGAGCTTGAGAGGTCCTGCAAAGAAGACTGGGAGAAACTGCCCAAAAATAGGTGTGCCATACTCCAAAAAGACTTGAGGCTGTAATTAGTGCCAAAGGTGCTTCAACAAAGTATTGAGCAAAGGCTGTGAATACTTATGTACATTTGCTTTTTTTTTTTTTTGCAAAGATTTCAAACAAACTTCTTTCACATTTGTCATTATGGGTATTGTTTGTAGAATTTTGAGGAAAATAATGAATTGAATCCATTTTGGAATAATATGACATGACAAAATGTGGGAAAAGTGAAGTGCTGTGAATACTTTCTGGATGCACTGTACAAAAGGGGGGGGGGTGGCCAGAGGCTGCTAGAAATCATTGCTGTAGCAGGACAATCAGGAGGCACAGATTACACCACACCCCATCATAACACGGTACCACACAGACATGACCTCTACACTTGCTGGTGATGCTTAGTCATGGGAGGTCCACACTATGAACAGTCAGCCTTGAAGTTCAGGGGTTATCCTGTGAAGTGGGAGGGTCTGACCAGCAGAACCTGACCCAGAACTGTTTGTGTCACCCAGAGGAACCATAAGGCTCTCACTATTACAACTGGGCTATGATTGTCTCCCTCTGTCAGCAGACACTTCCCTAAGAAATTGGTTCTTTCAGATTACTCTAATCACAAGGGGACACCTGAGGACTGATCACCTGGCTTCCTGCACACTACAATCCGCTACACTGATCACCACACCGCCTCATACTCTGGCGTTTCCCAACAGCCGTTATTACGTGCCAGGCACTGATGGAACAGCTTCCATCAGTGCCTGGCTTCCCACTGTGACAACACACTTCTTGCCTGACAGACCTGCTGCCAATCATGACGTAGGCTAGCTCAGGTAGCCAACCAACGCTAGAGACACCACAGAGTAATAAGCCAAGAGTGCTAGAGTGGCACGGCATCTGACCAATCGCTGAGCAACCGACAAGAGCCTGACAGATGATGTAATTCGCGCATCTTGATGCAGCAATTCTCTGCATCGATGCTGCATCGTGATGCATTGATTATATTCAACAACCCTAAAGTTCACCCAGCGATGGCTTTCCTAAGGGTATTTGATTTCTCCAGTTTCAGGGGCACATTCGTCCTCTTTCCTTGCATTTTGGGAGGAATTCTCTGCAGACATGATCTAACAGAATCATCTCTCACGAGTTCTCACTAGCTTGGAATGCCAGGGATGCAAACGGGGGCACCCTCCTTCCCATCCTCTTCTTTTAGAAAATATTCCATAAGAGGAAGAAGTGGAAGCCATTGTGGATAGGAATCCTAAATACCATGGTGGGCTCCCTGGTGGATGTGGTTTACACTGACCTTTAAAGGCATTATACACTTTTAAATGTTTTCCCTGTTTTAACCACTTCAGCCCAGAAAGATTTAACCCCTTAATGACAGGTCATTTTTTGCGATAAGGCACTGCTTCGCTTTAACTGAAAATTGCGCGGTCGTGCGATGTTTTACCCAAACAAAATTGATGTCACCCCCCCGCCCCCCAACACACACACAAATAGAGCTTTCTTTTGGTGGTATTTGATCACCTCTTCGGCTATAGCCAAACACTGACAATTTTGAAAAAATATATATTTTTTACTTTCTGCTATAATACATATCCAAAAAATAAATATAAAAAAAAAAACATCAGTTTAGGCCAATATGTATTCTACATATTTGTGGTAAAAAATCGCAATAAGCTTTTGGTTTGCGCAAAGGTTATATCGTCTTTATGGGCTTTAAATTATTATTTATTTATTTTTTGTTTTACTAGTAATGGCGGCGATCTGTGTGGGGGTTTTTTTTTTTATTTTTTCCGGGATTGACATTGCGTCAGACAGACCTGACCTCCAACTGACACTTTTTGGGGACCAGTGACATTTAGTGATCAGTGCTAAAAAAAAAAAAAAAAAAAAAAAAAAAAATGCACTGATCAATGTATAAATGACAGGGAAGGGGTTAACAACACTAGGGGGCGATCAAGGGGTTAACTGTTCTGAGTGGGGGATGGGCTTACTAGGACGACCGATCGCTGTTCCTGATCACTAGGAACAGTAGATCTCAATTTTATACCCTGTCAGAACCGGGATTCCGCCTTGTTTACATAGGCAGATCCCCGTTCTCCCCCTCTGTATCTTATGCACAGGCTGACGTATTTGCGCAGCCTTGCCGCAGTATATATGCAAGTGGTTGTTAGTATTGGTGTAAGGCTCCATTCACACTAATGTGTTTTTTGATGCATTATTTTTAGCATGGGTTCCTATGGAACGCTTTCACATCAATTCATTTTGTGCCTCTGCGTTTTTGGAAAGGGTTGAGAGACTTTTTTTTTTCCCCGCAGCGTTTTGCATGTAATAGTCTTTACCTGCTTCAATACTCGGCACTTGCACCCCCTTCCGGCCCAAGACATTTTTCAGCTTTCAGCACTGTCACACTTTGAAAATTGCGTGGTCATGCTACACTGTAACCATGTGAAATTTATATAATTTCTTCACACAAATAGAGCTTTCTTTTGGTGGTATTTAATCACTTCTGGGTTTTTAATTTTTTCCTAAAAAAAATGTAAAAAATATGTAAATTTATTTATTTATTTATTTTTTCTTTGTCAGTACATTTGTAAGTAAGTAATTTTTCTCCTTCACTTAATTGGCACACATAGGCGGCACTGGTGGGCACTCACTGCTGGCACTGTGGGCGCTTTATTGTAATCAGGCCACTGATTATCAGTGCCCTGATTACATGCCTAGATGTCCTCTGTGAGGAGAGCTGATTACCGGCATCTCCGTGTTTACATGTGACCAGCTGTGATTGGACACAGCTGATCACATGGTTAAAGAGCCATGGCTCTTTACAGTGACCTAGCAACACGGCGAAGCAACGGCCATAATGGGCTCGGTCATGACGTCCACCCAGAACGAGAGCCGCCCGCCTTCGTTGTGATGGTAAGTGGTTAATGGACCCGCATCCAAAACATTTTGTTTTTTCTTTACATTCACTGTATATAGCCGGCTGCTAAGAAGCAGGCCAGAAAGCCGTCCGCCGCGTCCTGAACAATCAATGAGTCGTCAGTTGTCAGCAGGGCTCCCCGCTGGCAGCTGAATATACAAAAAAAATAGCCGGGGAAAAAAAGTGGGGCGTGTGGGTGTCCCCTCCAAATCCATACAAGGCCCTAATTTATAAGTTCACATTACACACAATACAAACACTGCAGCGTCTACAGTGTAATGTGAACGTATAAATTAGCATTCATTCTGCTGTATGCTGTAGCTGTGGGTGCTCCCGGCGTGTGCGCGCTGCCGCCGCAGTGTTTGTTTTGTGTGTAATGTGAGCGTATAAATTAGCATTTATTCTGCTGTAGCTGTGCGCGCTGCCGTTGCGGTGTTTGCATTGTGTGTAACGTCCCTTCCGGGACATTATCTGATGGTTTCACTGGTTGGTATTTTGGCTGAACTTTTGGAGTATGGAGTAATTGCGCAGTGTGTAATTTCACAGCAGAACGTCACTTCCGTAGCAAACTGCGATGGGTCACTGAATGTGTAATGACACCCTCATGTCTGCTACCTAGACCTTTCTTGATGCCTTTACCAAGTTTCACCAGGTTGATGTTTGACTCTCCGGGCACCAGTATCTGGGAGACTATTTTGCAGGAGACATAGTGGGGTTCCCCCTGGTTTGTTTGGGTTTTTGGGCATGTTGCTGTGTAGCCCACCCCTCAAGTTCAGTGCTTTGGGACATACCAAGTCATGAATGTTAACTCCTCCGTATTCCACTTTTGCTTCTGTTACTCATTGCTTGCTTCAAAACTGAAACTAGGCTGAGCTGGTGGTGTTTGGGGGGGGGGGGGGGTGAAAATACCCAGCTGGATTTCTGCCATATTGTGACCAGTGTCCATCTACCTAAAGGTAAGTCATGAATATGAAGTCCTCTGTGTTCTGTGATGTACTCTGAGATATTACAGGTAAATCCAAGAATTTAACATTTACTTTCTTGGTAAAAAGTTTTCCATCACTTACTTTTTTACTTAATAAATTACATGTTTGCTTGACAGGTAGAGCCATGGATTACGTCATCTGTCCATTTAATACGGAACACAAGGTCCGTGGAACGGAGCTGCGAATGCACTTGATGACATGTCAGGTATGTGTATCCATCTGTTTTATGTTAAAACATGCAACTTTAAAGAAAACACATTTTTTGATTGTTTATGGAAGTCTGTATACTAGTCCCTCCTTAGTATGTTGACGCTATCTATGCTCATCCATGCAAGGAAGCAGATTAACATTTGGCAAACCCACTTATGTAAACCTCTAGACATCTAACCCTATGAATTTTCAGAAGACTGTCTCATTGTGTAACCATAACAAGCTCACTTACAGCAAAATAACCCAGAGTCCCTGTTACTTGTAACCACTTAACAAACTACTTTTCACATGGCCACCCTTTGGACATTGTTAAAGTAATATTAAACCTTGGATTTTTTTTTATTAACCACTTCCCACCGGGAAGGCATACATGTACGTCCTCTCATTTCAGTGGCTATACCGGGATGATCTCTAGATCTCTTTTTAGGGAGATCCAACATGCCTATGGCTTATCCCCCAGCCTGGGTCTCTGTACCGAATAGCATGCGGCATATCCCGATGGTCCACTTTAATCCACACCAAGGACTCCTGCTTAATCTCTCATCACAGCCATAGTAGTATATGTTCATTAAAATAAATAAAAGAGATCCCATAGCGTAACTCCGTGAACAATTTTAATAAAACAAATAAGCGTCCATCATGCACTTACATTTAAGATGTAGATAAAAGCGTGTATCATAATAACGAACCGGCCGGGTGTTGTGTGCAGTATCGCTACTGAAGATTGGAGATCCATTCACCTATTTAATTGTCGACTATCTACATTATTTTATTCACTTTTATTTATTTTCACTTTCACCATTTTCACATTTATTATATAATAATATTATGTGAACTTGATCAATATTTATTGCACGTTAGCAGCGTTTAATTTACACTATAATTTGTAGCACCTATTGATACAAGTATATAGTATACTATGTATACTTTTTGATTTTCAACGCAGCCTTCTTTTCTTATTTGTACTGTATTGTGTGTATCTCACATTTGGTTGCAGCAGAAAAACATTCAGGACAGCACCTTGGAGAGAGCGCAGCTCCGCCTCTTCACAGGAAACACTGCGTGACAACGCCCCTTTTAAAAGCAGCTGCTTCCACCATGCCTTCAGTTTTAGTGTTTCCTCCGCCATGGTGGAACACTGCTGGGGAACCAGAGGAGCTGCGCTCTCTTTAGTGAGGGTTTTGGCAGTACCTTGTGCTTTCTTTCGTGCTCAGACCAGCCCAGCACCTTCCCGAACGAAGGGGAAGGTGTTCCGGTGTCCCTTCTTTCGTCGGCTCACAGGAGTAATGGACTGCCGGAGGTCGTTCGTCTGTTGCGTTCGGGGGGCCGCGGGTGTGCTCAGAACGAGCGTTCCCTGCCAGGCCTCGACATGGCGGTGCCGAATCCTGGACGGCTGGGGGACGCCAGTTCCGGTGGGTGGAGACTTCCGGCTGGGCGTAGCAGCAATTAGTTCCAGCTGCTGGAACACAGGAGGAAGGGGCGGGTCTGGCCGGGACTTCCTTTTGTTTGGCATGGAAGGGAAGCCATTCAAAAGCGTTCGGACGGCGGCTGCAACGATCGGTATGGAGGAGGAATCGTCAGCAGCAATGGCGGATGCAGGCGCCCAGGCTCCTGGCCAGTCCCAGGTAGGAGAGGTACAGTGGTACCTCTTTCCTTTACATATCACTGGGTGTTTTGTTTCTGTGTTAAGTTAACCTGCAGCTGTCTGCTTTGGTGTAAAGGTCCATAAGCAGTTCAGCAGGGAGTGAGACTTAGGGTGCTGGCTATGGGGACTATCTGTTCTACTCTTTTTAGTGGCTACAGTTAAAGAGGACCTGTGGGGTTCTTTTGTTTCTGTTTCAGAAAGCTACTGCTAAATCAGAGAGAACATCAAAGAAATGCCCCTCATGCAAAAATCCTTTAAGGGACTCTTGGCCCAAACCCCTGTCCAGATCCTGCATTGCGGATTTAGTGAAGGAGGAGTCCTCACAGGAGTGCAAGGAACTCTTATCTTCTGTAAGAAAAGAACTAGCAGAGGCCCTAGGGACAGTACGTTCCCTTGTGAAAAAACGTGGTCAAAGTTCCAGCCAAGAACAGAGTTCTCAATCCAGTCTCCCTCCGTCCACTTCCATACAAGTAGAAAGTGAGTCTGAGGAAGAAAGGGAAAGCATTCCTCCCTCAACGTTTGATTCTGAGGATGAGGAAG
This sequence comes from Lithobates sylvaticus, assembly GCA_028564925.1. Classification (NCBI taxonomy): domain Eukaryota; kingdom Metazoa; phylum Chordata; class Amphibia; order Anura; family Ranidae; genus Lithobates; species Lithobates sylvaticus. The sequence goes on from CM053027.1 coordinate 511,444,913, forward strand.
AAGAAGCCAGAGCTTCTAGATATAAACTGTCACTTGAGGAAGTAGATGAATTACTCAAGGCAATTTATACTACACTGGAGATCCAAGAAGAAAAAACCCAGCTATCAGTACATGACAAAATGTACCAGGGGCTGGAGGAAGTGAAACATAGTCTTTCCTGTACATAAAGTGTTAACTGACACTATTAAAAATGAGTGGAAGGATCCAGAGAAAGGACAGTTCTTCTCTAAAGCCTTTAAAAGGAGGTTCCCTTTTGAGGAAAATGAGGAGTGTGTTTGGAATAAAAACCAAAGATAGATGCTGCTTTTTCTCAAGTATCTAGAAAGACGGACTTAGCCTTTGAGGATATGGGAGTTCTCAAAGATGCTATGGACAAAAGAGCAGATGGGCTACTGAAGAAAGCATGGGAGTCTTCCTTAGCCAATCTGAAACCTGCAATGGCAGCTACAGTTGTGGCTAGAAACTTTGAATGTTGGTTAGACCAACTCAAGAATCATGTGGTAGCAGGTACCTCCAGGAAAGAGTTATTGGAGTCCTTCCCTACACTGCTTAAAGCCGTCAAATACATGGCAGATGCTTCGGCAGAGTCCATCAGGATGTCTGCCAGATCATCAGCACTTGTTAATTCCGCAAGAAGAGCCCTCTGGCTTAAGACCTGGTCAGGAGATTCAGCTTCTAAAGTGAAACTGTGCGGAATTCCCTTTTCAGGGGACTTGATATTTGGTCCAGAACTAGAGACTGTACTTGATAGGACAGCAGACAAAAAGAAGGCTTTTCCTCAGAAAAAGAAAGTGGTACAACAGAGGAAAAATGTTCGTCCTTTTCGACAAGCTGATAAGGAAAAAGACCAAGCAAAGAAAAGACCTTGGAATCCTCAGAGAGGAAGAAGGAGGGGTGGGGTATTGTTCAGAAATCTGAGCAATCCCCTAAAAAACAATGACCATCTCCCAGTAGGCGGGAGGCTTCAGGATTTCTTGTCAGTTTGGAAAGAAACAACAAGAAGTCCATTTGTCCAAGGGATAATCCAGCAGGGTTATCATCTGGAGTTCTCGCAAAATCCCCCAAGTCGGTTTTACATAACAAGCTTGCCAAGGGATCAGGAGAAGCCTCTGGCTATGAAGTCTCTTCTTCAAGAGCTGATGCAACAGAAGGTCATCTCCCAGGTTCCAGAAGGGCTAGAAGGGAAAGGGTTTTATTCCCATATATTTTTGGTCAAGAAACCATCAGGAAAATTCTGCCTGATCCTCAATTTGAAGTTATTGAATCGGTCCATAAAATACAAAAAAATTCAGGATGGACCAGATTTTTTCGGTGAAGAACCTGCTGACCCCCAGGTGTCACATGGCCTCCATCGATTTGAGAGATGCATATCTCCATGTTCCAATAGCACCCTCATCCCAGAAATTTCTGGGTCTTGCAGTCAATCTGGGGGGGGGGGGGGGGATTTGGCATCTACAGTTCAGAGCCCTGCCATTCGACCTCTCCTCCTCGCCCAGGGTATTCACGAAGGTGATGGCAGAAGCTTTGGAACCCCTGAGGCTGAAAGGGATTCCAATAGTGCCCTACTTGGACGATCTGCTACTTTTTGCCGACTCAAAAAGTCAGGTGGAAGTCAACCTTCAAGTAACTCAGACACATCTAAAAAGTTTGGGTTGGCTTCTCAACATTCAGAAGTCAAATTTAATACCATCTCAAAGAGTAAGGTTTCTGGGGTACGAAGTAGACTCGCTAGAACAGAGAATATTTCTACCTCAGGAGAAAATAGAAAAGATGCAGTCAGTTCTGAAAGCTCTTCAATCCAACTCTAGGTTCTCAGTAAGGCAAGCCATGTCGGCTCTGGGCCTATTGACAGCAGCAATTCCCGCAGTGCAGTGGGGCAGATTACATGCTCGCCCGCTTCAGGTGGACATTTTGACGAATTGGTCCTACCTGGAATCTGGAGAAAAAATTTGTCATAGGGGCAAGAGCAAAAAGATCACTCTGGTGGTGGAGGAACCAGGTAAACATTTCAGAAGGACTTCTCTGGTTCTTTCCAGTAACCCGAAGACTGACCACAGATGCCAGCGCATGGGGGGTGGGGAGCCCACCTGGAAGAACAAACTATTCAGGGGGTTTGGTCCAAGCCAGAGGCAAGAAGGTCGTCGAACTGGAGAGAGTTGAAGGTTATTCATCTAAGCCTTCTATCCTTCCAGGAACCTCTAAAAAATCAACATGTCCAAATTTTATCGGACAATATGATGGCTGTGTTATACCTAACAAAACAAGGGGGCACAAAAAGCAGAACTTTGATGGAACTAGCCTGTCAAATACTGAGATGGGCAGAGAACAAGTTGGCCTCTATCGGCAGTCCACTTAAAAGGGACAGAAAATACCTTGGCAGATCTCCTCAGCAGGAGAGAAGTAAGAGAAACAGAGTGGTCTCTGAATCAGGATTTATTCGAGACGATAGCCAAGAGCTTGGGTTTCCCTCAGGTGGACCTCTTCGCAAAACAAGAAAACAAAAGTACCAGTTTTCTTCTCCCTTCAGAGACAGGATGAAGCTCTAGAAATGGATGCTCTGGCCCACAAATGGGACTTCCAGCTGTCCTACGCTTTTCCCCCATTTCAACTGAGTCCAAGGGTATTAGCAAAATTCAGGCTGGAATCCACAGAACTAATTCTGATAGCTCCTTATTGGCCAAAGAGACCCTGGTTTTCAACCCTGATGAATCTCAGTGAAACCTCCTTGGAAGTTACCGAAAAGGGCAGATCTGCTGAGTCAGGGCCAGATTCTTCATACAGACCCAGCGTATCTCAATCTAACAGCCTGGTTTCTGAAGAACAATTCTTAAGACAGAAGGGCCTATCAGAAAAGCTTATTACTACCTTTCTTGCAAGTAGGAAGAAGGTGACAGACATTTATTTTAAAGTCTGGAAGGTGTATAACACATGGTGTTCCAGAAAAAACTTTAGTTTGTCTAGTACAATTTCAGTTTTAGAATTTCTTCAAGATGGATTGGAGAAGGGCTTGGCAGCAAGTACGCTCAAGACGCAGGTAGCGGCTTTATCAGTTTTTTTGGAAAGAACCCTGTCAGGGGAACCTTTTGATAATTAGATTTTTTTAGGGCTATGGTTATTTTTCCCAATTGGGATTTATCTTTGGTTCTTCAGGGATTGACGAAGCTTCCGTTTGAACCCATAGAAGGATCATCGCTTAAGTTTTTAACGTTTAAAACTGTGTTGCTAGTGGCAGTAACATCAGCTCGTAGAGTCAGCGAGTTACAAGCTCTATCAATCAAAGAGCCCTTCATGAGATGCCTACCGGATTGGGTAGTCCTAAAAACAGATCCAGCCTTCCTACCGAAAGTGAGCTCTGCATTTCATCGGGCACATGAGATTATTCTCCCTACATTTTGCCCTTCACCTTCGGAGCCAGGAGAAGAAGCCTTCCATACTTTGGATGTCAGGAGGTTTCTTCTTAAGTATCTGGAGATAACAAAGGACTTTAAAAAATCATCCTCACTCTTTGCATTAATGGAAGGCACTCACAAGGCATGTAAAGCTTCCAAAAACACCCTCGGAAGATGGTTAAAGCAAGCCATTAAAGAAGCATACTCCTCTTTAGGTTTGGAGCCTCCAGAAGGAATCTTGCCTCATTCGACCAGAGCAGTAGCGGCATCATGGGCAGAAAAGGCCGGGGCATCGCCTGAGCAAATTTGCAAGGCTGCCACATGGTCCAGTTTTTCAACTTTTATAAAGCATTACCGCTTGGATCTGCTCTCAGCCTCAGACCAATCCTTTGGTAGGAAGGTTTTGCAGGCAGTGGTCCCACCCTGAAGTAAGTTTCTCGGTTATCCTCTCCAAGGTGCTGTCCTGAAAGGCGAAGGGAGAAAACCTTAGTTAGACTTACCGTGACAGTATTTCTACGAGCCTTTCAGGACAGCAGCCTACTTCCCTCCCTAGGTTATAATGTATAGTTATAGGGCGTGGTAACTGCTTATATTTTCCAGCATGTCGGAGGATTTCTCGGTAACAACTGAAGGCATGGTGGAAGCAGCTGCTTTTATAAGGGGCGTTGTCACGCAGTGTTTCCTGTGAAGAGGCAGAGCTGCGCTCTCTCCAAGGTGCTGTCCTGACAGGCTCGTAGAAATACCGTCTCCGGTAAGTCTAACTAAAAAAAAAAAAACTTAATCTCGGGCTTTCCAGCCTGAAGGAGAGATGTGGGGTCTTTTAACCCCCACATCTCTCCATAAAGAGGACCTGTCACACACTATTCTTATTACAAGTAGGGGTGCAGCGGATGATCACCAATCCGTGATCCGAACGGGTCACCCTGTTCGGATCGGCACACGTCGCAATCTGCGTAGCGCTCCGTGGTCTCGGCCCTAGGAAAGGCCACGGCTTCGGCCTAGCTCTGGAGCGGCGGCCATCTTGGTGCACCCGTCGGCCGTTTACAATGTGATTGCTCTGTCAAATGACGGAGCGATCACTTGTAAACAAACCGGCGTCATGATGACGCCGGTTCCTCTCTCCCCTCTGTGTACTGATCTGTACAGTGGAGGGGAGAGATCGGATGCCAGCAGCGCTGTGTGGGCTGGATCTGTAGTGCCCACAGCGCTCTGTGACAATTGTAGTCACATCCCTCCATACTCTGCCAATGCTCTGAAATACCCAGCCAATATTACAGTGGGGAGATTGTGGATATTGCAGTGGGGACTATATGGTGGTGGAATTTTCACAGGTTTTTACGAATTCAATTATTTGCTGATCCAGAAAATTATCCGATCTGTGACTCTGATCCGAGGAACGATCCGATTCGTGAGTTTTTTTGATCCGTTGCACCCCTAATTACAAGGGATGTTTACAATTCTTGTAATAGGAATAAAAGTGATAATTTTTTATTTATTTTTAAAGGGGAAAGTGTAAAAATCTAAAAATTAAACCTCAAATAAACCAAATAAAAAATTGTAAATCGCCCTGTCCCGGGGAGCTTGCACACAGAAGTATAAGTGTGCACGCATAAGTACGGTGTTCCCACATATGTAAACGTCATTCAAATCACACGTGTGAGGTATTGCAATGAACGTTGGAGCAACAGTTCTGTACCAAGACCTCCTCTGTAACTTGTAAATGGGTAGCCTGTAAACATTTTTAAAGCGTTGCCTGCCTATGGAGATTTTTGAGTACTGAAGTTTGGCGCTTTTCCGCGAGCGCAATTTTCAAGCATGACATGTTGGGTACCTATTTACTCGGCGTAACATCTTTCACTTTATACAAAAAAATTGGGCTAACTTTTAGTGTTTTTGTTTTTAATTCATAAAAGAAAAAAAAAAAAAGGCTTTTAAAAATTGCTGTGCAAATATTGTGTGACCTAGAAAGTTGCAACAACCGCTATTTTATTCCCTAGGGTCTCTGCTAAAAAAACATATATAATGTTTGGGGGTTCTGAGTAATTTTCTACCAAAAAAAAATTATGATTTTTACATGTAGGAGCAAAATGCCAGAATTGGCCCAGATGGGAAGTAGTTAAAATAATAAACATGTCATACTTGCCTGCTCTGTGCTATGGTTTGGCACAGAGCAGCCCCGATTTTCTGCTTCTGGGGTCCTCCGCCGGAGCTCCTCCTCGGCAAGGACACAAACGGGGCGACTCTGTTATGCGTGATAAACAACCCCCCCATAGAATGCATTAAGGTAAGAAAACCTATAGCCTTTACAACCACTGCATCTCTTTACAAGGTTTGAGGAGCTAAAGAGAACAAGGCCATGACCACCAGGCCTGTAGCCTAATTGAAACCATGTTTCAGTCACGTGTTTCTCTGTGGACTATGTTTGAATGTTTTCAATATTTTGATGTTGCCATTTTCACTGCCCTCGGCACTGGAAAAAGAAACATGATGGGTATTCAATGAGGGAAAAAGTATTTGATCCCCTGCTGATTTTGTACATTTGCCCACTGACAAAGAAATAATCAATCTATAATTTTAGACAGAATAACAACAAAAACATGCAGAAAAACACATTTCAAAAAGTTATAAATTAATTTGCATTTTAATGAGTGAAAAAAGTATTTGCAGAACATGACTTGGTACTTGGTGGCAAAACCCTAGTCGGCAATCGGAAGTCAGATGTTTTTTGTAGTTGACCACCAGGTTTGCACACTTCTCAGGAGAGATTTTGTGCCCTTCTTTGCCGATCCTCTCTCCAAGTTATTAAAGGGGTCCTATGCATTAAGGTGAAAAAACTTCTGCCAGTGTCCTCTCCGGATCAAATTCTGCTCAAATCTTATATTGGTGCTAGAAAATGAGAATTGGCACTTGCTGTTATTGAGTGGCACAAAATGGCGGTTGTGCAGGAAATGATACATATTTAAATGGTAAACATGAGTCAAGAGACGCTTAGTGGTTGGTGCTAAAAGCAGTGAAAAGGTGTGTTTTCTTTATTTGTTTCAAAGGAAAACCATTGATTAGGACAAGGGGGGTGGCTACATAATGAATGTAAATGGTATTTTATAACTGACCCTCATGGATTCCCTGAAACCTATCCATGAAATCTTGATCTAATGGTTGCTAATGTCATGGCTAGGTTCCCCAGTTGCACTGTGCAGTGTGTTTACTGGGACTTGAGTGATATACTGGTAGTGCTGCAGCTGGGGAATAAAGACTGTAAAGTAGAACTATAGGCAACTTTTTTTATTTTGGATAGATCAAGGGAGGGTTATAACCCCTCAGGTTTTTTTTTGCCATGTGTGTCCCATTGCTGAGATTTCCCTTTTACTACTTGTCCCATAGCCAGACAGTAAGTGAGAGGAAATCCCTGCAAATTAAAGGCGTTCCTTGGTGACCCCAAAGTCACCAGAACTAGTTTCCCCGCTATTACTTTTCTGGGGACAACCTAAAATGTAAGATATATTTTTTCTTTCAATGATGGTAAACAGGACAAATGGAGAGGGTGAATCTCCCTGGGGGCACAGAGCATTTTGCCTTTAGTTATACTTTAACGCCCTCCTGACATTGGAAACTTTCTAATAGCATGTTAGTTCACAGTGTGGGTGACAATAGTTAGACTTCATTTAATTAACATAAACTGGAAAATACAGTTCATCCTACCAGAAACAGCTTTTTTTTTCACATTTGAAAATATAGCATAATGCAGAGCAATAAATCTCATAAGTCCTTTTTTTACCAATTTATAATGCCTAAATCTTTTCTCACTCTTTAGGCTGCATTCACACCTGAGCGTTTTGTCGCCTGAAGCTACAAAACGCTAGAGGGGAAAACATACATTATTCTCTATGGAGATGGTTAACATCTCCACTCAAACGGCTGAAGCCCTACGCCTGAAGCTCAAACAAGTTCCGGACCCTTTTTTGTCGCTCAAATCGGGCAGATTTGGGCGTTTTTCTTCTTTTTTACATTGGTGACCTTTTGCTCTATACAAAACGCGGTAAAAAACGATGCGAATCGCGGTAAAAACGCTGCAATTCGCGATATTTTCTGCCTGAAAAACGCTACGCTCAGGTGTGAATGCAGCCTTAATGTGGTGTGTGTGTGTGTGTGTGTGTGTGTGTGTGTGTTTGTGTGTGTTTTTTTTTATTGTTTAATTTTTTTAATTTTTAATTATGGGTTAATATCAGAAGGGAAATATAGGTTTTAATAATTTGCAAAACTATACTTTAATATAGGGATATTGGTGGAGGCTTTACTTTGTATGGGAGAGGTTGGCCTTCTCAGTGAGCCACTGATTAATGAGGCTGTGCTCCTGTGTAGAAGTTGGAAGGAACTTCTATAGGTTTGGTACTGCCTTGTCCTCCATAGGCAGAGGGATGCCCAGGACTGCTGACAGAACCACCATGTATGAAATAGGCAAGTAACACTGATATTAAATTGGCTCATTTCAAAGGTGTACAATTATATTGTAACAAATTTCTGTTTGTGACTAAACCTATACTTGTGAGAAGGCTGGTTTATTTTTTCTTTGTAAAGCAGACTTACCTTAGATTTATTGTTTTTTTCTTTTAGAGCAAACGAGAAAAGGAACCAGACAGGGTGGTGGGTCAACAAGCCTCAAAGAAGAAAACAAAATGGATAGCAATGTCTCTTAAACAAGAAAAAGAGGAGGAGGAGAGGAGGTTTGAGCAAGAAGAGATGCATGTCTATGGTATTCATTTGTTATTCTCATTGTGCTGGTGTTAGAAATGTAAATAGGAATTGCCTAGTACTGTACAGGCAGTCCCCGGGTTACAAACAAGATGGGGTCTGTAGGTTTGTTAAGTTGAATTAGTATGCAAGTTGGAACAGGTACATTTTTTTAAGTGTACGTTTTTGGAAAGCATAGGGAAAGGGATAACACCCCTGTAATGTTTGTTTTGCTGTCTGTGCCCCTGGTATGTAAAGTTAAAAAGTCTAAAACAATGCAAAGACATTGCGGCGGACAGATCGGACACCTAACTAACGTTTTTTGACACTTTTTTGGGGGGGGAAACAGTGACATTATCGCAGTAATCAGTGCTAAAAATATGCACTGTTATTGTACTAATGACACTGGCAGGTAAGAGGTTAACATCAGGGGCGATTAAGGGGTTAAATGTGTTTTCTAACTGTATAAGGTACTGTGTGACTGGGGAAACGCAGATCCATATCCCTGCTTGGCAAAAAAAACAGGATCTGTGATCTCCGCTGTCAGAACAGAGTTTTGCCTTGTTTACACAGACAGATGCCCGTTCAGTCGCTGCGGGGATTAATCGTGGGTGGCCGGCAGATCATTGAGTCCGTCGGACCCGCTGATTGGCTCCCCCGCTGGCCAATGGGAGCAAGCATGCCCCCACAAAAGCGAGTTCCCGAGTCGACCTACAGCTAAGGCGATTCGCAGGATCGTGCCACCTTGCCGCAGTATAATCACGGCAGCTGGTCGGCAAGTGGTTTAATATGACAATTTTGTGAGGGGGGGGGATTGTGGAAGAAAATTACAACTTCAAAAAACTCACCATGCTTCTTACTGAATACATTGAATTGTCTGCTTTTTCCAAAAAGGGGTCATTGGGGGGTATTTGTACTGTCCTGGCTTGTTAGTGTCTCAAGAAATTAGATATGCCATCATTGTGATCAATTTTCATTGATTGGCACCATAGCTTGTAGACTATAACTTTCACACAAACAAAATAATATCCACTAATTTGGGCTGTTTTTACCAAAGACATCTAGCAGTATAAATTTTGGCCCAAATTTATGAAGGAAAAATTACCGTATATACTCGTATAGGCCGACCCGAATATAAGCCGAGGCCCCTAATTTACCACAAAAAAACTGGGAAAATTTATTGACCCGAGTATAAGCCAAGGGTGAAAAATGCAGCAGCTACTGTAAGTGGAAAAGAGGGTCAGCAAATGCCCATCTGCAGCTGCATGTCCCCTGTGTCCTGTACAAACCTCCCCGTGTCCCCATTGCAGCCTACCTGTGCCGATCTGCATCCCCTGGGTCTGTGTATGCCTCCCTCCGATCTGCCACCTGTGTCCACCATTGCAGTCTTGCGATCGTTAATGCCTCCTTGTTCCTCCTGTGCCGATCGTTGGATGTTCTGTGTCCCCCATTGCTGATCCTGCCGATCAGCGTGTAAGGCGCCATTACACATTCAAAAGCTGCGCCTCCTCCTCGTCCGTGATAGGAGGAACACTGTTTTCCCAGCAGTCAGTGTGCAGTGTTCCGCCTATTACGGACATCCTCTCATCCTCGTCCATGAGATGAGAATGACAGGACTTACGTCATAGGCGGAACACTGCACACTGACTTACTGCTGGGAAAATTAGTGTTCCGCCTATCACAGACAGGGGCGAGGAGGAGGCGCGGGTTTTGAACACTGCCGTCTGTCTGCATGACACGCTGTTCATGTAGGCAGACGGCGCTGACTCGAGTATAAGCCGAGGGGGGGACTTTCAGACCTAAAAAAAGGGCTGAAAATCTCAGCTTATACTCGAGTATATACGGTACTTATTTGCAAAATTTTACTATGGAAACTAAAAAAAAAAGTGTTCTCAAAAATTCGCTTTTTTTTTTTTTTTTTTCACTTGTATCACTAAAACAAAAAAACACAGCAGTGATTAAAAACCACCAAAAGAAAACTATTTGTGAGAAAAAAAATTATAAATCTTGTTTGGTTACAGTGTAGCTTGACTGAGTAATTTGTCATTCAAATATGAGAGCACTGAAAGTTAAAAATTGGTCTGGGCAGGAAGGGTGTATAAGTGCCCTGTGTTGAAGTGGTTAAAGAAAGCAAGCCTGAACATCTCATGGATTGAGATACTGTCCAGTGATCCCAGGAGTTACCCATTGGTCCCGCCAGTGACAATTGAGGTAACCCCCTTCCAATGGTCAAGGGACTCTTCATCGCAGCATGTTTTATATATTTCCAGCCTATTTTATGCTCCGATAATCCCCTAGACTCAATTCAGGCTAATTTATGCCTTTCCTGCATTTGTTACTCTAAAGGCCCGTACACACGATCAGACCTTTTGACAACCAACATGCAAATTAGCTGTTTCGGACCAACTTTTTCCAGATTTCATCGGACTTTTGTTGGCTGTGCGAACGGACCAACTTTCTGCCAACAAAAGTCTGATGGACCAAAGTCCGACCGTGTGTACACAAAACCAACGAACTTTTGTACAAACCAATGCAAAAGATCAGACAACCATACAGAAGTTGACCAAAGGTGGCGGTAAAGAGCAGAAAAACCAAGTGATTTGGTGAAATTTGGCTGAAAAAGTCCTGCCGTGTGTATGCAATACCAACTTGGGGCCAACGCCCTTTGGACAAAAATCCACGGGAAAGTTGGTCCACGGTCCGATCGTGTGTATGAGGCTTTACCTTGACTGCTCCACAATCTTCTGTGAATGCAGGTTTTGGCTGTAAGGTTCTTTGCAGCAGCATTCTGAGTTGAGTTTGTTGACCTTTTTGTTCTTGTTGAGCTTGTTGGCTGTTATTTTTCTTGTTGCCCGCCTGCCCTTATTCATTGCTTGGCCACCCTCCCCTCTGTTCCTTTTGTTCAGCATTGCTTGCTACAAAACGGAAGAGTCATGGAGGAATCACACAAAGGTAACAGCCTACAACCCAGGGGCTATATATATATATATATATATATATATATATATATATATATATATATATATATATATATATATATATATATATATATATATATATATATACAGTCCCTGACAAAAGTCTTGTCGCTTCTCTATTTTATTTACTCCTGCTATTAACCTGACTTTTAATTAATCAATTGGTGTTAGAAATAGCTCATATGAAAAGCTAAAGCCCTCCCAAATGATGCGTAATGCACTGAAATAAATTAGTTTCACTAAAAAAAGATAATTTAATCAAGACAGACAGGTCAAATTTTGGCAAGACAAAAGTTTTGTCGCCTATACAGAAATTGACTAACTTTACTGAAAATTTAAATATATGTCAGCAAATGAAGTAGTGGTGCTGTGAGATCCAAATTTAATATCTTGTATGACTTCCATGAGCTTGAAGGACAGCATCCATGCGGTTTGGCAAGGATTCATACAATTTATTGATGAAGTCATCAGGAATAGCAAAGAAAACAGTCTTGCATGCCTCCCAGAGTTCATCAATATTCTTTGGTTTCGTCTTCCATGCTTCATCTTTCATCCTACACCACATATGCTCAATGATGTTCATGTCTGGTGACTGGGCTGGCCAATCCTGGAGCATCTTGATCTTCTTTGCCTTAAGGAACTTTGATGTGGAGATGGAAGTATGCGATGGAGCACCATCCTGCTGCAAAATATGGCCTTTTTTATGGTTGGGAATATAAGAGGTAGCTAAGATTTCTTGGTATTTTAGACTATTGATGTTGCCTTTCACCCTGGAGATCCCTCGCACACATCATACTGGATGTAACCCCAGACCATGATTTTGCCTCAACCAAACTTCACTGTTTTCTGGGTAAATCTCGGCTCCATGCAGGTTCCAGTAGGTCTCCTGCAATATTTGCGGCGACTGTGGTGTAATTCAACAGAAGATTCATCTGAAAAATCCACCTTCTGCCACTTTTCCAGAGTCCATCCTTTTAGCAGGCTGTGGCCCTTGGCAAATGCCACACGGTTTTTCAATTGTCTTTTGTTTAGTGCTGGCTTATGGGCACTGATTCGACCATGGAAGCCATTTCGAGACAGAATCCGACAAACTGTTCTGGTTGAAACAGGGACTTCAGGTGACCAGGTCTCGTGGAGCTCTGCTGCAGTGGAAAATGGGCTGGTCTTGGATTTTCGAGCCAACACACGGTCCTCTCGAGCAGTTGTCTTGCGGGTCGGCTTGACCTGGCCTTGTCCAAAACGTCTCCAGTCTCTTCAAATCTTTTTTTTATCCTCTGAACTTGACACTGAGACACATTGAAGGTGTCTGCCACATCAGCATCTGGTCTTCAGCCTCTTGATAATCAACACTTTAGTCTCCGGGTGAATCTTTTTGCAGAGGTCTAGTTGCAGTTGAGAAGGTCTACTGTACTGGTGTTCTTTTTATACACACCCGAGACCTAATTGATCCATTATTAAGTCACAGGTGAAGCTCATATAACAAGGCGACAACACTTATGTCTTGGCAAAAATTGACTCAATGGGCTTTACCAAGCTGTGAATATTAGAATACTTTTTGTCAGTTTCGTTTTGCACTGAAACATTATTACAAAAGCTGTTGGGATTAAAATGACCCATTTCTTGTAACAAAATCTTGATTAGAAATATATTTTAGCGGCACTTCAGGTCAATTTGTACACAAGCGACAAGACTTTTGTCAGGGACTGTATATATATATATATATATATATATATATATATATATATATATATATATAATTTTATTTATTTTTTTACTTCTGTACAAAAGACTCCATTGCATCATTGTGGCTGAAATTGTTCCTAAACTAAACAACGTTAGATGAAAAAAAAATTTAAGGGGGCTTGTGCACATGGCATATTTATAAAATAGTGTGGGTGGATTTCCACACCTGGGATACACAGCGGCCACATGCAGTCGACCACAAATAAGAATGGCTGTATAAGGTCGCACCTGGGTTTATGACGCTACTTGTATAAACCTGTTTATGCATATGGGTGCGCAACCCTTGAAGTAGACCGCCTACAACAAGGGGCTTGGAAATCAAAAGGAAGAACTCCGGACAGCCGCACACCGGTAAAATAAAATCCAAAGGGTTTATTTAAAAGCAAAAAGACACTACAATCCAAACACGGCAAAAAGGGGGGTACAGAGCTGACGCGTTTCGCACTGTATTTCAGTGCTTACTCATAGCTTACAACAAGGGGCTTGCAGCTTTTAAGTGTGTGTGTGTGTGTGTGTGTGTGTGGGTTTACACAGCTAGTGGCGTAAACCTGTATACAGTCATTCAATACTGTGGTCAGCTGCACTCGGCAGTTGTGTGTCCAAGGTATGGAAACATGCCTGCAATTTACAATATATGGCTTCCTGCACCCCAAAGCACTATACTAAGACCTCATTCATCCTTTGTCTTTTGTGATACATATGTTTCCTCAGCTTTTTGTTACCCCGCTGTCTTCCTTTTCTACCTAGTTTTAGACCCTTTTACTGCGACATCACTATCTATTGCCTCCGGGTGCACTATTATGCAGCTCATGAACCTCGGCTGAAAAGGGTCTTTCTATGGTGTGTGGTTTTGTACACCTTCAACAGACAGCAGTGGCTATTTACAACAATAAAGATTCTCTAAATGTATGATTATTAGAGCACACTGTAAACTGTATTTTTTTTTAACTGGGTGAGGATGAATTAAGATGGTTAAAAAGTGATGGCATGAGTTGTTTTGGATGATGATGATTATAGCATTTTTATTTTTGTTTTTAGATGCACAGGACCCGTTTAGACTTCTGCAATGCCCTTATGATTCCAACCACCAAATAAGAGCGTGTCGTTTTCCTTATCATCTGATTAAATGTAGGAAGGTCAGTAACCTCTGTTTTAAACTGGACCATATCTGCATTTGGTATTTTTGGGAATTTTGCGTAAAATGGAATTTTGGTTAGACAGCTAAATAGGTGAAGTATATGGAAGCCATTTTATGTGTGTAGGCTGCCCTGAGACTTAGGCAGGTCATACACTAAGAATCTCAGCTGGTTCAGCAGTGTTTTTGAACAGTGCTTGCTCATAATGAATATATTACAGTAATGCTTAGACAGGCCATACATTTATGCAATTTTTTCTTTCCGTCAGCCATGGGTTGACAGAACGAAAATTGGTTGCTTTTTCCCATCAACACAGTCAGTGTTAATGGGGGAAATCCCTCCTACTGCGCTATTGTATTCTGAAGTTTTCCAGCTGTCAGAATGCACTGATGACTGCTGACAGCTATAGCAACCAGCAACAAATTAAATAAAACAAATGGGCTGGTTGTATTGAAGTCGATCGATCAACATCATTACAACCAGCCTGCCCATAGATGGGCTGAAATTTGGCTGGTTCGGCAGAAATTTTGATCCGTCTTTGGCCGGCTTTAGTTTAGGATTGTGGGTCATTAAAAATAAACTGTTTTTTGTACCCCCTAAGCTGCAAAAACTACTGGTTGGGGTGTACACATGATCCGCTCTGTCACGTTCCTCAAATGCCATCTCTGTGATAAGTTTTATTTAATTACCATAAATTGCATATTAAACGCAGTATTGGATAAGTAAACAAAGTCCTTACTATATTGCATAACCTAAAACACAAAATGGGGACCTTTCTCAACCAGTCTACACATCAGTTAGGGTATGAGGAAGTTGTATAGATGATGCAAGTGTCTTGATTATATGGTGAACTTGACATATTTAGATACCAGACTTTAATTTTAAACTCTGGGTTGTAAAACTGACCTCAATGACTATTTCCACTTTTAGCAACATGTTACATTAGGGTGTGGTTTTCCAAGAACCCCAAACCTCACCCCCTGAACCCCTCACCTGTGACGGTAGTAGTACGGAACATCTCCCTCACTTTCCCTAAAATTCACAAATTGATAACAAGGCGGTCAGATAAAAAACTCCTATGTGTGCTTAATCAGCAAGATTTAAGCCAGTTTAAAGTGTATTTCCATTTTTTTCTGCCAAATTGGACTAACACCAGGAAACTGGCCATGCTCAGATGGATGTGCTTCTATGCTCAGATTGAAATAGGAGAGCAGGGATTGCCAGGTATTTCACACAAAGGAAGAAATATAAAAGGAACGGGATACTTTTTAACACAAGCACATGGTACAGCAGGCCCTAGGAGTATGAAAGGTTGGGGTAACATTCTTTTAAGAGCTGGTATATTTTTTTTTTCATGACACAATCTAATTTTTTATTTTTTTTTCCAAGTAATATTTATTGAATTTTATGAGAGAAAAAAACAAGTTGGTATACATCAATGAATTAGAATTTCTGGGTATATAGTAAGATGAATAATATAAACATTTGTTTACAGAAAGTGCTAATGACTATATTAAAGCAAAAGTAACATTTAGAAACTGTAATGTGATGAAAAAAAATAAAAATAAAAAAAAAATAAATGTCCATTCCTGTATAAATAAGAAACATAACACGTAACAAATAAATTATTCTTTCAATATGCACAGATATATTCTTGGGTTCATGTTGATCTTCCAAGTTCATATGGTGTTTACACATGTTTGTCTCAGAAGGATACAGAGCGGAGGCAGTTTGTGGACCTACCTCTCAGAAGGATACAGAGCTTCAAATACATTTCTGTAAATAAATGGAAAGAAAGGAAAAATTCTAATGAACATACCAAATTGTATATATATTATCTCTGCTAAATACCCCAATGGTTTCTAGCCCACCTACCTTATGGTGGAGTGCATAAATTACCAGGGCATGATGCTGCAGAGATTTTCCCACTGATAGCAATACCCACCGGGGTATTAGTTAAAATACATTTTATAGACAGTTGTATGGAGGAATTCCTCCGTAAACAAAAGTTAAGCCAATGTAGTTACCTAAGGTAGAGTCTCTCCACGTTTGCCGAGCCTCCAGTTCTCACCACAGCCTGACCTGCAGTCAGGCTGGGCTTAAATAGTCTCCCCCCGTGGCGCCTGTTGCGTGGCGTGTGACGTCACGCCGCGCCGGCGTCACGCGGACCTATTGGCGGGAACCGATGCGGCGCCGGCCGGCCACCCCGAAACCGGAAGTGAGCGTCATTCACCGCCGGAAACGGAACCGGAAGTAGATGTTGCCCTCGGCGCACCGCTTACACAAGCCTCCTGTGGACATCCTCTGCTGACAATACTTGTTAGAGAGGAGTCCACAGGGGCGGGATGGAAATTTGGCGTGCTAGTGGGTCAGACCGGCGCCCCAGAGCGATCCCCGCTCCGGATGCATGATGGGAACCAAAACCGCCACCTGATATGGGGGCGCGCATATAGCCCCACCATGCATCCGGATTGAGTCCATACGGCTCCCCTAAGCCCAAAACTCCGGCCCAATGGGTCCACCCCCCCCAAAAACACCCCTCCCCCCCAAAAAAAAGGAGAAGAAGTGTAGATGTAATTGAAGCCCGGGGCAACGAAATTGCCGCACATCTGTCAAAGCAGAAGAAGAAAAGGGTGCATAAGAAAATGCATGAAAACTTTGTTAGAACACCATAGCAAATGCAGTTATCCAATACAGCATATTTTTGGTTTCTGTGCATGAGATACTAAGGCATCAGTGTGCCCCTAGATGGGCCACATCATTGCCTACTCAAACATAAATAAACAAATAATAATAATAATAATAAACAATCATATGTTACTTCACCCCTACGCAGAGGGGGAAGTCAAAAACAGGAAAGGATAAAAAATAATAAACACCAAAAGGATGAGCGTATTCTGGGTCAAAGGTGGGCGGAACCGAGCATGGCATCCTAAGTAGGGCCAGTACAATAGTGCTGGCAGGGATGTCTTTACCACATCGAAGCCTGAGTTGCAACCCACATATGACTGAAGGGGAGAGCAGGGGTGGGGGATAGCCAATGATTCCCTCATTGAGGCCCGGATACCGGGTCGCTTTTAAGAGGTAGATCCATCTTGTTTCAATTTGTAGTAATTTCCTATCTAAGTCACCCCCCCGTTCTTGTTGGGGCAAGTGTTCCAGGCTATAAAAGCCCACATGGTCAAGGTTAAATTTGTGATATAGGCCGACATGGCGGCTAATGGGGGTCTCCATTTTGTGTTTGGAAATGAGCGATACATGGTCTCTTATACGGCAAAAAAATGGGCGTTTTGTTTTCCCTACATAAAATGCTCCACATGAGCATTTCATCAGGTATACTGATCCCACAGATTGGCAGTTTGTTCGGTATTTTGGGGTCCAGGTTTTGCCATCCGGCAAATCTATACTCTTGCCCTCTATAATAAAACGACAAAAGTTACATTTACCGCAACGGTATGTCCCTGGGATTTTCTTAGTAGACACCTGTTCATTTGTATAATGACTGCTTACAAGAGCATCTCGCAAAGAGCGTGATCTCTTATAAGTAATTTCTGGATATGGTTTGATGTATTTGGAAATTTTTTGATCAGTAGATAAGAGATACCAGAACTTTTTGGTTCCCATCATGCATCCGGAGCGGGGATCGCTCTGGGGCGCCGGTCTGACCCACTAGCACGCCAAATTTCCATCCCGCCCCTGTGGACTCCTCTCTAACAAGTATTGTCAGCAGAGGATGTCCACAGGAGGCTTGTGTAAGCGGTGCGCCGAGGGCAACATCTACTTCCGGTTCCGTTTCCGGCGGTGAATGACGCTCACTTCCGGTTTCGGGGTGGCCGGCCGGCGCCGCATCGGTTCCCGCCAATAGGTCCGCGTGACGCCGGCGCGGCGTGACGTCACACGCCACGCAACAGGCGCCACGGGGGGAGACTATTTAAGCCCAGCCTGACTGCAGGTCAGGCTGTGGTGAGAACTGGAGGCTCGGCAAACGTGGAGAGACTCTACCTTAGGTAACTACATTGGCTCTAACTTTTGTTTACGGAGGAATTCCTCCATACAACTGCCTATAAAATGTATTTTAACTAATACCTATATAAACTTTATAGGACCCGGTGGGTACATTTTACCCCCTACTGGGAGCCATTGCTATCAGTGGGAAAATCTCTGCAGCATCATGCCCTGGTAATTTATGCACTCCACCATAAGGTAGGTGGGCTAGAAACCATTGGGGTATTTAGCAGAGATAATATATATACAATTTGGTATGTTCATTAGAATTTTTCCTTTCTTTCCATTTTATTTACAGAAATGTATTTGTCATTTTTTTGACATTTACAAAATAGTGTCTCTCCCTTCCTTCTTCGAAGGCAGACCCGAGCCTCCTATAAGCTTTTCTTCAACAAGATACCATTGAGGTAGGTCCAGTTAGATATAATACGGGACCTGATCAAACTGCCTCCGATATTTTGGCTCTTTATTAAATTCTTATCTTATGTATGTAATCAACAAGTACTATTTTGTACTCTACAGGCCCTATGACAATCCAACTCTAGACCAATAGGATCTTACTCTCCCCCTACGGCTCCCCAGCCACTGATCTTGGCTCGGGCCTTTTTGGGTATAAGCCCCTTGTGGAAGTTTTGGGTAGGACGCTTTGCCGCGGATCTGCCATAATTCTCTATGTCTGATGTCCTTGGGAATATGTAGACTCTCTTAATTTGGAGGTAAGAGGTCGGGCATATACTCGGGAGAATTCTTCCTTACACATAGCATTTGCACTTATATGCCTATACAGCATTATTGTAAATATATAATTCTGTTTTTTGTATAACATATTTACTTATATTTTTTCTTTATATGCATACCTTAGAAACAAGAAAACATCCTCATAAATCTTTCTCACCTCATACTTGTACTTTATCCTTGTCTCCTGAGGAAGCCATTCTGGCGAAACATGTCGAGAACAAATGGACAAGTACTCTGACTTACGTGTCTCCAGTATATTAATATGTTTAGTTCCATTAGGGATTGTATGCATAAACCCCCGAACTTTGATACTCTGTACTGTCGTATACGAAGTCATTTAAACATATCTCCTTTTATTTTTTGTGTGTTAATAAAATACTATTTTTATCATATATGAATTTTTTCTGCAATTATGTACCTTTTGATAGTCCCGTATCTCCAAATACATTTTTCTTTCATAACAATTTGGGATGATGGTACAATATATATTCAAATAAATACTGGAGAGCAACACAGTCTAACGAGAACTTCCCAAGTTCATATGGTGTTTACACATGTTTGTCTCAGAAGGATACAGAGCTTCATATTATAAATGGCGTATAAGACGTATAATCCCTATCCTATATCCTTAAAACATAAACTTAACTTTGTATTAAAGTAATGTTAGGTTTTGCCAAATAATGTAGCACATTATATTATAAATTTTTTCTCGTCCCAACCTACCCAAGTGGGATCTATCTACAATCTCATTTTTTAATCTGTATGATTAGCTCTAAACTGATAACCTGTAAAGGCTTAAAAAGCGTTGCCTATGAATAATTTTAGGTACCATCGTTTGTCACCATTTCACAGGTGTGTGCAACTTTAAATCTTCACGTGTTGGTATTTATTTGACACAACATCTTTTTATATTTTACCCAAAAATTAGGATATAATATTTGCATGCACCAAAATTGAATTGAGTGTAATTTTTTTTTTTTTTAACTGAATCTACATTTGATAGTTATACGAATATCATGGGATATAAAAAAAAAAAAAAAAAAAAAATGCAAATTTTAGAAAATGTATCATGTTTTAAGGATTTAAGGTAATCTTCAGATCTAAATCATTCATTTACATTTGGTGTATTAAACATTACATATACTGCACTTTTGCAACGGGCATATTTGCACTTATAAAAAGTTTATTAGGCTGCTTTCACACTGATCCGTGGGTGCAGTGCAGCGCATCTGTGAATTCCTGTGGGTTAGCTGCACTGAGCCATAGACTTCTTTTAGATCCTGCAGGTTTGGTGCGTTTTCTTAAAGTGCACCAAAGCTGGATGCTTGGACTTTAAGGAGGTGCATGTGATTCTCCTGAACTTCTCTATTTACCTCTGACAGGTTTATGGCCCTGCCGGAGCATTTACTGACACTCTGGGCTGTAAGAGAGGCACACATAGCAGCTATGCCCTTCACTCCTCTCGGCTGCCCATTCAGAAAAGCCTTGGTATATTGTGAATGAGTTGTAATTGGACAGGAGGGGAAGGGCAGGTGTAGCAGCTGCGCTAATGTTTAACCACTTCAGCCCCGGACCATTTGGCAGCCAAAGGACCAGAGGTCTTTTTTCAATTTCGCACTGCACTACTTTAACTGGTAATTGCGCGGTCATGCAATTTTGTAACCAAACGAAATTTGCGTCCTTTTCTTCCCACAAATAGAGCTTTCTTTTGATGGTATTTGATTGCCTCTGTGATTTTTTTTTTTGCGATATAAACGGAAAAAGAGAGAAAATTTTGAAAAAAAAAGAGATTTTCTACTTTTTGTTCTAAAAAAAATCTAATAAACTCAATTTTAGTCAAACATTTGGGCCAAAATGTATTCAGCCACATGTCTTTAGTAAAAAAAATGCCAATAAGCGTATATTTATTGGTTTGCGCAAAAGTTATAGCGTCTACAAACTAGAGTACATTTTCTGGAATTTACACCGCTTTTAATTTATGACTGCCTATTTCATTTCTTGAGGTGCTAAAATGGCAGAGAAGTACAAAACCCCCCCAAATGACCCCATTTTGGAAAGTAGACACCCCAAGCTATTTGCTGAGAGGCATGTTGAGCCCATTGAATATTTTTTTTTTTAGTCCCAAGTGATTGAATAAAGACAAAAATAAAAAAGATTTTTTTTTTTTTCAAAAAGTTGTCACTAAATGATATATTGCTCACACATGCCATAGTTATATGTGGAATTGCACCCCAAAATACATTTTGCTGCTTCTCCTGAGTATGGGGATACCACATGTGTGGGACTTTTTGGGAGCCTAGCCGCGTACGGGGCCCCGAAACCCAAGCACCGCCTTCAGGATTTCTAAGGGTGCAAATTTTTGATTTCACTCCTCACTACCTATCACAGTTTCGAAGGCCATAAAATGCCAAAATAGCACAAAACCCCCCCAAATGACCCCATTTTGGAAAGTAGACACCCCAAGCTATTTGTTGAGAGGCATGGTGAGTATTTTACAGCTCTCATTTGTTTTTGAAAATGAAGAAAGTAAAGAAAAAAAAATTTTTTTTTTCAATTTTCAAAACTTTGTGACAAAAAGCGACATCTGCAAAATACTCACAATACCTCTCAGCAAATAGCTTGGGGTGTCTACTTTCCAAAATGGGGTCATTTTGGGGGGTTTTATGCCATCTGGGCATTCCATGGCCTCCGAAACTGTGATTGGCAGTGAGAAGTGAAATAAAAAAATTACACCCTTAGAAAGCCTGAAGGCGGTGATTGGTTTTTGGGGTTCCGTACGCAGCTAGGCTCCCAAAAAGTCCCACACATGTGGTATCCCCGTACTCAGGAGAAGCAACAGAATGTATTTTGGGGTGTATTTCTACATATGCCCATGACATGTTTGAGCAATATATCATTTAGTGACAACTTTTTGTAAAAAAAATATATATATTTTTTTTTTTTCATTATTCAATCTCTTGGGACAAAAAAAAAAATATTTAATGGGCTCAACATTGCTCTCATCAAATAGCTTGGGGTGTCTACTTTCCAAAATGGGGTCATTTGGGGGGGGGTTTGAACTGTCCTGGCATTTTATGCACAACATTTAGAAGCCTATGTCACACGTCACCCACTCTTCTAACCACTTGTAGACAAAGCCCTTTCTGACACTTTTTGTTTACATGAAAACATATTTTTTTTTTGCAAGAAAATTACGTTGAACCCCCAAACACTATATATAATGTTAAAGCAAAGGCCCTACAGATTAAAATGGTGGGTGTTGCATTTTTTTTTTTCCACACAGTATTTGCGCAGCGATTTTTCAAACGCATTTTTTGTGGAAAAAATACACTTTTTTTTTATTTTAATGCACTAAAACACACTATATTGCTCAAATTTTTGATGAAATAAAAAATATGATCTTAGGCCGAGTACATGGATACCAAACACGACATGCTTTAAAATTGCGCACAAACACGCAGTGGAGATAAACTACATACATTTTTAAAAGCCTTTAAAAGCCTTTAAAAGCCTTTACATGATACCACATTAGATTCACGGAGGAGGTCTACTGCTAAAATTACTGCCCTCGATCTGACCTTCGCGGTGATACCTCACATGCATGGTGCAATTGCTGTTTACATATGACGCCAGACCAACGCTTGTGTACGCCTTTGCGCAAGAGAAGGGGGGGCAGGGGTGCTTTTTTTTTTTGGGTTTTTTTTTTTAATTTATTTAGCTTTTTTATTTTATTTTTAAACTGTTCCTTCCATTTTTTTTCTTTGTTATGATTTTTATTGTTATCTCAGGGAATGTAAATATCCCCTATGATAGCAATAGGCAGTGACAGGTACTCTTTTTTTGAAAAAATTGGGGTCTATTAGACCCTAGATCTTTCCTCTGCCCTCAAAGCATCTGACCACACCAAGATTGGTGTGATAAAATGCTTTCCCAATTTCCCAATGGCGCGGTTTATATCCGGGAGGGGGGACATTCCCTCCCACTGCTTGTAAAAGCAGTCTAGAGGCTAATTACCCGCTAGAATTGCTTTTACATGAAAGCCGATCACTGGCTGAAAAGAATGATACCAAGATGATACCTAAACCTGCAGGCATCATTCTGGTATAACCATTCAAAGTCCAGAAACATACTGGACATATATTGTAATCTTTTTTTTTTCATGCAGCCTCTTGGCTGAACGAAAAAAAGAGATTGATTGGTGGGTATGCCCACCATTAGAATACCTCCCTTCACCCACCCACTTCTAATGATGGGCATACATGCACCATTTATATATGCCGATGCATGGGGGCATCCTCCCGCAAAAGTTATGCCGTGTACACACGGTCGGAATTTCGACCGTATGTACGTGGCATTAGGAGCCAATCGCTCCTCCCCCCCCTGCTGCCCCCATGCTTCGGCATATATGCTCTTTTTTTTAACTGTGGTGGTGAAATCACCTCCTACAGTGTTGGAGTCGCGTCTTTATGTATCGTGGGAGCAAACGCTGTTGCTGTCAAGATAAATAAATCCGCGTTGCAACTGAATGGCGCACCTGAAAACAAAAAAATGCTTAACACTAAAACACAGTAAACAAAATTACATACCTGAAAAGCAAGCATGATAAAACATGATAAAACATAATAAAACATTGCAGAATAGAATGGAGTAAAAAAAGAGCAACAATAGAGAGAGAATAGAGTGAGAGAGAGAACAATAAAACGACAACTATTTTATTTTTTTTTATTTTTTTGAGATTCACAGGTAAAAAAGCTCCTGACTGAAGCGACTGAATCAAAACGCTACCACAAAAAAACTGTTAGCGATCGCAGGGATCAGGCCTGACTCTGCGAACGCTGCAGTTATGTGTGCTTAGTGTTTTGTAAGTGACAGTGATCGATCGATACTGCACTTGGGTGGGCTGGGCTGGGCGGAGGGGGAAAACGCAGGTGCTAGCAGGTATCTGGGCTGATCCCGCTAACAATGCGGTTTTTTTTGGAACCCTAAACTGCTGGGACGCTAGTATAGATCTGATCAGATCAGATATTGATCTGTTCAGATACTGTGCCACTAAGGGAGGTGTATGCTTTGTGCGTGGGTGTTTGCGGTACTGGCACTAACCTGGGGCGACGCAGACCTTATTTGACCCTTAAACCTAATTGATATCACCCGCCGGGCGATCAGGGGGTTAAACCGTTATTGGGTAATAAATGGCGGGTGCCCTGACAGTATAAAAAACAAGCTAACTAACCAGCGTCACCCGTAACAGTAATACAAAAAAAAACTGGTTACCTAGCGACACTAATGCAGCGATCAGAAAAACGATCGCTTAGTGACACTGGCAAAAGGGGGTGAAAGGGTTAACTAGGGGCAATCAGGGGGTTAAACCTTTATTAGGTAATATATGGGGGTACCTGACGCTATATAAAAACCTGACGGGGAACCTAAATAACGAAATAACTAACTGGCTAACCAGCGTCACCAGTGACAGTTATACAGTGATCACTGGTGAAAGGGTTAACTCTAGGGGCAATCAGGGGGTTAAAACCTTTATTTAGGTTGTAATATGGGGGTACCTGACCTATAAACCTATTTATGAACCTATATAAACATGGCGGTTACCTAAAAAAAAAAAATGGTTACCTAGCGACACTAATGCAGCGATCAGAAAAACGATCGCTTAGTGACACTGGCAAAAGGGGGTGAAAGGGTTACCTGGGGGGCAATCAAGGGGTTAAACCTTTATTAGGGGGGGGTAGGGGGCTACCTTGGACCTAAAACTAACTGCCCTGACAGTTATTACAGTCACACTGACACTAAATGCAGTGATCAGTAAAAAAATGATCACTGCAATTAGTGACACTGTGACTGGGGGGGGCGGGGGTGATCTGGGGGGTGATCAGGGGGTGACAGGGGGGTGGAATATGTGCCTACTGTACTGGTGTCAGTGTAGTGTTGTGCACTAACCTTTACATGTTCGCCGCTCGGCGTCTCCGGTCACATAGACCGGCGCACCGAGCGTGACATCACTTCCGCCTTCCTGTCTATACAATAGACAGGAAGGGGAAGTTTTTCATTGGCCAGGAGCGATCGCGAGGGGGTGGCCAGAAACCACTGGCCGTCCCCTCGTCCGGATCGCTCCTGAAGCGATCCCGACCGTCCCCGCCGGCGGAGGGGGGTCCGATCGGACCCCCCAACCGCCGGAAGAATGTCACGTACAGGTACGTGATTCTGCCTGTACGTGCCATTCTGCCGACGTATATATACAGGGGGCGGTCGGGAAGTGGTTAAGATGCTTAGACTTGAAGCATCAGCATTGGTGCTCCCAGAAATGTCAAGCACCTCCTTGGACTTAACTCAGTGCACCTTCACTTTTTACAAAGGAGCAGAATTCCTGGAATATAGCTTTAACCACATGCCGACCATCCGCCGCAGTTTACTGCGGCAGAATGGCATGGCTGGGCGAAACAACGTTATGTAATGTCGCTTCGCCCTGTGGTGATGCGAGTGCCCGGCTGTCTCGATCACCGCTGGGCTCCCATGATCGCTTGTGGCACACGGAGAACCCGGAAGTGTGTGTGTGTGTGTGTGTGTGTGTGTGTGTGTGTGTGTGTGTGTGTGTGTGTGTGTGTGTGTGTGTGTGTGTGTGTGTGTGTGTGTGTGTGTGTGTGTGTGTGACCTGACAGATCGTCTGTTCATACAGAGTGTGAACCGCGATCTGTTAGTTTCCCTGCACAGTCCCCATCCCTCTTCAGTTAGAACACAAACTAGGACACACATTAACCCCTTCACTGCCAGTGACATTTTTACAGTAATCAATGCATTTTTAATCGCACTGATTGTTGTATTAATGCCAATGGTCCCAAAAATGTGTCAAAATTGTCCAATGTGTCACGATAAAAATCGCTGATCGCTGCCATTTCTAGTTTAAAAAAATAAATAAAAAATGCCATAAAACTATCCCCTATTTTGTAGATGCTATAACTTGCGCAAACCAATCAATATACACTTATTGCGATTTTATTTATTTATTTTAATTTTTTTAACAAAAATATGTAGAAGGATATGTATCCACCTAAACTGAGGAAAAAAAGTTTTTTTTAATATATTTTTTGGGGATATTTATTATAGAAAAAAGTAAAAATTAATGCGTTTTTCAAAATTGTTGCTTATTTTTTGTTTTATAGTGCGAAAAATAAAAACCGCAGTGGTGATCAAATACCACCAAAAGAAAGCTCTATTTGTGGGGAAAAAAGGACGTTAATTTTGTTTGGGAGCCACATCACACGACCGCGCAGTTGTCAGTTAAAGCAACGCAGTGCCTTACTTTACTAAGTAGAGAGCTTGAACCCCTTCAAAACTTAAAAATGTATTCCATTTGTCTTATTTTACTCCAGGTTATGCTGGTTTCCTGTGTGCTGTTCCCATTATATGGTTCTATGGAGCACAGCTGGAGCCATCCTTGCATGCATGCTTCTAGGGAGGACAACAGGGTGCCGCATCCTCACATAAACAGTACATTTCTCAAAGCTAGGCAGACATGCATGCATGCCTGTGCAATGCATGTTAGGGAGTGTAGTCCTTAATGAATAATATTGAGTTTTTTTTTTTTTATATG
The DNA here is from genome assembly GCA_028564925.1 of Lithobates sylvaticus. Classification (NCBI taxonomy): domain Eukaryota; kingdom Metazoa; phylum Chordata; class Amphibia; order Anura; family Ranidae; genus Lithobates; species Lithobates sylvaticus. Next base: position 511,471,227 of record CM053027.1, read on the forward strand.
ATGGAATCCAGAGTATGCTACCTTTTTAATAACCAACTGTGTTCTACTACTTTTTTATTTTTTCCCCCTAAACAGAATCATCATGATCTTGCCTCTCAGTTTGTCACTTGCCCGTTTAATGCCCGCCACATGGTACCTCGAGGAGAGCTAAGTTACCACATTTCCCATTGTGATGACCAAAGTTGCATCGAACAGGATATTGGTATGAGAGCTTACCTAATGCAATTTATCAAATTTGGAGTACTACATAAAAATGTAATCTAATTCACATAAGAGCCATTAGTTAGATGGGTGAAATTAGCAAATTACTTTCACATCTATGCTTCAGTCCACCTAGTCCAAGCTGTTTCTTTTACCCACCAACCTATATTTTCCTTTTGTAGTTTGAATTGTTCTGAATATTTAAATGGAAAAAGTGATTACGCTCACCAATGTAGTGCTAAATCAAAACTAAGAAGGTGTGCTTGAAGTTATGACAAATGTTTACAAAATATAAGAAAATTGCTGACATTTTGTTAAAACCAATGAATGATACAGAGTAATCGGCAGTTAGAACACAAGCAATCGCAAAACTAGTACATAGAATTAATGGTAGTCAGTTTTGCCACAACGTGCTCATATAAGTGCAACAAACAAATGATCAACAACCACAAAAGCCTTGATCCACCTTGCATAAACTCATTACAGTGAAAAGTATGCAATCCTCCACCGTGAATCAACTGGGAAAACTCATTTCCTTAGCAGGATCTCTAAATTATAAAAAGACAAAAAGGGGAAGATTTCCTTTCAGTCGGCTGGGATAATCTACAATGGAGGTAAAAAAAAAAAAAAACTTTCACATCAGAGGCAGCTCCAGGAAGAGAATACAATGTTGCCATGCAGAGAGAAAAAAAAATTGGGACTTGTTGACCTTGTAAGAATCCCAAATCTATCCTTGTGCATCCTCATGTACAGGAAGTAATGTATGCTGACTGGGTTTAACCAACACACCACCAAAGTGTTTGCTCACTAATACCCCATGGAGGAGGAATTCTACATGAAATGGGGTTCTGTGGCGGTTGACCTGGCAATTATCTACCTAAATAAGGACCTGGTTCTCGTGGATTAGGTACCCTGAGGTCCTTAAGGATGCTATGGGTAAGGAGTTTGAAGCACTCTTCAAATCGTCCTTCTCCCTGATGGGAGGAGCTTTGCGGCCAATGATGGCCAAAGATTTTCAGAGGACTTGAGTTTCTCTGACGCCTCAGGGGACTCCATACAGCAGCCGTTGAGGTTGTCTGTTTGTCCATATGAGGTAAATCCCACGGTTCAAGTGGCAGTTGGAGTTTCTCTGCAAATAGCAACTTGAGAGATTGCTTTGAGGGCGAACATTTGTTTGAGCAATCCTTGGATGCCTGCATTCAGAAGCACACTCTTAAGCCGGCCATAGACCATTCAAATCTTGACTGGTTCAACCCGACTACTAAGCGATTATATGTCTGGTTTGCTCAGTTTTTGGTCTGCAAGTGGGGAGTAGTGAATGTCAGTCACTGCCATATGCCCCCCCATTGTTCAGCGGAGCATCGGGCTGGGTGCAGCTGGCTCTGGCTCTCAGTCAGTCAGGCTGTCAGTCACAATGTTGTCAGGATCCTTCCAGAGCCTGGAGCAGTTCTGCCCCATCAGTTGATAGCAGGCAGTAAGCCGCTATCAGCAGACTCTGGGTCTCGGGAGAAAAAAAGTGTACTCTTGTGACCCACAAAAAAAGTACAGGCTGTACTTGACTGTCAAGGGGCAGATTTTGGCTTCGGACGTTACTTTTCAAAGACCCTATTTGTTTTCATTCCTAGGAAAAAGCCATTGTGCGTTCGGCCTTTGGTCTCCCTGGGACCTTAATTTGGCGTTGCCTGTTTTAGACTTCTCTGTTTGAGCCTATCCTAGATATTCCCTTTTCGCTTCTTACGTGCATGGTTGACTTTTTATTTATTTTTGCTATTTCAGCTCAGTCTCAGAGCTACTGTAGATTTTATCTTCTGCAAGGAACCTTTGCCGAGTCATCTTCCAGGACGGCTTAGAGATAGGCTCCTCCCACCTAGCACAGGAAACATGATCTACATTATACAAGTGCATCCATGGGCAGTAGCTCCTCAGTATGTGTTTGTCCTCCGGCCAGACACGAACTTCAAACAAATTTTGTTATTTTTGTCCGGCCTTCATGCTAGGTGGCAGGGGCCTCCCGGCGGCCATAACCTTTCAACAGGGGCAGTACTCCTGAGGTATGGGCCGGCTTGGGCCATCCATAGACTCGCCAAGACACTGTATGTAAGGGACGCCCCTCTCCCTGTTGTGGTGCCTCAGTGAGGTACATGTGGGTTGTGGAGGAGGTGGCGCAGTGGAGCCCATCCAGAGGGGTAGCATGGCATCAGCGGGCGGTGCGGTCCGCCGCTTGTTCCCACTGCATCTACTCAAATGACCGCAGTGGGAAGAAACTTCTCTCTCATCAGAAAGCTTGTGGCCGCACGGGTGTCAGAGTTATGACGCCACTTAAAAGGCAGGAAGTAATGCGACCGGCAGCCATCTTGGTACACCCAAGAAGCAGGAATTTTTTTCTACAGTCAGGAGGGGAGGTCAGACACACTCTCCTGGAGGGCAGTGCCAGATCCACTGCACTGTCCCGGATCCTCCACACCACCTTAAATAAGGGACAGAAAATGTCGCTGATTGGACTTCCAGGACGGCACCATGAAGGAACCTGGATCCATGAAAGCAGGTCTGGAGGCGCCAACCCTAAGGTAAGAAAATAGGGGGCAGGCTCCTCCTGTTTGTTTTCTTATCCTCCTGTGGTGGGGGCACAGGGGGTTTTCCAGAGCCTGTTTCTTTTGCTTAGTGGACAGGTGTCTCACATTTCAGCATAGGCTCCGGTGGTGGGTATTTAAATAAAATAATTCTTAGACTAGAATTGTGTTATCCACCGGGTGTTTGCATATATGATTCTTCAGTGGAAGTAATGTGGGGGGGGGTCTGTCCTCTGATTTATTTCAGGACAAAGCACGTGAGCCTAAAGACAGCAAGACGGACACCCAGAAAAGGGTGCCCAGTGTGCACCAAGAAAATGCCTTCCAGTTGGAAGAAGAATGCATGCCAAGATTGTATCGACAATCTCATCAAAGGGGAAAGAGCCTGTCCTCCAAAGGTTTCCTGGACTCCTTGAAAAGGGAAATGAAACAGACTTTACAGTCTTTCAAGCCCAGGGCACGAGAGTAACTTGCTGAACCCATCTCCAGTACATCCGGCACCAAGACTAGGCCAACAGCCCCTGTTCACGCACGGGTAACCCAGGATCAGGGGATACTGGAGGAATTGTAAGAGAGCACAGAGTCGGCCTCAGATTCCGAGGAGGGGAAGCTCAAGGAACATAATCCAAGCAAAGTCCAGAGATTTATTTTTCATTCAGAGGAAAGAGGAATTATTGAAAGCTACATACGACACCCTGGAGCTGGAAGAGCCCAAAAAAATACAGGAGTTGTCTGTACATGACCTACACGCAGGCCTTCAACCTCAACAGACCAGAACCTTTCCAGTTCATGCGTCTTTAACCACTTTAAGACCAGCCTCGTTTTGGATTTTAGGTGTTTACATGTTCAAAACTGTTTTTTTTTGCTAGAAAAAAAACTTAGAACCCCCAAACATTATATATTGTGTTTTTTTTCTAACATCCTAGAGAATAAAATGGCGGTCGTTGCAATACTTTATTTCCCTAATCGTCTTTCAGGACAGCACCTGAGAGAGTGACTCCTTCCCACATATGGTCAGTTTTTGTGTTTCCTCCGGAGGGAACACTTCGTGGGAGACAGGGCTCTTAGGTGCTATCCTGAGGGCCTAGGATCCTACTCCACCATTTTTCATACCTCAGGGGAGCTGTCCCTCCCATTCCACAGCGATGCTACGATGCTGATGGCTGGGCTCCTTCTCCTCCTTCATGGTGCTCACTGGAGCTAGACTTCTGTGGGTTCTGCCCCTGGGTGGCGGTGTACAGCAGCAATGGCCGGCTTGTTTTTTGAAATGTATGCCGGTCCACTTGCTGCTGTTTGAAAACGCCGCCGCCATCTTGGGGGTGGCATGCTGTGCTCCATCCGCCGGAAGTGAGGCGTCCGGAAGGGGCGGGGCCTACGGAGCAGGCGCGCGGCGTCATTTCCGCCGGAAGTCGCAGGAGGAGAAGGGAGGGACGGGGCTGGTGCTTATTAGCTGGTTCTGGTCCGGCGCACTGGCGCTATTGGAGTCCGGAACCGGCGTTTTAGCCACGAGTTATCGCAAGCGCCTCATCAATGGAGTCGGCAGCAGCGAGTGGGACAGGCACAAGCACCAGCAAGGCCCAGGTAAGGGACAGTATTTGCTGTCCTCCCTTACCTTAAGGTCTCTCTCCCCCACCCCCCCCCCCCCCCCCCCCCGGTGGCAGGGGCCTGTCTGGGCACATGAAGCAGTTGCTTTATCCTTCATTGTGCACCTGTGGTGAGCCTTTCAATAGGGAAGGGTTGTCTCACGGGTTTGGGTTTTTTCTTCTTTTTCTCATGGCAGGCCAAGAGCTCTGATCCAGTGAAAAGGAAATGCCCCTCATGTAAAGCTAAACTACCAGAGGGATGGAAGAAGACCTTATGTCAGGTCTGCATAGATGCACTAGTGAAAGAAGAAGCTTCCTCCGCTTGCAGCGATCTGATCGCATCAGTCAAAAAGGAGCTTGATGCGACTATACAGTCTTTTCCGCTCTTCACTAGTGAACCCATCCCTGAGTCAACCATCTGCCTCACAATCCTCCCTAGGCTCACCTGTGATCCCGTCGGTAGAGAATGAGTTATCTCTCACCCAAGAGGGACTTTCCCCCACCCAGTCTAGAGAAGAATCTGAGGGGGATGAGGAAGGTGAGGAATTCCCTTCTAAGTTTAAATTGTCTTTGGAACAGGTGGATGGCCTGTTGAAGGCAATTTGTACTACCTTAGGGTTAGAGGAGGAGAAAAAAGAGTTGTCCCTGCATGACAAAATGTACGCAGGACTCAGCGAACCTAAGAGTCGCAGTTTCCCAGTGCACCCAGTCATATCTGAGGCTATTAAAAAGGAGTGGGCAGAGCCAGAAAGGAAGCCTTTTTTCCCTAAAAATTTAAAAAGGCGTTTTCCTTTCGATGAAAACCCGGCTGAAGTCTGGAATAAAAATCCAAAACTTGATGCCGCTTTCTCCCAGGTCTCAAGATCGACTGACCTAGCATTCGAAGACATGGGAGTATTAAAAGACCCCATGGACAAGAGGTTGGACTTGCAGCTAAAAAGAGCTTGGCAATCCATTATGGGAAACCTAAAACCTGCTATGGCGACTACGGTCGTTTCCAGAAATATGGAGTTCTGGTTAAACCAACTTAAGGCCCATATTGCAGCAGACTCCCCAAAACAAGAAATTTTGGAATCTTTCTCTACCCTCTCAACTGCAGTAGCATATATATCTGATGCTTCAGCTGAGTCTATTAAAATGACAGCCAGATCTGCAGCCCTGGCTAACTCAGCCCGAAGGGCTTTATGGTTAAAAACCTGGCCAGGAGACGCGGCTTCCAAGAACAAACTCTGTGGAATCCCGTTTCAGGGTGACTTACTTTTTGGCCCTGACTTGGACGCTGTGTTAGATAGGACAGCGGATAAAAAGAAGTCTTTTTCCAATCAAAAAGAAAAAGCAACCAGCAAAAAAGTTTTTTCGTCCCCCCCGGGCTCAGGAAAGTAGACCCCAGGAGAAAAGGAGGAACTGGACGTCGCAGAAAGGTAAAGGAAAGGGAAATGTCCTTTTCCATCCTCCTGCGACCTCCGGAAAGACCCAATGACTTGGGCCTCCCAGTAGGGGGAAGACTTCAGAGTTTTCTCCCTCCGTGGGCCAGCATGACAGAAAATCGATATATTCTGGACATGCTGTCCCAGGGTTACAAAATAGAGTTTTTGGAACCCCCGCCAGAAAAATTCTATGTGACAAACCTATCAAGGGACGTCACAAAGGCCCTAGCCATGAAGAACCTGTTAAAGGATCTGAGATATCAGAGGGTCATTGTTTCGGTACCCCCGGAAGAACGGGGCAGGGGGTTCTACTCTCACATTTTTTTGATAAAAAAGCCATCAGGGAGCTACAGGTTAATCCTCAACCTAAAACCCTGAACAGATTGGTCCATTACAAAAAATTTTGCATGGATTCAATTTTCTCAGTCAGGAACATGCTGACAAAAGGGTGCTTCATGGCATCTATAGACTTAAAAGATGCTTACCTGCACATTCCCATAGCTCCGCAGTCTCAAAAGTTCTTGAGATTCGCAGTGAATATGGGCAAAGAGATTGTACACCTGCAGTTCAGGGCCCTTCCCTTCGGCCTTTCGTCAGCCCCTCGTATCTTTACGAAGGTAATGGCGGAGGCTCTCGCCCCTCTTCGTCTTCAGGGGGTTGCGGTAATCCCGTACCTAGACGACCTCCTCTTCTTTGCCCCCTCCAGGGAGAGGTTGCAGGAGGATCTGGCCGGGGCTCGCGGTCACTTGGAGGCTCTGGGGTGGCTAGTAAACGTCCCAAAATCAAACCTCAATCCAACCCAGAAGATACTCTTTCTGGGGTTCCAGATAGACTCAGTGGAACAAAGGATTTTTCTCCCAGAGGAGAAAAAGGTCAGGATTCAGAGGGCGGTTTCAGCTCTTCAAACGAACCAGTTGGTTTCAGTGAGAAGAATCATGTCAGTCTTGGGGACTTTGACTTCTTCGATGCCTGCCATCCAGTGGGCAAGGAGGCATTTCAGGCCCCTCCAGAGGTTCCTCTTAGGAACGTGGGATCACAGGTCAGAGGGCCTCGACACCAGGGTAAGAGTTCCTCCCAGGGTCAGACGCTCGCTGTGGTGGTGGAGAGGTCAGGAAGTTCTACAGAAAGGCCTTCTTTGGTCCTTCCCAACAGAAAAGGTGGTCACAACGGACGCCAGTATGTGGGGATGGGGGGCACACATGGGTCAGGACTTGGCACAGGGGACATGGTCTCAGGACGAATCCAGAAGATCGTCGAATTGGAGAGAATTAAAAGCAGTCGCTGCAGCTTTAGCTGCCTTCTCCCCATACCTCCTAGGGTGCCATGTCAGGATACTGTCAGACAACGCCACTACAGTAGCCTACTTAAACAATCAGGGAGGCACAAGGAGCAAGTCCTTGTATCTTCTATCGGCAGAGATTATGGATTGGGCAGAAACCAGTCTTCTGTCTCTATCCGCTGTCCACCTAAAAGGCACGTTGAACCAGGTGGCAGATTATCTAAGCCGACAGACAGTGCAGGAAGCAGAGTGGAGCCTAAACACAGAGGTGTTCACTCTAATCTCCAGTATCTGGGGCCTTCCGCAGGTAGACTTGTTCGCCTCAAGAAGGAACACCCAGCTTCCTCAATTCTTTTCCCTCGAGAGAAACGATGGTTCTCAAGGGACAGACGCCTTAGCACAGCAGTGGAATTTTCAACTGGGGTACGCTTTTCCCCCCTTTCAGCTAATTCCACTGGTGCTGAGGAAAATACAAAAAGAGGGTGTTTCAGTAATCCTGATAACCCCGTTTTGGCCAAAAAGGGCTTGGTTTTCTCTGATCCTACAGTTGGCAGTCAAACCAGGTTGGCACCTCCCGCTGAGACCAGATTTGTTAACTCAGGGGCCAGTGCATCATCCAGATGTAAGCAGGCTAAAGCTCACTGCTTGGTATCTGAGGAGCAATTGCTAAGAAGCAAAGGCTTTTCGGAAAGACTAATTTCCACTTTGCTCTCCAGTAGAAAGAAAGTAACCAGGGCCATTTATGGCAAGGTTTGGAAGGTCTACGCGTCCTTTTGTCATGCAGAACATAGAGAGGTAAAGAACCTAGTCTCAGTTCTGGAATTTCTGCAAAAAGGGGCAGATAGAGGGCTCGCCGTCAGCACTCTTAAGGTGCAGGTGTCAGCTTTAGGGGTCTATTTAGAAAGATCACTATCCTCAGTACCCTTAATCACAAGATTTTTCAAAGCGCTCTCCAGGGCTAGACCGGTCCCAGTAAGATCTTTTCCCTCTTGGGACCTCTCCGTAGTCTTGCAGGCCCTTACTAAAGAGCCTTTTGAGCCCCTGCAGAGCATTTCACTTAAAAATTTAACCCTTAAAACAATTTTTCTTGTAGCAATCACTTCAGCCAGAAGGATTAGCGAACTGCACGCTCTGTCAGTGAAGGAGCCCTTCCTATCAGTTTTTTCAGACAGAATTGTCCTTAAAGTGGATCCGGGGTTTTTGCCGAAGGTAGCGAGCTCCCATAACAGATCCCAGGAGATTACACACCGTATTTGCGCAGCGGTCTTACAAGCGCACTTTTTTTGGAAAAAATTCACTTTTTTGAATAAAAAAATAAAAGACAAGAGTAAAGTTAGTCCAATTTTTTTATATATTGTGAAAGATAATGTTACGCTGAGTAAATTGATACCTAACATGTAACGCTTCAAAATTGCGCCCGCTCGTGGAATGGCATCAAACTTTTACCCTCAAAAATCTCCATAGGCGACGTTTAAAAATTTCTATAGGTTGCATGTTTTGCGTTAGAGGAGGTCTACAGCTATAATTATTGCTCTCGCTCTACCGATCGCGGCGATACCTCACATGTGTGGTTTGACCACCGTTTTCATATGCGGGCGCTACTCACGTATGCGTTCGCTTCTGCGCGAGCTCGTTGGGACGGGGCGCTTTAAAAAAAATATTTTTTTTTATTTGATTTTATCTATTTTTACACAGTTTTTTAAAATAAATAAAAATTGGCTCACTTTTATTCCTATTACAAGGAATGTAAACATCCCTTGTAATAGAAAAAAAGCATGACAGGTCCTCTTAAATATGAGATCTGGGGTCAAAAAGTCCTTTTAAATGAGACTTAAATGCAAAAAAAAAAAAAAATGTAATTTAAAAGAAATTACATTTGGAAAATGTGCCTTTAAGACGTATGGGCGGAAGTGACGTTTTGACGTCGCTTCCGCCCTGCTATGGTATAGAGACGGGTGGCGGCCATCTTAGCCTCACTCGTCTCTATACCCAGCCACGGACAGGTCCCGATCGCCTCCGCCCCTGCCGACGGCTCCGGTAAGCGGCGGGAGGGGGGGCACCTCTCCTGTCACCAAAAACGGTGATCTCGAGGCGAATTCGCCGCGATGACCACCATTATCGTAATTACGACTGGCGCCTGAAGAGATGGATATCTCGGTTGTGGCAGCAGCTGCTGCCGTTACCGAGATATCCCTCTTCAAAATCAGGACGTATATAGTCGTGCGCCTGTCGGAAAGTGGTTAAAAGAAACGGTGCTTCAAGAAAGAGAGTCTTTCTTAAGAGCCTGAAAAGACGATTCCCCTTCAAGGAGGAAGATACAAAGCTGTGGGAAAAGTGTCCCAGATTCGACGCTTCCCTTTCTAAAGTCTCAAAGAGATCAGAGCTCTCATTTGAAGACACAGGCGTCCTAAAAAAGCCGATGGATAAGAAGGCTGAGGGATATTTTAAAGAAAGCATGGGAAGCCTGCTCCACTAACTTTAAACCGGCCCTAGCCACTACTTGCGTGGCTTGTACTCTTGACTTATGGCTGAAGTAGCTCCGCACTCTTCTAGAGTCGGACACTCCCAAAGAGAGATTTTGGAGTCACTACCAACTCTTAAGTAAAGCAGTGGCTTGTATAGCTGATGCTTCCACAAAATCTGTAAGGGGACAGACGTCAGCATAACAAGGATTTTTCAGTTAAGCAAGACAAAGAAAGGGGGTGGCAGTATAGGTGGGGAGCCGTCCATGTGGGAGGAAGGTTGGGGTCGTTCCTCCCACAATGGCAGGCTCTTTCCAGCAACAACTTTATCCTGGATCTGATCAAGTGTGGGTACAGGATATTGGGCTGTCCCCTTTACTTTCACCCAACAAATCCTACCAGGAGACAGAGAAGGTGACAGCCATGTCTTCCCTCCTGCAGAGTATGCTGGAGGAGAATGTGATGAGGGCCCTCGGATTGATGACAAGGACCATCCCAGGGGTCCAATGGGCTCAATTTCATACAAGAGCACTACAAACATTCATGCTCTCGATCTGGGATGAAAAGGAGTCTCTTCAAAGTCGAGCAGAGATCCCGACTGTAAGGTTGCCGCATCATCACTTTAATCCCACCTATGAATTACACAGGTTCTGAGGCTGATTTTAATGCAGATAAGGCACCAAGTAAGTTTAGTTACCACCTTAGTCAGCCACAGAACCTATGTAATTAATGTGTCCTGGATTAATGGGATGATGTGGCAACCCTACCCAATGGAGATAAAACTCTCAATCAGGTGGTGGTTGATCCCAACAAATCTCTCAGGAGGTCAACTTTGGTCCCAACGCCACCCAGTGACAATCACCACGGATGCCAGTGGTTGAGGGTGGGGAGCCCACTCGGGCTTACAGATGGCCCAGGGAATCTGGAGCTGTCAGGTAGCCCGCCTCTCCGACAGGTCGAGGGAGCTGAAAGTTGTTCTAATGGCTCTAGTAGCCTTTGGTATGCGTCTTCCTCTCAGAGCCAGACAAGTCTTTTCAGACAATGTTGCCACCATAAGCTAGATCAACAAGCATGGAGGTATGAAAGTGGCAGGCCTTATGAGTATAGCAGAAGAAATCCTACAGTGGGCAGAAGCAAATTTTGCTATCCCTATCTTCAATTCACTTGAAAGGGGAATTGAACTCTTTGGCAGATGCCCTAAGTGGATGGTATGGTGCTTAAATTGAACTGCTAGACCGCTTCGCTACAAGGGAGAACAGACAAGTGGACTAATCTTTCTCCCTCCAGAGAGACCACCTCAGTTTGGGCCTAGATGCCCTATCCCAATCCTGGGAAGCAAACCTGGTGTACGCATTTCCACCCTTTGCCCTACGAAAATCATTCGAAAGATGAAATTCTTGAAGGTGAAGGCTATCCTAATTGCTCCTTTGTGGCCAAGAAGATCTTGGTTCTCAGGACTACTAAAGCTCATCTCAGATCCTTGTAGACTGCCCTACAGGACAGACCTCAAAATCAAGGGGCAGTGAATCATCCAGAGGTGAGCGCTTTCCATTCCAACAGCTCCCTCAGTATCCAGAACGAAATATGGAAAGAAAAAAAACTGCGCTGGACATAAACTGACAAATTAATAAAAGCAGCAACACCACATGTGATATACATAAACCGAAGATTAAAGAAAAAAGGTTGCGCTATAAATTTAAAAATAATATTAAATCAATATCTAAAAATGTTGAGGATGTGAAATAATGTATACTAAAGATAGTATATATAATTTAAATATAAAGTGAATATGTGCAAAACATTGTAGCCAATGCTAACCAAAAAAAATATCAAAAATAAAGTTCATAGATTGGATAGAAAGTTCCCATTAGTGCTGTCCAGAATCACTGATCAACTTATGATGATGTCCATAGAAAGATGACTTCATGTGAATAATCCCACCACCATCCAGATTTTGTGCTTACCAGCTGTCAGAAAGATTGCACTTGTGGCTATTACCCAGCCATCAAAGTAATACCTTGAGAGAGGTGGATGATAGAAATGGGTGCCTGACGAGACAGTCCTCCATATGTACCTACCAGCACCTCCCTGGTTGTGACAGTAGTGACACTGTGAGCCAATGTGACAATATGGTAATAATTGGACCAGTGATAACAGTCCAAAAATAAAATAGAAAAAACATATATGTTAAAACTTATAAGTGAAAGAAGTCCTGCTTCTATATAACAATCTGCAAAAGGATTGCAGAAAGATATCAGCAGGAATGTAATAATACTGTGCTAAATTCCTATACGCTCATTCCTATATGTGCATAACATGAATACCACCAACGTGAATATAAATACAATAGGATATACACATAAAATAAAAAAGTTGATTAGATAAGTGACCAGTCCGATATAGTGAATGTTTGTTTAAATATAATGATCTAAACGGTGGCATGAAAATATCAGTGTATAAAAAAACAATATATAAAAATCAAAAAAGAGTCCAATGACAGTTGAAAAAAATGATGAATGCTGACAAAAGTTCAATCATCAGTGAATTGGTGCTAAATCAGTTTAGGTGACTTAGTGCTGCCCCCTTTGGCTCCCACACTCACCAGACTTCACTACCCCTGCAGGGGTAACCAACATAACCAGATATCTGTAGATGATCCATCTGTTGTCACACACTATGGGATCCTCTCACCGTCTAAATTGTCTGCCGTCTCCTGTCTGTCCACATCGGGTATCCTGGTACTGTGTCTTGAGTGGCTCATCAATTGGGGTTAACATCTAGCAGATGGCTTGAGGTATGTACCTCACAAGAAAGAGATAGGGGCTCTCATGGTGTAGTATGAAGAGGTTTATTTATAAAACAAACATGGTAAAAGCAAATAAAATAAAATAAAACACAGGTCTTCCGTCATGGATAGCACCTGGTACCACTACACACATTCAAAAGTTCAAAGATTAGGGCCAGTTCGCAGCATGCGCTTCAACTGCGTTCCAAGCCTCTAATTGCCATACCGGAAGGGACATCAGCACTTCGGTACCAGGTGCTATCCATGAGGGAAGACCTGTGTTTTTTATTTTATTTGCTTTTATCATGTTTGTTTTATAAATAATCATACTACACCATGAGATTCCCTATCTCTGTCTTGGGAGGTACATACCTCAAGCCATCTTCTGGATGCTAACCCCAATTGATGAGCCTCTCAAGACACAGTACCAGGATACCCGATGTGGACAGACAGACGGCAGCCAATTTAGACGGTGAGAGGATCCCATAGTGTGTGATAACAGACGGATCATCTACAGATATCTGGTTATACTGGTTACCCCTGCAGGGGTAGTGAAGTCTGGTGAGTGTGGGAGCCAAAGGGGGCAGCACTAAGTCACTGATGATTGAACTTTTGTCAGCATTCATCATTTTTTTTCAACTGTCATTGGACTCTTTTTTTTGATTTTCATATATATATTGTTTTTTTATACACTGATATTTTCATTTTTGTGCCACCGCTTAGATCATTATATTTAAACGTTCACTATATTGGACTGGTCACTTATCTAATCAACTTTTTTATTTTATGTTTATATCCTACTGGATTTATATTCATGTTATGCACATATAGGAATGGGCGTATAGGAATTTAGCACAGTGTTATTACCTTCCTCGGACTTATCCACAGTGTTGTAAAGTCTTTGTAAAGTACTGTTCGAGCAACTAGAAAAACTACCCAAAAAGCTAAAAAAAAAAAAAAAAAAAAAAAAGGTGGAAGGGTTGGCGAGATCCAGGCTCTCTCAATGGGAGAACCCGTCTGCATCATTTCGCAAGACAAAATTATCCTGTTTTTGACCCGGCTTTTCTCCCCAAAATACTGTCTAACTTCCATAGATCGGAAGAAATTGTAATACCTTCATTTTGCTGAGACCCTAAAAACAATAGAGGCTGGATTTAATAAAATAGACGTGAGGAGATGCTTGATCGCTTACACTGAGCGCACAAAGGAAAAGCGATTCTCCACAAGCTTGTTTGTGTTTGCAGGTCCAAGCAAGGGTAAAAGGGCATCCAAAAATACCATTGCAAGTAGGGGTGCAACGGATCAAAAAACTCACGCTTCAGATCGTTCCTCAGATCATTTTTCGGATCAGCAAATAATAAAAAAAAAGTTTATATAGTAATATCCACAGTCATCTCCCCCACTCACTGTAATATCCATAGTCAATCTCCCCCACTCACTGTAATGGACATCTCCCACCGCTGCCGGGTGTACCAAGATGGCCGCCGCTCCGGAGCTAGGCCGAAGCCACAGCCTTTCCTAAGGCCGAGGCAGTGGAGCGCTCCGCGGATCGCGTGGTGTGCCGATCCGAACAGGTTGACCCATTCGGGTCACGGATCAGTGATGATCCGTTTCACCACTTATTGCAAGGTGGATGACATCAGCCATCATGGAAGCATACAAAACAGCATCCTTAACACCACCTTCAAAAATGAATGCTCATTGCACAAGAGCGGTTTCCACTTCTTGAGCTAAAATGGCCGGAGCGTCTCTCTTCCAGCTATGCAAGGCGGCAACCTGGTCCAGGTTCCAGACATTCGTAAAACCTTATAGGCTGGATCTGCTTGCCAGTCAAGACCAGTCTTTTGGCAGGACCAGGTAGTCCTATTTTGTCCCCTGTAAGCCGTCCTGGAAGATGACCCGGAAAAACCGTGTTATTACCTGTTAACTCACTTTTTCCAGGACGGCATTGGTTCCCTCCCTACTTGTTTTTTTGTGGACTAACTATGTAGACATAAACAAAGCTGCGCTAATGGAAGTGTTGTAATATTGCTTATTCTGAGCCTTTGGTTATTTAATACTGAGGGGCTACTGCCTATGGTTGTACTTTTAGAATGTGGGTCATGCGTTTCCTGTGCTAGGAGTCTATCTTTGTAAGCCAGGGGTGTCCAACCAGTGGCCCGCGGAGCCATCTGATGTGGCCCGCAACCTCCTGCTCTGGGATGGCGTGTTGGCAAGCCCAGATTGCAGGTTGCCTACTCGCCATGCCGGAGCATCCGTGTTGTTAATAAGCCAGTAGAGAAAGCTAACAGCTGCGGAACAAAGCTGCATAAGCCAATGCTTCCTGTATAGCACCAGCTCCTGTCATAGGCGGAGTGATACCAAATGCACTCTGCTTGGGACAGCAAGTTTATTACTAAAATCACAGTGCATATAGGGACATATCTGTTCTGCAGTGGTTACTGGGCTGCTTTCAAACTGATCTGCAGGTGTAGTGCAGAGCACCTGTGGCTTACCTGCACTGAGCCATAGACTTCTGGTTTTACCTGTGGGTTTGGTGCACTTTCAGAAAGTGCACCACACCTGCAGGATATAATAGCATTCTATGGCAAAGTACAGCTAACCCGCAGGAAAGCCACAGGTGCACTGCGCTGCACCCACGGTGTGGGTAGACCGCAGACCATCAGTGTAAAAGCAACCTTAGGCCCCTTTAACATGATCAATCTGACCCAATCGCACCCTCCATTCACCTCTCTGGAGCGGCAGATGTAAACATACTTGTGTCGGTTTATACCTGCCTACCTCCAATCGGATCTGCTAAAAAAAAAACAGAAGTGGATCCGGTCCCTTCCATTTGATCAGATCAGAGGGCCCATAGAGAAGAGTGAGCTGTGTCTGTGTCCCCTTTGCATAGGCAGAGTGGACACAGAGCTGTCATCTGCCCACTCTGCTCATTGTGGCCCGCAACTGGTTACGAAGTCGCTTAAGTGGCCCTCGCTCTTCAAAAGTTTGGGCACCCCTGTTGTAAGCCATCCTGGAAGACTCCTGGAAAAAGGGAGTTAGCAGGTAACAGTTTTCCTGATTCTTAAGCAGAATAAGGTGGTGTTGAGGCCTCAGTCCTTTGTTTTACCCAAGGTAGTTTCCTCTTTCTACATTGAATAAGATTTTGTCTTTTTGCCCTAATTCTAAGAAGAATGTGCTTCACTCTCTGGATGTTGAATGAGCTGTTCATATTTGAAGTGTATAGCTTTTTTTTTTTTACTTACATTTTTCAATTTACTAAAATTAGAGTGCCAAATCTAGTGCAGATCTGCATAGAAACCATAGAAACCAATCTTGCTGCATTTTGAACACTGGCGGTAGGCCGCTTGGCTTGAGTGCCATTTAGAGAATTCTCTGCTTTTTTTTCCCACCAAATTCAAAACATTCTCTGAACGAGGGGGAGAGTGTGAGGTCACTGCCCCACCTCCACTTCATTCAGTCAGAAAACCCTTTACATTTATTGTGAAAATGTGAAGCGATCTCTGAATGGCACCTGTGCTGAGCGGGACAGCTCTTGTATTGATTATGCAGCAGGCCAGCCACTCGGCACAGGATGCAGAAGCTAGTGGAGATCACTAGTAGCCATGTTTCACATATATGCTATATGCATGTAACTGTAAGGATCAAGCACAAGTTAAAAGCGCAAAACCATAGCGCAGTTAAACCCTTTAATAAAAAGCACACACAGCAGAAAACCCATTGCAATCACATGAAATGGAGACTCAGCAGTGTATCGCAACCACAGCCGGACCTCAGATGTAGCACAATCGCATCCACAAGAATGTGTGATTTTTCGCTCGTGGGCTGTAATCCACTGCAGGAGCATGTGTGGGCTGAAGAGTTACAGGCTGCTGTAGCACCTGGAGCTGAAACTGCTTACACATCTTGGAGAACCTTTCCGCCTCTGGCAGGGTAGCAGGAATTGCCTCAAGGCCAAAGAGAAACCTGAAGTGTCATTATATTGTAGAATATTGAACAATGTCAAGGCACTGTCACACCCCTTTACATTTTTCTTCCATTACCCAAGAGGTTTCAGAAGCTTCAGTAACCAAGTCCAGTACACCCATTTGTAACACACTGACAGATTTGATTTGCTTTGATCAAGTTGGTCTCCCTTGTCCTGCGCATTGCTTATGTCAATTTTGTGTTTTTTCATGCTATATGCATAGTTCCATTGTTCCAAGCTGGACCCAATGTATTTATGTAAAAAATATCCATACCTGGAATTCTGATTTAAGTGTGTGGCTTATGGACTAGACCAGGAAGCCTGGGCACTATTCTTATGGATCCTATGTTATCCAGCAACTGGCGCTCCTGCTGCAAGCTCTGTATTTCTGTGTATATGGAAAACTGGATCTCACGTTTTTCTTTTTCTCAAGGAAGTCACCAGTGGGAAGATTCCCCTCTTTAGCCTTGGCAAAAAACCCTGGACCCCTAAGGCTTCCAAGTCCTTCTCGCAATGAGGAGGTGCCCTACAAGGGTATTTGGGTTCTGACATTTTAATAACCTGAATCCAAAAGTGTGGCATTCAACGGCTAGTTTGAGATGTTTCCAATCTCCTCCCCTGCCTCGCTTCATGCCGTCCACCATTCCCCACAAATACTTGAGAGCCTTCACGCTGCTCCTGTATCAGAGAATTGCATCCCTGGTCCCAGAAGGGGAACAGTTTCAGGGGCTCTACTCCAATCTGTTTGCAATTCTGAAAAGCCAACGAGATGTCCACTCGATTCTGAATTTAAAGGCTCTCAATGCCTATATGAGAGTGCAAAAATTGTGTGGAATCTGCAAGATCAGCCATTTCCTCCCTCCAGCCAGGGAACTTCATGGCATCTGTGGCATAAAGCATGCTTGCCTATTTCCAATCTTTCCTGTGCACCAGTGCTTCTAGTATTTTGCTGTTGGCACCCAACACTACTAGTTTTCCCTTTGGAGTATCCACTGCACTTAAGGTTTTCATCTGTGCTTGTTCTGCTACGCTCTCGGCATCCCCATTCTGGGATAGTTGGATGACCTCTCACAGAATTGGATCAGACCTGGTCAGCCAGTGTTCAACAGTTCACATCTGCAAAGGCTTGGATGAATTTTGAACCTTCAGAAATTGTTGCATTTTACACCCTAAATAGGGGTGTAACATGTTTAAAAGGTGAACTTTTTATTTAAGAAAATAGGATGTTTGGCATGCCATAAAATCTGTTTCTTGCAGTTCATCAGGGGACATGGGTCCAGTCCACTCCTATAGTTGCTTGATACAAAAATGAGATACTTGGAATGGTACTTTTAAATAGAATTGCATGTTCTCATTTAATTGCTTAAGTCTATTTTCTTTGCTTTTAGCCGATGAAAAAAGCCTGTACAAAAGAGATGTCAACCCAAGCCAATGGAGTGCTCCACCATGTTCTGAGGACTGGGATAAAGGTATATGAATTACAATAAAGTTACTGTTTGCATACATCGAACTTTTACCTTTCTTTTATGGCCAGGCACAGAATGGTCCGTTTGCCTTTCAGCAATAGTTTCCAACCTGTATGTTTGAGGATTAGGGTAAGTAGCAAGGGGCTTCTGTCTTGTTAAAGGCGCTACAAAACCTGTTTAAAACAGAGTTTGTAGTATCAGTTTTCTTATGCCTGTTCACAATTGTGAACAGAACAATTGTTGATGTTTTGGCTGTCATGCTACAATTCACAATAGAGAGCCAATTATCGTGTAAAGGGCTCCTTCACACCTATGCAACAAGCAGTAGCATAACTTCAGAAAAGGTTCAGGTGATTCTTTTGGTGCATTTTCAGCTCTTTGGGGTTCAGTTGGAACATGCATGCCTTTTGGCATGTTTTTTGTGTATAACAACCAGTATCCTCCTAGCAACATCTACTTTAACCAGAATGCAAAGGAACATGGAGTAGGCAGTCCATACAGTGCTGGATACAGTGAAACTGATATGGCTGGTTTAGGAAAGGACATTGCTGTACAATACCAAACTGTAATTACAAGAATGTCTACAAGTGCCATTTATATTGGACGGGTTGGCAATCACTTTATATATCTTTCTGGGCCATTGCCAATTTTTTTCGTGTCCCAAGATTTATAAAGCTCAGGTTAATCCTAGTGTATGCAGCCTTCCGTTGCGGCTCCTTAGATCTAAAAACCTTTTTCCCACCGTCTACACTAATATTACATAATATCAGATTTTCACCCATATGAATACAGTGCCTTGAAAAATGATTTGTACCCCTTGACATTTTCCACATTTTGATATGTTGCAACCAAAATGTAAATGTATTTTATTGGGATTTTATGTGATAGACCAACACAAAGTGGCACACAATTGAAGTGGAAGGAAAATGATAAATGGTTTTCCAAATTTATTACAAATGTGAAAAGTGTGACGTGCATTTGTATTCAGCCCCCTTGAGTCAGTACTTTTTATAGAACCACCTTTCACTGCAATTACAGCTGCAAGTGTTTTTGGGGATGTCACTACCAGCTTTGCACATCTAGAGTGACATTTTTGCACATTCTTTTCAAAATAGCTCAAGCTCTGTCAGATTGGATGGAGAGTCTGTCTGTGAACAGCAGTCTTGCCACAGATTCTAAATTTGATTCAGGTCTGGACTTGGACTGGGCCGTTCTAATGCATGAATATACTTTGATCTAAACCATTCCATTGTAGCTCTGGCTGTATGTTTAGGGTCATTGTCCTGCCGGAAGGTGACCTTCCGCCCCAGTCTCATCTTTTGCAGACTCCTAACCGGTTTTCTTCTAAGATTGCCCTGTATTTGGCTCCATCCCTCTTCCCATCATCTCTGACCAGCTTCCGTGTCCCTGCTGAATAAAAGCAGCCCCATAACATGATGCTGCCACCCCATGTTTCACAGCTAGGATGGTGAGTTCTGGGTGATTTGCAGTGTTAGTTTTCCACCACACATAGCGTTTTACTTTTAATGCTAAAAAGTTCAATTTTGGTTTCATCTGACCAGAGCACCTCCTTGCTGTGTCCCCCACATGGCTTCTCCCAAATTGCAAACAGGACTTCTTATAGCTTTCTTTTTGCCACCTGAGCTGTGGATCTCTGCAGCTCCTCCAGAGTTACCATGGGTCTCTTGGCTGCTTCTCTGATTAATGCTCTCCTTGCCCGGCCTGTCAGTTTAGGTGGATGGCCATGTCTTGGTAGGTTTGCAATTGTGCCATACTCCATTTTTGGTTGAATTTGAACAGTGCTCCGTGATGTTCAAAGCTTGGGATGTTTTTTATAACTTAAAACTGCTTTAAACTTCTCCAACTTTATCCCTGACCTGTCTCGTGTGCCTTGGCCTTCACTAAGGTTCTCTAACAAACCTCTAAGGCCTTTACAGAACTGTATTTATACTGAGCCTAAATTACACTCTATTTACTAATTGTGTGACTTCTGAAGGCAATTTGTTCCACTAGATTTTAGTTGGGGGGGTATCAGAGTAAAGGGGGCTGAATACAAATTCACGCCACACTTTTCAGATATTTATTTGTAAAAAAACTTTTGAAAAACATTTGTCATTTCCCTTCCACTTCACAATTATGTGCCATTTTGTGTTGGTCTATTACATAAAATCCCAATAAAATACATTTACGTTTTTGGTTGTAACATGACAAAATGTGTAAAAATTTCAAGGGGTATAAATACTTTTTCAAGGCACTGTATATGAAGTGATTGCCAACCCATCCAATAGGAGTCCCCCTGAGGATGCAGCGTGTCCCTGTGGCATAACGTGTAGGGGAGGGGCAATATGATGTCACAGCGCCTGTACTCAGTATGAAGATACTTTGCATCGTGGCTTGTGCAGTGTCATGGATATATCAGATCAGAGATGCGAGCTGTAAAGTGGTGCGCTGGAAGCACCTGAACTATGTGAGAGTGGATGGTGGGCAGAGGGGGAGTGAGTATTTTTTCCTTTTTTTTTTTTTTTTATTCACTTTTGAAATCCAAAGTTTATGTGGAATACTCAAAATTTCAAGTGTGTACTTAAAGATAGTATTTTCTAACCTATTAGTGGAGCACGGCACTGATAAACTTGCTGTTAATATTTTTGTAACTTAATTCTGCATAAAAAATGTAACTGTGTAATTTCGTAAGCTAATTTACGAGGGCGTGTTTAGGCGCAGGGTATGGGTTGGGTGGGGCAACTGGTGGCGAGAAACTCTTAAAGCCTGGCTAGTAGCTCAGCAAATTTTGAGCCCTAAACTAGTACACACAGGCTGAATGTCAAGCGGCATCGGCCAGTTCAATAGAAACCAGCTGACATGCAGCCCCGTTGAAGGCTCCCCCCCCCCCCCCCTGCCAAAACACAATAGCAATCAGCTGTGCTATTGTGACCACTACTGCCAGGAGGGTGTAGGATTTTGTAAGGAGCTTTCTTGGTGGTACATGGCCATCCGTTGGCCTAAGGTGGTGTCCTATTTTGATCTCAATCAGAACTTGGTGCTTCTGTCTTCTTCTTTTTTTTTTTTTCCTGTTTTAAAGTACTCTTGGGAGTTGGCACTCCACTCTGGAACTGGTGCGAGCTGCAAGTCTACTTTACGGCCTTGCTGAGACAATTGGATTCCCTCTTTGTGCTTCCAGAGGGATTTTGCAGAAGGCTCCCTTTTTCTCATTCCACCATTGCTAGGTGGATTCCTCAAGTTGTAGTTCACGCTTACTCGGCAAAGGATAGTGTGTTCCTCCCTTTCTGGTGAAGGCCCGTTCTATGTATGTTGGCTGTGTTTTGTGGACATTTTACCCTCTCCTCCATTAGTATTGCTTTGAGACCTCCACCCATTGCTAGAACTGCTTGTGTTATATACAATAAGAACAAGAAATTTTTTGACTTTTTAACTTGACTGTGAAATCCAGTTCTTGGAGTACAGTAAAAGACCCATTCACTTTCTTTCTTTCTTTCTTTCTTTCTTTCTTTCTTTCTTTCTTTCTTTCTTTCTTTCTTTCTTTCTTTCTTTCTTTCTTTCACAGAATTGAGCATTGATAGGAGTTATATGGGGTCCTCAGTTTTTTGTTTTTTGACATGGTCCAATTACTTGAAAGCACCTGCCTATAACCCTGTGTTGTGTGCTATGCTCCAAGAGATGGATTTTGCAGATCCCATTTTTTTTTTTTTTGTCCGTCTTCCTGTTGCAACTTTTTCCTTGCTTTATTGACAAGCTTCTGTGTGTCGCATTTGTTATATGCGTATAGTAATGGCCATAATCTTTTTGCAGAGTTGCAGAGCAATAAGTCTCCATTCATGTGGGGGACACCTTCCTATCCTGTGCCAAGGTACGTGTCAGCAGAACCTTCTGCACAACCTTCATTATGCTATACCATAAGGGTAATGACAAATGGTCTGTTTCAGCAGCACCTCTGCTGCTCAAAATAGTTGATCAGAGTATCTGCTGTTGTGATTATCTACTGAGCTTAAAGCAAATCTTTTTTTAGGGAAATATGGGAGCTATCATTGCTGGCCTCCTTTTGAATATGTTGCTATCATTCTGATACTTTGGCTTCAGGACTTTTGTGCTGACTGGATTAAATGCACATGTCAGGAAAGTCAAAAAGAGAGGAATTTTGACTTAACCAAAAATTCCATATGTTGGGAGTACAGGACAGAGACCAGGTATTCATAGACCCTTTTTATAGGCTTGTTACTTCCAAGTGATTGGACACTGGCAGAGCTTTTGAGAATACACTCCCTTCCCCTAAAAAACTACCCCACTTTGTGAAACCTATAAGTGGAAAGAAGGATGGCCTGTCTCCTACTCTGTACTCCAAGAAATGAAATTTACAGGCAAGTCAAAACTCTTATCTTAAACGTACAGCACAAGGGCAAGGTGATCAAAGACCCTTGTAAGTCACAGTCGATCAGTGAGGTAATGGTGGTCAACAACTAGGCAAACAGAACTGTGCCAACAGGCCAAACAAGAAAAGCTGGTACCAACTTCTGAAGAAAGGATGGTCTTGGGCGTAAGGCAACCTTGTCTGTATGAACTGTGAGGAATGACTCCTTACAGGAAAGGCTGACTGACATGATGGCAATCAACAAAGCTACTTTTGCAGGAGAACTCATCGAATGTACCTGATGGGTTTAAAAGGAGATTTCTGCAGGGCAGAAAACCAAGTTGAGATCCCATGAAAGCACAGAATACCGCAATGGGGGTTTGTTGTGAAATGAACCTTGAATAAAACATTTTACAAGGGAGAGAGGGGAATTCACAAGGGCAAGACCTGTCCTTTGAACATGCTTAAGGCCAAATTCTGGTTAAATGGTGATTGTAGGAAGGCCAGATTGCAAGGGACAGAGTAATCTCTGTAATTTAGTGTCTGTTCACACTAGGCAAAGAAGAATTTACAGTTAAGATCATCTTCCTGAAAGTGGCTTTTTTTTTTTTTTTTGCTTTCAGCAACGTAGGAATCACGCAGACTCAGACTTCCATCTTTTAAGCCCTTGGTTTTACCAGCCAGAGGGCCTTGAGATAGTAGATCTTGCGTGTTGAGAACCCCTTCCCCCTTGACCCTGACAGCGCCTGCTGAGATGGTGTGTTTTCCACTGCTGGGATGAGCATTGGACAGTGAGTGTCCGTTCATGAGATTTATCCTTCCCTGTTGAAAGAACACAAAGATTAGCATTGCCAGCTGTAGTCGCTGGTACTAATCGTTCGGAAAAGAATCCGGCAGAGGACACCACTGCTGGAAAGCCAATAGGAAGTGTCTGTCAAGCAGGTGGTTATGTGGAGGACCCTGCCTATCCACAGATTTAGGTAAGTAAAATTGTCATTTTAGGTAGGTTTTTTTTTTTTTTTTTTTTCTATGCCATAAATTAGTTAAAATGTCAGATGGAGGAGTCCTCCAGGACGTAGCTTGGGAATTGAGTTTAAAGGGGTTGTAAAGGCAGAATGTTTTTCTATCTTAATGCATTCTATGCATTAAAAGAAAAAGTCCAGCCTAAGCTCGGCTTTTCCTATGGGTCACAGGAGTGCAATTCGTTTTTGCACTCCTGTGACCCGTTTTCAGCAGAGAGCGGACTGAAGTCCGCTCTCTGCTGACATCACAGGAATCAATCCTGGCACTGCGTCATCGCAACAAAGTCTGGATCCGCCAGGTGCCTGGACTGATATCCCTCTCAGCGAGCTGTTGAGAGCCTGAGATGGCCGCTCTGCGCAATGTTCAATCACTCAGTTCTCAGTGTAGAGACGCTGCGCAACATCCACCTAGGTAAGTATGAATCAAAAAGAAAAAAAATTCTCGTACTTATCTTTTAAGATTAAAAACCTTCTGTGTGCAGCAGCCTCCCTAAAACTTACCTGCGGTCCCTTTTTCCAGCGATATCCACGAGTGTCTCAGCCATCCAGATTCTCCTTTCTGAGAATCGGGGAGAGGGGGCTGGGTCAGGGCTCCCGTGTCTGAATGGACACAGGGAGCTGTGACTCAGCTCGGGTGTCCCAATAGCAAGCTGCTTGCTGTGGGGGCACTCAACAGGAGGGAAGGGCCAGGATCACAGTAGAGGGACCCGAAAAGAGGAGACTCCAGACTGCTCTGTGCAAATCCACTGCAACAGAGCAGGTAAGTATAACATGTTTGTTATTTTTATAGGGAGAAAACTAGCCTTTATAATCGCTTTAAAGGCAACTCAACTGATAGGTCTGTGTCAGAAATAATTCTGCTTATTTGCAGAATGAGAAGTCAGCAATGACAGCCTCCATGTTTGTCTTGGTAAGGGTTTCTTGCAAAACGATCATAACTTTTTGTAACTTTTTTAGCTTCATGCGATTGACAGAAAGAGATGGTGGTTTTTCTGAAAGTGACTTTGCAAGTCCACTTTATTTGTTCCTTCATCTTGTACCTTGTGGCTTCAAGACTACCAGTTTACTGATGTAGAAAATTACCTATGTAAAGTAGCTCTAAACTAGTGTTTACAGCCAAAACGGTTCTTTTTCCATATAGTCTTTCAGGACAGCCACCTAAGAGAGACCTCGGCTCCTCCCTTCTTAGGAAACGCCGCCCAGCCTAGATTAAAAAGGCACGCTTCCCCGTCGGCTCCTCAGTTTTTGGCGTTTCCTCTGGCAGGAGACACTACGAGGAAACGTGGCTAAAGCCTGTATGGCCGGCAAGGAGACAGAGGTCTCTGGGGACTAGTGGCGGTGCGATGCCTCAGAGAGGTTACCTGGCAGCCACACTGTTTTTCCTTTGCTCAGCTCTCCAAAAGTTGGCGTGGGATGCTTCAGGGGGCCCGCTTTCAGGTTCTTAGTGGAGACTGAAGGCGGGCTGGGCTTTGGCTGATGGGGAGCCAGAAAGGTTGCACAGGCGGCTGGAGGTTCCAGAGGCAAGACCATCCTTTTCACGGCGGGAGCGTGTCGGAGACGGGGGGGGGGGGGGCATCCTGGTGCGGCCTACATCAGCCATCATTGGGTAAGGAGGACCAGGGGGTTGCGTCCCTTACCGGTCTGTCACCTGCAGCCCCACAGGTGGAGTTCCCTGTTGGTGATCGGAGAAGAGGAGGCACATGAGACCCAGGGGCTGGTGGTTCTATGTGCTCTTCTGGGGGTGGTCCCTACGGGTCTGGCTGGTGGGGAAGGTCCCAGGGCTTGGACTGCCTCACAGAAACAGGGGGTGGGTGGTAAATCCCACAGCCCCAGACTGCCTCACCAGCAGTAGTAGGGTACCGTACCCTTTCCTGCCGATCACCCCCTCCGGGGGGAAGGGGGACAGGTTTCCATTGTTAGTTTCATGCAAAGGCACTGCAGTGATGTCGGCCCCATAAGCACAGTCGCATAGGCTGTGTACCTTCCCCGCCGACAGCATGGCTGGTATGTGTAGGGGAAAAAAGGTAGCCGCATTGTGCGAGGGGGCGGAGCTATTGCGCTCCAAACTGGCCCACGGGAAGCATCCAGCGGGGTCACTTCTGGGGTGTATGACATCATCAGCGGGTGCCGGAGGGGTTAGTCTCCATACGGCACAAACGGGGATCCAGACTTGCTGGAGGAGAAGTTGGCTCTGTGTTACATGCTCTGGGGGGTGTGCTGGCTCCATGGGTTCATCCCATTATCCCACCAGTCCTAATCCTGAAGAAATAGGATGAGCATGCTTTACTACAAAGCGAACAGTTGGCTTTGTGGTAAGTCCTCTGGCTGCTTTCTCCCTGTGTTTGTGTGAGGTATCTTACATGCCCCAAACACATGCTGGCATTTGATATACCTGGCAGATTGGCTGGGTGGAGTGCACTCATGACCAGAAGGGTCAGCTCACAGAGAGTCTGCACTATAGGCACTGCAGTGAAAACTTTGCCTGTGTAGAACCAGCTCACCTAAAATCTTCAGGTAAAGGTTTTCAGGTTCTCCTGGTCGACCCACAAAAGTTGGAAGAAAAAGAGCTCACATTGAAGGTGTTGCACCTAAACTGTGCCTTAAACACTGAGGTCACGAGTTTGAATCTCACACAAGCTAGCACCCTGCATGTTTTACTAGTGTTTTGAGGTTGCAGGGTTGCCAGCCAGGTGGTGCCTGATGGCCACATCACCTGTATGCACCCGATATAGAAAACTAAACAGGGGTTCTCTGGTGACCAGGGCCCGATTTATCAGGGGGTGGCCCCCTGGATGGCATCATAGAGGAGGGTTAAAGGCCTTCATGTGACCAGACCCTAGTAAGATACACAGGTTTCTAGAACATTTGTTTAGAAGTGGGAGAAGGCCTGGATGGTAAATCCAGTAGGCCTCCTCATTACAAAATTTTTCTGGAGGATGTGGTTGCAGGAGGACAAGAAAAACACTCTTGCTCCACGACCAAGGGCAAAGGGTGTTCCTTTCCATTAGGTCTGATGGAAGCTGGAGAAGACTAGGGTCCAGCTTCTCTGAAGGTTTTGGTTCAGTACCCTCTGCTCCCATTAGAAGCAGTTTTTTTCCACAGATCCAGACTTACCGGCCTAGTCTTGGGAGACGGAGGGGTATTGTTGGATTCCATGCGCAAGAGAATGAACTCTCTTCTGAAAGGGACCTGTGATTCTTTTCATCGTAGGAAAATGAACTACTCTAGCATTTATACTGGTGTCGCGCATCTCGGAATATTATCTGACACAATTGCAGACACGCGTTGATGCACGGTCAGGAAGAGGACGGGCAGCCCCCCCAAGTGGTGGGTGCCCGAACAGCATATCAATGACTGTGCGCTATCCCTCCCACAGGTGACCTGTTCTTTGTCCTGGGCCAGAGGCGATTCTTGAATCGCATAGCAGACAGGAAAGCCCTTCCTGTGAAATACAAGGGTGAGACGGGTAAGAATGCTGCACCCTGAATGCACCCAATCTCATCAGATCACGGAAGTTAAGACTAAACTCAGTGGAGGCATCCTCTTGCAGTTGTGGGCACTTCCATCTGGACTGTGTATAGGGCGGTTAACCTTGACATATAGTTTTCTCCAGGAACTCTGGTTTCCTCCCATAAAACTTCCTCTTTGGGCCTGAACCGGTATAGGGTTGGCACTCTTGGCTAGATGCGACGCTCAGTGCTGGCATTTCCCCAGGTGCTATGCCATCTCGCCCACCCGCAGTCTTACCAGTGGGCACAGAACACTACAGTCTTTTTCATTGTATCACACAGGCTTAAAATCTCTAGCAGTACCTGGGCAAGATGGCATTAGCTAATCGGACAAACCTATATGTAGGGAGATCTCTGAGAAGCTGATGCTACTCCGCGCCAGATCTGTGCAGTGGCAACGTGATTCAGCTCTCCCACCTTTTACCTGACGCTAGAGGCTGATCTTGTCAGCAAAGGGATCAGGCTCTTTGGACACAGAGTCCTGTAAGACTTAGTCCCACCATAGGGGTAAGTGCTCGCTTATCCTCTCATAGGCGGTTGTCCTGAAAGAAGATATGGGGAAAATTTGTTATTTACTGGTAACTTTTCCCAGGAGTCTTTCAGGGCAGCAGCGTTTACCCACCCTGTTTGGGTTTCTGACTCAGTAACCATCAAAAAGTAATTTATGATGTGTTCTTGTGTCTCCCCAACTGACCGGAGTTGCTTTGAAGAACTGAGGAGCCGGCGGGGAAGCATGCCTTTTAAATCTAGGCTGGGTGGCGTTTCCTTAGAAGGGAGGAGCCAAGGTCTCTCATAGGTGGCTGTCATGAAAGACTCCTGGATAAGATGTTACCCGTAACTAACTAATTAAAAAAATTTTTTTTTTTCTTTCAAAGAGTAACAACGTTTTAGGACTTCTGTTTTGTTTTTTTGCTATTTTTCACATGTGGACGCAGCAACCTAAACAAAAAAGCGAGTGGGAATCACTTTGGGAAAGTGTGGGAGATGCTCGCTTGCGTTTGCCGCCAATATAGGTGCAATTCCCATAGGTGAAATTCCCATCACTTTACCTCAGCAACATTGTCCATCAGAATGGCAAATCTGCCCAGCTAATATTGATAGAAGCAAGATGCCTCCTGCTTTGTTCAATATATGCATCACTTTTACAGAAAAGCACTATGCAAGCTGTTGGCATTATGTAAATCATGTATAATAACAATATAAAAAAAATATTATTGTGTGGAAGATATTTTAATAGTTTTGCTTTTGATTTGCAGTCCTCAAGGTGGTGCATTGATGGATCCCAAGAGTAGTCTTGACTCTAATCTTCGTGCTCCTAAATCCCTACCATATGTGTTGCCATGGAAAGTCAGTAAGTAACTGTGCACCACATTGTGAGGCATGTAATACCATATTGTAAGGCTCAGAGGGAGCTCTGGTACAGCTTTTCTTCTCTTGTCTGCTGTTCAGTACTGCAGTCATTTAGTTTGGTTATGCTTTATACAGTTTTTTTCCTCTGAGGAGGTTTTTATCTACTTTTTTTTTTTATTATTATTACATTTGTAACTTCAGCTACAGAATTATTATTATTTTTTTTATTAAAGTTTTTTTTTTTTTATTTATTTTTTTTTTTAAACGTTTTTTTATTTGCCAAATGCACATACAAAAAACAAAAAGAATAACGGTTCAACATACCCAGTGAACATTCTTGAATCTATACATCAGAATACAGCAATAACATAGGGTTTTCAGGTTGAATTACTCGTATTAAAGTCCATACTAGTACAGATGGCATTTTTTTTCCTTCTATGACAATCGTGTCGCATACCTTTTTACAACACAGGATGTGGTAAAGAACAAAAAGAACTAAGAACAAGAAAAAAAAACAAAAAACAACATAAACAGAACCATGGAGGGTAATACCTCCAGAGCTGTTATTAAAGTTTTTTAATGTTCTCTTAAATTTAAACAACATCTCCATCCATTTTTTTCCCCTTCTTTTAGTTTTGGGTTAAGTGAGTTGAGGAGTTACAATTCTTGTTTCATTTTTTATTGCTGAAAATAGATCACTGGTCAGCACATCATTCCACCCTGCTATGTTTTGTGTCACAGTAGGCCAAGTGCCCTCTATTTATTGAAGAGCGTTTATGGCTACTGGTGCTGGATGAACTTATTATTGATGTTTTTATTTCTGTATGTAATCCAATTGGGGAGATTTTCTACATATGCAATACAACCTGCAAGAGTTCCTAACCCTTGCCCATATTTATCCAAAACAAAAGTTGTGTGTTTTTTTTATTTTTTTTTTTTTTTTTTTTCAGCTGGACTTTAAATATTGCATGCTGCAACCAAATTCCAGTTGTAATTTTTTATTTATTTTTTATATACTGCATGTTTAAAAATGAAAGCGAATGCTTTGCATGTTGTATTTTTGGAATTGAGCAACCTTTCAGCCAAGTGTATAGCAGTATTAGCATCAGCATGAACCTACTAGCACCAGAATCCTAATGTAGTATTGCAATAATTTTGCTTGGTAATTGAGCACTGACATTTGTATTTTATTACAGATAATCGTGTCTGATGCTATGTTTGGGTAAGTACTTTACATGCAAACTTCTCTTTTCTGTCACTAGCATAGGAAACTTACCGTATTTGCCGGTGTATAAGGCGATGGGGTGTATAAGACGACGCCCTAAACTTACAGTTCTTTAAGCATTTTTTTCCTGTACTTACCGTATAAAACGACCCCCCTTCCGACGCTTCATTTTTCTTTCTGGAGCTGGCGCCATATCCTTCTTCCTGCTTTTGCTGGAGCCAATCACGGCAAGCGATGTATTCTATTAATGAATACAAAGCCTGCTTGGATTGGCAGAGGCTGTGACATCATTAGCCCGCGCCTCTCTGACTCTTAAAGCCAATCTGAGCAGGCGCTGTAGCCTGCTCGGAATGGCAGAGGTTACTCCAATCCGAGTGGGCTCTGTATTCATTTGAATACATTGCTCGCCAGGATTGGCTCAGCGGTATATACTGTATGTAGCCGAAGCTACATACAGTATTACCAAACTCCCAGCCGGCATCCAAGTGGCTGACCCGGCGTATAAGACGACCCCTGCTTTTTGGCCAGTTTTTTTACGTGTAAAAGGTCGTCTTATACGCCGGAAAATACAGTAAAATTGCCATACAAAATGCTGTACAGGCTCTCCTCACTTAACGACCAGCCGTTCCAACGATTTGGTTGTTAACCACTTGCTTACTGGGCACTTAAACCCCCCTCCTAGCCAGACCAATTTTCAGCTTTCAGCGCTGTCGCACTTTGAATGACAATTGCGCAGTCATACAACACTGTACCTAAATTGCATTTTTATCATTTTCTTCCCTCCAAATAGAGCTTTCTGTTGGTGGTATTTGATCACCTCTGCGATTTTTTTAAATTATTATTATTTTTTTATTTTTTTTGGTTAAAAAAATGTAAAAAGACAGTGTGTGTGTGTGTGTGTGTGTGTGTGTGTGTGTGTGTGTGTGTGTGTGTGTGTGTATGTGTGTGTGTATGTATAGAGAGTGAGAGAGAGAGAGAGAGTGTGTGTAGAGAGAGAGAGTGAGAGAGAGAGAGAGAGAGAGAGAGAGAGAGAGAGAGAGAGAGAGAGAGAGAGAGATTATTATATTATTTTTTTTTTTTTTTTATTTTGTTATAAAAAATTTAAAATGGGTAATTTTTGTCCGTCATTGATGTACGCTGATGAGGTGGCAGTGATGGGCACTGATGGGTTACACTGATAGGCAGCACTTTTAGGTGGCACTAATTGGCAGCACTGGTGGGCATTGACAGGTGGCACTGGTGGGCATTGACAGGTGGCACTGGTGGGCATTGACAGGTGGCACTGGTGGGCATTGACAGGTGGCACTGGTGGGCATTCACAATTGGCATACATGAGGCATAATTGCCTCTGACTTTTAGGGACCGATGTCCCTTTAAGATGAGCCGGTGATCGGCTTTTTTTTTTTTTCTCCTCCGGTGTCAGCGTGAGGAGAAAAAAAAACGATCCCCGAGCTTTTGTTTTCATCATGTGATCAGCTGTCATTGGCTGACAGCTGATCACATGGTAAGGGGCCGGGACCCGCCTCTTGGATCGCTGATCACCCGAGTCTCAGTGACTCGTGATCACATCGCGCGCAGGGAGCGTGCACAGGGGAGGACGTCATATGACGGCCTCCCGGGAATTGAGATCCACGCTGTGGCCGTCATTCGGCGATAGCGCGGATGTCAAGTGGTTAAAGGAGGAACCACAAGTAATCAATATTTTAAGCATTCTTCACTACGGTATTGTGAAAAAAAAGTTTAAGCACCACTCCAAACTCCAGCTCAATAACGTTATTTTCATAAGTACAGAACACAAATTCTGTACTGTATAATGCAATGATGTATTAGGTCATTAGGATGGGGAGAGCTGGTAGTAAGTACGAGTGGTCATTAAACGAGGAGGATCTGTATGTATTTGTAAGCTTGAAACATGTATGGAAATTCTTAACCAAAATGTGCAGTGAAATGAAGAAAGGTCCTTTTTTATTTGGCAGAAACTTTAGGTGTGTAAAACTGGCCTTTCTCATTGGTTGAAATTAACACAGATGATAATTCAAACTGCCTGATAGAATAGCTGTTTAGAATGCAGCAAATTTGTTTAGTCCGGAGGTGTTCCATGCAACTAGTGTGCTTTTCTGTGAACAGGCTCCATTACTGCCTTCAGAGTTATATATGTACCATCACCATAGTTCATAAAATCCTTTATGTTAAAGTGGAAGTAAATCCATAGATGTAACAGATTTGCCCCCTTAATGACCAGGACATTTTTTTTGCGATACGGCACTGCATCGCTTTTACTGACAATTGCGTGGTCATGCGACGCTGTACCCAAACAAAAATAACGTCCGTCCGTCCCGTCCCCCACAAATTAAGCTTTCTTTTGGTGGTATAAACAAAGAGCGACAATTATGAGGGTTTTTTTTTACTTTTTGCTAGAATACATATCCAAAAAAAATATAAAAACATTTATTTATTATTGTAGGGCGATATATATTCCTCTACATATTTTTGGTAAAAAAATCGCAATAGACGTATATTGATTGGTTTGCGCAAAAGATATTGAGTCTACAAACTATGGGATAGATATAGGGACTTTTTTGTTTTTACTAGTAACAGTTTCAGGACCTTTGGCACAGGTGGGGGGGGGGGGGGGTTGGCCTCTAGCTTGAACAACAAACTGAACAAGTTTATCTCCAGGTACATCCTCTAGCGGTGGATGCTTTGGTGGTTTCATGTGATCAATTCACCCTGATCTATGATATTCCCCCCATGAAACCTCCTTCCTTGTCTACTTGGCAGGATCAAGCTGGAGGACATGCTAGGAATCCTTACTGTGTTATACTAGCCAGGCAGATGTGATATGCCAACGTGATCAGGCTCCTAGAGGGTGTTATGTGGGCTCTTCGAGATCTTGTGTCTCGGACTGATTTATCATCCTGCTTCAAGGTTGCTGGCTGTAGAAGCCAAAGTTCTGAAAGAGGCATTTTCTAATCTGAGATTCCTGCAATGTTTAAACCTAGGAAGTCTATATTCTGCAAAGCCTACCAGTATGGTGGGCATACTTTGCATGATGTGATGTAAAACTCACCCCAGGAAATTCTCAGTGGGATGAATCCTGATCTTTTTACTGATGATTGGCCCTTGGCACCATTATCATGGGTCAGGTCTTTGCACTTACAATTCTGTTCCATAGACTTTTGGCTTCCCATTCTTTGTTCAAGACCTTTTATACAGGATGACTGCCCATGAGCACTCACCCGTGGCTATGTGGGATCTGAATTTAGATTTTTCTGGCACTTCAAAGAGCTCAGTTTGAACTGATCAGTGTTCTCTTCCTTTCTGCGCCTGCACATGTCTGTGGAAGGTGCTTTAGGCAGCTCTTTGAGATGCAGACAGGCCACATTTCTTTTTTTTTTTTTTTGTGGGTCTATTAGTGTTTTGCTGTTGCCCACCCCTCAAGTGGTGTGCTTTTGGACATCCCATCTCTAAATTCCTGTGTCCCTCAATGACCAAGGAAGAAAATGGGATTTTAGCACTAGGGATTTCAGGACGTAATGTAAAATAATTTTCTTGGAGTTTCTTGGAGGTTTAAATAAAAGTTCAGGATATATTTTGGTGATAACTAGTATTCTCTCCTTACAATAAGCCTTTGTTTTATCCATACAACCAAGCCATACCAGCACAGTGTTTTTCCATTATCACTCTTTGAAACCTTGCAATCTGACACAAATCTGCCTGGAAACTCTATTGAAAATAATGCCTGTGCTTTTCATGTACTTCAAAAGCCATTCTAAATATCGAGGATGTATTAACCAGTTCCCGACCGGCGCACACAGATGTACGTCGGCAGAATGGCACGTACAGGTACGTCCCTTTAACTTTGCCGCCGTGACACGCGCTGGTCAGAACCTCCGTGAGTCCGATCGCTGCATCTCCCCGTTCTGCCTAGAAACTGTGTCACTGATCTCTGCTGCCTGTGATTGGAGCAGAGATCAGTGACGTGTAAAACACAGCCACGCCCCCCACAGTTAGCAACACGCCCCTAGGACGCACTTCAACCCTACACTGCCAGTGGTTAACCCCTTCACTGCCAGTGTCATTTACACAGGAATCAGTGCATTTGTATAGCACAGATTGCTGTATAAATGACTGGTCCCAAAAATCTGTCAAAAATGTCCGATGTGTCCGCCATAATGTCGCAGTCACGATAAAAATCGCTGATTGCCACCATTACTAGTAAAAAAAAAAAATATTTTTTTTATAAAAAGGCCATAAAACTATCCCCTATTTTGTAAACACTATAACTTTTGCGCAAACCAATCCATAATCGCTTATTGTGTGTTTTTCGTTTTTTTTTTACCAAAAATATGTAGCATACGCATTGGCCTAAACTGAGGAAAACATTTTTTTTATACATTTTTGGGGGATATTTATTATAGCAAAAAGTAAAAATGTTTTTTTTTTTTTCAAAATTGTCGCTCTTTTTTTTGTTTATAGCGCAAAAAATAAAAACCGCAGGGGTGATCAAATACCACCAAAAGAAAGCTCTATTTGTGGGGAAAAAATGACGTCAATTTTGTTTGGGAGCCACGTCGCACGACCGTGTAATTGTCAGTTAAAAGCAACGCAGTGCCGAATCACAAAAAGTGGTCTAGTCTTTGGTCAGCAAAATGGTCCAGTCTGAAAGTGGTTAAGATTTCTGTGAGAGAGAGAGAGGGGGGAGTGTCCAAATTGTACACATAAAGCCCCACATTTACTCTGGAAGTTTTGTCTTTTAGATTGTTTGTTTGTTTTTTCGGAATGTATTAATATATTGGTTTTACTTTTTTTATTTTTTTCAGATGTGCGCACTGTAGAATGAGTAGAAGACCGATTATCATCTGATCTCCTGAGTGCCTTGACTGTTCCCTGTTGAGGTTCTGTTAATATAGGAATTATGCTAGTTTTCAGCTTTCTCCATTTACTTGAGTTGTCCTGCCTAACACAGTTTAAGTCCTGTTAGTATTTGTTGATGTTTTTGGTACATCTGGGACCTTGCATTTCTTTTCAATTCTTTAAAAAAGGACATTTTTGGATTGCCCGAACATTTAGAAGCTAGTAAAGTTTTGATTAACCAGACTTTCTATAAAGTGGTATTAAATGTGCAAAAGTTTTGATGCTAAAAACCTTTGCAGGACACATCTGGGTTTCTGTACTGCATATACATAACAGATGAGTATTCTAGATAGTGCTTAAAGCAGTAGTAAACTGTGTTTGAAAAAAAAAAAAATAAACCCCCACCCGCAGGGTAGTGTCATAATGCACCGCATACTAGAATATTATGACACGCTTGCCTAAAAGATGGATCCCTCCAGCGGCACCTTGTCACTGCTGACAGGGAATCAACCTCCGCCCACTTTCCCTTTCCGGGTTTGCGGGCTCCGGCTGTCTGAATTGCTGAGCTGCCATGACTTCACTGCTGTACATGCGTGAAGTATTCATGGCCGCTGCATGGTTTTTGATGGACCGCATGACGTTCATTGAGAGCGATGTGCCGGTGACGTCACCTGCTACTACACATCTCCTAAACGTGCACCTTCCTTATATTTACTGTACCTACCGGTAAGCCTTATTATAGGCTTACCGGTAGATACAAAACAACGGGAGTTTACTCCCTCTTGAAAGCACCTCTTACTACATTGTACCATGTGAGTTTACAATTTAAAAATATTAAAGATGTTAGTTTTGATACCTTTATTTTAAAATATCTAAGGGTTTATTCTTTCTTTCAAAAGTCTGTACTGTTAGAATTATTGCAGGTTTACATATATGTACAGGGTGTACATCTGTTATCTTTGTTTCGGCTTACCCTTTTGTTTTTTGACCAACTGGTCAGCAAGAAGAAGAAAATGGCTACAGATCATTACTTTTGTTGTTGCAGAGCAGTGTTATTCCAACTGTAAAGGCAAAGTCACAGATTGGAGAATGTGGGCAACTGTATCTGTCTCACAAAAGAAGCCTCAAACTTCTGAGATATTGTAAAATGTATATCTAGTAGCTGCATAACTGCTGTTGAAACATGAAAAACAAACTAATTTCCATAATTTTTTTGTATAAGTCAGCTACATTAGAAAAAAGTATACATACATTTTTCCCAAAATGTTCAGTGATTTTGGTACAGTTCTGATTTAGTGAAAATAAAAATGTTATCATTCTTGTTTGCTTATTTGTGTTTATTTGTTTTTTTCAAGTTAAAAAAAAAAAAAAAAATTTTAAAAAATCCAATAAAACTGTTTTTTTTTTTTTTTTTTTTTTTTCAAATATAGGGGTTGATTTACAAAATACAAATAGATTGTTCATTTTACAAGTATAGATGCACTGTGTTCCAGAGCTTAGTAAATGACTGAAAGCTTTGCTGTTCTTCATTATCCAATCATTTACAAGCAAAAATCGTTTTTCTTTTCCTTGCATGTGATTGGGTGATATTTGAAGCTTTACCCCATTTACTAAGCTCTGGAGCAACTGCACTTGCAGAGTGCTACTGCACTTCCAAGGTGCAGTCTCTTTGCCTTTGGTAAATACACCCCATAGTGTCTGTAGCAGCCTGGCTACTGTAACATGTATTCTGATTGGTGAATTTGTGTTTTTATGCTTCTTGCTCTTTCAGGTTATATAATTTTTCTTCTAGTTCTTCACCTGAGATTTGGGTAACAAAGGGTTACATTTTATGGCAAAATGCACATGGGCATTTCTATCGTGAGTGGAAATTCTACACTTGCATAGAAAATGCATGTGCACTTCTAACATGCCAAAGTGCAAATATTTTCAGTTTTGCAAAAACAGTGTTCCCCAGGTGAGCTCTATATACACATAAAGGGGAACATCTACTAAAACTGCTGCAACTGTATAGTAACCAATCACTTTCTAGGGTTCTATTGTCAAAGCATAATTGAACAAGCTTAAGTTAGAAGCTGGCTACTATGCACAGCTGCACCAGTTTTAGTAGATCTCCCCCAAAATCTATGCAGAACCATGCAAAAGTTTTGCGCACTTGTGGAAAATGCTGTAAAGCGAAGATGCTTTCAAAGATAATGCAATACGTTTTTTTTTTTTTTTTTTTCAATTTACATAAACCTTTTCACTGCCAGGCCCAGCGCTCCACTTTTAAACTCCGCTGGCCAGACCATTTTTGCACTTTTTCCTTTTGCTTTTTTTTTTTTTTTTTTTTTTTTTTTCTATTTCTAGCTTTTTAGAGTGTGTAAAAGACCCCCTCAAACCATATATTTTCTGAAAGCACAGGACCATTAAAACAAAAAAGGTGCTAGTGATTTTTAAGGCCCCACGATATTTGCACAAATGTTTATCAAAACAATATTTTTGCTAAAAATACACTAAAATCATTATTAGCAGATGTAAACACAGCAAAACGCAAAAGTGTAAATATCCAAATTTCTCTACAAACCTGAAGGTTTTTAATTTTCCCTTTACAGCTTTAAGAATTTGTAAAAGACACACCCATATTTTCTGAAAGCACATGACCTGTAGAACAAAAAGGTGCTATTTTTGCGCAAATGTTTATCAAATTACTATTTTCACACAAAAAAAAAAACACTAAAATCCTTATTTGCACACACAATATAATACGCAATTCCTGCTAAATTCCTCCTACTAAGGCCTCGTTCAGTGGGGTGTGCTAAAGCGTACGCCCATGAAGGACCACGTTTACCTGCATGGGGATGCACAGGCAGTTCTATTCATGTCAATTGGGACGCAGCAGCTGCAAGGACAGATCTGACATCCATGCAGTTGTAGGTGCATTGACTCAAACGCAGACAGTGTGAGATCAGGGACATGCACCAACACGGATGTCAAGTTGGGAGCAGTGGCTGTGTCCTTGCAGCTGCTGCATCTCAATTTACATGAATGGGACTGCCTGCACAGGAATGCACAGAACACCTGTGCATTCTCATGCAGCTGCTGTGTCCCAATTGACATCAGTGGGACTGCCTGCATGGGGATGCACGGAACACCTGTGCATCCCTCTGCAGCTAAACTTGGCCCTGTAGTATGCCCTATGTGAACAAGGCCTTGGGCTTTGTTTAGACTTATGGTTGGGTGGGCAGCAAAAATGTACGATTGTGCTGCGTTTCTGCCACCCACCAACCACACCCCTCAAGCTGCAATAGGCAGCGGACCAGGGGTGTTTACATGCTGGGGCTGCAATGCTTTGCACCAATGGCAAAGTTGACCTGACTTGTATCGATGCCACCTGCCAAACGCTACACATTAAAATGAATGGGGAAGCGGCGCAAACGCCCTGAAACTGTGTGCAACGCATGCAGTTGAGGCAAATTTGTTGGCAAAAATTAGGTTAAAACAGACGGTGATGAGGCATTGCATCTCTTCCTCACCGCCTGTCAGTAGCCTTTTGTAGTGTAGCCTTGGGCTGCAGAGGTAAGGGCGATTTTGTTTTTATTTAAAAATTTTTAGACGCATGACTAAATCTACCCTTGGGGCCCTTTCACACAGGCTGTTTGATCAGGTCTGCCTGTCAGTTTTTCAGGCAGACTCGATCGGACACTCCATTTACCCCTATAAAGCAGCAGATGTCAGCGGTGACATGTCCGCCACTATCTGATCCTGCCTGCAAAGAACAGACGGGTGGTGGTCCTATCTTCCATCCATCCAGGAGCGGCCAGTACATTGGGGTTTACATGCAGGGTACCTGACTCACGTTTGAGGGTTTTCTTTCGTTTTTTTCAAGCCACGTGATTAGAGCCTGAGGCAGTGCACTGTTCCCCCGAACCCACCCACTTGTGACAATAGTGAATCGATGTTCGCTATTGTCTTTCTGCTTCTCCACCTGGCCAATTGGCTGGGAGGAAAAGCTGCTGAGTGGGTGGGCTGTGCCGCCGGAGGTGCTGAGTGCGGACCTTCAGCGGGTGTCAGAGTGCCGCCGCCCCCCCCCCCCCCCCCCCCCCCCAGCCTAGACTTGTTTTTATCAGTGGATTAAAAAAAAAAGGTTTTATTAAAAAAAAAAAAAAAATGTAGTTCGCACGTTGATGGGAAAGATATTGAGGAACCAGGGAAAGCATAATGCAAGCAGATTAAACTCTAGCATGAATAACCAGAACAGGGGGCTGGTTTTAAAAAGTAAGGCTGGGAACTTTTGAAGATCCCTCTGCTGTACTGGCAATTTCAGAGCCATGTCACCAGGGGCAGAACAGGTTCCTTGTGGAGCCAAAGCGTTACTATGTTACAAAGAGCCAAAACAGCTTGCATTATTAGAGCTAGCTAGAGTGATGTAATGCTACCAGACAGCTGCCACTGGAAATGTTTCAATTTTGCATTAAATATCCAATATGCCCAGGTGTATAACACGAGTCTCTTAAGTATTTGTTATTTTGAAGATGATGCCAATCTACTGTGTATTTTTCAAATTGTCATATGAACAAAAATCGAAACCAGTGAAAAAAGTCAGGGCAAACTCAATAAGTAAAGAAAATATATATGCCACATGCAATAGGTCAAGATATTCCACCAACCATATCAATAAAAAATTATAATTGCAGTGCAGTTATAAAAAAACATGCCTTAACCTCCTTGCCAACCAGCCGCCATCGTTGTACGGCGGCAGGTTGGCACGGCTGGACAAGCCACCGTAGGTGTACGGCTGCCACTTTAAGAGGTATAGGGTCGCGCACGACACCGGAGCCGACGTGCCTGGCCACAATGTCTGCTGGCCATAGAGAGCCAAAACGGGGACCTGTGAATGTAAACAAACAGATCCCCATCCTGACAGGAGTAGAGGGATCTGCTGTTCCTAGTGATCAGGAACAGCGATCTCTCTCTCCTCCTCCAGTCAGTACACTGCCCCCACAGTTAGAAACACCTACCTAGGGAACACTTGATCGCCCCCTAGTGTTAACCCCTTCCCTGACAGTGACATTTATACAGTAATCGGTGGCTATATTTAGCTGTGATCGCTGTATAAATGTCAATGGTCCCAAAAAAGTTTCCGATCTGTCTGCCGCAGTCACTTTAAAAATCACTGATCGCCGCCATTACTAGTGGAACAAATAATAATAAAAGTGCCATAAATTTAGCCCCTATTTTGTAGATGCTATAACTTTTGCACAAACCAATCAATATACGCTTATTGCGTTTTTTTTTTTTAACAAAAAATATGTAGAAGAATACAAATCGGCCTAAACTGATGAAGTAATTTGTGGGGTTTTTTTTATAGCAAAAAGATAAAAATATTGTGTTTTTTTTTTTTCAAAATAGTTGCTCTTTTTTTTTGTTTATAGCACAAAAAATAAAAGCCACAGAAGTGATCAAATACCACCAAAAGAAAGCTTTATTTGTGAGGGAAAAAGGACATAAATTTTGTTTGGGTATAATATTGCATGACCGTGCAATTGTCAGTTAAAGTGCCGTATTGGGAAAATGGCCTGGTCATTAAGGGGGTAAATCCTTCCGAGGCTGAATTGTTAAAGAGGAACTGCAGTCTGCTCACATAATTTGCAATAAAAACATCTTTGCCATTCTGAAGTTTCCCTCCAACCACTTTGCGTCTTATTATATATATATATATATATACTGTAATTCTGTACTTGCCAAATGTGCTGCAGAAATCTCCCTCCAGTCTGGCTGCAACAATTTAACTGTGGGCAGCTGAAGCTGCTGCCAGATCACTTCCTGGATTTACACACACACACACACACACACACACACACACACACACACACACACACACACACACACCACACACACACACACACGCAGACATCTCTGCAATGAAACAAGAAAAGCTGCTCCAGGTGAGCGAGTTTCTGGTTAATCCCCACACACTAGTCAGGTGCTAGTCCAGCTCGCATGCTGTGTAACGTAAGGAAATGATTCCGGAAGGCTGCACCTCCAAAAATCCTTTTATTGAAGCGTCATATGACAAGTGGTTGACAGATGGAGAAGGGGACAAAAAGTTAGATGCGTTTCGTTCAAATGTTAGCGCTTAGTCATTACCAATTGGAACTAGTCGCCACAATTTTCTATCTACTGCTCTAATGTGTGTCATCATTAGCTTATAGGTGAACTAACCAATTAAAATTAGTACTCAGATAATGTTACGAAGAAAACCCGGCTAGAATACACGGCACTTACACTCAAATCTGATGTAAAGAGTTGAGTGCAAATCCACTGCCAGAAAATGTGATACACCAATTGAACTCGGAGAAAACTCGACACATCAGTCAAAATCATTGTAAAGTTACAACAACATACACCAAATATGTATATACGCAATGAAGTTGATGTTAAAGAGGGATTGTACCTAAAAAAAAAAATATATTAAAAGCCAGCAGCTACAAATACTGCAGCTGCTGACTTTTAATAAACGGACACTTACCTTTCCTGGAGTCCAGCGATGTCGGCAGCCGAGGCCAATCAATCGCTCGGCTCTCGGATGCTGCCCCTGCCATTCTTGGTGAGGGAATCGGGAAGTCAAGCGTTACGGCTTCACTTCCAGGTTCCCTACTGCGCGAGTCGCGATACGCGTCGTAACTGGTCCCCGCTATCTCCTGGGACCTGTGTGTTTCCCAGGAGACAGCGGGGGTGTGGGAAGGGGCGTGACTCCCTTGGGAGTCTATTCCCGGAAGTGGGTGCAGATACCTGTTATACAGGTATCTGCCCCCCCTAAGGGGCCAAATGTGACACCGGAGGGGGGGGGGGAATCCGATGAGTGGAAGTTCCACTTTTGGGTGGAGCTCCGCTTTAAGAATAAATGATTTTAAAATCAAAATGTTAGAACATTATGAGGACCGATACTGGCATATTCCCAAAGTATGTGCATAGTCTTGAATAAACGTCAATGGGAACAATGTTTTATTATAAATAGGTAGGAGAGAAATAGGTGCAGATAGACTGTAGGAAACTAGCTAAGAGAGGAAAAAAAATATGTAGGAGAGAAGTAGGTGATAATAGACGGCAGGAAACTATCTTAACCACTTCCCGCCCGGCCTATAGCAGAATGACAGCCAGGGGGTGGGGTGGTTCAGTTATCCTGACTGGACGTCATATACTGTCTTTCAGGATAACTGCTGGCGCGCTTGCGGCACGACGATCGTTGGTGCGGCGTGTCAGTCTGACATGCCACAACACCAATCTCGATAAAGACCTAACAGAGGCTCTTTACCACGTGATCAGCCATGTCCAATCACGGCTGATCACAGTGACAGACGCAAGTAGAGGAGAGCCGATCGGCTGCTCTCCTGTCAGGGGGGGTCTGCACTGATTATCAGCGCAGCCCCCCTGAGGATGCCCACTTCAGACCACCAGGGATATCACCCATGGCCACCAGGGATGCCAATCAGTGCCCACAAATGGTGCCAGTCAGTGCCCATCACTAATGCCTGCCAGTGCCATCTATCAGTGTCCATCAGTGCCACCCATAAGTACCCTTCAGTGCCGCCTATCAATGCCCATCAGTGCTGCATATTAGTGCCACCTCATCAGTGAAAGAGAAAACATTTTTTTGGTCTTTTTCGTTTTTTGCGCCAAAAATAAAAACCCCAGCGGTGATCAAATACCACCAAAAGAAAGCTCTACTACTAATTATAAAAACTGTGTTTGAGTACAGTGTAGCATGACCGCGCAATTGTCATTCAAAGTGCGACAGCGCTGAAAATTTGCCTGGGCAGGAAGGGGGGAAAGTGTCTGGTATTGAAGTGGTTAAGGGAGAAGCAAAAAAAATGTAAGAGAGAAATAGGTACTAATAGACTGCAGGAAACTAGCTAAGACAGGAAAAAAAAATCAAGGGGTGGTCAATCATATAAATGGTTAAGATCCCACTCAAAATTTAACCCATTGGGTATACGTGTTCTCAAATGGAAAATCCAAAAGACCTCCCGCTTGCACAACACCCTAAAGACATCACCTCTGGGTGGTCTTTTAACTCTCAATCCCCTGTATTTGTAGAGCTGTGAGATCACCACCATGTGATTTATTAACCACTTCAGCCCCGGAAGATTAGGCTGCTCAATGACCAGAGCACTTTTTACAATTTGGCACTGCGCTGCTTTAACTGGTAAGTGCGCAGTCATGCAATGTTCCCAAACTAATTTTGCGTCCTTTTTTTCCCACAAATAGAGCTTTCTTTTGATGATATTTGATTGCCTCTGAGATTTTTATTTTTTGCAATATAAACGGAAAAATGTCGAAAATTTTGAAAAAAATTATATTTTTTACTTTTTGTTAAAAGAAAAATCCAATAAAAACTAAATTTTAGTCATACATTTAGGCCAAAATGTATTCAGCCACATGACTTTGGTAAAATGTCAAGCGTATATTTATTGGTTTGTGCAAAAGGTATAGCGTCTACAAACTAGGGTACGTTTTCTGGAATTTACGCAGCTTTTCGTTTATGACTGCCTATCTAATTTATTGAGGTGCTAAAATAGCAGGGCAGTACAAGTGATTGAAAAATGACTAAAAAAATTGCACAAAGTTGTCACTAAATTATATATTGCTCACACATAACATGGTTATATGTGGAATTACATCCCAAAATACATTCTGCTGCTTCTCCTGTGTATGAGGTTATCACATGTTTGAGACTTTTTGGGAGCCTAGCCGCATACAGGACCCCGAAATCCAAGCACCGCCTTCAGGATTTCTAATGTCGCGTACACACGAGCGGATTTTCAGTTGGAAAAATCTTGGATGTTTTTTCCGACGGAATTCCGCTCAAGCTTGGCTTGCATACACATGGTCACACAAAAGTTTCCTGAACTTTCAACCGTCAAGAACGCGGTGACGTACAACACTACGATGAGCTGAGAAAATTAAGTTCAATGCTTCCAAGCATGCGTCGAATTGTTTCCGAGCATGCGTAGGAATTTTGCGCGTCGGAATTGCTACAGACGATCGGAATTTCCGATCTGAACTTTTTCCGACCGAAAAATAGAGAACCTGCTCTCATACCACATACACACAATCGGAAATTCGGCCAGCAAAAGACCGACGAGAGCTTTTGGTCGGAAAATGCGACCGTGTGTATGCTCCATTGGACATTTGCTGTTGGAATTCCCGCCAGCGAAAGAGTGAAAGATTGCTGGTTCTCTTTTTCGGTCGGAAAAAGTTCCGATCGGAAATTCTGATCATCTGTAGCAATTCCGACACGCAAAATTCCTACGCATGCTCAAACAATTTGACGCGTGCTCGGAAGCATTGAACTTAATTTTCTCTGCTCGTCGTAGTGTTGTACGTCACCGCATTCTTGGCGGTCGAAAGTTCAGAGAACTTTTATGTGACCGTGTGTATGCTAGCCAAGCTTGATCGGAATTCCGTTGGAAAAACCTTCCAAGATTTTTCCGACTGAAAATCCGCTCGTGTGTACGCGGCATCAATCTTTTGCTGGCAGGGAATTCCGCCAGCAAAAGTCCGATGGAGCATACACACGGTCGCATTTTCCGACCAAAAGCTTTCATTGGTCTTTTGCTGGCCAAATTTCCGATCGTGTGTACATGGCATAAGGGCGTAAATTTTTGATTTCACTCCTCACTATCACCGTTTCAAAGGCCATAAAATGCCCAGATAGCACAACCCCCCCCCCCCCCCCAAATGACCCCATTTTGTAAAGTAGACACCCCAAGCTATTTGCTGAGAGGCACGTTGAGTCCATTGAATATTTAATATTTTGCCACAAGTTTGCGGGAAAATTACAAACTTTTTTTAATTTTTTTGCACTAAGTTGTCACTAAATGATATATTGCTCAAACATGCCATGGGAATATGTGGAATTACACCCCAAAATAC
Organism: Lithobates sylvaticus; assembly: GCA_028564925.1. Taxonomy (NCBI): domain Eukaryota; kingdom Metazoa; phylum Chordata; class Amphibia; order Anura; family Ranidae; genus Lithobates; species Lithobates sylvaticus. The sequence continues at coordinate 511,515,211 of CM053027.1, forward strand.
ATTCTGCTGCTTCTTCTGAGTATGGGGACACCACATGTGTGAGACTTTTTGGGAGCCTAGCTGCATACAGGACCACGAAAACCAAGCACCACCTTCAGGATTTCTAAGGGCGTAAATTTTTGATTTCTCTCCTCACTACTTATCACAGTTTCGAAGGCCATAAAATGCCCAGATAGCGCATCATTTTCCTGCAACTTGTGGCAAAATATTCCATGGACTCAACATGCCTATCAGCAAATAGCTTAAGGTGTCTACTTTCCAAAAAAGGGGTCATTTGGGGGTTGAACTGTCCTGGCATTTTTTTATGCACAACATTTAGAAGCTTATGTCACACATCACCCTCTTCTAACCACTTGAAGACAAAGCCGTTTCTGACACTTTTTGTTTACAAGAAAATTACTTTGAACCCCCAAACATTATATATTTTTTTAAAGCAAAGGCCATACAGATTAAAATGTTGGGTGTTGCAATTATTTTTTTTACACAGTATTTGCGCAGCGATTTTTCAAACGCAATTTTTTTGGAAAAAACACACTTTTTTATTTTAATGCACTAAAACACACTATATTGCCCAAATGTTTGATGAAATAAAAAAAAGATGATCTTATGCCGAGTACATGGATACCAAACACGACATGCTTTAAAATTGCTCACAAACGCGCAGCGGTGACAAACTACATACATTTTTAAAATCCTTTATGGGTTACCACTTTAGATTTACAGAGAAGATCTACTGCTAAAATTACTGCCCTCGATCTGACCTTCGGGGTGATACCTCACATGCATGGTGCAATTGCTGTTTACATATGATACCAGACCGACGCTTGCCTTTGCGCGCAAGCACGGGGGGACAGGGGTGCTTTTTTTTTTTTTGTTATTTATTTTGCTTTTTTATTTTATTTTTAAACTGTTCCTTTCAGTGATCAGTGTGATAAAATGCTTTCCTAATCTCCCAATGGCGCTGTATATCTGGCGAAACCTAAGTTATGAAATGCTCGTAGCTTCCGGTTTCTTAGGCCATAGAGATGATTGGAGCCGTTCTGGTTTCTGATCAGCTCTATGGTCAGCTGACGGAACCTCCGGCTGCATTCTCGGGTTCCCTGCTGGGACAGGAGAGCCCGAGAAAACCATGGAAGACGATGGGAGGAGGGGGACGTTCCCTCCCACTGCTTGTAAAAGCAATCTAGAGGCTAATTAGCCGATAGGATAGCTTTTACATAAAAGCCGACCAATGGCTGAAAAGAATGATACCAAGATGATACCTAAACCTGCCGGCATCATTCTGGTATAACCACTTAAAGTCCAGAAACATACCAGTACGTCGCTGGTCCTTGTTGGGCATACATTGTAATGTTCTTTTTTCATGCAGCCTGTGGGCTGAACGAAAAAAAGAGTTTGATCGGTGGGTATGCCCACCATTAGAATACCGCCCTTCATCCACCCACTTCTAATGGTGGGCATACATGCACCATTTTTTTTAAACTGTGGTGGTGAAATCACCTCCTACAGCGCTGGAGTCGCTGATTTACGTATCGTGGGAGCAAACGCTGTTGCTCCCAATAAATCAATGCTGCAGCTAAATAGCATACCTGCCAAGCAAATGATGGTTGACAATAAAACAAAGTAACATTACAGTATAACAGTAAGACATTCCATATCTGCAAAGCAAGTAAAAAAAAAAATATTTTTACTATGTTTTATTGTAACTCAAACAGTGCCTAAAAAATATATGCTGAAGCATGGGGGCAATCTGCCCCTAATGTTAGGAGCAAATCGCTCCACCCCTGCCCCCATGCTTCGGCATATATGCTCTTTTTTTTTAACTGTGGTGGTGAAATCACCTCCGACATCGCTGGAGTCACGGATTTAGGTATGGTGAGAGCAGACGCTGTTGATATCAAGATAAATAAATCAGTGCTGCAGCTGAATGGCGTACCTGCTATGCAAATGATGGTTAACAAGAAAACAAAGTAACATTACAGTATAATAGTAAGACTTACTATAATAGAATGTATAAACAACTGACTCCATCTTTGATTCCCCTCCATTTTACATAAAGTATAAATTAACTTTTTGTGTGTGTGAGTTTTGTCATGGTCAGCTTGACTAACAAGTTTGCATAGAACCACACCCTATAAGATATTGTGGTTAAGCCGAATCTGTGTCAGCAAGTCATCAGCTATTTCTTGTTATCTAGACAAGCAGCTTAGCTATTGATAAGAAAGTATCAAAGTGTTAAGTTTAAATAACCCTTAGACATGTATTTTTACTGGTATATATACTACTGTTGTATTCAATAAAGACAGAGATTTTATGAACACACTCCAGCTTGTTTCCTGTGTCTCATGTGGTCTCTCACGGATTTGAGGGTCCCGGTGGTCTGCCTGCATAAACCAGGGTGGTTGTCAAGGTGTACAATTCCTTTCAAATGGGGGCTTGTCCCGGATAAAGCAATCATCCTTGGTAAGTAAACGTTTGTCTTATTTTGACTATTTATTTTTCTTGCCTCTGCTCTGATAAAGCTTTAGTCCTTTAAAAATTATATAGAAAGGAGATGGACCATGCCTTAAAGGTCTTTGGGAGACCTGAGTCCTAGAGAAAGGATTCATTAACATTGTGAACGGTCTTTGGTAGACCTGAGTGTCCTAGAGAGAGAGGATTCATTAGATAAAACAGTACTGTAACTCCTTTTGGGAAGGAGAGAAAGAGTTTATGAGGTAACCACCACCGTGACCCAAAACCTCTGTTTACTTTGTTTTTCTGTCGCATAGAAGTATAAGATAATTTGTTGTGTATAAGAAGCTGTAAGGTAAGACAGCCTCTCGTTCACTGTAATATGCATCAAGAACATGGTAAAGAGGCTCTGCCTCCCCCTAACCCCAGGGATATTTGTCAGGATTATGTTGCTAGGGTTTGTGATACTGATTATGAATTTATAAATCCTTGGGTGTCAAATTTAGCACGGTGGACTAAAACTATGCATAGTAGTGATCCCTTCCCCCCGAGATGGAGATAATAATGCATTTCATATGGATATGGTGAAAGGCTTATGTCTTGTGACAAGAAGAGGTTATTCTCCTCTCAAATCCAAATCTTAAAATAAAATATGCTTCACCTACTTCAGGCCCAGCCCCGAGCCTAAATGCGTTACTAGGTTTAAAAGGAGAAGAGGATGAAGTAGTTCCTCAACATGAGTGCATTGAAATAATCCACCAGGACACATCTCAATGTGCAGATATGTCTTCCACTGCAATCCCTGGGGCAAAAAATGTTTTTGTTGATGGTTCCTGTTCTAGACCAAATGACAACACATACCATGCAGGATATTCTGTAGTTCAGTTGCCTGATGTAGTGCTCTAAGCAAACCCAGTCCCATTTCAATCAGCACAGGCTGCAGAACTGATTGCCCTTACAAGAGCATGCCAGCTCTTTGAAGGACAAGATGTGAACATTTATACTGATTCTAAATACACATTCAATGTATGCCACGATTTTGGTATTATCTGGTTAAGAAGATAACCATAGCAGCAGATGACAAATGCCTTACCTGCTAAAGCAGCAAAGGAAGCAGCTTCTAAACAAGAAGCTACCATACAAATGCCATCACTTGCACCTAAAATGCCCCTGTTAACCGAAACCTTGTCAGATCTTCAGACATAATAACATGGAACATTGCAGGAGTGCAGAAAAGCCCAGATACTGGACTTGTCTGTCATGAGGGGAGACCATGTATACCCTTAGCTGGTGCACCTTTATTTATTTCTCAGTATCATGGGGTAGGGCACAGAGGCTGGCAGGTCACATGTGAATTATTGGACAATGATTTCTTTATCCCTCTTCTTTATCCCTCCCTTCCCTCTTTGGTCAAATCATATGCTGCCAGATGCAAATCCTCGAACAGTGAGTGAAGCAGGTGGTCAAGACTCTGAACAAGATGACCTCGCTTATTGCACCACAGACCTCTGGGAAGGCATTTTGCCTCCTGTTTCTAATCTCTCTGACAGTGTTCCTACCTACATGGATCATAACTAAATGTATTTATCATCCTGAGGACTTGGGAGCCATTAACCGCCTCACGCCGGCGGCGCAGCTCTCATTCTGGGCAGGCGTCATATGACGTCCTCCCAGAAAGACCGCTCTCGCCTGCCCCTGGGGGCGCGCATTGCGGCGATCGGTGGTACAGTGTGTCAGTCAGACACACTGCTACACCAATCTTGGTAAAGAGCCTCTGACGGAGGCTCTTTACCACGTGATCAGCCTTGTCCAGTCATGGCTGATCACGATGTAAACAGGAAGAGCTGTTGATCAGCTTTTCCTCACTCACGTCTGACAGACGCAAGTAGAGGAGAGTCGATCGGCTGCTTTCCTGACAGGTGGATCTGTGCTGATTGTTTATCAGCACAGCCTCCCCTCAGATGCCCACCCAGGACCACCAGGATGCTGCCAGGACCACCAGGGATGGCCACCACCCTGGACCACCAGGTATGCCACCCTAGACCACCAGGGAAATACCAATTAGTGCCCAGGCAGCTGCCAATCAGTGCCCGCCAGTGCCATCAATGATGCCTATCAATGCCATCTAGCAGTGCCGCCTATCAGTGCTCAGCAGTGCTGCCTATCAGAGCCACCCATGAGTGCCCATTGTCAGTGCCACCTCATTGGTGCCATCTTATCAGTGCTGCCTTATCAGTGCCCATCAGTGAAGGAGAAAACTTACTTATTTACAAAATTTTATAACAGAAATAAAAGAAAAACTAATTTTTTTTCAAAATTTTAGGTCTTTTTTTATTTGTTTAGCAAAAAATAAAAAAAGTAGAGGTGATCAAATACCACCAAAAGAAAGCTCTATTTGTGGGAACAAAATGATAAAAATTCTGTTTGAGTACAGTGTATAATGACCGCGCAATTGTCATTTAAACAGCGACAACGTTGAAAGCTGAAAATTGGCTTGGGCAGGAAGGGGGTGTAAGTGCACTTTATTGAGGTGTTTATTAGCATATGTGGGTCACCTAATAGCACCATCGATAATACACATACCAGACACAAGAGTGATACAGAATCAGATAATGAAGGAGTTAAAACTGATAGTTTTACAGACAAAATTATGCTACTGAAATTCAAATATAATTATGCCCATAAATCAGGGTATGAGAAATATTATATATGTAGTAAACTGCATCCTAGTACAGCCCGTATTTCCCTTATGGCTGTACCTTTAAATATCAACCTTTTTTAAAATGGAACTCCTCCCGTTGTTTTAACCAACATATCAAATGTATATGTAAGCAACATTGTTACTTTTCCAACAATGGGTAGAAGTCATTCCTCTGGCTGGTGTTTTAATTTAGGGAGTGAGGCACAGACTAACCCCTCTAAATGCAGTAGGTATATGCATGCTTTAAACTTGTAATGTGTATCACTGCTAGAGTTACCTGAACCCTTGACCCCGCTGCTGCTAATAAAGTCTACCTTAGCATGTACTATAAGAAAGTTAATTATGTTACCGTGGAGAGAAAGTAAGTCATGTTCATGACTTAAGAGGGGATTGTAATAGAATGTATAAACAACTGACTCCATCTTATCTTAGATTCCCCTCCATTTTACATAAAGTATAAATTAACTTATTGTTTGTGTGAGTTTTGCCATGGTCAGCTTGACTAACAAGTTTGCAAAGAATCACACCCTATGAGATATTGTGGTTAAGCCGAATCTGTGTCAGCAAGTCTTCAGCTATTTCTTGTTATCTAGTCAAGCAGCCTAAATCTTGATAAGATAGTACTGAGTGTAAAGTTTGAATAACCCTTAGACATGTGGTATATATACTACTGTTGTATTCAATAAAGACAGAGATCTTATGAACACACTCCAGCTTGTTTCCTGTGTCTCATGTGGTCTCTCACGAATCCGAGGGTCCGGGTGGTCTGCCTGCATAAACTAGGGTGGTCGTCAAGGTGTACAATTCCTTTACACGTACCATACCTGCAAAGCAAATACAATGAAACAGTAAAAAAAACTTTTTTTTAATGCAATCTGTGCCTAAAACATAGATGCCTGAAGCATGGGGGCAATCTGCCCCTAATGCTTCAGCATATATGCTCTTTTTTTTTTAACTGTGGGGGTGATCCGATCAGGTTTGCTTGTATTTTATAGTCCTCCTTTGTATAATTTCTCTTGATCCTTACTAATTGTCCCTTAGGGATATTGAATAACCAGGGCTTGAAGTGGCAGCTATTCATAGATAGATAGCTATTGGTATCCACATTTTTTAAATGAGTTTTTGTCACAATTTTGTCATTTTCTATAGATATATTAAGATCCAGGAAATCAATTGATTTTTCATCAATTTTCCACACCAGATTAATGTTTTTCTCATTTTTGTTTACATTTTCCAAAAATTCTTTCAACAACTGTCTGCTTCCATTCCATACAATTATCAAATCATCAATATATCTCTTATATAAAGCAAGTTCTGCTGGCATGTTTTCATAGACTGCATCTTCCTCCCAGTATTCCATGAAGGCATTAGCCACACTTGGGGCAAATTTTGCCCCCATGGCTATTCCAATAGCATGTCTGTAGTAGGATTGATTGTGCCAAAAATAACTACATTTTAAACAAAAATCCAAACATTTGATCAAAACCTTTCTTTGTTTACAAATTAAAGTGCTATGTGTCCTTAACCACTTGCTTACTGGGCACTAAAACACCCTTCCTGCCCAGACCAATTTTCAGCTTTCGGTGCTCTCACACTTTGAATGACAATTACTCCGTCATGCAACACTGTACCCAAATGAATTTTTTGTCCTTTTTTTCTCACAAATAGAGCTTTCCTTCGATTGTATAACCACCGCTCCACCCTTATCTGCAGGGCGAATTACGATATCTTTACGTTGTTGAAGTAGTTTTATCCCTTTCTTGATATGTATTGGGTCTAAGATTTCTTTTTTATCTTCAGGGATTGCAAATCCTCTAGAACAAGTCTCTTAAATACCTCAATATGCTGATTGTTTGTAACTTGTGGATTGCAGACAGAGTTATTACATAATGTACTTTGTATCAGGGGTTCCTGATTGCTCCAAGTCTTGTTGACAGATTGAAAGGGGTTTCCCAAAATTTATTTTTTGATATTTAATTTTCTTATATATTTTTGTATTCCTATATAGGTGTCGAATTTATTTAGGTTTTTTACTGGGGCATGCTTGAGTCCTTTATCCAATACCGCCAGTTCTTCTGTGGTGATGGACTTGCCACTCAAGTTGACTACTCCTTCTCCCACTATTCTCTTTTGCGTTTGGACTCTTTCCGCTCTGCAGCCTCTTTTCTTTCGGGGCTGTCTCCTATCCTGTCTTTCTCTGGTCGTCTACTCGGTGAACGATATGGTTCTTGAGGGGATCTCCTCGGAGAGTGATCTCTCCTCTCCTTGTCTAAAAAAAACTCTGTGTATCCCTGTCATACTGGTATTGATAATTGGGTTGTTCATAATAATGTTGGTCTTGATAATTTCTGATTTGTTCAAATCTATTATGTGTTGGTATTGGGCTTCTGTCTCGTCTGCCTTGTTGATAGTATTGTTGTGATGGTGGTCCTCTATTATCTCTCTGATTAGGTTGCCAGTTGTAGGGTTTTTTAAATGTTTTTTTAAAAGGTTTTTTTCCATAGTTTCTTTGGTGTTTGCTGTCCATATTGGCCCAAATTCCATGGGTCCTGATAGGATCTTGGTGTTTCATATTGGTTCGTGTTTCGTTGATCGTATGAAGATCTTGTCATTGGTCACTAATATTACCGTTATTATTTCATTAACATTATTGTAAACCTATCATAATTTTTTATTTGATGGATACTCTGATGTAATTATCCCACATCCTATTACAGCCTACTGATTAACAATCATTGTATTGATTTATGTGTTTTTTTACACAATTTTATTTCAGTTGTTAGGATATATATATATATATATATTTGGATTTATATAACTACACAAACTTACACATTTTAAATTTATTGGACAGTGTCCCCCAACAAGTTTCGTTTGACATTTCCGGTGTATGGACCGATGTTGGGTAATAGTAGCTATCGCTGCAGCCTTGACTGTCAGCACAGATCGTATGTAATTTGGTAGCTTGGAAAACGGCTACCACAGGCAAGCGTAGTAGACTAATAGAAAATGGAAGCCATCATGAAACATAACGGACCACTAAAAAATGGGTGTGTTTCTTGTTCGTCAACATTATTCAAATAACACTATGCTGCATGAGACATAAATATATAAACGGAAGCCCCGCTAGTCGTATAGATGTAGGATCACGGTAACTATTACTGATTCCTACATTAGGAATGCAGTACCACGATTAAATAGTCAGTACCAAACTTTTCAACAATCAGCTTTTAAAATATGGCCATTCATATATATCTGGAATAGTCTATTAGAAAATGGCTGCCACCGCTGTACACGATGAACCACCATAAAATGGCTGCGGTTGTGTATTATAGCGGACCACAACAAAATGGCCGCCGTGAAATTTACGGTTTTGACGAATAAAAACAAGTCCACCACAGCCAATCTGGTCCCCCTGATGAAGTCACGTGGATGACGTAATGCATAGGGAGTGCCCGGAAGTGGACGATTTGAAATACTGGAAGTGATGTGAGATAGGCATCCGATCACCATATTGTCACTTATTTCAGCTTGTTTTTAATGTTATTTCTGTAAGGGTCCATTTTTATACTTTATATTTAATAAACTCCCCATTATCTGTACATACTTCACCATTGGAGGCATCCTTCTTTTTATTTTTTTTCCCTGTGAGCCATTACTATACTAAATAGTTTAGATGGTGATACTGAAGTGCCACACGGAGTGATTTGGATATAGGGAAGGAGTACGCCCTGGTGGTGAGCGGTGGAGAGGAGCCTGTCCAGTATTTTTCTTATGCGGTTTACAAGTCATATTGAGGTGAGAGTTCTGGGAGCTCGCTTGTGGATTGTATATTATTGATTAGGTACCTACCCACTCCAATATCATCTAGGAGAAGATTCAATACCACATAAGGATACATATCCCCATTCAACTACCTCAGAGATTGCATAGACTGTTTATCAGTGATTCCTGTGTTCATCTTGATATATTTGGACTCCATTTTTACTGCTTTTTTTCCCCAGAGCCATTGCCTTATTGTTTATTAGTATTGGCACATATGTATTTATATATATCTTTTTCATCACTAGTTGATCACTTTTTGGTGTGTGCGCAAACCTATGCGCAGAATCACTTTATTTTCAATTCCACTCAGAATAGGCCTCACCATGGTCGACCAAAGAAGTTCAGTGCACGTGCTCAGCGTCATATACAGAGGTTATCTTTGGGAAAGCCTGTCAGTGCTGTCAGTGCTCAGACCATACACCACACACTGCATCAAATTGGTCTGCATGGCTGTCTTTCCAGAAGGAAGCCTCTTCTAAAGATGATGCACAAGAAAGCCCACAAACAGTTTCTGAAAACAAGCAGACTAAGGACATGGATTACTGGAAACATGTCCTGTGGTCTGATGAGACCAAGATAAACTTATTTGGTTCAGATGGTGTCAAGCATGTGTGGCGGCAACCAGGTGAGGAGTACAAAGACAAGTGTATCTTGCCAGTCAAGCATGGTGGTGGGAGTGTCATGGTCCGGGGCTGCATGAGTGCTGCTGGCACAGGGTAGATACAGTTTATTGAGGGAACCATGAATGCGAACATGTACTGTACTGAAGCCGAGCATGATCCCCTCCCTTCGGAGACTGGGCTGCAGGGCAGTATTCCAACATGATAACACCCCCCACACACCTCCAAGATGACCACTGCCTTGCTAAAGAAGCTGAGGGTCAACTGGGGTCAAGAGGTACAATTATAAATGTCTATTAAGTTAGAAGAACCTAAGCTGTATTAGGAAAATAATATGTGAATGTAATAAATTGTACTATGAAACCTATGGAAAATAAAGAATTTATAAAAAAAGAAGCTGAGGGTAAAGGTAATGGACTGGCCAAGCATGTCTCTAAACCTAAACCCTATTGAGCATCTGTGGGGCATCTTCAAACGGAAGGTGGAGGAGCGCAAGGTCTCTAACATCCACCAGCTCTGTGATGTCATCATGGAGGAGTGTGAAGCTCTGGTGAACTCCATGTCCAAGTGGGTTAAGGCAGTGCTGGAAAATAATGGTGGTCACACAAAATATTGACACTTTGTGCCCAATTTGGACATTTTCACTTAGTTGCACTTGGTTGCCAGCGGTTTAGACATTAATGGCCGTGTGTTGAGTTATTTTGAGGGGACAGACAATTGACACTGTTATACAAGCTGTGCACTCACTACTTTATATTGTAGCAAAGTGTAATTTTTTCAGTGTTGTCACATGAAAAGAGATAATAAAATATTTACAGAAATGTGAGGGGTGTACTCACTTTCGTGAGATACTGTGTATATATATATATATATATATATATATATATATATATATATATATATATATATATATATATAATGTCACCCCCCCCCCCACACACACACACCTGTATATATGTCAGCCCCCCCACACACATGTATATATGTCACCCCCCCACACACACACACCTGTGTATATTGTATATCAGCCCCTCACATACACACAGTGCTGTGTTTTGGCCAAGGCCGAACAAGGGACCTCGCACACTCACCAGGGACCCTGCACAACCACCAGGGACCCCGCACAACCACAGGGACCCCGCACAACCACCAGGGACCCAGCACAACCACAGGGACCCCGCACAACCACCAGGGACCCAGCACAACCACAGGGACCCCGCACGGCCACCAGGGACCCCGCACAAGGACCCTGCACAGCCACCAGGGACCCCGCACAACCACCAGGGACCCCACACAACCACCAGGGACCTTGCACAGCTACCAGCCACACGGTGCTGTGATTTGGCCTAGGCCAAACAAGGGACCTCGCACACCCACCCAGGACCCTGCACAACCACCAGGGTCCCCGCACAGCCACCAGGGACCCCGCACAACCACCAGGGACCTCGCACAGCCACCAGGGACCTGGGACCCCGCACAGCCACCAGGGATCCCGCACAGCCACCAGGGACCCCGCACAGCCACCAGGGACCTGGGACCACACACAGCCACCAGGGACCCCGCACAACTACCAGGGACCCCACACAACCAACAGGGACCTTGCACAGCTACCAGCCACATGGTGCTGTGTTTTGGCCTAGGCCAAACAAGGGACCTCGCACACCCACCCACGACCCTGCACAACCACCAGGGTCCCCGCACAGCCACCAGGGACCCCGCACAGGGACCTGGGACCCCGCACAGCCACCAGGGACCCCGCACAACCACCAGGGACCCCGCACAACCACCAGAGACCTTGCACAGCCACCAGGGACCCTGCACAGCCACCGGGGACCCCACACAACCACCCGGGACCCCGCACAGCCACCAGGGACCCCGCACAGCCACCTGGGACCTCACACACCCTCCAGGGACCCCACACAACCACCTGGGACAATAGTATATAAAGGGGGGCGCCTGATATTAGTCTTGCCTGGGGCAGCACAACATCAAAATACATCACTGGCCCCTCTCTGTACACCAGCAGCCCCCCTCCCTTTCCCTCACAGCCCCTACTTGTAAATAAGGTCTTCCTACCTAGTCCCAGGTTGTTTTCACAAAGCTGACATGTTGCTGAGAAGTATAGTACAGATCACACGAACAGTGAACATACACATAGTAGCCAGAGGTGGCAGTAAAGAGCTTGATGTCGGAGCTCAGTGTCAGTGACACAAGAACAGCAGAAGCTGGGAGATCGTTTGTATAATGCACACTGCACAGCACGGCTTCCTCCACCCACCCGTCCTGCTTTCTTCTGGCCTGGGCGGGCCCCTCAGGCTCCTCGGGCCCCTTATACTTGTGATGGCTGTACCCCCCTGATGGCGGCCCTGCTGGGAGATGAACAAATCAAATTAAAAGCGCAGGTCCAGCAAGCGTTACGTTTTATTAAACGATAGATTAGTGTTTGCTGAGGTTTGGAACTATTGATTTTGAGGAGACACATCTGCATATTTTAAAAAGGACATGTTAATTTTATAGAGTGTCTTAATTGTATAAATAAGGACATGTTATAATTTTAGGAGTGCTCTCATTGCACACTTTTTCAATTTTTTTTTAAATTTGAGCGCTACAATTATTATTATTATTGTCATACGAACAAGCACACTAAAATTCTAGCTAATGCAGAATTGTTTTAATGTGTAAGGTTTGCCCTTGTCCTCCAGACAAGGAAGTCCTGATTTTTATAGTTGCAGCAGCCACAATCATTTTCATCCAAGCATGCTATCAGTGAAAGCAGTATAAAAACACCAATAATCTTTGAAGGATTGGTGTATAAGGGAGATTTGTGCTCTGTTACATCTGCACACGTCTTGCCTTCTGTCTGGTTAAGGTCAGCAAGTTAGTCTGTCATTGTTGGATCTGTAGAGTAAGACATTACATCATAATCCATATGTAAACAGACAAAGAGTTTCCACAAGTTCTGTCTATTATGGGTTTTCTTGGGTAAGTATACATTTATTTCAGGTTTGTTGCTATTTAAGGTTCATAGGTGAGACTAAGCAGGTCTGTCCCGTTGAGGGTGATCACATAGTGAAACTAGTCATGTCTGCTACATAAAAGCACATTTTCTGGGAGTTCAAAGAGAGAGAGATGCTTTGTTGGAGTTATTACACCAGTGAGGACTGTAAGTATAAAAGTTCAGCATGTGTATAGCTTTATAAGACTAAGTTTTGTGCAGGAAAATTAGATCAAAAGCACTAGGTAGCTTGAATATTCACTCTGTAACGATTGATTGACAGAGTGCCTTAGCTCATAAGAGATTGTGAGTGGTCATGGCACAACTGCACAGACATAACATATATTCATTGCCTATCATTAAAGTGGTTGAGAAGGTACAAGATTTTTTACGCAGAAAGGCAAAAAACTTCTGTGTGCAGAAGCCCCTCCCCAATTACTTACCTGAGACCCCTCTCGATACAGTAATGTCCAGGAGAACCTTGCCTTTCCGGGAACTCGCACTCCTTATTGGCTTTTGGCAGCGGGAGTCAATCAATCACAGTCAGTGAGCCAATCATAAAACAGAGGAGGTGGGGCCAAGCCGCAGCTCCATGTCTGAATGGACACACAGAGCAGTGGCTCAGCTCGGGTGCCCCAATAGCAAGCGGGAGGGGCCAGGAGTGCCAACGTGGGACCTGAGAAGAGGAAGATCCGGGCTGCCCTGTACAAAATCACTGCACAGAGCAGGTAAGTATGACATGTTTTTTTTTTTATTTTCTTTTAAGATTTTAATATCACTTTAAGCACTTGTTAACAATTCCTGAGAATCAGTATATTGGACTGGGTGTGTTGAAAACAAAGGGAAAAAAATGCTAACTAGTACTAATACAGCTAGAATCACCTCCAGCGCTTTTGTTTATTTCTTACCATTTAATCAGACTTGAATTATCCAAACCAGCATATTTAAAGGTTTTGTCATAGGTACTCACCCATACATCTTCTGAAACATGGAATTGGAGTCATCCAGTTTGCTAATATACCAACACTTTTCGCTCTCTCATACAGCTGAACAAGCGGGCCTTATGCACCAATAACTAACTATACACAGGAGAAAAAGAACAGCACTATGGCCTTTAGAGGCCAAAAAAATGTTTGACCAACTTTTGAATATGGGCCTGCTCAGTGTGGCCACTTTTTTGTCCTCCAAAAGGAGTCAACATGCAGAAATATGTAATTAATGTTGCTAGAGACATAGCAGCACTTATAGCAATATAATTGATAATTATAATTGATTTTTTATTAAATTAAAATAAAAAATAAATGTTATATACTTACCTGCTCTGTGTAATGGTTTTGCACAGAGCACCCCTGATCTTCTTCTGGGATCCCCCGTCGGCGCTCCAGGTTCCTCCTCTTTGGCAAGTGCCCCCAAAAAAACGCTCCTGAGCCTCCCTGTCTGCGTCTATTGACACAGAGCAGGCGGCTTGGACCCGCCCCCACACGCTCGGCAAAGCATTTGATTGAGAGAAGCTGCTATCAGTCTGCCCAGGGAGGAGGAAGACAGTGGCGAGAGCCGTTGCTCTCATGTACATCACTGGATTGGATAGGGCTCATGTAAGAATAAGGGGGGGATTCTGCAGCACAGAAGGTTTTTCATCTTAAGACTTTAGAAGGACTGTAAGGCCAACCATATATGGAGCTAATTTCTTTCATGTAACCTTGAGCTGTGTGAAACAAATCTGCTCGATACCCCCATCAACACAGATAGGGTTGATGGGGAAATCCCTCCCACCCAACCCCTCGGAGAAAACAATTATTATTTCTAGCAGCTATTATATCCGCTAGTGGTAATCGCATGCAAAAGCCAGCAGGCTGGTTGTACCCAAGTTGATTGATCGATCAACTTGGGTTCATTCAGCCTGCTCATACATGGTTCAAATCTCAGGCAGTTCTTGCTGAACCAGCTGAGATTTAAACCGTTTATAGCTGGCTTAAGTCATGGGTTTAATTTCCAACAGAGAGCTAGTTTGGGGTTTGTACATTCTCCCTGATCTTGCATGGGTTTACTAGGGGTGTTCTGGTTTTAAATCATTACCCCAAAACATACAAAATGACTTCCATCCACATTAGGCCATGCTTTTGTGGATGTGCACATGCTAGTCTGTAAGTTAATTTGGGAAAGGAATAGATTTAAAGGGTTCCTAGCATTATGCATTTTGTAAAGTTCCATATTATGTATCAGCATCGTTCTATATAAATATGGGTAATAATAACAGATTAGGATTTTGTATGTTGATGCAAGCATATGTGATAAGCAGCATTCAGAAGAACCAAGTTTTGTATGAAAGCATAAGAACTTGACCCGATGTTCTACATGCTATTTTCATTCATCTCTTCCATTCTTCTCCTCCTCCTATTCCACTCTCTGTCTTCTTTCTGCACAGCTTGCCTATAATTCCTCTCTATTCTAACCTGTTTTACATCCATGTCTCCATATAACCTCACACTTCTTTAACTCTGTCTCCAGTTTACTACCTCAGTCCAACCTCTAATATCCTCCTGCCATAATCTCTGCCTCTACTTAACTCACTCCAGGCTTACCTCTTTTCTCATTCACTTTATTTTCCATTTATTTCACTCACATTTACCAGGCATCAGCCGCTGGATGATTTTTCAATTGTTTAATAGAATACACTCATTTGGTCATATTGGTACTATTCAAATCTACTGATTTGAGTGATGCATTCAAAAATTGATGAAAAAATATAAATGTACATAGTATTCTAGTTTCAGACAATAAATGGTAAGACTGCAACCGTTATTAATGCATCATTCTATGTTATTCGATCTGTTGACTGCCTGCTGCCTTTTAAAGCTCCACTCCCCATATTAGGAGGTATGTACTATGCTGCCCCTAACACCTTATTTGGCTTTTGAAACAAAAATCCTCCAGCTAAGTAATCAGCCAACCATTACTGACTCACAGAAATAATGTTGTGCAGAAACTTGGCTGCCTGGGCAGCAAACGACTCTATGTCAGAATCTGCAATATGTTAAAACGAAAAAGCTCCTTAGGATTCTGCTTACTTAATTAGACCATAAAGTTGAACTGAGTGAATTAGTGTAGACATCCTGTCCTTGAAAAGTCATGAACGTTGTGTATTGTAATGCTGATCCGGAATGCAACAGTTTACTTCCTTCCAAGTGCAGAAAATAAAAATTCCCTGGTAGGCAGTGTCCATATTTTAGTTAACCATTGGACTGCTAGAGATAACTAATGTAGCCAAATAACACCTACTTTATACAGTATTTGTTACAAGTGCTCATTCACATTACCCTGCAAGGTAATGTCATAATGTGCTATTATGCATGGCATACTAGCACATTATGTTAAACTTACCTAAAAACAAAGTTCTTCCAGCACAGAGATGTCAGAGCTGCAGGCGCTCCCATCTTCACCCGGCTTGCTTTCCGGGTTCGTGGACTCCAGCCGCGTTGACGTTACTTCTACGCATATGCGCGGGAGCTGCTGGTCACTGCACAGGTGCCCGTTCCTTCAGAGGGCATGCGCCAATGATGTCTCTGGCCGCATGTACAGTAAATACAGTGCCTTGAAAAAGTATTCATACCCCTTGAAATTTTCCACATTTTGTCATGTTACAACCAAAAACATAAATGTATTTTATTGGGATTTTATGTGATAGACCAACACAAAGTGGCACAATAGTTGTAAAGTGGAAGGAAAATTATAAATGTTTTTTTTCAATTTTTTTTACAAATAAATATCTAAAAAGTGTGGCGTGCATTTGTATTCAGCTCCCTTTACTCTGATACCTCTAACTAAAATCTAGTGGATACAAATGCCTTCAGAAGTCTCGTAATTAGTAAATAGAGTCCACCTGTGTATAATTTAATCTCAATATAAATACAGCTGTTCTGTGAAGCCCTCAGAGGTTTGTTCGAGAACCTTAGTGAACGGACAGCTACATAAAGGCCAAGGAACACACCAGACAGGTCAGGGATAAAGTTGTGGAGAAGTTTAAAGCAGGGTTAGGTTATAAAAAAATATCCCAGGCTTTGAACATCTAATGGAGCACTGTTCAATCCATCATCCGAAAATGGAAAGAGTATGGCACAATTGCAAACCTACCAAGATATGGCCGTCCACATAAACTGACAGGCTGGGCAAGGAGAGCATTAATCAGAGAAGCAGCCGAGAGGCCCATGGTAACTCTGGAGGAGCTGCAGAGATCCACAGCTCAGGTGGGAGAATCTGTCCACAGGACAACTGTTAGTCGTGCACTCCACAAATCTGGCCTTAATGGAAGAGTGACAAAAAGAAAGCCATTGTTGAAAGAAAGAAGCCATAAGAAGTCCTGTTTGCAATTTGCAAGAAGCCATGTGGGGGACACAGCAAACATGTGGAAGAAGGTGCTCTGGTCAGATGAGACCAAAATTTTACTTTTTGACCTAAAAGCAAAACGCTATGTGTGGTGGAAAACGAACACTGCACATCACCCTGAACACACCATTGTAAAACGTGGTGGCAGCATCATCTTGTGGGGATGCTTTTCTTCAGCAGGGACAAGGAAGCTGATCAGAGTTGATGGGAAGATGGTTGGAGCCAAATACAGGGTAATCTTAGAAGAAAACCTGTTAGAGTCTGCAAAAGACTTGAGACTGGAGCGGAGGTTCACCTTCAGCGGGACAAAGACCCTAAACATACAACCAGAGCTACAATGGTTAGATCAAAGCATATTCATGTGTCAGAATGGCCCAGTCAAAGTCCAGACCTAAATCCAATTGAGAATCTGTGGCAAGACTTGAAAATTGCTGTTCATATATGCTCTCCATCCATTCTGACAGAGCTTGAGCTATTTTGCAAAGAAGAATGGGCAAAAATGTAATTTTCTAGATGTGCAAACCTGGTAGAGACATATCCAAAAAGACTTGCAGCCGTAATTGCAGCGAAAGGTGGTTCTACAAAGTATTGACTCAGGCGGGCTGAATACAAATGCACGCCACACTGTTCACATATTTATTTGTAAAAAAAATTGAAAACCATTTATTATTTTCCTCCCACTTCACAATTATGTGAAAAAAAAAGTTAGTGATGGAAATTGACTTCAAGAAAAATATTAATACTTACTGCTTCCAATTTTACTTGTTTAACCACTTGCTTACTGTACTTACTTTCAGTTTGTCATAGAATTTTGGAAACAGGTAGTTTTTCTCCTTCACTGATGGGGCTGCACTCATGGGCACTGATAGGTGGCACTGATAGGCGGTACTGATGGGGGCCACTGATGGGCACTGGTAGGCAGCAATGATGGGGCACTTATTGTCAGTACTGATTGGCAGCACTGGTGGGCACGCATTGGCAGCACTGGTGAACACTGTTTTGACTGTCCAGATTATCAGTGCACGGGTCCCTTTTAAAGAAGCCGGTTATCGGCTCTCTTCTTCTCTCCTCATACTGTCAGCATGAGGAAAGGAGTTACGATAACCGGCTTCTATTTATGTCCGTGATCAGCTGTGATTGGACACAGCTGATCATGTGGTAAAGGGCCGCTGATTGTCTCTTTACCTCAATCTGTGATCAACAGTATCCTCCACACAGCGGGCGTGATGGGTGCCATCACAGGAGGCTGTCATACGACGGCCTCCCAGAACCAGCCGTCCACGCTGTAGCCATCATTTGGCTATAGCATGGTCAGTAAGTGGTTAAAATGCTGCTTAGCGTTTCCCTTCTATGAACTCTTAAAGTGGTAGTAAACTCTCTTTTCTTTATTTTCATTTACAGATAAGCTTATAATAAATAAACATCACTCTGCACACTACTGGAGAGCTTTGTTTGCAGCGCATACTAGCACATTATGGTATTGCTTTGCAGGAGGAACTTTATTTTCTTTTCCTAGAGTCTGCTTTAAAGAAAAAGGTTGGGGAGTTCGGTTTATCACAATTAACCCTGTCTGTACTGTGCTGGCAAAGCTCATTATAATGTCTTAAACACTGTTGGTTGGAATTCCTGTTAAAAAACATTTTTTCCCTGGCAGGTTCAGTGGCTCAACTTGCATTGGCGGCAATTGGGGTATGTCAGTCCTTGAGAGACCAGCTGGAACAGGTACTCAAGGTGGTCCCTGAACAGCAGGCCCAGGAATTAGCTGAGCTGCCAGCGGCTTTGTGCTTTGCAATTGACACAATTAGAGATTCTATTCTTCAAACCTCTTGCCTTACGCTTGGGCTGGTGCATATGTGTAGAATGGTTGAAAAGTTGGTCAGCCGAAGCGCAATGCAAAAAGCTCCTGGCTGGTTTTCCTTTCTATAGTGAAAAGCTCCTCCTGGGGAGGATTTGGACAAATATATCCAAAGAATATCAAGTGGGAAAAGTACCCTTTTGCCAGTTAAGAAAAAGAGTAAACGCCCCTCATTTAAACAGGCTCTTTCTCCAGTGCCAGGGGCATCAGCCTCCAGGCAGTCACGACGGCCTCCACCGCCAGGTTCAAAAGGTAAACCTCAGGGTCAATCCCAGGGACAAAACGCTAAGACAGAACACTAAAGCCTCTTTATGAAGGGGCGCCCCCGCTCGCTCGAGTGGGGCGAAGACTTCTGCAGTTCTCAAAGGTCTGGCAGGAAGAATTTCGGGACAGATGGGTGGTCTCCACAATAGCTCTAGGTTACAAACTAGAGTTTCAGAGAAATCCTGTTTCCTCAGGTCAGATGTCCCCAAAATCCAGAGAAAAAGAAGTCTCTTTTTCTAGCGTTAGACCGACTTTTGTCACAAAAGGTGATCATGATGGTGCCAGTGGAAGACCAGGGGTCAGGGTTTTATTCAAACCTTTTCACGGTACCAAAACCAAATGGGGATGTCAGACCCATTCTAGATCTCAAAGATCTAAACCGGTTCCTTTTCATATGGAATCAATTCGATCAGTAGTCTCCATCCTACAAGGGGGAGAGCTTCTGGCATCAATCAACATCAAGGATGCATACCTGCGTGTACCTATTCTCCCCGCTCACCAGAAGTATCTGCGCTTCGAAGTAGAAAAACGTAATTTTCAGTTTGTAGCCTGGCCTTTTCGGTCTAGCTACTGCACCTCGGGTGTTTACAAAACTTCTGGCCCTTTCTCTGGCAAAATTAAGGACTCAAGGTATAACAATAATAGCATACCTGGCCGACCTGCTCTTAATAGACTGGTCGGCAGTCCGCTTGAATCAAAGTGTAGTCACCACAATCAACTACCTGGAATACCTAGGTTGGGTCATCAACCTAGATAAATCTTCTTTAAAGCCAGTAGGAAGATTTTAGTACTTTGGTATGGTCTTAGATACAGCCCAAAAGAAGGTGTTTTTACCCCAGACAAAGATCAGCACCATAAAGGAGCTGGTCCAAGGGGTAAGGGCAAAGAAAGGTCCTTCCATTCGCCTTTGTATGAGGTTATTGGGGAAGATGGTGGCTTCATTCGAAGCAGTTCCCTATGCTCAGTTTCATTCGAGACTGCTGCAAAACAGTATCCTATCGGCCTGGAACAAAAAGTTTCAGGCACTAGATTTTCCAATGCGTTTGTCGACAAAAGTGCGCCAGAGCCTCAGTTGGTGGAGGATATCCGAGAATCTTCAGAAGGGGAAATCCTTCTTACTGGTTACCTGGAAGGTGGTAACAACAGATGCCAGCCTTTCAGGTTGGGGAGCAGTCCTGGAAGAAGCGTCTGGGAAATGGTCCAGAACCGAAAAGACCCCTCCCATCAACATTCTAGAGATTCAGGCAACACGTCTAGCCCTAAAGGCCTGGACATTCAGATTGCAGAAATCTCCTGTCAGGATTCAATCTGACAATGCCACATCAGTGGCTTATATCAATCACCAAGGGGGCAACATTCATCCAATTCGCATTACAATGGAGTCGGTTCACACATCTCCAGGGCGGCTGTGGAGTGCATTGCACAGGGATCCTGTGCGTCTTTGACTCCGTTTTAGGTCTGAATTCAGGCAAAATTTTGGGCCTGATTTGTCCCTGAAATGGAGAACAGGGACACACTGGACCCCTGCTGTGAGTCACATCTGAAATACAGTGTGAACCCAGCCTAAAGCTCTAAAGTTAAGCAGGGAGTGGCCAAATTTTGATCAGTGTGTGGCTGTTCCAGCTCAAAAGAAGTTGATATTTTAACCGGTTCCCGACCGGCGCACGACGATATACATCGGCAGAATGGCACGGACAGGCAGGAGGGTGTATATATAAGTCCCTCCTTACTGCCGTCCGTGCCATCGGGAGCGAGGCGCTCCCGCGCCGGTCGGGACCCCTGTGAGGCCGACCGTGGGTCCCGCAGACTCGATCGCCGTGGGGACACCCGCGATCGTCTCACGGGAAGGCAGAACGGAGAGATGCGGAAATAAACAGCATCTCCCCGTTCTGCCTAGCAACTAGTGACGCCGATCTCTGCTCCCTGTGATTGGAGCAGAGATCAGCATTCACTAGCTGAAAGCCACGCCCCCCCCACAGTAAGAAATACACCCCTAGGCATACTTAACACCTACGCAAAAAGGGGCCTGGTCTTTTGGCTGCAAATTGGTCCGGTCTGAAAGTGGTTAAACAACTTCTTTCTAAGGGACATGTTGGAAAATGTTCTTCATAAGTGGCTGCAACCACTGATCAGTGTATTCTGTGTATGGCCAGCTTAAGGTGCTCTGGTAGGCTCCAGGTCCACTTGTGGGAAGTCCCTTGATGCTCTCATGTAAAAATGTAGGACGTCATCATGTGACTATAGCCAGTGCACTGTAGCTGCCCGAATGAGAACACAAAGTTGGGGGTTGTTTTAATTGCAAAAGTGGAAATACACTTTAGAAACAACTGCCAGAGAAGCGATGGAGGCAGAGGTAGATGCCTTTAGAATAACTCTAAACAGATTTTAGAGGGAAAAACAGCCAGTACTGGGACAAGGTCCTCTGGCACCCACAGAAAAGATGCCATACTATGCTACACCCCCCATCCTCTTCCCAGCTCTTTAATTCAGTGTTACAAAATAATAAAACAATATTAAGATGGTCAATTAAATAAATGAAAATCTAGGGTGAATAAATGAAGGAGGTAATTAGAAAAAAACGGTTAACAAAAAGTGTAGCTGAAAATGTTAGGGTTAAAAAAAAGATTTAGAGGTAACTACATTATTTTCTGGGTTTTGTCCCTTTTGTAATGACACTAGAATCATGTTTCTGGTACAAAGCATTCATTCAAGCACCAATGACAGCAAATTTAAAAAGTTTACCTACAGACAATTAAAAAAATAAATGAGCAGAATGGAGTCAGTTTGACAGCTCAGTTCTTTACAGTGCAGGACACGTCTGGGTGATGCAGAGGCAGGAGAGACTCTCGCCTCACATGTGTCCCCTGCAACAGGCACCCAAGGTGGGTGCCTCTTTAGCCTCTGCCTCAGCCTGGTCCTGGTAACCGCCAGAGAACAAGTTAATATTGTTCATTGCAGCCCTGGGAATTGCGGAGCTTGCCTAGAATCTAAGGAGGCTGACATCATTATTTTTTTACTTTACCAGAGACAGCATGCATTTACAGAGCAATAAGCACTGTCTTCTCCTGGCGAGGACGCCCCCCCCCCCCCCCCCCCCCCCCCAACGAGAAGGCAATGGCTTGGCACGAGGGATTCCTGCATCAACACTGTCTGTCTGCAACCCAGGAAATAAATTTGCTCTGTGTATGGCTCGCCAAACTGATTTCAGCATTTAGGTGGAACCACAAATATATATTTGAAATGACTCTTTACCAATTAAAACTACTCATTTTAATTAGTAGTAGAGTGGTATGGTCTTTGACATAAGGAAGGCCTTTGAAGGCCTTGTAGAATGGTTATTCCTATAGGCTATTCTGAAAACAATAAGGTATAGCCATAAATGTATTGCCTGGAGCAGGCTCCTTCATACAAGTCTATTACCTGGGCTTCACACAACAACCATAATCACTGATGTATTCTCATTGATTATATTAGAAGTACTAGTCAAGCCTTTTCTTGACTGTATTGAACTTGCAACATTTAATGATACAGTGGAACCTTGGATTGCGAGTAACGCGGTTAACGAGCGTTTCGCAATACGAGCACTGTATTTTTTAAAATCGTAACTCGGTTTGCGAGTGTTGTCTCGCAAAATGAGCACGATTCAGGCCAAAACAGTGCGCAGTACCGCTATTGGCCTGAGGTGGGGGGCATCGGAGCAGAGCCGAACGTCATGTTCGGAAATGCACGGAAAGGCCCGAGTACAGCATGGCTGACCTCGCAATTCTCAGGTACAAAGTCTTTCTGAGGTTTTCTGAGATCAGCCGAAGTGTCCTCGGGCCTTTCCGGATGTTTTCGAGGCTCTCCGGTACCCCCCCTCGCCTCTGGCCGCATGCGGTATTGCATCCTATTGAAGTCAATGCGGAACAAATTATTTTCCATTGACTTCAATGGGAAAACTTGCTTTGATATACAAGTACTTTGGATTACAAGCATACTGGAACGGATTATGCTCGTAATCCGAGGTTCCACTGTAATGGTTTTTAATAAAACAGATGATACAAGGGTTTCCCAAACTTTAGTTGTTTGTGAAACAATTTTTGTTGTATAGACATTTACATCATCCACCTACTCTATATCAATGCTTTAGCTCTACAGGCTGTAACTGCATATATTTGCTAAAACCAACCCTATAAGATGTTTTTCTCCCTAAGTGGCCACTGGGGCCCCAAAAAAGCTAAATCTTTTAAACTCAAGGTTTTAGCAACATGTTTTCTCTATTATCCGCTTTACCTATGCCTCTACAATATTTACAAGATAAAGATTCTACCATAGAGTGCTCACTAGTTACCCCTGAGACTGAGGTAATGTACCACTGGTGATTCATACCCTACTGGTATTTATGTTAGGAGCTAGGAAGAAGAGGAAATTAAAGTACAGACGTACATCCTGTTCAAAGAAACAACAGTAGCAAACACCCTATAATTCCTTTTTATATTCTCAAGGTAGAGTTGAAGTAGAAGTAGAGTTGAAGTTTAGAACATGCCATCTTTATTTAACTGTTCCCAAATCTAATGGAATTGCCTCTTCCAAGACGTGTGCAAATGGAATCAAGCTGAGCAAAGTTCAAGTAGAACTACAAAAAACTGTACTGCAGTTTCCCAACTCCTCCCGTTTTCCTTGTCAACAGCGGAGTAACGAGTCTGGTGATATACTCTCAAGCATTGGGATAGTTAGACGGCCTCACAGTTCCTACCAACTGACTGTTGCCTTGTACTTTCCCCACCTTCCTTGTCAACTGCAAGTTAACAAGCCTGGCCAAACCCCCCTAGCTCAGGGTTTGGTCTATAATGCAGGAGCTTATTTAATGTGCAGCCTGTGCCTCTGTGCTTGTGATACTGTTTGTTACTGATCTTCACTACATTATTGTCTGCTGCCTGCCCTGACCATAGCTATGTCTAATGAATACTTTTACTGTCTGCTGCCTTCCCTGATCTTTTCTAGCTTTAACAAATACGTATTTTGTCCTGGTCTTTGCTACATTACCAGATACCTCTACTCCCTGCAATGACCTTTTCTACAGTCACAGATTGCACCAGTCATGGCACCCATCTCGTTTCTTGCATTGCTGTGTGGTATATCTATTTTATTCTTTCTCCTACCTTGGGTCCACTAGTGACATTCTTCAGCCTGTGTATATAGGTTTGTATACTAAGTCCTGGTGGCAACCTGGTGGCAAACCTTTTCCACGCAACACTACCTTATTAAAAAAATGCTAAAGAAACATTGGCATATACTGGGCAATGATAGGATCATTCACACTTTTCTTCCCACCAACCCAGAGGTGGTGTTTAGGGGAGCACCCTCCCTTAGGGATAAGGTGGCACCTAATGTGGTGGATCCACCTCCCAAAAAGGTTTCCTTCTTCCAACAACTATCGGGCTACCATCAATGTCGTCGGTGCCAACTCTGTACAATAAATAAGAGCAAACAGAGAAAGACATTAACATTTACATCTACTAGCACCGGAAGGGAACATAAAATTGAATCATTTATTACTTGTAGCTCGAAGGGGGTGGTGTATTTACTCCAGTGCCCTTGCGGGCTTCAGTATATTGGTAGAACCAAGCGAGCCATGCATGTACGGCTAGGGGAGCACATCACGAATATCAAAAGTGGATACAAGTTTCACTCTGTATCTAAACATTATGCATTGCACCACGATCGCAACCCCTCGGGTACATTATTTTTAGGCATAGATAAGTTCAGCGCACACTGGAGAGGTAGCCCACTAGTGAGGGATTTATCTAGATCTGAAATGGCCTGGATCCACAGAGTGCGTTGTTATACTCCTTATGGCCTCAATGTGGACGTAGATCTGAATGCCTTTATAGATAACAGCTAATATAGATAAGATGTGAACCGACTCTGAGCTCTCCAAAGCCAGCAGGAAAATATACATAATGGTTTTGACATAATTGGTATATATCAGATATTACCCGACATATACTGTGTTCATTGGTGATCTGGGAATGAGATTCATTTTCCACCCAACTCCCCGTTTACTAATCCCCTAAATGGACCTGAGTGAGGGAGATAGTAATAAGAACGATCCTTAAGGGACACTGACGTTTATTATATTTCGTTAGTGACCATTAGTGCCCAGTTTCTGGTAAAAATTCCTTTTTTTCCTTTTCTTTTCTTTTTTTGGATTTTTGTGGAGCTGAACCGATGGAATTTACCCTTGACTGACTGTTTTTAAAAATTAAAAATATAATATATAAAAAATGTAATTCCAATCCCAACCAGCTCTTTTTAATGTCCATATAAATAAGGAGCTAGGGTTTTGGTTTTTGAATGTAAATATTGTTAAAAAATAACATTTTAATAGGTAAGGAATAATTTCTAGATGCGCCCACACTCATTGAGGGTACACTGAAATTAATCTTTAATAGTACCTGGCCGGGAGATTTAATGAGATTACCCAATAAATAATCTAATCAAAGGCTGAGGAGTTCAAAGGGTTAATTTTGGCTGTGGCGACACCGCGCTTTTAATTACCCTTTGTCTTTTATTATATACGATTTACTATCTAGGATAATATGGCAGGATAGCGATGCTATGAATTATATGACACAATAGCATCTCATTGTGACAAGATTTGTGATCTAAAATAGGACGGGTCTGGTTATTCGGATACGTTACCGAGCTATAACGCTTCAGGTATTTACTAGATACTAAGCCAATAACACATCTAGCTGGTTGCAAGGACCACCCATTTATCTGAGCAGCGAATCAGGGACACAAAGAGGGCGATTGCCCTATGCAATGATGGCTGAAGAGAGCTCAGAAAGGGGAGTGTTTTAGACTGTAGTATGTATATCAGGCGGTGAGTCAGCACGCCGCCCGTGCCCCAGGAAGACGTCACATTTTGACGAAACGGCGTAGGGTGAGCGGCGTGCTGACGTCACCTCCTTTCTCCCGTCTGTCCCAGGAAGCGACGGGCAGTGAGTAAGAGAGCCGGCCGGCTCGAAAATTTAAAAACCGCTCTGATATTGATCTTAATGTGTGAGTGTGCTACTTTTTAGAGTTTTTTTAAAATAAAGGGTAAAACTGTATTGCGCTATGGTGTCCCTTTCTTTTACATGGTAATTAACCCTTATCGAATGAGAACCAAGTGACCCCAGATAAAAGACCAGTTCCCATAGAATAACCAGACGATTGTGTCCCTGAGGAGCCCGGATAAAGACCCAGAGACCAGACTAGCTGGTAAGCGGCTATTTCTATCACTTGGTGGAGGATTTCTTGCTTTTGCTATTTTCACCATCTATTCAGCGTGTGCCGGATGTCCCAAACGGGAAATCACCATTAATATTGTCTGAACTTTGTGGTGGACTTATTCCTGCATGAACTGGTTTTCTCCGTGCAAATGTTATTTTCCCTCATTTTGGACCTCTGTTGTTCTCTATGACACCATACCAGATTGTATTATCTAATTGTGGTTTGTCACATATAATATTTTTCACGTATCACAGAGTGGTGGATAAGAGTGGTGGACAATAGTCCAGATCGAGTTAGTTTGTATTTTTCTTTATAGTTGTAATTAGAATTATTCCAACATATCATGATGTGGGGAGGCTAATTGAACGTTTATTTTAATTTATTTTATTTTATTTATTTTTCTCAGCGCAGCCAATTTTCTTTATTCTATTATATGTGTTTATTTGCATTTTAATTTAATTTATATCAATAATTTTTCACAATAGTCACTTATATGACAAAGCTTTTCTTTTTTTAGACAGCGCTGTTACCCCACGACATATATGGTAGGCCTACTAGCCTTAAAGCGGAGCCACACTGAAAGGGGGAAGTTGCACTTTAAGGCCTCCTCCCCAGCTCTTCAGAAATGGCACTTTTGTTTTGGGGGGCGGGTGGCCACCTGATTTTGACGTCACAGGTCCCAGCAGACTGCGCATGTGCAGTGGGCAGCTGGCTGTGAAGCCACAAGCTGTCACAGCTGGTGCCCACAGTTAAAATGCCAGCATCGGGGACCGAAGACTGGTGGAGAAAAGGGCTTGGGTGAGCATGAGCCCTTAAAGGAGTTGTAAAGGCAGAAGCTTTTTTATCTTAATGCATTCTATGCATTAAGATAAAAAACTTTTTGTGTGTAGCAGCCACCCCAGCACCCCCCTAATTACTTATCTGAGCCCCATCTTTCTCCAGCGATGTCCACGAATGTCTAAGCCATCTGGGACACTCCTGATTGGCTCAGACACAGCAGCGGCGACAATGGCTCCCACAGCTGTCAATCAAAGTCAGCTGATTAGGGGAGAGAGGGGACAGGACTGGGTCGGGGTCCCATGTCCACATAGGAAGCTGCTGACTGTGGGGGCACTCGATAGGAAGGAAAGGGCCAGGAGCAGCAAAGAAGGACCCGAGAAAAAGAGGATCTGGGCTGCTCTGTGCAAAACTAACTGCACAGAGAAGGTAAGTATAACATGTTTGTTATTTTTTAAAAAAACAAGCCTTTACAATCAATTTGAGCACATTTTTTAGTCTGGTAACTAACAGCTTTTGTTATAGAGATGATCTAAATAGATGGGCTGATGATGGGGCCAGAGAATTTAATGCACCCATAAAATCTGTTACACATCCCTCTATTTTTTGCTGTACTACTGCCTCTCCATATGATATCATTTTTATTGTTAATTTAATACTGTGTTGAAAAAGAATTAAAAAAAACATGAATATGATAAAAAACAAGAATCAAAAAATTCTTATTATTATTAAACAGGATTTATATAGCACCAAGAGTTTGCACAGCACTATACAACATGAGGGCAAACATTAGTCACAATACAATTCAATACAGGAGGAATCAGAGGGCCCTGCATGTATGATAAAGAAACCTTAAGTAAATATAAAGAAAACATAGCCTCCTACGAGGACACTTCAGGTTGCGTTAAGGATTACCATTTCATCAGAATCTCTTTTTTGGCATAGCAAAGGAGGTAAGATATTAATAGCTTAGTATGGTGAGACCGTTGTTCTTCATCTTGAACCACCAGTGATGCTAAAGATGGAGAGGGGGAGAAAAACAATTGTAATCAAAGGTTAATTTCCTCAAAAAGAGCAGCCCAATATGACATCTCTAGCCTCTCGTGAGGGGATAAAGCCCACCTGGTCTAGGTGAACTATGTCCTGTATGTGTTGGGTTAATCTGTTGACCAGTATCTTTGTAAAAAGCTTGAGGTCTATATTCAGAAGGGAGATGGGTCTATAGCTACTGCAGACGGATGGGTCTTTACCATACTTATGTGGGCCTTCAGATTATCTCTAGGAAAATGCACCCCCTCACAGAGTGTATTGAACAGCTTCACCATGTAAGGGCCTAGAAGTGGTAGAAGGGATTGGTAATACTGTAGAGTGAAACCATCAGGACCTGGGGCTTTGCCCAGTTTCATCCCTCCCACCGCTCTTTGCAATTTGTCTAGGGTGATGGGGGTATCTAGTTCTGCAACTACTTCAGCAGAGAGCTGGGAGAGTTGGGACGAGGTAATATAGTCCTCCATTACTGCTTCGTTGGATGACCGCATTGGGAGATTGTATAAGGAAGAGTAGTAGTCCCTGAATTCCTTCGCAATCTGGAGAGGCCCGAAGGAGCTATAATTTGGGGTACATATGTATTAAGTCTGTGATCTTTAACCACCTTTGCCAAGAGTTTCCCGCATTTATTACCCGATTCGTAAGAAAGCTTCCGGCAGAATTTTAGCGCCGCTTTAGCTCTGTACTGTAGTAAATCTACTGTTTGCCTTCTAAGCGATACCAGTTCCGTTTCCAGAGAGGCTATAGGTGTGTGTTTATGCCTCAGTTCAACTTCATGTATCTTATGAAGAAGCTTAAGCAGTTGTTGTTCTCTTTCTCATTTGATGCGCGCCCCGTGTTTAATCATCACCCTCTTATAATGGTCTTATTGGCTTCCCATAGAATACCCGGGCCACAGTCTGCACTGTCGTATTTGGAAATAGTGCTTTAGCTCAGTCGTAATGTCAGTCAGAACTTCTGGGGTCTGCAACAAACTTTCATTCAGTTTTCAGAACCTAGTTCTGGTGGTCAAGACTGTAGAGAAGGTATATCGCATGGTAATCGGCGCATGATCCGACCATGTGATATTGCCTATCGTTGAATCATGTACTGCCTCCAATTGACCATGGGGAACCAGAAAATAATCAATTCAGTTGGGCATTGTGTAGGTCTTGTGTAATGCGTTTATGGATGCCAGAGCGGGCCGAGGAAAGACCGAACGAGGTGTCCTCCATGGGTGACAGGGTTATATTGAAATCGCCTCCTACAATCAACTGACCCTCTGCAAATTCTTTGAGTTTGCTCAGTATATGGTGAAGAAAGGAGTCTTGCTTATCATTAGGAGCATAGATGGTAGTCAGCATCACCCGCATGCCCCCCATCAATCCTTTGATAAACACATAGTGGCCTTCAGTATCTACCAGAGTATCATGACATGTCTAAGGTACCTTGCCTGAGAGGAGTATAGACACTCCTTTGGATTTAGCTGGTACGTTGGTAGCATGATAAGTCAAAGGATAGTATTGATTTCTAAGGCACGGAGGATTACCCATTCTGATGTGAGTTTCTTGTATAAACGTCACATCAGCGTGGGCTCTTTTAAGGTCATTCAGTAGTAGACGTCTTTTCCGAGTGTATTCAGACCCTTCACATTCAGCGAGAAAATATCGATCTAATCCATTGTCTCCGGGTCTTAAGGGGGGGTGAAAGAGGGGAGGGAAGGAAGGGGGGGGTGGAATAGAGGAGAGAGAGATAAGAGAATAAAAAGCAGAGTCAGAATGGACAGTGTGGTGCTGTCCTCCCTACTAATAAATACATGAAAATTGTGCAGAAAAGCACACTCCGATTATCACCAGGTGAGGTGCTTTAACCAAATGGGGAAGAAGTTAGACCAGACAGAGAGGAGTTCTCCCAGTCCCACCTAGCACCCCCCCCAGCTTGGGAACATAAAACAAACATATAGTAACTCTAGAACATTTATTAAGGAGGTGTATTAAGCCCAGGAACAAAAATATTGGAAACTTCAGCATTAGAAGTAAACCCCCCCCCCCCCCCAGAGAACTACTAGAATCAGTCTTGATAACATCTGGTACTCTGTGATGTGATGCTGCCTAAACCTCAGGTACTGCCCCGTATCCCTGAGCCCACTAAAGTCATCTCCTCCAAATGCCCTGGGGTAACAATAATAAGAATAAAAAGTTAAAGATAAATGCCCCCTGGCTTTCTGTGAGACGTGGGGTGTGCCCGTATATCTCTAATGTACATAGTTAGTTTATCGCTTGATGGACAAGATTCCCACTCCCATTTCCAGGCGTCAGGGTCAACCCCAGTGTGGGAATCGCATAGATCCCACCGCCCCCACACAGGGGACGACCGCCAATGGGCAATCCCCTCTCCTCAGCTGAGGAGAGGACTGGGGGACCTCCCAGCCCCCCTTACTTATGCTAGGGACATGTTCAAACCGCCAGCGGCACGGTCAGAGACGTTAATGCCCCTATCAGGCTGAACTTAACTGTATTAGAGCCCCCATGGGGAGCTAGTGGGCATGCATGCAGAGGTTAAGAAGTGCACATGCATATATAATGCTGTCCGGAACTGGGCCGGACTGAAAAAAATAAGAGATGAGACAAAAAAAAATTAAGGCTTTAAAATCTTCGCTCAGTGGGACTAGTATTGCATGCCAACCCGCTCCCTCATAGTGCACAGTTCCCTTCAATAAACATCAACACATTAGGTACATATTTACATGTTGAATTACTTATTGGACATATCCCTCTCTGGGTATCTGAGAACTTTGTGTAGAAAGATTGTGAACCCCAGCCATATTAAAGTACAATATATATAGGTGAGATATATATCTTCCAAACATTAATGCACAAAGACCTTTCCGGTGAAGCAAGAGGGGCCCAAACTTTCCAGATGGATGCAGTGTCCACCGGCCAGTTAGGTGTACCCCTTGTTTAGTCAGTGTCTTCACATGCGATGCCAGGGACATCAGCCCAGAAGTTTCCAGATAGGTAGTAAAATTCCACTAAGGGGGATGAAGGCCATCCCATAAACACCTGACACTGACAATCCAGGGGAACTGCGGTACATAATGGGACCCAAGTGGACGAAGCGTATCTGGAGCATGGGGAAGTCACCTCCCGCGCTGGGTTCTCCCCCTGTACACCTGTACACTGCATGTTATGAAGTCTGGGTGGATAACCGGCTGTCCAGTTGACAACAAGGGAGATTGGAGGCAGAAGACAGGAGATGGGCAGACCCGGGGCAACATAATAAAATGTATATACGGCAGCTTACTGTACCATTAGTAGCTGTTAGAACTCCCGTGCCTCTTCAGGTGAGGTGATGAGGGATCTGCCTCGGCTCCTATGCGGTCTGGGCGAACGGCTCTCCTTGATCCCGGGACGCCAGGACGGTAAGTAAAGCGCTGGAGCATCTGGAGCCAGTCGGGTATCTCGATGGGGTCAAACTCCATGAAGGCAAACAAAGCGGGGAGCACCCCTGGTTACAAAGAGTGAAGAACCGCTGGGCTTTCTTGAAGGTAGCAGAGATGGGGAAACCCCACCTGTAGGTAATTTCCGATTGTCGGGCCATCTCCAGCACTGGTTTCAGCACTGCTCACCACTGTAAGGTTGCCCTGGACAAGTCGGGTAGGATCCATAGCGTAGCGCCGTCAAAGTCTATGTCCCCCTTCTTCAAGGCAATTCGCAAGATAAGTTCTTTGTGGGGATAATGATGCACACAGCAGATTACATCTATCCGGGTCCGAGGACCGGGGAACTAGGGCCCTGTGGATCTGATCAAAGGTCAGGTTGATAGGGAAAGCTTCCACCGCTATGTCCCGAAAGATAGCCAGGGTAGATGCTGATAGGTTTTCAGTCTTCATGGCCATGGCCGCTTGTTTCTCCTGCTATGGTCCTTGATTTCCTCAAGCTGGAGTTGCTGGGTGAGTATCGTAGCCGCCTGGGATGTCTGATGATTCTCCAACGCTAACATCCGTCTTTGCATCGCTGCCACTGAGGACTCACCTGATCCCATCCGATCTGAGAGTAGTTTCACCTCTTTCCGGACCGATGTTATGTCTTTTCGGTGCGATGCCTCAAGCCTGCTAACCAGGGCCTCAATGTCTGACCTCGTGGGTAAGGCCTGCAGCAGCGCCCTCAGTTCAGCATCGGCTCCGTAGGGTAGTGCTGTCAAAGTCTATGTCCCCCTTCTCCTAGGCCTTCCACAAGATAAGTTCTTTGTGGGAATAATGATGCACAGCAGATTACATCTCACGGCCTATCCGGGTCCAAGAACCGGGGACCTAGGGCCTTGTGGATCCGATCAAAGGTCAGGTTGATCGGGAAAGCTTCCCCCGTTATTGTCAGGGATACCCTGTGGCAGGACAGGCACACGGACGTGCGCGCGTGCGCACACATGTTCCCACGAGAACAGGCCGCACTGGGCAGCGGCGCATGAACGTGCGCAGTGACACACGACAGGCACGCGTGCGCAGGAATGCACAACAGGTGCATGTGCACGCGCGCTAACTCAACTTGGTGCCAGTTCCCCTTTAAAAGGACAGCAGCTGCTCCAGTGCAGTGCTGTCTGATCTGCAGCTCTACCTGAGTCTGATCCTGTACCTGCTGTTGTTATCTGATCCTGCTACGTTTGACTACTGCTGCCTTCTCCTCTCCTGACCCGGCCCGCCTTGACCCTGCTATTTCTGAACCTGCTGACCTTCTGTTGCCAAATCTTTGCCTGCCTACTGACCACTCTCTGCCTGCTGTAACTACCTGATTACCTGTGTTTGACCCGGCTTGTCTCACCTGCTTCAGTCTAGTCCTGATCCAGTCTCTGCCTAGATCCAGGGATCGCTGACCTACACCTGTTACCACTGCTGCTACTGCCTCACCAGTCCAGTTCATCAGGTGGATCTTCTCTACTCATCTGTATCAGCTACCACGGATCATACAGGCACTCCTACCTCGCTGCGCTCCTGTACCACTGTTGCAACCCCAGTGGTCCTCGAGCCAGGGCTGTAAGAGAGGTCTCCTTCTACAGTTGGGCTCTGATACCAGGTACGTTACAGTATCAGACAGCCATGACTGAGCCTACAGAAGGAACCTCACAGATGGAGGAAGTGGGCCGCCACCTCTCAGCCCTTACACAAGCTGTTCAGTCCCTACATGAGGGGTATCTTAAGTTGGAAGGACAAATTCAGGCACTTCCTGTCAGCTCAGCTCCAGTATCCTTCACTACACCCCCACCTGAGCCCAGAGTCCCCATTCCTGAGAAGTTCTCTGGGGAACGCAGCAAGTTTCGGGCCTTCCGCAACGCATGTCACCTGCATTTTTCTTTGCAACCTCGGACTTTCACGCTGGAATCCACCAAGGTAGGATTTATAATTTCCCTGCTGCAAGGGGATCCTCAAGCCTGGGCTCACCGGTTGCTGGAAGGAGACGACATACAGACGCATACCATGTCATCTTTTTTCGATGCTATGTCTCTATTGTATGACGATCCACTACGCACTTCCACGGCAGAAGCCACGCTCCATGCACTCCGGCAGGGCCACAGAGCAGCTGAGGACTATATTGCAGACTTTAGATGCTGGAGCGCAGACACCCAGTGGAACAACGCAGCTCTGCGGCACCAGTTCCGCATGGGTTTATCTGAGAAGTTAAAAGATGAACTTGCTCGAGTGGAGATACCTGATACCTTGGAAGGACTTATCAGTCTAGTAATTCAGATTGACCGACGGCTCCGTGAGCGCCAATCAGAGAAAAGCACCCAGCGGAATCACCCTGTATGGATGACACCCAAGATCCCAGTTCAGCTCCCTGCCAATTCAAGTTCTGTCTACCCTGCACCTGCCACTCCCAGGCCCATGCCACTCGGAGTAATGCGACACACATTATCCCCAGAGGAGCGTTCACGCCGCCGGCAGAGGAATCTTTGTCTTTATTGTGGAGGAGCCGGCCATTATGTTCATGGGTGTCCCGCAAAATTCAGCAGGTTCTCCCCCACTAACCTCACAATGCTGCCTGCCCAGGCGAACCATCTTACTCTTCCTCTGCTGGTCCAGCTTCCAGGAAAGACTATTCCAGTTAACGCTATTGTGGACTCCGGAGCTTGTAGTTGCTTCGTTGATTTAAATTTTGCCGCTCAGCAACATATTCCCTTGCGGCCAAAAACGCATGGACTATGCGTCTTTTTAGCTGACGGCTCACGTATCAGATCTGGGCCAGTAACCCAAGAAACACCTCCTTTGCCTGTTACTTCCTCATCTCAACATAAGGAACTATTGACTCTTGATGCTATCACCTCCCCTTTGTTTCCGGTCATCCTGGGTCTACCTTGGCTCCAGGCCCATAACCCCCAGATCAACTGGGTGTCCGGGGAGATCAAGTTTTCATCACCCTATTGTCAAAAGCATTGCCTGCCAGAACCTATAAGCACACCAGCAACCCTACTCTGCATGAACTCTGATCAAGATGTTCTTCAGTCTGTACCTAAAGCCTATCACCAGTACCTTGATGTCTTCAGCAAACAGGGAGCAGATACCTTGCCGTTTCACCGCTCATATGACTGTCCTATTGACCTCTTACCCGGAGCTGCGATCCCGTTTGGACGTGTATTCCCATTATCAGAACGAGAACAAGAGGCATTGAAAGAATATGTCGATGATAACCTCAAGAAGGGGTTCATCCGCCCGTCCACCTCCCCGGCCGGAGCCGGGATATTTTTCGTAACTAAGAAAGATCACTCTCTCCGTCCTTGTGTGGATTATAGGGAGTTAAATAAAATTACGGTAAAGAACCGCTATCCTCTGCCCCTCATGACTGAGTTGTTCCAGAAACTGAGATCTGCACTAATTTTTACTAAACTGGACTTGAGAGGTGCCTATAACCTGATATGCATTCGAAAAGGAGATGAGTGGAAGACAGCCTTTCGTACCAGATTCGGGCACTTCGAGTATCTGGTCATGCCCTTTGGGCTTTGCAACGCCCCGGCCACCTTCCAACATTTCATTAATGACGTGTTCCGAGATTTACTGGATATCTTCGTAATTGTCTACTTGGACGATATCTTAATCTTCTCTGGGTCCCTTGCTCAACACCGAGAGCATGTCAGCATCGTCCTAGGCCGACTTCGCCAACACAAACTATATGCAAAACCGGAGAAATGTGAATTTGAGCGGCAGAGCATCCAGTTCTTGGGATTAGTAATTTCTACAGCAGGAGTTGAAATGGATCCCCAGAAGGTGTCCGCCATACTGGAGTGGCCTGTACCCACAGACAAGAAGGGGGTACAACGTTTCGTAGGTTTTGCGAACTTTTATAGAAAATTCATTAAGGGGTTCTCTGCCATAATCACCCCAATAACACAACTAACTAAACAAAACCTGCGATTCTGCTGGAACTCTGAGGCGCAGAGCGCCTTCGAAACGCTAAAGAAGCTTTTCACCTCGGCTCCTATCCTGAGCCATCCTGACCCGTCCTTACCCTATATCCTTGAGGTGGATGCCTCCGAAACAGCAGTGGGGGCAGTTGTCTCCCAACGGCAAGGGGTTAAGGCCTTAATGCACCCTGTGGCCTTCTTTTCACGGAAACTTTCTCCAGCAGAGAGAAATTACGATGTAGGAGATCGTGAACTACTGGCCATCAAAGCAGCACTGGAGGAGTGGAGATATTTGTTAGAGGGCGCTAACCATCCCATACTAATATATACCGACCATAAAAATTTAGAGTATTTAAGAACTGCCAAAAGACTGAAGCCACGACAAGCTCGATGGGCTCTATTTTTCACTCGTTTTTCCTTCCATATAACGTACCGACCTGGATCAAAAAACACAAAACCGGACGCTCTATCCCGTATGTACGATGATCCCAAGGACTTATCAACACCAGATACCATCCTACCTACAGGGAACTTCCTACTGTTGCAAACGGATCTCTTGTCCCAAATCAAACAGGCTTCCAGGAACATGCTCAGCCCCCCTGGAGTCATGCTAACCTCTAGAGATGGTCTGCTCTGGAAAGAAAACAAAATTTTTGTTCCTGAGAATGTGCGAGTTGGGGTCTTGAAGATGTTCCATGACCATCCGCTGGCAGGCCATTTTGGCATACATAAGACCCTTGAACTTGTACGACGTACATTTTGGTGGCCTGATCTAGAAACTTTTTGTAAGAAATATGTGAACTCATGCTCTGTTTGCATTCAGAACAAGACAGCAAGAAGTAAGTCCTGGGGCCTGCTGAAACCTCTACCCATTCCTGATAAACCATGGAGGATGATCTCCATGGATTTTATAGTAGAACTTCCACCGGCCGAGGGATGCACGGCAATCTTTGTAGTAGTGGACCGATTAACCAAGATGGCTCATTTCTTACCCTTAAAGAGTAGTACCCCATCTGCTATGGAGACGGCCCGAGTATTTATTAAGGAGATCGTCAGGTTGCATGGGGTCCCGGCAAACATTACATCTGATCGTGGTGTACAGTTCACCTCACGTTTCTGGAGAGCTTTATGTAAAGCGTTGAAAATTGAGTTGGCATTGTCCTCAGCTTACCATCCCCAAACCAATGGGCAAACAGAAAGGACAAATCAAACGCTCGAACAGTACATCCGTTGTTTCACTTCCTTTACTCAGGATGATTGGGTATCTTTACTACCACTGGCAGAATTTGCCTACAACAACGCCAATCACTCAGCTACAGGTCAATCCCCTTTCTTTTCTAATTATGGTTTCCATTTATCATTTCTGCCTGATTTCATTTCAGAATCTACAGTTCCGGCAGTACAAGATACCATGGATTTCCTCAACCACAACAACAAAATCTTGCAGGAAGCAATGGCCAAAGCACAAGCCGACAACAAGAAGGCTTTTGATAAAAAGAGGAGAGGAGAACTGAACCTGCAGCCGGGTGACCAGGTATGGCTTTCTACAACCAATCTTAAGTTAAAATGTCCGTCTAAAAAGTTGGCACCCAAATTTACTGGTCCCTTCCCGGTGAAGAGGAGGTTAAATGAGGTATCATATGAACTTTCTTTACCTGACTCATTTAAAATTCATCCTATATTTCATGTTTCACTACTAAAACCTGCAGTACCTGATCCCTTCCCTGACAGAGGACCCAAGCCACCGGAACCTGTTCTGATTGATGGGAATGAGGAGTTCGAAGTGGAGGCTATCCTGGACTGCCGGAGAAGGCGAAATCAGGTACAATTTCTGGTTAAATGGAGAGGATATGGCCTGGAGGATAACTCCTGGGAACCCGCATGCAATATCCATGCAAGAAGGTTAGTTCGTGCCTTTTTCCTTGCTCACCCTGAAAAGAAGAGCCTGTTGGGCATCCGGAGGCTGCCCCTTGGGGGGGGGCAATGTCAGGGATACCCTGTGGCAGGACAGGCACACGGACGTGCGCGCGTGCGCACACATGTTCCCACGAGAACAGGCCGCACTGGGCAGCGGCGCATGAACGTGCGCAGTGACACACGACAGGCACGCGTGCGCAGGAATGCACAACAGGTGCATGTGCACGCGCGCTAACTCAACTTGGTGCCAGTTCCCCTTTAAAAGGACAGCAGCTGCTCCAGTGCAGTGCTGTCTGATCTGCAGCTCTACCTGAGTCTGATCCTGTACCTGCTGTTGTTATCTGATCCTGCTACGTTTGACTACTGCTGCCTTCTCCTCTCCTGACCCGGCCCGCCTTGACCCTGCTATTTCTGAACCTGCTGACCTTCTGTTGCCAAATCTTTGCCTGCCTACTGACCACTCTCTGCCTGCTGTAACTACCTGATTACCTGTGTTTGACCCGGCTTGTCTCACCTGCTTCAGTCTAGTCCTGATCCAGTCTCTGCCTAGATCCAGGGATCGCTGACCTACACCTGTTACCACTGCTGCTACTGCCTCACCAGTCCAGTTCATCAGGTGGATCTTCTCTACTCATCTGTATCAGCTACCACGGATCATACAGGCACTCCTACCTCGCTGCGCTCCTGTACCACTGTTGCAACCCCAGTGGTCCTCGAGCCAGGGCTGTAAGAGAGGTCTCCTTCTACAGTTGGGCTCTGATACCAGGTACGTTACAGTTATGTCCTGCAGCAGCAGTTTGGCATCGGCTCTCAAGGTGAGTGACATATGTTGTGAGCCCTGGGGCTCCGATCGGAACACTGCCGGGGTGTCAAAGCCTGTCTCCGAGGCAATTTAGGCTATTGGGGAGCTGGAGGGGTCCTGAGATGGCCAGCCCTCCTGGTGGCTGAGCAGTGTGGGATCCGCAGGCCTCCTGTGTGTTTGTAAAGTAATGCTGGATTTCTCCCCTCCTCTACGGTTTGGGAGACGTCTTCTTTTTACTTTTTCCTTTCTGAAGTATATGGCTGGATTTTTAGCTGGCTTAGGCTGAGAAGGGCGGGAGCTCCACAGACACACTTCCTCACTCGGCCATGTCCAGACCACACCCGATTGTGGGTAAATCTTATACACATAAACACTTGTTTTTTCCTTGTAGTTAAGAGGGCTGGGCTGGATAGGAGCATTTGTCTTTTAAACACATGCCCCTTCTATGACACTGCAGTGAGAGGCGTGCCTCCACTGCAGAAATTTTATCGGACAGCTGGGACCAATGGTATAAGATTCCAAGCTGTTCATTGAGCTCAGTGCCTCTGACAAGAAGTGAGAGGCACTGTGAGCTCAACCTCTCAGTCTGCTGTAAACAGAGTTTGTCAGCTTGTATTTAAAGTGGCCGCTCTGTATTTAGCTTCTGACAGGCTGTGCAAGGAGCCCCATATCTCTGAAACCATATGTCGTAGGAGCCCAACATTTTTTTTTATTTATTTACCAGTGGTTGGGTAGGACTTAGGCTACATAACCCCCAAGCTCGATTTATTTTTTTAATGTTAATGGCGGGAGAGGCCCTGCCTCACCTGCCTCCCCTGATTGCACATCCCTGGTTTTACCCCTCCCATAGGGCATCTTCAGAAGCTAGGGACGTCAGTGATTGGTTTTACCTTTATGTCAATTGCCATTCCTACTACTCTTATGTTATCACCTACTACACCCTACATATGATGTTATTTCCACTTCCTCCTGGCACCATATTGAGAATTGAATCTGGGTGTACACAACATAGTATTCTGTGGGATTGGCATGAACGCCATATTACTACACCCAATACATCATTCTATCATCAGCTACAAATAAAATGTAATCATAAACTACAAACAAAATACATTGAACTCTAAATAATAAACTACAACTCTATCTAAAACAAACACTAGATTACTATCTAAAATCCAATGTAATCCGATTATATGCAAATCTACATTTTTCTATTTTTTAACTATTTGTGTTACTATGTTGATACCCTCTATTCTTATGTTGTATGGTCCTAACATATACAGGTCAATGTAATCTACTAAATGTTTGTACTGTTTTAAAATATATTTGATAGTATTCTCTTATAAATACTTATGTGATTACAATTCATCATGTTAAAAGAAATATAAAGTAATAAATAAAATATATATTTTTTTAATAAAAATGATATATACCTATACCCAGTATATAAACAATATATTTCCTCATTATTATAAAATTACTAAATATTAATAATTAGTGATAAAGCAGTTGTCATCGATTTCTATGTTGAGACCTGTGGGTATCATGGTTTCTAACTGGAAAATCCACCTAGTTTCCTTTTGTGAAATGGCTTTTCTCATAATGGTACCCTGCCAGTGTTTTTCTATCCTGTCAATACTACAGAAACTCAATTGTGTTGGATCTTTATTGTGGTACCTCCTAAAATGATCCGTGAGGCCACGTTGGCAAAACCCTTTCTTAATGTTAGTTATGGGTTCCCTCAACCTAACTCTTAGTTCTCTGGTTATTCTGCCCATGTACTGCAACCCGCACGTACACTGTAGCAGATAGGTGATATGTGAGCTGCTGCACGTGATGAACTTTTTTATTTTGTATGTTTTCCCTGTGGCTCGTGATTGGAATCGTGTTGTTTTTTTCCGTCTTTTTATAAATCTACATGCCATGCATTTTCCGCATCTAAAAAAGCCCACCTGATCTAAGAAAGTGAACATCTTATTTGGCTGTGGTCAGCAGCAGGCTTTCACTTTCCTCTCATGGTATGTTTGAGGAAAAGAAAGCTTCCTGATCACAGCCAGCACCAGTGCACACTAGTACCACTGCCATCCAGTACCAAAACAGTTTCATCTACCTCTCTACTGTCATGTACTGCTCTAAAGTATATTCAAGCTCCATCCTGTCTCTCATCTCACCTCCCTTTTCCTGCACATTAACCCTTTCATCTCATTCCTCCCACTGTATGTGACCTTTACATTAACACCTTCTCCTCCTGATCTCTCTGTGTATGACCTATATATTTAATGTATCTAGTGCACCATTACCAAGCTCTGTGTTATAACCTGTCCCCCCCCCCAATTCTGTTATGTTTCTTAATTTACAGAATATTGTTGCAAAAAATTAGATCACTTTTGTGTGTTTACTTTACAAAACGGGGCAAATTCTGGGGCTTTCATACTGTATTGCCATTTTTATTTGGTATGTTGTATAATCGAGGAAAGTAGGGTAAACATTTTTTAGGTCACTTTTCTTTAATTAAGTAAAATATAAAAGATCACAGTGGTTATTAAATAGCTCTATCTGTAAAAAAAATAAGATTGAATTAATTTAACCAGTTTCCACCCGCAATATATTTATTATTATTATTATAATACAGGATTTATATAGTGCCAACAGTTTACGTAGTGCTTTACAACTTGAGGGTAGACAGTACAAATACAATACAGTTTAATACAGTAAGAATCAGAGGGCCCTGCTTCTTAGATCTAAGATATAGCCGAAAGACAGCTTCAATGCAGGATTACTTTGCAGACAAAGTACATTGTGGACCCCCCCCATGATCACTCTGCCCACGCCCCCTGTGGCGCACGGGCAGCACACTCTGTGATCACTTAGTTCTTCTGACTCAGCTGATCACAGATAAAAGGCCAATTACAGTGGCCCTTTACCATATGATCAGCTGTGTCCAATAACAGCTGATCACGGATGTAAACATAATCGGCATTTCTTTACTTATGCTGACAGCATGAGGCAAGAAGAAGAGAGACGATAACCAGCTTGTGTTAAAGGGAAATAAACTGATTATCAGTGCAGTCCCAACAGTGCTCACCAGTGCTGCCAATCAGTGCCCACCAGTGCTGCCAATCAGTGCCTCCTCATCAGTGTCACCGATCAGTGCTGCCTATCAGTGCCCCTATCAGGGCCCATCAGTGCCGCCTACCAGTGCCCCCTATTAATGTCCTTCAGTGCCAGTTATCAGAGTCCATTAGTCCCACATATCAGTGCCGCTTATCACTACAGCCTCATCAATGCCACCTATCAGTGCTGCCTCATCAGCACCCATCAGTGCAGCCTCATCAATGCACATCAGTGAAGGAGAAAAATTAGCTAATTTTTATGTCAAACTATGAAAAATGTTTGTTTTTTTTTTCCCAAAAAATGTCAGTTTTTTTGTTTGTTTAGCAAGAAATAAAAACCCCAATAGTGAATAAATACCACCAAATGAAAGCCCTATTTGTGTGAAAAAGAATTATAAAAATGTATTATGGGTACAATGTTGCATGACCATGCATTTATCATTCAAAGTGTGACAGTGCTAAACACTGGCCTGGGTGGGAAGTGCCCAGTAGGCAAGTGGATAAGTACAGTGTTGCATGTTGCAGTAATTGTCAATCAAACTTTGCATGTTGCAGTAATGTCAATCAAATTTTCACAGTGCTGAAAATGGCCTGGACAGGAGGGGGGTGTAACATGCTAGTTCTCAATTGGTTAAAGAGGAACTGACCTGTGAAAGTTGTGCCCAAAAAAGGCAAGCAGAGGACAAAAAAATAGTCACAGAATTGCATGTGGTCTTCCACATGACATGACTTCCCATGCCTGTTTTCCAAATATAGCTCTGTCTGGAGGCAGCCAACTTGGCAGAGGCATAGAACATTCCTTATGTCAAAGCAGCCCCCTGATAACTGGTGATCCAATGACTGGTGGGAGAATATATAAAATGCAACAGAGAGGTTAAAATACCAGAGATCAGTGGCGGCCCGTCCATTAGGGGTGCACGGGTGCCGCCCACCCTATCCATGCGCCCGGCCCCCTGATCTACATACAGTGATGCCGGACCATGAATTCCAATGCATGTGATTAGAGCCAGAGGCTCTAATAGGCTTCAAAAAAGGGTATGTGAACGTCGTGTGACAATAGAGAATGAAAATTCGCAATTTTCACACTAAATCTCCTCCCCGCCAATCAGGAGACCCGTTTCCTGATTGGCCGAAAGGAGAAGCAACTCTATTGGAATACGGGGAGAAGGAGAAAGGAGATGCACAGAGGGGAAGGTTGTCCCAGCAGCTGCCACGGTGGTTCCACTCCCCGGCTCAGACAGGGGAGGGAGGAGGACGGGAGATTGGAGTCATCCTGGGCAGGCAGGACATCTGCCTGCTAAGGTAAGGAGGCCGTCCATCTCCCACGGGGGGTGGTGGTTGCACTGTGGTGTTGTTTTCCCCGCAATCATCTCCGGGGGGTCGTTGGTTTGTGTCCCCCCTTCCGAATTTTCAAGCACCGGCCGCGACTGGCACAGACCCACAAATAAATAAAGTAGGGAGATCCTTGCACTGTAGGTTCTTTCATACAATTTCCTCTCCAGTACACCCTCAGAAGAATAGTGAGCAGTATAGTAGTGATATATCAAATCTTCTCTAGATTTTGTAGGATTAGCATTCAAGAGCAGCCTCTCTTACAGCATACAGTGGTGTGAAAAAGTGTTTGCCCCCTTCCTCATTTCCTGTTCCTTTGCCTGTTTGTCACACTTAAGTGTTTCGGAACATCAAACCAATTTAAACAATAGTCAAGGACAACACAAGTAAACACAAAATGCAATTTGTGAATGAAGGTGTTTATTATTAAAGGTGAAAAAAAATCCAAACCATCATGGCCCTGTGTGAAAAAGTGATTGCCC
Organism: Lithobates sylvaticus; assembly: GCA_028564925.1. Lineage (NCBI taxonomy): Eukaryota > Metazoa > Chordata > Amphibia > Anura > Ranidae > Lithobates > Lithobates sylvaticus. Next base: position 511,558,409 of record CM053027.1, read on the forward strand.
CCTAAACCTAATAACTGGTTGGGCCACCCTTAGCAGCAACAACTGCAACCAAGCGTTTGCGATAACGTGCAATGAGGCTTTTACAGCGTCCTGGAGGAATTTTGGCCCACTCATCTTTGCAGAATTGTCCTAATTCAGTTACATTAGAGGGTTTTCGAGCATGAACGGCCTTTTTAAGGTCATACCACAACATCTCAATAGGATTCAGGTCAGGACTTTGGCTAGGCCACTCCAAAGTCTTCATTTTGTTTTTCTTCAGCCATTCGGTGGTGGACTTGCTGGTGTGTTTAGGATCATTGTCCTGCTGCAGAACCCAAGTTCGTTTCAGCTTGAGTACACGAACAGATGGTCGGACATTCTCCTTCAGGATCTCTTGGTAGACAGCAGAATTCATAGTTCCTTTTATCACGGCAAGTCTTCCAGGTCCTGAAGCAGCAAAACAGCCCCAGACCATCACACTACCACCACCATATTTTACTGTTGGTATAATGTTCTTTTTCTGAAATGCAGTGTTCCTTCTACGCCAGATATACTTGGACACACACCTTCCAAAGAGTTCCACTTTTGTCTCATCGGTCCACAGAATGTTGTCCCAAAAGTCTTGGGGATCATCAAGATGTGTTGTGGAGAAATTGAGACGAGCTTTGATGTTCTTTTTGCTCAGCAGTGGTTTTCTCCTTGGAACTCTGCCATGCAGGCCATTTTTGCCCAGTCTTTTCCTGATGGTGGAGGCATGAACGCTGACCTTAACTGAGGCAAGTGAGGCCTGCAGTTCCTTGGACGTTGTTGTGGGGTCTTTTGTGACCTCTTGGATGAGTCGTCGCTGCGCTCTTGGGGTAATTTTGGGCGGCCGGCCACTCCTGGGAAGGTTCACCACTGTTCCATGTCTTAGCCATTTGTGGATAATGGCTCTCACTGTGGTTCGCTGGATTCCCAAAGCTTTGGAAATGGCTTTATAACCCTTTCCAGACTGATAGATCTCAATTACTTTCTTTCTCAATTGTTCCTGAATTTCTTTGGGTCTCTGCATGATGTGTAGCTTTTAAGGATCTTCTGGTGGACCTTACTGTGTCAAGCAGCGCCTATTTAAGTGATGCCTTGATTGTGAACAGGTGTGGCAATAATCAGGCCTGGGTGTGGCTAGAGAAATTGAACTCAGGTGTGGACAACCACAGTTATAGTATGTTTTAACAAGGGGGGGGCAATCACTTTTTCACACAGGGCCATGATGGTTTGGATTTTTTTTCACCTTTAATAATAAACACCTTCATTTACAAATTGCATTTTGTGTTTACTTGTGTTGTCCTTGACTATTGTTTAAATTGGTTTGATGTTCCGAAAAACACTTAAGTGTGACAAACATGCAAAGGAACAGGAAATGAGGAAGGGGGCAAACACTTTTTCACACCACTGTATATACAGCTATGAAGCTTTAGTCACAGAAGTGCCTAGGCACCTTCACATAGTAGAAAATACAGAATTTTCAACCATTTTCAGGACCAAAGTGTAAATATTTTAGGGTACTGCTTTAGCACAATTAGCATTTCTAGATTTTTCCTCATCAGACAGCACATTTTTACTTAAGGTCCACTTTAAGAGAGTTGTTTTGCATCCATGTGACAGTAATGCCCCTAAATCCTATATAGAGGCTTTAGGGGTCTACCATCCAATACAAGGTTTTGACAATATACAAATGATTTCATTGGACCAAAAAAGGCATCTTCCGTCCAGATTGGAAATATTTGCCGTAAACCAGCATTGCTTTGAACTTAAAGTGCAGAGATTAACATTGGCACTTTAATTTAATGCCCTACACTTTTCTTTGGATAACAGCCAGCATGTCTAAAAATAAGCATAACACAGCTGTTGCCTCATTTAACCAATTTGGGCTGGATTGGCTGGAGATAAAAACTGGTATGTCCATAAATAGTTTGCTACATAGTGGCTTATTGTTTACGGGGGAAATAGTCAGTCATCCTGATTGCTTTTTATGAGGTATGGTTGGCAATGGCAGTTTAATCATTCTGCCCAAAGTGCATGAACAGAAATGCTTGACCATGCATGCCCATTCACTAATGATTTTAAAAAGGGAAGATTACATAGCAGTTAGATCATACCTGATCAGCCACTTCCTTACATCTACAACCAAATTAAAGAGAACTTCTTTTGCTAATCTTCCCATTGATCTCCAAGCACAAATAGACATATAGAAAAAAATAGACATTCATATTTGACCAAACAACTTTCAGACAAAAGGATCGGAAAATACATTTGCATTTTACTTTAGGAGATTTATTTCAACACTAATCAGTTTGCATATATTAGTAATACAAGATTAGGATAAATTAGGTTGGCAAGAGCACAGATTAGCATAAGGGTGACTTTTCACAGATCTGTGATTGCTAAAAATGCAAATCATATTGCATTCATGTGAGCATTTGATCCTTTAATGCAAATGTCAACCTGATCATCTAATGTCATTGTTGGGACCTGGGGACTATTTTGGAAAGACACACACACACACATATATAGATGTAGCGTTCTGCCCTAAACAGGATATATTTAGTTTTTGGCTCTCCTGAACATTAACAATCTATTTCTAGGTCTGGCGAAATTTTCTTAAGCTTGTTGGTTGTTTGCTCCTGTCTGCCTCTAGAGTAGGAGGGTCAGCCACTGTTAGAAATATTTATCTGACCTCAGCTAATCTCTAGGAGGGGTCATCCAGAAGGTGGCTGGGGAGAAGAAAATGTTTCAATAGAAGTCAATCATAAAGCTATGAGTAAGCACTTATTATAGTGTGAAACGCGTCAGTTTTTCCTGTATCGCTTTGCTGTGGCTTGTACAGTGTGATCAATAAAAGGAACAAGAAATCTTCTTTGGAGTGCGGCTGTCCAGAGTTTTTCCGTTCATCTTTATTTACTGAGAGATTTATGTATGTAAAAAGGACCTTTTGTTTAGAAAATTATCATGAGATATAGGAGTAAGAGCTGTTATAACTCACACAGTTTAGTGAATCAACCCCTTGTGTCATCAGGGATAATATGGAACTCAATAATTATTTCAGACAATGTAAACCAAGGACTAAAAGGAGGACAATGGAGTAGTAGGCAACGGACTAGTACTACTAAAAGAGATGAACAGGTGTTATGAATATTTGGCACTTCCTGAATTTTCTCTTCTAGTCAAGTTACAAAATGAAAGAGACAACAGTGAAAGACTGAACATTTTTATCAGTGTTATTATTCTCTCTTTAATAGTTCAGCTAGTGTTGAAAACCTTGCATATATCCATTAAATGTTTATATAATTCACAAGAGTATTTATTTCCTGAACATAGGGCAGCCAGAAACAAAGAACCATTTAAAAATACAAGGCTTCTCTGAGCATTGTATACTGTATGTTTGATAAGCTGGACATATAATAATTATTTTTTTCATGAACACCATACTTGGTTTATATATTTACCTCTGTGCTAGACAATGCTACACATCACTGCTCCTTTAAACAAATGTTGGCCTTCTACTGTAGACAGCAGCCCGGAACAGCACTGTTTATCCAGCATGTCTTGTATATAAACTCAGTTACATCTGTTCTGGCTCTGTGTCTGTGGGTCTCTTTGGCTCTGTCCAAACTGACATCTGTTATACTATATTAACAGAGCTGAGACATTCCTTGAAAGCTGTGACCACCTGCAAACCAGTGTTCCCCTTTTTATCATGTTACACTATGCCTCCTGGTGAGAGGCAACTACTCTTCCAAGTTTCTGGGCGGACATGTCCTCCAATGGACTTGTAGCTTTGCATTTATCCAAAATGAATACCCCATCGACAAACAAGTTCTAAAAATACAACATTTATGCATACTGTACATATGTTGGCTCCATAGTCAGTAAATTATTTGAAACAGTAATGAATTAACTGCACATTTAAGTAATACATTTGGTCTAGACTGCGGAATTTGGTCACCCATGTTCTCTCCCCATTTTTGCATATAAATAGATCTTTCACTGAAATACAATTTAAAAATACATTAGATTTTCTTGCCTGCATAGCTCTATTTACCAAATATTTTCATTTTTGGACCTCCAAAAGCAGACCTGACAAAAATGAGTAAGAGGCGTTGTAGAAATATAGAAAATTATAGACATGTGTGGTTTGTTTTGTTCCGAATAATCAATTTTTCGTTATTTGGAGTTTCAGATGTATCTGCATCTCTAAATTACAGTACAAACAAATGTATCCAAATCCTACAGTTAACTAAATTGAATTTTTGAAATTCGAATAGAATTTTCGAAATTCAAATTGAATTTTTTCTAAATTCAAATTGAATTTTTTTCGAAATTCAAATTGAATTTTTTTTTTCAAAATTCAAATTGAATTTTTTCGAAATTCAAATGGAATTTTTTCGAAATTCAAATTCCATTGGAATTCTAAAGAGAATTTGAAATGTAAACATCTTGCTGAAATCAAAGACGGTGTCTTATTAGTGTACCAATTTGAAATTTGAAATAATGCAGTTTTTTAAGCCAGAGGTGATTTAAAGATTGATTTTAATCATTTGGTGGAGATTTTTCTTTTGTTATCATTGCATGTGTAAAATTGATAAAAAGAAACCAGTAAAAAAATATATATATATATATATAAAATAATTTGTACTTGACATTATTTTTTCTCAACTGGATAAAACTTCTGCACAGTATTGTACATAGTAAAATGTTGAAAGTAAGAAATAACTTTTAATAACTACAACTTCAGAGCTCCAGAGATCCTGTGTGGAGATGGAACAATTTTTGAGAATGACAACCATCACTGCAGACCTCCACTGATGTGGCCTTTATAATGGCAGAGTGGTTAGATGAAGATGGAAGCTTCTCCTCATTGCAAAATACACTAACCCTTTCATGCCTAAGGGTAAAACAAACCTTAATGCCTGAACGCAGTTTTGCAATTTTGACATATGTTAGTTAAACTGTACATATCTTTAAAATTGCTTAGTGTATCCAGGTGATTTATACCTTGGTTTTTTTTTCAGGACAAATTGGTCTTTCTTTTGGTGGTAAATGTTATTGCATAACTAGTTTTGTTATAAAAGGAAAACTGTCCCAAAATAGTAAAAAAAAAAAAAAAAAAACAGTTTTTATATTTTGGCTGTATATTTCTTGCCGCTACCATGACCCACTACCAAAAAACAACCCAAAATAACTTCTATTCTTGCTGTGAAAAAATATGTCATATGTTATATGTTGTTTGTACCCATAATTGGGCCCAGAAATTATAGTGCACATTTTGCCTTTATGAGGGCAATTAATCCAAGTTAATATTTCAGGTACTATACATTCATTTTACCAACAATTTGTGGTATCCAAATAATGGAATTACCCCCCAAATCACTCGATTTTGTAATCAATATCCTCTAAGGTATCTATCTAGGGGAAAATCTTGGGTTTTTTATGCTCTCTATTTTTGTAGGAATAATTTTGAACTTGGTAGACAAAAACAAAAATTGCATTTTTTAATTTAATGGTATATATTTTGTGCCATTACTTTGACACACCACCAACAATCAACACAAAATAAATTATCCTACTTTTGACATGCATGAGAATGCCATATATGTGTGCATTATATGTTTTTTGTATCCGTGGTGGGGCTCAGAAACAATAGTGTGCATTTTACCTTTGAAAGGACATTTAGTTCAAGCTTAATTTTCAGGCACCATGCATTTATTACCAAATAATAGAATTACCCCCCAAATCACTCCATTTTGCAATCAAGACCCCCTAAGGTATTTGTCTAGGGGTTCAGCCTGGGTTTTGACCCTCTGTTTTTGAAGGAATCCTTTTTAATTTGATGGGGATAATTCGATAAAAAATAAACTTGCATTTTTTTCATAAATGTTCCAATTTAACTGTATATTTTGTGCCATTACTATCACCCACCGCCAAAAATCAACCCAAAAAAAATTCTCCTACTTCTGACGTGCATGGGGATAGCATATACACGTGCAATATATGTTGTTTTTACCCATAGTGGGATCCAAAAAGATTTTGCATTTGGAGAGAGCAATTCATCCAAATCGAATTATCATTGTATACATTACAGACACTCTGCAGTGTGATGTTGCCTTTTAAAGGATAAGTTCACCTTCACCTACATATGCCGCTGTCACAACCTAATGTGATCGAGTGTAAAAACTACAAGTACCAATAGCCTTTGCGGGTGTCAACTTGTAGTTCTCAATGAACTACCAGGGTGATGTTGAGCTCTCCAGGTAGTTCATTGATGCTTCCTGTCATTGTGCAACTGCCTGCCCGTATCTGAGGACCACGCCATTACACCCACGATCTTCTGACCATGGGTGCAATGCTTTACCGACTCCTAACAAAAAAAATAATAAATGCATATTTTTTTACCTGCAAAAAAATGTGCATTTATTATTATTTATTTTTTTGTGAAGGTGAATTTATCCTTTAAGGCTAACCCAAAACCCTGGGTAAAATGCTGCGTAAATAGGCTGACACTATTTACGGAAGGGAAGAAATAAGGAAAAATGTAATCTCCTCTCTCACAATATTGGGGTGGATGCACAAGCCTGGATTGGAAGGGCACGTGGGACAGTGGTAACCGGTATTGCATCTTTTGACATTTTTGCCGCACACACGACAATTCTTCCTGTAGTATTTGTTGGTTGATGTGAAAGTGATAGGACACAAACAATGTCTTTCTGTTAGTCTCCTAACATCCTCTGATTCTGCAGGTTGTCTGGGGTTTTCTTAAAACATCAGGTGTTCTATACTTTTTTCCTGGTAGTGCAGGAAGGTGTCAGTACCACCAGATTTTTTTATAAAGGACAAATGAATTATGGATAGCCACCTGGTTTAGGTATATTGCAAACTTTTTATACCAGATTTTAGATTTCCTCAGCACCAGGTAGGGCTGCAAGACCTGGTCAGAGAGGTCGACTCCACCTATGTATTTGTTGTATGCCATAATGCACAGTGGCTTCTCCTTCAGGGTAGCTGACCCCCATTCTGTTATAGTCGCTGTGCCCTCTGAGTGGATTGTTTTCAGCATATAGACGTGTTTTCTCTCTGAGGATTGAACAGCCATCATTTCCTTCTGTTGGTAACTGCGTGATGTGTCTCTCTGCAGATGTTGTCTCACAAGCTGCTGTGGAAACTCTTTGCATTTTTTCCGCATTGGTCCCCCATGCTCTCGTGCCAGCAACATGCAGAGATCTAAAAAGTGGCACATTGCTGTAGTAGTTGTTGACATAAAGGTGGTAGCCTTGGTGGAGCAGAGATTGGATCAGCTGCCAGACAAGTTTCCCATTGACTCCAAGATTGTCTGGGCAGCCCTGGGAGTTGAGTTGTCTGTCCTGTTCTTCATAAATCAGAAATCCAAATGTATATCCTGTTGTGCTTTTGCACAGTTTGTAAAATTGTATGCCATACCGGGCACGTTTGGATGGTATGAACTGCTTAAAATGCAGTCTGCCTTTAAAATTCATGAGGGATTCAGAGATATTTTTTTAAGGGGTATAAACCGTTGAAAATTTGTTAAACAGAAAATAAATTAGGGGCCGCAATTTGAACAGGCGGTTATATCTGGCATTACTGCTTGGGGGACATTGCAAATTATCATTAAAATGCAAAAAGTGCAGCAATACTTCAACGCGGTCTCTTGAAATAACTTCAGGAAAAGCTGGCGTGGCATGGATGAGACTAGAGGTCCAAAACTGCAGAATTGTGGGCTTTCGGACTAGGCCCACGTTGAGTAACACACCCAGTACAATTCTGATTTCTGTAAGATGTGTTGGCACCCATCTCTTCCTGTGAGAAGATGTCGGATGTTACGCTATAAACTAGGTGGCATTAAGGTTAGTTTGATCAACAATATCCACAGGGCCAGGATTTTCAACATTGATATTTATGCCTGGTGAGGCCATAAATGTTGGTATTTGAGGGGTAAAAGATCTCACTGGTATCCACTGAGAGGTGTACTTCTGTGCAGCAATTGATGTGGTACTACCCTGTCCTCTTGCTGCCTGCTAGTACCAGGCCTTCCAGAGTCAGAAGAGCTGCCTGAAGTGACACTTTCACTGTCACAGATGAAATCCTCATCTTCTGTGCCCGACTCAGCTTCACTGTCCGAGCACAGGAGTGCATATGGTTCTTCAACACTATACAGCCTACTTGCCATTTTTTTAGGCACTCACAGACCCCAAACTATGCAAAAGTAAAAAATATTCACTTTGTAAGGGAAGTTGCAGATTGCAAAGGAATTTTCCTCAGAGCATGTGATTGTGGTGAAATTTCACTTTGCAAAGAATAGCATTTAAAACAGCATTTTTGCTTGCACATACTTGGATGCTGGAAGTCAGCATGGCTTCACCTCATTCACTAAGCTCTGGAGGAAATTCCCTTGCAAAATGAACAATCTATTTTCCTTTAGTAAATCAACACCTATACAAAAGAAAATTATTCTTAAAGGGCATCTGTGTCAAGACTATGCATGCGGAAGGATTTTCGGAATAACCAGCAAAATAAGCATTTTAACCACTTCAATTCCAGACACTTTCGCCCCTTCCTACCCAGGACAATTTTCAGCTTTCAGCGCCGTCGCTATGCGCCCCCCACCCCAAAGCACCTTGCCCCCATGTTGATGGGGACAAGGGCCTCTTCCTGACAACTCTGGCCTGTGGTTGTCGGCGTCTGTGGGCGGGGGGGCTTATCGGAATCTGGAAGCGCCTTTTAACAAGGGGGCCCCCAAATCCCGCCCCCCATGTGAATGCATCGTACCCATACCCATTCACCAAAAAAGCAGTGAAATGTAAAAAAAAACAAGAGCTGTTTTTTGACAAGTGCTTTAGTTAAAAAAATAGCTCTGTCTTCTCCCCGAGCCGTCTTCTTCCTGGCCGCCGCTGTCTTCTTCCTCGCCGCCGGTTACCCGCTAAAAACAAAAAGTTCGCTCTTGTCCTGATGCTGTCTTCCTCCCTTGTGACGTCCCCCCGTCTGACATCTCTTGTGTATTCGTGTCCATCCGATGACGTCACCTGGATAGCCCGCCCCCCTTGTGTTTTTCTGTTGTTTTTGATGTATGTCTCCAGACTTCTAACACCTCCTTGCAGGCAATTAGACTGGGTTGACTGGCTCCTGAATTTTATGTCCATCCCTTTTTACACTCTCTGCCCTTCTAAAAAGACTGTGTTATCCAACAGCCTCCTTCATGTTTATCTTAAGCTGGCAATCTAGTTTTCTTGCCTGCCTCTTCCCCAGTCTTCCTCCCTCTGTGCAACATACAGTTACGTATAAACAGCCAAAAAGCAGTTTGTGCAGTTCGAATTGTGCCTTCACCGGGATTACCTATTATGTACAATACGCTGTATGTTTTATGCAGCAGGTTCAATCTTAAGTGCCACTGTGTCCTTAATTGGAGTCTTGGCAGGTTGGCTTCCTTCAGATACATGTTTATGGAGATACTTATCATTTTGATGAAGTAGCAACTTTTGTGCTTGTTCTGTTTAATATAAATGCACTGATTGCTGAATTATGATCTGTGCTTCATCTGTTTGCAAAGCTTGTAGGCACTATATGGAAGACATTAAACACGTAATCATTAAAAGGTAGACATAAACAAGACCTCAGAGACAAGAAAGAAAAACAAAAGAACAGCAGACAAAAAGTACACCTTCAAATGCAGACATGCATATTTTCTTCCTAATTCTGTTGATATTTCTACCTTTATAATGGAAAAAAGAGGAATCATATAACTTATCGTGCAGCAGTGAGTGCATTGGCATATATTTTAATTAAACTGTACTTACTGAAAAAAAGAGTTGAAACAATTAAGGTAATTGATGAATGGGAAACGCAGTCATCCATCATCTATGATCTTACGTGAAAATGTCAAATTCGGAGGGGGGGTCCCAGAAAGACAGTAGGTGCTGTGACGTTAGAGTGAGAGGTGCATGGCTCTGAGGATGTAATGAAATGGGATGGGGTTGAAGATGGGTAGGAGGGAAGTTCTGGAGGTAGTTGAAGGTGAGCAGAATGGAGGTATGGAGATGGTATGAGGGAGAGGGGTTTCCGTTTAGAGGTTCTGTGATCTGGGAGGTAAGGTAGTTGGCAGAAAGGCACAGTGACCCGGGAGAGAGAGTAAGGTGGTATGGGGGAGTATTAAGGTGGTAGGGAGTTGAGGTGACCAGGAGAGGGGTGTGAACTGTAATGAAAGGGAGTTGTAAGGTGGTGTTGTGACCAGAAAATCTCACCAATGTACCATTAGTTTCCAGCAAAGGCACATTCTGCTCACCAGACTCCTGTAAACAAAGGGCTCTTTCAGACTTGCTATACCCTGCAAAGTCATCTAAAGAACAATCTACATTCAGATAGATTTTCAGAGGGCAATTGGCAGGCAGTGAGGAGGTGATATAATTATTCCTAGCCACCTGATTTAACCCTGTAATGCTGCACTACTGTGCCCCATTCGCCTCGATTGCCCTGTTAAACTCGATTGGCAAGTTTGACAGGTGGTACTCTGCACCCTGAGTTAAAATGGCCACATATATGTACAGCCCTGTCCAACTGTATTGGGACATTTTTATCTCTTCCCAGCTGCCCTTCTGAAAGAGCTTTTACTCTGGATACAACGCTGCTTATCCTGCTTCTCACAGAGGATGCCAGCGAAGCCACAACCTTCTCTTGCAGTAATCAGAGCCGCTGGTCAACCTGGACCAGGGGCAGAGTCCACCATTGTCCTACCTGCTGTGATATCAGTCCCTGCACTGTGGCTGAAGTGTAATGCCCCGTACACACGGTCGGATTTTTCGACGGAAAATGTCCTATCGGACCATGTTGTCGGAAATTCCGACCGTGTGTGGGCTCCATCTGACTTTTTCCGTCGGAATTTCCGACGGAAAAAGTTTGAGATCCTGCTCTCAAATTTTCCGACAACCAAGTCCTATCGGACTTTTTCCGATCGTCTGTAGTGAATTCCGACGGACAAAGTGCCACGCATGCTCAGATCACATTACAAGACCAAAGCTATTGGCTAATAGCCTCTACGTAGTCCCGTCGTACGCAACGAACGTCACCACGTTCAGGATGATTGGATTTTCCGATAACTTTGTCCGACCGTGTGTATGCAACACCAGTGTCGGACAAAATCCGTCTGAAAAAATCTGACGGATTTTGTGGTCGGAATTTTCGACCACAAGATGGGGGCTCAGTGTATTTGCAACTGTTTCATTTCTGAAGCTAGTGACACTAAACTGACATGGCTGAAGAGCTGTCAGTGCACCTTTGTCGGTAACTAAATGTCCTAGAACTCCTAGCTCGTGGAATTCAGCAGCAAAGTGCAAGGACTGGTATCACAGCAGGCAGACAGTTTTAGGATGTGGATGGGCTCTGCTGCTTGTCCAGGCTGTCAAGCAGAACCAGTTAAAACATCAGGAGAAGATGGTGGATTTGCTAGCATCCTTTGTGAGTAGCGAGATCAGCAGCATCAAACCAAAAACTCTATGCAGCTGCTTATCAGACTTGAACATGAGTTATATATATATATATATATATATATATATATATAAATATATATATATATATATATATATATATATATATATATATATATATATATATATATATATATATATATAATATACATTTTAGTTTTGTAAAGAGCTGCCCAAACTGTTATTTTGTGCTATGCTACATGTATTAGAATCTGCTGCACCACGTTGAGACCTTCCTTGTTTAGTTTTCCCCTCATTACCGTTGATGAGATCATTCCCCTTCTCTTGCTGTTTTGGCTTACAGTGTAGATGCCTTTTTGGAACAGCCTTACCATCCTGCTGTACTGGGGACCACCCCTACAATATACTGTGATCTAGTAGAGATACTTACTATGTGACATCCAATTCATTACCTGGGCTTCTGAATCTATTGGTGACACCCAGCTGGGAGTCACCCCTCTGGAAACAGACTTTACTGTGTGTCTATCACTGAACTCCATACGTATGCATCTGTCACTGTTTAAGTTGCATTTCACCTGCTGTAGGACACATCCACATCCTTAATAAGCACAAAACTGGTTCACAGTGCGTGCGATTAAGGTTTCCCAGGATTCTCTCGGTCTAATTATTACATCCTACTGTTCACATATATACTGCTGATTGGCCTGATCTGCATGTTTGATGTGATGTGGCTGAGCTCATGGGCATGTTTTTAACTTGACAATGTTGTCATTTTAATTTATGTGTGCAATCACCTATTGTTTATGCCTGCCTTTATTATTATAGATTTTTTTCAAATAAAGATTTACATTAGGAATACACCGCTGTTAGTTCCCTTCTCTATTTTGGGATTAAGGACATCTTCTGGGTTTCCTTTACCTCCATCTTTTTTGGTTCACTGCTCAGTACTCCAGGTGTGCTGAATACTACATCCTCCCACTAAGTACCATGGTTCCTTCCATTGATTCCTATATCATTTCTTTGTCCATAGGAACCACTGTGACCTGTGGGGGACATGCTATCCAACACACCTGGAGGTTTTGGATAGTAACGACACCCATAACTGTTTAAGAGAGCGTAGTATCTGCTCACATCCTGCCAGAGAGTGTAAGTGTAGCCAACACTTTTTTTTAGTTTTGAGTAGGAAAGGTTAAAACCCCTGTCAGGTTATATATTGTACCATTAGAAAATTTTAATTTCCTGTCCCAGAGACGCAACAGGACAGTAAAAGAAATCTCCCACAATGAGAGGAATTCCCTTCATAGACAGTTGCCCCTGGAACTGGTGTCCCTATTGAGATCTCCCCTTACCTTAAGTTCTGGGGACAATTTGAAAACTTAGGATTTGCCCTCATTTTTCCATTAAACTCAGTGGACAAGTTTGACAGGGAGGCTAAATCCACTGGACCAGCGGCAGAGTCCAAAGTGCTTTGATACCACTCCCTGCACCGTGGCTGGAGTGCTAGATAGGGGTTCAGTGTATTTGCAGCTGTTTCATTTCTTCAAATAGAGAGTCAAATCTTCCCAATGAGGACCCAGATAGCAATAAAAATTTGGCAGAATGTCTAGCTCCTTTCCACTCGATTCAAAATTAAAAAAAAAAAAAAAGTTTTACACTCGAAGTATAAACAACCACCTTTTACGGGGCATTCATTTGTAACATTTCCATTTCAAAGTAAAATTTCAGCCATTCCATGTCTTTAGTTGTGCTGAAGAATTTTTAGTATAACCTAGACATTAAAACAATAATTACACCAACCTTACCAAAATATAACAAACTTTGCTATAATCATATTAATAACAACTCTACAGGCTGATTTGTAGACAAGCACATCTTTGTAAGGCTTGACTCACTTCTGATTGAACGAACGCTAAAAATCACTCTAGATGTTGTATTGTATCCCATGACAAAGAGCCTGGGATTCTCCCTGTGAGTTTCATGGTGACATCAGTGTAGACCAGACAATACTATAAAAGGTAAGACCCATGAGGACTATATCTACCACAAGTGCTATCCTGTGATGCAGAGGAATTACTTTAACTCCCTGAGTTTTATGCACCATAATTAGAATACAAACTGTTTAAAAAACAATACTGTATTGGATGTGATAGAATTTTCTGGCATGTTACAGGCTGTCGAACAGTTATTTTCAACCGTTAGCATTGGCCAGCTGCCTGGAGAGAGAAAACAGAGTTAAACCACTTTGCGTTTATCTCCCAGGGAGTGAAGGAATGTTTTTTCATCTGTGTTTGAAATCAAAATCGCAAAAGAACCATTGGACTTATGACTAGAATGATGAAACCAGGAATTATATTCAAAACATAACAGTTACCCACAATGCCTGGATTCCAGGGGCATCCCCTGTTATTAGAAAGTCGTTCTTAAAGGGGTTGTAAAGGAGATTTTATTTTTATTTTTTTAAATAACAAACATGTTATACTTTATATGTTACATGTTATACTCCACTGTGCAGCTCGTTTTGCACAGAGTGGCCCCGAACCTGGTCTTCTGGGGTCCCTCTGCGGCTGTCTCGGCTCCCCCCCCCCGCAAGTCCTGCTCGCCTTAATGCGAGGTCCCTCGCATTAAGAAGAATGCATAGAATGCATTAAGGTGAAAAAACTTTTACCTTTACAACCCCTTTAAAAGAAATGCATGTTCTTATATATTTTCTTGATTATGTTCAGGAATAAAACAAAATATGTAAAAAAAAAAAAGAAAAAATATATATTAATCTTTTTATTTAGATAAATGGGAAATATTGTATATACTGTAAAAATCTCCCTTACATTCAACAGGTAGCAAGTGTAAGCCTAACTGTTTCAGATAGCTGGAATAATGCTGTGCTATGAATACTAGCTAGATCTCAGGTCACACACACACACAGCTGAAGTAGTTGGCTAATGACTGAGTTAGATTCCACATCCTCCTCCTCCCTTTTTTAAATCCTTTTTTTAATTATTTTGTACAAATACAAAAAATTATTAAAGAAGATTATCACTATTTTATTTTATTTTCCTGTCTTGTACGACATTGCAGCTAGTGTTAAAGGGCACCTAGAAAGATCGAACAAAAATGGCACCTAGAAACATGGGACACATTGCTACTGTACCTCATCAGTAACTAAATATTGAAAAAAAACGATAATTGGGATAATGATAATTCTTCTGTATATAAAATAACGCTATAAACCTAGATAAGAATAATAGTTGTGTTGCCAGGTAGTCAAGCTGGCCCGCTGGCTTCAGTTCTTTGGGTCTTAGAAACATCATAAGCATGCAGATTGTGAACGCCAGAGAAAGTTCATATGTTCATACTGCATGCCTGTTCCATGTCAGTGAAGTTTTGAAGCATGAGGGTCAGCTTGTTAGCCAGGTGAGTGGCATTTACAGAGGAATGGCTGGGTCCATGTTTTTCTCATTCAGGTTTACTTTAGTACAAACATTTCTTTAGATCATAGGATGGGGGTGAGAATTTTTTTTATATCCTAGTATAAAGGATACAATGCCACTACGAGAATTTTTTTATATCCTAGTATAAAGGATACAATGCCACTACAACTATTTAGGCCTAATGCACACAGGATTAATGCCTAATGCTTTGAAACCAGATAAAGCTTTGCAAGAGCAGCTTTCAATGTATATGTACATTATGAAAGGATAATACAGTATCTCACAAAAGTTAGTACACCCCTCACATTTCTGTAAATATTTTATTATAGTTTTCATGTGACAACACTAAAGAAATTACACTTTGCTACTATGTAAAGTAGTCAGTGTACAGTTTGTATAACAGTGTAAATTTGCTGTCCCTTCAAAATAACTCAACACACAGCCATTAATGTCTAAACCACTGGCAACAAAAGTGAGTACACCCCTAAGTGAAATTGTCCAAATTGGGCCCAAAGTGTCAATATTTTGTGTGGCCACAATTATTTTCCAGCACTGCCTTAACCCTCTTGGGCATGGAGTTCACCAGAGATTCACAGGTTGCCACTGGAGTCCTCTTCCACTCCTCCATGATGACATCACGAAGCTGGTGGATGTTAGAGACCTTGCGCTCCTCCACCTTCTGTTTGAGGATGCCTCACATTACGCTCAATACGGTTTAGGTCTGGAGACATGCTTGGCCAGTCCATCACATTTACCCTCAGCTTCTGAAAGGAGGGGATCATGCTCTGCTTCAGTATGTCACAGTACATGTTGGCATTCATGGTTCCCTCAATGAACTGTAGCTCCCCAGTGCCGACAGCACTCATGCAGCCCCATGACAGTCCCACCACCATGCTTGACTGTAGGTATGACACACTTGTCTTTGTACTCTTCACTTGGTTGCCGCCACACATGCTTGACACCATCTGAACCAAATTTGTTTATCTTGGTCTCATCAGACCACAGGACATGGTTCCAGTAATCCATGTCCTTAGTCTGCTTGTCTTCAGCAAACTGTTTGCAGGCTTTCTTGTGCACCATCTTTCGAAGAGGCTTCCTCCTGGGATGACAGCCACACAGACCAATTTGATGCAGTGTGCGGCGTGTGGTCTGAAAGGCACTGACAGGCTGACCCCCCACCCCTTCAACCTCTGCAGCAATTCTTGCAGCACTCATATATCTATTTCCCAAAGACAACCTCTGGATATGACGCTAAGCATGTGCACTCAACTTCTTTGGTTGACCATGGCGAGTCTTGTTCTGAGTGGAACCTGTCCTGTTAAGCCGCTGTATGGTCTTGGCCACTGTGCTACAGCTCAGTTTCAGGGTCTTGGCAATATTCTTATAGCCTAGACCATCTTTATGTAGAGCAACAATTCTTTTTTTCAGATCCTCAGAGAGAGTATTTGACATGAGGTGCCATGTTGAACTTCCAGTGACCAGTAAGAGAGTGATTTTACACCAAGTTTAACACACCTGCTCCCCATTCACACCTGAGACCTTGTAACACTAACAAGTCACATGACACCGGGGAGGGAAAATGGCTAATTGGGCCCAATTTGGACATTTTTACTTAGGGGTGTGCTCACTTTAGTTGCCAGCGGTTTAGACATTAATGGCTGCGAGTTGAGTTATTTTAAGCGGACAGCAAATTTACAGTTATACAAGCTGTACACTCACTACTTTTCATTGTAGCAAAGTGTAATTTCTTCAGTGTTGTCACATGAAAAGATATAATAATAAATAATAATAATAATAATAAATAATTACAAAAATGTGAGGGGTGTACTCACTTTTGTGAGATACTGTATGCGTAACTACTTTTTTTTATATGGGGATGGTAGCAGCTATTTTTGCCTTCATATATACTAAGAGTCCATCAATTATTAAGCAGAAATATCATAGCTAGAAAGCGCAAACATGATAAACAAAGCAGGAATGTATATTCAAAATTCCTACATGGTTTCCCCAGGGTATAAAGTTGCTTTAAGGTGTTGTAAACCCTTGTGTTTTTCACCTTAAAGAGGAAATAAACCCTGATGGGTTTTACTTAATCTTTATTTTCCCTGCAAAGGTAAAGCATAATGGGCTACTATGCATCGCATCCATTATGTGTCACTTACCGGAAACCACTAGCAGCAAGCATCCATCTTCACCCCTCTTCCTTCCGGGGCTGCGAACTCCGGCTCTGTGACTGACCGGAGTCACGTGATGTCACTCTTGCACATGTGCATGGGAGCCGCCAGTCACAGCATGACCCCTTTAGAAACGGCGCTATCTGCCCTTTCTAAAGTGTGCATGTGCCGTAGACATCGGCGCATGACTTTATTGTAAATAACTCTTATACCGTGGACGTTTAGGAGATATTTCCAGCACTTACAGGTAAACCTTAATATAGGCTTACCTGTAGGTAAAAGTGGTTGTACAGGGTGTACAACCACTTTAATGCATCCTATGCATTAAGGTGAGAAAACCCCTGGCAGTGACCAGCCCCCCAGCCCCCTGTTTTACTTACCTGAGCCCTGGAACTTCACCCGACGGGGACACGCTGTCCCTCTGCCCGGGGGTTCTCGGCTCTTGATTGGATAGATTGATAGCAGCGCAGCTATTGGCTCCCGCTGCTGTCAATCAAATCCAATGACGCGGGCGCTGGGGGGACGGGGCCGAGTCATACATTCGGTGGCTTTGGACGCCGAATGATGGACTCGGGAGCGTGCCCGCAAGGTAACCCCCCAGGAGAGCGCTTCTCCTAAGGTGTTATCTGATGTGGGGAGTGATTCCATAAACCAGATAGGAGCAGCACAGAGCAGCACAGACACAAGGACACAGAGAAAAGCAGAATGAGTTTGAGTTTGAGTTTGAGTTTGAAAAAAAAAAAAAAGAAAGAAGATTTCTTTTTATAAAAGGGATCTTAAAGGGAAATTACCTTGTTCTATATTAACAAAAGAGAAGGTAAGAAAGTAAAGAAGGCAATTGTGACTATAGGTTTGTACAAGACCTGAGGGCCATCGATGGCCTAGTGGTACCGATTGCCCCAAAAGTGCCTGATGTGCCATCAATATTTACCGCCATAAATTACGATGCAGAGTATTTTATTGTGATTGATTTATTTAACGCATTTTTATTTCCATCCCTGTGGATGAGGAGGCACAACCAATCTTTGCTTTTGTTTTTTTTTTTAAAACCGCCAACTAACATGGTGCAGAATGCCCCAGGGCTATATATAGACTCCCTTGTAGCCTATTCCAAACTACTCTCAGAGCTTGGATACCAGGACATTGTTCATCCCTGCTGCAGTATGTGGATGAATTCCTCGTCTGCAGTTCTACTCGGGTGGCCGCCCTGGAGGATGGGAGAGATCTTTTGAAATGTATTTTTGAAAGTGGTCACAAAGTGTTAAAGAAAAATTGCAATGGTGTCAGAAAAGGTTGAATATTTTGGTTTGTACTCTCAAAAGGAGAAAGGAAAGTCAATCACAGAAGAGCTATGGCTCGTGTGGGTCTGCCCCGCCCACTTGCTAAGAAAGACATGTTCACCTTTCTTGGTAATTATGATTGGTTACTGCCGCCAATGAGTACCTGACTGTTCCTACTACAATCTCCTGAGACAAGCCACAGGTTTACACATGCCAGATTGTATAAAATGGTCAAATGAAATGTGCAATGCTTTTGTGTATTTGAAAAATGCTATGGTAATGGCTCCAGGGCTCGGCCTCCCTAACTAGGAAAAATGTTTAATTAGTTTGCAGGAAAAATGTTTCATTTGTTTGCAAGGGAAAATTGTAAGGACGTGTCAGGTGTCCTCGCTCAGGAGCTTGGAGGCAAGTTGCGCCCTATTATTTTTTTCAAAGATGGTTCCGGTGCAGGTTCAAGGCATGCCTGTGTGTCTCAGAGGCATCCTATTCGATGATGGTTTTGAGATGGCCACTTCTTTCACTCTGGGGCACGACACTACACTTAACACCACCCACAATGTATGAAAAATGTACATACGCAGCACATGTCTGCTCAAAAGGTTGAGCGGCTATGAGTTGATCTTGATGTCCAATCAAAAATTGCACATCAAATATGCTTCTCCCACTTCAGGACCAGCACCAATACAAATGCCCTTTTAGGATTAAAAGGAGAGCAGAATGAGGTTGTGCCACAACATGATTGCATAAACCTCATTCACCAAGACACATCACCCAGGTCTGTATCTTCCACAACACTGCAGAGCATACACAGGCCAACAAACAGATAGCCAAGGGAAATGCTCTGGCTGATTAGCTGCTAAACAAGCTGCTAGTTCACAAAATGCACAGATCCAAATGCCCATGCTAGTACCAGAATTGTTGTTTTCTTTTTGTTTTTTGTTTTTTGTTTTTTGATCAGGTTCTTTCAGATTTGCAGGTATGGCAAATGAAGCTGATCTCAGAGGTTGGGACAAAATAGGTGTGCAGAAAGATCCAAAGACTGGATTTCTCTGCAAAGAGGGGAAGCCATGTATACCAGTAGCTAATGCATCACTTTTGTAGCTAGTGCATCACTTTTTATGCATCATTTTTATTTCCCAGTTCCATGGAATAGGTCACAGAGGCTGGAAAGCCACGTGTGAACTATTGGAGAAAGACTTTTACATTACAGA
The DNA here is from genome assembly GCA_028564925.1 of Lithobates sylvaticus. NCBI lineage: Eukaryota > Metazoa > Chordata > Amphibia > Anura > Ranidae > Lithobates > Lithobates sylvaticus. Next base: position 511,577,970 of record CM053027.1, read on the forward strand.
ACTTTCCTGGCCAATTTTATGTAGCAAGATGCATCACATGTATCAGGAACAACCCACACAAGGCCGAACATGAACACCTGATATATCCAACAATTCCTTTTACACATTTGCAGATTGACTTCACACACATGCCCAAACTAGGCAAAAGACAGGAATATTTTTGGAAATTGTGGACAAGTTCTCAAGTTGAGTTGAACTTTTTGTCACCACAAAAGAAGATGCACAAACAGTAGTGAGGATCCTCGTTCAGGAAATCATTCCTCGATGGGGATGCCCACTTCTTATAAACTCAGACAGACAATGGACCTACATTTGTATCAATGGTCTGCCAGGACTGGGTAAAAACTCTCAAGATAGAACGGAAGTTTCACATTCCCTAACACCCTCAAAGCTCAGGGATAGTAGAAAGAATAAACAGAACAAATAAAAAGACAAAATAAGAAAGGCCACAGGAGGAACCTTTGCCAACTGGAAGAAGGTCCTCCCAGCAGTCCTGGCAGAAATAAGAATGACCCTTCCAAGACAACAGTGTATTCACCTTTTGATGTCTTGATGGGTCGATTTTTCCCCACCCCATGGGCCAGAGCACATTTAATGATAGAAAAGGGAGATTTAGACTTATTACAGGAAGAATATGTAAGGTAATTGGTTGAAACATTGTAAACAGTTGAGAGAAATGTTGCTCGCACCTTTTCTTTTTCTTCACAGGAAACTACTCGCCCCTTCAAATTGGGAGACACCGTGGTGGTCCATCAGCTGAACAGAAATAAGAAGCAAGAGTATCCTTTGGACCTCCTACCACAGTGGTTGCAGTGACCAGAACAGTCATCCTAGTGGAAAATTGCCAGTCCTGGATCCATGCCAACAGAGTGAAAAAGGTTGCCCAAAGCCCCAAGAGCAAGAAGGAGATCTTGGATACAGGAGGCCCTCAAGCAGAAGTCCAAGCAGATGAAGGAGTTCCTGGGAAAGCAGGTCCGGCCAGAGAAGATGACCTTGCTTACTTCACCACAGACTTCTGACAAGGCATTCTGCCCACTAATCCTGATCTCTCTGACAGTGTTCCTACCCACCTGGATCACCACTAACTGTATCTACCACCCTGAAGATTTGGGTGCAATTAAAAGTATCTGTGGGAACACAAACACACACACACACACACACAAGAACATTATATTGACACAAGCTAGAACCAAGAGAGAGATTGGAGATAGTTTTACTGATAAGATGCTTTTGCTAAAATTTAAGTATGCTTATGCTAAAAAATCAGGGTATGAAGAATGTTGAATATGTAGCATATTAAGCGCTGCGCAGACTGTTATATAAATCCTGTATAATAATAATAATAATAATAATAATATTACATCCTAGCACTGCCCGAATTGCCCTTTTGGCTGTACCTTTAAATGTTTCCTCCTTTCTCAATGAGACGCCTCCTGTATTCTTGACTAACATATCCACTCTGTACATAAACAACATTGTTACCTTTCCAATAGCAGGTAGAAGTCATTCCCCTGTTTGGTGTTTTAATTTAGGGAATGAGACACAGACTAACCCCTCTTTCTGCAGCAGGTCAATATTTAATATCTCCATGTGCGAATCCGGAGTCTCTGCCCCTGCCTGCTCACTGTTTCAAGTAATTGACCCAGGGTTAAACTGTACTTTGCATAACTTTTTCTTTTTCTCAAAAAATGTAGGTGAAATATTACACTAATTTATAAAATCGCAACACAGGACAATTACACTCATGAGTTTGTCGCTAAGAGACCTTTTGCACTGGGACAAAGTATCCATGTATGTTGTAGGAAAGTGTGTTGTCCCTGGGTGCCCCTCCATGTTAAGGTATGGTGTTACCTTGTATCCTTGTTATCTGTCATGGGAATGGTAGGGGATCATAAAAGGGGGACATCCACTAGAGGCCAGCTCCAGCAGGAAGCTAGGGACATTGCTAAAACATGGAGCCCATTTGTCAATGTAGGATTTGAGCTTGGAGGTATATTTTTATGGTTAAAAGACATTGTCCTTGTTATGGTATTTATCCTTGCTCTGATTCTTTACCTCTGTTTTAAATGTTGCACTTATATAATTAAACCTTCGATCTCCTGATGATAAGGTTCCATCTCACATGACATACATGAAGAGTCATCAGGCAATCTATGCCACAGCCCCAAAGAAGTATTAAAGTACAACATAGAATGTAGAGATCATCTTATATGATCTAAGAGGGGATTGAAGGGATATTTAGTTTAACTACTTCTTTGTATTATAGTCAGCTTCCATTTTGTGTGTCTCTAACATCCATTTTGTGAAATATGCCCAAGTCATGCTATTGTAGTTTCGTTTTTCCATAATACTGTAATCTTCTGTTGAGTTTCATTTCTCGTAAAGCACGTGATATTTTAGAAATAATTAGTTTCACTGTGGGCGTCAGACTGTACTTGTGCGTCTCTGTATATGATTGGATAATCTGTTAAAGGGCGGTACTTTCTGAAAAGCCCTCTTATATCGACACACAAGAATAAAGATTAGATTTGCTCGGAGAGAAACCTGCTGTGTATATGTTTCTTTATCTCAAAGGGCAAATCTCCCAGATCTGGTATCGGATTGTACACCAAACCAAAGCAGACAAATACCCCTAATCTTGATTTATTACCCTTCAGGGAGGAGCTGCGAGAGCCGCCGGGGGACCCCAGAAGTCAAGGTTCGGGGCCACTCTGTGCAAAACGAGCTGCACAGTGGAGAAAAGTATGATATGTTTGTTATTTTTAAAAAAAAAACGAACCCTTACAATCACTCTAAGTTTTCCACACAGGTCGGATGCTACTTGGGACAACAGTCCTTGATGACAGAGACAAACACCATTTAATGTTAACCTGCTGTTTCTGCTTACTGAACTAAAGTGATGGGTTTACAGGGTGGACAAAGATGAAGGCATATATGTTATGGCATCAGGGCCATGAAAATATGTAATTATTTATTTATTACAGGTATTTATATAGCACTGACAGTTTATGCAACACTTTACATATTAAATATTCACATCAGGCCCTCAAGGAGCTTATAATCTAAGGTCCCCAAGTCAAATTCGTACATACACATACTAGGACAAATTTAGACAGGTGCTAAATAACTAACCAGTGTGTTTTTGGAGTGTGGGAGGAAACCCACGCAGGCACAAGGAGAACAGACTCTATTGGTTCCAGTTACAGAATCCGAGATAATGATCTGGTGACCAAGATATGCTTTGCAATTTTCTCTTCTTATATTAAATGTGTGCTTTTGTGAATATGGGTGAAAGACGTCTTTTTATTTAATTAAGACACATCAAAAAACAATGAGCTAGTAAAATAATACCCATTGCTATAACCAATAGATATCATGCTTAGAAGATGATATAGTGATCATTTATATATTAAATGCACAGGGAAAGTCAATGAAAGTTTATATGTCTGCAAAACCTCTGCAGTGACATAGCACTAGCAACTTGAATAGCCAGCTGGCATAAACCTGTTTAAACATTTTGAAATCTGAGAAAGAGGATCTGTGCAGGGGCCATCAGGCACTGTGTGGCATTGAAAAGTGTTTAATGGAATGTGTAATTCTTCTTCACAAACATGCATGTTAGATTCAGATTGTGATTTGCATTTCATGTGTGTATGTCTGTAAATATATATATATATACATATATATATATATTTGTAACATTTTTCATTCCTTTTACTGTTATAGGATTTGCTATGCTGCCATTGGAGCTAGTAAAGTACCGCAGGTCCAAGCTGAATTATTATAGGCTTATTCATAACAAAGACATATGAGGGTCCATGTATACTGGGCTTAAAAAAAAAGCCAGTTAATTTGGCTGAAAAACAATAGAGTGTTTTTGTACAGGCGTTTAGCATTTTTTTCTGACCGAAACCTCCTCTCACAAACGCAAGCCAGAAGGTTTTTTTTTTGTTACTTCCTCTAAACGCTGAGCTTAAAATATGCCTGTAAACGTCCTAATGTGCATAGACACATAGGATAATATTAAACTGCTTCTACAGACAAAACGCTAAACACCTTTAGAAGCAGCATTTTTTAAGCCAGTGTACATGGGGCCCTAGAGGTGTAAAAGGGTAACCCAGAGAAGTCCTAAGTAAACTGAAATGTGATTGCTATGAGTTTACTGATTGTTGCATATCACCATGCTTCTTTTCCTGTCTGAAACGGATTATCATATGATGTGCACACAACAATCTCACACTGTATGCTAATTATATAGACGAATATTGCTACTTCTTGGCGGTAATCAGGAATTGCTTGACATGTGCATTTTGGGCACAGGAAGGATCTATTCAAAGGGATCCATTTATTGATTGCTTCCAAGCAGGGGCGTGGCTAGGTCTGCAAAAGATCTGGGGCTAGAGGCCATAGCAGCGATCACCAATGTTTTTGCAGGCCCACAGGGGGGCACACCGGTGGTAAGCAAGTGGTTCTACTCACCATAATGCAGAATCAGTGGGAGCCCCGGGCGTGTCACTTGCCACATCTCCTGCCACCAGATGCAGCGTGTCACTTGCCACTGTCACCTCTCACCAGATGCAGCGTGTCACTTGCCACTGTCACCTGTCACCAGATGCAGTGTGTCACTTGCCACCCTCGCCTGTTATCAGATGCAGCTTATTACTTGCCACCGTCACATGCCACTAGATGTGGATTGTCACTTGCCATGTTGCCTGCCACCAGATGTGGATTGTTACTTGCCACTGTCACCTGGCACCAGATGCAGTGTGTCACTTGCCACCCTCACCTGTTATCAGATGCAGCTTATTACTTGCCACCGTCACATGCCACTAGATGTGGATTGTCACTTGCCATGTTGCCTGCCACCAGATGTGGATTGTTACTTGCCACTGTCACCTGGCACCAGATGTGGATTGTCACTTGCCACGTCACCTGCCACCATTTGCAGATTGTCACTTGCCACGTCACCTGCCACCATTTGCAGATTGTCACTTGCCACATCACCTGCCACCATTTGCAGATTGTCACTTGCCACATCACCTGCCACCATTTGCAGATTGTCACTTGCCACGTCACCCTTTGATTAACCCCTTCCCTGCCAGTGTCATTAGTACAGCAACAGTGCATATGTCCGATCAGCCCCTACCCTGTCCACCTTTAGGAGATCCCTGAAAACTCATTTATGCAGGGAAGGCTTACACCTAACAACAACTGTCCCTGAGCCACCCCCATCAAATCCTTCTCTGCAGCTATTACCTTTTGTACCACCACCCCCTCCCTTTAGAATGTAAGCTCTACGAGCAGGGCCCTCCTGTACCTTTTGTATTGAACTGTACTGTAATTGTGTTGTCCCCCCTATACGTTGTAAAGCGATGCGTAAACTGTGCGCTTTATAAATCGTGTATAATAATAATATAATAATATTTTTAGCACTGATTACTGTAATAATGTCACTGGTCCCCAAAAAAGTGTAAGAAATGTCTGTCAGGTGTCCGATTTGTCTGCCGCAGTGTCACAGTCTCACTAAAAATCGCTGATCGCCGCCATTACTAGTAAGTTTGTAGACACTATAACTTTTGTTCAAGCCAATCAATATACGCTAATTGGGATTTTTGTTACCAAAAATATGTATCTGAATACATATTGGCCTAAATTGATGACATTTTAATTATTTTACATTTTTTTTATTGGATATGTGTTATAGAAGAAAGTAAAAAAATACATTTTTTTTTTTTCAAAATTGTCAGTATTTTTTTGTTTATAGCGCAAAAAATAAAAACCGCAGAGGTGATCAAATACCACTAAAAGAAAGCTCTATTTGTGGGAAAAAAAAGGACATCAATTTCATTTGGGTACAGCGTCGCACAACCACACAATTGTCAGTTAAATAACGCATTGCCGTATGGAAAAAAATGGCCTGGTCATTAAGGGTGTAAAACCCTCCAGGGCTGAAGTGGTTACAGGTGATGTGTCCCATTTGAGCTCATTCTCCTTCAATGGTGCATGTTTGGGTAAGTGGCATGAAAGAGTGAGTGATGAGTTTGGTCCTCTTGTGTTGCAAGGTGGATAGTACAGTGATGGGTATCAAATATGTGGCAAATGGGTATAGGGCACCTATAAGTGGCAATACAGTGAGTTTACCATGACTATCAACAACTATATTTTGCTTTAGCCTAGAAAGCTGTACGAATGGTAAGGATTGCATTAAACAAGTCCTACATAAATGGGATTGCAGGGTGTAATGTACAGTATTTATTCTTTTTAGCAATTTGTTATGTTGATAAAGATGAACAGCTGCCTGTTACATAGTGCAGAGACAAGATTGGCATCACAAGATTCTCAGAATAGCTGATAATGTAAGTTATTTTGAGAACGATGATAAGACTGATGCTTTGTCTAAAATATGAAAGAAGTGAGCATGTGATGTTGATTTTCATACCGATTCAATTAGAAAAAGGGCATCACATGAACACTTACTCCAGCTCCATGTCATACACAGGAACTATAAGCTTCTTGTACTATAAGATCCTGTGGTTGACTACATACAAACAAGGCAATTCAGTTGTTAAAATATAATTTTTTGCTAATCACCAAATCAGTTGGAAGAACCATAATTGGATTAATGGAAATCCAATATTCCTGGAAGATTTATTTTGGTATAACGTTGCACGACCGCACAATTGACGCAGTGCCATATCGCAAAAAAATGGCCTGGTCAGGGAGGGGGCAAATCCTTCCGGGGCTGAAGTGGTTAATTATCAAAGGCTTCAAATCCTTTGTGTTATTTTCTTCATAATGAGGCTTGGTAATATCACTTCCTGGTTCCCTTAGAAGGAATTGGCCGATGACACGGCAGATGTAGGTGTCAGCCTTGTCTTTTTGGAATGAGGCTTGATCCTCACACGTCTGCGCCATATTGTGGAGCAGGAAGTTATGGGTTAATGACGCGGCAGACATAGTGGGTGGCCCGATTTTTTCTTTTTGGAACGAGGCTTGGCCCGCACGCTTTCGCGCCATCTTCCCAGTCATTAAGTGACTGTTTGATTGTTCATATGATGTTTAACCACTTCCAGACCGCCCACCGTCGTTATACGTCGGTGCTTTGAAGAGGAATATCGTTGTTATGGCGGCAACTAGCTGCCATAATCCGGTATCCTCTTCTTCAGCGGGCGGTCCGCTTTCAGATAAAAGTGGTCTCTGCGTCGGATTTGCCGCAAGATCACTTTTATCGGTGGCGGGAGAGAGCCCCCCCGCCGTGCTCCGGTGCCCTCCGCCGCTTACCGAAGCCGTCGGCAGCGGTGGAGGCAATCGGAAGCTTTCCCTAGCCTGACATGGAGACGAGTGAGGGGAAGATGGCCCCCACCCGTCTCCATATCATTGCAGGGCAGAAGCGATGTCAAAACGTCACTTCCACCCATAGCTCTTAAAGGGACATTTTTTTTTATTTTATTTTTTTTTAAATTACAACATTTTATTTTATTTATTTTATTGCATTTTAGTGTAAATATGAGATCTGAGGTCTATTTGACCCCAGATCTCATATTTAAGAGGTCCTGTCATGCTTTTTTTTCTATTACAAAGGATATTTACATTCCTTAAAAGTGACACATTTTTTTTTTTTAAAGCAAGAGCAATAATTCTAGCCCTAGACCTCCTCTGTAACTCAAAACATGCAACCTGTAGAATTTTTTGAACGCCGCTTATGGAGATTTTTAAGGGTAAAAGTTGTCGCCATTCCACGAGCGGGCGCAATTTTGAAGCGTGACATGTTGGGTATCAATTTACTTGGCGTAACATTATCTTTCACAATATGAAAAAAATTGGGCTAACTTTACTGTTGTCTTATTTATTAATTCAAAAAAGTGTATTTTTTCCAAAAAAAGTGTGCTTGTAAGACCGCTGCGCAAATACGGTGTGACAGAAAGTATTGCAACGACCGCTGTTTTATTCTCTAGGGTGTTAGAAAAAAAATTGATAATTTTTGGGGGTTCTAAGTAATTTTCTAGCAAAAAAAAGTTTTTTTAACTTGTAAACAACAAATCTCAGAAAGAGGCTTGGTCCTTAAGTGGTTAAGCTTCGACACAGGTTGGTACTTCATTTAGAGATCATATTCTCTATATAAGTGCAATGACCATGAAACCCCAGATGATGTCTGTTAAGACAAAACGTGTCAGAATGAGCCCTGTTGGTGCCATTGCGTCACATTGATTGCTATTTGAATATCCATCCAAGCCCTTTTTCATGGACATGTAAGTTTTCCTGATTTTTACAATACATTTTTACACCTTACGGTTTTACACTATGTGGAACATCTTGTCTCTTTTTGGTTACACCATCTGAGCGTCACAAGGAAGACACTGTCCATCCTTTGATCTGAGGCTGCCGGTCCTAACCATTCATCACTACATTGAGCCGTGCAATGGATGGAAGGATAATTTCCTATTGTGGCCAGGATCAAGTGGTGTGCAAGCTCCATCTCATTGATGTACAGTATATACATCTCCTGCCTTGTTGACTCTCTGGGTATAAGCCCTGTTGAATCCACACTTTCTAGCAAAGCCTTTTCATAGTTGGTGGTGGTTGTTTCTTCTACACATGTGATCCTTGCTGCTGCCATTGGGACCCATTTTCTTTCCTTTGGAATCTACTTTGAACATTTGTTTCTTACCTATATGGACTCGACTGGACTCTTTTTTTCCTCCCTTTTTTGTGTTTATATATTTTCGCTCATTTTTGTTCACTCATATAATAGTGTGAGGTTTACATTATTTACGTCAATGTTTACATGTTTCACGTGATTTTAGTGAATACTTAAGGTACACTGACTTCCACTGGTTGATTCGTACATATGATTACCTTGTAGACATACAAGTATTTTTCACTTAAGCGCTGCACATATTTTTATAATTTAGCTACACAATTTATCTTTTGCTGTGCTGGCTGCTTTTTTTCAATACTTAGGGTATCAGCGCGGTATTCCTTTTTTTTTTTTTTTTTATATATTTCTATTCACCTTTAAAAACCACTTGATTACCAAGGACGTCATATGACGTCCTTGACTTTGAGTGGGGATATCTGAATGATGCGTGCAGCTATAGGCATCATTCAGATATCATTCTTTCCGGCCGGCAATTCTGTGCACCATTAGAACGATCATAGCGGCAGTTCCACCGCCTGATCGTTCTTATAGGCAGCGGGAGGGGACGTCCCCCCTCCCGCCGCCATCCGGTGCTTCTCCGGGCTCTCCCGTGCCATCGGGGGCCCGGAGAAAGAATCGCTCGCCGCCGGATGACGAGCATAGAGATTTCCGGTGACCAGATGGTCACCAGTCATCTTTATGACCGTCGGAGGCCCGGGCGCGACATTATGACTTCACGCCCGGTACCCAGAAGTAAACAAAGCCGCAATCGCGGCTGTCAGCATGAGATCGGTAAAACATTTTTACCGATCTCATGCTTTCCAGCCTGGAGGAGAGATGTGGGGTCTTATTGACCCCACATCTCTCCATAAAGAGGACCTGTCACATACATTCCTATTACAAGGGATGTTTACATTCCTTGTAATAGGAATAAAAGAGATCCAAAAAAATTTTTTTTTTTTAAAGTGTAAAAATAAAAAAAATTAAGTAAAATAAAAATAAATAAATAAATAAAACATTTTTTAAACGCCCCTGTCCCCTGTAGCTCGCGCTCAGAAGCTAACGCACGCGCAAGTCCCGCCCACGTATGTAAACGCCGCTCAAACCACACATGTGAGGTATTGCCGCGTGCGTTAGAGCACATGCAACAATTCTAGCACTAGACCTCCTCTGTAACTCTAAACTGGTAACCTGTAAAAAAATGTAAAGCGTCGCCTATGGAGATTATTAAGTACCGAAGTTTGGCGCCATTCCACGATTGTGCGCAATTTTAAAGCGTGACATGTTCGGTATCTATTTGTTCGGCGTAACATCATCTTTCATATTGTATAAAAAAATTGGGCTAACTTTACTGTTTTGTTATTTTTTAATTCATGAAACAGTTTTTTTTCCAAAAAAAAGGCGTTTGAAAACTTATTGCGCCAATACCGTGTGAGATAAAAAGTTGCAATGACCGCCATTTTATTCCCTAGGGTGTCTGCTAAAAAAAACGTACATAATGTTTGGGGGTTCTAAGTAATTTTCTAGCAAAAAAATGATGATGTTTACATGAAGGAAAATAGGCCAAAATAGGCCCGGTAAGCAAGTGGTTAACCCTGACAATTTAGCATTTATTAGCATTACTTAGGGTATCAGCGAGGTATTCCTTTTTTTTTTTTTTTTATACATTTCTATTCACCTTTAACCCTGACAAGTTAGCATTTATTAGCATTTTATTTTTACACATTAACTGTAATATCCTGCATGTGATCAAGTGACTTGATTACACAGGGATTGTTTTATATAATGTATCTACCTTTCCATTTTCTTATTCTTGTTACTTACCTTTCCAGTGGGATGGAGACATAACCCAGCCATCCTCTCACCCACAGTGTACACAAGCCAATCCTTTCCAACCTTATGAAGGAGGAAGTGATGTCACTGTGATGAGACTTTCTCCTCCTGTAAAGGTATACTGATCTTCAAGGAAAGAAGTATCATTGTAATGTGACTTTCTTTTTCTTTAGACAAAGACTAAGAGGAGGAAGTTTGGGGTTGTCACTTTCTGTCCTCAAGTGGAATCAGCCATTCAGCATAATCCAATCCCACACAATACTGTCAATATGCACATGTATTGTAAATATGAGATAAAACGAGTTTTAAGCCCCATACACACGGTTGGATTTTCCGATGGATTCTGTCCTATCAGACAATGTTGTCGGAAATTCCGACCGTGTGTAGGCACCATCGGACAGTTTCCATCGGATTGTCCGATGGACAAAGTCCTATCTCCTGCTGGATAGATTTTTTGACAACAAAGTCCGATCACACCAAATCCGATCATGTGTAGAGAATTCCGACGGACAAAGTGCTACGCATGCTCAGATCACATTACAAGACCAAAGCTATTGGCTACTAGCCTCTACGTAGTCCCGTCGTAGGCAACAAACGTCACCACGTTCAGAATGATCGGATTTTCCGACAACTTTGTCCGACCGTGTGTATGCAACACCAACATCGGACAAAGTACGACGGACATGATCCGACGGACCTGGTCCTCGGATAATCCACGCGTGTGTATGGGGCTTTATACAACATTGATATTATTATATAAATATTTACTATTTATAGAATTTCTTCCAAAAAAACACAGCAAAACTATTTCATAGACTACACAATCCTGTCTGATTCGTGACTCATTGTGTCTCTTTGCTGTTCTACAAGTGTAACACCACATCTAAAAAACCAGGATGTTCAACCTCAGTCAGCACTAAAGGTTATTACAATAAGGTGGCTCAAGCAGGAGGATAATTATAGGAGGAAAGTAATGTTTTATGGTCATGGTAGTTCACCATAATTATAGGACTGAGAGGCTGGACCAATCTTTACCGCATGTGTCTACCATCTAGGTTCTAATCTGCAGAGGTATATCAAGGATCATTGAGGAAATTAGGAGATTATAAGGCATACATGGCTTCCAACTGCCCACACTTTTGTAATTATTAGGACACTGTAATTTCCATTTTAGTCTGTGTGGTCTCTGACTTTTCAATGGGCAATGAACTGGTGCCTTTGTATGTGTGTGTATATTATGTATAATTTATATATATATATATACATATATATATATATATATATATATATATATATATATATATATATATATATATATATTTACAGGGCTCAAAATTTCAGGTCTTAAGAGTTACTTGCCTTACCCTGCCCCGCCCCTAAATACGCTCTTAAGAGCCATAATACCTTCCAGCATTGGTGCCAGATTAGGGGGCAGTTTAGGCAGGTGGGCGGGTGAGCAGGCGGGCTGAATCTCAGAACCTGGCCACACCCCCATCCCGCTCACACAGTAAACAGCCTAAACCAGAGCCAGGAAGTAGGTGGAGATTCAGTCCCGAAGTTGGAGAGGGGGGAGCAAAATCCTCCTTCCAGCAGCCATCGCAGCTTGCACTGTGTGCTGTTCAGAATGACAGGAGTGATGGCAGCATTACTCCTGTCATTCAGGCAGCTTGAGAGCTGAGCGCTCATCTGCTCCCTGGGCTGTGGAAATTTTGAGGGCTGTGTGTGTGTATGTGTGTGTATATATATATATATATATATATATATAATATTGTCAAAAGTATTGGGATGCCTGCCTTTACACGCACATGAACTTTAATGGCATCCCAGTCTAATGCCCCGTACACACGGTCGGAATTTCCGACGCAAAATGTCCTATCGGACCATGTTGTCGGAAAATCCGACCGTGTGTGGGCTCCATCGGACTTTTTCTGATGGAAAAAATTTGAGATCCTGCTCTCAAATTTTCCGACAACAAAGTAGGATCGGACTTTTTCCGATCGTGTGTAGCGAATTCCGACGGACAAAGTGCCACACATGCTCAGATCAAATTACAAGACCAAAGCTATTGGCTACTAGCCTCTACGTAATTCCATCGTACGCAACAAACGTCACCACGTTCAGAATGATCAGATTTTCCGACAACTTTGTCCGCAACACCAGTGTCGGACAAAATCCGTCGGAAAAAATCCGACGGATTTTGGGGTCGGAATTTCCGACCGTGTGTACGGGGCATTAGTCCGTAGGATTCAATACTGAGTTGGCCCACCCTTTGCAGCTATAACAGCTTCAACTCTTCTGAGAAGGCTGTCCACAAGGTTTAGGAGTGTGTCTTTGGGAATGTTTAACCATTCTTCCAGAAGCACATTTGTGAGGTAAGGCACTGATGTGGATGAGAAGCCCTGGCTCGCAGTCTCCGCTCTAATTCATCTCAAAGGTGTTCTATTGGATTGAGGTCAGGACTCTGTGCAGGCCAGTCAAGTTCCTCCACCCCAAACTCGCTCATCCATGTCTTTATGGATTTTGCTTTGTGCACTGCTGCACAGTCATGTTGGAGCAGGAAAGGGCCATCCCCAAACTGTTTTCACAAAGTTGGGACCATGAAATTGTCCAAAATTTCTTGGTATGCTGACGCCTTAATAGTTCCCTTCACTCTAACTAAGAGGCCAAGACCAACCCTGAAAAACAACCCCATATCATAATCCCCCCTCCACCGAATTTGGACCAGTGCACAAAGTAAGGTCCATAAAGACATAGATGAGCGAGGTTAGGGTGGAGGAACTTGACTGGCCTGACCTCAACCTAATAGAACACTCTTGAGATGAATTATAGCGGAGACTTCTCATTCAACATCAGTGCCTGACATCACAAATGCACTTCTGGAAGAATGGTCAAGCATTCCCATAGACACACTCCTAAACCTTGTGGACAGACTTCCCAGAAGAGTTGAAGCTGTTATAGCTGCAAAGGGTGGACCAACTCAGTATTGAACCCTATGGACTGGGATGCCATCAAATTTAATGTGCATGTAAAGGCAGGCATCTCAATACTTTTTACAATATAGTGTATATACCGTGGGCATAGAAAAGAGTCACCCCCCTTTAAAATAATACAATTTTGTTGCTTTGTAGCCTGAAATTAAGACAGACCCAGTTTTTGTTTTATCCAGCTGTATTTACTAGTGCAACTTATAACAGCAAAATGTCAGAAAAAATAAAAAGTCCATTTTATATACAAATAGATAGATCAGACTAAAATGAAGGACAAATAAAGAGGAAAGAGGGACAGAGGGACTTTGTTCCAAATCAAAGACAGTCCCTTGAAATAAGGCACATTCCCTTGAAATCAGGGACAGTTGAGAGTTATGTGATGGCAGCAGTAGTCTCTGATCAGCACTCTTCTCCTTGGCAGCACAGCATCAGATCCCGAGAACTCCGGCCACACACCACTGTTCCCCCTTCATTTCAACCTTGTGGTGCTCTCCCTCTCAGCTGCAGACCCCTTTCCCTGTTTTTTTCGCATCAGCCAATCACCATACTTCCAGGACTGACCTAGTCCCAGTCAAGATGGCTGCCGCCTATACTGGAGACATTCCATGAATGAAATTCATTCATGAATATTCAATTTCACCCTGTCCACACTGCAGAAGGATAATACCGCAGCAACAAAGGAAGAAGTTCCACAGCAGTTACCAGCTACAGTCCAGGTTACAGCAGGAATCAGCATGGATCAATACAGTTACTAGTACAATAGACATGATGATGTAATGCACACGTGATGGACTCAAACATAGGCGCATTTTGCTGTTCATGTGAACCTAATAGCACATAGACCTTCCCCAATTCCTGCCTTCCTAGTGCCCCAATGTAATCTCAAGGTTGTTCTGGTGGTTACAATCGCCAGGGACCCCCATACCCATGTGACAGTTCATATGCCAAGCCATTGGCCTCTAACGCACTCAGAGTACATAGTGAGAGCAAGAGAAGTGACAACAAGAAGAAGTAATCTTTCCAAAGTGAAAAGAAATCCCCTTTTACAAGGTTATCATTGGAACCAGTGTCTTTATTAAAGGATTTCCCCCTCTGTTACTGTGATAACTTTGAAGTTTGGGATTTCCAATCAATCTCTGTCATGGTGAAAACGTTTTTGGCGAGGTAATAGCAGGTTTGTTTCGACTGAATGGTTTTGGCCACTTGGCAACACAAAGATGCAGATATCTGTCACGCCTGCCCAGCAGCTAACAATGTGCCGCAGGAATGGGGAGAGGATTGATAACCTGCTATCTCCACTGTTGGCAGAAACTGAGTTTCCTCAGAAGACGGCTAATCACCTTACTTCCCACAGATGTACATGGACTCACTTTAAGTAACTAGCACCATTCCTAACCAGGACAACACTGTGTTTACTTTCTCTTTGAACTGATCTTACATTTGACCTCTCATCATTATATCTTTTTCGTCCTAACTATTCAACAATCAAACCAAGAACTACACCAGCACTCCCAAAATACCCTAGCTGGATGCAGGCTTCCTAGACACTCTTAAAAGTGCACCAATGCTAAAAGGGCCCCAGCTATTGCCAGCAGAATAAACAGCTCAAAGACTGCCCCATTTGACTCAATTTTGCCTTCACACCACCTCCTGTTATCTGCTCTGGTCTGGTCAGGCCTTGGAGGTAACCTGGGTGGCTGGTGAAATTGTAGACTATGTAGGGCTATATATATATATATATATATATATATATATATATATATATACTGTATACACAGTATATGTAAGTGTGAATGCAGATTTATATTTAACCACAAAATGGAAAATGGCATTGTTTAGCATTACTATTCATCACAGCCTTAATACAGGTGTTCAGAGACTGCTGGGAGTTGTATGCTGTGTATGCTGAAAGCATAACTTTCTTCACAGTTAAGCTGCAACTAAACTACAAAGTCCATGAGCAATCATCAGGAGGCAGGATGTATTTAAAAGGAAAAGACTAGGAAGATGGAGAGGAGTTGGAGAGAGACTTTGTTTGTGGAAAGAGCGTGTGAGAGCTGTGTCAAGCTGTACAGGCCTGGACTAGACTGGGTTGGACTGGGAATTTCGGCGTAGTTGTAGAAGCGGGGGAAAAAACTATCTAGCTGAACACTGCATGCAGAGCCCTACTTTGAGAGGTTCTGACAGCTGCATGAGTGCATGAGTCGCATGCATCATTGCTGCATCTTCAATTGAAGGGGCCCCTCAGAACTACTGACGCTCTTCTGGGTTGTCGCAGAAGGACTAGTAAAAGGTTCGCTGACCCACACCTCCAGCACTGAATGTATGTAATCACAAGGGGTGCTGGGATAGGGCATGCTGGAGGGTCTTTTGATTCTGGCTGTTGAGAGATCTATTGTTTAAGTTTCATACTTGTTGCCAACTGGGCCTACAGCATTCTTTAACAGTGGACCCTTAACAGAGGCACATATACTACCACTCCCTTATTGCTTAAGCTGCCATTCCTTGGTTGTGTGGTTATTGCAAGCATGTTACTGAACTGAGTTCACCCCTCTGCTCCCTGCTAGGCAAAACCTTGTCTCTGTAGCCACATCCATTTATGGTCAAGCCATTTAAGGAGGAAGTTTGCCATGGACGTTCAACTTCATCCTTTGAAGGAAAACACGCCTGCCACCCCCCTCTCTTAGGGTGACCATTACCCACAATTCAACTACTAAAGTGACTCTTGCCTACAATTCAATATCTGACCCTTCCCACCAACCTCATATATTAAGGAGAACTGTGTCAAACCACTTTGCCTCATAAAGGTAATCATCCTGTTTCTCCACATCTTAAAGGGACTACACCCTTCACTGCGTGCCAACATAAGGGCCCCAACTAAGCCGGCAGAAGAATCAACCTATCAGATTGTTTGTACTCAGGGATTATCTTTTTAGACGTGCTGGGGTGCAGGAGGTTTGACAGATTTGTCCAGGCTTAAACCATGACTCTCCTGAATGAGGGCCTAAAAGCCAGTCCAATTTCTTATTATTCATACACGTCTCACTTGGGGAGTGATCTCCCAGTCAGAGGAATATAGTTTACATCCTAAAACTCAATCTATCCAAAACCAAACTCATAATATAGCCTCCTCCAAGTGCCTCTTCCCCTGATTTCTCTGTCAAAATCAACATCTCGACTACTAACCCATCCCCGCACACAAAGGTTCTGTGAGTTGCAGTAGTTGAGGTGGGAGATGACCAGGGAGTGAATTAGAAGATTTGTGGTATAATCCTGGTCTCTGAACTATCCTTTCAGCCCCACATCCATTCACTGTCCAAAGCTTGCCACCCCAACCTCCGCAACATCTCCAAGATATGCCCCTTTCTAACCAATTACATCACAAAGCTTCTAATTCACTCCCTGTTCATCTCCTGCCTCAACTACAGTAAACCCCCCTCCATCGCTGGGGTTATGTTCCGGACCCACCCGCGAAAAGTGAAAAACCGCGAAATAGAAAGACCCTATTTAAATACACCCTAGGCATGTTTTGTTAATTTTTTAATAGCATTTAAAGGTCTTTAAACACCCTTTTATGCAATAGAAACACATTAAAGATGGAGAGAGAGATCAAGAGGATTTTTAAAACACAAAAATATTGTCTTAACAGTACATTATACTGTACAGTACAGTAAAAAATAGAGTACATAACTGCAAAAATGGCGAAATATTACCCCAATATCAGAATAACAGGTCCTAATTAAAATACCGCGATATACCGGGACCGCAAAAACTGAACCGCGATATAGCGGGGGTTTACTGTACTGCGACTCCTTCCTCATTGGCTTACCTTTAAATAGGCTATTCCCCCTTCAATCCATCATGAACGTGCTGCCAGGCTCATCCACCTTACAAACTGCTCTGCGTCTGCTACCCCTCTCTGACAATCCCTCCATTGGCTGCCACTCAAGCAACAAATTAAATTAAAGATACTAACAATAACTTACAAAGCCATCCACAACTTGGCCCCCACCTACATTACTAACCTGGTCTTAAAATACCAACTAAATCGTTCTTTTCGTTCCTCTCAAGACCTCCTGCTCTCTAGCTCTCTTGTCACCTCATCCCATGCTCACCTCCAGGATTTCACCAGAGCCTCACCCATCCTCTGGAACTCCCTACCCCAGTCTGTCCGACTATCTCCTACTCCAGTGTTTCTCAAACTTTTTCCAGTCGGGGCACCTCACTCTTGAGGCACCCCTGTCCAAGGCTTGGTTCACGTTACTGTGTATTGCAGAACACGTGCTCATTCCTAACACACAGACAAATGCTCTGCTCTTTAGGTAGAGAAGCCGATTGAAATGATTGGGCTTCCCTACACGCAGCATGCATCCACACAGGTGAACCAAGGGCTTTTTCACATGTCAGGTTTGAGGGGTGGTAAAACTACATGGTTGAGCTGTTTTTACCACCACCAACTGCTCCCCCTTTAGCTGCAGAGGCAGCAACTGGGGGTTTACACATGCTGTGGCTGCAGCTGGAGGTATACCCAGGGGGAATGGAGCTGCACTGCAACTATCCCACAACTGTGTGCATTGCATGCGGTTGTGGAGTGGTGATGCTGCATTTATGGGCTTAAAACAGGTGGCGAGGAGGTAACATATTGCCTCTTTACCATATGCCAAATGCCTCTGAAAAGCGATCTGAGCATGAATTGTTTTTAAGAGGAGCAGCAGTCCTTGTTGTTATCACAAACAAGCCCTGAAAAAGCAGTTCTAAGGCCCCTTTCACACTGGGGCGGTTTGCAGGCGCTATTGCGCTAAAAATAGCGCCTGCAAACCGACCCGAAACAGCTGTTGCTGTGTCTTTAGTGTGAAAGCCCGAGGGCTTTCACACTGAAGCGGTGCGCTTGCAGGACGCTGGAAAATGTCCTGCAAGCCGCATCTTTGGCTCGCTATAGGAGCGGTATATTTACCGCTCCTATAGCGCCCGGTCCCATTGAAAACAATGGGGCAGCGCGCCGAACCCGCCCGCAAAACGCCGCTGCAGCGGCGGTTTGCGGGCGGTATTGACCCTTTTTCGGCCGCTCGCGGGGGGTAAAAAACCACCCCGCTAGCGGCCGAAATGCGCCGCTAAAACGCCGGTAAAGCGGCGCTAAATATAGCGCCGCTTTACCGCCAGCGCCCCCACCGCTCCAGTGTGAAAGTAGCCTTACAGTACAGGAATAGGCAGGTCAGGAATAAAAGTAACATGCACACACACATACACATACAAACACACACATTCACGTACATACAAACACACACACACACATACAAATACACACACATGCATACACATGTATACATGCACACATACAGACAAATGTACAAACACATACAAACACACACATACAGACACATGCACACACACAGACACATGTACACACACATACAAACACATGTGCAAACACACACACACAAGTTTACACACATGCATACATGCACACACACACACACACACACAAACAGACACATGTACAAACAGACACATACAAACACATGTACAAACACACAAACTCAAACAGACACATGCACACACATGTATACATGCATACATACAGACACATGTACACACACATACAAACACATGTACACACACACACATACAAACACATGTACGTACATGTACACACACATGTGTACTGACACACACACATGTACACACACATATATACATACACACATGTACACACACACACTTGTATGAAGCCCCTTTAAAAGTTCAGAGAGCACAGCACACTCCGAGTCCCCCTCCCTTTACTTTCACTTTGCTGAGGCTGACAGGGCTCCCTCACAGTGCCGATCAGGCGATTGAGCTCATCTGACAGCCTTTCTCTCCTCTGATTCCACTGCACACCTGAGGACCTCTGGTGGCACCCTAGTGTGCCGCGGCACACCGGTTGAGAAAGGCTATCCTACTCTGTCCACTTTCAGACGATCCCTGAAAATGTATCTCTTCAGAGAGGCCTATCCGTCCTGCACCTAACAACTATACATTTATTTTCTCCATCAGCCCATCCCCCACAGTTATTACCTTTTGTATCTCTTGACCCTCCCTCTTAGATTGTAAGCTCTAATGAGCAGGGCTTTCTGATGCCTCCTGTATTAAACTGTATTGTAATTGTACTGTCTGTCCTTATGTTGTAAAGCGCTTTGTAAACTGATGGCGCTAATTAAATCCTGTATAATAATAATAGTCCTGCAGGACAGTTGCCCACACTTTAAAGAGTAATTGAGCACTGCATACTGGGAGTTTTAGATGATGTGGTAACGGGCACTAGGGATGTGCCTGATGTTCGAGTTGTACATAAGTTTGACTCGAACATCGGGTGTTCACCCGTTCATCAAACTGCGAACATTATGGTGCGTTCGTGGCAAATTTCAATGTCGCGGAACGCCCCACTGCGAGATCGCAGTCTGATGATTGGCCAAAGCATGCACCTGACCTACATGCTTTGGCCAATCACAGCGCGCTCTGCTGGGAGAGCCATAATTGGCCAAAGACAGGGTGCCTTTGGTCAATCATGGAACAGGGGGCTAAGTCCATGCCCCACACTATATATAAACTATATAAGGCTGCTTACACAGCGGCCGAATGTAGTATGTTGGAGTGGACGGAGATAGAGAGAACTTTAACTAGATTAGGCAGGTTAGTTAGTGGCTTGCAGGCAGTGTATTAATATATATATATATATATATATATATATATATATATATATATATATATATATATATATATATATATATACAGTGTAGTACATTTAGTGTAGACTATACAGTATCTCACAAAAGTGAGTACACCCCTCACATTTTTGTAACTATTTTATTATATCTTTTCATGTGACAACACAGAATAAATGACACTTTGCTACAATGTAAAGTAGTGAGTGTACAGCTTGTATAACAGTGTAAATTTGCTGTCCCCTCAAAATAACTCAACACACAGCCATTAATGTCTAAACCGCTGGCAACAAAGGTGAGTACACCCCTAAGGCTGCTTTCACACTGGGGCGGTTTGCAGGCGCTATTGCGCTAAAAATAGCACCTGAAAACCGACCCGAAACAGCTGTTGCTGTGTCTCCAGTGTGAAAGCCCCGAGGGCTTTCACACTGGAGCGGTGCGCTAGCAGGACGGTAAAAAAAAATCCTGCTAGCTGCATCTTTGGAGCGGTGAAGGAGCGGTGTGTTCCTCTGATTCCACTGCACACCTGAGGACCTCTGGTGGCACCCTAGTGTGCCGCGGCACACACGTTGAGAAAGGCTATCCTACTCTGTCCAGTGTGTCGCAGAAACCAGGTGAGGAGTACAAAGACAAGTGTGTCTTGCCTACAGTCAAGCATGGTGGTGGGAGTGTCATGGTCTGGGGCTAAATGAGTGCTGCCGACACTGGGGAGCTACAGTTCATTGAGCTAACCTTGAATGCCAACATGTACTGGGACATACTGAAGCAGAGCATGATCCCCTCTCTTCGGAAACTGGGTCGCAGGGCAGTATTCCAACATGATAATGACCCCAAACACACCTCCAAGACGACCACTGCCTTGCTAAAGAAGCTGAGGGTAAAGGAGGTGGACTGACCAAGCATGTCTCCAAACCTAAACCCCATTGAGCATCTGTGGGGCATCCTAAAATGGAAGGTGGAGGAGTACAAGGTTTCTAACATCCACCAGCTCTGTGATGTCGTCATGGAGGATTGGAAGAGGACTCCAGTGGCAACCTGTGAAGATCTCCATGCCCAAGAGGGTTAAGGCAGTGCTGGAAAATAATTGTGGCCACACAAAATATTGACACTTTGTGCCCAATTTGGAAATTTTCACTTAGGGGTGTACTCACTTTTGTTGCCAGCGGTTTAGACATTAATGGATATGTGTTGAGTTACTTTGAGGGGACAGCAAATTTACACTGTTATACAAGCTGTACACTCATTATTTTACATTGTAGCAAAGTGTAATTTCTTTGGTGTTGTCACATAAAAAGATATAATAAAATATTTACAAAAATGTGAGGGGTGTACTCACTTTTGTGAGATACTGTATATACAGTGCATTCAGTGTAGACTATATATACAGTCAGTGCAGGCAGTGTATTAATATATATATACAGTCTAGTATATATATATATATATATATATATATATATATATATATATATATATATATATATATATATATATATATATATATATATATATATACTCTGCATTCAGTGTGGACCATATATACAGTGCATTCGGTGGTGTACAGTATAAATTACAGTGCAGTCGGTGTTAAACAAAAAAATTCCTATCATGTCCAGAAGGCCACCAAGGATAGGCAGATGCTCACAGGCCACTAAAAGAGGGCAAGCAGCCTCTGTGTCTACATTGAAAAGTGGTGGTGGCAGACATGGTGCATCCCCTGCAGGCAGGTGACGCTTGTCCTTTTTTTCTGCTGCTGGCTGTGTTATTGAGCCACAACATGCAGAAGAGTTGGTGGAGTGGATAACTAAGCCGTCCTCATCCTCCTCATCCTCTGTTACCCAGGCTCATACTAGTTTGGCTTCCAATGCAGCTGCCAAAGCGGCCTATTCCATGGCTCCTTGTCCACAGTTACTCCTACGCTAACCCCACCATAATACACAGAGGAGTCACCAGAATTTTTCGCCCATAGTGTCGGTTACATGCTGATGGAGGGTGCGCAGCAATTTGAAGGCTCCGATATTGGTTCCCAGGTTAAGGAAGGGAGTAACGTGAGCCTAGAGAGAGGGGGTGCCACAGAAGGACAAGAAACTAGCAGTCATGTTCCCCCAGCTGCAGAATACTGCCAAGTTTTCTCCAGTGACGAGGAGGGAGGGGATGATGAGGTCACTGACTGTACTTGGGTGCCTGAGAGAAGAGAAGAGGAAAGTGAGGAGGAGGAGGCACAACTCCAACGAGGCAGGATGTCCTCCAGGGGCCAGTTTAAGGGCAGACACCCTTTTGCATCACACCGCAGAGCTCCACAGGTGCAGGGCACTGCTGACTCTCCGCTGACTTCCAAAAGTTCATTGCTGTGGGCTTTTTTCAACACTTGTGCAGTAGATCGCACCGTTACTGTTAGCAATCTATGTCTGAAGCGGATCAAGTGCGGCCAGAACAGCAGCCGCTTGGGCACCACATTCTTGATAAGACATATGACGACCTCCCATGCAGTCCATTGGCAGCAGCACCTGAAAGACCCACATTATAAAACAAGGCAGACTTCTCCTTGCTCCTTATCTGTGATCTCAACCCCTACTATACCTCCAGTCCTCTCAAAAGCCTGCACTGAGAGGAATGAAGGTATAGCAATGGGTGCCACAAGTACTTGCAGCCAATCTGCTAGCAGTACACCGCCAGTTGATTTCAGCAGGCAAATTTGCCTACCCCAGTTGCTGAACTGTAAAAAAAAATACTGTCCCAGTCATCCACATGCTCAGCATCTAAATGCTAGGTTGGACAAATTGCTAGCACTACAACTGCTGCCTTTTCAGCTGGTAGACTCTGCTCCCTTTCGTGAATTTGTGGAATGTGCTGTACCACAGTGGCAGGTTCCAAAATACATTTCTTTTCACATAAGGCCATTCCAGCTCTCTACTGTCATGTGGAAGGCAATGTTTTGGCCTCGTTGGAGAGGGTGGTCAGCAGCAAGATTCATATTACCACTGACTCATGGTCCAGCAGGCATGGTCAGGGATGTTACCTTTCCTTCACGGCGCACTGGTTAACTCTGCTGGCAGCTGGAAAAGATGCAGGACAAGTTAGGGTTCTGTGTTGAAGCTAGTTCTGCCACCACGCCTCCAAAAATCTGGTGGTGATTCTACCACATCTGCCTGCTCCATCTCCTCCTCTTATTCTTCCTCTGTGGCCTCTTCTGAAGAATTGTCTTCTGAACCAGAAGTGCTCCCTAAGTGTTAAAGGGGCTATGCAAGCAGTCAGGCAGTGCTTCAGTTGGTCTGTCTAGGGGACAGGAACCACACTGGGCTAGAGATTCTGTCAGCTCTGTGGGGGCAGGCTCAGAGGTGGTTAACAGCAGGGCCCATTCCTACGCCCAACAAGAGTAACTGTGAGGGGTTACAGTGATCAGGCACCACCAACACCCAAGGCCCAATTTTCTGCCCCTGTTTAACAGGGGCATGTAATTACAATTTTTTTAATAATTTTTAACAGCAGGGCCTGTTCCTGCACCTAACAAGAGTAACTGTGAGGAGTTAGTGTTCTAGCACCATCAACACCCAAGGCCCAATTTTTCTGCTCCTGTTTGACTGGGGCATATAATTACAATTTTTGAAATACTATTTAACAGCAGGGCCCGTTCCTGCGCCCAACAAGAGTAACTGTGAGGAGAAGTTACAGTGCTCAGGCACCACCAACACCCAAGGCACATTTTTTCTGCACCTATTTGACTGGGGCATGTAATAAATTTTTTTTTGATATTATTTAATAGCAGGGCTCGTTCCTGCGCCCAACAAGAGTAATTGTGAGGGGTTACAGTGTTCTGGTTCTGCAGAGTATATAGTGCAATCCGTATAGTATATATACTGCAGCTCAGAGTACCGTATTTATCGGCGTATAACACGCACTTTTTCCCCCTTAAAATCGGGGGAAAGTCGTGGGTGCGCGTTATACGCCGATCCCCCCCAAAAAAAGTGACAAAAATAGCGAGCGGTGCCGAAAAATAGCGAGTGCCGCCGAAAAAGACCGAAGCGCCGCCGAAAAAGACCGAAGCGCTGCCGGAAAAGACCGAGCCGACTGTTCGGCTTCGCTCGTAGTCCCGCCCCCCTGCGCTTGCTCCTAAACAGCAGGGAGGCGGGACTGCAAGCGCAGCCGAACAATCGGCTCAGTCTTTTCCGGCGGCGCTTCGGTCTTTTTCGGCGGCGCTTCGGTCTTTTCTGATGCCGCTTCGGTCTTTTTCGGCGGCGATTCTGTCTTTTTCAGCGGTGCGCGCGTGGGCAAGCCTGCAAATGACGCTGGCAAGCTGCAAATGACACTGGACAAGCTACAAATGACACTGGGCAAGCTGCAAATGACACTGGGCAAGCTGGAAATGACGCTGGGCAAGGCTGCAAATGACGCTGGGCAAGGCTGCAAATGACGCTGGGCAGGCTGCAAATGACGCTAGGCAAGCTGCAAATGACGCTGGGCAAGCTGAAAATGACGCTTAAATGTAAGTTTTTTTTTTCCCTAAACTTCCCTCCTAAAACTTTTTTTCCTTAAAATGCCCTCCTAAACTTGGGGTGCGTGTTATACGCCGGTGCATGTTATACGCCGATAAATGCGGCAGTCCGTATAGTATATATACTGCAGTTCAGAGTATATAGTGCAGTCAGTGTAGTATATATAGTTCAGTACAGGGTATATAGTATAGTGCATTGAAGTGCTTAAGGGGAACTAATTTTAAAAAACGCCATGGGGTCCCCCCAAAATCCATACCAGGCCCTTTGGGTCTGGTATAGATTTTAAGGGGAACTCAGCGCCAAACTTTTAAAAAAAAGCGCGGAGGTCACCCCCAAAATCCATACCAGACCCTTATCTGAGCAAGCAGCCTGGCAGGTCAGGAAAGGAGGAGGCGAGGATAGCGAGCACTGTAATACACATCACACAGATGCGCCACTTTACAACCTGACTAAGGGGACCCCCCGGGCACGATATTTAAAGGACAATTTAATTTTTATTGCTTCACTTAAGCATTATTAAAATCACTGCTCCTGAAAAAACGGTTGTTTTAAAAACTTTTTGTTTGCATCGATACATGTCCCCTGGGACAGTACCCGGGTCCCCATACACTTTTTATGGCAATAACTGCCATATAAGGCTTTAAAATGAGCACTTTTGATTTTTCATGTTCGTGTACCAGATTTTTTTGCTTGTTTGCATGTTCTAGTGCGAACTGAACCGGGGGGTGTTCGGCCCATCCATAACGGACACGTTTACTAGAGAAGCAGTTTCAAGGCCAATGTTTGAAGCACCTAAAGTTTTGCTGGCTCCAGTAGAATTGATCATGGATAGATTTCTAGGCTGACACCCACTTTTTCTGTATTTACAGTGCCTTGAAAAAGTATTCATACCCCTTGAAATGTTCCACATTTTGTTATGTTATAACCAAAAACATAAATGTCTTTTATTGGGATTTTATGTGATAGACCAACACAAAGTGGCACATAATTGTAAAGTGGAAGGAAAATGATAAATGGTTTTCCATTTTTTTGTGAAAAGTGTGCTGTGCATTTGTATTCAACCCCCTTTTCTCTGATACCCCTAACTAAAATTTAGTGCAACAATTGCCTTCAGAAGTCACCTAATTTTTAAATAGAGTCCACCTGTGTGTAATTTAATCTCAGTATAAATACAGCTGTTCTGTGAAGCCCTCAGGTTTGTTAGAGAACCTTAGTGAACAAACAGCATCATAAAGGCAAAGGAACACACCAGACAGGTCATGGATAAAGTTGTGGAGAAGTTTAAAGCAGGGTTAGGTTATAAAAAATATCCCAAGCTTTGAACATCTCACAAAACACTGTTCAATCCATCATCCAAAAATGGAAAGAGTATGGTACAACTGCAAACCTACCAAGACATGGCCGTCCACCTAAACTGACAGGCCAGGCAAGGAGAGCATTAATTAGAGAAGCAGCCAAGTGGCCCATGGTAACTCTTGAGGAGCTGCAGAGATCCACAGCTCAGGTGGGAGAATCTGTCCACAGGACAACTATTAGATCTGATCTTTATGGAAGAGTGGCAAAAAGAAAGCCATTGTTGAAAGAAAGCCATAAGAAGTCCCGTTTGCAGTCTGCAAGAAACCATGTGAGGGACACAGCAAACACGTGGAAGAAGGTGCTCTGGTTAGATGAGCCCAAAATTTAACTTTTTGGCCTAAAAGCAAAATGCAAAGTGTGACAGAAAACTAACACTGCACATCATCCTGAACACACCATTCCCATCGTGAAACATGGTGGTAGCAGCACCATGTTGTGAGAATGCTTTTCTCAGCAGGGACAGGGAAGTTGGTCAGAGTTGATGGGTAGATGGCTGGAGCCGAATACAGGGCAATCTTACAAGGATACCTGTTAGAGTCTGCTAAAGACTTGAGACTGGGGCAGAGGTTCACTTTCCAGCAGGACAACAACCCTAAACATACAGCCTGAGCTACACTGGAATAGTTTAGATCAAAGCATATTCATGTGTTAGAATGGCCCAGTCAAAGTCCCGATCTAAATCCAATTGAGAATCTGTGGCAAGACTTAAAAATTGCTGTTCGCAGATGCTCTCCATCCAATCTGACAGAGCTTGAGCTATTTTGCAAATAAGAATGGGCATAAATTTCACTCTGTAGATGTGCAAAGCTGGCAGACACATCCCCAAAAAGAATTGCAGTGAAAGGTGGTTCTACAAAGTACTGACTCAAGGGGGGGGGGGGGGGGGGGTGAGTACAAATGCACCTCACACTTTTCACATGTTTATTTGTAAAACATTTTGAAAACCATTTATCATTTTCCCTCCACTTCACAATTATGTGCCACTTTGTGTTGGTCTATCACATAAAATCCCAAAAAAATATTTTTTACGTTTTTGGTTGTAACATGACAAAATGTAGAAAATGTCAAGGGATATGGATACTTTTTCAAGGCACTGTATAATATACTATTGGTGGACCGCAGCAGAGGGTGAATTTTATTCATATATCTGTATGTAAATATACGCTGCAGCATATTTCTGGGACCCTTGGGCCCTAATGGGCTAGTGGAAGCTCTGGCTAAAATAACTGTTCTGCTCTATGGTGTTAATTGTACTTATGTGAACTTACATACCAGTTTTTATTTTTGAAGCACTGGTAATTCTGGAACTTGTATGTTTGTAATTGTTTAATAAAGCTTTTTTGTTGACAAAAAAAGGACTATACTCTATTGTTGTTTTGTTGATTCACTTTGCTATTGTGTAACCTCTTTAAACTGTTAAATTGCCTTACAATTTTTTTTATTGCTATCAATACAACGTGGTCATTTTTCTTTGTCACAGTGTGTGTGTATTTTTCTTGTGTGACAGCAGGGAGACTCCCTTTCCAAGGTAATTTGGTGATTTGGTGGTGTCAGCAGGAGTGGGTCTCCGTTTAGGGCTGAGTGAAGAACAGAGGACCCAAATATATTAGTGGCTCCTGTGGGAGTAGCGCTACATACACACACACACACACACACACACACACACACACATATATATATATATATATATATATATATATATATATATATATATCTTAAGTGCACAATCACTTTTTCCATTCACTGCCATATCCTCTTATCACTCTGTTGATAACATCAAATCTATCAATGTTTATTTCTTTGAAAATGCATGAGAGCACTAGGGTGTTGTTGATAACCTCCCTACCAAAGTTAGTGCTTTTGTACTCAGCCGGGTGTGTCAGAGTGGCTGTGAACAGCAGACACAAACCAGGGACTGCTGAGCTGGATGGTGGTATGCCACACCGCTGTAGATCAAGAAGCTGTCAGCATGTCCTGATCGATCAATGGTGCAAACTAGGAGGGCTGAATAGCACTGGAGTGGGACTCACAGGGACTTAGGACAGCAAGGTGAGTGGGGGATCCACTCAACAGCAGTGTGAGATGTAGGGCCTCTGGGCCAGGAGATGGAATGCCAGACTTCCAGGGGTACAGACCTCTGTCAGCGTGTGAGGCTTCCCTCTGGACTGTTGGAACAGACCAAAGTCAGTGGGCTGACGAACATGTTTCCCGCCCCTTTGTCAACGTTATGCCAGCAAACGAGGGAAAAGATCATTGACAGCTGCAAAATCCATTACTTTTGTTTAAAAAGGCTGACAAGGGAAAACGACAGGAGACTGTTTTTAGCAATATAAAGATAGGCTCAAGTACCAAAAAAGTTTAAAAGCACTAAATTAATGTACGTGTATAGAAATAGGTTAAATTAAGGGAATGGTGAAAAATAAAGTAAAAATTTTAAAAGAAATGAAAAACAAAGAATAAAACAATACAATTATTGAAATTAATTGTGACTTCCGCCAGCCAGCTCAGGGTGCTATCACACCATAAATAATAACAATACATTTTATATTGACCTAATGTTCACTAATGATCTGTTTGATCACTTTTGAAAGGAATACATTCCTTCATCCCTAGCTGTCAAAAAAAAACAAAAAAAGTAATCTCACATTGTAATAAACACAGTGTTATTATGTAAATTAATTAGCTGTATATTGGAGACAATCTTCTGAATGTCAAGAAAATGATGCTAAACTCTTGTAAAAAACAAAAAAACATGACTGTTAGAGACAAAATAGATAATACTTAATACCTAAACAATATAATTAACTATTTTAATATCTGTATTGTTTTCTATTTTATAAACAATAAATAAACCTAAAGGGGGGGGGGGGCTTTTTTCTTCCTTTTCTTTCATATGTAAGTTATAATACTGTGACACTAAATATGCCCATAAATGGAGATTGATTAACTAAAGGGACACCCTGAAAAAAGGACTTCATGAGATGATGTGAATTTCAAGTTCTTCGTTAAGCCATCTGAGTGCAAGGGTATTGAGCGTAAAAAATACTGGTTTTACGCAAAGTCTCTGGAACCTCTCAGCAAAAAGGATGCCACTGGGAATATGCTTTATAACCCAGACCGGGAGTCCATTGGTAGACCAACCATGGTGGAGAGTGAAGTGTCTAGGGACACTATGGTCCACATGCCATCCTCGATCAATCTCTGATGGTCCCAAAACCTGGCTCTCATGGTATGTATAGTACGGCCAACGTAAAGAAGGCCGCACTGACTGAGTCCATAAATCACAAATTCAGTGCTGCATGTCTAGAGATGGAATACTCTTTTCCATTGAGATCAATGAATGTTTTTTTGGTGGTGGTGTTGTACATAAGGACACATCTTACATGGTTTCCTTTTGCACCGAAATATCCATTCCAGTTTACAGAAGGTTGCCATGGGATGGGATACGGGCTTGGGGGCCTTCTTGAGTTTACTTGGGGGACATAATGTTTTTTAAGCTGGGGGCCTTTTTGTATACAAAATGGGGTCTGGATGAGATCACTGGTTTAAGTTTGGGATCTTTAGTCAGAATGGACCAGTGTTTCAATATTATCTTTTCCATCTGCCTGAGTTTACAGTGAAAATAATAGTGATAAACTTAAAGTCGTTTTGAAAAGGTTGCACTGTGTCATGATCTCTTTTGGACAAAGAACTAATTAGACATTCTGCTTGGGCTTTGACAATAACCACCTCGTCACAACCTTTTTCCAAAAACATTAAAAAAAGTAAAGCTCCATGTATGTTGTAATATGTATTAAAGATACAGTTTCTCCTCAATCTGGTGTATTGCCCTTTTGGGGTGTTTTTTGATCCACTTCGGATGGTGACAGCTATCCGAGTGGAGATAGGAATTGCCAGATGTTGGCTTGAAATGCTTTTTTGGACAATTTAGACAATTTAGCTCATTAATATTAGAGTTTTTAACATTCTCACCATAATGGGCAGCCTGTTGCCCAACAATAGCTGCCTGGTTAGCATGCTCAGTGGCTGTGTTCTAAATTGACTCTGTAGTTCCTCCTGCTGGGCACAAGATGTCGCTATTACTGCTGCAAGGAGAAGAATCTTTCCTAGGTCTTCTTCTCTTCCCAGAAGACAGACGAGGCGGACTGCTCATGTGCACGGAGGTGTCCTCCATATTTGCCAGGTTTTCATAAGCAGGCTCAGGAACAGTGGGTGGGCCAGAGTCTTCCTGGAGGCAGTGGCGCAGCCATTCTTCTCCTCTTTCACTTTCAGCTCTTTCGATTGTGCGGCGGAGTAGGTATTCCATGCAGAGGTGAGCGAGATCATACATAGGGGGTTATTTACGAAAGGCATATCCACTTTGCACTGCAAGTACACTTGGAAGTGCAGTCGCTCTACATCTAAAGGGTAGATCTGAAATGAGTGGAAGCTCTGCTGATTTTATCATCCAAACATGTGCAAGCTAAAATGCTATTCTTTATTTCCCTTGCATGTCCCCCTCGGATCTACAGCGACTTTACTTCCAAGTGCACTTTTAAGTGCACTTACAGAGCAAAGTGGATTTGCCTTTCGTAAATAACCCCCATAGTGTCGAATGGCAGTCCGGTCCAGGGAGTAGTTGGCAGATTCTGCTGGTGAGCAGTGGGCTTAAATAGGCTCAAAAATATGGGCAGATTGCCCGCCATTTTACACCAATGATAGCTTGTTGCTAGGGGAGAATCCTGGCTGCAGTAACCAATAGCAAGAAATGAGATACTGAATGTAATGTATCAATATACAATCAAACAGTAAATTAAATAGTCCATAAGGTTCAATATGGAAATAAGTCCATGTGCCAAAAGCAATGAAGGTATATCCAATTCTTCTTTTGCCACCCAGTGGGATATATAATTATCTGGAGTAGAATTAGATACAAACAGTTCATATTTTCTTCATTTCACTGCGGTGACAGATGATGACTAACTTTCAGCTAAAAACATTTTAGTTATAATAATAATTTTTAGATTGCATGTAAAAAAAATGTACGTCATAAGATACCGTATTCAGTACTTCATAGGATAAAATACTGTCTCCTTAATAAAGTGTAAAAACCTCTTGATTGGCAGTTTTTTTTGTTGGATTATTAATTGGATTAAGTGATTACAGGCATACCCCACTTTTAAGTACACAATGAGGTTTATTTTCTAAAGTTGGAAAGTGCAAAATCAGGCTCACTTCTGGATAGAAACCAATGAGCTTCTAACCCCAGCTTGTTCAATTAAGCTTTGGTAATAAAACCTGGAAGCTCATTGGTTTCTATGCAGAAGTGAGCCTGATTTTGCACTTTCCAGCTTTAGTAAATAAAGCCCATTGTGTACTTAAAAGTGGGGTATGCCTGTAATACATTATCTAGTGATGAAATCACTAACATTGTACATTATTAATGGGCAGGGGTGTCCAACCTTTTTTTTCTTGGGTTACATTGAAAGAAGAGCAATTGTCTTGGGCCACAAATTAAATACACTTAAAATAAGGATAGCTGAGAGCAGAAAAAGTCGGCAGATCACAAGTTAATGATCACTGATAAGAATAATGTACGTATCTGAGTAACAAAACTTAATTTTTGTAATATTTTTTATTACAAAAGTAAAAGAGGACAACATAAAACCAGTGCGATATTTGACACTGTTTTTGACAAACTAAAGCATCAATATCTGGTTTGATAGTTGTAGTAACAATTCTTAATGAATTCTCATCAGATATTCTGGTTTTACAAAAAATTCCAAAACAAAATCAACTTTTTGGAGTAAGTTTATGATTTTGTGTTGGGCCACATTTATAGCCATCTTGGGCTGCAGGTTGGACATCCCTGGGCTAAGCTGTGCTTCAGTTACATAATGTGACATTGTACTGCACAGTTCATTGCGAAGAGAACAGTTATGGCCCATTCACATGGCAATGTGTGCATTGATATGCATTTGCATGCTGTATTGTGTTTTAAAATGCGATGCAATACTTTTTAACATATTTTTAAAAAACTTGACTAAATTTTATTTGTAAAGAAAAGTTCAACTAACTGTTTTAACTCTTACATTCAATACGCTGAAAAAAGGAGAGCAAGTTCTACTTTATTCAGCACAGGGCAACACACATCAGCACAAAACACTCATGTGAACTGCGCCTATTGAAATATGTTGCTTTTACAATGTATTTGTGCTGACTAATGCATGTCGGCACACCTGGTGTGATTGAACCCTATTAAAAAACATCTGATGAAGATACAACAGGGCATTGTTCCATAAGATCCCATCAAAAATTAAAACTTTGCATTCCTTCTAAATGTCTTCATGATCAACTCAGAAGCAAAAAACAAACATCTGTGTACACAAGCCATAATCATCTGTAGTAAAAAGCCAGATTGTTACTTTCTGGTTCTAGTTCAAGAGCAATCTGTCCTCAGTGATGAGTCTAGCTAATATAACAGCATGTTTCAACTAATTACAGAATTTGTTCACTCTACCGTCCCCCCCGTCCCCCCATGCAATGGCAGTGTTTATGGTCTATGTCGTTCTCCACGGGTACTACTCACACTGTGAGTAGTACGCAACATTCAGGGTTACAATCCATCAATAACTTAAAGTCACCACACTTGGGTCTTGTATTGAAAATAAAAATAAAGTAGCTCTATATTACATCTATAAAATAAGCAGAGCAAGTGACATAAATCATTGCATTTCCTACAGCAGCTATGTTTTTCATCCGAATCCTGTCCTTCATCAAGCTTGAAATTCAATACACACATATTCTGCTTAAGTAATCTCATCAATTCTAGATTGCTCCAATCACAATGCTAAGCAGCTATGGACCAACAGATTTCCACATACAAACATATACATGTTACTACGTCATAATTACCCATGCTCCTGATTAACCCCCCCCCCCCCAGAGTCCCCTTAAAAGGGTCTTTACCAACGGGGGATGGGGCAGACTTCCCAATGTTGTGACCACTGCCTACAAGTCTACACCTATTAATCTGAATGATCTTGACATTGGAAAACATACTTTGTAAAGATCCCCACACATTTACTTTCTTGAATTCTGTGGCGTGCATTTGCTATGCCCTGTGAGTAGGCACTGCTGTGGCACACATTTCACAGAGCCTGCCTTCTGAACTACAGAGGTGCTGAGAGGAGGAGTTTCAGGAGGAGGAGTCAGTACAGGAATCGCTGCTTACAGGCAGCAAGGTACCATGGGATATATAGTCCTTACAAATTGAAGCTAAACCGTCAAGAAGAAGCTGTAAAGCAGGCAGGGAATCAAGGAAGTTGTGGAAAGAGATGGCCAGCAGAAAGGCAGCACTGACAATACGAAAGGAGATTTTTAGTAAGCTTATATTAGATTGTGAAAACAACTATTGTTTGTATTGCTATTGCAATGCTGACTTTATATAATTAATGTGTATGCTGTGATTAAAGGACTCCTTTAAGGGGCAAATTTATAAAGCAGTGAATGTGACTTTCACAAACTATTCACTAATGGTGAAACAATTGCTTTAATTTAAAACAAATGCACTAGAAACATTCACCGGCAGTGAATGTGTGGTGAATGTTAGATTCACTGCTTTATAAATATATCCTCAACATGAAACATTCCACATGCACAAGTCAACAACCCATCCCTACTCCTAGAATTACCCCATTTATGAACAAGAGCTGCTAATGTTGCTAATGGCTATACTGCTTCTCTATATTAGAGAGACTACTCAACAAAGCTGGGTTTGGCTATCCCAAATACAGATGCCATATTCAACAGCGGAAAAAAATATTTTGTTACCAAACTTTGAAAAGAAACGGGTCATTGTCCAAGCCAGCTATATTACAGGCTTTTGCGTATATTTATCTTAAAAAATAATTATTCTAGGAAATCAATGGTGATCACCACATCTCTATTTACTGGTCACATTTGCATAGAAGCTATAGTTCTAAAATGCCTGAAAGGATCAATACACTATGGGGTTGATTTACTAAAACTCGAAAGTGCAAAACCTGGTGCTGCTGTGCATGGTAGCCAATCAACTTCTAACTTCAGCTTGTTCAATTAAGCTTTGACAAAAAAAATGGAAGCTGATTGGTTTCTATTTAGAGTTGCACCAGATTTAGCACTCCCCAGTTTTAGTAAATCAAACCCTATGTATTCTCCTAATGTGTTCACATAAAAATACTTCTTTGTGCAAAAATTACTTGTTTACAATTTGAAATGTTCTATTTCAGTTTCCTGTGTTCTGTGCATCATTATTTTCTTTTTGGTTTGTTAAAACCGCTTCAATTTTTTTTTCTCTCACTTTAGACCTCAGGGCCCACTTCCTTTTCCTGTACTTTCTTCCCATAAAATCTACTTAGCACAAGCCTCATTTTTAAAAGTGTCTAAATGAAGAACCTCGTTAACAGCTATTGCTAATGCCTGATTATTCACTTTTTTTTCTATACTGCATTAGACACCCATAAGGATGAATGGTTGTTATTTGAAAAATATGTATTCTTTCTTTAGATACTTCAGTCACAGGGCTCATGGGGATTGATTTTTTAAAGTATAAAGTAAGGTAAAGTTAATTGAAGTGCATCTCTCTGGAAAAAAAAGTATGCTAATCTACAATACCCTAATTACCATACAATTAACTGTTTTACATAGGAACTAAACTACAGAATGTGTATACTATTTTCCAACATAAACTTTCTATGGTAGCCAACACTCAGTGGAAATAACAATGCCACTTGCATAATCTTACTCCTACTAACCATCAGGGCACATTCTTCCTCCGACTGACCACCAAAACAAGGGGACATTATTTTCACCACTGACCACCAGGGGAAAGGGGGCATCCTTTCTTAAACTGGACAACAATGTAAGCGGGCCTTTTTTGATGAAATGACCACCAATGGAAGGGGACATTGTTTTCACCACTGACCACCAGTGGAAAGAGGGCATTCTTCCTCAAACTGGACAACAATATAAAAGGAGATGCTTCCTCCCACTAACAATTGTAAGGGAACACTCTTCCTCCCACTGACCAACAATGTAAAGGGGCATTCTTCTTCCCACGTACCACCAAGCCTCTTATATTCTCAGTTGGAAGAAGGACGGCCCCTAGCATTAGTGGTTCATTATTGTTATTATATAGCATTTATATAGCGCCAACAGTTTGCACAGTGCTTTACAAAATGATGGCAGACATTACAGTTTCAATACAAGGGGAATCAGAGGACCTGCTCGATTAGAGCTTACCATTTAAGAGGGAGGATCAAGTAATACAAACGGTAATAACTGTGGGGGAAGAGCTAATGGAGAAAATAAAAACACAAAAAAAAATCAGCTTCCATTTTTATTTTTATTTGTCAAAATTTAATTGAACAAGCTTAAGTTAGAAGCTTAATGGCTACCATGCACAGCTGCACCAGATTTTGCACTCGGTTTTAGTAAATCATCTCCACAGTGTCTTAGTTAGAAGCAGGATAGGCTTCTTTAACCACTTGCCTACCAGGCACTTACACCCCCTTCCTGTCCAAGCCATTTTTCAGCTTTCAGCGCTGTCATGCTACACTGTACCCAAACAAATTTGTTATCATTTTCTTCACACAAATAGAGCTTTCTTTTAATGCTGGGTTTTTTATATTTTACAAAAAAAAAAAGTAATTTTTCACCTTCACTGATGTGCGCTGATGAGGCGGCACTGGTGGGCACTGATAGGCTGAACTGGTGGGCATTAATGAGGGGGCACTTATGGGCACTGATGAGGCGGCACTTATGGGCACTGATGAGGTGGCACTGATGAGCACTGATAGGCGGCACTGATAGGCGGCACTGATGGGCACTGTTAGGTGGCACTGATGAGCACTAATAGGCAGCACTGGTGGGCACTGATAGGCGGCACTGGTGGGCACTGATAGGTGGCACGGATAGGAGGCACGGATAAACGGTACAGAAGGGCACTGATGGGTGACACTGATCGACAGCAGTGATGGGCATTCATGGGCAGCACTGATTGCCAGCACTGACTGGCATTGCTAATGGGCCCTGATTTGTGACACTTGTGGGCAGTGGTGGGCACTGATTGCTGCCACTGGTGGGCACTGTATGCTGGCATTGGTGGGCACTGATTTGTGACACTTTTTTTCTTTATTGTAATCAGGGCACTGATGATCAGTGCCCTGATTACATTCCTAGATATCCCTCTGTGAGGAGATGCAGCTGTTAGTGTGAGGCGAGGAGAGCCGATTACCGGCATCACAGTGTTTACATGTGACTGACTGTCATTGGACACAGATGATCACATGGTTAAAGAGCCACGGATGTGGCTCTTTACAGAGATCAGGGTCACGCCATGTCCTAGCAACACGTGCGGCCGCGATTACTCTGCGAATGAGAGCCGCACTGCCCTGCCGTCAATTGACGGCGGGTGGCAAGCAGTTAAAGAGATGAGTTTTCAGGGATCGCCTAAAGATAAATAGATTAGGAGATCGTTGGAGAGATTGGGGTAAGGAGTTCCAGAGGATGGGAAAGGCTCTGGAGAAATCCTAAAAGGTAAGCATAGGAAGAGGTGATAAGGGAGCTAGAGAGTAGGAGGTCTTGAGAGGACCAAAGAGAGCAGTTTGGTTGGTAATTTGAGACCAGGTTAGTGATGTAGCTGGGGACAGAGTTGTGGATGGCTTTGTAAGTTGTTGTTAGAATTTTAAATTGTATTTGTTGGCTGAGCGGAAGTCAAAGGAAAGATTTGCAGAGAGGGGTAGCAGACACTGCATGGTTGGTAAGGTGGATGAGTCTTGCAGCGGCATTCATGATAGACTGAAGGGGGATAGCCTATGTAAAGGTAAGCCAATGAGGAGGGAGCTGTAGTAGTCGAGACGAGAAATAACCAGGGAGTGAATTAGAAACTTTGTGGTGTCATTGGTTAACAATGGGCATATTTTGTTGCTATTGCTGGTTAATGGGAAGAATGCCCCCAACGCGGTGGCATTAAGTGATAAGGAAGAAGATAAAATTACTGCTAGCTGTTAGTGAGCCCTAGTGATTAGCAAATTCAGTGGCTGTCTGTGAGTAGGAAGAATGTGGATGGTAATATTATTCCACTGACATTGCATGGGTCAGTGTAGACTGGTGATACCCAAACATTATAGTAAATACAGTGCTTTGTCAAGTCATTATAGCAAATTTGGCAGGAATTGATTGACGTACATGCTTAATAAACCAATGTAGAAGTAAACAGCAAAAAAAACAAAAAATGATTTAAAGCAGAACTCCAGGAAAAAAATGTTTTTGTGACTTGTGGTTTGTACACAGAAGCTATCTCTAATTATGGTATTGTAAACCTGGATCGCTGCTGTGTAGTTTTATTCATGCTAGAAGGTACAGCTAGAACTGTACTTCTGACACTGCGAGTAGAGCTGCTGCTCTCATACAAGTGAACAGAAAAAAGAGGCATTTTGTGAATGGATAGAGGGGTGGGGGTGAGTAAATGACAGGATCTTGTAACTGTATAAGAGCTATAGATCTTGTCTATTCACATAATTCCTAATTAAACCCTGTTTGCTTATTTCAGTTTAAAAGTCCCAAGCATTTCTTTCGAATAAGGGGGTTTGACACCTCTTCAAGTTTAAATTCCTTTGGGGATGCACAATACAGCAGCTGGCAACATATTTTCATTTCAGCACACCATAATGTACATGTAATGCGTTATGGTGCACAGCATTACAAAAATGGTGCAAGTTCAATAAAACCTCATTTGAATTGGCAGCCTTTTCAAAATGAATTAGTTGCATTACCACAGCACAAGAATATACCACACATTAAAGTAGCTAGAAAAGCTAAACAATAATACACTCTTTAAATGTTGCCTGTATGTAATGCATACATTTTCTAATAAATCACAGTGTAAATAGCTTTTTTCCCCATGCAGTCTTGGGAACACAATGCTCCTATGAATGTGTCTCGCTGTGTGGCTGGTGGGCAGACAATGTCTGGAGACATTACTGCTCTAAAAATTTATGTCGCATACACACAAGCGGAATTTCCGTCGGAAAAATCTTGGATGTTTTTTCTGATGGAATTCCGTTCAAGCTTGGCTTGCATACACACAGTCACGCAAAAGTTTGCTGAACTTTCGACCGTTGAGAACGTGGTGACGTACAACACTACGACGAGCCGAGAAAATTAAGTTCAATGCCTCCAAGCATGCGTCAAATTGTTTCCGAGCCTGCGTAGGAATTTTGCGTGTCGGAATTGGTACAGACGATTGGAATTTCCGATCGGAACTTTTTTCGACCGAAAAATTGAGAACCTGCTCTCAATCATTTGCTGGCTGGAATTCCGCCAGCAAAAGACCGATGGAGCATACACACGGTCGCATTTTCGGACCAAACGCTTTCATCAGACTTTTTCTGGCGGAATTTCCGCTCGTGTGTACACAGCAATAGGAGCTTTGTTGTCCCTCCACAAACAGACACACCCTGGCATTTCTATATCCTTCTCTTTCAGTAACAGTGATCACCAGGAGCAGATGAGTCTACCCTGCATGGACACAAAAAACGATGAAAACCCTTCTTTACACTATGTAAAACTAAGCAAAAATGTTTTGGCTGCGCATACATGTTATGCAGCGTCCGTGTTCTATTGGTACTTTGGTGTTCACTCAGATGTAGTTGCACCAAGTGGGAGGTTTGTCCTTTAAAATAAAACCTTAAAAACACTTAACTCAACAAAGCAGCGCTCTATAAACCCAGTGCCGGGACAAGCTCATCCAGTGCCCAGGGCAAAGATGCCAAACTGTACCCCCCTCTCCCATTCATGTGCAAGCATAGGGGATCCTACACCCAGCAGCCACTCACTTGTTAAAATCACTGCCGCTATCCCTACTCCTGACAGCCTTGCAACAGAAGGAAGGTGCCCCCATCCTTACAGTAAACCATTGCGCCCAGGGCAACCACATCTCCTGGCCCAACCTTTTTCCTGGCCCTGTATAAACCTCATTGTTAATACTTGTCCGGTGGGAAGACTCAAATATTTTCTTTCTTTAAAAGCTATGGCCGCTGTTGGTACCCAACACTTGCTTGTATATTGCATGTCCACCAGAAAGGTGGGGGAACCACAGAACACACCAGTTGACACTCGCTGGACAGGTATTAGCCATCTTCTTTTATAGGCTGCTGATAGCATTTTTTTTTATGGCAACAAGGCCACTTTAAATAAATATCATACTGCTTTATAGATATCTCCACAAAAGGTTCCTATACTTGTTAAAGGTAGCTTGTGTACTTCGAAATTGAGAACATCTTTAAAAAAAAATGGTGTTACTGGCAGGAAATAATTATCCTGTAAACCAGTGAATCACAAAGTATCTTAGTACTGCACCTCTAAGAAGTTGTCTTTTTTTATTGCACTACATGATACATGACCACTGGTGTCTATGTCTAATTTTGGGTTATAAGGTACAGACATTACAGACTATATATGACTTAAAGCATTCTCTTTGGATTCTATAACAGACAGAGCATACAGACTAAATACTAATGACTAAGCCATTTCCTTCTACATCAGTGCGCAGCTATTCTGTGTCATCTGAAAAAGAGTTAAACAAGGACTGGCGTGAGTCATTACATCGCCTGTCTGCTGCCTTGCCACACTTTCTCTCTAAACCTTTGCCCCTGTTGCATGTTTCCCTTATAAAGATTATATCCAAATAGGGGGCTAAGTCAGACATTAATAGTGAGAGCAAACTGTTTATATTTGGAAGATTTGAACATTCAAGGGAGCATAAATCACAGAAATCTCTTTCTGAATGACTCCTGGGCCTGGTACAGCCAATCCAAGACAAGCACTGCATCAGCATCATGCCATGATCAGGCTGAATTCTATTTAGTATGGGAATTTTGAATATTCTAGAACAAACTGTGCAACGTTATTATGTGTCATCCAGTCATGATCTGTTGCTGTTTCCAAAATGAAGTGTGGCAAGAAGATAAAGGTTGTGTTTGTATGCTTGATACAGATGTCATACTAAAAATATTTCCAAGGGCATTCTGCTGTTAACAGGGGCACAGTCACTAGATAGTTTTGGCAGTGCTTTCTCTATTGGAATATGCTAAAAAAGGAGCCGTGCACCTTAAAAAGACAACTGTGGACATCAAATAAAATTTAACCGTGACTATCGCTATCTGGGAAGCAATGCAGTTGATGTATAGTTAGAATTAGGGCTGTTACTGATTAAAATTTTCGTGTTCGATTAATCGTTTTTTTTTTTTATCGATTAATCGACTTATTTAGATTAATTATAACGCACATACAGATCCAACTACTTTTAGCTGATCTCCTTGCATTGCAACTCTGCATTAGTCAGTGGTAAATGTGGTATACACTATATGCAATCACCCGACACTAGTAAGTTTCCACAATCCATGACTTAACTTCACAGTTCACACAAATACGTTTTTAATTCAAACTGTAGCACTGACTGAAGTCATTTTTTTTCCACAGTAGCGTGACAATCCCTCCACCTCTGGACTAACTAATCACTCTCACCTTATGGCATGGACCTCTGTGCAACCAGGTGGTCATACAAGCAGGTATCAAAAGGGTTAACACAGACCATAAACTTCTCTCACGTCTCCTTTGATCTCAGCAAGGACGCAGGTCATGGGTAGAAAGAAAAGATCTAAGTGCTCACCGCTTAAGTAAAAGATAAAATTTTTGTGTTCAAACACAAACTACTCACATAAAGATGATAAAAACACAGCATGTAAAGCCGACAATCGTGTTAGTTCCATAAGGCAGCAGCGGGTGATGTAATGAGTAGCTCCTCCCCCATACGTGTTACGTTCAATCAGAACTTCAACGTCACCGGACTCCTCCCCCTTCCCTTCGTTAGCACTTGGGGAAGGGGGGAGGAGTCCGGTGATGTTGATGTCCGTGATGTCATGGGAACTCCCTGAAGGCCCGGAAGCCGGCGGAGAGGTGAGTACTGATCAAAATAATTTTGATCGATCAAAAAGAATTGATCGATCAAAAAAAAATTGATCGATCAAAAAAAAATTGATCGATTAAAAAAATTAACGATTAATCGAAGAATTAATCTTTAATTTCCACAGCCCTAGTTAGAATGTCTGGTAAATAATTTTTTAAAACGTGTTCTGCAAATTCTTGGTTAAGGGTGCCCTTGATTTCAGAGACAGTGACAGTAGACAGTAGTCAAACCAATGAACATTTTTCTTTCTATTTTCCCAGGCTCAGAATCAGGGTCATTTCAGAAGGTGAGAGATTTATTTATTATTTGTCATTCATATGCACAATTTTCCTGTTAGACTGGAATGTACCTTTAAGGTGCTCATGCATGGTTTGATTATACAGAAAGGTAAAGCCCAACTCCAGGGCTGGGCATTCCTATCTTGGAGTATCTTTATTTATTTATTTTTTATTGTGTATGCATACCTATTTCCAGAAGTCTTCAGACGGATCACATAACATTATGGGTCTTCTTTTTTCTCAGATGGTGAACTGGTCCTGAATGCTGTTGTCAGGAGTCTGTAATGCTCCTGTTCCATGGCAGCCCCCCCCCCTCCTAAATTCATACCAGGCCGCTTGCCTTCAACAGGGTGCCCCCCAAAGCACCTTGTCCCCATGTTGATGGGGACAAGGGCCTCTTCCAGACAACCCTGGCTGGTGGTTGTCGGGGTCTGCGGGTGGGGGGCCTATTGGAATCTGGAAGCCCCCAGTTCCCACCCCTCCCCATGTGAATGGGTATCGGGTAAAAAAAAAAAGTGTCAAAAAGTAAAAACCACAAGAGACAGTTTTTGACGAATCCTTTATTTAAAAAAAAAAGAAGGTGTCCTGCGATGTAAATCTACCGTCAATCACGCCGCCTGACAGACCCGAAAAATAGCAAGAATTGAAAACTCTGCCTTTCAATATTTAAAACAATATTATTTAACCACTTAAGGACCGTAAGGATTTGCCCCCTTAATGGCCAGGCCTTTTTTTGTTATACGGCACTGCGTTGCTTTAACTGACAATTGCGCGGTCATCCGACGTTGTACCCAAACAAAATCGGGTACACAAAACTCACTTTTGTTGACAGTGGTTTAGAAATGAATGACTGTGTGTTGAGTTATTTTAAGGAAACAGCAAATTTACACTGTTATACAAGGTGTACCAACTTCAGCTATGATGTGACAGCTTTGTATTTTTAAACATTGTTTTTGCCACAATAAAGGTGTATATTTGGAGTGCAGCCATTCAGCTATCTTCCTTGATTGTCTATACAAGCTGTACACTCACTACTTTACATTGTAGCAAAGTGTAATTTCTTCAGTGTTGTCACTTAAAAAAAGCTATTATAAAATATTTACAAACTGACTTTTGTAAGACACTGTCAGGACAGTTTTTAAGGCAGATGAAAAGGGACAGCTGCCCTGGGCCTCATCATTGTTGTGTGGCCCAATGCAGCTGCCTCATACTTGCCAACTAGCCAAGTTTAAATTCACTTATTCCTTGAAGTTTTAGTCCTGTGCTGTGTCCCGATATCTCAGTGTAAAGTTCTGTTGCTGCTGCCCAGCTCTGCCCTATTGCCATGTACAGATGACTCACCTGCAGACCCTGTGTTTACATGTAAATAACATGCATTGATATGTAAATAGAGGTGGCATTCATATGTATAACATGCCCCCTGAGGTAATATCTACCATCACGTCTGCTGAATGCTGCCCACTGGGGAGGTAAAGGAGCATGCTTGAAAGTCCTCTCTATAACTATAGTCATTAAGCCCAACTTCAGCCTGTTCTGCAAAGGTAAGAAAATTGGAGGTGGAACCCTTCTTCAAAATTACATGATTCCACAGCACCCTGAATTTTGGTGCATGTGAATACGCACATCTCAGCCGATGCATGAGGGTGTCATTAACAATTAATGGCACTGCTGTGTATCTGCTAAAGGGCAACATTTC
This sequence comes from Lithobates sylvaticus, assembly GCA_028564925.1. NCBI lineage: Eukaryota > Metazoa > Chordata > Amphibia > Anura > Ranidae > Lithobates > Lithobates sylvaticus. The sequence continues at coordinate 511,620,938 of CM053027.1, forward strand.
TGTGGTGTCAGGAAAGCGATTTTGCATGTATTCCCAACACACACAGATGTGAACGCAGGCTAAATGTCTCAGTTACATTGGTGGTCAGTGTAAATCTTCTCATTACATTGGGGCTTGGTGTACAATCCTTTCATTCACACTAGTGGCCAGTGTGAAGGTCCCCCTTACATTGGTGATCAGTGTAAATCCCTCTTTACATTTGGTGGTTACTGTGAATGCTCCTATTACATTAGTGGTCAGTGTAAATCCCCATTACATTGGTGGCCAGTGTATAAACTCCTCTTTATATTGGTAATTTAAAAAAATCCAAACGTTAAAAAAATCCAAACTTGCATTTGTGGTCAGTTTCGAATCTTCCCTTACATTGGTGGTCCATGTAGAATCCCCTTTAAATTGGTGGTGAGTGTAAATCCCCTTTACATTGGTGGCCAGTGTAGAAATCCCCTTTATTGGCTGTTGCTTTAAAATCTCCCATTACATTGGTTGTCAGTGTATATTCTTCATAACCTTGGTGATCAGTGTACAGTTCCCTTTACATTGGTGGTAAGTGCAGAATTGCCCTTACACTGGTGGTCAGTGTAAATGCCCCTTTACATTGGTGGTCAGTATAAATCCCCCCTAACATTGTTGGTCAGTGTAGAAGTGTCACCTTACATTGGTGGTCAGAACAAATATCCTTGACAATGGCTGTCAGTGTAAATTCCCCTTACATGGAGGTGATTGTATATTCCCCCTTAAACTGGTGGTTGGTGTAAATGCTCCTATTACATTGGTGTCAGTGTAGAAATCCCTCTTTTCTATTGGTGGGTGGTGTGAAATCCCCTGTTACATGGTGGTCAGTGCAAATTTCCCCTCACATTGTTGGTCAGTGTAAATTCCCCATTTTCAGCTTTACTCTACATGATTCAGAATTTGGCACACCACTGCCACTGATCCCATCACCCCCCCTCCCAGCATTGCCACTGATCACACACCTCCACCCCCCCTCCCCCAGCATTGTCAATAATCCCAGGACTCCTAGGATTCCAAGGAGTTTTCTGTCTATTGATAGGGAGCTCTCACCTCCCCAGTCCATGCTGTGCAGGCAGTGAGGAGATGATGTGCTGTAACCTTTAGCAACCAATCCGGGAGCAGTAATGCTGTGCACTAACCTCTAGGAACCAATCAGTGAGCAGTAATAATGTGCAGTAACCTCTAACAACCAATTAGTGAGTGGTATAGATGTCCAGTGAACTCTAACAATCAATCAGTGAGCAGTATTGATGTACAGTAATCTCTAGTAACCAATCAACAAGCAAGTCAAACAAGTCATGTGCTGTAACCTCTAGCAGCCAGTCAGTGAGCAGTAATGATACACTGTAACCTCTGGCAACCAATCGCTGCCTGATCTGATTCAGTAAACTGATTTTGAGTCTAGCTGCTATTTATTTATGTATATCTCAAAGCAGGTGGATAGAAAAATTACATGGAAGAGGGGGCCCAAGAAAATGTTTGCCCAGGGTCCAGTCAATATTAAAGACGGCCCTGGATACTGTATATAGTACAGTGCTTGCGAGGGTACCTACAGTGTACAAAATTGTACCATAAACTGTGATCATTTTCTGTACTAAAAAGGACATTTGTTTAAATGATCAGTTATCAGATAGTAATGCAAATAGTTTACCGATACAAATGGTATAAGATAATAATGAAACTAAAATGGGCAAGGGTGTGACAACATGCTCTTTTGGAGCTTAACATTTCCTACAAAGAAATACTCTAATCCTTTTGATCCAATTCTTTGCCAAGCATTTTAGATGTTTCCAAGTATTCCAGCATTAAAATTAACATAAAAGGAGGACGCTTTGGGAGACACTCAACATGACTTGAGCACTCTGCAGATTTGTGGCAAATTGATTCCTCTCATCATATCAGCTGCTGGGCAGTGGCACAAAACAAGCCTTCTGCTCAAGTGCTAGTATGAAGATACTTTATCAGCATCAAAGAACATGTGTCTATGGCCAGTTCCAAAAGAAACAAAATTAAAATGGTTTGTGAATCGCTGCTTAGTGTTAAAGAATACATATACTTGGATTTAAAACTAGAACGTGCTAGAGAGGCCTGAAAGCATTAAAAAAATCATAATTATAACTAAATTATAATAAAATTGTATGACTCGATAAAGGATATTGCCTCAAATTCTTTATCCTCCAGTGACTCTAGAATAGAATATCTTCATATCATAAATATGTGTCTTTTGTGTGTCACTCTTGAAATGTATCAAATACAATTTTTGCGAATTTCAAAAACCAAATGTGTGTTGTTACTTTCTATCTGCTTTATATCTTCCAAAACACCTCCAAGCCCCAGGATACCCCATGTTCAGCAGATAAACTTACCAGAGATGGATGACTTTACCAACTATTCAGGTCAAGCTCTGCTTTTATGATGTGTCTTTTCATCTGTTATGTGTCCATCTGATCCTCTTTTTCTCTCAAGCAATGTAAAAATAACTGAAATGCCACAAGTGTTAAACTGCTAAAAACACGCAATTTTGTTTAAAGTGATGCTCAAGGAAATAATGTTTTTTTTTATAAATAACAAACATGTTATACGTACCTGCTCTGTGCAATAGTTTTGCATAGAGAAGCCCCGATCGTCTTGTTTTTGGGTCCCCACCGGCAGTCCTGGCTGCTTTCCCCTGCTGAGTGCCCCCAATAACAAGCCTCTTGCTATGGAGGAACTCGAGCAGGCTCACTCCCCAGCTGTTCTCTGTGTGTCGATTCACACACAGAGTGCGGCTCGGCCCTGCTCTCTCCTCATTGGCTCACTGGCCCACTGCTCTCATGCACATCGCTGGATGGAGATGGGGCTCAAGTAAGTATAAGGGGGGGCTGGGGAGTAGCTGCACCCAGAAGGTTTTTTTTTACCTTAAAGGGGTTGTTAACCTTTGTGTTTTTTCACCTTAATGCATCCTATGCAAAAAATGCAATATTTTTTACTTTTTGCTATAATAAATATCCCCAAAAAAATATATAAAAAAACATTTTTTCCTCAGTTTAGGCCGATACGTATTCTTCTACATATTTTTGGTAAAAAAAATCACAATAAGCGATTATTGATTAGTTTGCGCAAAAGTTATAGCGTTTACAAAATAGGGGATAGTTTTATAGCATTTTTATTAATATTTTTTTTTTTATTAGTAATGCGATTTTTATTGTGACTGCGACATTATGGCGGACACATCGGACATTTTTGACACATTTTTGGGACATTTGTCATTTATACAGAAATCAGTGCTATTTAAATAGCACTGATTCCTATGTAAATGACAGTTGTAGTGAAGGGGTTAACCACTAGGGGGCGGAGAGGAGTCAGTGTGACGTGTTGTGTTTTTTTTACAGTAGGGGGGCGTGGCTGTACGTCTGACGTCATTGATCGGCGTTCCCGATGACAGGGAACCGCCGATCACTGACAGTCAGTGTAGGAAGCACGGGGAGAGGTTTGTTTACATAGACCTCTCCCCGTTCTTCAGCTCCGTAACCCAATCGCGGGATACCAGCGGCGATCAGGTCTGCTGGTCCCGTGGCCGTGGTCACGGAGCTCCCGACCGGGTCGCGCGCGCGCCGCTGGCGGCGCGCGCGCGCCCCCCGGGCAGGCAAATTAAAGGGGACGTACCCGTACGTGCTTTTGCCTGCCCGTGCCATTCTGTAGACGTATATCTACATGAGGCGGTCGGGAAGCGGATATTCTTCTACATATTTTTGGTAAAGAAAAATCGCAATAAGTGTATAATGATTGGTTTGCGCAAAAGTTATAGCGTCTACAAAATAGGGGATAGATTTATGTCATTTTTATTATTATTATTTTTTTACTAGTAATGGCGGTGAACTGCGATTTTTATCAGGACTGCGACATTGCAGCAGACAAATCGAACACTTTTGACACTATTTTGGGACCATTGCGAGGTGTGTGCTCTAGCAGAAACACCAAAGAAGCTCACAGCTCACCATTCTAGTTGCCTGTTCATATGGTGACAATATAATGAATGCATCTGAATAAAAAACGAGTGACATGGTGAAAAGAACCCCAGATCTCCAGAGCCTGTCCCTGTCCTGTGCCAACACATATACTTGATGGCAGATACTGCAGTGTGGCCATTGTCAAGTTCCAGTGTGTGGGTGTAACTCATATCACATGGTTGGCAGCTTTTGTTACCACACCATTTTGACCAGGTGAACACTTGCTTGGTATGACCACCTAAAGTGGTTGCACACTTTTCTGCTGCAGGACATTTTGAAAGCCAGGATACCTAACTAGGAACCAATGTACCACCAGGTTCAAGACATATTCTAGACAAGGTACAGTATGTGTGTGAACTTTCCCTGCCAAAGGGCAGCCACCAAAATGGTGCAGTTGTCACACAAATCCTTGAATTATGATGGTGTGGACTTAGCCACCTCTCGGCTTACTTCTGAAGATCTGTAAGAATCTTATGCCCTGTGTGGCTACTGTTTCCCAAGCATACCAGCTGCAAAACAACAGGCATGTCCGGTGTCTGAGAGAATATGGAAATGCAATTATTTTAGTAAATATAAACTGCTAAATACCTTTTCTCATCAGCAGTCTATAGCAGTCTTGAGGCTTCTATCAGTGTCTGGTTAAAGCTTGTAGGAGGAGTTTTCATTCTCCTGTGACTGTCCTATGAGGCTGCATGACTCCTGACCCTCTGTCTGGACAGTGTTGATTGTCCCTGCGCTGATCACATGCACCCTACCAAGAAAAAAAAAAGAGCGCTCCAGGAATACACACCAAACTGAGCATGTGCAGAGTGACAAATGCTCTGTCTTATCAGGAGTTGGATTGGGAACAGTGAAAGAAGGGGAGGATCAGAGAAGACAGGATTAAACAGCCTTTTTACACAATGAGGATTAACTCCTTAGGTTCCACAGTGAGTATAAGAAGCATGCTTTACTGCATATACAGACTGATTTTTACTGTTGTGGGTTTAGTAACACTTTAAAGGGGAGTTCCGCCTGGGAAAAAAAATGTAAAGTCAGCAGCTAAAGATACTGTAGCTGCTGACTTTTAATATATGGACACTTACCTGTCCAGGGAGCTCGCAATGTCGGCTTTGGATTTGGATTTTTTCCTCCTGTGGGTTATACGTTAAAAATATTCCCCGGTGTCAAGAATCATTTATACTGGACTATTACAGCTAATTGTTTGGACTGGTTCAATTAATCTGTTCACTCCCTTATGGTCACTGGACATATCATATTATGTTCTGTATTGATTTTTATATGTATTAATTTTAATTTTAACTTTAATTTTATATTGGCGCAGCTTTATACATTTTCCTAAAGATACTGTAGCTGCTGACTTTTAATATATGGACACTTACCTGTCCAGGGAGCTCGCAATGTCGGCACCCCAGCCAATTTTCGGATCGGCTGTCGGGTGCTGCCACTGCCATTTCCACGAAGGGAAACCGGCATTGAAGCCTTTTGGCTTCACGGCCCATTCCCTACTGTGCATGCACGAAGAGCGATGTGCTTTCTAATTGCCCTGGCAGCAGAGGAAGGTGGAGGGTGGCCGAACTTCCAAGGGACAGGTCCCCGTTCCCTCCTTCCCCCTGAAAGGTGCCAAATGTGGCACCAGAGGGTGGGGGGGGGGAGCAAATAAGTGGAGGTTCCACTTTTGAGTGGAACTCCACTTTAAGGGCATTTCCCAAGCATGTAAGTAAAATAATTGGTGTTTCTCCCATTTGGCCCTCAAAGTCACATAAAAAGATTGGCAGAAGAAGCTTCAATGGCAGGTTCATTATAAGCTGTCACCCCACAAAAGCAAATTTAGAATTCACAGGCCCTGTAGTGATTGTTGTATTTCTGATCCATGTAGCTATGCCACGGAATATAAACTTTTCTTGGCCCCTGACATTTTCTGAACTCCTGAATTCAGTATTATTTTGCCCAATTTTACTCCACACCATCCCATCTAACAATATGTGATTGCTTTATTCTTTTTTTATTTAAAAGAATTAAGCAGCGAGGCAGCACTTAGTCAGGACATTTATGGTGGACTAAACAGTGACTCTTTTGTTTGTTCATCTTTTATCTATTTCTTTTCTATCTTTATTACTACATGACGTGTTATCCTTCAGAAGTTAAAAGAACAAGTGATGAAGAATCTACACTAAAGCAAACATTCTTGACTGACTATTTGCTTTGGTCACAGTGCCTAATGTGTTCTACAAACAAACGGATGCTAAGGAACGACATCACTGGTTCTTCCCTTCCTAGTATGTGTGATGGAGCATTTCCTAACTGTCTTGTGAGGCAGGGTTTGTCAAAACATTATTTTACAAGGCAGCTCCTGCTTACCATGTCGCTGGTCAAATAGAGTGTGGTTACTGGTATATGTTTTATTGTAAGATCTCTAATGTCTTTATAGTATAGTCTTTTCAGTGCAAAATTTACAACATGTTAGGAATAAGCAGAACTAGTAAAAATTTTAATAAATAAATCTTTTCTGACTTTATGCAGTTAATAATGTAGCTGCGGTCTTTAGGGTGTTCTGGGGAAATCTCCCACACTCCAGCTGTGTGGGATGCGTCCAGCTGCTGGCCCCAAACCTACACTATTCTTCCTTACCAAATGGATGCAGAGAGGAAGGATACATGTTTTTGACAGGAGGCCAACATCTATCTGCTGAGACAATGACCTCACTGATCTGACTTTTGCCATGGATGTTGACCTGTGACAAACATGTTTCCTCTGTACATACAGCACATTATTTAAAAAAAAAAGTAAAGTACAGCAACAGATGTATGTACATATTTCCCTTATGTGAATTTTTTCATCATGACAGTAGCATTACAGCAAAACTTTTAAATATTTGCTCTTAACCACTTCAGCCCCGGACCAATTGGCAGCCAAAGGACCAGGCCCCTTTTTGTGATTCGGCACTGCGTCGCTTTAACTGACAATTGCGCGTGCGACGTGGCTCCCAAACAAAATTGGCGTCCTTTTTTTCCCACAAATAGAGCTTTCTTTTGGTGGTATTTGATCGCCCCTGCGGTTTTTATTTTTTGCGCTATAAACAAAAATAGAGCAACAATTTTGAAAACAATGCAATATTTTTTGCTTTTTGCTATAATAAATATCCCCAAAAAATATATAAAAAAACAGTTCAGTTTAGGCCGATACGTATTCTTCTACATATTTTTGGTAAAAAAAATCGCAATTAGCGATTATTGATTGGTTTGCGCAAAAGTTATAGCGTTTACAAAATAGGGGATAGTTTTATAGCATTTTTATTAATATTTTTTTTTTACTAGCAATGGCGGCGATCAGCGATTTTTATTGTGACTGCGACGTTATGGCGGACACAACGGACATTTTTGACAAATTTTTGGGACCATTGTCATTTATACAGCAATCAATGCTATTTAAATGCATTGATTCCTGTATAAATGACACATGCAGTGAAAGAGTTAACCACTAGGGAGAGGGGAGGGGTTATGGGCTGTGACGTGTATGTGTTTTTTTACATTAGGGGGCGGGGCTGGCGTCTGACGTCATTGATCGGCTTTCCCGATGACCGGGAACAGCCGATCAATGACAGGCAAAGTAGGAAGCGCGGGAAGAGGTTTGTTTACACAGACCTCTCCCCGTTCTTCAGCTCTGTGACCCGATTGCGGGACACCAGCGGCGATCGGGTCCGCTGGTCCCGCGGCCGGGGTCACGGAGCTCCCCACCGGGTCGCGCGCGCGACCCACGGGCAGGCAATTAAAGGGCCACGTACCCGTACGTGATTTTGCCTGCCGTGCCATTCTGCCGCAGTATATCTACGTGAGGCGGTCGGGAAGCGGTTAAATGAGCTAAACCAAATCCGTAAAAGAAAAAAAAAAAAAAAGATCATTGGTACTGAGCCAGGAGAATTATCTGAATCTTACCTTTTGTGGAATCTGGAATGTTCATTTGCCTGATCAGTAAAGAATGACAAAGTGTTTAAATTCAAGTGTAGCGGCCATAACCCCTGAGGGGCGGCCTTGACTTTTGGGCTTACCAGTTACCTCCTCTTGGCTTGTCAGTGAATGTCCAGGGTTTCCCAGGGTTAGTACCCAACAACTTTGGATGCTGACACACAAAAGTCCTTAAAAAGGTTTTTATTCTGCAGTGGTAACATCCAACATATAGGAATAGAGGGCAAGGGTGAAGAAACTCAGGCACCTTGAACTTCTGACATCCACAGAATGTCTCTAACAAACCCAGAGTAGCCACTCACAGCTGGGTACTTCAATGCCGGACAAACCTCTAGCCAGAGGTATGCCAGCCAACAATGTGATCCGGAAACTTGCAAAAAGTCTCTGACACAAAATGCTCTTGCAGCCAAAGGAGAATAGGAACCTTTCTCACAGTACCTGGAACTTTCTCTGTCTCCTTGGCAGTACCGTAGAAGTGTGGATTCTTTAGTGTCCATACAACTCAGCTTTCAGGCTCTTACTGAGATGCCAGCTTGTTGGCCCTCCTCCGAAGAGTCCTCCCCTGGTCACTTGTATGAGTTGTGGCACCCCTCCAATACCGAGAGCACACCGGGACGCCTTGAATCCTCCTTCAGTTACTGGGCCTCGGGCTAACCGGCTCCGAGACTCAGGAACAGACGGATCCCTGCCCCAGACCATGCAGGTCTATGGGGCTAGCCAAACTGTCCAGAACTAGGAAGCAGGACTGCGGCCAAACCCGTAACACATGACTTCAGCACCTTAAGTACCCTTCCCCAGACTACACAGCGGGGCCAGACGCGCCCACTGATTGGCTCCGGGAAAAATTGCTACCCAAGATGTCCAACCAGGCCCGGTTCTAGGCCTGTCATGGGTACCTCACTGCACCCATGACCAGGCAGAACCCTAGTACAGCCCAGCCAAACTGTTGCCAAAGTAAACCTGTACAATTAACCCTCAGAACCCCCTTACTGTTCTGAGGGAAAAAAATAAATTTCCACTTATAGCGCACACTTGTTGAAGTGTGACCGCTACACAAGTAATCAGAGTTAATTAATTCTGCAAATTAGAAAATAGTTTTCTACCAAAAAATGTGTCTTTTGTTGAAAAGGAATATTGGAAACATTTTATCAATCAGTGGCTGCAGCTACTGATCAATGTATTCTATTTTCAGAATACAATGTCCCAGCAAGGGGGATTCCTCTAGCCACCTTTTTGTGTGGATCTTTTCATTTTTTTTCATTTAGTTTACTGGTTGAATGTAAAAAAGAAAAAAAAAATTGGATGGCCCATTTACGATACTCTTTAGAATTCCAATATGCCTCCACAAGACAAATGTTGATGCAGGTGACAATTTCATGTACATGTTGTAAGCCATGGATCTGGGGCACACAACACTAGTTGAGGAAAATTAATGCCCCATATATATAGATTATATATATATAGATTTTCTGATGGAAAATGTTCGATGGGAGCTTGTTGTCCGAAATTCCGATCGTGTGTAGGCTCCATCGGACATTTTCCATCGGAATTTCCGTCACACAAAATTCTGGATCTCAAATTTTCCGACAACAAAATCCATTGTCGTAAATTTTAATTGTGTGTACACAATTCCGACGCACAAAGTTCCATGCATGCTCGGAATCAAGCAGAACATCATACGTATTGTATGTCACCGCGTTCTTGACGTTTGGAATTTCCGACAAGATTTGTGTGACCATGTGTATGCAAGACAAGTTTGAGCCAGCAGGGATTTTGTTGTCAGAATGTGCAATCGTGTGTACTCGGCATAAGACTGAAGTGTTAATATGGACAGTCCATCCTCAGTGCAGCTGAACTGTCTCCATGCTGCTGCAGCTGTCACACAGACAACACAGTGGACAAGGAGTTTTAATGCATGGTGAGTGTAACTTGATGGGGATTCACCGACATTAGTTCCCTATCAGATCCACTCCATTTTTGACTGAGAGCAGGCAGTGGGTGGATCCATAGCCAATAGACACCCTGCTATTGGCTATATAATCCACCCTCTGCCTGCTGTTAATCACCAGAAGAGAGTGGACCTGTTTGGGGAACTAGTGTCTTAGCTTCCCTATCAGGCTCTTCCCACTGTCTGCATTACTGGTTGCTAAGAGGCTGTTGACTGTGAAGCAGTGCCGGGACAAGATCATCTAGAGCCCAGGGCGAACATGCCAAGCTGCATAAATTCTCCCTCCTCCAAGTTCAAATCCGCCCCCTGCTGAAACAGCAGCCCCCTCTCAGCACAAATCTTTGCTCTCCCCCAAAAGAAATTCAACCCTCCTAGCACAAATTCTCTACCCCTAAAAGTTCCCCTCCTAGTACACATACTCCCCTCCCACTTCAAATCTATCCCTCTGAGCACAAATCCCCCCCAAATCCCCCCTCCTAGCACACATTTTCTTCCCCCATCCCCCCTTCCAACACAAATCTCCCTAAATCCCCATTCTTAGCACCCCCCCCCCCCCCCAAATTTCCACTCCTAGAACAATACTTACCCCCTGCCCCCCCCCCCCCCCCCCCCCCCCCCCCCCCCCCCCCCACCCCCACCCCCCCCCCCCCCCCCCCCCCCCCCCCCCCCCCCCCCCCCCCACTCCCCCCCCCCCCCCCCCCCCCCCCCCCCCCCCAACTTCCCCCTTCCAAAGCAAATCTTCTCCCCCCCCAATCTCTATGTGGTGCCTCTCCCACACCACATGATACCACAGTGCCCAAGGCAGCCACCCCTCCTGCCCACCCCTTGTCCCGGCCCTGCTATGAAGCATCCTTAACAACCAGCGACATGTGGTAGTGAAGGGGGAAGTGGCGGAAACTATGCTGCCTGCTACACAGTGTAGAGCAACAGGCACTCTGTTTAAAGTTAAAGTTGGTCTTACAGTGCCTTGAAAAAGTATTCATACCCCTTGAAATTTTCCACATTTTGTCATGTTACAACCAAAAGCATGAATGTATTTTATTGGGCTTTTATGTGATAAACCAACACAAAGTGGCACATAAATGTGAAGTGGAAAGAAAATTATAGAAATGGTTTTCAAAATGTTTTACAAATAAATATATGAAAAGTGTGACGTGCATTTGTATTCAGCCCCCTTTACTCTGCTACCCCTAAATAAAATCTAGTGGAACCAATTGCCTTCAGAAGTCATCTAATTAGAAAATCGAGTCCAACTGTGTGTAATTTAATCTCAGTATGAATACAGCTGTTCTGTGAAGTGCTCAGGTTTGTTAGAGAACCTTAGTGAACAAACAGCATCATGAAGGCCAAAAAACACATCAGTGATAAAGATGTGGAGAAGTTTAAATCAGGGTTAGGTTATAAAAAAATATTCCAAGCTTAGAACATCTTATGGAACACTGTTCAACCCATCATCGGAAAATAGTACAACTGTAAACCTACCAAGATATGGCCGTCCATCTAAACTGACAGGCCAGGCAAGGAGAGCATTAATCAAAGAAGCAGCCAAGAGACTGATGGTAACTCTGGAGGAGTTGAAGAGATCCACAGCTCAGGTGGGAGAATATGTCCACAGGACAACTACTAGTCTTTATACTCCACAAATCTGGCCTTTATGGCAAAGTGGCAAGAAGAAAGCCATTGTTGAGAAAAGACACAGCAAACATGTGGAAGATGAGACCAAAGTTGAACTTTTTGGCCTAAAGCAAAATGCTATGTGTGGCAGAAAACTAACACTGCACATCACACTGAACACACCCTCCCCGCCGTGAAACATGGTGGTGGCAGAATCATGTTGTGGGGATGCTTTTCTTCAGCAGGGGCAGGGAAGCTGGTCAGACTTGATGGGGAGATGGATGAGCCAAATACAGGGCAATCTTAGAAGAAAACCTGTTATGCCGCGTACACACGATCGGAATTCCGGCCAGAAAAAGACCGATGAGAGCTTTTCATCGGAAAATGCGACTGTGTGTATGCTCCATTGGAATTTTGCTTGCCAAATTTCCGACAGCAAAGAATTGAGCGCATGTTCTCAATTTTTCTGACGGAAAAGGTTTCTATCGGAAATTCCGATCGTCTGTAGCAATTCTGACACGCAAAATTCCTGCTCATGCTCAGAAACAATTTGACGCATGCTCGGAAGCATTGAACTTGACTCGTTGTAGTGTTGTACGTCACCGCATTCTTGACGGTCGGAATTTGGTGTGACCGTTAGTAGGCAAGACAGTTTGAGCGGAATTCCGTCGGGAAAACCGTCAGAGCTTTTTCCGACAAGAATTCCGATCGTGTGTACGCGGCATTAGAGTCTGCAAAAGATTTGAGACTGGGGAGGAGGTTCACCTTACAGCAGGAATACGACCCTTAACAGCCAGAGCTACAATGGAATGGTTTAGATCAAGGCATATTCATGTGTTAGAATGGCCCAAAGTCCAGACCTAAATTCAATTGAGAATCGGTGTCAAGACTTGAAAATTGCCGTTCACAGACACTCTCTATCCAATCTGACTGAGCTTGAGCGATTTTGCAAAGAAAAATGGGTACAAATTTCACTCTCTAGATGTGCAAAGCTAGTAGAGACATACCCAAAAAGACTTGCAGCTGTAATTGCAGAGAAAGGTGGTTCCACAAAGTATTGACTCAGGGGGGCTAAATACAAATGCACGCCACATTTTTCAGATATTTATTTGTAAAAAAAAAATGGAAAACCATTTATCATTTTCCTTCCGCTTCACAACTATGGGCCACTTTGTGTTGGTCTATCACATAAAATCCCAATAAAATACAGTTATGTTTTTGACAAAATGTGGAAAATTTCAAGGGGTGTGAATACTTTTTCAAGGCACTGTAATTATCTACATGTTCATTATCTACGATCTAAATATAATTATTTCCGCATTTAGGCCGTAATAGCGCCACTTTGTGAATTGCCCTGTATGTGTGTTGGGGCCAATGTCAGAGCTAATTCTCTTCCCATACAAGTCAATGGGAACTCAAAAGCAGCTTGAACCACATTAATGTAAATTAGAAAGAGCTCAAATGCAGATCAAAATGTTTAAATCGCAGTAAATCGTTTTTTGGTGAATTTTGTGCAAAGTTTCTTACATCTTGCTAGTAACAAGGCTTTCTGGCAGTGCCAAGCCACCATTGCACAAATAGGAGAAACTGTGTCAGTTTGCCATGTGTGCACTTTTAGTTGGCCATTGGGCTGCCTACCTAATGAATCTGATAATCAACCCAATGGCTGACTAAAGGAGCTCACATACAGGGGGACAACACCAATGCTAATTGCAAGATTAGCATGTGGTTTTTGTCAGGCCATAACGGTGCAAATTTATTTCGTACAACCACAGGTTGCGGGAAAGAGTTTGCACGATGCCCCCATCAACACAGACAGTGCTGAAAGGAGAATCCCTCCTGTCAGAGGGGGGAGCAGGTGAAGCCTTCCCTGCCGGGAGAAGACAGTGATTATTGCTAGCGGCAATAGCAGCCGATAACGGTAATTGTAAGAGAACCCGGCAGGCTGGCTGTACCCATTTTGATCGATCAACTTGGTATATTTAGCCTGCCCATTAACGGTTCAAATCTCAGCTGGTTCCTGCTGAACCAGCCGAGATTTGAACCGTGTGTGCCCGGCCTTAATGTTGGACTGAGCTCCTAATTGGTTTTAATGTTTTATTCTCCATTGACTAAACCTTCACATAATTTAGAGCCTGTGTAGATATGCTTGTGTTTGCTTCAAATAGGTTTGCTTTCCTATACAGGCATGAAAGTACAAACCCCCCTGGAATCAGGTTAAATGTGGCTCAGAAGGAGGTCAATTGCAGGTCAAATGCACCTGTCAATTAATTCTATATGATTGCAGAAGCATATCAAACTGATGCCATTAACAAAAGCCCAAAGCGTTTTAACACAAAAGCCCTTAAGAACACTTTATACTTTACTACTTTTAACTTGATAGCAATCCAATAAGCCTGGCCCTGCTTATTGTTTGGCAGATCATCATTTGCCACTATACCACCAATAAAAGATTAAACGAAGGCCATGGATGAACTTAGTGTATAGGCATATTGCCAGCATGTTATAAATATCCTTTTTGGGACCAAAGAACCCCTTTATCAGTTCACCTAGCCCATGGGTTTGCCTAGTGTCAAATATCCAGATGTTGCAATTCATCCCAACTTGGGACAAATTCTAGTTTGAAGTAATCAATGGGTTCCTTATTAACCATAACAGTCGTTTATCATTTAAAAAGCTAGAAATCTTGTGCAAGAGAAATAAATATATTTGGTATGACCAATTTTTTGAAAGTAAAGTTACTTACTCTATGTTTGTGCCACACTTTGTGTGTATTGATCTAAGTTTTCTTTTTTTTCTAAATGCAATACTGACAATTACTGGTCACCAGCCTTTCCTTGTAATTGGGTCCATTCACTTTTTAGACTAGTTTGCTAAAATTTACAAAAACACACTATTAGGAAAATATACTGCTGATATTGTTACTGTTATTCAGTCCTACCAGTAAATGTATAGCCTTGGTTTAGCTTTGTCAAGACTGAGTCAAGAGGTAAAAGTCACTGGTAAGCCTACTCCTCTCATATTTTTTACTCCTTTGAGGGTTGTGGTTATATGCAGCCTCAAACCAGCTGATGCAAGTGTTCATAGAAAAAGATACTTGGATTTTACTTTCTTCCAGATGATGCAGCACAAAGCTGTAACATATTGGCCAAAATCCCCTATTAAAGTCCAAGGATTCAATAAAAAAAAAATAAAAATCAGTTGGTGTAAACCATAGCAAAACACCCATTTAGTTGGATTTCCATGACTTTGGGTACATACATTGGTGCCTCTTGGCTTAACATATATTGCTGCTATTTAGGCTTGTCTGTAAAATGATTTTTCTTCAAACCTCAAATTATACAGGGAAATGTAGCTTCAAAACTTCTTTAGCTGTGTCCTGGAAATTATGATGTCAAGAGAATATATACTGAAGAGAACACCCATGGTGGACAGTGGCAACACTAATTAGACTCACCAAATGACAGATAAAATTATCTTTCAGTTCTGCTGGGTGCATATACCTATAATTCCACTTTATATTATGTTACCTTTATCCTTTTCTTAGCATCAGTCCAAAACAGGATTGCCTGTGTTGGCTACTGATTTAAGACAGAGTAATGTCTCATAAAACTGTAATGACCTAAAGTCACAGATTTTCTTGAAGGCTAGTTCTGAATGAGGTGCACATACATTCACAAATGGCAGTTCCTATTGCTTATCTTAGTCAATACCTTCTAAGGCTCCATGCACACTAGCGTTTTTTATAAGCTCAAGAAAAAAACGCTGTATGAAAAATGCTGAGAATAGCATTTTTGTGCTGGCTTGTAGTGGCGTTTTATTAGCTTTTAGGAGCGTTTAGTAGTCTTATCAATTTATACAGTATACGTGAAGAAAATAAAATGCTTGAAAAAACAAATTTATCTTCTGGGAGCACAAAAAATGCCAATAACAGCTTCTATGAGCTTAAAAAGATGATAGTGTGCATGGAGCCTAATAGAAGATTAACCTCCCTAGCGGTATTCCTGGCTCGGGTTGAGATTTCAGTACCAAAAGAGGTAACTCCGAGCCAGACTCGGGATCGCATTGCAGGATCCATGTAGAGGTTTACTTACCTTGTCCCCTGGATCCTGCGATGTCTCCCCGCTGTGATCTGCACGCCGCCATGTCTCGCTCGATCTGTCACAGTGCCCAGTTCGGCGCCAAATTCAGTTTTATATTATAAATACTATTCTTTATGCCAGGAAACTGGAGATTGTCCATAGCAACCCCATAGCAACCAAAAAATGTCAGTTTACGTCAAGAGTGCTTTAGGACCACCTAGAAAACAGCGATAATAAATTAGAATCACTTGCAGAATTGAGCGATAGTGATTTGTGGGGAAATTCGTCATCAAACAATAAAAGTAATGACGGCGACAATTCTGCAACTGAGCAAATTTCAGTGTTTTTGATTTGATTACATTATTGAATAATTTATTATTATTATTTGTTATAATTATTTATAGTTATTTATTATATATATATATATATATATATATATTATATTAGAATTTATGATTTAGTATTTCAAACTTTATCATACCCGGGATGTCTATTAGACTCTTGTTTGGACGGATTTAAGTGAATTATTTCTAAGAATTACAGGCCTACAATATAAAACGCCAAATTTCCATGCAAAATAATTGTACCGCTTTCAGCACCTAAAATCTGATATAATCATACCACCAGGGAGGTTAAGAGATTGCGGATTTGATGTTTGTTGTGTACAGGCATACCCCACTTTTAAGTACACAATGGGGTTTATTTACTAAAGCTGGAAAGTGCATTATCAGGCTCACTTCTGCATAGAAACCAATGAGCTTCCAGGTTGTATTACCAAAGCTTAATTGAACAAGCTGGGGTTAGAAGCTCATTGGTTTCTATGCAAAATGGAGCCTGATTTTGTACTTTCCAGCTTTAGTAAATAAACCCCATTGTGTATTTAAAAGTGGGGTATGCCTGTTCACACTCATATTTTCTATATGCCACCATTTTTATTTAACAGATTAGCATGGAGCTGCCCATAATGCATATCTATTGGTTAAAAAGTTCAATAAGTGGGCAATAATTACAGATAAGTAGCTCAGTTATGTTCACATAACTAAAGGTAATGCTCTAAACTTGTATAACATTTTCAGCAATACAAATGATATATTAACAATTAATTAAAGTGATACTAAAGTCTCATATTTTTTTTGTAAAAAATAACAAACATCTCATACTTACCTGCTAGTTTCAGTGATTTTTCACAGGGCAGCCCAGATGCTCCTCTTCTCGGGCCCCTTTTTGATGCTCCGGGCCCCTCCCACTTGTTAAGTTCCCTCACAGCAAGCAGCTTGCTATAGGGGCACCTGAGCTGAGCTGCAACTCCCTGTGTCCATTCAGACACAGAGCCACGGCCCGGCCCCACCCCGCCCCCTCTCTCTCTTCATTGGCTCACTGACTTTACAGTAATTGACAGCAGCGGGAGCTAATGGTGCTTCATTGCTGTTTCAGCCAATGGGGAGGGAGACAGCCGAGTCTCTCGTGCAACATCGCTGAAACGAGATGAGGCTCAGGTAAGTATTAGGAGGGCTGAGAGGGAGGCTGCTGCACACAGAAGGTTTTTTTATCGTAATGCATAGAATGCATTAAGATACAAAAAAAACTTCTGCCTTTACAACCACTTTAAGGCAAATTACCTACCAAATATATATAGTTACCGATTCATTCAAATTGTTATTTAATTTACTAATTCCAAAAGACAAGATAACACAGTAAGATGAAACAAGCTACCATAGGTTCCTGAACATTTTTAATTTTTTTTGATTGCCTTGGAACCTCCTGAATCCGAGGTACGCATTTTACAACCTGAGTAAGAATGTCTAGTGTTTTTTCAATATATTTTTCTATTTCTTTATAACAGCCAGGACTAAAACACATCTAAAAGATGTTTAATATTGTAATTGTTTTTAGTTAGGTAAATGCTAAATATTTGTTTTAAATATGACATATACATATTTTTATGATTTAGTAGGTGATGCTCACCAAACATTTTCCATTTTCCATGACTGTATTATTATTATTCAGGATTTATATAGCGCCAACAGTTTTCACATCGCTTTACAACATGGGGCAGACAGTACAGTTACAATACAATACAGGAGGGGTCAGAGGGCCCTGCTCGTTAGAGCTTACAATCTAGAAGGGATTACTTTAGAAAACGTATTGTTTACAGAGTCTAATAGCTCAAGTTGAAATTAATACAAATAAGTGAATTTGTCATACCTAGTCAAAGTTTCAGTTAGACAAAACCAGCCTGATGGCAGAGAGTTTCCATTGTGCTGTCTCCACCAATTGATTACTGGGCACTTAAACCCCCTTCCTACCCAGGCCAATTTTCAGCTTTCATCGCTGTCACTCTTTGAATGACAATTGCATTGTCATGCAACACTGTTCCCAAAACATTTTTTATCATTTTTTTTCCCACAAATTTTGGTGGTATTTAATCACTGCTGGGTTTTTTATTTTTTGCTAAAAAAAACGAAAAAAGACTGAAAATGAAAAAAATGAAAAAAACTAAACAGATTTATGTTTTTTTATAAAATTTTGCAAACAGGTAATTTTTCTCCTTTAGTGAGGTGCGCTGATGAGGCTGCACTGATGGGCACTGATAAGCTGCACTGATGGGCACTGATAAGGTGGCACTGATGGACACTGATACAGTGCCTTGCAAAAGTATTCATAACCTGGAAATTAACATGGATTGTTTGAGAATTTGCATCATTTAATTAACAGAACATGCCCACAACTTTGAAGATTTTTTTATTGTGAAGCAAACATCAAATAGGACAAAATAACAGAAAAAGTCAATGTGCATAACTATTCACCCCTAAATCAATACTTTGTAGAGCCTCCTTTTGCAGCTATCACGGCTCCAAGTCACTACGGATAAGTCTCTATGAGCTTGCCACATCTTACCACTGGGATTTTATCCCATTCCTCTTTGCAAAACTGCAAAGAGGCACTGGTGGGCACTGATGAGGCAGCACTGATGGGCACCATTGAAGGACATTGATTGGTGGCACTGAAGGACACTAATAGGTGGCACTGATGAGTGGCACTGATGGACACTGCTAGGGGACACTGATAGGCAGCACTGATAGGTGGCACTGATAATGAGGCACTGATTGGCATCACTGTTGGGCATTGATAGGTGGCACTGGTGGGCACTGGCTGGATTTCTATGCACTGGCAGGTGGCACTGGTGGGCACTGGCAAGCGGCACTGGTGGCCACAGATACTTGGGTGATGTCTCACCCTCTTCCGGACCACTGTCCCTCTGACACAAGCTGGTGATCAGCTTTTCTTTTCTGCTCACACTGTCAGCGCGAGCAGCAAAAAAAAGCAGATTACCGATCTTTTGTTAACATCACATGATCAGCTGTCATTCACTGACAGCTGATCAGCTGATCCCCTAGCATCTCTCCATTTAATTTTCAGTCTCTGTGACGAACCCTTGTCCCCAACAGGACTTTGTCCGCCGTAAATGCTTCCTTTGTCCAGAATCAGCACTATCCAAGACCCTTTAGCCCACCCAGTCACCAGCCGTAACTCAGTGTAGGGTGAACAACAACATCAAACTCTTTTATTCAAACACATGTTACAACAGATATACAACTCAGAGACACTCCCCCCACCCTTGGATTCAGGGTGGGGTAAACTGTCCACAATAGACACACAAGTCAGATGTATTCAAATTTCTCATCAGTAAACAGTCTTATCAGCAGGGAGAGCTGTTGGAGGAATTCGCCCCCACCGATCTCACAGCTAATCTACATACAAATCCCATAATATCCAAGGCAGACAGAATCAATAGAACATTGGAATACAACCCCACCCCAAATGATCACAGAAAAGAGTCCACAACAGCATGAGACAACACACAATATATACATATATACAACATTCCAGTGTGGCTGTACAGTGTGTCTAAATAGCACAGATCATAGTGGGATTCTCAGTTACCCTGTACCCCTAATGGACACAGGGTGATTTACACATAAGAGGGGCCAGAGGAGCTGGACACGGAGTCTCCAGAGCTCTCCAAGGTAAGCTGAGTTCCACAAACTGTCTCACTAACCCAGTGTTTCTCAAACTTTTTTGTCTTGCAGTGCACCAAAAAGATCTTAAAATTTTCATGGCACGTTTGAAAATATTTTACAATTTTTGTGGTGAAGAACTTATTTATTTTCATGTATATATATATATATATATATATATATATATATATTCCATTTAAAATTTATTGTGAAAGATGTGCCTGCTTTCGAGAGCAAATCAGATTGAAGTGATGCTCCAAAGTCGACAAACGGAACAAACAAATGGAATGGTCTCTATTATTATAATATAATTAGAGTGATCAAGTTCTTCCGAGATCACGCACAAGCCTCACGTTATGAAAGGAATCAATGAATGATAGACTGACAGAGATTGCATTACTTTAACTTTTACGACATTGATTTACCATTGAATTTTTTGATATGTTCAAGGTTTCAAAACGCTAGCAATTTTAAAATTTCAAAACTCCTACTGCACACCTGCAAATCGGCACACAGTTTGAAAAACGCTGCACTAACCAATATTTTGTCGATGAACATTGAGTCTGGAGTGGCACTGGTGTGTGTTGGCCATGAAGACTTTGTTTTACTGAATCAATCTTTTGTGAAATTCATTTCACACAATTCTTCAATTTACTTTAGTAAAGTGAAGTAAAGGGGGTACAAAGCAAAGCACCTGCGTGAGTTCTGATGGAAAAAACAATCCCCATGTTCTGGAGCAGGGAAACTTAACCTGTATTCTATGTTACCTGTAGAAATGGTGTTTCCGTTGGAGCCTTCTCACAACAGAGTTTTGTGTCATGACCTCCTAGGACAAATGTTACCATTAATTGAAAGTATGTAACATTACTGAGAGCTTCTGTTATGAAGAGATGTGGCTGCTTAGTTTACTAAACAGAGATTAGTCATATGACTTGCTATGTTGCAGATGTTTCTGGTGCATATTGCAACATTGTAACAGTAACAAACAGTACAGAATAATCTCAGTAGATACACAAATACTTTGTAGCATTTGTTGATAAGTATATTACAGCTTTTTTTCCAAAGAATAGGGTGATATTCCTGAGTTGCACCATTTATCCATAGTTTATCCTGAGATAAACAGTATACTCCTTGCATAACCCAAATTATAAAAATCCATTGCTGTCCATTCTTGGAATTAGTCAAAGCAAGTATGTTTTTTTTTAATGATACGCTAAAATCCAAGCCCTAGAAGTGGAGGGAATTTGTGAATTTTGGAAAGTTAAAGCTTAGTTCCACTGGTTTTTGAGTTTATTATAAGTCAGCAGCTACAAAAAGTATAGCTGCTGACTTTCAATAAACAAACACACACCTGTCCCACGGTCCAGCGATGCGGCCGCCCGAAGCCTCTGTTCTCTCCTCCTCTTCGCGGAGCCAACATTGTGGGTGTGGGCTCCCGGCTGTGATAGTTTGCGGCTTCACAGCCGGGCGCGCACTGCACATGCTGCGCTCCATCAATGGCCAGGCAATGTTCTGGGACCTGTCACGTGTCCCAGAACATTGCTGGGAGGGAGGGGCTGCCTAGGAATCACTTGGCGGTCAGAAGTCGGAAGGAGGAAGTGGGACAGGAAGTTCCACTCCAAACCAGGTACCCAGCCCCCCCCCCCCCCAAAAAAAAAATTGTGACATGTCATGGGGCAAGGAGTACTTAAAGCGGAAGTCCCACTTTTGAGTGGAACTCCGCTTTAAGAATCACATCTCTTAACCAATTCCTTTCAATTTTGACCAGAAAGTGGAAAGCTAAAAACCCATGTTAGTTTTTGCTATTAAAAATTGCCTTTTTGCTGGAGGGCCCATATGTCTTACTTTATTGTTTATAAACTTAGCTATAGGCACATTTAATGGATAAATTCCCAGGCCTCAACATTCTGTATTCTAGGTTTGTATTGTGCCTTTGTCCCTGTTAGGGAGAATAAAGTGATCAGAAATTCAAAAAGTTTGTTACAGAAACAGGAAATCTTAGGAAACTTTTTCAATAGGTACATTGCTTCCAGTGACATCTATCTAAGAGTCTGTTTCTCCTAATTTTGGATAGATTTCCTCTCATGTCCTGATGTGCTTTTGAGGCAGGAAGTGGTCTCCAATGGAACGCAATGAAATCCACATAGCAAAAAAACCCTTATCCACTTTGTTCAAAACTATAAAAAGTTTGGTTAATATATCTCTTTATTCTTATGGAAAATACAGTAATATACAAAATACTCTATTTACCATTAGGATACCAATGCTCTAGCTTTGAATAAGAATTAGTATGTTAGGAAATAATATTATGTTTGAAAGGGATTTTATGCTCGCAAGTACCTTGTAACACCCCTAACTATTAATTAGGATGATGAGGGATACTTGTATTTTCCTGGCTTATTACGAGCATTTTCCCATGACGAGGCATGCATTTAAAGTGTCTGTACATTGTATATTGGTTAAATATGCCAGACCAAATTAAGCAATCTTCCCATTGGGGCCCAACTACCTTAATGCCTTACTGCCCGCCATTGTTATCCCATACTTAGTTAAATCAATGAATAGAAAAATCTGGTTCTGCACCATTCAATATCTAGTGAACTACACAGGTAGCAAAGATGAACTGGAAACTCAATGCTGAAAGAAAGTGTCTGCATTTGCACATTTGGTTTCCAGTTATCAAAGTCTGTATATCAATAGGATGCAGTGCTTTCCCCAGCGCAAGGCAGAATCACACAGAAAACTGCCTCCACGTTTACAAAGCAGACAGAAAGTGTCTATGGACATTTTGGAAAAGACTGCATCTTAATGCAAATGCAAAGCTTTCCTTAGCACAGCAGCAATAGCTATTTCCTGATGCCAACATGGCAGCATACATATGGTATAGCTCCGCCCCTATATCCACCCACAGGACCTGTTTAGCTCAATAAAAGTCTGACTGAGAGCTACCTCACTCATTCTCCTTTTTGTCCTCAAAGATTAACACTTGCAGACCGTTACACTCAGGATAAGCTGTTACCTGTTGACTATGTCTTAGGCTGCTAAATTCACCAACAAGGTGGGGAGCCCCTTCTGGTGGTCTTTTGGGGCCGAGGTGTTCTCTAAACAGAGACGATATCCCTCTTGTGGCATGCCTGCTGTGGGGTTCGGATCCAGCAGCTGGGACTGCATGATGTCTTCTCTCCAATAGAACTCTTTCCAGGTCTGTCAGTTTTCATAAAACTTTTTTATTTTTCTTGCTCTCATGTCTCTAAGACCCCATACACACTGTGCAGCTTTTGTTGTCTGATTTCCTTTACATTTGCTGGGACCATGTAGTGCAGCCTATGTGACAATATCAAATGCTTCTGAAAAATGACCTAAGGACAGATCGCTTTTCAGTGCAATAGCAGAGCCTGCTAAAAGTGTGAACAAGCCTTTGGGTTCCATAGGAAGAACTTAAAGAAACAGGTAGCTACCTTTCCTTTTATGACAGAAATAAGAGGCCTGTTTCAGAAGGAATGGGAGAAGGGGGAGAGAAAATCCTCCTCAACCAATAGCTTGCAGAAGTTGTATCCACTCACGGAGGAGGATGCGGCTCCTTTATCTAACCCATCAACGGTGGATGCGGCAGTCACCAGACTGGCCAAGAATGTTACACTTCCTCCTTTCGCGAAATCCATGATAGACGCATTGACATGGACTTAAGAAAGTCCTACCTTTGCGGCAGGTGGTGCCTGTAAGCCCATTGTGGCTTTAACATCAGTAGCAAGTGCTATGCAAGTTTGGGCACAGAACTTGGAGTATGCGATCAAAAACCAGCTGCCAAAAGAAAAAATCATCAAAGCTCTTGATGAGATAAAACTCTCAGCGGACTTCGTAGGTGAGGCAGATATAGACATCATTCAATGGTCCTCCAGAGCCATGCACAGCTCACTCACAGCCAAAAGAGCGTTGTGGCTAAAACCCTGGGTGACCGACCCATCCTCAAAGCAGAATTGCTTTAAACTGCCTTTTGATGGGAAGACACAGTTTGGCCAAAACCTAGACCTGCCATCTCCAGGTTACAAGAGGAAAATCAGGTCTTCTGCCCCAAGATCGAAGGTCCAGATGCCAAAGGGGGCAACCTTCCAGAGAAGTGCCAAACAGGTACCGGGATTTCGGAGGCTTTCACCCATCCAAGGACTCCAGAAGGGGTTGGAGGCTTACACAGTTAACCTTCATAAGATTGCAGAGAGCTAAGTCCCCTGCTGCTCCCTCAGATACCCAGAAGTCATTTTAACGCCAGGCCCGCCCAGGAGGTATTTGGAGCCAGCCTGCTCAAAGACTACTGCCAAAATCAGTAGATTTAGTCCACAGTGGTGCAAGGCCATTATTGGCTGTTCAAACGGCAGCCTCCAGAACGACCTCAAGAGGCTGAATCAATTTATCCGGATAGAGAGACTCAAGGTGGAGTCTCTCCATACCATAAGCCTGGTTATTCAACCAGGAGACTGGAGGATTTCAGTGGACTTGCAGGATGCCTACCAGCATGTCCCCATCCTTCAGTCATACCAGCAGTTCCTCAGATTTGCGTTGGGGGATAGGCATTACCAGAGCCAAGAGCCAACTGGAGCCTACACAGTAGGGCCCAATTCAGTACTCAGGCGGCCACAGTTTCCACTTCAGAAACTCCCCAAAATCAGGAAGAAGTTCCAACAGGCATTGGCTGCACCAGTGATGTCAGCATCCCAGTGCACAAGTCTTCTTGAGACGATGGCTTCATGTATCCCGAGGATCCCCTGGGCTCACTGAAAACTCAGAGTTTTCCAACAAGGCTTCCTGATACAGTGGAAGAGAGTTCATCTAGCCCAGCCAACCATAGTCTCTGGTGGTAGACGAAACAAGAAATGCTAAACAGTGTCATCCATTAGGGCTGTAGCTATGGATCATTGTTACCACAGATGTCACCTACGAAGAACTCAAGATTCAGGGTAGAGGTGATTTTCCCACTCAGGGCCTAGTTTCCAATATTCTGGAACTTCGAGCAGCATTCATGGCGTTGGCCACCTTGCTGCCTTACATACAGGGTCGCCCTGTCCTGCTGTATCTGGACAACACGGCAGCAGTGTCCAACATACAGCGACAAGGCGGGGCCCATAACCAATCCCTCTTAAGAGAGATGGAACCGATCATGACATTGGTACAACAATTTGTCCCAGATTTGAGGCCATATATCTTCCAGGCTGTCAGAACCTGGAAGTGGATCGCCTATCCAGACAATTAAGGATCCCAACGAATGGTCCCTTCACCACAAAGTGTTCAAACAGATCATCTACGAGTGGGGGTGTCTACAACTGGATCTTTTTGCCTCATCAACCAACTTCAAGGTGAGTCGGTTCCTCTCACACTACCCTAATCCCTTAGCGGAGGGGACGGACGCCTTGGCCCATCCTTGGGTTGCACAACTGGCCTATGCCTTCCCTCCAATTTCTGAAATTACTGAGGAGATTGTTGGCAGAGAATTTGACAGTCATCGCAGTATTACCTTACTGGCCTCACAGACCATGATTCTCTCTGGCAATGGATCTCAGCGTGTGATCACTCTGCCAGTGACTCCTCATCTCCTGTCGTAAGGAGATATCCTACATCCGCAACCATCACGACTGGCCTTAGCGGCCTGGAGATTGAAAGTCAGGGGTTACAAGAGTTAGGATGTTCTCCAGAGGTTATTAAAACTTTACAGAGTTTCAGAAAGTGGTCAACCATCCATCTAATCCAGAATATGGAAAAGGTGACCCAAATGTTTCTCAAATCGTGTCTTTACTGCAATTCGAAATTGGATTTGGGGCTCAGCCTAAGTTTGCTTAAGGTGCAAATTTCAGCCATCTCAGCTTTTAACCAAAATAAATGGCCAGCAAACCTGCTTATGGAGCACTTCATAAGAGCGGTACTTAGACTAGCTCTTCCAAGATAAATAGGTTCCCTCAATGGGACCTGGCAGTAGTCTTCAATTTTCTAGCAAACCCTCCTTGTGCTTCGATAGGAGACTGTTCATTATGGGATATCACCTTAAAAATGGCTTTCCTAATAGCCATTACTTCAGGGGGAAAGATGTCGGAAATCCAAGAATTAGGGGGCGTTTGAACCTTATTTCATGTTCTTCCCAGACAGGGTTGTGCTGAGACCATTGGATCACTTTGTCCCAAAAGTGGCATCGATATTTCATATCTCCAGTGAATGGGTGCTTCCAGCTTTCCCAGCGGAATCAGATGCTAATCCGCACGAGTTGGACATTCCAAAAGTCCTCAAAGCCTATCTCCAGGCTACTTCTACATTCAGATGTTCTGACAGACTTTTCATCATACCTACCGGAAAATTTAAAGGGAATGAGGCCTTGGCAGAACCATCTTGGCCGGGATAGTAAAAATGATTTACTGGGCATATAAAGCGGCCGGGAAGCATCCTCCAGAGGTGGTTAGTGCTCACTCAACCAGGGCGATGTCTTCTTCTTGGGCAGAACAGGCAGGAGTGCCTCTGGAGACAATCTGCAAATCAGCTAGCTGGACATCACATCATACGTTCTTAAAACACTACAGGGTGGATCCAGCCGCTCTTACTACAGTAGAGTTTGGGAGGAAAACTATCCAAGCTTTTATGTCTATTGTAAAATAAAGACTAAGTTTGCAGCACTAAACCCTCCCTCTCTAAAGCTCATTATGTATCATATGTATGCTGCCATGTTGGCATCAGGAAAATGGAAAATTGCATCAAATACTTACAGTAATTTTCCTTTACTGATACCAATACATGGCAGCATACGAACCATCCCTCTGATCTTTGTGCTTTATATGGAGAATGTGGAAGGTAGCTCTAATGCCGCGTACACACGTACGGACTTTTCCCGGCGGACCTAAGTCCAGCGGACAATCCGCTGGACTTTCCCGCTAGGTACGCTGGACTAAAAAGCGAACGGACTTGACCACACACGATCACGCAAAAAGTCCGGCGGTTCACGCGATGACGTACAGCACGTACGACGGGACTAGAAAAAGGAAGCTCGAGATCCCAAACGACACCCTTTGGGCCCCGTCAGCTAATCTCGTGTGTATCGCGTGTTAGTTGACGTTTGGTTAGAGACGATTCGCGCTTCTCAGACTTCTGCTTAATTCGTTCGCTTCTGCCGTTCAGTTTGTGCTTGTGAGGTTTGTATCTGGCTTTCAGTGCGTGTGGATCAGTTCCTACCTGTTCTCAGGCCGTTCTGGTCCGCTCGTTCCTGTTTTTCAGGTCGTTCTTCATAGGCCTTGCTGTTCTTCAGTGCGTTCTGTTAAGTTGTTTGTTTGATCAGCCGACCGTTTTGAAGCCATGGAGTGTGGACGTACTCGGGAACGAGTTCGTGCTGTGCAGGGGCTCGGTGTTGCGGTTAACACCTTGGCACGAGCCCAGTCCATGAACAGGGTGAGGAGGAGTTCATGGACCAAGAATTGGTTGCGCCAGCGTGACCAATTCTCGCATATGCCTTTGCTCCGTGAGATCCGTGAGAATAATCCTGATGATTTCAGGAATTATCTCCGGATGACGGACCCCATTTTTCACCGTCTGTTGGCTTCGCTGTCCCCTTATATTACCAGGCAGAATACCTGCATGCGGCAAGCCATCAGTGCGGAGCAGAGGCTAGTCGCCACGTTGCGTTACTTGGCGACGGGGAGAAGCTTGCAGGACCTCAAGTTCACGACAGGCATCTCCCCCCAGGCTCTGGGGCTCATTATTCCAGAGACCTGTTCTGCCATTATCCACGTCCTGCAGGAGGAATACATTAAGGTAAGTCTTCTCTTTTAAAATTACCTATGTCTTGTATGTTTGCTAATGTAGTGCATCAATGTCATCATTAGCTAATTACCATGATAGGACTATTCTATGAATGTCCCCTATTCGTTTTTTTTTTTTTTTTTTTTTTTTTACGTTTTTTGTCTAGTTTTTTATGGTTGACTTATCGAAATAGCTTTAAGAATGTATTATTTAGTGGGTCACATGCATCTTTCCTTGCACCAACCTCCCCAGCATGGAATCTTGGCCCCCTAAACACCCCTAGCCTAGTCACTTTCTTTGGTTAAAAATGTATATTACCAGCTCCATTGTACTGCTTTACTCACCCCCCCTTTCACCCCCCTTGCCCCTCACCCCTTTCACCCCCCTTGACACTCATTTTTCAATTTATTGCATGTGGTTTTGGTCAGCTTGTAATTAACCCCCCACCCCCCCCCCACACACACCTTTAATTAATTGCATGTGGTTTGGGTCAGCTTGTAATTAACCCCCCACCCCCCACACACACCTTTAATTAATTGCATGTGGTTTGGGTCAGCTTGTAATTAACCCCCCACCCCCCCCCCCCCCACACACACCTTTAATTAATTGCATGTGGTTTGGGTCAGCTTGTAATTAACCCCCCACCCCCCACACACACCTTTAATTAATTGCATGTGGTTTTGGTCAGCTTGTAATTAACCCCCCACCCCCCCCACACCTTTAATTAATTGCATGTGGTTTGGGTCAGCTTGTAATTAACCCCCCACCCCCCACACACACCTTTAATTAATTGCATGTGGTTTGGGTCAGCTTGTAATTAACCCCCCCCCCCCCCACACACACCTTTAATTAATTGCATGTGGTTTGGGTCAGCTTGTAATTAACCCCCCACCCCCCACACACACCTTTAATTAATTGCATGTGGTTTGGGTCAGCTTGTAATTAACCCCCCACCCCCCACACACACCTTTAATTAATTGCATGTGGTTTGGGTCAGCTTGTAATTAACCCCCCACCCCCCACACACACCTTTAATTAATTGCATGTGGTTTGGGTCAGCTTGTAATTAACCCCCCACCCCCCACACACACCTTTAATTAATTGCATGTGGTTTGGGTCAGCTTGTAATTACCCCCCCACCCCCCACACACACACCTTTAATTAATTGCATGTGGTTTGGGTCAGCTTGTAATTTAAACCCCCCCCCCCACCACACCCACACAATTAACCCCCCCCCCCACACACACCTTTAATTAATTGCATGTGGTTTGGGTCAGCTTGTAATTAACCCCCCACCCCCCACACACACCTTTAATTAATTGCATGTGTATTGTGTGACCTTGTAATTAACCCCCCACCCCCCATTATTTACTCCCCACCCACATCCCCATTATTATCTTCTCTGGTCCATCAGAGGGGTCATCAATCAGAGATTTGTCCCTTTTATCCTTAATCTTTTGGCTTTATTTCAAGGACTTACAAAATAAATACATATGTTCTTCCAAATTGTTTGTTAATTTGTTGCATTTAGTTTGGTGTTTTGCCTGGTTTTTAATTTGAATTGTATCTTTCTGTTTGACTTCACAGTGTCCCTCCACGCCACAGGAATGGCAGACTGTGGCTTCCCAGTTTGCTGCCCGTTGGGACTTTCCCAACTACGGAGGGGCGATTGACGGCAAACATGTGCGAATTGTGCCCCCACCCCATTCGGGGTCATACTATTGGAATTATAAGGGGTTCCATAGTATCGTGTTGATGGCGGTGGTGTCGGCACAATATGACTTTCTGTATGTGGATGTGGGGAAAAAACGGCCGGATGTCGGACGGAGGAGTCTTCAACCACACGGAGTTCGGTCATCGTCTCCAGACTGGTGGGCTGGAGCTGCCACCAGATGAAGATAATGTGGAGGGACTCCCCTTCGTCTTCATTGCCGACGAGGCGTTCGGTCTGGGTGACCATCTGATGAGGCCATTTCCCCAACGATCCCTCACCCCTGAGAGGAGGATTTTTAATTATCGGTTGGCCAGAGCAAGAAGGGTGGTGGAAAATGCCTTTGGTATTATGGCCAACCGTTTCAGATTGCTCCTTACATCCCTACATCTGGCAGAGTACAAACTGAATACTATTATTCTTGCATGCTGTGTCATGCACAATTATTTACGCAAACATTCAGGAACATACTCCTTACCAATTGGCCCTGAGGCCGGAGTGGAAGGCAACATGACAGGGCTGGATAATCGCCGTCTTGGTTCGGCACCACAATCAGCCCAGCAAGTGCGGGACCTTTATTTACAGTATTTTAATGGTAGGGGGGCCATTGAAATGGCAGCAGACCCTTAAACCATCTTTTTGATTTACAAAGAATAAATACAGTTATTTATGTTTGAAATATTGGTAGTTTCGTATTGTTTTGCTTTTAATTTGGCCTGTTTTATATGTTGTCCTAGTGCACATCTTAATAGTGGCAAACTTGTTTTGCGTTTAGTAAATAAGCCCCTTTGTCAATGAACCACAACATGTTTTTGTCAAACTGGTAGTATTTAAAAAGAAGAAGCCACACATTGTTTAATTTGTGCAAACATTATTTTTTTTATTCTAGTGCACATCCAAACCTTTTTTATGTTTTTTTTTTTTTTTATTTTGTTTTTTTTTTTTTTTGGTATTTTTGGTTAATTTTTTTTTTTTTTTTTTTAAAAAACATTTTTTTTTTTTTTTTTTTATGTTATCTTTTTTACATTTTTTTGGTGTTTTTCTCACAACATATTTTTTTTTTTTTTGTGATTGATTTTTTAAAACAAACATAAAAACATGTTTTAAAATGGTAAAAAATTTAGGCTTAGCATTTGAAATTATTTACACAATGTAAAAGTCCAGAACTTACAAAGTTCAACAGGTAACCCATGAACAGTAGAAGCCAAATTTAGAATATGCACACTAATTTAACTGGAAAATGGGTAATGTCAACATGTGCTATGTTCCATCATGGGGAATCAATGGACGTGTTTTGTGTGTGAAACCCCTTCCCTCTCACCTACTAGCATTAGGGGTTGCAAACACCAAATGCATCCATTGAGATCCCCTGATGGCACATAGCACATGTTGACATACCGTGTGCATATTAAAAATTTGGCCTCTAAAATTTGTAAAAGAGCGCATCAAAAGGGGAATGAAGGACATGATTGATGTTAAGAAATGTAAAAGGGGTCTTTAGATTCTCCCCAAAACATCAATCATGTCCTTCATTCCCTGCTGCATGGTGGCCATCTCCTTCTGCATATTTTCCAGCTGCAGATTCCAGGCCATGATCTGGCCAATAAGCCTGTGGGCACTGTCTGTGGAAAATGGCTCCGCAGCTTGTCCTTCCACAAACAGATCAGCATCACCTAAAAGTTGGGTAGATAAAACACAAGAAAAAAAGTGTCAAAAACATGCAGACCTTATTTAATTAGCTCAATCTGTGTTCTGAGACACTCACTTGGTGGGGTGCAGATTTTATCCACTTCAACGACCTGTTCCGCCACATCCACGCGCGGGCTTGGGCTAACTGCCCAATTAGTCTGGTGAGGCCGGGAGGTCCTCGTAGGTTCGGACTGACGTCTGAGTCTTTTGCCCCCTATGGTAATGGAACACAAAAAGGTACACTTTTAATCACACTGATATTTGAGTGCCAAAATAGGATTAGTAAACATTGTTTAAAAGTCTTGTCCAATTATTAGCAGTTTGTTAGAAGATCCTACTTGAAGACAGAATTGAAATGTCTATCTAATGAAACTCCAATACTTAAACCGCCCTTCAACCCTAAATTTGAACTTCCGCTCATTGGATCCCTGCACCCCTGTGGTGTCTTATTTTGAACCTTTTAGGGGGGAGGGGTTGCAGATACCTGTGTAAGGCAGGTATTTGCACACACATCCGGCCCTAGACTCCCACAGAAGTATACGCCACATCCCGTCCCACCGTGCTGTCTGCTGGGACACACAGGGGTCCCCGAGCTCGCGCGGACCAGTCCTATTGCATTGCGCAACTGGCGCATGCCCAATAGTGACCCGGGAAGTGAAGCCGCATACATTAATTTCATGATTGCAAGATCAGAGATTGTAGCTGCACCATCCAAGGGACAGGTGAGTGTACTTCTTTGAAAAGTCACCACCTACAGTATTTGTAGATGATGAGCATTTTTTGGGAATTGTGAGCATGAGACCCTGCTTAACATATTTATCCCCCCCCCCCCAAAACAGCCTCTGGAGTCCCTGTGTAAGTTACCCCTAAAACCCTTACTACAGCAGTAATTGTATAGATAGTGACAATAATAAACAACCTTACAACTCCAACAACCCAAAGCCAGGTAAACTCAATAAACGTTATGAAGACAAACTGAACTTTCATCAAATATGCGCAAGTTTCACGTACGAATGGTAATTACATCTGCGCAAGTTTCACGGACGAGTGGTAATAACATCTGCGCAAGTTTCACGGACGAGTGGTAATAACATCTGCGCAAGTTTCACGTACGAATGGTAATAACATCTGCGCAAGTTTCACGTACGAATGGTAATTACATCTGCGCAAGTTTCACGGACGAGTGGTAATAACATCTGCGCAAGTTTCACGGACGAGTGGTAATAACATCTGCGCAAGTTTCACGTACGAATGGTAATAACATCTGCGCAAGTTTCACGTACGAATGGTAATTACATCTGCGCAAGTTTCACGGACGAGTGGTAATAACATCTGCGCAAGTTTCACGTACGAATGGTAATAACATCTGCGCAAGTTTCACGGACGAATGGTAATTACATCTGCGCAAGTTTCACGGACGAGTGGTAATAACATCTGCGCAAGTTTCACGTACGAATGGTAATTACATCTGCGCAAGTTTCACGGACGAGTGGTAATAACATCTGCGCAAGTTTCACGTACGAATGGTAATTACATCTGCGCAAGTTTCACGGACGAGTGGTAATAACATCTGCGCAAGTTTCACGTACGAATGGTAATTACATCTGCGCAAGTTTCACGGACGAATGGTAATTACATCTGCGCAAGTTTCACGGACGAGTGGTAATAACATCTGCGCAAGTTTCACGTACGAATGGTAATTACATCTGCGCAAGTTTCACGGACAAATGGTAATTACATCTGCGCAAGTTTCACGGACGAGTGGTAATAACATCTGCGCAAGTTTCACGTACGAATGGTAATAACATCTGCGCAAGTTTCACGGACGAGTGGTAATAACATCTGCGCAAGTTTCACGTACGAATGGTAATAACATCTGCGCAAGTTTCACGGACGAGTGGTAATAACATCTGCGCAAGTTTCACGTACGAATGGTAATAACATCTGCGCAAGTTTCACGTACGAATGGTAATTACATCTGCGCAAGATTAGACATATCAAGTATAACCATAGTAGCGCACGTGCTTGACTTACTTTTTTTGATGGCTTTTCGAATTCTCCTGTACTGATCGTGCTCCCTGGATTTGATGTCGGACCATCGCTTGCGCAGTTGATCCTTGCCCCTTCGTACGCCGAATTTCTGCTCCAGGGTGCTGACGATTGTAGTGAGAATCTTGTCCTTGCGCAAGTTGGGTCGAGGGTACGGGCCATTTTCCCCGTCGTAATCTTCCCTTTGGAGGATGTCCACCATCTCCACCATCTCTTCAAAGGCCATATTGGTGGCCTTATATCTGCTGCTGGATGCAGATGTGTTCGCTTCTTGGCTTTCCTCCGCGCTACTGGCTGAGAATGTGTCCGCCATATTTATGAATTTATTCACCCACAATGCAACGAGGGGAAGCGGGGCGGGGAATACTCGTCAGGAGGAACGTCATGGGCGGGCGACGCGGAGGACGCAGGCGGACTTCGACGCGTGCGCAGTGTATATAAGGCTGTTTGAGGGCCCCACGTGTTCCCGAACGGAAGTAGCGAGCGCTCTGTACGAAGGTAAGTGTTTTCTAGGATGCATTACTGTGTTTTTTTGGGTTTTGGGCCTGGATTTTTTAAGGATATGTGTGTGTTGCTGCCTGTGTGTAGGGTTGCTGCCTGTGTGTAGGGGTTGCTGCCTGTGTGTAGGGGTTGCTGCCTGTGTGTAGGGGTTGCTGCCTGTGTGTAGGGGTTGCTGCCTGTGTGGATGTGTTGCTGCCTGTGTGTAGGGGTTGCTGCCTGTGTGGATGTGTTGCTGCCTGTGTGTAGGGGTTGCTGCCTGTGTGTAGGGGTTGCTGCCTGTGTGTAGGGGTTGCTGCCTGTGTGTAGGGGTTGCTGCCTGTGTGTAGGGGTTGCTGCCTGTGTGTAGGGGTTGCTGCCTGTGTGGATGTGTTGCTGCCTGTGTGTAGGGGTTGCTGCCTGTGTGTAGGGGTTGCTGCCTGTGTGTAGGGGTTGCTGCCTGTGTGTAGGGGTTGCTGCCTGTGTGGATGTGTTGCTGCCTGTGTGTAGGGGTTGCTGCCTGTGTGTAGGGGTTGCTGCCTGTGTGTAGGGGTTGCTGCCTGTGTGTAGGGGTTGCTGCCTGTGTGTAGGGGTTGCTGCCTGTGTGGATGTGTTGCTGCCTGTGTGTAGGGGTTGCTGCCTGTGTGTAGGGGTTGCTGCCTGTGTGTAGGGGTTGCTGCCTGTGTGTAGGGGTTGCTGCCTGTGTGTAGGGGTTGCTGCCTGTGTGGATGTGTTGCTGCCTGTGTGTGGGTGTGTTGTGTAATGTTTGGTAAGAAAAACTGGTTGTGCGTTTTAAGTAACATTTGTGTTTTTGGTCTTTTGTATTGCCATTACTAACAAAACAGAAACAAACATGTCAGCACCCCAGTTGAATCCATTCAAGGACCAGCAGTTCATGTCCGAATTCATTGCCCTGTACAGAAAAAATACCAACCTGTGGCAGCTCAAGAACCCTTTATATGGCAATAAGGATGTCCGGAAGGCAACACTGGGGCCACTTGTGGATTTTGTGAAGACTCAAGTCCCCAACGCAAACACCAAGTTTGTGGAAGCCAGAATTGCAAGTTTAAGGCACATGTACAAGCGGGAGCGCAAGAAGATTGAGGAATCAGTCAGATCAGGAGCAGCAGCAGAGGATGTTTATGTACCCAAGCTGTGGTACTACAACCAACTGGCTTTTATAGGTGACCAGATGGAACCCAGGCAATCACTGTCCACTCTTCCCTCCACCCTTCCCTCCACTCTTCCCTCCACTCTTCCCTCCACCCCAGCTGAGGCTTCCACGGAAGGAGAAGACCCCTCCACCTTGGAGCAGGCTGATGCGCCCAGCTGGAGCCAGGTATATATTTAGTAGCCTAAATTGTGATTGTGTGAATATTAATGCTGTAAACGTTAAAATGTGAAACAATTAACACCCTGAACTCAGAATTGTGAAAAAAGCTGCCAAAAATTCAGCACACTTCTAAAAAGTGTTGGTGCAACATATCGATACATATATAGTGTATACATACATCCAGTAGTGGCAAAAAAAGCGTTATACAACATTGGTGATCTGCTTGGAAAATGCAGGGGTCCAAATGATAGCCTTTTGGATCTTTTGGAAAATTTAGATGCTCGTTCCTAAGTTTACAATTGGATGATTGAGGAGGCCAGAAACCACAAAACAGGTGTTTGATTTTTGTTTTTATTTGCACACAGGATGAGCTGACCCAGGATGATGCCGGGACAAGTGGTATGGAGGAGGAGGACATGACCAGCGAGAGCCAGGAGGTGGCTGGGCCCAGCACGAGCCAGAGTGACAGCCAGACCCGATTAAGAAGAAGTCTACCTCCACCCCTGCCCTTACCCCCAAGAAGGCCCAGGAGGATGACCATTGTTGAGGAGGAATCACTCCAACTGATTCGGAAGGCGAGTGCGATTCTCGACAAACCCCCCCTTCCAGAAGAGGCCTATGCCAGCTACTTGTCCAGCAGGTTGCTGGAAATGGAGAGGGGCCAACGGCACCTGTGTGAGGGCCTCATTTCTGATGCAATTAGGGGGGGTTTGAGGGGTGAATTACGAGAATCCACCCGCCTGACACATGAAGGCCCGACACCAACTTCTCCTCCTCCTCCTCCTCGTCTTCCTTCTTCTCCTCCTCCTCCTCCTCCTCCTCCTCCTCCTCCTACCACAAGTCAGCCTCCAAGGAAGCGTGCAGGGAAGACTGCAGGGAAGAGTGCAGGGCAGCGTGGTGGGAAGAGTCGGAAGTGATTGCCTGGCTTCAGTCTGGTCTCACAGAAGACACAGGCTGTTGTAGTGCCACAGCTTGGGGACATAGATGTCATCTGCTGCTGTTCCTGGTCTGTCTGATTCCTGGTCAATCTTCTTGTGCTCCCTATATTGGATGAAATGTGCCCAAGCTTAATTTTTGGCTTCACAAACTTGATGTCTGCCGTTGGGGCAAAAAGTCTTCACAAAATCTACAAGTGGCTCCAGTGTTGCCTTCCTATTTTGTTTTGCCTTGTTTGTTTTAACCAGAATAAATGGTCATTTAATTTTCATCAAATAATGATATACGTGCTTGTTATTCAAAAACATAGTTTCTTTAGGAGTAGGCAGGTACATGTCTAAACATTCATTTGACAATACAAGTGTAAAGTGCAACTTCAATGGAACTGCAAGTGCAGTCGCTGGAAAGGTGAGGGTTAAGATCTGAATTAAGGGCAAGCTCTGCTGACTCCACAATTGTATCATGTGTAATAACTAATCCTTTTGATAACCAACAAATAATAAAAAATATCTATATAGAGATAAATGTACATATATAATATATATATATATATATATATATATATATATATATATATATATATATATATATATATATATATATATATATATATATATATATATTTATACACGTATAGATCTATATATCTATATATATTATTATATATATATATATATGTAGATATAGATATATATTTTTTTGGGCTTATTGAGAAATATAGATATATTTTTCATTTGGTGATTTGGATATCTATATCTATATCTATATCTATATCTATATATATATATATATATATATATATATATATATAGAGATAGAGATATAGATATAGATATATATATATATATATATAAATATATAACTTCACTAAAGAATGCTGAAGAAAAAACGTAGTACTCTGCGTGAATATACAAGCAGCAAGGCAAAATCATTCTTCAAGTACGATAACATACAAATCCCGCTGTCAGAAAAAAAAAAAAAAAAAAATTCAGCAGCGTGACGATTGTGCGAGCTTCAAAACGAAGGCTAGTTTTACCAGACCGAGCGAGTCCGTGACATACTAGCTACTGAGCATGCGTCCTTTTTGGTACGCCGGACCATACTACACACGACCGGATTATCCGCTGGACTGCCAAGTCCAGCGGATAATTTGAAAACAAAACTTGAAACTTTAGTCCGCCGTACTTTGGCCAAAAAAAGTCCGCCGGCGCCCACACACGAGGGGATTATCCGCTGGACTTCGGTCCAGCGGATAATCCCGCGGGATAGTCCCTTCGTGTGTACGCGGCATAAGTCAGACTTTTATAGAGCTAAACAGGTCCTGTGGGTGGATTTAGGGCGGAGCTATATCATATATATGCTGCCAAGTATTGGCGTCAGGAAAGGAAAACTACGGTAAGTTTTTGATACAATTTTCCATTTTCTACAGCACAAACCCTGTAAAGAACCGATAAGGTGTACAAAAAAACACTTTACTCGTTTACATTTTGTTTCCTCTGGTCTTTTTGGCTCTAGGCATCAGTATCTACATGTACCTAATGGGAAATCTGGCACTGGAACATTAACATCTGGGCAATAAAATGTGTTAAATTTTAAAAGGAAATAATTCATCTGTAAATGGAATGTGTGAGTGAAAATCACTATTGATAATGAATATAGTCAAGGGCCTATGATATTTCCAATCACAGTGCTCACAGCTGCCATATTTACAAGGACTAAAGTCTCTATGTTAATGACACATACATGCAAGGCATTAATATTTTATTGTTATCAAAAGGTCCCCTTATTAGACCCTAAATGTAAACAATTTTAACGAAAAACATAAGTAAAACTCATACAAAATAATAAATATTAAATCGGAATCATGTTAGAAATATTTTTTCATATTATGAGTATACATTATAATGAATGTTTTATTTATTTGCAATGTTTTTTCTTTTTTATTAAAAGAAACCCTGTTCACAGAATCCCATACAGGTACGTGACTCTGCACTTCCGGGTCTGGGGCACGCACGCGTGTCATCGGCGCGCTCCTGCTGTGATTGGACACAGTGGGAGCCAATCAGCAGATTCGGTGGACCCGATGTCTACCGGGACCCGCTGATCGTTCCTGAGAGAGGCAGAACGGCGGTCTACCTATGTAAACCAGGCAGATCGCCGTTCTGTTAGTAGGGAAGATAGAGATCCTGTGTTTCTATTAAGCAGGAACATGTATCTCTGTCTTCCCACAGTTAAAGCATCCCCACACAGTTATCAAGCGCTCCCTAGGGACATATTTAACCCTTTGATCGCTCCTGATGTTAACCCCTTGTTTTTTTTAGCACTGATCACTGTATTAGTGGTCCCCAAAAAAGTGTCAAAAGTGTCACTTAGTGTCCGATTTGTCCACCGCAATGTTGCAGTCCCGCTATAAGTCGCTGATTGCCACCATTAGTAAACTAAACAAATACAAATTCCAGAAAAATATCCCATAGTTTGTGCACACTATAACGTTTGTGCAAACCAATCACTATACTCTTATTGGGATTTTTTTTTACCAAAAACATGTAGCAGAATACATATTGGCCTAAACTGATAAAGAAATGTGATTTCTTTTTAAAACATTTTTTTATTGGATATGTTTTATAGCAGAAAGTACAAAAAAATTTTCTTCAAAACTGTCGGTCTTTTTTTGTTTATAGCGAAAAAATAAAACCCGCAGGGGTGATCAAATACCACCAAAAGAAAGCTCTATTTGTGGGGAAAAAAGAACATCAATTTTATTTGGGTACAGCGTCACATGTCAGTTAAAGTAAGGCAGTGCCATATCCCAAACAATGCCTGGTCATGAATGGGAGTAAATCTTCCAAGGCTGAAGAGGTTAAACGAGCCTAACCCTTAGGAACTATTTAGAGCCCATTGCACCCTTGAAAACCACCTTAATATCGCCGTCCACATTGGAGCATGTGAGGTCTACCTATTTGAGAGGAAGAACAAGCTAATGAACCATCAATATTCAAAATAGATTTAATAATGGGTGAAACATGAATGATGAAAAAAACAGTATTGTGGGTACAGAGTACTAAATTAAGCAATGACAGTTTGAAGGCTTGCCCCTCCTGTAAGGCAGAGACAGCTGGTATGCTAACCTGCACACAGGGAAATATTCAGGCAATTTCAACCACTTTTAACCTACTGTACATTCAAGTGCAAAAATAATTCAAAGGACAGAAGAAGGTAAACATCATAAACCAATAGGTTTAGTTGCTTCTGGTTGTAATATAAAATGTTTGCAGCACTTACATTTTACATGTGTTTCCAAGGTGGAAGGGCATCTACATGCTTTTTCCATGCAATACTATTCATCTTTATTAGAGATATGCTGCGTTTGTACCAAAATTGTACCAAAAATACAATGGTTTTATTGGTGCCTATGCTTTCCTGTCCTGATGATAAACTCTTCCCCTATTTCTTGTATGGATGGCACAAGGACAGAAAGTTAAAATATATCTCTCCACTGGGGCCACAGGCTGACAGGCTGTCATTTTTTTTAAAGAATGATGCATTATTATTTTTCCAAAGTTAAATACAGACAGGTAAAGAGCATATGCTTAACAATTCCAGATAACATTCCCAGAAAATAGGCAGAGATAACCCCTCTATAGTATATAAATACCAGCCAATAGGAGGAAGATAATATCTCAGTGTTGGTTGGAGCAAAAGTACTCCATGTATAGTACATCTGTCAAGTACTCAAAGAGGGTGTGTAGGTTAGAACAGACGGTCCAAGATTTAGCGTGTCGCCAAGATCCACTCTTTGGGCCTTGGCGTGTGAAAGGTGTCAAAAGAAAAAACCTAGCAATGCATGGCTGATATAAATTTTACTTCTTCCCTACTTTATCAAAAACATTAAAAAAAAAAAGCACAAAAGTTGGGCTTTAGGAAAATGTAAAACTAAAACACTTTATTTTGAACTTCTCAGTGCTAGAACATTTTTGTGAAAACAAGAATAAGTAGCATGGTGGCGATTCCCATCTTGTTAATCTCCAAACTGCCCTTGAATTGAGCTTGAAAAAAATCCTTGAGCTTTCCCTTGTAGGCTTATGATTTCATAAACATTTGCTTAATCCTCTGGTAAATCTGAAAATAAAGTACATCTAAATGCTTCATTAGTTTTCTGACCAATTCTCACTACAGTTCACAAATTGATGTATTTTTTTGGTCATCTTTACTGAAAAGCCATTTAAATTACAGATAATAAGAAATAATTGTGTTGAATAGTAATTCATTAATTAAACACAGTTGAGCAATATAGATGAAAGCAATGGCCGTGACAAAGAGAACTACGTCAGTTTGAATGGTACCAATTATCATATGCACCATGATGCGAATAGGAAGATCATGTGATGATGTGGTGACATGGACTTTGATGAAGACAGAGCTTTAAAAAGGGTTAGGGTACATATACACGTACACCAAGCATGGTTTCACTTCCTATTAACTTCTTAGAAAGGCATCTGTTAAAAATAATTGTTGAGTAATGTATGACAATGCTTTTCCTTTCCTCCACCCTCTGCATTCTCCATACTAAAAAATACATTTTAACAAGGATAGTGTGGACCCCTCAAAATGGCCAAACCAGGTTTGCAGATCCTGAAACTCAAAGATTTCCCCATCTCTCTCAGTATATCTAAACTCCCCTACAAGCTCGTAGTTAAAAAAGGCTCAAAGCGGAAAAGGGTGCATGGGCTACTGTACTATGCCGCATTTCTTGGTATAATGTTCATACAGCATAAAAGTCTCATTAGGTCTATTCTTTATTTTGTTTATGACTGCATTTGGCCATTGCTCTGTATTGATTCTCTGAGAGTACCCCCACCAGGAGTGATTAGAGGAGCAATTTTCAACCTTTTTAACCTAGAGGAACCCTTCCAAAACTTTCCAGTCTCAGGGAACCACTAATAATTACTCTAGCTACAGCTCATGGTACATTAGTGGTAAGGTCACTGGGAAAGATGGTGCCTTATATTTGTGGTCTGTTTTTTGAAACTGGTAAATCAATGGGTTTCCCTCCGCGTTAATGTGATGGTCAGTGGGAAAAATGCTCATTAAACTTGTGGTCATTGGGAAGAATTCCCCCCTTACAGATAGTTAAATGGATCAATGATGTCAGTGGTTACTTGTCTAAAGAGGCAGAAATTGTTCATTGCTCCAGGAACTTCTAGCAACCTCTGGAGGAACCCTAGGGTTCCACATAACCCTGATTGAGAAAAACTGGTTTAGAGCAGTGGCGGCTGGTGCTCCATTTTTTTGAGGGGGTGGCAAACAAACCCTCCTGCCGCCGGGTCCGCACTTCCCCTCCTTTATGTGAAGTCCATGCACAGCAGATGGACGAAGCAGTAAGAGAGCAGGCAGGTGGACAGAGACAGGCACGGCACAGAAATCACCATCTTTCTTCTCCCAGCTCAAGATGCAAGGCAACTCTGCCTCTGCACATCGCCGCTGGAGACTGCACGCTCATTGGCTACTGCAAACTCCCCCTGCCTCCTCCTCCTCCTCCGCTCCTCTACTCCTCCTCACTGCTTCAGCCACCTCCACACACATCACACAGATCCCTATTGTGGGGTCACCAGTATGGTATTTGTATATTGAAATCATATCCCCTCTAAAGCGTCTCTTCTCCAGAGAGAATAAGTTCAGTGCTCGCAATCTTTCTTCATAACTAATGTCTTCCAGACCCTTTATTAGCTTTGTTGCCCTTCTTTGTACTCGCTCCATTTCCAGTACATCCTTCCTGAGGGCTGGTGCCCAGAACTGGACAGCATACTCCAGGTGCGGCCGGACCAGAGTCTTGTAGAGTGGGAGAATTATCGCTTTATCCCTGGAGTTGATCCCTTTTTTAATGCATGCCAATATTCTGTTTGCTTTGTTAGCAGCAGCTTGGCATTGCATGCCATTGCTGAGCCTATCATCTACTAGGACCCCAGGTCCTTTACCAACCTAGATTCCCCCAGAGGTTCTCCCCCTAGTGTATAGATTGCATTCAACTTTTTTCCACCCAAATGCATTATTTTACATTTTTCTAGATTAAATCTAATTTTCCATGTAGTTGCCCACCCCATTAATTTGTTCAGATCTTCTTGCAAGGTTTCCACATCCTACGGAGAAGTTATTGCCCTGCTTAGATTAGTATATTCCGCGAATACAGAGATTGAACTGTTTACCCCATCCTTCAGGTCGTTTATGAACAAATTAAATAGGATTGCTCCCAGCACAGAACCCTGTGGGACCCCACTACCCACTCCTGACCATTCCAAGTATTCCCCATTTATCACCACCCTCTGAACTCGCCCTTGTAGCCAGTTTTCAATCCATGTACTCACCCTATGGTCCATGCCAACGGACCTTATTTTGTACAGTAAACATTTATCGGGAACTGTGTCAAATACTTTTGCAAAATCCAGATACACCACGTCTACGGGCCTTCCTTTATCTAGATGGCAACTCACCTCCTCATAGAAGGTTAATAGATTGGTTTGGCAAGAACGATTCTTCATGTATCCATGCTGATTACTGCTAATGATACCGTTTTCATTACTAAAATCTTGCATATAGTCCCTTATCATACACTCCAAGAGCTTGCATACTATTGATGTTAGGCTAACTGGTCTGTAATTCCCAGGGATGTATTTTGGGCCCTTTTTAAATATTGATGCTACATTGGCTTTTCTCCAATCTGATAAACACTGCAGTTTTGGTTACTGAAGCCCCCTGATTCCCTCATGAAGACTGAGGAGAAGAATAAATTCAATACCTTCGCCATCTCCTCATCCTTTGTAACCAAATGTCCTTCCTCATTCTTTATGGGGCCAATATGGTCAGTCCTCCCTTCTTTACTGTTTACATATTTAACCACTTGCCGCCTGCCTTATAGCAACACGGCGATCAGAGGTGCGGTATAACAGTCTGACACACCGAAACTCAGATCTTGGTATGAAGCCTCTGACAGAGGCTTCTTACCACGTGATCAGCTGTAACCAATCACAGCTGATCATCCTGTGAACCAGGAAGTGCCGGTAAATGGCTTTCCTTTTTATCAGCACAGCCCCCATCAAAAGGTGCCCATCAGCTGCCAATCAGTGCCCATCACCTGCCAGCCTGTCTCTGCCAGACTATCAGTGCCCATAAAAGTGACAATCAGTGCCCACAACAGTGCCAATCAGTGCCCAAAAAAGTACCAATTAGTGCCTCATCAGTAATGCCTGTCAGTGCCCCATCAAAGTGCCAATCAATGTCACTTAGTAATGCCTGTCAGTAGCTCCTCATCAGTGCTGCCTATCCAGTGCCACCTATTAGTGGCCATCAGTGCTGCCTATCAGTGCCCATCAGTGCTGCCTGTCAGTGCCACCTATCGGTGCCCATCAGTTTTTTTTTTTTTTAATTGTTGGTATTTTTTTGGTTTATAGCGCAAAAATGTAAAACCGCAGAGGTGATCAAATAGCACCAAAAGAAAACTCTATTTGTGGGAAGAAAAGTATCAAAATTTAGTTTAGGTACAGTGTTGCATGACCGCGCAATTGTCACTCAAAGTGCGACAGTGCTGAAAGCTAAAAATTGTCCTGGGCAGGAAGGGGGGAAGGTGCCTGGTATTGAAGTGGTTAAAGAATTTCTTGTGATTTTTTTTGCTCTCCTCCGCTAAATGTTTTTCGTGTTCTATCTTAGCCACCCTAATTGCACCCTAATTACACCCCAATTACATTTTTTGTTGCATTCTTTATAAAGTTTGAATGCTGATGATGATCCCTCAACCTTGTATTTTTTAAAGGCCTT
The DNA here is from genome assembly GCA_028564925.1 of Lithobates sylvaticus. Lineage (NCBI taxonomy): Eukaryota > Metazoa > Chordata > Amphibia > Anura > Ranidae > Lithobates > Lithobates sylvaticus. Next base: position 511,664,338 of record CM053027.1, read on the forward strand.
CTCTTTTGCTTTAATATGAATTTTTACAATGGCGTTAAACCATCCAGGACTTTTGATCGCTCTTTTAAATGTATTACCCAATGGGATGCACTGGCTAATGCCCTTATTTAATATGCTCTTAGTTCCTAAGATTTTGTCTTGTCCTGCAAGACATTTAGGAACTGGCGAGCCTTAGATGAATGCGTGGTTCCCTCTGCCCAGTCTATGTCTGGATAATTAAAATCCCCCATTATGATAACACTTTCCATCCTTGCTGCTAATCCAACTTGTGATAGGAAGTCCGCCTCCCCCTCCTCCCTCAGGTTAGGGGGCCTATAGCATGCTCCCAGTATTATTTTCCCATTAGCTTCATCCCTTTGGAGCTCTACCCATAAGGATTCCACCTCCTCCCTAGCTCCCTTAGCGATGTAATCGCTCACATTCACTTGTACATTACTCTTTATATACAAGCATACCCCTCCCCCTTTTTTACCCTCTCTATCCCTGTGATAGAGGGTATAACCTTGAATTGTTGCCAGCCAATCATGAAAACTGTTGAACCAAGTCTCTGAAATTCCCACAAAATCCAAATCCTCCTCATACAAAAGTATCACTAGTTCACCCATCTTGTCGGCCAGGCTCCTGACATTGGTGAACATGCCACGTAGTTTAGACCGGTCACATACTATCCTCTTATTGGGTGTTCCGAGATTACAACTAGGACTTGTTACTATACTTACCTTGGGTTTATGTGCTTAAAGCCCCATACACACGGTCGGAAAATCCGACCACCAAATCCATCGGATTTGGTCCGACGGATTTAGTCCGACACTGGTGTTGCATACACACGGTCGGACAAAGTTGTCGGAAAATCCGATCATTCTGAACGTGGTGACGTTTGTTGCCTACGACGGGACTACATAAAGGCTAGTAGCCAATAGCTTTGGTCTTGTAATGTGATCTGAGCATGCGTGGCACTTTGTCCGTCGGAATTCGATACACACGATCAGAATTGGTGTGATCGGACTTTGTTGTCGGAAAATTTATAGAGCAGGAGATAGAACTTTGTCCGTCTGACAATCCTAAGGAAAATGTCCGATGGTGCCTACACACGGTCGGAATTTCCGAAAACATTGTCCGAGAGGACAGAATCCATCGGAAAATCCGACCGTGTGTATGGGGCTTTAGTCAACCTACCACTAATGCCCTCAATACTACCCTCTGGACTATCTTCCGTGCTGACTATCTCTACCTCTGAACCCCCCCCCCCCCCATCACCTAGTTTAAAAAGAAACTCTAACTTATTGGCCATTTTTACTACCAGCAGATCTGCATCCTTCTCATTTAGGTGCAGTCTGTCCCTTCTATAGTACTGGTGACCGACTGAGAAGTTGGCCCAGTCCTCCAGGTACCCAAACCCCTCCTTACTACACCAGCTCCTCAGCTCCTCCTCAGTGGACATCACTGGTATTAGGGGGGCTGGGGGGCTGCCGCACACAGAAGGCGTTTTATCTTAATGCATAGAATGCATTAAGATAAAGAAAAACCTTCTGACTTCTCCTTTAAATTTAGGCATTCCCTTTAAAAAAAAAAAAAAAGGCAAGCAGGCCTAAAATGAAAGGCAGAGGTTCTTCACATGGAAGTTGTATAATGTTTACAACTGTCCCATTACAATGGCATCCCGACATTTACCCCCCAGGAGCTGGCACTATAAAGTTCACAGTGCATTGGCTCCAACTCATCACACTGAACAAATGTCAGTTCAATAATGACACTGGTAGACACATTCGCAGCCATTTAAGCTCACACCACCCAGCAATGCTGTTTTGGACTAATGCTTGCACAGTGTGATGAGCTCATGCACTGTACAGTTTACAGTCTACCTGGTTCCCCAGAACAACGTCGGGCCCTGGGGATGAATGACACAAGCTGCAGTCTGTGAGTAACCGCATAATCCCTGAACTCTTAATCTTGGTCTCCAAACTCTGTGCATAGCTCCTGACACCCTGAAGTTCAGTGGTCAAAATTAAGGAATCCACAGAGTTCAGGGAGAAGAATAACTAAGACAGAGTTCAGGGCCTGAACTGTTCCCATTCTTCTGAACTGCCAGCCACTATAAAATATTTGTGGAAGATAAAACCTGCCTTGTGTTTATATATTTACCCTAGGATCACATCGATGTGTTTTTTTAGTGCGTTTGCAGAAATGCACTACAGTCGATTTAACCTGGTTTCCTATAGTACACGTTCACATCTATACGTTTTTCAGCTGGTGCGTTTTTGGAAAGGGTCAGGGACTTTTTTCCCGCAGCAGATTGCATTTTGCGTGTAATAAACTTCAATGGACCTGCACCAAAAATGCAAGTGTTGCGTTTGTTATGCATTTTTCATTTTTTTCTCCACAACACACTGTGTATAGCTGGTTAGTAAGGAGCAGGCTGGGAAGCCACTGCATCCTTAACAACTGATGAGTCATCAGCTGTCAGCAGGCTTCCCCGCTGACAGCTGAATGTTTAAACAAGGATTGCGGGCAATAGAAAAAGCGGCAAAAAAGTGGTGTGGGGTCCCCCCAATCCAATCCTTCGGATTAGTATGGATTTTGAGGGGAACCCCACGCCAAAATGTAAAAAAAGAAAATGGCATAAGGTCCCCCCTAAAAGCCCCAAGAATACTAGACCCTTATTCGAGCATGCAGCCCGGCAGGTCAGGAAAGGGAGGAGACAAGCAATCGCCCCCCCTCCTGAACCATACCAGGCCACATGCCCTCAACATGGGGGGATGCTTTGGGGCATGGCCGGCTCTGCTCCCCTCCAAAGCACCTTGCTGATGGGCCTGTGATGTCATGGCGCGGTGCATGCTGGGCCGCCGACGTCGCAGGGGGGCAGTACCACCAGATGACATTGTTGGGTGGCCCTGCCCCTTACCTATTTATTAACTGTCAGACGTCGGTGCAGGCAGACGGCGGGAGCCTTTGGTGTAAACTGAGCTTTTTTTTTTTCAGGCCCAGTGGTGCGGCATGCGTTGTGATTGACTATGGATCTACACCAGGGGACATTTTATTATTTTAATTTTTTTTAATAAAGCACTTTTATTAAGGAGTGTTTTAATTCACTTTTGACACTTTTTGTGTGAATGGGTAGGGGTACCCCCTACCCATTCACATAGTGGGTGGAATCTTCCAGATTCCGAAAAAGCCCACAGACCCCTACAACCACCAGCGAGGAATGTGGGGAAGAGGCCCTTGTCCCCAGCAACATAGGGACAAGGCAGAGCCCCCCTGCCTTGAAGCACCCCCCCCCCCCCCCCATGTTGAGGAGATGTGGCTTGGTATGGTTAAGGGGGGGACGCTTGCGCATTCCCTCCCTTTCCTAACCTGCCAGGCTTAAATTTTGGCATTGCGTAAAAACACAAAATGCACACACCTGAAAACCACATCACACGCATAGATGTGAACTTAGGGTTAATGCTTATTTAAGTACTCACATACTGTCCTGATGATAGCCAATTTCTACACATACCTACATCTTGAATATTTTGGGTATAATTGGGGATACGGATTAGAAGGAGGTTCAGGGAATATGGGATTGTGGTTTTGAAGCGTTTTGTGCACTCTGTTTTGAGATTTTATTAAGGACAATGTAGTGCACTGAGTAAAACAAAAAAAAAGTGCATAAACTTTACTATTAAATTGGCCACTGGCCAGTTTGTATGGAGTTGAAAGCTTCAGCTTTCGTTTTTTTTTTGTTTAAAGCTTTTAAAAGGTGTTTCTTCCACTGATCAATTCAGGCGCATTACTGTTTAAAAAAAAAAATCAGGTGTCGCAGCCAAAACTATGTTTTTTTTTTTCTAGTTATAGCTGCTGCTATATTCAAGCCAAGCTATATGTAAACATTAACAAATTAATCGCACGTCCAAAATATGTGACGCCATTTGTTAAGAAAAGTTCCCCACCTCCTCATGTACTAATGTTGCTTTGAAGGTAAGCCATTCCTCTAAGTGACCGGTATATGAATGATGCTCCAGGCAAGAAGTTCCCAAGTATGATTCACTGATGGCGTGTCAGGATTTTTCAGGCTCCTTGCATTGAAGTTTAGCCTATACGTAATGTTTTAGGAGCCCGAGTTTCATGTTTTATAGTTACATTGCTCAGGACACAGTGTCTGTGTTGACAGATGTCACTTTTTTAAATCCCCTAACTACAGCGAGTCACTGTCTGTTGCCCCGGTTGTGAGTCATAGGCACAGTGACACAGGGGTTAACTGAATCAGTGTTTAGTAGGACTTGAACAAGAGGTCACAGAAGGAACATTTGGGAGCTGAGGGAAGGGGTGTGCGTGTTAGGGGCTGAGCTGGTTCCCCACCCTATGACTATGTCTGGAAACTATTGCTAACTCCAAGACTTTAAAACAGAACATGACTCCCCTGGAGAGAGAAGCAGAACTTCATTCAGGATATGCTTCAGGTTTTAACTCACTTCATTCTGGAACAGTGAGGATGAAGTATACAGCTGGTACAAAGAAAAGTTGGTGATGTTACAGAAACCAACAAATCAGAAGTTAACTTTCATTCTCTGGTTGTAAATAGAATGACAGCTGGGATCTGATTGACAGTTCTAGGCAACACCTAAGAAGGAGAGAATGCCAAATAATTTCTTCCAATATAACTTATGTCAAAAAGAAGAGAGACATTATTGTAAATTTTATTCATATATGTATATATATATATTTTATCATATATATATATATATATATATATATATTAGGGCTGTTACTGATTAAAATTTTCGTGTTCGATTAATCTTTTTTTTTTAATCGATTAATCAACTAATTTCGACTAATTATAACGCACATACAGATCCAACTACTTTTAGCTGATCTCCTTGCATTGCAACTCTGCATTGGTAAATGTGGTATACACTATATACAATCACCCGACACTAGTTAGTTTCCACAATCCATGACTTAACTTCACAGTTCACACAAATACGTTTTAAATTCAAACTGTAGCACTGACGTAAGTAATTTTTTTTTTCCGCAGTAGCGTGACAATCCCTCCACCTCTGGTCTAACTAATCACTCTCACCTTATGGCATGGACCCCTGTGCAAACAGGTGGTCATGCAAGCGGGTATCAAAAGGGTTAACAAGGACCATAAACTTCTCTCACGTCTCCATAGATCTCAGCAAGGACGCCAGGTCATGGGTAGAAAGAAAAGATCTAAGTGCTCACCGCTTAAGTACAAGATTTAATTTTTGTGTTCAAACACAAACTACTCACATAAAGATGATAAAAACACAGCATGTAAAGCCGACAATCGTGTTAGTTCTGTAGGGCAGCAGCGGGTGACGTAATGCGTAGCTCCTCCCCCGTACACGTTACGTTCAATCAGAACTTCAACGTCACCGGACTCCTTCCCCCTTTCCGTCGTTAGCAGACGGAGGCACTTGGGGAAGGGGGGAAGAGTGCGGTGATGTTGATGTCCATGACATCACCGGATCTCCGACGGAACTCCCTGAAGACCCGGAAAAGCCGGCGGAGAGGTGAGTACTGATCAAAAGAATTTTAATCGATCAAAAAAATTAACGATTAATCGATGAATTCATCTTTAATTTTCACAGCCCTAATATATATATATATATATATATATATATATATATATATATATATATATATATATATATATATATATATATATACACACATTTATTCTATATTTACAATTTAGGTTTTCACTAGTATTTCATGAGTTAAAGCAGAATCTGCATTAGTGTTATGTTTTAGACTTTTTTCCTTTATTTTCACCTGGTTATCTAGCCAGTAACACACTTTGGGTTGATTTACTAAAGGCAAACAGACTGTGCACTTTGCAAAGTGCAGTTGTTTCAGAGCTTATTTAATGAGTAGAAACTGTGCTGACCTACACCATCCAATCATGTGCAAGCAAAAATATTCTTTGCAAAGAGAAGCCTTGGAGCAACTACACTTGCAGCGTGCAAGAAATCCCTTTATATATATATATTATATACAGGATGGGAGGAGGGGTGGAGTAGAGGGAAACTGGTTAAGAGGGTGAAGATCCACTTTAAGGATTGGTAAACTGCAATATATTCCATTTTTATTTTTGGGTTGAATAATTTAGATAGTAAGTTCCAGGAGCAGGTAAACGTTCCGGTACTAGACTCCACTAATCTTTCTGTCCGTTGCGTGTGGAGCAGTCTCCTGTCTGCCCGCCCCCTCTGCGTGTGTCGGACCTGCTGCCAATCATCCAGTGCACACCCAGAAATGCTGTTTGAGTGCCGCCCTCCTAGTAACCAAAGATGCCAAGTATGCCCCGCCCCCCTGCAACGTGCCCGGTTCTTCTGCTCCCACTGCGCCCGAGCTACAGGGATCTATTGGACAGGTACTGATCTATGGGGTCACCTGCTGTGGGGGGGGGTTCTGATGGGGGACACCTGCAGGGGGGGGGGCTCTGAGGGGGACATCTGCTGTGGGGGGCTCTGAGGGGGACACCTGCGGTGGGGGGCGCTGATGGGGGACACCTGCTGTGGGGGGCTCTGATGGGGGACACCTGCTGTGGGGGGGGGGCTCTGATGGGGGACACCTGCAGTGGGGGGGCACTGATGGGGACACCTGCTGTGGGGGGGGGGGGCTATGATGGGGGACACCTGCTGTGGGGGGCTCTGATGGGGGACACCTGCTGTGGTGGGGCTCTGATGGGGGACACCTGCTGTAGGGGGGCTCTGATGGGGGGACACCTGCTGTGGGGGGCTCTGATGGGGGACACCTGCTGTGGGGGGCTCTGATGGGGGACACCTGCTGTGGGGGGGGCTCTGATGGGGGACACCTGCTGGGGGGGGGCTCTGATGGGGGACACCTGCTGTGGGGGGGGTTCTGATGGGGGATACCTGCTGTGGGGAGAGGACAGTGCTGAGGGGACGCCATCAGAAAGAGAACCTCGCTGCCCTGTGCCACCAGAGGGAAAGCCGCACAGCCTGGCACCATCCCTGGTGAAGAAAGGAATGGAGTAATTGCCAGAATACAGATCTGAGCACTACTACGGGCAACCCAGAGTGAGCTGACTCCTGATCAGAAGAACTGATGTTGCTGTACCGCCGGGTCTGGTGAGAGGGCTGGTCGGTCATTATCTACTTCCATGCTTGGGAACTGAAGTCTCTGACCATCTCCTGTACCATGTCTGCAGTCTCTGACCATCTCCTGTACTATGTCTGCAGTCTCTGACCATCTCCTGTACTATGTCTGCAGTCTCTGATCATGTCCTGCACTATGTCTGCAGTCTTTGACCATCTCCTGTACTATGTCTGCAGTCTCTGACCATCTACTGTACCATGTTTGCAGTCTCTGACCATCTCATGTACCATGTCTGCAGTGTCTGACCATCTCCAGTACCATGTCTGCAGTCTCTGACCATCTTCTGTACCATGTCTGCAGTCTCTGACCATCTCCTATACTATGTCTGCAGTCTCTGACCATCTCTTGTAGTATGTCTGCAGTCTCTGACCATCTCTTGTACTATGTCTGCAGTCTCTGACCATCTCTTGTACTATGTCTGCAGTCTCTGACCATCTCTTGTACTATGTCTGCAGTCTCTGACCATCTCTTGTACTATGTCTGCAGTCTCTGACCATCTCAGACTATGTCTGCAGTCCAGGGGCGGACTGACAAGTCGGTCACTTGGGCGCCGCCCGAGGGCCCGGGGCCATTAGGGGCCCGGACTCGGCCACATGAGAGGCCACTTGAAGCGACTGTATTACATGCCGGGATGCCGATAATAATACTGCTAACGGTGCGGCGTGGAGCGTGCTGCTCCCCGCTGGCCCCTCCTTCCCTCACTTCTGCCCCAGGTGCTTGTACTGTATGCGTCGTGACGTCACCTGGGACAGATGAGAAGAGTGGAGGGGCCGGCGGGGAGCAGCGAGCACCGTTAGCAGTATTATTACCGGCATTGCGGCATGTAATACAGCCTCTTCATCGGCGACTGTGAGTAAAGCCTAGTTAAGACACCAGGACCACCACAAGTGATGGGGGGTACAAATGCATGGGCCAGGGGGCCCCCCACCCCACTGTGTCGTCCTTTGTGAGTGTCCCCCTTTGTGAGTGTCCCCCTGTGTGTGTCCCCCTTTGTGAGTGTCCTCCTGTGTGTGTGCATTCTCCCTCCAGTGTCCCCCTGTGTGTGTGTGCTCTCCCTCCAGTGTGCCCCTGTGTGTGTGCTCTCCTTCCAGTGTCCCCCTGTGTGTGTGTGCTCTCCTTCCAGTGTCCCCCTGTGTGTGTGCGCTCTCCCTCCAGTGTCCTCCTGTGTGTGTGCGCTCTCCCTCCAGTGTCCCCCTGTGTGTGTGCGCTCTCCCTCCTGTGTCCCCCTGTGTGTGTGCGCTCTCCCTCCAGTGTCCCCCTGTGTGTGTGCTCTCCCTCCAGTGTCCCCCTGTGTGTGTGTGCGCTCTCCCTCAGTGTCCCCCTGTGTGTGTGTGCGCTCTCCCTCCAGTATCCCCCTGTGTGTGTGCGCTCTCCCTCCAGTATCCCCCTGTGTGTGTGTGCTCTCCCTCCAGTCTCCCCCTGTGTGTGTGCGCTCTCCCTCCAGTGTCCCCCTGTATGTGTGCGCTTTCCCTCCAGTGTCCCCCTGTGTGTGAGCGCTCTCCCTCCAGTGTCCCCCTGTGTGTGTGCGCTCTCCCTCCAGTGTCCCACTGTGTGTGTGTGCTCTCCCTCCAGTGTCCCCATTGGTGTCTGTGCGCTCTCCCTCCAGTGTCCCCCTGTGTGTGCGCTCTCCCTCCAGTGTCCCCTTGTGTGTGTGCGCTCTCCCTCCAGTGTCCCCCTGTGTGTGTGTGTGCTCTCCCTCCAGTGTCCCCCTGTGTGTGTGCGCGCTCTCCCTCCAGTGTCCCCCTGTGTGTGCGCTCTCCCTCCAGTGTCCCCCTGTGTGTGCGCTCTCCCTCCAGTGTCCCCCTGTGTGTGCGCTCTCCCTCCAGTGTCCCCCTGTGTGTGTGTGTGCTCTCCCTCCAGTATCCCCCTGTGTGTGTGCGCTCTCCCTCCAGTGTCCCCCTGTGTGTGTGCGCTCTCCCTCCAGTGTCCCCCTGTATGTGTGCGCTCTCCCTCCAGTGTCCCCCTGTGTGTGTGCGCTCTCCCTCCAGTGTCCCCCTGTGTGTGTGTGCTCTCCCTTCAGTGTCCCCCTGTGTGTGTGTGCTCTCCCTCCAGTGTCCCTATGTGTGTGCGCTCTCCCTCCAGTGTCCCCCTGTGTGTGTGCTCTCCCTCCAGTGTCCCCCTGTGTGTGTGCTCTCCTTCCAGTGTCCCCGTGTGTGTGTGCTCTCCTTCCAGTGTCCCCCTGTGTGTGTGCGCTCTCCCTCCAGTGTCCCCCTGTGTGTGTGTGCGCTCTCCCTCCAGTATCCCCCTGTGTGTGTGCGCTCTCCCTCCAGTGTCCTCCTGTGTGTGTGCGCTCTCCCTCCAGTGTCCCCCTGTGTGTGTGCGCTCTCCCTCCAGTGTCCCCCTGTATGTGTGCGCTCTCCCTCCAGTGTCCCCCTGTGTGTGTGCGCTCTCCCTCCAGTGTCCCCCTGTGTGTGTGTGCTCTCCCTCCAGTGTCCCCCCTATGTGTGTGCGCTCTCCCTCCAGTGTCCCCCTGTGTGTGTGCGCTCTCCCTCCAGTGTCCCCCTGTGTGTGCGCTCTCCCTCCAGTGTCCCCCTGTGTGTGCGCTCTCCCTCCAGTGTCCCCCTGTGTGTGTGCTCTCCCTCCAGTGTCCCTCTGTGTGTGTGTGCGCTCTCCCTCCAGTGTCCCTATGTGTGTGCGCTCTCCCTCCAGTGTCCCGCTGTGTGTGTGCGCTCTCCCTCCAGTGTACCCCTGTGTGTGCGCTCTCCCTCCAGTGTCCCCCTGTGTGTGCGCTCTCCCTCCAGTGTCCCCCTGTGTGTGTGCTCTCCCTCCAGTGTCCCTCTGTGTGTGTGTGCGCTCTCCCTCCAGTGTCCCCCTGTGTGTGTGCGCTCTCCCTCCAGTGTCCCCCTGTGTGTGCGCTCTCCCTCCAGTGTCCCCCTGTGTGTGCGCTCTCCCTCCAGTGTCCCCCTGTGTGTGTGTGCTCTCCCTCCAGTGTCCCTATGTGTGTGCGCTCTCCCTCCAGTGTCCCCCTGTGTGTGTGTGCGCTCTCCCTCCAGTGTCCCCCTGTGTGTGTGCGCTCTCCCTCCAGTGTCCCCCTGTGTGTGCGCTCTCCCTCCAGTGTCCCCCTGTGTGTGTGCTCTCCCTCCAGTGTCCCTCTGTGTGTGTGTGCGCTCTCCCTCCAGTGTCCCCCTGTGTGTGTGCGCTCTCCCTCCAGTGTCCCCCTGTGTGTGCGCTCTCCCTCCAGTGTCCCCCTGTGTGTGCGCTCTCCCTCCAGTGTCCCCCTGTATGTGTGCGCTCTCCCTCCAGTGTCCCCCTGTGTGTGTGTGCATTCTCCCTCCAGTGTCCCCCTGTGTGTGTGTGCTCTCCCTCCAGTGTCCGCCTGTGTGTGTGCGATCTCCCTCCAGTGCCCCCCTGTGTGTGTGCGCTCTCCCTCCAGTGTCCCCCTATGTGTGTGCGCTCTCCCTCCAGTGTCCCCCTGTGTGTGTGTGTGTGCTCTCTCTCCAGTCTCCCCCTGTGTGTGTGCTCTCCCTCCAGTGTCCCCCTGTGTGTGTGCGCTCTCCCTCCAGTGTCCCCCTGTGTGTGTGTGCTCTCCCTCCAATGTCCCCCTGTGTGTGTGCATTCTCCCTCCAGTGTGTGTGTGCATTCTCACTCCAGTGACCCCCTGTGTGTGTGTGCTCTCCCTCCAGTGTCCCCCCTGTGTGTGTGTGTGCATTCTCCCTCCAGTGTCCCCCTGTGTGTGTGTGCTCTCCCTCCAGTGTCCCCCTGTGTGTGTGTGCATTCTCACTCCAGTGACCCCCTGTGTGTGTGTGCTCTCCCTCCAGTGCCCCCCTGTGTGTGTGTGTGTGTGAATTCTCCCTCCAGTGTCCCCCTGTGTGTGTGTGTGTGTGTGTGTGTGTGTGTGTGTGCTCTCCCTCCAGTGTCCCCCTGTGTGTGTGTGTGCTCTCCCTCCAGTGTCCCCCTGTGTGTGTGTGCTCTCCCTCCAGTGCCCCCCCTGTGTGTGTGTGTGTGTGTGTGTGCTCTCCCTCCAGTGTCCCCCTGTGTGTGTGTGTGCTCTCCCTCCAGTGTCCCCCTGTGTGTGTGTGTGTGCTCTCCCTCCAGTGCCCCCCTGTGTGTGTGTGCTCTCCCTCCAGTTCCCCCCTGTGTGTGTGTGTGCTCTCCCTCCAGTGTCCCCTATGTGTGTGTGCTCTCCCTCCAGTGTCCCTGTGTGTGTGTGTGTGCACTCCCTCCAGTGTCCCCTTGTGTGTGCTCTCCCTCCAGTGTCCCCCTGTGTGTGTGTGCTCTCCCTCCAGTGTCCCCGGGTGTGTGTGTGTGCTCTCACTCCAGTGTCCCCTGTGTGTGTGCATTCTCCCTCCAGTGTCCCCCTGTGTGTGTGTGCATTCTCACTCCAGTGACCCCCTGTGTGTGTGTGTGCTCTCCCTCCAGTGTCCCCCTGTGTGTGTGTGCATTCTCCCTCCAGTGTCCCCCTGTGTGTGTGCTCTCCCTCCAGTGTCCCCCTGTGTGTGTGTGCATTCTCACTCCAGTGACCCCCTGTGTGTGTGTGTGCTCTCCCTCCAGTGTCCCCCCTGTGTGTGTGTGTGCTCTTCCTCCAGTGTCCCCCTGTGTGTGTGTGTGTGTGTGTGCTCTTCCTCCAGTGTCCCCCTGTGTGTGTGTGTGTGTGTGTGTGTGTGTGTGTGCTCTCCCTCCAGTGTCCTCCTGTGTGTGTGTGTGCTCTCCCTCCAGTGCCCCCCTGTGTGTGCTCTCCCTCCAGTTCCCCCCTGTGTGTGTGTGCATTCTTCCTCCAGTGTCCCCCTGTGTGTGTGTGTGTGCATTCTCCCTCCAGTGTCCCCCTGTGTGTGTGTGCATTCTCCCTCCAGTGACCCGCTGTGTGTGTGTGCTCTCCCTCCAGTGTCCCCCTGTGTGTGTGCTCTCCCTCCAGTGTCCCCCTGTGTGTGTGTGCTCTCCCTCCAGTGTCCTCTCCCTCCAGTGTCCCTGTGTGTGTGCGCTCTCCCTCCAGTGACCCCCTCTGTGTGTGTGCTCTCCCTCCAGTGTCCCCCTCTGTGTGTGTGTGTGCTCTCCCTCCAGTGTCCACGTGTGTGTGTTCTCTCTCCAGTGTCCCCCCGGTGAGTGTGTGTGTGTGTGTGTGTGTATGTTCTCCCTCCAGTGTCCCCGTGTGTGTGTGCTCTCCCTCCAGTGTCCCCCTCTGTGTGTGTGTGTGTGTGTGTGTATATGTCTATATTCTGCCTCCAGTGTCCCCCTGTGTGTGTGCTCTCCCTCCAGTGTCCCCCTGTGTGTGTGCGTTCTCCCGCCAGTGTCCCCCTGTGTGTGTGTGCTCTCCCTCCAGTGTCCTCCTGTATGTGTGTTTTCCCTCCAGTGTCCCCCTGTGTGTGTGTTCTCCCTCCAGTGTCCCCTGTGTGTGCTCTCCCCCCCCACAGTGTCCCCCTGTGTGCTCCCCCCCCCCACAGGGTCCCCCATTGTGCTCTCCCTCCTGAGTGTCCCCCTTTGTGTGTGCTTTCCCCCCTCCAGTGTCCCCCTGTGTGCTCCCATCCCCCAGTGTCCCCCTATGTGCTCCCCCTCCCCAGTGTCCATCTGTGTGCTCCCCCCCCCAGTGTCCACCTGTGTGCTCCCCCCCCAGTGTCCACCTGTGTGCTCCCCCCCCCAGTGTCCACCTGTGTGCCCCCCCCCACACACAGTGTCCCCCTGTGTGCTCTCCCTCCCCCGTGTCTCCCTGTGCAGGTGTGGCTTGAGTGTGGGGACCAAGGGGGCCCCATGATCTTCTATTGCCCGGGGGCCCCATGAGTTGTCAGTCCTCCCTTGCTGCAGTCTCTGACCATCTCTTGTAGTATGTCTGCAGTCTCTGACCATCTCTTGTAGTATGTCTGCAGTCTCTGACCATCTCTTGTAGTATGTCTGCAGTCTCTGACCATCTCTTGTAGTATGTCTGCAGTCTCTGACCATCTCCTGTATCATGTCTGCAGTATGTCTGGGGGCTCTTTCTAACAGACTCGCTAACAGAAGCCCTCTCTGTGTGCATTAGAGAGACCCCCCTCCAGGTCCCATTAGTGTACTCATTTTCTTTATTGTTAAAAGATCATGGGAGGATCCCAGGGTAATGAAGACTTCTTAGGGGAGCATCTCTGTGTTTGAGTCGTAGCCATAGAAACATTTGTAAAGGGGAGGCGTTAGTAAGATGACCTATCCCATGTGGGGGCGCCAGAAATATTTCTGCACCCAGGCGTCTGTGACCCTAGGATCGGCCCTGGTTCCATTGCTTTCTATTAATTTTACTGCGTGTTAAACTAAATTTTTAATTGTTTTTTTTTTGCATATTCAGGGACGTTAACATCTTTTTTTTTCTTTTGATGCATGTCCTTACATGTCCTTACATTGATACATGTTGACATGTATTGTTTTGCATTGCAGCATGCCTACATTTTTCCCTTAATACACATCAACACAACAGGGCACATAGACAGCAATTGCTTTTACAGTGTTTATGTGTTAAGCCTGCATCGATCATGATTATCGCACCTGGTGTGAACTTCAAGCAAATATTAAAGACACAAATTAATGTAGCTCTGTATTCATCAATACATCTTTAAAGCTTGTTATAGTTCAACAAATGTTATTGAATTTTATAGTAATAAGACATGAAGATCATCTTGGGATAATCCAAGACATGACATTGAAACATCCATAAATAGAACAGAGATAGCGTGATGAATAAATTGAACATATAGAGCTATCGTCCAACATCAGATTGAGCTATAACAGGCAACATGGAGGTATGAAAAACCTGCGAGTGTGTGGCGGCTCAAAAGGAAACATCTCAACATAGGTAGTGGTCAGGCAGTGAGGGTTGCAACGTAAAGGAAAAATAAACAATCATGAGAAGGAGAAAGAAAATGTTAGAAGAAAGATTAAAGCTATTTTTATAATGCAAATAATGTAAGTACCTGAATATCAATATCTCACAATCCCTATGCAGCAACATGAAAGCTGGCCATAGACAGATACAATGATCAACAACTACAGCCACCAATCACTAATGCCGCGTACACAAGATCGGACTTTCCGCCAACAATACTGTGGATATTTGTTCGAAGGTTGTTGACTCCAACTTGTCTTGCATACACACGGTCACACAAATGTTGGCCAACAATTATGATTGTAGTGACGTACAAGACGTACAGGGAGCCGATAAAAAGGCAGTTCAATAGTCATGTGATATCTCCATTACGAACGCTAGTTTTACAAGTCCGAGCGGTTCTGGGTTGTACTTGATTCCGAGCATGCATGGACTTTTGTGTGACGGACTTGTGTACACACGATCGGAAAGACCGACAACAAAAATTTGTTGGTGGAAAATTTGAGAACCTGCTAGCCAACATTTGTTGCCGGAAAATCCGCCAACAAATGTTCGATGGAGCATACACACGGTCGGACTTTCCGCCAACAAGCTCGCATCCAACATTTGTTGTCGGAAAATCCGATCGTGTGTATGCGGCATAAGAGTTTTCCAGCATGTCACTTCAATCAAACAATTGACTGCTGTCCAGAAGGGTTGGCCATACACTGATCAAAATGTAGCCAGTCCCTGTTGAATCAGATACATTTCAAATAGTGTATGGCCACCTTTAAACTCCGTAAATTTCTGGGCTGTTGGCAGTCCTTGAAGTTCTTTTCATACATGTCTAGGGAAGCCTTTCTGAAACTTTTCACCATTGAGGAACCCTTCAAATATTTTTCCAGGTCTCTGGGAACCCCTGTTAATAATTACTTCATGTGAAACTCACAGTACATAAGTGTGATGGTCACTGGGAAGAATGTTCCTTACATTTGTGGTCATTGCTATTAATTTGTGCAGATAGCAAGTAAGATCATTGTTGTCAGTGATTTCTTACCTGAAAGGCGTAATTGGAATCTGAAAGGTGGAACTTGCCCATTGCTCAATAAATCTAAAAGGCGTAAATGGCCCATTGCTCAAGGAATCTGAAAGGTGGAAATGACCCATTTCTCAAGGAATCTAAAAGGCAGAAATGGCCCATTGCTCAAGGAATCTGAAAGGTGTAAATGGCCCATTGCTCAAGGAATCGGAAAATTGGAAATGACCCATTTCTCAAGGAATCTGAAAGGTGTAAATGGCCCATTGCTCAAGGAACCCCAGGCAATGTCTGGAGCAATTCTAGGATTTCACAGATCCCTGGTTGAGAACACATAGTCTAGGTCTAGAACGGCTGTCAGCAACCAGTAGATCGCGATCTACCAGTTAAAGCAGGAAGCATTGTGTTGCTTTCTCACAACCTGCTTTAACCCCTTGGACCCCGCAGAAGCATGCAGTTGCAGGGCGCTTGCAGAGTGGCCCCATTTACTTGAATGGGTCACGTTTGGCAGACGGTAGCACCCACCAAAAGCAACAGGGGGCTTAATTTATGTTGCGGCATGTGTACACATTTGGCTACTGCCTCAGAAGCTAAAGGGGGGTAGGAATTGGGGAGGTAAATTTGCAACTCAACTGCAGGGTTTTAACCCCCCCCCCCCCCTGCACGCAACTTTGTATCAATGAGACCTAAGGGTGCTGCTGCCGAATGCAACTAAGGGCTCATTCACATTCACTGCTGCTCCTCTGAAAAGTACTCCAAGTGTGTTTGACAGGTGTAGAGGAGGTGATATGTTGCCTTCTCACCACCTGATTTAAACCTGTGATTGCCGTGCAATGCACACGATTGCAACATGGTAGAATGGCAATTAGAGATTTAAATCAGGTATGAGGAGGCGACACTGGGTGATGCTGTGCCATGTGATCTTTGACTTCTCCCATGTTGTTCAGGTAGATCTCCACCTCTTTAAGGTTGCCTGCCCCTGGTCTAGAGTATAAAAAAACTAAATACATGAGTTGGAAGGCCTCCTCCGTTGCATTGAATGGTCGCTGCCAGGAAACAGGTTAGAAAACCTCTCTCAATGGCAGTTGTTCACCCCACTTCCCAAGAGGAAAGAGATCAAAGATCCTGCTACCAAGCTATTCAGTGTGACCCTTCTAGTTCTGTCTAATAGGGCTATCACTACATTTGTGTCTGTAGCAAGCTTCAAAAAATTGTTGAAAAAGGTTCAGCTCCACTCAGATAAGCATAAACCCTACTCTTGTGTAGCTGTACAACTTTATTGTTCCTCTCGTTGGATCTTCTTGTTTCATATAAAAGGTTTCCTTTTGAATTGTCTTTCCTCTTTTGGCCTACTGTCCTAGTAATTTAACATTGTTGTAGTTTTATGGACTTTCCAGTCTCCTTCCTGAACGCTCTTCACATCTTAACTAGTGTAAAGTGTAAATACTGCCTCATGTAGGAGCATTTGTAGACTAATAAATTCTGACATATGTATCCGATTCCTAAATAATGTATTGCTGCCTAATGTTCAGTCTGAACATTTAGCTATACTTATATGGTATTTATTAGCTTTATAGCTGTATCAAGATATACTTTAGGTAAAATATGTACAAAGAAGAAGTAAATAAGATATACAACTTGAAAATGTCATTTTTTGGAAAAATAAAAATGATCATATGATGCAAAGATTTATTGTTAGAAAGTTAAAATCTTGCTATTGCACATAGTGAACTTTTATGTGCTTCCTTAAATTTATAACCTCCTTCAGCAAAAAACAAAACAAAAACTGCTATAGAAGATGATGGCATGTTATGGACAACAGTTTCTTTATTGCTTTTTTTGTTTTTTTTAAATAAGCCAGTCAGGTTAAGGCTCCATTCACATCTGAGTGTAGCAATTTACTGGCGTTTTTTGGGAGTTTTTTTAAGCATGTTTGCAGCAGCTTTTTACAAGCGTTTTTAAAGCGCCTTGAGAAGCATATTACAAGCATTTTACAGCTGCCGCCATTTTTGTTTAGCCAATAGAAAACACTAGGGGGAGGAGAGGGAGAGGAAATTAGGGGTGGAGAGCTGCTGTTTGTGCAGAAAATGAGCGATAAAACGATTGTAAAACGCTCAAGTCAGGCGTTTCTATTGAAGTCAATGGGGCCAAAAACTCTTGCAATCTGCCAAAAAGAATCTCATGTACTTTTTTGAGTGATAGACATTTTGCTTCAGGTGATAGAATGCTCAGATGGGAACAGGGGCCATTGAAATGAATAGGGTTTGGCTTGTTGGGCATTTTATAGCTACAAGCTTTAAGCAGAAAATCGCTCAGGTGTGAACAGGGCATATATATCCCTACTGTATCAAAAAGTATAATTACATGTTTTTCTGGAGTTTTCAGACCGGACCATTTTACTGGCTTAAGACCAGACCACTTTTTGCGATTTGGCACTGCGTCGTTTTAACTGACAATTGTACGGCCGTGCGACGTGGCTCCCAAACAAAATTGACGTCCTT
Source organism: Lithobates sylvaticus (assembly GCA_028564925.1). Taxonomy (NCBI): domain Eukaryota; kingdom Metazoa; phylum Chordata; class Amphibia; order Anura; family Ranidae; genus Lithobates; species Lithobates sylvaticus. Next base: position 511,681,760 of record CM053027.1, read on the forward strand.
TTTTTCCCACAAATAGAGCTTTCTTTTGGTGGTATTTGATCACCCCTGCGGTTTTTTTTTTACGCTATAAACAAAAAAGCGTCAATTTTGAATTAAACACATTATTTTTTACCTTTTGCTATAATAAATATCCCCAAAAAACATATAAAAAAAACGTTTTTTTCCTCAGTTTAGGCCGATACGTATTCTTCTACATATTTTTGGGGAAAAAAATCGCAATAAGCGATTATTGATTGGTTTGCTCAAAAGTTATAGCGTTTACAAAATAGGGGATAGTTTTATGGCATTTTTATTAAAAATTATTTTTTTTACTAGTAATGGAAGCGATCAGCGATTTTTATTGTGACTGCAACATTATGCCGGACACATCGGACATGTTTGACACATTTTTGGGACCATTGTCATTTATACAGCAGTCAGTGCTATACAAATGCACTGATTCCTGTGTAAATGACACTGGCAGTGAAGGGGTTAACCAGGAGGTGGCAGTGTAGGGGTTAAGTGTGTCCTAGGGGCGTGTTGCTAACTGTGGGGGCGTGGCTGTGTTTTACAGATCACTGATCTCTGCTCCAATCACAGAGAGCAGAGATCAGTTACACTTGTTGCTAGGCAGAACGTCAGCTTTTTCTAACAGACCCCATACCCCCCCCCCCTCCCACCGCCAGGACATTGTATTTTTACAACGGTAGCCACAGTTCTCAGAATACTCTGATCAACAGCTGTAGCTGATTGTCTGCAGACACTGATCGAGAAAAGTTTTCCAACATGTCTCTTTAACAGAACTTAATGTGGGGACGGCCACACACTAATTGAAATTCCGTCTGTCCCTTATGAGCTGGCTGATTTTCAATCAGTATATGGCCAGCTTAAATTCTTAACCCTTTGTTTGTGCAGACAAAACTGCCAGGATAGCACAGATAAGGTTAGTTATTGCAAACACAGCCCCCCAGCCCCCTCATAAACAAAAGAAACAAAGTAGGATTTTTCAGTGCTGCGCTTATCAGAAAAGCAGATGCAATATGGTAAGCAACACTTTTTAAAGTTATACTATGTTATTATTAGTAGTACGGTTAATTATATAGCCCTGACAATTCCATGCATCACTTTACACATTTATTGCACATCAACCCCTGCCCTCAAGGAATTTACAATCTAGGGTCCCAACTCACATTCATACATACACATACTAGGGCCAATTTTGACAGGAGCCAATTAACCTACCAGCATGTCTTTGGAGTGTGGGAGGAAACCCATGCAAGCACAGGGAGAACATGCAAACTCTATTCACAAGATATGTGAATATGAACATAAAGTAGGTGTTATTCCAATTTGGCTGCAAAAGCCGAAATATGCTTTAAGAAAATGCAACAAACACGTATAAAGTGCTTCTTTTTTGGTATATGACCCCCACCTGACTTAAAGCTATATATCCTTTGGTCTCTGATCCCTGCTGGCACTGGCACAGAGATTGTGGTACCTGGCTCCATATCTACTGGCAAGGCCCACTACTACTGGCAATGCTGTTTGATTTGAACCTTCTCTTTTGTTCCAAGGTCTTTCTATTTGGGCTGCTCCTAGTCCCTACTACATAATCTAGACTTGCTAAGAAACTAACGCGTCATATACTAATAGCGGCCAGATGCCTTGTGGCTCTTTAATGGAAAAGGCAAACACTGCCAACCTCCAATGGGTTGCACACTAAGTTTACGGATGTGGAGACCATGGAGTCCCTTACTGCTTGCCTTATCTATATGGTTGAGCGACATAATGCAGTCTGGGAGCCTTGGCACTCGCATGAAGGGTCCTCATGAGAGTCTAATGTTCCCCAATGTTGACAGTGGCAGCATGCTCCAATCCCCGGGAGTGACAACTTCGGGACCTTTCTTACTTTTACTCTCTTTCTTTCTTCTTTCTCTTAAGTTGTTGTTTTTGGAAGCACTTTACAGGCATCGAATAGCATGCTGGGTTCAATCCCCAGGCCCCTTTGGGCTTCAGTTGGTCCATTTTGGGATTGGGTTCATTGGCTAATATTTTTAAAGCTAGACTGTTCAACATATATTTTGGTCAAATAATGTTTGTGATACTTACAGATGTCTTGCTGTTATTACTCATGCATTCCGTTCAGACCTACACTTTAGTTGGATTGCTGGTCTGTTGTGGACCGTAAATGATGCCCTTTGGTTTGTTGACTTTTCTCTTTCTTTGTTAAGTGAAAGAAGACTTTAAAAAAATTCTCAATTAAAAAAAAAAAGAAAATGCAACAAATTTTATCTTACATTATCCTAACACATGGTAGAAACTGAAAACACAAATCTAAATGGTTGCTGTTGACAAATGAGATTAGCATGCTAAAATGTTAAAACGTAACATATACAGTATGCTATAAAACTCTTATGGTAAAGTTTCAATTTAGCCAGCTTTGAGATTATTGTTTGTGAATGTGGTAGTTCTTCTTCATTATCTCCAGTGATAAACCGCCTTCCTGTATACAGTATTCAATAGCTATAATCTACAGTGTTTTTCTCACATGGCTGCTACAATATTGATAAACTTCACACAGGATCAGGGGAATATCACGTTGCACGTTTGCAGAACTGTGATAAGCCGAGCAGAACTGTGATAAGCAAGATCTGTTCTTGCTATGACTGTCACTACGGTATGCCATCCACACTGCCGCCATTGCTTATTACTACAAGGATTATTATTTCCAGGTTTGGACATATTTAATTGGAACAACATAAAAGCTCCTAATAATTGGTAATACGCACAAGCCTATGACATCAGAACATGGTCTTTGTTGTGGTAAGTGAGATGTGTGAGATTATTTTTCAATCCCTTTGTTTATGTTCTGCACATGTCAAGTGAAGTGTGGTTACAGAGTCATCCATGACTCTGCTATCCACTCCACAAGACACACAACTGCGCTGTACGGCCTGCTAATAGTAGCTTTGCAAAGCCTAAAGTGCACTGATGTGGTGGCATTGACATATTCGTCTGGATGAACGTGACAGAGGTTATTTAATTCACAATGTTCGCTTGTATTTCTTCCACAATAATTATGTTTTAATGTTATTCATTAAAAGGAAATATAACCTTTAACCACTTGGCTAATACAGACAATTCTCCATGGAGAAAAGAAAACCAGACTAGGAAAATAAACAACTGCTACTTACCAGTGCATCAGCCTAGGCAGTGTCCTCAGGAGTTCTCAGCTCCCATGCTTTGTTCTAGGTTCATTCAGGGCAGGGTGGGCCAGTTACAGGGTGAATCACAGTAACAAGTTGGGAGGGACAGAGAAATGTAGGTAATTAGTTTAAAGGTTCACATTTTCTCATTACAAAGTGCTGTACTAATAAACTTCTTCTTATTGCGTCTAATAGTTATATATAAATGTGCAGAGCTACCGTATGTCCTTACATCTGTGCAGGTGCAAGTGCACTGCCCCAAATGCAGACAGTGTGTGTTCACAGCCATGCACCCCTACCTGCGCAGATGTAAAATTGGGAGCAGTGGCTGTGTCCATGCTTCCCAATTGACTGCTGCATGGGGATGCATGGAACACCTGTGCATCCCTATGCGAGTAAATATGGCCCTCACATTTTTTTTATTATTATTATTATACAGGATTTATATAGTGCCAACAGTTTGCGCAGCGCTTTACAAATTACAACATGAGGGTAGACAGTACAGTTACCATACAATTAATACAGGAGGATTCAGAGAGCCCTGCTCATTAGAGCTTACAATCTAGAAGGGAGAGTCAAGTTAAACAAAAGGTAATAACTGTACAGTTGTTAGGTGTGGGTAGGATAGGCTTCTCTGAAGAGGAGGGTTTTCAGGGATCGTCTAAAAGCTAAAAGAGTAGGAGATAATCAGACAGGTTGGGGTAAGGAGTTCCAAAAGGCTCTGGAAAAGTCTTGGAGGTGAGCAAAGGAGGAGGTGACGAGGGAGCTAGAGAGCAGGAGGTCTTGAGAGGAACAAAGAAAACAATTAGGTTGGTATTTTGAGACTAGGCTAGTGATGTAGCTGGGGGATAAATTGTGGATGGCTTTGTAAGTTGTTGTTAGTAGTTTGAATTTAATTTGTTGGGTGAGCGGAAGCCAGTGGAGGGATTGACAGAGAGGAGTAGCAGACACAGATGATTGGTAAGGTGGATGAGTCTGGCAGAAGCATTCATGATGGACTGAAGGGGGAAAGCCTATGTAGAGGTAATCCAATGAGTAGGGAATTGCAGTAGTCGAGGCGACAGATGACCAGGGAGTGAATTAGGAGATGTTGCGGAGCTTGAGGCTGCAAGATTTTGACAGTGATTGGACGTGGGGCTTAAAGGAGAGTCCAGGACTACACCTAGGACCTTGGCATGTGGGGATGGGCTGATAGTTGGGCCATTGATTTTGACAGAGGAATCAGGGGAAGGGGCACGTGGTGGAGGGAAAATTATGTTTGGGGATGGGCTGATAGTTGGGCCATTGATTTTGACAGAGGAATCAGGGGAAGGGGCACGTGGTGGAGGGAAAATTATGTTTGGTTTTGGATCGATTTAATTTGAGGAAGTGGTGTGACATCCAGACTGATATATCTGTTAGTAAATTAGTGATACATGAGGAGACTGAGGGAATGAGCTGAGGGGTAGAGAAATAGATTTGGGTGTTGTCAGCATAGAGATGGTATTTGAAGCCATGGGAGGCTATCAAGAAGGAGGTGTAAATTTAAAATTGGAGAGGCCAAAGAACAGAACCTTGGGGGACCCCAAACAGAGAAAGGAAGAGGAGAGGAGGAAGTAGAATTTTAAGTAACACTAAAGGTGCGGTTGGATAAGTAGGAAGAGAAACAGTGAAAAGTACAGTCACGAAGACCAATGGCGTGGAGTTTTGTGGAGGAGGAGAGGATGGTCAACCGTATCAAAGGCAACAGAAAGGTGAAGACTGAAGAGGATCAAGGAGGCTTTTCTCAGCAAGGTGGCTGCTCAGTTGGTTGTAGACCAGACGGTCAAGGAGTTTGGATAAAAAGGGGAGCAAGGATATAGGGCATAGGTTGTTAAGATTGGTTGGGTCCAGTAAAGGCTTTTTAAGTATGGGGCTGACTGGTGCGTGTTTTAGAGAGTTGGGGAAGTTCCCAGAAGAGAGGGAGAGATTGAAGATGTGGGTTAGAGAGTTAAAAGTGATCACATAATCTTTGTTTTCAGCTGCATGAGGAGTGGAGAGGCAGGGGAGGAGAAGCAGCAGTACACTGATCTTCCCAGTAAATGGCTGTGTTAGCACAAGCCTTGGCCATTGGAAGACAAGCAGGCTGTTCTTCCAGCACAGCAAAAAATCTGACCACACTGAAAAGGATGCTCTCTTGCCTAGCCTGGTAAGTTTGAAATAGGAAAGTAGGGGAACTGGCATAAGCACCAGGAATTTCTCACAAAGAAAGCAATCCAAAGAGAACAGGATACTTTTTAACACAAACACATATCAGGAATATGGAATGTTTGGGTAAAATATTCTTTAATTATGGTCAAATGCATTTCCCATACATTTAAAAAAGTCTGAAAGCAATATAAAAAATGGACCTCCATTGAAATTCGGAGTCTCAACTGACCCAAGGAGAGAGAGCATGCACATTCACACAGAGAGCGAGCACATTCCTGCTATGTGAACCTAGTGAAATGGATTTCTTCATTTTATAAATTAAAGAATTTCTAAAGCCAAAATATATTTCATTTTGGATAGAGTAGAGGGGAGTTAAAGTCACAGATTTCTTTTATCCGTGTCTCATTGGGGAGATTTCTTTTGACTCCAGTCCTTTAGACTCAGCAGGAAGTGAGAGAACATCATTCCAACGTAAGCGAAATCCCCTCTTAGACAACTGCCACAGGAACAAGTTTCTCCATTGGAAAACGTCTCCTTTATTGTAAAATGTTAAATTTTCCCTCATTTTTACTCCCAGAGACATTGGTGATCAGGTCAATTAGAGAGAGTAATGTGGCGTACACACGGTCGGAATTTCCGATGGAAATAGTCCGATGGGAGCCTTTCATCGGATTTTCCGACCGTGTGTATGCCCAACGGTCTTTTTCTGTCGGAATTTCCGACGGACTTTGAATTGAGAACCTGTTCTCAATTTTTCCGAAGGAAAACCTTTCTATCGGATTTTCCGATCGTGTGTATGCAATTCCGACACGCAAAATTCCGACACATGCTCGGAAAACAATTCGACGCATGCTCGGAAACAATTCGACGCATGCTCGGAAGCATTAAACTTCCCTTTTATAGTGCTGTCGAACGTGTTTTATGCCGCTGTGTTATTGACCTTCGGAATTTGGTGTGATCGTGTGTAGGCAACACAGCTTGAGCGGAATTCCGTCGGAATTCCGTCGGAAAAAACGTCGGAGTTTTTTCCGACGAGAATTCCGATCGTGTGTACGTGGCATTAGTTTCCCTTTAATGGTCACACAGACAGTGATGATAACAGAGGTTTTAAAACTAACCTATCCAAGCCAAAAAAAAAAAACAGTTTTGCCTTTAGTTATACTTTGAGTAAATGATACTCTGCCCTCAGTTAATTTTATCAAGCTGGGAGAATTTGCGAGCCCTACGCTTTCCCTTCTCATCAAGAAACTTTCTCTGCTCCTAGTTCTGTCCCTAACAGGTGGGGGACCAACCTTTTCTCTGCTTACTCTCAAAATGTGCACCAAGCCTGAGGGCCAGGGTCTTAAATAGGCTCTGTCTGATCCAACATGGCTGCTAGAGTCATGTGGGTGTCAGCATCCAACTGCATAGCTTCCCTGGTGACCCAGGAAACCATAGAGGAACCATGTTCCTCTAGAATTTCTCTCCAACTGCAGTGCCGCTATGGAAAAACGCCACCTGCAGTGGAGAAATAAACTGCACCTGCCTACAAACTTAATAAAAAAGGAACTACTGTTGTTCTACATCTGAAGGCTGGCAACACCAAATATGAAGTATTCTTTATTCTTGAGCAATATATTTCCTTTCCCAAACTAAAATGGATAAAAACACTTTTTTTCATTTTAGTCCTAACTACCGTGTTTCCCCCAAAATGAGCCGGGGTCTTATATTAATTTTGGCAACCAAAAACACAGTAGGGCTTATTTTTGGGGTAGGGTTTGCCATTTTTTCTCTTCCCCTCTCCCTCCCTGCCTGTCAGGAATCCCCAGTGTGAACATAGTAAAAAGTGCTTGTAAACTGCTAGAATCCTCTCTATTACAGTAGTATATAATGTAAATATATAATGTACATATAATGTAAAATGTATGTGTTTCTGTAATCTAATTGTGTCACATACCGTCTTATAGACCCGCCTGATCAGTCTTATCTAGCACAAGCACTGCAGAGGGAGGGGGGCCCGAGGGGGATGAGCTGAGTGCGGCTTGGCGCTTCCATGGCCCGCCTGAGCTCTCTTACCCGCTTCATACACTGCAGAGGGGGGCGAGATCCCCCGCTGGGAGAAGAGGAGGAGAGCAGCGGGAGGTCATCTGAGCACCGAGTGGTGCTATAAGAAGTTATTTTACTCAATTATATTACAGAAATACAGAAATACACACCTTATACATATAATACTGTAATAGAGAGAATTCTATCAGTTTACAACCACTTTAAACTAGGGCTTATTTTTGGGGTAGGGCTTATATTACAGCCCCCCCCCCCGAAAATCACAGTAGGTCTTATTTTTAGTGTAGGCCTTACGTTTGGGGAAACACGGTATAAAACTGTGTGTTTATATATATATATATATATATATATATATATATATATACTGTATATATGTACAAAAACAATATTCTTTACCTTAATTTGTAAATTTACGTAAACAAAAACATTCTTTATTTTTTTTTTTACACTCACGTACTGATTAAAGTACCTTATATTTAAAACAGGAACTGTTTCAAGTGATTCATTTATGTGGTTTTGTTTTAAGTGAGTCATCTTTGCAGTTTTAAATAAAGTTTACTCTTTGCTATAAAATTCCAATAAATTTTATTTACTGAATGAGAGAAGACTGATTTCATCATATGCAAAAGGATGTTTACAGCAGCAATGATTATCAATTAAATAAGTCATCTTTATCAGTTTACCCCAGTGACCCCAAGGACACTTTATAGTGTCCAGGAGAGAAGTAATGAATCCAATAATTACTTGTAATAAATATCTAGGTCACAATGTATCTATGTGCAAAAATGTCAGATATATATGTCCACAAAGACTCTATTAGTGACAGTATTGTGGAATACATATTGTCCATGTAATCATTAGCTTGGTACCCCTGGGCTTTATTCTGGTCGATTAAATCTCAGTAGGGATGCTGAAACTTTGGAATGCCATTGTGTATGAGATGCTGATTAGTTGATAATTAAAATGTTTAACAAAGTAGGAATTTAAAGTAGACTTTGAAGCCATGTTCCACATTTGATCTGGCTAGATCACCTCTTGTGCTTTTGTTTTCACTGTTTTCAATATATGCAATTCATCGGCTCAGATAATGAACAAGCCTGCAAAATCTGAAGTATACCAAATGACTTAAGGGTATGGTTTATGGTTCCTAGTAATGGTACCAATGTGTGATTTTTTTTTTTCAATATGCACTATTTACTTAACTTAAAGCGAAAGATAACCCTAGGTTCACACCACATTTTTTAGTGCATTTTGCAGTTTGCAGAAACGCACTACAGTCCATTTAACATGGTTTTGCAATGGTACGCATTCACATATATGCATTTTCAGCCCGTGCATTTTTGAAAAGGGTCAGGCGGGCTCCCCCGCTGACAGCTTAATGTAAAAACAAGAATTTCCAGCAATAAAAAAAATTGGGAAAAAACTGCGACAAAATGAATAAAAAAAATGGTGTGGGGTCCCCCCAAAACCCATACTAGACCCTTATCCAAGCATGCAGCCTGGCAGATCAGCAAAGGAAAAAGGAGGGGACGAGTGAGTGCCCCCCCCCCTCCTGAACCATACCACATGCCCTCAACAGAGGCAGATCCCCCCTGCCCCAAAGCACCCCCCATGTTGAAGACCTGTGGCCTGGTATGGTTCAGGAGAGGGGGGGGCGCTCACTCATTTCCTCCCTTTGCCTTTGCTGATCTGCCAGGCTGCATGCTTGGATACCTGCATGCGCTGTGACTGGCCGGAGCTGCAATGACGTCACTCCCGTGCATGCGCGCTGGTACTGCCACTAACGGCATGATCACCGTTAGAAACGTCACGCTCAGTGCGCCTGCGCCGTAGACATCGGTGCCGCTATTTCTGCAAATATCTCCTAAACCTTTTAATTCTTGCACCTACAGGTAAGCCTTGATCTAGGCTTACCTGTAGGTTAAAGTGGTTGTAATGGGTTTACAACCACTTTAACCACTTCCGGACCAGCCGCCGTAGTTTTACTGTGGCAGGTTGGCTCGCCTGGGCAAATCAACGTTACCATATGTCGCTTTGCCTTTTGAACACTAGGGGCGCGCGCCCCTGCAGCGTGTGCCCGATTAGCGTGCCCGTAGTTCATTCAAACGACAAGTATGTCTGCTCTGGTGGATGGCGGAACTTGTAGTCTATTCATTCACAGGAAACTGCGAATGAATAAGGGGAAATGGGGGAAGAAGGTGCAGGAGCTGGAACATGCTACATGTTCCACCCTGAAAACTGGTGGAACATGGAACATGTTCCAAAGCTGAACTTATCCTTTACATTTCTCACTAATCTATCAGAAACTTAAAAAAAGTTTTGGCTTTAGATATACTTTAACTATATAAATCCTTCATGTAAAACATACTGCCTATTTTTTTCTGTCTAAAAGGCAAACATAAATGTCAGCTTCAGTTTTCACAACTGCAGAGGATGAAAATATGCCATAGCAATACAATCAATATAGGAAGTATAACAAAAAAAGAAGAGATAATTTACCACCTCAATACAGTACAATTACACCCCCTTCCTGCCCAGACCAATTTTCAGCTTTCAACTCTCTCACAGTTTGAATGACAATTACTCATGCAATATTTCATATGAAATATGAAGCTTTGTGAATTGAGCCTAATGCATAAATATTAACATCCAATGAAATAATAAAAAAAAAAAAATGAAAACTGAAGGCCTTGCTAAAAGTAACTAGTTAGCAAACTGAATGAATTTTCTAGCGTGAGAGAAAACTCCACTGCCTGCTTACTAGGGCAACCGCGTTTTCTCTCCAGTATATCTACATTTTTATAGGGCACAATTTGCACATGTTGTTGTGAACAAGGATTAGAAAATTTATCTTTGAATGCAGCCATTGCATCTATATATAAATATATAGCAATGACCCTTCTAGCCCGCAATCCATTCAATGCACATTTGAAATGTATGTGCATCAGAGGGTAAAGTAGGAAATTGGATCATTCCAGCATCAACCAGACATTTTTTTGTAATTGACAGTAATTAAATATATACTGAAGGCATTTTAGGACACATTTTACCTTAGATGAACTGTGGTATAAAATGTAATAGTGCTGGAAATAGAATACTGAAAAATTACTGGATATCTCGCCATGGCTATCTTTGTTCTCCTGGAATACAGCACAAATTGAGGGTTAAAGGTTTACCCACCTCCTACTGCTCACCTCCTCTGCACTCGTTCCTTTCCCCATAGTTATTAATACATTCAGACATTTCTTCAGTTAATAGTATACAATGTCTGGTAGTCACTCTGGACAGTGTACATGTGTTGTATACACATACAGTATCTCACAAAAGTGAGTACACCCCGCACATTTTTGTAAATATTTTATTATATTGTTTTATGTGACAACACTGAAGAAATTATACTTTGCTACAATGTTAAGTAGTGAAGGGAAAAATTGCACTACTAATATCGAACAGCTGCCAGCATCAGCAATAAGACAAATTGCATAAGTGTATAATAAACAAGGGAGATGCAGCACTAAAAACTGAGTATACCCTAGATGAATGTCTGGGGATGATATATAAAATATAAGGTGCTGTGCACAATGCTAAATACATATACAGTGGTGTGAAAAAGTGTTTGCCCCCTTCCTCATTTCCGGTTCCTTTGCATGTTTGTCACACTTAAGTGTTTCGGAACATCAAACCAATTTAAACAATAGTCAAGGACAACACAAGTAAACACAAAATGCAATTTGTAAATGAAGGTGTTTATTATTAAAGGTGAAAAAAAATCCAAACCATCATGGCCCTGTGTGAAAAAGTGATTGCCCCCTAAACCTAATAACTGGTTGGGCCACCCTTAGCAGCAACAACTGCAACCAAGCGTTTGCGATAACGTGCAATGAGGCTTTTACAGCGTCCTGGAGGAATTTTGGCCCACTCATCTTTGCAGAATTGTCCTAATTCAGTTAAATTAGAGGGTTTTCGAGCATGAACGGCCTTTTCAAGGTCATACCACAACATCTCAATAGGATTCAGGTCAGGACTTTGGCTAGGCCACTCCAAAGTCTTCATTTTGTTTTTCTTCAGCCATTCGGTGGTGGACTTGCTGGTGTGTTTAGGATCATTGTCCTGCTGCAGAACCCAAGTTCGTTTCAGCTTGAGTACACGAACAGATGGTCGGACATTCTCCTTCAGGATCTCTTGGTAGACAGCAGAATTTATAGTTCCTTTTATCACGGCAAGTCTTCCAGGTCCTGAAGCAGCAAAACAGCCCCAGACCATCACACTATCACCACCATATTTTACTGTTGGTATAATGTTCTTTTTCTGAAATGCAGTGTTCCTTCTACGCCAGATATACTTGGACACACACCTTCCAAAGAGTTCCACTTTTGTCTCATCGGTCCACAGAATGTTGTCCCAAAAGTCTTGGGGATCATCAAGATGTGTTGTGGAGAAATTGAGACGAGCTTTGATGTTCTTTTTGCTCAGCAGTGGTTTTCTCCTTGGAACTCTGCCATGCAGGCCATTTTTGCCCAGTCTTTTCCTGATGGTGGAGGCATGAACGCTGACCTTAACTGAGGCAAGTGAGGCCTGCAGTTCCTTGGACGTTGTTGTGGGGTCTTTTGTGACCTCTTGGATGAGTCGTCGCTGCGCTCTTGGGGTTATTTTGGGCGGCCGGCCACTCCTGGGAAGGTTCACCACTGTTCCATGTCTTCGCCATTTGTGGATAATGGCTCTCACTGTGGTTCGCTGGATTCCCAAAGCTTTGGAAATGGCTTTATACCCCTTTCCAGACTGATAGATCTCAATTACTTTCTTTCTCAATTGTTCCTGAATTTCTTTGGGTCTCGGCATGATGTGTAGCTTTTAAGGATCTTCTGGTGGACCTTACTGTGTCAAGCAGCTCCTATTTAAGTGATGCCTTGATTGTGAACAGGTGTGGCAATAATCAGGCCTGGGTGTGGCTAGAGAAATTGAACTCAGGTGTGGACAACCACAGTTATAGTATGTTTTAACAAGGGGGGCAATCACTTTTTCACACAGGGTCATGATGGTTTGGATTTTTTTTCACCTTTAATAATAAACACCTTCATTTACAAATTGCATTTTGTGTTTACTTGTGTTGTCCTTGACTATTGTTTAAATTGGTTTGATGTTCCGAAACATCAAACATGTGACAAACATGCAAAGGAACAGGAAATGAGGAAGGGGGCAAACACTTTTTCACACCACTGTATATTCAATGAGTGATCCTAGAAGTGAAACAATGATAATGTGAAAACCTTTAAAATACTATAGCGACATGTTATGTACAGTGCTAAATGCAATAATAATTAAAATAGCGTGAAGAAAAAGTACTTCAACTGTACTTAAATTATACCCCAGTTGAAGTACTTTTGTAGGAAACATGTCGGGTACATAGCCTGTTCAGCTCTACACACTGCACTTGTTTTTATCTGCTTTGTGATCACTATTTGTACACATCTGGAGCAATGTTTGTACTTTTTTATATTTTTATTTTTATTAATTTTTAAATGTTGGATTCATCTGCACTGGATGTGGAGGCCTTCCTTTTTTCATATGATCCATTCTGCTTCCCGGATGTGAGGAGTACCACATATACCAGGAACATCACCATTGCCTCGTGTCACCCTTGGTTTTATGGATGCAGGTGTTTGCGCATGCCAGTCTATTCGTGGGAGTTTGGGTCGGAGATTGAGTTCCTGTCTGTTGTCAATGCCTGTTTGACCCACCGCCACTGGCGTGTGTGTCCACAGCTTAGGGTAAGAGTACCCATTCCCTTCCCCTGGTGTTGGAGGCACATCCCTGGGTGTCGTGTGCGAATTTCACTCTGCCTGATTCAGTCTCATTGTTACATCCTATGAATTTCAATACCCTGTGATCATTTTCTAAGGGATTGAACACATCATTATGAACTTTATTATGTTTCAGTGACTTTTATGTTGCCATTCAATCCTCTGGAATTTAAGGGGTTTTATTTACAGGTCATTCTATGTGAGGTTCTTGTGGCCATGATAGGTCTGCATACTTTATCTGTGTTATCACATCAGTTTGTATGCTTCAAGCTATTTTAATTATTATTACAATGTAAAGTAGTGAGTATACAGCTTGTATAAAAGTGTAAATTCGCTGTCCCCTCAAAATAAATCAACACACAGCCATTAATTACTAAACCTCTGGCAACAAAAGTGAGTACACCCCTAAGTGAAAATGTCCAAATTGGGTCCAATTAGCCATTTTCCCTCCCCAGTGTCATGTGACTCATTAGTGTTACAAGGTCTCAGGTGTGAATGGGGAGCAGGTGTGTTAAATTTGGTGTTATCACTCTCACTCTCTCATACTGGTCACTAGAAGTTCAACATGGCACCTCATGGTGAAGAACTCTGAGGATCTGCTCTACATAAAGACGTCCTACGCGATAAGAAGATTGCCAGGACCCTGAAACTGAGCTGCAGCACGGTGGCGAAGACCATACAGCGGTTTAACAGGACAGGTTCCACTCAGAACAGGCCTCGCCATGGTTGACCAAATAAGTTGAGTGCATGTGCTCAGCATCATATCCAGAGGTTGTCTTTGGGAAATAGAAGTATGAGTGCTGTCAGCATTGCTGCAGAGGTTGAAGGGGTGGGGGGTCAGCCTGTCAGTGCTCAGACCATACGCCGCACACTGCATCATATTGGTCTGCATGGCTGTCGTCTCAGAAGGAAGCCTCTTCTAAAGACGATGCACAAGAAAGCCTGCAAACAGTTTGCTGAAGACAAGCAGACTAAGGACAAGTCCTGTGGTCTTATGAGACCAAGATAAACTTATTTGATCCAGATTGTGTCAAGTGTGTGTGGCGGCAACCAGGTAAGAAGTACACAGACAAGTGTGTCTTGCCTACAGTCAAGCATGGTGGTGGGAGTATCATTGTTTGGGGATGTATGAGTGCTGCCGGAACTGAGGAGCTACAGTTCATTGAGGGAACCATGAATGCCAACATGTACTGTGACATACTGAAGCAGAGCATGATAACCTCCTTTCAGGGACTGGGCCGCAAGGCAGTATTCCAACATAACAACCCCAAACACACCTCTAAGATGACCACTTCCTTGCTAAAGAAGCTGAGGGTAAAGGTGATGGACTGGCCAAGCATGTCTCCAGACCAAAACCCTATTGAGCATCTGTGGAGCACCCTCAAACAGAAGGTGGAGGAGCGCAAGGGCAAGGTCTCTAACATCCACCAGCTCCATGATGTCATCATGTAGGAGTGGAAGAGGACTCCAGTGGAAACCTGTGAAGCTCTGGTGAACTCCATGCCCAAGAGGGTTAAGGCAGTGCTGGAAAATAATGGTGGCCACACAAAATATTGACACTTTGGGCCCAATTTGGACATTTTCACTTAGGGGTGTACTCACTTGTGTTGCCAGCGGTTTAGACATTATTGGCTGTGAGTTATTTTGAGGGTACAGAAAATTTACACTGTTATACAAGCTGTACACTCACTACTTTACATTGTAGAAAAATGTCATTTCTTCAGTGTTGTCACATGAAAAGATAGAATAAAATATTTACAAAAATGTGAGGGCTGTACTCACTTTTGTGAGATAATGTATGAACATGCAAATTCGGAATAGCATATCTAGTGGTCACAAAAATCTGTTCAAATATTCCTGAGAAATAGATTGGTACACCAATTAAAGGATAATTTCATGCTATGTTGAAAACCTAGTGCTAGAACTTGCCTGTGCACCTTGAACCAATGAATGTAAGGGTAGGGAAAACTGTCACCTTATTCTGCTAGCAGTTTATTTCTGGTGTACGGACCCACCCTGGTGGAATGATAAGTACATGCTACAATATTCCAGGAAAAAGTCAAATGAGAACCCAACCTGATGGTACTGGTAGGCAGCTCTAGAATCCTTTATTACACAATAGAATGTATTACTGGCAGTAACATGATGTTTGATTGGCTGTGTGTCCCCCTGGCAGCCCTGTCGCTCTTGACCAGGGGTATTGATTTAAAATTCACGGAGGTCCAGCCTTTTGATATACAGAAATTTAGGGGGTGGCGTTCGACACCTACCTCAATGAAGCCACAATCTGCAACAGTCCATGTATATGCATTTTAATTAGTCAGCAATGGCAGCTTCCATATTCTTTGTCATTTCAGGTTAACTTTAATTTTATTAATGTTACAAAAAAATAGTGTCTAACTTCAGCCCTTGAGGCCAGATACTGGCCAGAATTTGGGAAAGATAAAAATTTGAGTTCCTAAACGAAACCTCGATACAATTGCTGCTGTCTGTTAATTAGAGAAATTCTAAGAATGCGTGAAGATCACAGCCCTAGAGGACTGGAGCTGACCCCCTGCTATAAAATTACATCTTTGTATTGGAATCAATAGCAAAAGCTAGTCAAAATAATAAAAAGAAAGACAACTTTCATCAGTATTTGTCCTAAAAATTGAGGTAAGCTGGCTAAATTATTATTCATAGAAATAGCGATGTGGAAGAACACAATTGTAGAAGAGGTGTGCTTGTACATTGAGATTTTATAGTTATTTTGAAAAGTTACAATACTAGAATTTTGTATCACTTTCTGCAATAACATGGCACCAGAAGGGCTCATGCAGCCTTTACAATACCTAGGACAATTGAATGGAAAGCCAGAATATTTTAAGCCCTCAAATGCCTGATTCTCAGGTTTTCCAAGATCCCCTCTAAAACACCCAGTGATGTCACCCTTGCTTAGACGAAGTAGCCAAATGTCAGGGTCTAAGGTAAGTTTTTTATTCTTTTTACTGGTAATAGATTTTAATTTAATTTTCATCAAGTGATTTTGCTTTGGGGGCTGTAAAATAGCAGTCAGTGTGTAACCACTTTCCAAATGGTCACTGTCTACTAACCATGTGTTAACTGTTCTCCTTATTTTCAATGCAAACATCTGGACTGGTGGACATAGAGCACCACTAAATGTGGTGCCAGAACTGGTTGTCAGAACTGTGCCCTCTTTAGATGGGACTTGTGCAGCTAGCAGGCTATTGAGCTACCCTGCCAGTTTATCCATACCAGCCAGAGAAGTTATTTAGAGATTATCATCAAATCTCAACCACTTTATTTGGGAGGAGACGATAGGCTCTGTCTACCATGAATATATAAATTATCGTTCATTATTTCTGCACTGTGATCAAAGACATTTATGTCTCAGCCCCAGTGCATCTGGATGCAGTGGAATATAAAATAATGATTTGTCTGGCTCCACACTCCCCTAAAATGAGGAATAAAGACACGGTTTCTGGATTTGTGATGGAAGTAATGACATAAATATCATCTGTTTATGAAGGCATTCACATATCTCATGGCAGAGAGTTTTTCATTTGTTTTAGCCCACCTTCTCATAAAATGACTGATTATACAATTTTAGGCCGCCTATGGCTAAAAACAAATTTTATATTGTAGCTTTTTAGTCCTTAGATGTGATAACTGCTTAGTTTTCTTTTTTCATTCTAAGAATATTTTCAGGAACTACAGAAATATCGGTTGTTCTTCCTGGAAATGCACAAGCATCCTTATCTTTTTTGTTTAAACTAGTAGTCCCATCAATCCACCATGTAATGGAGATGAAAAAAGGCATACATATTTGATTTGTATCTATTTTAATATTTACTGTTCATTAAAAAAAAAAAAAAAAAAAATGTGTTAATTAGGAATGTTTTGTAACTAGTAAAGTTAATAGGAGGCTGTCGCAAGCAAAATACATTAGTTAAGAATTTCACAAAATGTGGTACCCTGTCAAATATTTACTGGTGTTAATAGTGACCCAAGAGAGCAGTCATAGAGGAATATGTCATTCTCTGATTTTGGGGAATTCCAGTGCAGGCTCAACACTCAACACATAGAGAAGTTTCAGATGCCAAAATGCAGAATGTATCTGTAGCCTAGTGGTCCTATGTACTTATGAAAGTACGAGTCACTGCACTTTTTTTGGAACAGGACCTCTTTCAATATTTTAATTAAATTACTTAGGGCTCATCACACCACAATACACATAAAAAACACACCAAAATTTCTTGTGCAATAAAGCAATTTGAAATTTTTTCGTTATTGCATTGCATTGAATTTTACTATGTATTGAAATACAATCAGGCCACATCAAACTTTTTTTTTATATATGTAGAAACATAAAACAATATACAGCCTCTTTTTTCAATCATTATTTGACAATTAGCAAAACTGTTTGAGTGTCATAGCGTGCTTTCTGCCATATGACATCTATACTTTAAATCTGAACTCTAGATGCAACTTTCTATTAGCTTTAGAATAAGAGGGCCTTAGAAACCATTGTCATATTTTTTATGGCTGCCCTTGTTTTTCATTACCTCCTGTCTATTGGACATATGTCTGAGATATGAGAAATGGAGAAACCAAGGGGAAACAGTCAGCAGTACAAATTTAACAGAGGTTCTGACGCTTCCCTACCTCTTCTCTATCCAAATCTAAACCAAATTATAACTTGACATCTTTTCCTAAGGAACGTGTGATTAAATCTCATAGCAAAATCATTAGGGCCCCCTGCCTCTATTATTTCTATATCAACAGCAATTCCCCTAGTGGTACAGAAAATGATTTATAGGTTCCCAAAAAATATTGTATCCAAGTATAATTATATTTTCTACCTGCAGACTGGCAGTTTTCAGTTCCAGTGTGTCTGGGCCCCATAGAAGTTGTAAGCTCTGCTATGGCCATAGTCATGTCACTGCTTTGGAGGTAACTATGCGCCTTATCTGGCATCTGAAATACTGTACCACTAATTTAAAAGCACATTGTAATAGAAATAGAAGTATCCAGGCCTGAATTTCCATCACTGGAGACTGTAGGCGGACAACCTTTGGCATTCAGAGCAACATTCCTCTGCTGGGATCACCACTTTTACAAAGAACATATTCTTTTTTTTACAGCTCCTAACTTGGCTTAGTATATTGTGATGGTGTGTAAATAAGGCTTTGTGAGATTACTTCAGATTTACTGATGATAGGAAAAAATGTGTGACTAATAACTATACAGGGAAAATTCCCCTCATTGCTTCTGCTGGTCTATAGGCATGTAATGATAAATCTGGCCTTTGGCCCCTTAAACTTACCCTAGCTACTTCAGAGCAGTAAAGGGGATACTTTTAACCAGGTGGCATAGATGCCCCTTTAATATACATAGAATAAGCTCCAACTTAGGTGTCTGCTGGAAGTGTGGAGGAGTGAAGATCACTATGAGTTAAATTTGGTCGGAGTGTCCACTCATCAAGACCTTTTGGACTGTTGTCTTTCATATGTTTTGACATGCATAATGTCTCAAATCCCTCAAACTGCCCTTTTCCATATCCTCACAGGACTCACCTCCTGCTACAAGAGGTAGCTTCTTTGTTTCTTTCTTTTAGCAGCCTGAGTAGTTATCCTCCACCACTGGAAATGCATTGTCTGCCCATACATAAGGGAGTGGGTTAGAGAGATGTGAAAAGTTAACTGCACAACTACACAATAGTTACAAGCTTTATTTTTAGACATGGAGTCCGTGGATTTTGCATATGGAATCAGCAAATATTAAAACTTTCTAAAAAATGAATGCCTATCCTAACCTAATCCAGGACATATGGTAGCTTTTATTCCCTCAGGGTGGCTCCTCTTTCACCCCATATCACCCCACTGCAAGCCCAGCTCACCTGCCTCTCCCCACTCCCCATCCCACTTCCATCCTATTCTTTTTGATAATCTCTTCTGTTTACAATGATTTTTATGAAATACATTTTACAGACAAAGAAGTTCTCCATAACATAAATAGTGTCAACAATAGCGGGTTGTCAGGTCAGTGTAGTTGGATCATTGTACAACCATACCAGATCAACGTTATTAACCATGATTGTCCCTTTCCCGAGAGCAAACTGATGATTCATAAGATGTATAGAACTCTCAGATCATAGAAAACCACTGTATGTCAAACAATGTTATTATTAACATTTATAACAAGTCCAGGCTATTATGCTTATATAATTCTGAGAAGCATTGTATAGGAGAAGACAGAGAATAGAGAAAATTCCCCCACAGGGGGACTCTCGTGTAGTGGAACCAAACTTCTTAGCATAAGTCCGTAATAGAAAACTCAGTGTCTAGAACAGGCTAGGCTTAACAAAACATTAGAGCCCACTATCAGTCATGTGGGAACCCAAAGTAGGGCAAAGTTAGAGTTGAATGGATGAGTAAAGAAAAGAGAAAGAGAAAAAAAAAAGGGGGGGGGGTGGAGTAAGCAGAAAAAAGAAGAGGAAAAAGAAGAGATTTACGGTCAATCACCATGTTCCAGACTATTGACCCTTTCCCCCGTCCCACCCCTTATGGTGACTGGAGATATTGAATCCTTTCAAACCGATCCTGTTGATCACCGAGGATACTAGTCAATTCTTCATTTATCATGATCCAGGAAATGTCGTTTTTCACTAGTGCTAAACTTATCAGGGGGGTTTTCCATGCTCGCGCTATGTTGGTCTTGGCTGCCAGAAAAATAAAAAAGATGAGGTTCCTGAGATGTCTGGGCAGTTCACTCAAAAGATCAGAAAATAAGGCCATCTTAACATTTTTGGGTATATTCACTCCAGTCACTGAGTAAACCAGGTTAAAAATTCTTATCCAAAACCGTTTGACTTTCGGGCATGTCCACCAGACGTGGAGCACGGTGCCCTCCTGGCCACACCCCCTGAAACAGAGAGGAGATGCATCTGGGTAGATTTTAGTTAGCCTTTGAACAAGGTACCATTGTGACAATACTGATGTAGTTCGCCTCCACCAGTGTTCAAAATTCCCTTGTGCACCATGGTCGACCACTTGGAACAAACTTCCTCATCAATAGTCTCCTCCAAATCCGCCTCCCAGGCTAATTGATAGGGGAGTTTAGAGACACCATTCTGTTAATAGGATATACAACTCTGAGATACCACCCTGTGTCCTAGTACCGCTTAGGCATTTGTTTTCATAAAAAGTTCTAGTGGTAATGTCCTTCTGATCTCGGCATAGGGACTGTAAATAATGGGTAATTTGGCAGAGTCTAAACGACTCCGTCAGGGGCATTTTCAGAATATCTCAAAAATAAGAAGGCTTCCTAACACCCTTATGATCTATAAAATGTGCTATCCTGTATAAACCTTTATTAAGCCACCATGCAAACTGTTGCAGATGTTGATGAAGTACGGATTTCCAAATACGGGGCTACTGGGGTATGGGGCGACTTTAGGGAGTGTATTTTGAACACCCTATCCCAGAGACCCAGGGAGTGAGAGAGAGAGGGGCTCAAAATGGCTCTACGTTCCCCAGTGGGCAACCACAGTAGAAGGTCCATAGGGAGTGAAGGGCTCGCCTGTGCCTCCAGTTTTACCCAATCAGGCTGATAAGTTGTAGAAAAAATTTGTACCAACTGGGCCGCTCTATAGTAATGTAAAAAGTGTGGAACCCCCAGTCCACCTTGCCGTTTTGAAACATATAGGTAAGATTGAGCCACTCTGCAACCTCCCTGGCTCCAGATAAATTTGAAAATTAACGATTGAAGTTCTTTAAAAAATAGTGCGGTAATCGGTATCGGGAGGGATCTAAAATAGTAAAGAATTCTGGGAAGAGTCATAATATTAATGGCTCCTATTCTGCCCATCCAAGAAAGACCATGATTCTGCCAATTCTTTAAATCTGTAAAGATATGATGTCTATGGCCCTAGGGATCTGATCTGCTGCTTGTCGCCCTGGGACAAAGCCCACTTGATCCACATGGACGTACTTTGCCAGAAATGTACCGTATTAAGCCTATTAGCATAAATTTTTGTTAATAATTTCAAATCTACATTAATAAGTGGGGCGGTAATTCGTTACCTCACTGTGATCTTTTCCAGGCTTAGGTATTAGACATATGTCAGCTCTATTTAGGTCCCCACCCAAGTGGGACCCATCCCTCAGGGCCTTGAAAAATGATAACACATGGGGTGCTAATACCTGGGCAAATTTCTTATAATAAGAGGCGGAGGACCCATCCGGACACGGGGTATTAGAAGCATGAGCTTGTTTAATTGCAGACATTATCTCTTCTATAGTAATAGCCCCATCCATTATCTCCCTATGAGAGTCATAAAGGGATGGGAGAGGCAGATCTTTTATGAAGTCATCTATAGCTCCTGGTTTTAGGGCCTCCGGCTCTTTATATAATTATATATTTAATTATATATTGTTTTGTGTGAAGGATCCATCAGGCTGTCTATTTTTAGGGACGGACCTGCGGCGGGTCTGGGTGCCAATTTGCGAGCTAACGATGTTCCCGGTTTCTCCGCCAGGGTATAAAATTTTGCCTGTTTCCATCTAAGGTTTTTTTCCGCTCTGGTCAAAGATTCAGTTCCAATCTAACCTAGTCAATCTGAGCCCTCAGGTCTAATTCAGGATTGTCCTTGTGTTGGGTCAGCAAGTTGGAAAGCTTGTGTTCTTTTGGGTGATCAGCGAGTCAGAGGTTTTTTTCAGCCGTGACGCAATCTGAATGAAATGTCCCCTAATAGTTGCTTTGTGTGCCGCCCAGGTATTTACTACAGAAGTGTCCAAAGAATCATTCTGAGGTTTTGTTCAATATTTAAACATACCAAGGGATTGCTAAGCAAGGAATCATTTAATCTCCAGGGGGCCGGGGCAGAAAAACATTGTAGTGAATCGCATACTGTCCAAACTGCTGAACGATCTGACCACGTCACGTCTACTATTTTGCTAGTATGAAACAAGGAGACCGCTGATGGAACCGTAAAGATATGATCTATTCTAGAATAGGTGCCATGGACATGCAAGTAAAAAGTATAATCTTTCTTAAATAGTCTTTCTCCCAGAAGAGATCAATTAAATTATGGTAATGTAACATTTTAGCCAACTTAGAGCCAATTTTCAGGAAATGCCTCTGGGAGGATGAGGGTCGTCTCGTCTTATCAAGTATGGAGTCTAGGGCCACATTGGAGTCCCCCCCAAACAGGACAGTGCCATGTAATTCTGGGGTCACCTGGTGAAAAAGCTTCCTAAAGAAGGGCAATTGACCTGTGTTCTGGGCGTAGTAAGACATTAAAGTTACCTGTGTGCCCTCGAGATGACCCACCAAAAGGTAGCGACCATCTGGCTCACCCACAAGCTTCTCCAGTGAAAAGGACACCCGCTTAGAGAAGCAAATGGCCATCCCACCAGTCATTCTGGGTCCATTCGCAAGGTAGAATTGGGGTAGTAATGGTGTAAAAATGTAGGGTTGTCTTTTCTGTTAAAAAAAAATATAGGGTTGTAAGTTGGGGAGAAGTGCATTTCCTGGAGAAAAAGCACATCGGCCTTCAAAGATTTCTAGTGTTTGAAGGCCACCCTGCGTTTCACTGGTGAGTTAAGGCCCTGTACGTTGTGGGAAACAAACTTGAAAGGGTGGCCATGATTAGTGTTCGTCATGGTGCATAAGTGAAAAGAAGCTATCACTTACCACTTCCCTGGTGGTCACAGGATACACAGGATACATTACCTCGAGAGTCGGAACCAGCGGGACGGACACAGTCCGGAACCGTGGGATTGCAGCAAAATGAAAATAAAGCAGATGATAGTTAGTAAAAAAAAGCAGTGAAGAAAAGAAAAAAGAAAAAGCGACTCAAGAGAGAGTTGCCCAATGAGAGCTGGAGGATAATATACAGTTGTGTTAATATCAACGTTTTAAGCACAGTATCCATTGGGGACAAATCCCCTACTCCTTTCGGAACTGGCACAGAGGCGAATGGCCACCACTACCAGTCTACGCCAATATATGTTATATAAAGGATCATTAAGAAGATCCCACTTTGATCCTGCCCACGGATCAGCATAGGCAAAAAGGGGTGACAACCGTCACAAAAGGTGGGTGTGTGAAACCGAAAGTACATGTCCTTCTCAATCTGCTTTCAGCTTGGTCTTGCTTCTGGTTGAGGGCCAAATCGGTGAGAGAGGGCTTTGGGGTGATATGTCTGGGAGGAGTACGAGATTGCGAGGGATGTGGTGAGCTCCTAGAATCCACAGAAATTAAGCTTAATTTCTTCAACACTACTTCGCCCTCTTGGAAAGTGGAAAAAGAATGCTTTCTGCATTGGTAAGTGAAGGCCAGGTGAAAAGGAAAGGCCCAGTGATACTTGATTCCATTTGTTATAAGAGGCTGAAGTAATGGTTTGAGCGCCCTGTGTTTTTTCACGGTAGTGGGGGAAATATCCACTAAGATTTGGATAGGGTGCTCTTGTAGGTGTAAATCCATGATTTCTCTGGCATTGGACATCACCCGTTATTTAACTGAATAATAATGCGGTTTTGCGATGATGTCTTGGGGCAGACCATCAGCATGGGGTTCAGTCAAGGCCCTGTGAGCTCTATCCAAATCTAATTTATGTGAAGGAAGATCCGGTAGCAGGTGGGAGATCAGTTCCTTGTTCACTGCCATTGTATCTGTAAAAGACTCCGTACTCTGAAATTATAATGGTGTGAGTTCTGGAGATAGTCTCATCCAATTTGGACTCAATGGTCCCTATGCGAGTTCCCAAATCCTGGAACTCCTGTTTCAGATCAAATGTAATGCGTTTTGTCGCCCTCTCCAGCCCTTGGTCTAACAGAGAGGAGAAACATGCTATGATGGGGCGGGCTCCCTGGGTACTCTTGTAGTGGAGCAGCAGAGACAAGAGGTGTGGGAGGAGGGCTGTCTTCCATGCTCCCCTGACTAAGCACTGGCTTTATCCATATCAGAGTTTTGGGAGGAAAAAAAATCCCCTGCTGGTGATGATGCGGCTTAATCCACCAGCTCACCTATCCCAGCCATTGGCAGAGCCTCCTTTGTGCTGATTTTGAGAGGAAAACTGAAGCTGTGGCAGCTGCTGTGTGTGCTTCGGCAGCGCTGGCACCGGCGCCATCTTGTCAGCCTGGGAGCTCTGAAGGGCTTTGTTCTGCAGCGGCCATGAGGCAGGTTTCAGCCTATCTACTGCTATAGGTCAGGTCCCAGTGCTGTGGGTAGCTGATTCAGGTCTGTGGGGAGTGTGGGCGGGATCTCTATGAGCCAGGGTCAGCGGAGATGTGCTGGCGTGGAAGAGTCAAGCGCCCGCCATCCTCAGCCTTGCGCATGTGCCTGTTTTGATAATCTCTTCATTCCTGTTCTTTCTTCTTGAATATGCTTGACCATACTATCAGCACATCATACTCTTCATGGACTAGAATGTTTTCATTTTGGTATATACATCTTCTTTTCTTAAATACTTCTATCGACTTGATACGGAAATATCCAATACTTTGGTACCACAATATTCATTATAATGTTTTCACGGTTTTCATGTGAGAAACCTGAAAGTCTTGTTGACTTAAGCTCTACTTTACAGGTTTTATACTATTATTATTATGAAACAGTATTAGATATCTTAAGTGAGCACATATTTTGAGTTGTAATTGTAGTTTTTACCTTTTTTTTTTACCTTAATGCACTCTCTGCATTAAGGTAAAAAAAAAAAAACCTTCTGTACCAGAGAATCCCCAAGCCCCCACCCCCCTTATACTAACCCGAGCCCGATCTCGATCCAGCGGCTCTCCCGTCTCTGTCAACCAAATTCTGTGATGAGGGAGTGGGGGTTAGGCTGAGTGTCTCTGTCTGTAAATAGA
This sequence comes from Lithobates sylvaticus, assembly GCA_028564925.1. NCBI lineage: Eukaryota > Metazoa > Chordata > Amphibia > Anura > Ranidae > Lithobates > Lithobates sylvaticus. The sequence continues at coordinate 511,706,828 of CM053027.1, forward strand.
CGCAGACGAGGAGTGAGCCAGCACGAGTGCCTCCAATGAAAGCCGCTTTTTAAGGGGGCACTTGCTGAAGAGGAGGAGCCAGAAACACCAGTGGGGGGACCCAAAAAGTGAAGAATCAGGGCTGCTCTGTGCAAAACCATTGTACAGAGCAGACAAGTATAACAGGTTTATTATTTGAATTTAAAAAAAGCTTTAGTGTCACTTTAAAGTATTAGTCGGGGTAAGAAAAAAAAAAAAACAAGAATATGTGTAGTACTTGATCCTATCCTATTCTCCACAACTATTTAAGTGACTAATTATTCTGTAGTGCCAAGATCACAATGAGGAGGGAGATTTAGACTGAATGAGATACAGGACATCTTTAGATTTTTTTTACATGACAGGGAGAGCAACTGGGAGATAGTTGTCACACGTTAGCAGGACATACCTGAATTAGGATCTTTATGGCAAGATCGTAAGGTATTATTTTAATGAAAGTTACATATTTAAAAAGATTGAGCACAACATTTGATATTTTTTTTCCATGTTATTTATGGCTAGGGTGTGGTTTTAATATCCTTAAGAAGCAAATTAAATAAGACAGTTAGAAGTTAGAAGGGAGGATGAAGTTATATTGCACAATTCTTGTTACAGAGATGCTCAACAGTGATGCTGAGAGTTTAGTTTCCACAACAAGTAATATTTTCATTAGTAGCTATGTGTGTCGGAAATTCATGCTAAGTGACAGGTCTTAGGCTGTCATAAGGCAGCTAAATACAGCCCAGAATGAAGTATATGAGGACTGCTGTACTTCACACATTGCATCATAAGTAAAACAAAATGAACAGAGTGAATCACTTCTCCAGAGAATAAAGCCAGGACACAGGAGTATAGAATCATTTGCCAAGTTATACAGAGTCTGCAATGATTATCAAAATCTTTCCAAATTAGGAACTTAAAGCTGACTGCAGAACAATGGGCAGCGGTGGGCAAAGGCAGGGGTGCACAGAGACTGCTTGTCGCCTAAAGACGGGCCTAGTCCACATCTGTAATTACACTGCTGGAGCACACTCATCAGGCAACAGGATAATCAACTTGTACAACTGATAAGGCTCTACTTCATCAGTCTCCTTTTATCTTCAATCATTTCAAATGCTGAAAAACAAACAAAAAGCCTTATCAGGCTTAGGAACTTTCTTTCACTTGATTTCTTGATTTTAGCAAAGAACAAACTTAATATGGCAGTTATGCCAGCAAAAATTGAGATACTTAGATAGCAAAATGAAGAGATGAGGAAATATGCTGTTACTGGAAAATAATGTCATTGCAGCCACACATCAAGGATTTCCTTCCAGACAAGGGTAAAAAGGTCACTGAAATTGAGAACTACTTTACCATTTGAAGATTAATGATGATTTTATTCATTGTAAGGCAATATAGCTGAATAAGCAGAACCCAACTTTAAGGGCTTGTACACACCATGTGCAGTGACCTGTGTTTTTCTGCAGAGGATAAATGCAGGTCACTGCTAGAGCTCAAAAAAACATTTGTTTTCTGTGTGCCCTGTTTGCACCACAGTGCTGGTGTGATATGATGTGCCGTGCGGTAGTGCAGTATGGGCAAATGCTGCATTTTTCTGCACTGCACTAGATGGCACTATATGTCACTGCACAGCAGCTGCTGAATGAAGTAGCACTATGTGAAAATTCAAATAAAGTTAAAAAACAAAAACCACACAAACAAGCAGTGCGATGCACTGAATCATGCATCACTCTGCCCTCTGCTGGAACTGACTCTGGCACAGCGCACATATCTCAGCACAACTTTTGATGTTAACAGGGTACATAGAAAACAATTTATTTCTATGTGCCCTATCTTTGGGCCTGCATTGATCTGGGCAGATAAATGCAGGTTATGCTACGTCATCCTCGGCTGGCAAATCAAGATGGTCAAAGATGCCAAACCTAGAAGAAGGCCAGAAAAAAGATGTTGGCGATGGTAAGGGAGGTCAAGGATATTGCATTGCTGGAGTGGAGGTTTGGCTTTTTAAACAATAGCTTATGAATACCCTAAAACCATGATTTATTTAGCAGTCACATGACTGCTATATCTTATATATCTTACTCTTCTGATGTGCACACAAGGGTTGTGGGTGGAGTGTTCAGACACTGCAAGTAACATCGCTGATGGCTTCAGAATCAGAACCAGAAACAGCATATACAATACATTACATCATCGTGGGACGTTGTATTCTGTTTTACAAGAATTTTCGTAATTAAGCGCCATTCAACCTGGAAGACAGAGGACATACTGTTAATGCAGTGAATCATGGGCCATACCACCAGGTGGCATCACTATGGTGCCCTTCATTCACACTCTATTGATGCAAGGAATGGGAGAAAAGGCACATTATATGAAGGGTCTGTAGACTTCTGAAAAGGAGAAGCTAGGCAATTAATACACGCCGGTGGCACTTTAAGGAGGAAGTGAGGGATTTGAGTTCAGAGTGTGAATAGACATCAAGCATAATCTATTAACAGGTACCACACTTATGACACATTTGACACTTCAGTTCAGAACACTACTGGTTAAACATGTAAATCAAAAAAATATATAAACTTTATTTAGGTAAAACTGGGGTTTATATTCTTTGGAAATAACTAGGATATGTTAAGGTGGATGTAAACCCGATTCATGTAATTTGAGCTGAGCACATATATCTGCAGTGTTTTCTTATCTCTCTTCAAAGTACTATGTCCCTTAGCTGTCTCCTGCTCCGTTCTTCTGTTATCAGCCTGATAACTCCTGACAAATTCTCTGACACATATGATAAAAGAAGCCTGAGTTTTGTGTTGGGGAGGATGCTATAAAAAGATTAGCAGAGCCTTGAACTATTCAACAAACAGAGCTGAAAGTCTCTACCTATGAGGAGAGGGGGTGTGTGCCTTTCCTCCAATCAGCAGTCTTGGCTGTATGCCCAGGCTTCACTGCAGTGCTAACCAGGAAGAGAAAATCTCCTAACATGATGTGAACTTTCAAAACAGTATATAAAGCTGAAGACAGCAGATATACATGTAAAATGTATGTAGGGAGATTTGTTCCATCCCTGTGTATCATCTGAGGCTGTTCGCTTCACTGGGTATATGTGAGGGTTTACATCCACTTTAAAGACTGCACATCCTACAGCTAAATTATAATTGTGAACTGGAAAGAAGGAGGCATTTTGGTATATGTAAGAGGAAAACACTGATTATCTTAGAAAGTTGAGATTACTAGGAGAATTGGAGAGTCTGTGTTTAGCTATCACTTAACAGATATCGAAAACATTGTTTTGTCTTAGAAGGTTTAGCAGAAATCAATGGTGAAGACACATATGGAATTAATGAGCAAGTAGCTTTCATTTGACATCCATGTGTTTGTTCCAGATGTTATATAAGTTCTGTAATCATCAACACGTGAAATGTTCTCATAAAACTTTTTTTTTCTATTCCTTTATAAAGAAAGCCTGGGAAAATATCTCAGACATGTATGCCAGATATGTAATTACACAATATATATGCCATCTCACCACTGGCATTTTATTTTAATAAAAGTGTCAGGCTGTTCTATGTTTAATATGTGTTTCCAACGTGGTTGCTGATTTCCTTCGATGCATACGGATTACAACAAGGAGGTGCAGTGGTCAGTATTGTTGCCTTTCAGGGGTAGTTTTCGCCCAAAATCTTCCTAAATGGCTGGTAATATGGAGGAAAATGTCACAGAAGATTGTTTCTGAATATTAAGCACTAGAGTGGAACTCCAGACACAATAAAATGTGGGGAGGGTTAGAATCCTTCTTAGGCTTAAGGCCTCCTTCACGCTTGCAAATGGCGCTGTTAGCATCTACATGCAAACGACCCAGTAGGGGTTCCTGTAGGCAGAAGCCACATTGAAAGCAATGGGAGGCTGAAAGCTCCTGCAGCTAATCACTAATGGGGCAGTTAGGTAGCAGGTAATCGCTCAAGCAGAGATTACCTGCAAATGATCTTCCCTGGACGCAGAATGTCTGCATCCAGGGCCAATCGTTCACAGGTAATCGCTCAATGAATGATTACATGCAAGCAGCTGCGATTAGCTGTGGGAGCTGTCAGCCTCCTATTGCTTTCAACGGGGGGTTCTGTCTGCAGCTAATTGCCAAGAGCCCCCACTGGTTCTCCCGCATGCAATCAATAACAGCCTCATTTGCAAATGTGAATGGGGCCTGAAATGTATGAAAAAAATTAAATATATTGTTTAGTATGTTTGGCATCATATTTCAATGTATACAATTGCCTTGAGTAAATAGTTTTTTGTAAATATTGTTTCTTACCTGAAGATCCTGCCAGTAACAGCACCAATTGCAAATTGACAATGCTAAAGCATTCCAAAAAAATTTGGAATGATTTTCTAATAGTTAATAGGGTCAAATTGATGATCAGAAAAAGGAGCAGAATGGAAACCTTTCTCAAACTAATGATACTCTAACAGTGAATGTTATTTTCATTTCGTAAATTCCATTCATTGTAAAAACAAAGGTTAAAAGCAAATTACATTTTAAAGTACTTTTGAACGACATTCCCCAAGTCTCTATTGGTATTATCAGGCATAATGATGAGATTTTTCATACGAATGTTTGCATAAAAATCTACCAGTGTATGGCCAGCTTAGGCCACTGCCTTGTCATCCTTGTCCCTGCCCTTTGAGCTCCTTTAGTTGGCCATTGGGCTGCCTATCTGCCAGACTGATGTTTAGATGATTTGATGGAGGAACCTGCTTAAAGAGGAGGTCCACCTGAAATTTTGTTTTTTAAAAAGTCAGCAGCTACAAATACTGCAGCTGCTGCCTTTTAATAAATAGACACTTACCTGTCCCAGGTTCCAGCGATGTCGGCAGAAGATGACGAGCCATCGCTGGTCTCTCGGCTGCCCCCGCCGCCATCCTCTGTCAGGGAATCAGGAAGTGAAGCTTGCGGCTTCATTGCCCGGTTCCCTACTGCGCATGCGTGAGTCGCGCTGCGCGTCTTTATTGGTCCCCGTTGTGTCCTGGGAACTGTGTGTTTCCCAAGACACGACGGGGCATCTTCGGATATGGGCGGGCCAGCTTCAGCTAGCTAGTCCCGGAAGTGGGTGCAGATACCTGTATTATACAGGTATCTGCACCCCCCTCCCCCCTGAAAGGTGCCAATTGTGGCACCGGAGGGGGGGTGGGAATCCGATAAGTGGAAGTTCCACTTTAGGGTGGAGCTCCGCTTTAAAGTGTTACCATTGGAGGGTGCATGTGTCAGCAGGAATGAAAGGCTTTAAGACTTCTACCCTCCTATGCGCAACCATAGAGCTGAGTTTAATGGTAAGTTCTTACTGTACATATATGGATATATTGATTTGTAATCTTATCCACTTCAATTTAAGATTACACAAGAGAGCAATGCAAAGGTCCCTTAACTCCAGGCAAACAAAAAACATTGATGTGCCTACATTGCAAGTGTGAATCACTTGTTTTAGTTTGGGAGGACAAAAAAAAATTGATTCACCAGCAAAGTTTTACCACTGGAGGGTAAATGTGTCACCGGGAATGAAAGGCTGTGAGACTTTTATCTTTTAATGCTCAACAATGCCAGTGTTGATAAGGGAATCCCTCCAGCAGAGCTATTACCTTCTCCCAACAGGGAGAACACACAGTGACTATTGTTAGCAGCTATAGCCGCTGGAAATTTTCGCATGAATCATCCAACAGTCTGGTTGTACCTAAGTTGATCAATCGATCAACTTGGGTACAATCAGCCTGCCCATACATGCTTCGAATCTCAGCCGGTTCCTACTGAACTGGCCGAGATTCTAACAGTCTATGGCCAGCATTAAGCTGGCCATACATTATGCAATTATCTTTCCTTCAACCACTAGTTTAAAAAATACTGGCCCCTTCCCCGCTCCCCATCCTGAAATTATCCTTCGCAACAGCTGGCGGGAGAGGAGGGGAGGGGAAGCCAGCAGCACTGTGGGGGAGGGGGGAACCAGGAGAGCACACAAAGGGGGCCCGGGCAGCCGAAAGATGAGGAGTGGTGGGGGTGGCATATACTGGTACGGAATCCCATATATTTTCCTCTTGTGGTAACTGAATGCCAGCGCTGGGGGGGCATAAGAAGCCTGCTTTCAGCTGCAGCAAGACCAAATTATAGACTGCTTTCAGTAAATGCCACCCCTGCCTCCCCTCCTGTCCAGGTTCTGGGGGTCGGCAAGGAAGGGTTGCAATCTACCCATCACCTGCCCGCGTTTGGCACACCCTGTACGTGCTATGTTTATGACTTTTTCCTGTAATGGCCACCTTCACCGCTATATTCTGAAGTAGTGAAATAAATAAAGTACAGCTAAATGGGAAAACAATGCAAAAAATTATAAATAAACAATATATAAAACACAAAAGTGTATTGTTAGTTCATAATGTTAAATCTTGTCTTTTTTTAAACAACACATCAACAAAGACTCAGGATAATGGATGTCTTGTTCCAAATAAGATTGTGTGCATGTGCCCCTGCTACCGTGCCAATAATATACACAAGTGTCAGTTACAATAACCACATATCAGCAGCCACTTTACCAGCAGCCATCGCAAAGATCTTGATTAGGAAGTCGGGAATTGGATCCACCTCACTACAGGACGTTTGTGCAATAGAAGCGTTGCAGCTGTCTCACTTGTTGAAGTTTCCCACGTAAAAGAGTCCTCAAAATATCCCTGAGTGTTTCAGCTGGTCAAGGAGGGAGGGGAGGACGCCTGGTCTGTCTGTATTAACAGAGTCAGTGTTACATATCGATGATCACCAAGAAAGATTGTACTCCCTATGTAGCTTGTAAATCCAATCCAATGAAACCTTAAAGTGTACCTGTAGTCCTGTTAAGTGTAGAAAGCTATCACTTACATGCTATAACCGGTAGTTTCATAGTTTCATAGTTAGTAAGGTTGAATAAAGACATCAGTCCATCCAGTTCAACCTGAGTGAGTGTCTACAATTGTCCCTATCCCTGTACATTGCACACTCACATTGGTCCCTACCCTCAATAAGCCCACAATCCAAGGTCCCCATTCATATACTAGGGCCAATTTTCGGACAGAAGCCAATTAACCTACCTACATGTCTTTGGATTGTGGGAGGAAACCAGAGTACCTGGAGGAAATCCGCGCAGGCACAGGAGAACATGCAAACTCCAGGCAGGTAGTGTTGCGGTTGGGATTTGAACCAGTGACCCTTCTTACTGCTAGGTGAGAGAGCTAACCACTACACCACTGTGCCGCCCTTCAGTTGTCTTCACATATGCCCCAAAAACTTTGGAAGTTCTAATTTGCAAATACCGAACAGCTCCATGGCCATGAAATGAAGCCCCAGTAATCAGCCATGGCAGTTGGTTTTCATTTTTAATTTAGAGTTACGCAGGTTTAGGTGTTTTTAGGGCAACATAGAACAAAGCTGAACTTACACACAGAGAGCTGTAGGGGACCAGGCCAGTAAACTATAAAAACCGCTGCACACTACACATCACACATATTTTTCTAAAGTTTCTGCAACCAAATATACCTCCAAACTTTCTAACAAGGGAAAGTGGGACACTTTCCAGCACAGTTTTCGTAGTCAATGAAGACACTCCTACCAAGCCCACATCATGAAGAGAAGAAGCCAAAAATGATTGGTTTAACCCACAAATGTTTTTTATCACTTTTCTCACTTATCACTTCTATCCTTTTATACTGGCATTCCAAAGTAATTTAGAAATAGTATGAAGGCTATAATGCAGAATGACACTTGTAGACCCCTTGCACATGAGGCCTTCTATGAGCAGCGCATCCCCCTCCTGGCATTTTAGTGCGCTGGACCTTTTTCCCTGAATGCAAAGGGCCATAAACACAGGTACCACTCAATACAGCATAAAGCCCACCAAGCTGCAGCTTGTCATAGGCTTTGACAGACTGCCTGCAGCAGGGGCTGAATGCTGCACCTGTCCTTCCCGAGTGTACTAAAATTCCAGAAGGTAGATGGCCCCTTGTGCAAGAAGCCTTAGTAGTTCATTAGTACACTTTTATAGAGTTCTATACATCAGAACATAAAGAGGGACAACTGAGGAAGAAAAAGAGACAGAGGGATTTGGTTGCCAAAGAGGGGCAGTCCTTCCAAATGAGGGACAGTTTGGGGCTATGCCAATATAGGCCATAGGCTAGTGTGGCTGAGCTGCTAAGTGGTGGCACACAGTCAATAACACATCAGGATGCTGACAGTAACATATTCCTATAAATAATAAAAGATTCCAGACTACTGCCCTTTGCGCCTGTTCAGTACAGCCAGGTCCTCATGTTGCTGCCACTGCACAGTGTGTGCATTTTTGTTGATAGAATCATGTACGATCAGCCAGTGTTGGTCAGTACCGCTAGAACATATTTTCTAGCAGAATAATGTGATGGTTCTCCCTATACTCCTCTTCATTGGTTCTAGGAGTACACATAGGACAGACTGCCTCTTTCAACCCTGGCTTGTGTGACTATACCATCTGATTTTATCCATGCCTCACTGCTGCTTTCAGATAGAGCTAGGTGTTCAAAAAGTTGCAACAATATGCCCCTCAAAGTGCCGGAGTGCTTTCTCTTGGGATTTCAAGCAGCCAACTTTCCTGGGAGGCAGCAAAAAGGCACAGTGACATTCTCCAAGAGGTGGTTGGAAGCCAGGTCTGAGTTTATTTATTTATTTATTACAGGTACATAGTGGCAAGAAAGATGTACGCAGCACTTTACAACACAAGGAGCTTATAATCTAAGGTCCCTAACTCACATTTATACATACACATACTAGGGCCAATTTATACAGGGACCAATTAACCTACCAGTTTCTACCTATTCTACAAAGTTTATTTTACTTTTATTTAATTTTTTGGTCAAAAAGTTTTATTTGGTGGCTTTTTTTTTTGTTTTTTGTTCAAGGGCAGAGTCATCAAAATTTACCTTGTGTTTTAATGTCTAGGCAGTAGCTCCCCCATTGGAATGAGCAAAGGAGGCACAGCAGACAACACCATTGTCACACTGGTGGGGGGGGGGGGGGGTTAAATGTATTAACATATTTAGATACACAAAAAATGTAAGCCAAACTCCAGCTCACACTTTATAATCAGTTACAGCCAAGATTTTTTTGCTTGAATAAATGAAAGCTGATCATTTTAATCATACCTGCCAGTGTTAGGTGGTTTGCCCCATACATGTAAATTGATACGTTCTGCTGGAGAGTTGGAAAGCTTGTGGCTTTTGAAAAACAACAGACTTGCTGGCTGGTTCACCAGATGAAAATAGAATAAAGATAGCTAAAATGATCAATGGCGTCAGTGAGAACTTATCTGAGAGGCAGAAATTGCTCAATTCTCAAGCAAGCCCTAGCAACCTCTGGAGGAACCCTGGTTGAGAAACCCTGATCTAACTTGTCAGGAAAATCCATGTCTAATTGACATTGCATTATTATTGATGTTGCCTTTCATCTTCCTTGAGGCTGGTAACAGTATCAAAGTTCACTGTCTGGCCCATTTTCCCTCACATTAGAGCTATGGAACAACATTTTACAATTCCAAACTGTTCAGTCTTTGATATACCGAATCCGTCACGTTATTCCCACCACAAGGGTTCAGCTTTAAATATTGAGCAAACAAAAGTCAGTCCACTTACAGGATGTCTGTTTTAGGGTAGTTGCACCACTTTAGTTTGTCCAACAAAGTCTGTTTATTTCCATGCAGGAGGTAGGTCCACCATAACTAATACAATGTTCAACAATTGGGATAAGGGCGGTGGGTTTGCGGCAAATCCAGTCTTCGAAGGGAGGGGAACATGCTCTTCTTCAGTATGTCCCAGAACATGTTGGTGTTGATGGTTTCCTCAATAAAATGTAGCTCCCCAGTGCCAGCAACACTTATGCAGCCCCAGACCATGACAATCCCACCACCATGCTTGACTGTAGGACGGACACACTTGTCTTTGTACTCCTCACCTGGTTGCCACAATGCACGCTTGACACCATCTGAACCAAATAAGTTTATCTTGGTCTCATCAGACCACAGACCATGGTTCCAGTAATCCATGTCCTTAGTCTGCTTGTCTTCAGCAAACTGTTTGCGGCTTTCTTGTGCATCATCTTTAGAAGAGGCTTTCCTCTGGGACGACAGCCATGCAGAAAAATTTGATGGAGTGTGCGGCATATGGTCTGAGCACTGACAGGCTGACCCCCCACCCCTTCACCCTCTGCAGCAAAGCTGACAGCACTCATATGTTTATTTCCCAAAGACAACCTCTGGATATGACGCTGAGCAGGTGCCCCCAACTTTGGTCGACCATGGCGAGGCCTGTTCTGAGTGGAACCTGTCCTGTTAAACTGCTGTATGGTCTTGGCCACCGTACTGCAGCTCAGTTTCAGGGTCTTGGTAATCTTCTTATAGCCTAGGCCAGTGATGGCGAACCTATGGCACACGTGCCACAGCTGGCACGCAGAGCCATCTCTGTGGGCACACGAGAGGGTCCAGGACAGAGCTAGAGGTCTCTCTCTCCTCTCAGCCCCCCTCCCTCTTTTTCAGCCCCCCCTCTTTGTGCCCCCCTTCTTTGTGTCCCCCTCTCTCTGTTCCCCCCCTCTCTCAGTTCACCCCTCACTCAGCATCTCTCTTGCACCCCTCTCTCTCTCTCTCTCTGTCCCTCTTCTCTCTCTCTGTCCCCCTTCTCTTTCTCTGGTCCCCCTCCCTCTCTCTGTTCCTCCTCTCTCTCAGCTCACCTCTCTCTCAGCATTTCTCTCTCAGCCCCTCTCCCTCTCTCTGTTGCCCCTCTCTCTCTCACACCCCTCTCTCTCAGCCCCTCTCCCTCTCTCTGTTGCCCCTCTCTCTCTCTCACACCCCTCTCTCTCAGCCCCTCTCCCTCTCTCTGTTGTCCCTCTCTCTCTCACACCCCTCTCTCTCACACCCCTCCCTCTCTCTCAGCCCCCCTCCCTCTCTCTGTTCCTCTCTCTTTCAGCATATCTCTCACACCCCTCTCTCTCTCTGTCCCCCTCTCTCTCAGCCCCTCTCCCTCTCTCTCAGCCCCTCTCCCTCTCTCTCAGCCCCCCTCCCTCTCTCTTTTTCCCCTCTCTCAGAATCTCTCTCACACCCCCTCCCTCTCTCTCAGCATATCTCTCACTTCCCTCTCTCTCTCTCTGCCCCCCTCTCTCTCAGCCCCTCTCCCTCTCTTGGTTCCCTCTCTCTTTCAGCATATCTCTGCCCCCTCTCTCTCTCTCTCTCGCGCGCGAATTGCCGTGTTGGCACTTTGCAACACAAAACCAATGTATTTATTTCAGTTTGGGCACTCGGGCTCAAAAAGGTTCGCCATCACTGGCCTAGGCCATCTTTATGTAGAGCAACAATACATTTTTTCATATCCTCAGAGAGTTCTTTGCCATGAGGTGCCATGTTGAACTTCCAGTGACCAGTATGAGAGCGATAACACCAAATTTAATACACTTGCTCCCATTCACACCTGAGACCTTGTATCGCTAATGTGTCACATGACACCGGGGATGGAAAATGGCTAATTGGGCCCAATTTGGACATTTTCACTTAGGGGTGTACTCACTTTTGTTGCCAGCGGTTTAGATATTAATGGCTGTGTGTTGAGTTATTTTGAGGGGACAGCAAATTTACACTATTATACAAGCTGTACGCTCACTACTTTACATTGTAGCAAAGTGTAATTTCTTCAGTGTTGTCACATAAAAAGATATAATAAAACATTTACAAAAATGTGAGGGGTGTGCTCACTTTTGTGAGATACTGTATTTGTTTGCATTAAGGAATGTGTGGAGATTGCACCCAATCCATCAGTCCAGTGTACCTGTTACCTCACTCCCAGTAACAGAATGGGGTCTCACTGAGCACCTGTTATTTCAGTTTTTTGTCATTAAGACAAGTTGAAACACATTCTGCCTACCTAAAGTAGAAGTACAGTCAGATACTAACTATATTTAAACCTGCTCACACTCCCACTCTAAGCTCTGTTCTAACTACCCTGTAAAGAAAAGACATTTATACATATCTATTCTGAAGGCACTCTGGTCTAGTCACAAGATCTCCCAGGCAGCTGGCTTCAGTGAAGAGTAGAAATTATTAACAACGGCTGCAGAGCCTAGGTGGTGACGTCACCCATAGGCTTACTATGGGGTATCCACTGTCAGTGCTCTCTATACTGAAGCTGGCACTGGGAGCTAATTATGTGACTGGACCGGAGCACCCTCAGAATAGGTAGGTATAGACATCTTTCATCTACAGGGTAGTTAGAATAGGGCTTAGAATAGGGTTGGGAGTAGGTTTAAGTATAGTTAGCATTTGACTAGACTGCCACTTTAAGGCCGGGTTCATATATGTGCAGCCGCAGTTCCCTTCCCAGCATGGGGTCCAGTGCGTCCCTGTTCACTGGTTCAGGGGCGAATCAGGTTCAAATTTTTGCCTGAATTTGCACCTGAACTAGACCCAAAGACGCACAGGACCCTTTTGGAATGCGAACTGCCCCCACCCTGGACCTGTATGAACCGGCTCCATTGTGAGCCGGGAACACTTGAATGTCATGCAAATTGGATGCGAGGAAACCCACATCCAATTCGCACATATGTGAACCCAGCCTTAAGGCACATACACACGATGCAAATTTTGGAAGGGAATTGTCGTTCACCGGCCTGTCATACGAAATTCTTACCGTTAGTATGCTCCTTTCTACATCCAATTTTCAGTTTTCGCAAGACAAAAGCTGGATGAGCAGACTAGTAAATTTGTGACGAACGATAGATCAACGTATGATTTTCGAATGGTCTGTACAAAAATCGTCACACAAAAGTTGAAAGTACAAACACGCATGATTGGAATCAAGGAACAACCCAGGAGAGTTTGGTCTTGTAAACTACCGTTCGTAATCTAGAATTAACATTCGTGACACGACAATTGATGAAATGTCGAAAATGCAGCGCACATTCTCATCTTCTTTAATGGGATAATAATGAAATAATGCTTTGCTGGTGATACTGATGTAGTTATGTCAAACGCATTTTAAAAGGCATTTGTTTTGTAGTGATATAAATATTAATATTATGTTTGTTGCTTGATTTTTTGGGGAAGGTACCACAACACCATTATCCCGTAGTTTTTAAGATCAAAGATACAACTATGTTGGTGTCCCACCAACATAGGTGTTAATTGGTTGGTGTTAATTTTCCATTATGTTGTTTTTAATGTAACTGCCTACTCCCAAACTGTCATTTGAAGATCAGGAACGATTTAAAAATCGCGAATCAACGCTCACCAAACTTCTACTAACACAAAATTAGCAGAAGGGGCCCAAAGGGTGGCACTCGAGAAATTAACTTCCTCTTTATACTCTTGTAGTACGTCACTACGTTTGTGTTTGTTGAACGTCAATTTGCGGATAGTTAGTATGCTAGACAAAATCCTGCACACACACTTTTGACAAAAATCAGACGCTCGGTCCTACGACAGATCGGACCGTGGGTACAAGGCTAAAAGCGGACTTCCACTTAAAAAAAAAAAAGTCAGCAGCTACAAATACTGCAGCTGCTGATTTTTAATAATCGGACACTTACCTATCCCAGGGTCCAGCGATGCGGGGGAACGAAGCCCTGCTCGTCTCCCACTCCTCTCTGCGGCGCCGGCATTGTCACTGTGGGCGCCCGGCTGTGGCTTCACAGCCGGGCACGAACTGCGCATGCTAGAGTCGCGCGGCATGCTGTGACTGGCCGGGCAATCATCTGGGACCTGTGACGTGTCCCAGATGATTGCCGGGGGGAGGCTAACTTGCTTCCGGCGCCACGGTGTTCCGGGAGTAAGTGGGAGCTGGAACCCTCTAAAAAGAGGGTTTCCGCTCCCCACCCAAAAAAAATTACATGCCAAATGTGGCCTGTCAGGGGGTCACCTTCCCTTAAAGTGGAAGTTCCATTTTTGGGTGGAACTTCGCTTTAAGTCTCTCTGACATTCCAGTGGGGAGATATCCTCAGGTTCTTGAATTTCCCACCATACCAGGGCAGCCATTGTCATGCCAAACAGTGCTGTCTTGCTTCACTGGAAGGTTTTCCATACTGTGAAATAAACACAAAACTGGGGTTAAAGCTGCAAGAGAGCAATAGTTCCATTACAGCATTTTGGTGGTGATAGAGGCAAAAACTGCTGCAAAACTATCTCAGAGTGGAATCTCTGACAAAGGCACACAACTGGCATTGGGACACCATGCAACAAATGCCACAACATTGTGTGTATATCTGAAACAACTATGGTTGAGTATAGCATGCCCTTAAAATAGGTCACTGGATAAGTGTGGTAAGTTGGCAGATAGTCACACCCTCTTAGTACAATTTGTGGATTGCATTAGCCAAATGTGTTAGTTTGTAACCCTTTAATTAACTTCATGTCTGCTCTGATCCTGAGTGTTTATTATTCTATGACATCACATGTATGTGAGATGGGGGAAGGGGCCGCCCGCAATGCACTGTACTTTCTGTTTGTCAGTGTGCACTGAAGCACAGTAGATTAAAATCTGGCATTAATTAAATATGACGAAAGCACAACAATTCTTCCTTTCAGCGTCCTTTTATAATCTTCAGTTCACTGTGTCCTAAACTAGCTATTTTTGAGCTGCACATGGTTTTGGCAATAGAGGAGTGGACACAATCCAGACGTTCCTGTAAGAGTTGGCAATGATCCCAAGGAAGGAGCTCCCTCCCCTAATTTCACGGGAGACCCCTCTCCCTCCTGCCAGTGGTGTCACAGAGCTGGAATTTTATGATGTCACTGCATTACTTTACATCCTAATAATGCAAGGGGCTGTTTTTAGATTGCTTGTTTAATAGAGATTCCATTAACCCACCCGTGCGTGGAGTAGCCAGAAAGACAGAACTGGCTGTATTGTTCTATAATGATAGCATTTTAGAAACACAATCTTTTTTAGATTATACCTGTCTCTGATATAAAGTGAAGACAGTCATTTTGTATGCTGGACCAATATAAAGCCTTTTGAATAAAGCGTAAGAACTATCTGCATTTATATTCAATCAATGTCTCTCTTACATGTTCTAATCCGCTATTGTAACAGGAAAAGGTGAAGATGATTGGTTGTAAGAGGAGAAACATCTACAGTCAGATGCTTCATACACAAGGCCAATAATCTCTTTAAATGTACTACATATCATCAAATCCACCAAGAAATTAAGCACTAGGTGCCGTATGCCATATTAAAGTAGAACTAAAGGCAAAACCTTTTTTTTTTAGTTATGGATAGAGTGGGGATGGATTAGAACGCCTGTCAGTTTTTATTGCTGCCTGTGCCCCCAACCCCCACCCCCGTTAAGGAGATTCACCTTCTTTGTTTGTCCTGTTTATCATCATCATTGTAAAAGAAAAGAGGGTAAACCTGCCAATAGGGACACTAGTTTTGGTTACCAGGGTAGGGTTGCCACCTTTTCTTCAAGTCAAACCCAAACACTTTAGTGGCGCACAGCAATTTTTTTATAGTATAAACTATAATACATATATTTTGCTATTAAATAACATTTCTAATCATATGAAGTTAATAACAAGCGTCCTCCTTTATATCAGAGTCCACAGGGTTCCCTTTTTACTTTTGAACTCGCAGAGTTCCCTTTCAATGTAAGCAGGGACTCTGCAGACTCTGATGTACAGGAGAGCTCTGGGGCCTCTAACATAAGGGATGCTCTGAAAATCCTGATTTAAAGGGGAACACTGAGAACTCTGATGCACAGAGAAGACTCTCATGTAAGGGGAAACACTGTGGCCTCTGGTGTAAAGGGGAAGTCTGATGTAATGGGTGCTCTGAGAACCCTGATTTACCTTAGTGTACTTCAGAGGCAGGAGAGAGAAGGGGGGAGATTTCAGTCACAGACAGGGATGGGTGGTGAGCTCATTCACCCCTTGGCAGTCAGCGCCTCTCACCCAGATCTATCTGAGGCTGCTGGGCATCAAATTTCCGTCCCCAACTTTCCCTTTCTAAAGGCACACCGCCAGGGATTGGAGTGTGGGCAGACACAGAGGGATGGGGGGAATCGTTGACCTGCCTTCGGGGGTCTTCTTCCGTCTTGGGGGTCTTCTCGCCGGACTCAAAAGTTTACTAGTCTGCTCATCCAACTTTTGTCTTACGAAAAATGAAAATCGGATGTCGAAAGGAGCATACTAACGGTAAGAATTTCGGACGACAGGCCGTCGGACGACAATTTCCTTCCGAAGTTTCAATTTGTATGCAATCAGGCAGGCCTTGCACTACATGGTTTTGGTAAATCTAAAGGAAATCAGACAACAAAAGTTGTATAGTGTGTATGGGGTCTTAGACCCCATACACACTATTAGAGTTTCTGCAAATTTTTGTCTTCAGATTTACCAAAACCATGTAGTGCAAGAGCCTGCCTGATTGCATTAAAATGTAAACTCTGAAGCCTTGTACACGGTTCGATTGTCGTACTACCGAGTGTCTGATTTTTGTCAAAAGCGCGTGTACAGGATTTTGTCTATCATACTAACTATACGTAAATTGTCGATTGACAAACACGAACGTAATGATGTACTTTGCAAAGTGTGTATGGGTACTGACCATCCGAAAATCGGACATTGAGCTGTCGTTCCATTAAGGTTTCCTTTGACCTCAGTGCGGGCATCTTCCGAAATCTCGCGAGATTTCGGCCACATCTTCCGAAATCTCCCGAGATTTCGGCCGCATCTGCCGAAATCTCGTGAGATTAGGTTTGACCTCATATATTACATAAAAAAAAAATGTTTTTTTGTAAATCTGAAGACAAAAATCTGCATAAAATCTAGGGTCTTAGTCTTTATTTGACAATAGACATAGAAGCTTGGATAGTTTTCCTCCAAAACTCTACTGTAGCAAGAGCTGCTGTGTTTCAAGAACGTATGATGTGATGACCAGCTCCAGAGACACTCCTGCCCATACTGCCCAAGAAGAAGACATCGCCCTGGTTGAGTGAGCTCTAACCACCTCTGGAGGATCCTTCCCGGCCGCTCTATGTGCCCACGTGTGAATAGTTTTTACTATCCTGGTCGAAATGGTTCTGGCCGAAGCCTCTTTCCCTTTACATTTTCCGGTAGGTATGATAAAAGTTTGTCAGAACATCTGAATGCAGAAGAAGTCTGGAGATAGGCTTTTAGGACTTTTTGGAATGTCCAACTTGTTTAGGTGAGATTCTGATTCCGCTGGGAAAGCTGGAAGCACCGACTCACTGGAGAGATGAAATATTGATGCTACTTTGGGGACAAAGCGATCCAATGGTCTCAGCACAACCCTGTCTGGGAAGAATCTGGTATAAGGTTTGGCTGCCCCAATGCTTGGAGTTCCGACACCCTTCCCCCTGAAGTCATATCCATTTTTATGGTGATATACCATAATGAACAGTCTAACGTCTGAGCACAGGGAGGGTTTTCTAGTAAATCAACCCCACCATATCCAAGTTAAAGGCATATTTTCCTTTTTGTCTGTCTTACAGACAAAAAGTTGATTGTTTTATATCTGTTCTTTCCTTTTCCAGATATTGAACTTCTCCAAGATGTCACAAAATTGAATTATGACGCAGAGGAAATGGCATTTCCTATTAGTAAATTACAACTGCAGATCATTAGAAAGCCATGTGCAATTTCACCCTGTGATCCTAAAGCTATTTTGTGAACTATGCAACGGGTCTAAGGCTGGATATCCATGTGCTGAAAATTGTCCGGTATTGGTAGGTTCGGCAGGAACTGGCTGATTTTTGGACTGTGTGTACAGCTCCCTGTCTGACAGAAGCCAGTCTAATGGCCGGCCTCTGTGGAATGGGCATGCTGGATACAGCATGCTGTATGCTGGCCATACACATTGAAATCTGATTGGTACATCACAGTTTTGACTTGATTTTCCAGCAAGAATAACAAAGGATTAAATGTATAATCCACTATTTCCAATCAATGGCTGAGTAATGGAGTTGAACAGAGTGAAAAATGTGATCAATTCTCATCAGATTGCTTTTCCTGTTCCTGGTCGAATTCTATTTGTTTACAATTATTATTTCAATGTATTAAAGTGTATGTTGAGTGTAGTTTGGATAGTGTAGAGAAGGATTAAAACTCTGCTAGTTTATGTGTGTCCCTTTGGGGAGATATTCCTTTCACTTCTGTCTCAGAGATCTCTACAGAAAGAGGGGAATTCCTTTCTTAGACAGTTGTCACCAGAACACCTAAAATTTAGACTTTTTTTTTTTTATCAGTTTCTTTCTCAGTGACACTGGTCACTGGACAAGTAAAAAGGTTGAACCTCCCTAATGGGACCACAGACAGCAGTAAAAACTTGACAGGGCTTTAATTCTTCCCTACCCTTTAAAAAAAAAAAAAAATTGGCTAAATTGGCTGATTTGGCTAAACACATACTTTATTTATTTCAATCCATAGTGTGATAGTAAAGATTTCTTTTTCTTTTTAAAAATAACAACCATTTCATACTTACCTGCTATGTGCAGTGGTTTTGAACAGAGAAGCCCGGATCCTCCTCTTCTCAGGTCCCCCACCTGCACTCCTAGTCCCTCCCTCCTACTGAGTGCCCCCAGAGCAATCAGCTTGCAATGGGGGCGAGCAGGCTCACTCCCAAGCCACGGCTCTGTGTGTCCATTCACACAAAGAGCCGCGGCTCAGCCTTGCCCCCTCTCTCTCCTCATTGGCTTACTGACTGTGATTGACAGCAGCCAGAGCAAATGGCTCTGGCTGCTGTCTCATCCAATGAGGAGGGAGAGTCCTCAGACAGCCGAGGCTCTGGTGCACATCGCTGGATCTAGATGGGGCTCAGGTAAGTATTAGCTGGCCTGGGGGGGCTGCAGCACAGAGAACGTTTTTTACCTTCATGCACAAAATGCATGAAGGGAAAAAAACCTTCAGTCTTTACAACCCCTTTTAGCTGGGCTGTTGGTGTGCAGTAAAACTGCAGCTCAACTGCCTATTTTTACTGCACCCTGGCTGCAAGTGTAGAGCCGGCCATACATGGATCGAAAAATTAAGCCCATTCAACAGGGATTGGCCAAATTTCAATCCATGTATGGACAGGGAGGTTGTACAGAAGTTGATCTAACAATTGACTTTTGTACAACCGCCCTGTCAGATTTTCCCTTCTTGATCAGTGTATTCTGATGGTAGGGAAGTCTCCTTGCTGTCAGAATACAATAGCCCAGTGGGGAGGATTCCTCCATCCATATGGAATGTGTGGATGGAGCAATCTGGTCATTTTTTTTTTTGTTTAACGCACTGTTGAATGAAACAACTGATCCATCTATAGGTTGCCTAAACAAGGCCTAAAATTGATCACAGTTTTCTGGTTGATTTACCGTAAGTAGTTGATGGTAGGTTGCCTTCATTCTTTCAACTTTTAAAGCGAAAGTGGTTGTCTGAAAATTGCTACATATATGGCCAGCATTATACTGTTGGGGAAAGCCATCAAAGCTTTTGTCAATGTGTGGACACGTATCCTAGAAGCTGACCACTTACTGGGATAAGTGACGACAGCAGTACAACATTCTCAGCAAGTCCAATTACAGGACGATAGCTCCTTATCAGCACTTTAACTCTATGATATGTTTTTTGTTGGAAACTTGTGTGGTCTAGGACAAAGGAACACGATAGCAAACGTCATGTCCCCTTCTCTTCTCACCACTGCCACCACCTCCTCTGTGACCTCTCTGGGCAAATCAGCCATGATGGGGGAGTGAGAAAATTTGCAGAGGATGAGAAGTTAGTCAGCATCTGCCCAGACACATGTGGAAATGTGCAGTCTGAGATTCTTTCCTCACCGAGGGAATACTGAGCTGTTCTCTGTGCTAAATCTAGACGTGACACATTAAATATCAATAAACGGTACTGCTAGAATCAGAACAAAGGAAAAAATGACTCTTGGGTAGTATTAGCTTAAGGATGGGAAACTCAGCCTCAGGAAATAATGCACACCGAGGATTGATTTATACAGCTTGTTTTGTATATGAATTTTATGTGTGCCTCTGTGTTTTTACAGTGTTCTACAATGTCATTTTATTATAGGTTTTTACAGTAGAGTATGCATATTTTTTTGGTGTGATTTATTCTATATGGCTTGTAACCAAGGTTAGATATATGACTACACTGCTGTACTCCAAATGTGCTTAATAAGAACTTATCGTGTACTTTTTTTTATTTCAGTGAGCCATGTCAGTGTGCCTAATGTGGTAAAAAAAAAACTGCTGCTATAAATTAATCAAAAGTGTTAGCTGGATTACAGTTTTCATTTGTTGGTCAAGTCCATCTTAAAACTACTAGTGCATTTAAAGCTGGCAATAGATTATGCCATTTTCTTTCCTGCAACCACGGGTTGCAGAAAGAAAATCGCTCAATTCCCCCATCAACAGTAATGCTAGAAATCCGACATGCTGGTTGTACCCAAGTCGATCGGTGGATTGACTTGGGTACAATCAGCCTGCCCATAGATGGTTCGGATCTCGGACAGTTCAGTAGGGAGATTCGAATCATCTATAGCCATCTTAACACTACCCTCTCCCCAGATTGACAAAGCTGCTGTCAAAAGGTGTCTCAATTGCTTCTCCATCTGGAGTAGGGACACCCTAAGGCCTTGTTTACACTTGTGGCAAGCAATGCTGTGCCTTGCCACTAGTGGGTCGATTTTTTGGGCATTTGACAGGAGGTGAGGAGGTGATATGTCGCCTCCTCACTGCTTGTTTTGACCCCCCTAAATGCCACAATACTGTTTTCAGGCAGTTGCCTCTCTTTAATACTGATTGCCCACAGAACTCGACAGATGGCTTAATTAGTATTGTGGCTGCTGCATGCGGGCATCTAGCGTTTTGCAGGAGGAGCGGTTGAAAACACAGTTTAGTCAAGTGTTTTTGCTGACCACCCAACCACAATTGTAAACAAGCCCTTTCATAGGAACCTTGGGGGCACCCTCATAGGTTTCTGGAGGTTTCTCGTGCACATGCTCTAGTGGGATATCATTGAACCAAGTAGTGTGGACATCGGCCGTTAGATGGAGATGACCATTACTACTGTACATTGCACCAAAATTTTTACAAACTGACAGCTAAATGAAGAGAAGCTTTTAAGAGACAAACTGTAATGTGAACCTGATGCCTATGGTTTATGTACTTTAACTTGTTATTGAGTACATTACATGAATAAAACGGAAAATTGTATACTTACCCTTCCGTAATTTTCCTTTCCTGTTGCATCACATGGCAGCATACACATATGGGTTGTGGCTCCGCCTCCGCAACCTGATAGGACCGCGTAGCTATTAAACCTTGAGAGGGTCCCCTCCCCAGTATTCTCAGTATCTATATACCTCACCTCAGACGGGTGGGTAATTGTATGCTGCCATGTGATGCAACAGGAAAGGAAAATTACGGAAGGGTAAGTATACAATTTTCAGTTTTCCTGTCGCATCATGGCAGCATACACATATGGGGATTAACTCGCCAAACTGGGTGGGTCTGAACACAAATATTTTATTTACAAGGAATTGAGGTATTTGAACAGATAATTGCCCTCCCAAATTCCACCGTGGACAATCTGGCCGAGTCCACTTTGTAGTGCGTAATAAAGGTACTCTTAGAGGACCATGTGGCTGCTTTGCATATCGTTTCCGAGGAGACTTTGCAGAAAGCTGCCCAGGAGGTCGCCATTGCCCTTGTGGAGTGTGCCCTTATGCCCTCAGGTACTTGAGTTTTACTGGAAGTGTAGGTTCTACTGATGGTTTTTACCAGCCATGCTGCGATAGTGCGGGATGTTGCTGCTTGACCTTTCCTAGGGCCATATGGAATGACTAGGAGGTTCTCCGCTTTCCTTAGGTCACTGGTCATTGAGAGGTATGCCAGGATGTTGTTTTTTAGGTCTAGTGGATGTGGATTCCCTTGTTCCGTGGTTAGAACGGGAAGACAAATTTCCTGATTGAAATGGAAGGAAGACACCACTTTTGGGATGAATCGGTCCGATGGTTTCAGGACTATCTTGTCTGGGTAGACTGTCAAGTATGGTTCGGTGGCCATCAAAGCGTGGATTTCCGAAACTCTTTTGGCTGATGTAATTGCTATGAGGAAGGTGGTTTTTAATGTTAAATTCCATAGCGATATTCCTTCAACTGGAAAGAATGGTTCGTGACACAGAGCATCCAGTACCACTGCAAGGTCCCAGGTCGGGAAGGAAGGTTTTTTGGGAGGCCTTATTTTCAGGCAGGCCTTCTGGAATTGCTCAATGAGTGGTTCCCTTGCCCATCTTACGCCCGTCATGGCAGATAAAGCTGACACGTGTACCTTTAGGGTATTTGACCCAAGACCCTTGTCAAGACCTCGCTGCAGGAATTCCAGAATCTGTGCCACTGTTGGAGATGTTGGATCCCATGCTTGTGTTTGTGCAACCGCGAGGAATTTTTCCCAGATTCTCCTGTAGGTGTTGTTGGTGGTGACTTTCCTGGCTTGGAGGAGAGTGTCTACCACTTTCTGTGAGCAGCCCTGTGCTACGAATCTAGACCTCTCAATCTCCATGCTGTCAGGTGTAGTCTTTCTGGACATGGGTGGAGGAGCTGACCTTGGGATAGTAGATCCGCTGCTATGGGCAGCGGTAGTGGATCCGCTGTATTCAGCTGGAGGAGAGTCGTGAACCATGGGCGTCTCGGCCAGAAGGGAAGGACCGCTATCACTGTGGATCCCGAGTTCTTGAGTCTGAGTAGTAGCCTCGGAATAATTGGTATCGGTGGAAACACGTAGCCCAGGTTGAAGTTCCAGCTGTGCTGTAAGCAGTCCGTACCTTCTGCTGTCGGGAAGGGTACTCTCGACAAGAATCTGCGACACTTCGTGTTGGATGGAGTTGCTGCCAAGTCTATCTCTGGTACTCCCCAGGTCTTGGTTATCAGGGAGAATGCTTGGTGACTCAGTGTCCATTCGCTGTTGGACACGAAACTCCTGCTCAGGGTGTCGGCTATTTGGTTCTGGGTCCCTGGCACATATGCTGCCCGGAGACCCGAAAGGTTCTGCTGTGCCCATTCGAAGACTGGTCGGACTTCCTGTAGCATTGATCGACTTCTGGTACCTCCTTGCCTGTTGATGTAGGCAACTGCTACTCGATTGTCCATCTTCAGTAAGACTTCTTTGCCCCTCAGGAAGTGGCTGAAGGCTAGGAGAGCTTTGAATGCCGCCCTCATTTCCAATATGTTGGATACCATATTGTGTGTACTGAACGGCCAGCAGCCTTGGACTGCTAGGTGTTGGTAGTGTGCTCCCCAACCTTCCCCGCTGGCATCCGAGGTGATTACTTCCTGGGAGAGAAGGACTATGTTCTTGCATCTCTTTAGGTTGTGTGGCCTGGTCCACCACCAGAGTGATTGTTTCACTTCCTCTCTGAGCACAATTGGTTGGGACATTGATACGCCGTTCCACTGCCTGAGAAATGACACTTGAAGAGGTCTTGTGTGCCACTGAGCCCATCGAACCATCGGGATGGTCGCTGAGAATGAACCCAGAATGCTGAGACACTCCCTGGTGGGGATTGAGCTGGCCGAAAGCAGCCTTCTTGCCTTTTGGATCAGTATAGGAATCTTCTCCCTCGGGAGCTCTATAGTGTTGAGGAGTGTATCCAGTTCTGCTCCTAAAAAAATCATCCTCTGCGTGGGAATTAGATTGCTCT
Organism: Lithobates sylvaticus; assembly: GCA_028564925.1. Lineage (NCBI taxonomy): Eukaryota > Metazoa > Chordata > Amphibia > Anura > Ranidae > Lithobates > Lithobates sylvaticus. The sequence continues at coordinate 511,730,557 of CM053027.1, forward strand.
TTTTCCAATTGATCAGCCACCCGAATTTCTGCAGGGTGGAGATTAACATCGATCGATGTGTAAGGAGGGACTCTTGATTGTTTGCGAGTAGGAGGATATCGTCCAGGTAATGGTGGACTCTTAGACCTTGTTCCCTTAGAAGAGCTATCACTGGAAGTAGGACCTTTGTGAACGTCCTTGGAGCAGTGGAAATCCCGAACGGGAGGCTTTGGAATTGGAAGTGTTGCCTGTCTACCGCAAAACGGAGATACTTTTGGAATGAAATGTGAATGGGGATATGTAAGTAAGCGTCCTGTAAATCTATAGAGAGCATCCAGTCTCCGATGTTTATGGCCTGAAGAATCGACTGCAGGCTTTCCATCCTGAATGTTTCTACCTGGATCGATCGGTTTAGCTTTTTTAAGTCCAGAACTGGACGAAGATCCCCCGTCTTTTTCTTTACCAGGAACAAGGGTGAGTAGACCCCTTTCCCCCTCTGGGATAGTGGAACTTTTACTATCGCCTGCTTTTGGTCTAAGCCTTGAACATACTCGGTCAATAGTAGTCTCTTGTCCTGAGATGTCGGTAGTTTTGTTATACAAAACCTGCTCCTTGGCCGTTTTCGAAAACTCCACTTGTGGCCGAATTGGATAGTAGCTACTGTCCATGCATCCTTTATTGTTTCTGCCCATACCTGCTTGTATTTCATGAGTCTGGCTCCTACCACAGCTGGCTGAGCGGACATGGCGTCAAAAGGATTTCTGATCCCCTGAGACAGGGTTCTTGGATTTTTGAAATTTGAGAAAGGAAGACTGGGGGTTCTTCCAGCTCCTCCTGTACTCTCTGCCGGGTCTGTAAGACTTCGCCTCCCTATATTTGTTAGGTAGGTTCCTTCTGAAGGTGGGCGGTCTTTGTTGTTTTGGCCTTCTATCCGAAGGGATAAGGCCAGATTTTCCCCCGGTTACTTTTGAGATAGCCGAGTCTAGTTTCTCACCAAAGAGGTTTGTTCCATCAAAGGGAATCTTGCACCAATTGGATTTTGAAGATGGATCCGCCGACCAGGGCTTTAGCCAAAGTGCCCTTCTGGCCATTACTGAGCTCAGCATTGCCCTAGATGTAGATTTTATTATGTCTACAGACGCTTCTGCGACAAAATCGCCTGCGAGGGATAGCTCCTGGAGTGCAGATATTACTCTCTCCTGCTCCACTCCTTCCGTCACTAGTTTCTCGGCACTGGAAGACCAATTGGAAATAGCTTTTCCTACCGCTGCCAGCGCTACTGCAGGTCTGCATGCGCCTCCCGCTGACAAATAGGTTTTTTTGAGGTCGAGATCGATTTTCCTGTCCAATACGTCTTTGAACGTAACTGCATCTTCAATTGGAAGCGTCACATGCCTGGCAAGTCTCATCAGTGAGGAGTCTACTACTGGCGGGGATATCAGCGGGTTCACGTTGGGCTCTTTTAGAGGATAGAGTTTTGCTAGTCGATTGGCAAGACTAGCTTTTTTCTCCGGCTTTTGCCACTCTTCCTTAATTAAGTCTTCCAGCTCCTCAATGAATGGGAAGGTCTCTGGCTCTTTCCTGAGATTTGGGAAGTACTTCCTCACTTTATGAGGAGTTTCTTTCTCTTCCACCCAATCGATCGATTCCTTGATTGATTTTATAAAGGGTTCAACCAAAGTGAAGTCGAAGCCAGTAGATGTTTCTATGTCTTCGGTATCAGACAGAAGTTCTGTCGTCTTTGAAGTGGAAGGGGCAGAGGGAGAGTCTTGAACTGCTCTGCTTACCTCGGGCCCTGCGATTTGTAGGGTCGGTTCTCTCACTGGCTGGCTTAACTCCATCTCTCTGTCTTTAGTTGCTTCGTTGAAGCATGTCCGACAGGCCAGCTTGTCTGGGAGCGCTATTGCGCCGCAAATCCAGCAGGAGTTTGCTGATGGACGGAGACTCTGCGCATGCGGGTAGGAGTTCTCCTGCGATAGGAATGCCCATGTCTGGAGTAAGATCTTGATCTGCTCCTTCTGCGACTGGATCTGCCTCTGTCCCTTGAACGGCTTCTTCCACGATCTGAGCGGCTGTGTCTGCGACTTGAGCGTCTGCTCTTTGATCGTCTTGAGTGCGATGATCTGGGCGACCTGGTAGGGCTGTTCCATTTAAACAGCGTTAGTGCCATGCTCTCTTTTTCCTCTTCTTACTTACCCGTCTTCCCCTCTTACCTTTTAGGCTGGCGATGGTCTGCTGGGGCAGCGGCCTCCATGAAAAAGTGAGTCCTGTAATACAGGGAAATGAAGAGTGCAAAGAAGCAGGCAAAAAGATAGCAGCCAAGAACATAGAAAGGAAAGTTAACTAACCTCAAATCTGAAGCAAAATTTGCAGAGTGTGCAGCTGGTAGATAGGTGGTCAGCAGTAGAAAAAGGCAGTAAAGTTTTTTCCCACAAACGAATTGCGTTTCTCTGTGTACATGCAGCCACAGAGAAACACAGGAACAGCTTGATTTTTTAAATTTGGCGCCGCCGTCGCCGCCGCAACGACGTCACGCTCGCGCATGCGCAGTAGCGACGCGCGCCGCCCGGCGCCATTTTGGAAGCTGGAAACCCAGCTAGAGGGCGAGATTCTGGCCCTCTGCGCATGCGCCGCCGCTCTGAGCCGCTCGGCCGTCCTGAGATGGGAAGGAGGACTAGATAACCCAGCGTGCACGTCCTAAACCAAGTAGGTAATACTTTCAGGAACCAAACCCATGAGCATGGTATTTTTGGGACCATTGTTATACACACACCGCCACCAGGGAAGGAGATCCTGCTTAGAGAAGGAGTTTTTAATAAGCAATATGCATTTTCAGTATGCCAATCCCTGCACAATACACGGACAGATGGGCCGATTTACAGCCCCAAGACACCAGTGCATGAGAAAAAAGGTAAGGCTGGAGACCGCTGCTTATTAAACCTATTTAAGGCTTGTTTAAGTGAGAGATGTTTGTTTTACATACCCCTGAGACCATCAGAGTGGGGTTCCTCCATTTAGCTCATTTAGAGGCTGTACAGGTAGGACTTCCAGCCAGGAGAGGCTTGAACCTGGCTGGGGCGATATCGGTAAGAGGTGCTGTACTTTCGGTCTTGTCAGGTGAGGAAAAAAAGGAGAATACTGGGGAGGGGACCCTCTCAAGGTTTAATAGCTACGCGGTCCTATCAGGTTGCGGAGGCGGAGCCACAACCCATATGTGTATGCTGCCATGATGCGACAGGAAAGTATTTTCTCTATAGAGTTAATGTAAAGTTTTAACTTTGAGTTGATTAATTTTTCTATCTTTTGTAAACAATTTAAGAAAGTTTCATTGTAATTTTCTTTCAAGAACAAATCAATATTATTTTGATCCTTTGTCACAGGGCAGTTAAACAGAGTAGGGCCCATAGGCTGGTGCCTATGCTGCCTATTTAGTAAGACGTCACTGGCTATAACAGGAAAACACGTGAGTGGGGCACAAGGTCCCCTTTAATACAATAAAATGTTGAACTTGTGCATATCTGAATGTAGCCTCTTATGTATACAGAAGATCCTTCAAGGCCCAACAGTCTTAAAGCATATATGTTTATTTTAAAAGTAAAAATCTGGATCTCCTTATGTTTTACTGGAGAGGAGTAAATAGTCTTTACAGTAAATTGCCTGTGTTTTTTTTTGTTTAAACTTGTACTGTCCACAGAATTTTAATGGCTTGCTCAATTTTTGTGTAGAGTGGAGGTGTGTTTGTTCAGTCCTTTAATTACTCTAAAGGAACTGAATGGTATAGATGATGAGACAACAAAGTGAGAAATATTAAGTTAAAAGGACTAATGTCTTTTGATGTATATACATGTAAGGCTCTGATGATATCGCACATTAAAAAACCACCAAACCTTTAATTAAAAAGTGGAAATAGATAAAATGTATGTGCCTAGAAAGTGTGAGCTAGCTAGCAATACAAAGTCTAAAGGCCCGTACACAATACGAAAATCGGAAGAGAAATTTCATCCGACAAACGATCTGCCGATTTTCACAGTGTTAGTACGGTGCTTTTAACATCCAATTCTGGGTTTTCATCAGACAAAAGCTGGATGTGCACACTATATCATTTTTGTCGTATGTGAACTCAACGCCCGATTTTTGTTTAATTAGTATGGTTTTCGTCTGAAAAAATCATAAGAGCAAAACTATTCATGCTCAGAAATGAAAGAATACATACAAAACGAATCAACACATTACGTCACTTCTCAAGTTGTATTCTGTCGTATGAGAATTTTCGTATGGTGAGTAACCGCTTCACTTTTGACATGAGACTAGCATGCAACAAAAATGGATGAATGGTCATCTGAAAATCTGATTGTGTGTAAGAGGCTTAAAGCTGGCCATATACCATCAACCGCAGTGACAAGAAAACTCGAAGGAACAGGATGAAAAAAATTTCTTGAGCCGGAGAATTTCTAAGAGTGAATATAGCTTTCGTTCAGTAAAGTCCATTCATTTAAAAATTGAATGTTAAAGATATTTTTAAATACTTTCGAAGCAACATTTGTCAAGTAATTAAATGTAAGGAGGATTTTCATATAAATTTTCAAACCAATTTTAGTACGAAAATCTACTAGTGTAGTAACTGGTGACAGACCCAACCAGGACAGGGGCTTTTGGAGGGGACTAGGGGTTTGCCACCTACCCACTGATTATGGCCCATGGAGAGAGCAAATCATCCTCTAATGATAGACAACAACACGATGAAGGCTGAGAGCAAAGCTTGGATTAATTCTCTGAATAAGGACAATAAAGCTTCCTTTCTGGAGTTGATGGAAAGGTGTAATATGAATCTTGTACAGGTTAGGAGGGAATATGGTGGCCCTCCAGCTTAAAAGATCAGTAATGTAACTAGGGAGTGTAGCACCCTCCTAGCATAGGATTCTAGGTAAATTTAGTTATAAGCTCCCCTCCTTCGGGTCTAACTTGGTAAACAATACGTCATGTCCGGCGCAGCCATCTTCCGGTTTAAGCTATTCGCGGCCGTGGAACGCACGCCGCTTCTCCGTAACAGCGCCGCTTTTACACGCCGGTTTTTGTCTTATGGGCTTCCTAGCCCCAAATATTTCCTTTACACCACTTGGTGGTGATTTGTTATATTTTTTATAATTATTAAAATACCGCTTTTGTACGAAACGGATTCACCCTATGAGTCTATCCTTCCCCACATATAATATTTAATACCGCTGAGAACACCCTGATGACACAAACATAGGATCCAGATGACAGCAACCCCCTGGATAAAGAGGACACCCCCAGCCTAGACGAGCGAGAACTGCTTGGATCACTACTTGTACTTGTTAGTTGGGCACTCCGGTGAGTGCAATCACATAGGGGGCAGTGTCGGAAAGAGGGGAGCACTGGATCACTACAGTTGTATTCATCTCATGTCAAGAATAATTATTTACTGATCTGGGTCTGATATCAGACTGAATTTTTTCTAGACTGCATATATATATTTTCCTGCGTTACCGTATAAACATCTATACGACTTTCGCCTGTTTCACGGAGGACTTACATTTTTCTAATTAACTTATGTATTCAATTTTTATGTTGCAATAAAATTAATTTTTTATATATATATTTTTTAGTCTTTTATATCAACTCATATCTCAATATGACTGTATAACAATGCATACATCACATACAGGGTATATCCCTTGGAGTCACTTCACTCCTCTCACCCAGGCCCAGCGGGTGACATCACTGCTTGTTTATATTGGCCATTTTTTATTCCTTACAGATTTTTATTTATTTTTATAATTTTTATGCGGCTTTCTAAGATCCACATGCTTATATGTATTATTCGCGTTTATGACCTATTTTTGCCATATTGAAGTATTCAGCTAATATGTCTACCTCATTTATTTATTGATGCACCTGCACTTTGTTCACTTTTACCTCACTCTTTAATATTTATTTATTTATAAATCACCATCTTGTGCCAGTTGAAACACCATATTTTGGGTACCTTCAACATTGTGTGATTTATATTGTGATATTTGTGCTAGTATATACCACTGGCTTACTTTCTTTCTGCATATGCACCTTACCTTTGGTTTGACATTTTAAATATTCTAGATACGTTATACCCCTATATTTTACACCCCTTTATTCTCATTTTAGAACAGCGCCACTACCTCCTTCCTAACCAGATTTTCAGTTTTCGGTGCGCTCGCATTTTGAATGACAATTACCTATATGACATTTTTGGCCTTTATTTCACACAAATAGAGCTTTCTTTTGGTGGTATTTAGTCACCGCTGGGTTTTTTATTTTTATGCGCTATAAAAGAAAAAAGACCGAAAATTTGGTAACAAAATTAATTTTTCTTCGTTTCTGTAATAAAATTTTGCAAATTAGTAATTTTTCTTTATATATTTTGGCCAAAATTTATACTGCTACATATCTTTGGTAAAAAATAACCCAAATCGGTGTATATTATTTGGTCTTTTTGAAAGTTATAGAGTCCACAAGCTATGGTGCCAATCTCTGAAAATTGATCACTCCTGATGTACTGAGGGTCTATCTCATTTCTTGAGACCCTAACAAGCCAAGAAAGTACAAATATCCCCCAAATTACCCCTTTTTGGAAATTAGACATTCCAAGGTATTTAGTAAGAGGCATGGTGAGTTTTTTGAAGTTGTAATTTTTTCCCACAATTCTTTGCAAAATCAAGATTTTTTTTTCTTTTTTTTCACATAATTGTTATATTAGCAGGTTATTTCTCACACACAGCATATAAATAGCACAAATTACACCCCAAAACACATTCTGCTACTCCTCCTGAGTACAGCGATACCACATGTGTGAGACTTTTACACAGCGTGGTCACATACAGAGGCCCAACATGCAGGGAGCACCGACAAGCGTTCTTGGAGCATAAATTATGCATATAATTTCTTGACTACCTCTTACAATTTTGAAGGACAATGGAAACGTCCCAATGGAAACGTCCCAAAAAAAAAGACACCATTTTGGAAAGAAAACAACCCAATGTATAATCTATGAGGCATAATGAGTCTTTTGAACGTGTCATTTTTTTCTACAAGTTTTTGGAAAATGTGTAAAGAAAATGAAAACGCATTTTTTTTTTTTTTATTTTACACAAAGTTGTCCATTCATACAATATTTCTAACACATAGCATGTACATACCAAAAATAACACCACAAAATAGATTCTGCAGGGAGCACCATCAGGTGTTCTAGGGGCATAAATGTCAAATCTAATTCGACTACCCATTACACTTTTTTGAGGCACTGTAGTGGCTCACGATGGATGAGCCGTGGATGGGGATGGCTGAGCATGAATGAGTATGCCTGAGTACGGCTGAGTATGGCCAGGTATGCTGGGTATGGCTGGGTACAGCTGGGTACAGCTGGGTACGGCTGGGTACAGCTGAGTACAGCTGGGTACGGCTGGGTACAGCTGAGTACGGCTGAGTGCGGCTGAGTATGGCTGGGTACTGCTGAGTACGGCTGGGTACGGCTGGGTACAGCTGGGTACATCTGAGTGCGGCTGAGTATGGCTGGGTACGGCTGAGTATGGATGGGATGGCTGAACATGGATGGATGGATGAGTATGGATGGATGGCTGAGTATTGCTGAGTATGGATGGATGGCTGAGTATTGCTAAGTATGGATGGATGGCTGAGTATTGCCAATTATGGATGGATGGATGAGTATTGCTGAGGATGGATGGATGAGTATTGCTGAGGATGGATGGATGGATGAGTATTGATGAGGATGGATGGCTGAGTATTAATGAGGATGGATGGCTGAGTATTGATGAGGATGTATGGCTGAGTATTGATGAGGATGGATGGCTGAGTATTGATGAGGATGGATGGCTGAGCATGGATGGATGGATGGCTGAATGAGTGCTGGAGTTGTCACATATCAGCGCTGTGGGCACTACACATCCAGCCCACAGCGCTGCTGCATCTGATTTATCCCCTCTCTGTACCGGTCGGAACTGGACGTGACGCCGGTTTGTTTACAATTGATTGCTCCGTCATTTGACGGAGTGATCACGTAGAAAACGGCCACTGTCAGCGGGCATTTACCGTGATCCGTGATGCGCCGGGTCCGGTCACAGATATTCCCGGGTGCGCACCAGGGAGCATGATTCTGGGAGGACGTCAATGTACGCCCTCCAAGAGTTATCGAGACGCGCTGTGGTCATCATTCGGCTATAGCGCGGTTGGCAAGTGGTTAATGGATGTGTGTTGCGTTATTTTAAGGGGGCAGCAAATTTACACTGTTATACAAGCTGTACACTCACTACATTGTAGCAAAGTGTAATTTCTTCAGTGTTCTCACATAAAAAGATAGAACATTTTTTTTTACAAAAATGTAAGGGGTGTACTCACTTTTGTGAGATACTGTATATGGAAATATTCTGATGGTATGTAAGACCGCCATGAGACAGCAATATATGTCAATGGCCATATGGCCATGCTATATACATCTAACCATGTCAATGGCTATGCTATATACATCTAACCAATGTGTCTGGAATAACTGGACTGTTGTATACATTGATACAGTACAGGAGGTTGACTGATGTTTATATGCTGGCTGGTAATATGTGCTGTATAAGCTCCAGGCATAGCGTGATGTCTGCTGCTTATATTTCATGTGTATCCCCGACCAGACACTCATTTTAAATCAAAACTATTTCAAACAGCAGTAGGCGCACATTCAGTTGGCAGTTTGGTTTTTGACCCTTCGGCTCCTTTTAACGGAAACGCTGGAGATAATGAATTATATGATATATAACTGAAACTGGAAAAACAGTGTTCATTTTAGACAATTCATTCATATGGCGAATAAAATGCACTTTGAGAACTCTTTCATACAGACGTTGAATTTTATCACAGCCTTTAGCGTGCATTAATGCACCTAGAACGTTAATGAGCATTTCAGATGCCTTGCAAGGGTGTCCAATTTGAATCAGGTGACACTCCTCAAATGCCCTGTGAGATTTTTTTTTTCTTTAGATGGGAAATTATCACTTTTGATGCTTTGAAGCAGTGCCCTAATGGAGCTGTAAATGCCATAGATATGTTTACAGTGTGCTTATGGCGAGCTTGTGGCATGAGTGGATGGAGGTGGTTGCAAAGAGTCAATACCTGCTGAACTCTGTAGGCAGATATTTTTTTTTTGCCTCCCTACAACGCGAGGCAATTCTAATGGTGCAGTATATACACCTTCGTCTGCTCCCTGTTTTAACCATTTTGAGTGGCACCGATAGGCAGTAGGCAAGTGGTAAAAATGGCACCCAACCACCTATTTACAGCACCTGTATAAAAGAGTCCTAAGGCCTAATTTACACTTGCTTTATTCAATAAGAAACGATCCTGCTAAAGGGGAAAAGTTGAGGGGAGGTAAAATTGTAACTGAACTATGGCATTTTACTGACCCCAACCGCAAGCATGAACAAACCTTAAGCCGGCCATACATGGATCGAAATTCAGCCTTTTCAGCAGGAACAGGCAGAATTTTGATCCATGTATGGGTAGGCTGATTATACCCAAGTCAATCTATCAATCGACTTGGATAAAACCAGCCTGTTGGATTTTTGATATGTGATTACTGCTGGTGGCTAAAGCTGCTAGCAGTAATCATTGTGTTCTTCCAGTCGGGAAGGCTCTTCACACCTCCCCGCCCAGCTGAACACAATATCGCTGCAGGAGGCATCCTCCCATCCACACTGAATGTGTTGATGGAGGAACTGAGCAATTTTCTTTCCTTCCACCCAGGGTGGAAGGAAAGAAAATTGATTAATTTATGGGCTGACTTAAGGCTCATTTACACACAGTGCCCTTTGAAGATAGATCCACACTTAGATTGCTTTTCAGAGGATAATTGACGGGCGATGAGGAGGCAATATGTTGCATCCTTACCACCTGATTTAACCCTGTAAATGCCACACTACTGCACCACAAACGCATGCATGGTGTTGCGGTGCTGCTCTATAGACTATTATAGGTTGTGCTGGGCAGCAGTAATGCCCCCTAAATGGGACATGCTGTTTAGTTTTTGCTGCTCCTGCGATGTTGCAATGGACATGTGTACAGCCATGAGGGGCTGGATGTCAGTGTTCAGGGGGGCAGCAAAACCGCGTCTCCACAACCTGATTTTACTGCCCCCTGCCCCGCCTGCTTGTGTGAATGTGGCTTAAGGCCTCATGCACACTGAACGTTTTTAAAGTTGCTGTTTTTGGCTTCAGATGTTTTTTTTTCTGCAGCCAAGAAACTCCTCAGCATGTTATCCTATGTGCCCATGCACACATAGGCTGTTATCAGCATTTTTTGGCAGGGGCGTATTCTGTCTGGAAAAAAAAACAGAACTAGTGGATTTTAAGAGGAGTTTTACAGCTGTAAAAACGCTCTAACTCTGATAAAAGCTTAAAAACGATGAAAAGCACAGCTATTCAACGTTTATCAGCGTTTTTGAGCCATAAGCTTTTGTGGGAGTATAGTTTTGCTAAATAAAAAGCTAAAAAAGGCAAACGCTAACAAACACTAAGAAACACTGCAAAAACGCTACTGCAAAAACGCTTAAAAAAACGAATTCTACAGCTACAGCTTTATACAGCTAGCGTTACTGGATGTTTTATAACATCCAGTGTGCATGAGGCCCTATAGGCATGTTCCCTCAATCACTTATTAACCCACCCCTAGAGGAAGAGTGTCCTTTCCTCAGCATTAATAAAGATACCCTTATCTTCGGGGTTTTCTTTTATGAACCATTTCCTTCAGTCTCCAGAAACTATAAGAAAAAATGTAAAATGTGCACACAACTTGACATAATGTAATGTCTTGATGATCTCTATTCAGACTGGTACTCAACACTTAAAGGAGGATAGGTGGGGGCATTTATGGTAGACCACCAGTACAGTGCTAACCTTGTCACCTTTACCAAGTTACTATCACCCTGCATAGTGACTGTAATTAGAGTACCTGTGTCAATACTCTTCCAGAACTATTTATTTCTCTAAATTTTTCTTCCCCCTGAAAGGCATTTTAGACATATTAAAGTTGTCTTCATCCTGTCCAATTAAAGGAGAATTAACGTATGCCATATAGGATGAATATTACAGTAAGACTGCCCAGCGTCAGTACAAAATGACATTTGTGGAATGGTCATTATTTTTATGACCCCACAAAAAGCACTTTTTCTATTAATTGAGTCAACATGGGTATATAAATGTTAACATGTTCCAATCTATCATGTTTTACTTTATTACTTAAATCTGTTTTAACAGCTGTTATTTTGAGAAAGGTTTATGTGTCTGTCTGGACCAGGAATAGGACAGGCTGCATGGCGATCTCTGCCTTACATATGTCAACACAAGAGCCTAGTATATCCCGTGGGCAAGTAGTAAGACTTATGCTTTTTACATATATGACCCGACTCAGTCAACACAACCATTTTTTATTCTTAACATGTAAATGCTAGTGTGAACAGCATTATATTCAGCATTCATATTAATAGGGTTGCACTGATACCAGTATCGGTGCCGATACCGAGTATTTGCACAAGTATCGGTACTCGTGCAAATGCACCAATACCTGAAACCGATACTTTCAGACTTGGCTCTTTGAGCTGTCAGTGGGTCCCCCCCCCCAATGTTAAAGACATCGGCAATGTTAATTACCAACATTGCTCAGCCCTGAAACACTGAAATAAAAAGAAACATTGTTTCTTCTTGTATATTTCTGTTTCTTTATCTGCAGATCAAAGGGATGAACAAATGTTCCTCTGTTTAACCCCTTAATTTACTCTAATCAGCCTTAACCACTTAAGCCCCGGACCAATTTGCAGCCAAAGGACCAGGGCCCTTTCTGCGATTCGGCACTGCGTCGCTTTAACTGACAATTGCGTGGTCCTGCGACGTGGCTCCCAAACAAAATTGGGGTCCTTTTTTTCCCCACAAATAGAGCTTTCTTTTGGTGGTATTTGATCACCTCTGCGGTTTTTATTTTTTGCGCTATAAACAGAAAATAGAGTGACAATTTTGAAAAAAATGCTATATTTTTTACTTTTTGCTATAATAAATATCCCCAAAAAATATATAAAAAAACATATTTTTTCCTCAGTTTAGGCCAATACGTATTCTTCTACATTTTTTTGTTAAAAAAAAAAACGCAATTAGCGATTATTGATTGGTTTGCGCAAAAGTTATAGCGTTTACAAAATAGGGGATAGTTTTATAGCATTTTTATTAATATTTTTTTTTTTACTAGTTTTTATTGTGACTGCGACATTATGGCGGACACATCGGACATTTTTGACACATTTTTGGGACCATTGTCATTTATACAGCAATCAGTGTTATTTAAATGCACTGATTCCTGTGTAAAGGACACTGGCAGTGAAGGGGTTAACCACTAGGGGGCGGGGAGGGGTTAAGTGTGACGTGTGTGTTTTTTTACTGTAGGGGGTGTGGCTTGGCACTCGACATCACTGATCCTCTTTCCCGATGACAGGGAACAGACGATCAGTGTCAGTCTCACTACTGTTTACACATACCTCTCCCTGTTCTTCAGCTCTGTGACCCGATCGCGGGACACCAGCGGCGATTGGGTCCGCAGGTCCCACGGCCACGGTCACGGAGCTCAGGACCGGGTCACGAGCGCGCCGGCGACCCACGGCTGGGCTCTTAAAGGGCAACGTACCTGTACGTGGATGTGCCCAGCCGTGCCATTCTGCCAACGTAAATGTGCAGGAGGCGGTCCTTAAGTGGTTAATTAAGTCCCGATTCTCCTCCATTCAATTATTATTTTCCTGATTTTTTTTCTTTTGTTCACGTCTATTTTATAAATGATAAACAATTAAAACTTATTTTTTTTGTTTGCTTTGTTAGTGAATATTTTTACACATATATATTAAAATCTATTTATTTAATTTGTAAATAACTTTTCAATGCTTTGTACCATTGCTGACAGCTGACGTTAATACAAAAAACAGTTGCGGTAAGTATCGGTAATTGATATCGGCGAGTAATAAAAAAAAAAGTATTTGTACTTATTGTAAAAAAAATGGTATCGGTGCATCTCTACATTTCGCAAATTTAGCAGGCATACGTAGGCATTTAATTAGTGCTGGCAAAATTCAGCCCAGGAGTCTATTAGACCTAGCCACTGTATATGCTTAAGCATGCTAAATCCTTGCTACAGCCAGAACTTATTTTAAGTATGTATAAAAAAGGTTTGGATAGACCAGGAAAAGCTTAAAATCCTTACAGAGGCTTTTATTGCTGGTGGAATTCACCCTCTTCATTTGTCCGAGTGACCATGGTCACTGGAAATCAAAAATGTAATGTTGTCACAGTAGCAGGAGGTGAATGTAAACCTTCAATGGGGTCACCTGTTCGGCAGACAACTGCCTAAGGAATTTCCATTCACTTTTCACTTTCTGTTGTTTCTCTGGGACAGCAGGTGAGAGGACACAAAAATCCCAACAGAGGTTTTAACCATTCTCTACTCTCTACATTCTCTTAAGGGATCTGCAAGAGTACTTTAAAGTAAACCATTCCTTATTCCTCTATCCCATCCTAAGGGATAGATAAACATTCAATGGGACCAAAATCATCAAATTTAATAAAAACTGCAATCCAAAGATCCCCCATTCAATTGATTGTAAGCTTTTTATTCCACTTTACTCACTACCGTCCCCCCCCCCCCCCCCTCCTTTTACCCATTGACTATTATTATTATTATTATTATACAGGATTTATATAGCACCGACAGTTTATGCAGCGCTTTACAACTTGAGGGTAGACAGTGCAACTACAATACACTTTAATACAGGAGGAATCAGAGAGTCCTGCTCATTAGAGCTTACAATCTAAGAGGGAGGGTCAAGAGGTACAAGAGGTAATAACTGTGGGGGATGTGCTGATGGAGAAAATAAAAGTACAGTTGTTAGGTGGGGCTGGATAGGATTCTCTGAAGAGATGAGTTTTCAGGGATCGTCTGAAAGTGGACAAAGTAGGAGAGTAGGAGATAGTCCGACAGATTGGGGTAGAGCACTCCAGAGGATGGGAGAGGCTCAGGAGAAGTCCTGTAGGCGAGCATGGGATGAGGTGACAAGGGAGCTAGAGAGCCGGAGGTCTTGGGAGGAGCAAAGAGAGCGATTTGGTTGGCATTTTGAGATCAAGTTACTGATGTAGATGGGGCCAGGTTGTGGATAGCTTTTTAAGTTATTGTTAGTATCGTGAATATAATTTGTTGGGCGAATGGCAGCCAATGGAGGGATTGGCAGAGAGGGGTAGCAGACGCTGAGTGGTTTGTAAGGTGGATGAGCCCGGCAGCAGTGTTCATGATGGACTGATAGCCTATTTAAAGGTAAGCCAATAAGGAGGAGTGGCGAGAAATGACCAGGGACTGGATTAGAAGCTTTGTGGTGTCATTGGTTAGGAAGGGGCGTATCTTGGAAATGTTTGGATGTGGAGCCGAAAGGATAGTTCAGAGTCCAGGATTATACCTAGGACCTTGGCATGCGGGCACAGGTTGATAGTTGAGCTGTTGATTTTGAGAAATCAGGGGAAGTGGCACGTGGGAGAGGAAATATCATGAGCTCAGTTTTGGGTAAGTTGAGTTTGAAGAAGTGATGTGACATCCAGGCTGATATGTCTGTTAGTAAGTTGGTGATGCATGAGGAGACAGATGGAGTGAGTTGGGGGGTGAAGAGATAGATTCAGTGACATTGAAAGTGCGTTGGGATAGGTAGGATGAGAACCAGTGAAGAGTACAGTCACAGAGACCAAAGAAATGGAGTTTTTTTGAGGAGGAATGGGTGGTCCATTGTGTTAAATGCAGCAGAGAGGTTCAGGAGAAGTAGTACAGAATAGTGTCCAGTGGTTTTAGCTGTTTAGTAGGTCATTTGTGAGTTTAAGGAGAGCATTTTTCATGGATTGTTGAGGGCGAAATCCAGACTGAAGGGAATTAAGAAGTCAAATGGTCAGATGGTCGCTCAGTCGGTTGTAGACCTGTCTTTCAAGGAGTTTTAAGGTGAAGGGGAGTAAGGAGATGGGGCATAAGTTGTTAAGATTGGTGGGTCTGGCTCGCAGTCTCCGCTATAATTCATCCCAAACCTGCTCTATCGGGTTGAGGTCAGGACTCTGTTCAGTCCAGTCAAGTTCCTCCACCCCAAACGCGCTCATCCATGTCTGTATGGACATTGCTTTGTGCACTGGTCCAAATCCTTTGGTGGAGGGGGGATTATGGTGTGGGGTTGTCTTTCAGGGGCTGGGCTTGGTCCCTTAATTCCAGCGAAGGGAACTCTTATGCCCCATACACACGGTCGGACATTGCGACAACAAAATCCATCAGATTTTTTCCAACGGATTTTGTGCCAAACTTGTCTTGCATACACACGGTCGGACAAAGTCGTCGGAAAATCTGATCGTTCTTAACGAGGTGGCGTACAACACGTACGTCAGGACTATAAACAGGCCAGTAGCCAATAGCTGTGGTCTCTTAATTTATTCTGAGCATGCGTGGCACTTTGTCCGTCGGAATTGTCTACATACAATCGGAATTTAAACGATCGGATTTTGTTATGGGAAAATTTTAGATCCTGCTCTCAAACTTTGTGTGTCAGAAAACACGATCCGATCGCACATTTTCCGTCGGAAACTCCGACCGTGTATACAGGGCATTAAGGCGTCAGCAAACCAAGACATTTTGGACAATTGCATGCTCCCAACTTTGTGGGAACAGTTTGGGGATCGCCCATTCCTGTTCCAACATGATTGTGCACCAGTGCACAAAGCAAGGTCCATAAAGACATAGATGAGCGAGTTTGGGTGGAGGAACTTGACTGGCCTGCACAGAGTCCTGACCTCAACCCGATAGAGCACCTTTGGGATAAATTAGAGTGGAGACTGCGAGCCAGGCCTTCTTGTCCACATCAGTACCTGACCTCACAAATGCGCTTCTAGAAGAATGGTCAAACATTCCCATAGGCACACTCCTAAACCTTGTGGACAGCCTTCTCAGAAGAGTTGAAGATGTTGTAGTTGCAAAGGGTGGGTCAACTCAATATTGAAACCTACAGACTAAGACTGGGATGCCATTAAAGTTCATGTGAGTTTAAAGGCAGGCCTCCCAATACTTTTGGTAATATAGTGTATGTTCAAGTAAGTCACCTGGGAGACCACACCTATTTTATATATCAGCTGTCATCCGTAGGACTTGTCATATTGTGGAAATGAAGCTGGGGCCAGTGTGTCTGCAGATAGATTAGATAGATTATTTTCTGATTGACATGGATCTAAATTGCTGGAAGTGATTGGTGTTAAATGTATATCATGATCCTTTTTAAAAAAAAATGTTTTTATTAAAGGACCAGTAAAAACTGTGCTTGTGTTTTTTTTTTCTTTCTTTACTGTTTACATTTTTATGTGAATGAGTAGGGGTACTATGTCCACTTTACTCATTCACATGGGGCCTGGTGTATTCTTTATGCATTGCCGGCTTGATGTTACCGCCAGAGTCGGAAAGGCACAAACAGTAAGCGATCTTACCTTAGTGTAGGTTGAATACCTTCTTTTTAGGGCTGTTACTGATTAAAATTTTCGTGTTTGATTAATCTTTCGATAAAAACATTTTTAATCAATTAATCTACTAATTTAGATTAATTATAATGCACATACAGATCCAACTACTTTTAGCTGATCTCCTTGCATTGCAACTCTGCATTAGTCAGTGGTAAATGTGGTATACACTATATACAATCACCCGACACTAGTAAGTTTCCACAATCCATGACTTAACTTCACAGTTCACACAAATACGTTTTAAATTCAAACTGTAGCACTGACTTAAGTCATTTTTTTCCACAGTAGCGTGACAATCCCTCCACCTCCGGTCTAACTAATCACTCTCACCTTATGGCATGGACCCCTGTGCAAACAGGTGGTCATGCAAGCGGGTATCAAAAGGGTTAACACGGACCATAAACTTCTCTCACGTCTCCTTAGATCTCAGCAAGGACGCCAGATCATGGGTAGAAAGAAAAGATCTAAGTGCTCACCGCTTAAAGTATAATATTTAATTTTTGTGTTCAAACACAAACTACTCACATAAAGATGATAAAAACACAGCATGTAAAGCCGACAATCGTGTTAGTTCCGTAGGGCAGCAGCGGGTGGCGTAATGCGTAGCTCCTCCCCCGTATGCGTTACGTTCAATCAGAACTTCAACGTCACCAGACTTCCCCCCCTTTCCCTTCGTTAGCAGATGGAGGCACTTGGGGAAGGGGGAAGGAGTCCGGTGATGTTGATGTCCGTAACGTCACCGGATCTCCGACGGAACTCCCTGAAGACCCGGAAGCCGGTGGAGAGGTGAGTACCGATCAAAAGAACTTGGATTGATCAAAATTATTTTGATCGATCAAAAATATTAATTGATTAATCAAGGAATTAATCTTTAATTTCCACAGCCCTACTTCTTTTGTGAATAAAAGTTTAAGCTGTTTTACACTATGAGCGCCCCTATTCCCTCCACTATGTCTGCATGAGAAATATGAACACGAGTGGATATGTAAAGAAAAATGCGGCAGCTACAACGGAATGAGGAGCTTCTTAATCCTTCATGTACTGGAGAGAATGGTGTGAGCCGGAATGCAAATGTGCATTGGATTAGAGACCTTTAGCACACAATAGATAAGAGGAAATTGTGTGTATTTATGAACCCTGTTTGGTGATTTTGCTGTAGTTGGTGAGTACAGTGGGTGTTCAAAGTATAGACACTTGGTGATTACTAAGAAGCTTTGGACATCACTGTTCGGGAAGTTTTTTGTGAATATTACAAAATCACTTGTTTTGGGGGCTGCACTTGCACTTTATTTGGATACACATATTTTTCAACATAGATTATATATATTAATTGAATGGTCAATTACTAATTATTATTTATGCACATGTATTGATGAAGATTTTTTATTTAGAAATATTATTTATGCACATATTTATCTATTGATTTGTTTATATTAATTTATTTGCTTTAAGTTAATATTTTTATACAGTTAAGTGCACTGAGTGTGGTAACGATTGATATTTTTTATTTACACCTTTGGGTCACTAGTAACTGCAGCTTTTTTATCTTTACCTTTACTTATTTCAATCACATTCTCACATTTTTTCACATTTATTCATTGGCGTAGAAATTTTATTTCATATATGTGGCCTGGTATGTTTCAAGAGAGGGGGACCTCAATTGTGAAGCATGGTGGTGCAAATGTTATGGTATGGGGTTCCTTTGCTGCTTCAGTGCCTGAGTTATCGAGTCAACTACAGATTCTGCATCATATCAAAGTGTGTTTGATGAAAATGTGAAGCCGTCTATCCAAAAATTTAAGTTAAAGCAGTTCTTTGCCCTGTTTGAAAAAAAAGCTTGCAAGGAACAGCTGCAGCATCAAGTCAATGCTGCAGCCATCTAGATGAGTAGGTACTAAATGTTTATTATTTTGGTTTCACGCACTTCTCTTTTAATTTGTTTTTTTTTTAATTTGCAAAAGTACAATGGTTACAAAGTCGTAGGCACAAAAGTCACATAACATAGGCTAGTATCTGAGATTAGAAATATCATCAAGCAGGTGATCAGGGTGGTATTTTCAAATATATGACTCGACCATTAAGGTTAGAGAAGGAAAATCAGAAGAAGAAAAACCTAGTACATTGTAGAAGAGTCAGAAAATAGAAAGATACAGTGCCTTGAAAAAGTATTCATACCCCTTGACATTTTCCACATTTTGTCATGTTACAACAAAAATGGTAAATGTATTTTATTGGGATTTTATGTGATAGACCAAAACAAAGTGGCACATAATTGTGAAGTGGAAGGAAATTGATAAATGGTTTAAATTTTTTTTTACAAATAAATATGTGAAAAGTGTGACGTGCATTTGTATTCAGCCCCCCTGAGTCAATACTTTTTAGAACCACCTTTCACTGCAATTAAAGCTACAAGTCTTTTGGGGTATGTCTTTACCAGCTTTGCACATCTAGAGAGTGACATTTCTACTCATTCTTCTTTGCAAAATAGCTCAAGCTCTGTCAGATTGGATGGATGCACCTGTGAACAGCAATTTTCAAGTCTTGCCACAGATTTTCAATGGGATTTAGGTCTGGACTTTGACTGGTCCATTCTAACACATGAATATGCTTTGATCTAAACCATTCCATTGTAGCTATTGCTGTCTGCTTAGGGTCGTAGTCCTGCTGGAAGGTGAACCTCCACCCCAGTCTCAAGTCTTTTGCAGACTCTAACAGGTTTTCCTCTAAGATTTCCCTTTATTTGTCTCCATCCATCTTCCCATCAACTCAAACCAGCTACCCTGTCCCTGCTAAAGAAAAGCATACCCAGAACATGATGCTGCCACCACCACGTTTCACGGTGGGGATGGTGTGTTCAGGGGGATGTGTAGTGTTAGTTTTCTGCCACACATAGCTTTTGCTTTTAGGCCGAAAAGCTAAATTTTGGTCTTAGCTGACCAGAGCACCTTCTTCCACATGTTTGCTGTGTCCCCCACATGGCGTCTCACAAACTGTAAACAGGACTTCTTATGGCTTTCTTTTAACAATGACTTTCTTATTTCCATTATTTCATAAAGGCCAGATTTGTGGAGTGCACGACTAAAGCCCCATACACACGCTCGGATTATCCGAGGACCAGGTCCGTCGGATCATGTCCGTCGTACTTTGTCCGATGTTGGTTTTGCGTACACACGGTCGGACAAAGTTGTCGGAAAATCCGATCATTCTGAACGTGGTGACGTTCGTTGCGTACGACGGGACTACGTAGAGGCTAGTAGCCAATAGCTTTGGTCTTGTAATGTGAACTGAGCATGCGTAGCACTTTGTCCGTCGGACAACCGTACACACGATCGGATTTGGTGTGATCGGACCGTGTTGTCGGCAAATCTATCCAGCAGGAGATAGGACTTTGTCCGTCGGACAATCCGACGTACACTGTCCGATGGTGCATACACACGGTCTGATTTTTCAACAACATTGTCCGATCGGACAGAATCCATGCAAAAATCCGACCGTGTGTATGGGGCTTTATAGTTGTCCTGTGGACAGATTCTCCCACCTAAGCTGTGGATTTCTGCAGCTCCTCCAGAGTTACCATGGGCCTTTTGGCTGCTTCTCTGATGCTCTCCTTGCCCGGCTGGTCAGTTTAGGTGGACGGTCATGTCTTGGTAAGTTTGCAGTTGTGCCATTCCCTTTTTCATTTTCGGATGATGGATTGAACAGTGCTCCGTGAGATGTTCAAAGCTTGGAATATTTTTTTATAACCTAACCCTGCTTCAGACTTCTCTACAACTTTATCCCTGACCTATCTGGTGTGTTCATTGGCCTTCATGATGCTGTTTGTTCACTAAGATTCTCTAACAGAGGGCTTCACAGAACAGCTTTATTTATACTGAGATTAAATTACAGACAGGTGGACTCTATTTACTAATTAGATGACTTCTGAAGGCAATTGGTTCTACTATATTTTAGTTGGGGCTATCAGAGTAAAGGGGGCTGAATACAAAGGCACGCTACACTTTTCAGATATTTATTTGTAAAAAATGTGGAAAACCATTTATCATTTTTCAATTATACCCATTTGTGACCTCTGTTAGGAACAAGGAGCCAGAGAGACACACTTAAACTGGTTGTAAACCCTTACAAACCACTTGGACCTACAGGTAAGCCTAGATTAAGGCTTACCTGTAGGTCAAAGAAATATCTCCTAAACCTACACGGTTTAGGAGATATTTGCCAAAAGACAGGCACCGCTGTCTACGGCGCATGCGCCGTAGACAGTGGCGCGCAGGCACACTGAGTGCGCCGCTCTCAACCGTGATATGCCACAAGTGGCGGCTCCCGTGCACATGCGCGGGAGTGACGTCATCGCGAGACCCACCAAGAAGATGGAGGCTCCGTACACAAGGGGACAGCGGTGACATCGCTGGCTCCTGTGTCAGGCAAGTGGCACATAATGGACTACTATGCGATGCATAGTAGTCCATTATGCTTTACCTTTGCAGGGAAACAAAGAGGAAGTAAATCCATTAGGGTTTACTTCCTCTTAAGCTATTGTCTGCTTTGCCAAAACATGGACTATGAGCCAGTGATGCTTGGACATCCCATGTAGTTTTAAATTTAAGCCTGGTTTTATATGTGGCCTTTGGAATAACATGCAGAGAAAACATTTAATTTTTATACTGTTTTCAAATTACAATTCACACTAGAGGGAATTATGTGATCATCAGCACATTATAAAATGAAAAATGAATGTGTAGCATTACACTGTTGGTGCACTCCCAGCGTCCATGGTGCTCTGAGCAATTGCACATGCATGAGATTTGGGTAACACTCTGGGTAATTTATTCTAATCCAGAAGATGCATCATCAGAAATGTCCTGGACACTTTCAGAAGCAGTCCCTGTAGCAGCAAATATTCATCCTTCCTATGATGCTGTCGTTTTCATTTTGATGCAGTTTAGTTTGATGTAAGGCTTCCTTTGTGGGTGTAGGTACTCTTTATGTTATTTATAAATAGCAACTGTAACATAAGTCAAAAAAGCAGTAAATGCTGTAAAAACAGTACGCCCATCCTGTTCCTGTATAAAGGTGAGATTTCCTCGATATCATAAGTAAAAGAAAAAAAAAAATATTTCCAAATATGGAATGTTATCATTTAGGCATCCTCTACAGGCTCTTTGTTTTAGTGGGCATTTATGAGGAGACTATAAACCCTGTTTGAATGTGAAGTTTGCTTTCCCTTTAAGGTCATGGTATCCTTTATTGAACCAGGAGCTAAGAGCACAGGATCAGTGAGGAATGAGTTGTTTATGTGTTAAATCACTTCTGTATGTTCCACCCAAGCCTTTGCTTTGTCCTAAGTTTCTGAAGTTGTATTAAACGATCTGTCAGAAATGTCTGAGCAATCCATTGTCTGTCTGGTGTTACTTTTGAGATACTGGAAGCATTACTACTGTATACATTTGGGTGACAGATCTCAGACACTAGTACTTGCTGCGTCCTTGATCATACATTAGAAAAGAAAGAGACATCAGCACCACCCATCTTGTCTGCATTTTAAACAGCGGCTCCAGTGAACAAATCACTGAATTTATAACGGTGCTGATTCTGTGCCATATTACCAGCTGGTGTATGTATGAATGAATCCTGTCCTTGTGTGACCGGCTGCTACCTCCAAAACACTACCTAGCTGCCAGAACGCAATATATATTATATATATATATATATATATATATATATATTTCTTCTTTTAATAAAAAAATGTTTAATAACATTATAAGAACAATAGCCATTACCCTCACCATAGTACGCCTTAGCTATGTTCAAATCATAGGACCGTACATGCTCTTAATCTGCAGGAGAATTCCATCAGTTAAAAGTAACTAAAACATTTTATTATTATTTTAATACGTGATTTGTATAGCGCCAACAGTTTTCACAGCGCTTGAAATATAAAGGGTACAATACAGTTGAATACAGAAGAACTTGGGGTGGGGGGGGGCTCTGCTCATGGAGCTTACAATCTAAAAGGGAAGAGGAGGTGGTACAAAAGGTAATAGCTGTGTGGGATGAGCTGATGGAAGTGGTCAACGTCATAGGTGTGTGCAGGGGGTGTGCCAGGTGTGCCTGGGCACGCCCTAATCACTCTATGTGGTGCCGATTCCCCCTACTGCCTGGGCTCCCCCCCGTGTAGTGCCCCCTCTACTGCAGTGCTGCTGGCTTCCCTCCTCTCCTCTTCCCCTGGCTGCTGCAGGGGGATGTTTCAGGATGGAGAGTGGGGGAAGGGGCTAATCAATATGTCACTTACAGGCCCCTTCCTTTTCTAAATGAACACAGTGAACACACTCACTCACTGTGTTTAATCATAACTGAAGCATAGTAAATTGTGTTTACTAAGCTTCAGTTTGTGAATGAACAGGAAGACACTCAGCACAGAGCACTTCCCATTCATTCACAGTCCAAGGCAGCTGAGGCTGCAGAGAAAGGTATATGTGTTTGAGCTTTGGGGTGCACAACCTAATGCAATAGGCTGCACACTCCTATGGTCGACATACAGATTTTAGGTGGAGGTGGGTTAAGCTTCTCTGAATAAATGAGTTTCCAGTAATCACCTAAAGGCAAACAGAGAATTCCAGAGGGTGGGAGAGGTTCAGGAGAAGTCCCGGAGGCTAGTGTGGGAGGAGATGATGAGGTGGATGTCAGGCAGATGTATACGCAAAGTTTCTTTCCTTGTTGTCAAATTCAGCAGCAATGGTTATTAAAAGAGAAAGCGCAAGGTTTGATTTTTCTTGCAGGCAGAAGAATATAACAGAACTTTAATGCAAAACACCAGGGGTCAAGTCCTGGGGAAAAAAGGGTGGGACTTCCCACCCAAGATCCACTCCCCCACCAGAAAAAAAAAAAATGATACGCTCATATGCATGAACGCTTCAAAAGTGGTATTTTTCATCCAATTTTCGTATTGTGTGTATGAAGCTTAACTGGTACATAAAAAAAAAAAAAAAAACAATCCTCAATAAACATAAATACGGTAATTCTCTGAATAATCAGCATTCATTCAATTGAGCTTCCATGAAAATGTGAACATCATGTTCTGATCTTTATTGGGGAATTTTATTTTGTATATAGAGTGTTTATGTGCTGAGTTTACACTTTTCATTGAACAGAGTTTGGATAACACAGGGTTAAACAGAAAGGTCATAAATTAACTGCACATTATCTGGACAGAATGCTTGGGGGATAGTGATGTGTTCCTGCTTAGGGGATGTGTGTTTGCTTGGGGGGCTGCAAACTCTGCAGGGCTCCAACACACAGTCGCTGCTATTCCAACCCTTCACATATTTCACATAAACTTCCCTCCTGCATTAAACTTTGCCAGGTATTGTGCTCAGCTTACCACCCCAAACTGATATTCCTCCCTCAGCTCACCTCTCTCCCTGCATGTCCTGTGAGGAATAGCTGTGCTCCTCCTCTGGGTTCTCTCATCATATGGCACTGAAGATAGAGGAGGGGGGGATTCAGCGGGACACACAGAGCAAGTATGCAGAGACTGGGGGGGGGGGGGGTGAGGAGACAGAAAATCAGGAGGGGCCGGCAGGGAGGAGCGCATCACGAGAGGTCTGACTAAACACAATCTCTTAGCAGCAGGGACCTGATCTCCCCGTCAGCTAGCTGTGATTGACAGGTAGATCGAAGCGGAAGCTGTCATTGGGTCCCTTACTGGCAATGCCTGAATGGTCAGTCCACCTCTGGTGTGCGTCACTTACTATTGCGAGCTGCTGCTGGTGTAGCACCTGCCACACAGCTTGCATACTTCAAAGTCTTGCAGGACACTGCTGCTAAAGGGAACTGAGTTCCTGTTGTGGAAAAAGTACAGGAACTCAGTTCCCATGCGTTCCCGCAGGACTTGAGCCCTGCAAAACACCATATAACCTAAGGCCATACCGCTCACTAAACTCAACTCATTCAATCAAACGGGGTGCCCCCAAACTGTGTGCAATGCACATGGTTATGGGGCACTAGTGTAGGGTTCCAGCGGATTAAACCAGGGAGTGTGGGGACGATATACAGTAGTAATGGAGTATATGGGGCATTAAGTGTCGTGTGTACATAAATGTCCATGCAGAATAGTAAAGAGACCACTTGGAGCGTTAAGGATAACTTCCTGCTTATCTCAATGCACTAGATGCAGCACCTGTAAAAAGACTGAAGTGTCTAGACGAACAGATAAGAACAGCAGGGCGCAATCTGTGTGTAGTATATTAACATATTTATTGTGGTGAAAAGACAAATGACAACTCACATTGGGACAGTTAAAATCACAATGAGCCTTATTTTAATTGTCACAATGTGAGTTGCCATTTGTATTTTCACTACAATAAAAACGTTAATATACTAACTACACCCAGTGTGAAGGCGATACAAAGACTACTCACAGCCTGTCAAATACTCTCTCAAGAGTGATCCGAATGCTAATCACTCTTCAGAGAGCAATGCTAGTGTAAATGAGGTCTAAATGTTTACTGTGTTTAAATATGCTAAAGATAAGCTATTTCGATGAAATGGGAGGATACAGCGGGGCTGCAGCAATTTGCAGGAAACGCGACTTCTCAATCAGGCTAACCACATACCATGGCAAAACAAGGGAGGAAGGAGATTTCCCCTGTATTGGGTGGAGTTCATTCTTTACTTTGAAATTCAGGTTTCCTTGGAATTACAAATCTGTAAAACCTGACCTTCTGTTAAATGCTTCTGTAGCGTGTGAACTTTGGGGACAATAGCTCCACGGGATTAAGTGCATAAACCGTCAGTTGTAAAATAAAAGACATTTATTTGAAAGAAAAATCAAAATAAGGCTTTCTTCAGCGCACAGGTAAAGTACAAAAACAAAGTCCGCTTATCTTCAGCATAACAAAAAAAACAGCTTATCTTCAGCACAAAAACAAAGTTCAAGGAAAACACATACAGTTTTTGCAGCAGGTTCTTTTAGCAGCCTCCAGACATCCACACAGCTCAGCTAACAGGTGTAATCACCTACTCCTCCTCACACCCACAACTCTTCCCTACTTCCTGTCTTTTGAGCTGTCTTCCTGGAGGCCCTTAACCCCCTGTGTGCTGAATCATTGTGGTCAGGGAGGGAGGCTCTTTTCCCACCCGAATATCTCTTCAGAGCCTCCCAAATTCCGGGTCCCAAATAACTATTATTAACCTAGAGAGGACTGCGAGTCAGTCCTCTCCTGCTTGGCTACTCCCGGAACCCCTCACCCATTTTGGGTGACCCCCTGAGCAATGCTGCGACTCCTTTAAAGGGACCACAGCCCAAATACTGGTGCTATATAGCACCCGTCCAGGACCCAACCTTGGCGTCCTGTACATATCCCCCCCCTCTGCCTCAACGCGGAGGTGTTGGAGGCACTACTCGACATCATACAATGGACCCGGGAGAGGGCATCGGCGTTCTGATGCTGTCTCCCTGGTCTGTGCTCTACCACAAAATTGAACTCCTGGAGAGAAAGGAACCACCTTGTCACCCTGGCATTGGTGTTTTTGTTTTGTCTCATCCAGGTCAGTGGGGCATGGTCGGACACTAGGCGGAACCTTCTACCTAGGAGGAAATACCGTAAAGAGTCTAAAGCCCATTTGATGGCAAGACACTCCCGCTCCACCACCGCATAGTTTTTCTCCGCTGCCGTCAGCTTCCTACTTAGAAAAACTATGGGGTGCTCTTCCCCATTGATCACTTGAGACAGGACTGCTCCTAGCCCTTCACTTGAAGCATCTGTCTGTACTACAAAATCTTTAGAAAAGTCTGGAGCCACAAGCACCGGATCCCGGCACAATGCCGTCTTAAGCTTCTGGAAAGCTTTTTCGGCATCGTCATTCCACTGTACCATCACTGACTTTCTGCCTTTGGTCAAGTCCGTCAATGGTGCAGCAATGGTGGCAAAGTTGGGGACAAACCTCCGGTAGTAGCCAACTATGCCCAAAAACGCTCTGACCTGCTTCTTGGATAGGGGGCGGGGCCAGTTCTGTATGGCTTCTACCTTACTCATTTGGGGCTTCACCAGTCCTCTACCCACAATGTACCCTAGGTACTTGGCTTCCTCTACTCCAATCGCGCACTTCTCCGGATTGATGGTGAATCCTGCTCTTCTCAAGGAGTCTACGACTGCCTGAACTCGGGGAAGATGGGACTCCCAATCAGTGCTAAAAATGACTATGTCATCTAGGTAAACCGAAGTATACCGTTGATGTGGACGCAAAGTTTTGTCCATGGCCCTTTGGAATGTAGCGGGGGCAGAGTGTAGACCAAATGGCATTCTTTTGTACTGGAAGTGGCCTTCCGGGGTAGAGAAAGCTGTTTTCTCCCTGGCTTTCTTGGTCAGGGGAATCTGCCAATACCCTTTTGTGAGGTCTAGCGTGGTTATATACCTGGCTGGACCTAACCTCTCAATTAGCTCATCTACCCGTGGCATTGGATAAGCATCAAACTTGGAGATTTCATTAAGTTTTCTGAAGTCGTTGCAGAAGCGGAGGGTGCCGTTGGGTTTGGGTACCAACACGATTGGACTCGACCACTCGCTCTGCGACTCTTCAATGACTCCAAGCTCGAGCATTCTCTTGACCTCTTCAGACACTGCCACTCTATGAGCTTCTGGGATACGGTAAGGCCTTAACCGGATTTTTATACAGGGTTCCGTCACAATGTCATGCTCGATGACGTTGGTGAGACCCGGCAACCCTGAAAACATGTCCCTATTTCTTTGCAGAAACTCTTTTGCTTGCTGGGTTTGGGGCCTAGTTAGGGTAGCAGCCACCTGCACCAGGTCGATTCCTGCATGGTCCCCTGACTGTACTGCTACCACAGCGGATACCTGTTCTCTGTCTCTCCAGGGTTTCAACAGATTTACGTGATAGATCTGGTATGGTTTTCTTTTCCCTGGCTGGTGTACCTTGTAGTTCACCTCACCCACTTTTTCTATTACCTCAAACGGGCCTTGCCACCTGGCCAAGAACTTGCTCTCCACTGTGGGTATTAGGACAGCCACCCGGTCTCCTACTTGAAACTGTCTAATTTTAGCCGATCTGTTATACACCCTTCTTTGGGCATCCTGAGCCTTCTGCATGTGCTCCCTCACCAGCGGCATCACCTTAGCCACCCTCTCTCGCATTTGAGAGATATGCTCTACCACGGTCTTGTGTGGTGAGGATTCACTTTCCCATGTTTCTTTGACTAGGTCCAGCAACCCCCGGGGCCTTCGTCCATACACTAACTCAAACGGTGAGAAGCCCGTGGACGCTTGTGGAACCTCCCGGATGGCAAACAAGAGGGCAGGGAGTAACATATCCCAATCCTTCCCGTCTTTCTGGACCACTCTTTTTAACATGGACTTTAGAGTTTTATTAAACCTCTCAACTAGGCCATCGGTCTGCGGGTGATAGACGGACGTCCGCAACTGCTTGATCTGAAATAGTCTGCACAAGTCCGCCATCACCTTTGACATAAAAGGGGTGCCCTGGTCCGTAAGTATCTCCCTGGGGAATCCAGTTCGTGAAAACATTTGGAATAACTCCTTGGCAATGGCCTTAGAGGAGGCTTTCCTCAAAGGAACTGCTTCTGGATACCTGGTTGCGTAGTCTAGGATGACTAATATATATTGGTGCCCCCTTGCCGACTTTACCAGGGGTCCCACGAGATCCATGGCGATCCGCTCAAACGGAACCTCAATAATCGGCAAGGGTACCAGAGGGCTTCTATAGTGTGGCCCTGGGGCAGTTAACTGGCAAATGGGACAAGATGCACAATATCTTTTAACCTCGGCCTTCACCCCTGGCCAGTAAAACCGGTCGGTTATCCTGGCCTCCGTTTTCTCTGCCCCCAAGTGTCCTCCCAGTGCGTCATTGTGGGCTAGGTCAAGTAGCATCCGCCTATATGGTTGGGGAACCAGTAACTGCTCTACAGTTTCCTCTCGGCTTTCAGCCACTCGATAAACCAAATCCCCCTTTAATGCAAAATGAGGAAACCTTTGCTCTGCCCCTGGTATTTGTGGGACCCCATCAACAACAGAAACCTGCTCTCGAGCATTGACCAAGGTAGGATCCTGCAACTGGGCGGTGCCAAACGCACCCCTGGGTACGTCCAGGTCTGGATGCACTGACCTTGAGGATGTTTCCCCTTCACCCTCCTCAACTGGGAACTGCAACGGGGAGAGCTCCTCATCATCCTCCCCCAGCATAACCTGTAATGGGAAGGCTCCCCCCCCTCAGAAGTCAACTCGGTATTGAGGCCTGAAACAGAAACATTGTCATTCAAATTAACATTCTCTGCAATATCCTTATTAGTGACAGGTATCTCTGTTTTAGAGGGGTGTGTTGTGGGGGTTTCAGACCTAGACCCCTCAGACTCCATCTCTTCCAGGCCCAGTGTCCCCAGTTCTCCTGGCAGCCCCATCTGTGCCTGGTTCCACAGTTCGAGGAATAGCGGACAGTCCCGCCCCACTATAATATCATGTATTAAACTATTTACCACCCCAACCTCTTGTGTCACTGAGGTACGTCCATAAGAAACCGTCACAGGAACCAGGGGGTACTCCCTGGTATCCCCATGGATACACACTACGCGCAGAGTTTTATTTACGGGGCCAAGTCTCCCAATCACCCTGGCATGTACCAGTGTTACCATGCTCCCGGAGTCTAGTAGGGCCCTGGCAGGAAGGTGGTTCACCCACACTTCACACTCGAACCGTCCTTCAGCCAGATCAAGATGAGTGGTACACGCTCTTTGCACATAGAAGGAGCTTCTCCGACCAGTCCCGCAATCCATCGGCTCCTCCTGAAGTGGGCATTGTGCCCGGGTATGCCCCCAGGACCGACATCGCCAACACTGTAGGCCTCCCATCCTAGGAACAGGAACCAACCTTCGAGGTTCTGCAGAAGATGGGGCCGGGTTGCGGGTTCCAATGTCTAGCAGGGCTTCTCTCCTAGGTGCCGTGGCCGGTCTTGTTGCCCTTGGTGTGGGTTCCCGACGTTTGGCAGGCCCAAGCAGGTCCTCCACCACGGTGTACCTTTCAACCAGCTCAACCAGCTGGTCAGCGGTTGCAGGGTCTCCATGGCTTACCCAGCGCTGTAGGTCATCTGGCAGGGACCGCAGGTACCAGTCCATCACCACCCGTTCCACCATTTGTGGGCCTGACAGTTTTTCTGGCTGCAGCCATTTTTTAACCAGCTGTATCAGTTCATGCATTTGAGACCTGGGTGGTCGGTCAAGTTTGTACCGCCAGCGATGCACCCTCTGAGCCCGGACAGCCATGGTCACTCCTAGGCGGGCCAGGATCTCTGTCTTCAGATGCTCATAGTTGCTGATATGTTCAGTTGGGAGGTCAAAGTAGGCCTTTTGCGGGTCACCGGTGAGAAAAGGAGAGATAATGCCGGCCCATTGGTCACGGGGCCACCCCTCTCTCTCCGCTATCCTCTCAAAGGTGGTGAGAAAGGCCTCTACGTCATCGCTGGGTGTCAGTTTTTGTAAGAAATGGTTGGCTCTCACAGACACTTGGTTGCCAACGGCAACGACCGATTGTTCTCGTCCCTGAGCCAGCCGCTGCACTGCCTCCTGTAAGGCAGTCATCTGTGTTTGAGTGGACTCCTGCTGAGCAGTAAACTGGGCGGCTAGCAACCGTGTGTTTTCCTGCTGTGCAGCTATAGCCTGTGCCAGGGCCTGCTGCAGCTGAGCCATCGCTTCCTCATGGCGACGGTTTGCATCTGCTGAAGCTTGCTGCTGGGTCACGGTGGCTTGCTGCTGGGTCACGGTGGCTTGCGCCAAAGCCCTGATGACCTCCTCCATGCCTTTACCTGTTGTTTGCAGCTTCTGAGCTGACTTCACCCACGACATGCCATTTGTACCCTGTCTCTTTAAATGTCAGTTTAGTTTTAAACGGTTTTTGCGGCTGCAAATGCACTTTTGCCAGCATCCAAGACACCAGTTGTGAACTTTGGGGACAATAGCTCCACGGGATTAAGTGCATAAACCGTCAGTTGTAAAATAAAAGACATTTATTTGAAAGAAAAATCAAAATAAGGCTTTCTTCAGCGCACAGGTAAAGTACAAAAACAAAGTCCGCTTATCTTCAGCATAACAAAAAAAAAACAGCTTATCTTCAGCACAAAAACAAAGTTCAAGGAAAACACATACAGTTTTTGCAGCAGGTTCTTTTAGCAGCCTCCAGACATCCACACAGCTCAGCTAACAGGTGTAATCACCTACTCCTCCTCACACCCACAACTCTTCCCTACTTCCTGTCTTTTGAGCTGTCTTCCTGGAGGCCCTTAACCCCCTGTGTGCTGAATCATTGTGGTCAGGGAGGGAGGCTCTTTTCCCACCCGAATATCTCTTCAGAGCCTCCCAAATTCCGGGTCCCAAATAACTATTATTAACCTAGAGAGGACTGCGAGTCAGTCCTCTCCTGCTTGGCTACTCCCGGAACCCCTCACCCATTTTGGGTGACCCCCTGAGCAATGCTGCGACTCCTTTAAAGGGACCACAGCCCAAATACTGGTGCTATATAGCACCCGTCCAGGACCCAACCTTGGCGTCCTGTACAAGCGGTACCAGTACCCTCGTAAGGGCTGCTGAGTGTTGCGGCCCGTCTGTCACCCTGCCCAGCCAGGCACACAGTTCTCATTCACCCTCAGGCAGAAAATCAGTCCTTGAACTTTGTATTTTTATTGAGGGGAATAAACGTGGATGGGTTGGGGATATTCATGAGATGCCCAAACTGATTGCAGAAAAATATATGGAAACAAATATATACACCTCCGGTATATGCAACTCCAGTCTTAAACTCCAGCACATCACTTGCTTGCAGACTAACTCTCTTCCACACCTTCAGTAAATCACTTACTTGCACTTCCCGGATCAGCTAGCACTGATTGATAGGCTTGACACTGGCTCAGCCAGGCCTAAAGCAGATGCCCTTTGCAGGCAGGGACCGCGGGCCCCTTTAGTATAGCTAAATGGTAGGCAGTCCCAGTGCTAGCTGTCCACGTGGCTACTGCTCCCAGCACCACCTCTTTAGGCACTGCCAGCCCTCCTGGCTGCAGCTGCCCCTTTCCATTGCCCATGCCACCACAGTCCTCCTGACTGGCTCTGCACCCATTCCAGACTGCTCATCCCAGTCCTCTCAGGCATGCCTTCCAGTCCTCCCGACTGTGAGAACACTCACCACCCTTGGCTGCCTCTGTGGAACTCCTGGATACTTGCCCTGCAGTGTTCTCCTGCTGTCCTCTCTTGCTCCTCCTGTGCCTCCTGGTCAGGACACCTCTGTGGGTTGTAAGAGGGTCCCGTCCACACTCAAGCCCAGGTCCAAAATCACCCCCCCCCCAGACTGGGGAGCTCCCTCAAAGGCCCCAACAGCCTAACCCCCAACAGCCTAACACTCCATCTCCATCTTCCACCAGATCACCAACTCCTCCTCAGCTGGGCTGACCCTAGGTATTTAAGGAGGCCTACCCCCTGCAAATCCAGGTTGGGGATTGGTCAGGGCTTCCCAGAACACCCCAGATAGCTCCACCCACCTCTCCTCCTTCCTTTCCAGAAAACAATAGAACATTCTGGAAAGAAGTGGGAGGTCTGATGCTGCCTGTAAATCACCCATCTCTGCCCAACTTAGATCAAAACAAAGGAAATTGACCTACTCTTACCAAAAACTTAGCACTGTACTTTTAGCACACTAGAGGGTGCTACACTTCATTAAAATTCTAATATACATATATATATATATATATATATATATATATATATATATATATATATATATATATATATACACAGTATGTAGCGGCCCCATTGGCTTTGAGTAAATAACGAGAGGAGAGCTTCTGACGGGTGCAGTGCGTTTATTCTTTGCCTCAAAGATGTGCATTAAGGTTGAACACCACAGAGGTTAATCTTTTGACTCCTTAAACACCATAAGCACCATAAGCACCATATGCACCATATGCATCATATGCACCGTGAAAACTGTAAAATGACATACAATACATTCGTTTACAGAGATCATCAAAAGGGGGGTTACAACAGAATTACAACTGTGGAGTTACAAAGTGGTGTTCCATTATCTATACACATATCTCTAAATTAACATTAACATTTAAGAAAGCATGACTATATGTTCAAACATGTGGATTGTCTACAGCATATCTTTTAACTAACAGCATGTACTCACTTTATGACTAAAAACATAGACACTGACAATGACAATGCATCTTTTACTGCATACCTTGCTCCGCTTGCCAAGGGGTACTGAACTTTAAACTTTAGAAAACTTCCAAAGACTATCTCCTTCCCATGAGGTGCTGCTGCTTGCCTGGATGCTGAATAAATGAGAAAAGCCCCTTGCAAAACTATAGGAAGCAGGAAGTGTCTGGTGATTAAAACATTCCCCAGGGGTACAAAAGTAAGGCAATAAAGGTTCCACCTGTATTCAGTGCTGAACAAAGATTTAAAGTGACAAGCGGCCAGTTACACAGTATCTCACATAAGTGAGTACACCCCTCACATTTTGTAAATATTTTGTTATATCTTTTCATGTGACAACACTGAAGAAATTACACTTTGCTACAATGTAAAGTAGTGAGTGTACAGCTTGTATAAAAGTGTAAATTTGCTGTCCCCTCAAAATAACTCAACACACATCCATTAATGTCTAAACCACTGCCAACAAAAGTGAGTACAAGTGAAAATGTCCAAATTGGGCCCAACTAGCCATTTTTCCTCCCGGAGTCATGTGACTTTGGGAGCAGGTGTGTTAAATGTGGTGTTATCACTCTCACTCTCTCATACTGGTCACTGGAAGTTCAACATGGCACCTCATGGCAAAGAACTCTGTGAGGATCTGAAAAAAATAATTGTTGCTCTACATAAAGATGGCCTAGGCTATAAGAAGATTGCCAAGACCCTGAAACTGAGCTGCAGCATGGTGGCCAAGACCATACAGCGGTTTAACAGGACAGGATCCACTCAGTACAGGCCTCGCCATGGTAAACCAAAGAAGTTGAGTGCACATGCTAAGCAACATATTTAGAGGTTGTCTTCGGGAAATAGACGTATGAGTGCTGCCAGCATTGCTGCAGAGGTTGAAGGGGTGGGGGGTAGCCTGTCAGTGCCCAGACCATATGCCGCACACTGCATCAAATTGGTCTGCATGGCTGTCGTCCCAGAAGGAAGCCTCTTCTAAAGATGATGCGCAAGAAAGCCTGCAAACAGTTTGCTGAAGACAAGCAGAGATGATGCACAAGAAAGCCCGCAAACAGTTTGCTGAAGACAAGCAGACATGGATTACTGGAACCATGTCCTGTGGTCTGATGAGACCAAGATAAACTTATTTGGTTCCGATGGTGTCAAGCGTGTGTGGTGGCAACCAGGTGAGGAGTACAAAGACAAGTGTGTCTTGCCTACAGTCAAGCATGGTGATGGGAGTGTCATGGTCTGGGGCTGCATGAGTACTGTTGGCATCGGGGAGCAACAGTTCATTGAGGGAACCATGAATGCCAACATGTACTGTGACATACTGAAGCAGAGCAGGATCCCCTCCCTTCGAAAGCCGCAGGGCAGTATTCCAGCAGGATAACGACCCCAAACACACCTCCAAGACAAGCACTGCCTTGCTAAAGAAGCTGAGAGTAAAGGTGATGGACTGGCCAAGCATGGCTCCAGACCTAAACCCTATTGAGCATCTGTAGGTCATCCTCAAATAGAAGGCAGAGGGGCACAAGGTCTTGAATATCCACCAGCTCCGTGATGTCATCGTGTAGGAGTGGAAGAGGACTCCAGTGGCAACCTGTGAAGCTCTGATGAACTCCAATGATGCCCAAGAGGGTTAAGGCAGTGCTGGAAAATAATGGTGGCCACACAAAATATTCACACTTTGGGCTCAATTTGGACATTTTCACTTAGGGGTGTATTCACTTTTGTTGCCAGTGGTTTAGACATTAATGGCCGTGTGTTGAGTTATTTTGAGGGGACAGCAAATTGACACTGTTATACAAGCTGTACACTCACTATTTTACATTGTAGCAAAGTGTCATTTCTTCAGTGTTGTCACATGAAAAAATATAATAACATATTTACAAAAATGTGAGAGGTGCACTCACTTTTGTGAGATACTGTGTATATATATATATATATATAATGTACCTACTATTGTAAAATGTGAGATTAGGAATCACCAAGAAGTGGCCTTTAAAATATTTTGTCCCTTCCTCACTCCGTAGCTAGGAGATGCTCGTTCCACCCTTTTTTCAGTATATCTTTATTTTCTGTTCTGAGTACATGTAATTGCTGGAACTAGACAAACTATTCTTTTTTTACCTCTCAAATGTTCATCTGTGAAGATCTGCACAAGTTTTCAATTAAAGTTTTCTACAATCAGCAAAATGTCATTTGGATCGAGTCAATGTGGGCTAATTCTACTGAGACTGTAAGTTACACCTATCTTACCAAAACTGTATCAGTCATAGAGATCACACATCAGTGCCTAGATTGCAGGGGCAGAACAACTAATGTTTTTAAGAATGAAGAAATCACAGCCATCATGTGATGTAAGCAAACAGCCGGTTGATTATCTGCACACATATGTCCGTGATCACCTGCACACATCTGTACATGATCATTTGCGTACATATGTCTGTGATCACGCGAACCAATTATTATACACTTAACAGATTTTTTTTTACTAAAAACATGTAGCAGAATACATTTTGGCTTAAATTTATGACAAAATTTGATTTTATTGGTTTTCGTTTAAAAAAGAGAGAGAGAGAAAATATTGTTTTTTTTCAAAATTTCCGATATTTTTTCGCTTATATCGCAAAAAATAAAAAACGGAGTCGTGAATAAATACCACCAAACTAAAGCTCTATTTGTGCGAACAAAATGATAAAAATTTAATTTGGGTACAGCATTGCATGACCGCGCAATTGTCATTGAAAGAGAGAGAGCGCTCAAAGCTGAAAATTGGTCTGGGAAGGAAGGGGGCGAAAGTGCCCAGTATTGTAGTGGTTAAGTATAACGAAATCAGGATGGAATTCTTTAGGTTTTTCTAACGACAGCTTCTCTTGAACAATTACATGTTTTATACTCCATAAGAAACCTCGCCTTTTATGTTTTTACAATGTCATTCACAAAAGGGCAAATAACATAGGTGTTGACATTATATACTGTATACTACAGTGTACAGCTGAACAATAAAAGTCAGCCATTGCTACAGTCTGGGAATTCTTTGACATGACCTGTATGTCTGGGTTACATTTTTGCATCATTATCCTGAAAATACTAGTCAGTTCCAGAAAGTCAGCTAACCACACTTTTCCTGCCAGTGTTACAATTAATGGCTGTTTTTATAGGAAAGACCCTGATTGTAACATTAGAAAACTGACTACAGGCACAAAGAAATCATCAGAAAGCATTAGCCATCCAGGTTGGCTGCCAGTGGGAGTATCTTGTGTATGATAGTCTAATGGTTAGGGGCTGATAAATAAAAGAGAGCATTAACTCCTCTTCACCAACTGAAAGACATCACTGGATCTAGCCTGCACGAAAGACTGCAAATGAAGGTAAAGTCTATCTACAGGTTTTCTGTTACTTTAAAGCGGAAGTAAACCCATCGATTTAACAGTCTAAAAAAAAAAAGGCATGCCGTGAATGCTAACTGCACATTGGCTGTGCTCGCAACCAAACAGTCAAACCATCCAATGGCTGGTGTCATAACGGATCACATGTGCAGCACTGTGGCAGTTGAAGATTAAACGGAGGCAAAGATGGCAGCTTCCTTGGCTGAAAACGATAGGGGGGTTTACTTCCACTTTAAGTAGTTTGTTTAGTCCAAGCTGGTCTAAATGAACAATTTTCTTTACTAGTTGCTGCAGCTGCTATCAGTACTGTATAAACTATGTAGCATTGGCTACATACAGTATGCAGTGCTGTGCTCTAGTAGTGGTTCTTCCCACCCCGTTCCTGGAACAAAATGGAGTCAGCTTGAGCGTTGCTCGATCATTCACAGAAAGCCTTGTATTTTATCAATACATTTAAGGCTTCCACGCTAAGGTGGAGATTGTGACATCATCTGCCTGCCTTTCTACCCCAGCCAATCAGAGGAAGCCTTGTATTAATTGATAAAACACAAGCCTTCCTGTGAATGGCCTAACGGTGCTCCCAACTCGATTTTCTCCCAGGAATGGGACAAGAAGGCCCCCCCCCCCCCCCGCCCGTACCACTTCCAAAATACAGCACTGCATACTCTATGTAGCTGATATTACATACAGTTTATACAGCGCTCACAGTGGCCACAGCATTTACTAAAGGAAATCGTTCATTTGGTCCACCTTGGCCCAAACAAAGTATTTAAAGTATCTCAAAACCTGGAGTTAGGCTTTAGGCAGGCAATGTGACAGGCTTTATGCTCCCAGTACTTTATATTGTTCAAATTTATTTAAATGAATGGGGCTTTGTTTGATCCAAAGTCTTAACCGCTAGCTAACCAGCTGCCGCAGTTATACTGTGGCAGGTTGGCACAGCTGCACAAATTGCCATAGGTATACGTCGCTCCTTTAAGACGATCTAGCAGGCGCCACGTGTCCCCGGAGCTGTTGCGTGTGCCCAATATCCGCCGGGCACTCGCGATCACTCGTGACAGAGCAGGAACATAGATCTGTGTGTGTGGACACACAGATTAACGTCCTGTCAGGGGAGTCGAGACAGATCGTGTGTTCCTAGTATATAGGAACACCGATCGATTTCCTCCCCTAGTCAGTCCCATCCCCCCCACTGTTAGAACACACCTAGGGAACACAATTAACACAGTTAACCCCTTGATCGCCCCCTAGTGTTAACCCCCTCCCTGCCAGTGACATTTATACAGTAATCAGTGGTTATCTTTAGCTCTGTATAAATGTCAATGATCCCAAAAAAGTGTCAAAAGTGTCCAATCTGTCCGCCGCAATATCCCAGTCCTGAAAAAAAAATGCAGATCGCCGCCATTACTAGTAAAAAAAAATAATAGTAAAAATGCCATAAATCTATTCCCTATTTTGTAGACGCTATAACTTTTGCGCAAACGAATCAATAGACATGGGAACTGTCAAAAAATTTGTTTCGTTTCGTATTTAAAAAAATTTGTAATTCGTAATTCGTGTACGAAATTCCGTTCGAATTCGTACAAAATACGAATTTCGTACGAATCGTAAAACATTTTTTGAATCATTAGTAAAGTTACGAATCGTTAACGCGGCTAATGAATTGTCGGTTCCCGTAACACAGAGAATTTCGTACGAATCGTAATTTTTTTTTCGAATCGTTTGTAAAGTTACGAATCGTTACGAATCGTTACGAATCGTTAACACGGCTAATGAATTGTCGGTTCCCGTAACACAGAGAACAATTCGAATCCAACTACAAATATCGAATTTCAACTAATACGAAAGAAATTATTATAGCGGATATAACGAATGCTTCGAATGATTCGAATGAATTCGAGATTCAGTATATCTAATATAGAGAACTGTTCCTGCACAAAGTGTCATTTTTGAAGGAAAAAAAGCTATTTTAAATCACTCGCGGCTAATGAACCGGCAATTAGCCGCGAGTGATTTTAAATAGCTTTTTTTCCTGCAAAAATGACACCTTGTACAGAGACAGTTCTAAGCACAGGAAACATGACCCCCTTCACAGACATACTACTCTATAGTACGTCTGTGAAGGGGCGCATGTTTCCTGTGCTTAGAACTGTCTCTGTACAAGGTGTCATTTTTTGCAGGAAAAAAAGCTATTTAAAATCACTCGCGGCTAATTGCCGGTTCCCGTAACACAGAGAACAATTCGGATCCAACTACTACCAAATATCTAATTTCAACTAATATGAAAAAAATTATTATAGCGGATATAACGAATGCTTCGAATGATTCGAATGAATTCGAGATTCAGTATATCTAATATAGAGAACTGTTCCTGCACAGTGTAATTTTTGCAGGAAAAAAGCTATTTAAAATCACTCACGGCTAATGAATTGTCGGCTCCGTAACACAGAGAACAGTCACTCATTGAAGCCACTGATAAAAAAAAGCGTGGGGGTCCCCCCAAATTCAATAACCAGGCCCTTCAGGTCTGCTATGGATATTAAGGGAACCCCCGCTTCAAATTAAAAAAAAATGACGTAGGGGTCCCCCTAAATATCCATACCAGACCCTTCAGGTCTGGGATGGATTTTAAGGGGAACCCCAGCCAAAAAAAATGGCGTGGGGTCCCCCTCAAAATCCATACCAGACCCTTATCCAAACACGCAACCTGGCAGGCCGCAGGAAAAGAGGGGGGGACGAGAGCGCCCCCCCCTCCCTCCTGAACCGTACCAGGCCACATGCCCTCAACATTGGGAGGATGCTTTGGGGGTCTGAGACCCCCAAAGCACCTTGTCCCCATGTTGATGAGGACAAGGGCCTCATCCCCACAACCCTGGTCATTGGTTGTGGGGGTCTGCGAGCGGGGGGGTTTAACAAGGGGACCCCCAGATCCCGGCCCCCCTGTGTAAAATGGTAAGGGGGTACAAAAGTATCCCTACCATTTCACCAAAAAAGTGTAAAAAATGATATAAAAATGACAGGAGACGGTCTTTGACAAATCCTTTATTAAAATCTTCTTTCTTCTGGTCTTCCTTCTTCCTTTCTTCATCCTTCGGTTTCTTCATCTTCTTCTTCTGGCATCTTCTTCCATCTTCTTCTTCCTCCGATCCGCTTCTTCTTCCTCCGGTCTTCTCGTCCTTCTCGTCCCGCATCTTCTTCCATGGCGTCGGCGTCTCTTCTCGGGCCGCTCCTCGCAATGGGAGGCTCCCGCTGTGTGAGGCTTCGCTGCGTCTGACAGGTCTTTTATAACGGAGGGCACCTGGTGACCCCGCCCCCCTCTGACGTCATGGGGAAAGCCATAGGGAAGTCTCCATGACGTCCCTATGCGTCAGAGGGGGCGGGGTCACCAGGTGCCCTCCGTTATAAAAGACCTGTCAGACGCAGCGAAGCCTCACACAGCAGGAGCCTCCCATTGCGAGGAGCGGCCCGAGAAGAGACACCGACGCCGACACCATGAAAGAAGAAGCCGGACGAGAAGGACGAGAAGACCGGAGGAAGAAGAAGCGGATCGGAGGAAGAAGAAGATGGAAGAAGATGCCGGAAGGAGAAGATGAAGAAACCAAAGGATGAAGAAAGGAAGAAGGAAGACCAGAAGAAAGAAGATTTTAATAAAGGAATTGTCAAAGACCGTCTCCTGTCATTTTTACAATTTTTTACACATTTTTGGTGAAATGGTAGTGGTACTTTTGTACCCCCTTACCATTTCACACAGGGGGGTGGGATCTGGGGGTCCCCTTGTTAAAGGGGGCTTTCAGATTCCGATAAGCCCCCCGCCCACAGACCCCCACAACCAATGGGCAGGGTTGTGGGGATGAGGCCCTTGTCCTCATCAACATGGGGACAAGGTGCTTTGGGGGGGACCCCAAAGCACCCTTCCAATGTTGAGGGCATGTGGCCTGGTACGGTTCAGGAGGGAGGGGGGGCCGCTCTCGTCCCCCCCTCTTT
The DNA here is from genome assembly GCA_028564925.1 of Lithobates sylvaticus. Classification (NCBI taxonomy): domain Eukaryota; kingdom Metazoa; phylum Chordata; class Amphibia; order Anura; family Ranidae; genus Lithobates; species Lithobates sylvaticus. Next base: position 511,770,738 of record CM053027.1, read on the forward strand.
TCCTGCGGCCTGCCAGGTTGCGTCCACGGATAAAGGGTCTGGTATGGATTTTGAGGGGGACCCCACGCCATTTTTTTTTTTTTTTGGCCAGGGGGTTCCCCTTAAAATCCATCCCAGACCTGAAGGGTCTGGTATGGATATTTAGGGGGGACCCCACGCCATTTTTTATTTTTTTTGGGCTGGGGTTCCCCTTAATATCCATACCAGACCTGAAGGGCCTGGTAATTGAATTTCGGGGGACCCCCACGCTTTTTTTTTTTATCAATGAATCACTTTGTCATTCGAATCATTCAAATTCATTCGAATCATTTGAATGCATTGGAATTAGTTGAAATTCGATATTGGTAGTTTGATTCGAACAATTTGGAGCTAAAATTCGTAAACGGAATTTTTCCTGCAAAAATGACACATTGTCATTCGAATCATTCAAATTCATTCGAATCTTTCGTTATATCCGCTATAATAATTTCTTTCATATTAGTTGAAATTCGATATTTGGTAGTCGGATTCAAATAATTTGGCGACGAAATTCGTAAACGGAATTTCGTATTCCGTACGGAATTGGTATTCGAAAAAATTTGTACTACGGATTCGTAAATTCGTACGAATTTCGATTTACGAATTCGATTTACGAATTCATACGAAACTAATCGCACATGTCTACTAATCAATATATGCTTATTGCAATTTTTTACCAAAAACATGTAGTAGAATACATGTCGACCTAAACTGATGAAGAAATTCGTTTTTTTTGGGGATATTTATTATAGCAAAAAGTACAAAAGTTTTTTTTCAAAATTGTCGCTCTTTTTTTGTTTTTAGCGCAAAAAATAAAAACCACAGAGGTGTTCAAATACCACCAAAAGAAAGCTCTATTTGTGGGGTAAAAACGCACAATTGTCAGTTAAAGCGTTGCAGTGCCGTATCGCAAATAATTTCCTGATCAGGAAGGGGGCAAATCCTTCTGGGGCTGAAGTGGTTAAAGTAGAAATATGGCTTTCCATTAAAAATATGCGCAGCAGTATTTAATTATAAATGCATCTGCACTTACAGTTTTCTCATAGTCCTCCCTGCAAAGGTCCCACACAGATACTTGTTGTGTCTGTGAGGGACCTGAGGGAAATCCCTCCAATGAAGCCCTGGACAGCATAAAAAAATCTGACAGACCCTGAATGGCCGCTTAATGAGGGAGCTCCATCCCGCTCCGGCCGAACGCTCCCTACTGTAGCCAACGACTCCGAAGGGCCTGGAAATATTTCTATGCCCATGGGCCAAGTGAGGAGGGACCTTTCCCATAAATTGGGACCCGTGCCTCCGAACATCGAGGCCTCCAAGATGTCAGTCACAACATTGCATGGTGTGGCTGCTGAAGGAGAGGAGGATACTGCGGACGTGGACCCCGCACCTCTGACCCTACTGTTCACTCTCCAGCCTCCACTGAGTCCCTGCTGGAGAGGACCCTGGAAAAGTTGCTCCATTGCCCAACAGGGGACATGTCTGCCAGCCCAGGCTCCATAGGGGGAATTCCACTGTACTGCTCACCCAGCCCCATTGACATGACTGCTCTAATGTCCACCTTTTTTAAAATGCTTGCCAGGGGCCTCACCCAAATGGTTTCACAAATCACCACAGCAATTTAGGCAGACTTGCAAAACCTGGGGGTGAGGATTGAGGCCATACAGAAAAAAAAACAGATCACACTGTGGCAAGGGCCAATCAAAACACTGCTATAATACAGGTCCTCCAGGACCAACTGGACACTTCCCTATCTAAAATTGATGAGCTGGAAAACAGATCCAGACACTACAATTTCAGGATAAGGGGACTTCCCAAATCAGTTGTCCAGGATATCCATTCTTCGGTTTATGCCTTCATCAAGGAACTGCTTCCAAACATTCCTAGTCACCGCATGGAACTAGACAGAGCCCACAGGGCCCTACGACCCCCCCATCCTGATGTTGTTAAGCCTCATTTTTACAAGGTGAAGGAGGAGGCCATGAAAATATCTAGGAACATTGACCAACTAACTATCCAAGGCCATCCCGTGCAAGTCTTCGTGGCCCTCTTACCCACCACACCACCATTCAGAAGAGACGCACCACTTCTACAGGCACTTACGCAGAAGTCCATCAAATACTGGTGGTCCTGTCAGGTCACCTGAGGCCAGGTGACAGATGCACACCGTTGGGATCAGGAGTGCACCACTAAGGTAGTGGACCCTATGGCTGACTGCTGCGGATAGAACTCTGGGTGGTTCAGAAAAACAGGTCCACTGGAGCACCAACATGGACCCCACTAGGAGCTAGAGCATAACATTCCCCAGGTGTTCACCAGAGCCTCAAGTGGTGAGGATGGACTGTGCTGCAACTGGCTCCAGGTCGTAGCCCCCAGGGTCTCCCAGCTCACACTCACAGTAGGCTACAGGGGGATAGAGAGGAAGCAGCAGCCCAGGACAACGAGGGATAGTCAGGAGATAAGCCAAAGGTCGAGGCAACTAGCAGACAAGGATAGACAGAGAACACGCCAAAGGTCAGAGTAACAAGCAGGCTGGGATAGTCAAAGAACAAGCCACGATCGGTAACAGAAACAGACGTAGAGCACACGGCAAGCAGGAGACTGGAAACCAAAAACACAATATTGCTGGGGCAAGGCAGGCTTGGACAGCACAGTGTTAAATAGTGTATCCTGTAGAGGCTAGGGTGGAGCCACGCTGAGGGAAGATTACTTAACCATGCAGGTGTGAGATTGCAGGCCCAAGGCTGATACACAGACCAGAGGAAGCAGACAGAAAGGGCATGAAGGTATTACTGGCTATTCATGACAGGTCCTTCCCTTTCCGCCTAAGCTTCATTATTCAACAGAAAACAGTAAACATATGGCTTCTTCTCATTTCATGATGGCGAATGTCTCATGATCCAGCTGGGCCTGACCAAAGAGATCTAAGGACTCTCGCCCTCCCTGACCCGGGTAACATCGACCCAGGAAGGTTTTTGTCCAGGCTTCCTACCCTTCACCAAAGGGCTTTTTCTCCTTTCTGCTGATCCATGTATAACATGGAAAGAACTATGCTTTTTGTTATGTTCAACTAATTTTGTTATTTCTTTGTGCCCCTCTAGCTGTTATATTCCCTCAAGGGATATACTGTTTACTTTTGTTCAACAATGTCATGCGATGTTCATTATTTCTAATGAAGGGGTGGTGCTGGTTGGCTCCCCATAATGAGTTATTTCTTCTGGGTCTCTCCATACTAACATTCCTTCCGCCCTCGGGCTCCTGCTCACTATCGGTAACCCCCCGGTATGATTTCATGTGAATAAAGGCGTTTGGATCTCAGTTTGGTGTGCAGCCATCCGGACTTTCCTTTCATTATTGCTTCAGCTGCGACTGGGCGAGCACCCTGCAGTGAGGAGATCATACTTTTGGAGCCGGCTCACCTGTGAGCAGCGTGGACCTCTTGTTTGTGGTAACCCCCGGTTGTTGGGGGTCCCGCCACTGATTATGATCCCAGAGATTGTTATATTAATCTAAGAGTTTTGAGTGTGTCTCGAGGATATCTGCCCTCTGAGGGCTGTTATTTTATAGCGGGATCAAGGCCGGAACTGGTTCCTTGCTCTTCCGTCTCCCTCTGCATGATGCATAGGTCCTCATGCCGGGGTAGACTGTTGTCCCTCATTGGCAGACATTCCTTTGGATTTGGTGGTAGAGAGTAGGGGGCTATTTTGGGGGGTTTATGTTGTTTTGGTATTTCTCCCTATTGACTTTTTTCGCTCGCCTCTTCCCGTGGTTTCTCTTCTGTCTTCTCTTCTTCCTTTTTTCTCCCCACAGTCACAGTGAGTGCATTGTATGGAGTAAAATTCCAGATCCCGGGCTTTCCAGACGGCTCCTCGATTCAGCGAATCCGATATCACTGAAGCAGGCCTCGCTCTCCTGCAGCCCTTACTTCTGCTTCTGGTCCTTGTTTCCAACTGATCTAGAGACCTCCCCACTATGATTAACTTCCCATAATGTTCATGGGCTGAACTCCCCGGTCAAGTGACATAAGTTATTCCAACATTATCACTCCCAACAAAATGTATGTTCTTCTTCTTCAATAAACACACTTTCCTGTGCGATATAGTCCTTCATTTATTCACCAGAAATACCCACAATTCTATCTAGCAAATGTGGAGGACAAAACTAGAGGGGACGCTGTATTTTTCTTCAAAATTTTGAACTTCTCCCCAATTCACACAATTAGGGGCCCAAATGGGAGATACATACTGATGACAGGTTCTATCGACTGTAAAGTTTAAACTTTTCTCTCTTACTACGCTCCTAACCGCGGACAGGCAGCATTCTTCTTCTCCCTAGTTCCAATCACCTTGTCCTGCACAGAAGGCATAGTGGTTCTGTCTATCTTGAGCGCGCTCCAAAAAAAAGCCTATGCATTGCTAGGATTTTACTTGCTCTTGGCTTGGTAGACATATGGAGAGAGCTTAAGCCAAAATTCAAAGACTATACAAATTTCTCGGCTCCTCATCAAACCTATGCCAGGATAAATCACATTTTTGTCTCTGACTCAGTCATTCTGCTTTCCTCTAAGTCCTTATCAGAAACACTGTTCTTTAAGACCATGCTATAGTCCTTCTCATGCTCACGTGATCGCCGGGCCTCAATGGCCCATTCTGGTGGCGACTGAGTGGCCCATTCCGGTGGCGACTAAAGCCCCATACACACGCTCGGACAATCCGCGGACCAGGTCGGTCGGACTTTGTCCGACGTACTTTGTCCGATGTTGGCGTTGCGTACACACGGTCGGACTACGTTGTCGGAATATCCGGTCCGGAAGAACGTCGTGACGTAAGTCGTCGTCCACGAGATTACAAAAGGGAAGTTCAGCACCACGTCAGGCACCCGTTGGGCTCCTTCTGCTGATCCCGTGTTTATCGAGAGTTAGTGGAAGTTTGGTGACTTAAGATTCGCGCTTCTCAGTTTTCTGACTCAGATCGTTACTGCTCTTCAGTTTGTGCTTGTCGTGCGTATCTGTTTATTAGTGCGTGTAGTCAGTTCGCATTTGTTGGTCATTGCGGCCTATATCTTGATATAGGACGCTTTGATTTGCACTGCTTATTGTCTGCTCGTTGCTGGTATTCACTTCGTTCTTTCAGGCCTTGCTGTTTATCGGTGCTTTCTGTTTGTCCGTTCTGACCAGCCGACCTTTTGTGACCTTCTGAGCGATGTTTCCCGTGCGTACTCGTCGCCGAGTTCGTGCTGTACGCGGAATTGGTGTCGGGCTTTTAGCTTTGACCCAAGACCCGTCCATGAACAGAGTGATGAGGAGTATGTGGACCAAGAATTGGTTGCTTCAGCGTGACCAGTTCTCGCACATGCCTTTGCTTCGTGAGATCCGGGAGAATAATCCTGATGATTTCAGGAACTTTCTCAGGATGACGGACCCCGATTTTCACCGTCTTTTGGCTTTGCTGACCCCCTTTATCAGCCGGCAGGATACCTGCATGAGACAAGCCATTACTCCGGAGCAGAGGCTTGTTGCCACGTTGAGGTACTTGGCGACAGGGAGAAGTCTTCAGGATTTGAAGTTCTCTTCAGGTATCTCTCCCCAGGCCCTGGGAATCATTATTCCAGAGACCTGTTCTGCCATCATTCAGGTCCTGCAGGAGGACTATATTAAGGTAACATTTCTACTTTACTATTCCCTTCTATGTATGCTCTGTTTGCTAATGACTTGTATTTTTGACCTCCTTCCCTAATTACCATGATTGCAATATGTTCTAATATGCTGTGCCCCTTTTCTCCTTCATGCATTTTTCCCTTCACTTACCTCACCAGCATGCTCTTCTGCCCCAATAGACACCTATGGCCTACTCACTTAAGCAATGTCTTTTGTCTGCTGCATAGTATTGTTTGCCCCAAAACACCCCCTAAAATATGCACAAATGTTTGCTGTGTGGTTTACTTCATGTAGAGCCCCCTTTTTTTTTGTTCTTTTGGTGGGGGGGGGGGGGCAAACTCATTAGGAACCCCCTCCCCCAACTGCTCTGTCAGATGGTACCAATCCTTTATCTGCTGGCTTTCCCAAGGTCCATACACACTATATACCTACCTCTTTATAGTGCGCATCTTTAGGGATGAATTCAGCAAAGCATGTAGTGCAAGGGACTGCCTCCATACATTCCATTTCCTATTTTTTTGTCTTCTTTCCCTCCTATTAGCTTGCTTGGTAATTTAATAATGTCACACTGTGCCTGCCTTTTTTGGGGGGGGGGGGAAATGTTATTTGATCTTTCCTGTGGCCTGCCAATAGTGTTAAGTACAGAGGGTCTGGCCAAACTAGGCCACATTATTGAGCCATTTGCCAATCAATGAAGTGCAGAGGGTTACCTGTCCACCACCCCCCCCCCCCAAAACCATAGTTATTGCCAATGTCCCATCAGAAGTGGGGGGATTGATGGGGGGGTGAGTAATCTGTGAAGGGGAGCCTCTACTTTTCTGTGTAAATACTTTCCAGCCTCCAATTTTATACAATGCTCTTGTTCCAAGATGTTGATTGTCTAATCTGCTTGCAATGTTTAGGTGCAAAGTGACTAATTTTTTTTTCTTGTTTCACTCCACAGTTCCCTTCCACGCCACAGGAATGGCAGACTGTGGCCTCCCACTTTGCCAGCCGTTGGGACTTTCCTAACTGCGGAGGGGCAATTGATGGGAAACACGTCCGCATCGTCCCACCGCCCAACTCGGGGTCCTACTATTATAATTATAAAGGGTTTAATAGTGTAGTGATGTTGGCGGTGGTGTCGGCAACATACGAGTTTATGTATGTGGACGTGGGGATGAACGGCCGGATATCGGATGGTGGGGCCATTACGCACACGGAGTTCTACTGGCGTCTCCAAAGTGGCAGTCTGTGCTTGCCACCTCCAGAGGAGAATGCCGAAGGACTCCCCTTCGTCTTTGTCGCAGATGAAGCGTTTGCGCTGACTCCCCATGTGATGAGGCCGTTCCCGATGAGGACCCTCACCCCGGACCAGAGGGTCTTCAACTACAGGCTGTCCAGAGCCAGAAGAGTGGTGGAGAACGCTTTTGGCATCCTGGCCAGCCGCTTCCGCCTGTTCCTGACGGCATTTAACTTGGCGGAATACAAACTGAACCACATAGTTCTTGCCTGTTGCATATTGCACAACTTCCTCAAAAGACATAACAGGAACTATGTGGTGCCCGTTGGCCCAGATGTGGAGGGCCCTCCAAATGCGGACCTCACAGCCCTTCGAGTGGCACGTCCAGGCTTGCCCCCTCTCAATGCCCGCGTGGTCCGGGACCAATATATGGAATACTTTGTGGGTAGGGGGGCCATTGCTCTGCCTGACGATGTGTGAGAGGCATTTTTTATTAAATCTGATATTTTAACCAACCTCTGATTTCTTGTCATTTCAGTCTTCTTTTTAGCTTATTTTACTTTGACATTTTTTCCCTTTGCCTTCGACAGTGGTAATGCACTTTCTGGGCAAAAGGAGGTAACAGTCTCTTCTTCCAAAAAGATTATTCTCATGTGTGTTTGCTACCTAATCTTTGGTCTAGAGAAGGTTTGTCCTGCATAACTGACACCCAAAATACTCCTTTTCAGCACCAGGTGTGACATGTGTGTATTCTCCAAAATGCTGTGCTCCGTGTTTTCGTACAAAGCACTGTGGGTGTCATTTACATAAGTCAAATCCGCTATGCTCTACAAGTGCATTGAAAAAGTTCCCTGGGAAAGGAAATTGCAGTGCAAAGTGGATTTGCCTTTAGTAAATAACACCCATTGCCCCCCATATCCTTTACATTTTACATACATAATGCATTGTTTTATTTAAATAAGGAAGCCACACATTTGGAAAATTAAAAAAGTTTACTTGGAAAACATTCACAAGTGCGTTTACAATCTTCACGCCAAAACTGACAACATCTTGGTTATTTACAACATTATTTACAAAGATTACGCAATTTGTAAAACCAGGCATGGAGCTAAGCAGAACCTATGAAGTAGGAAAGTTCAACTTTGTAAAGTGAAGACAAGATCAGACATGACTATATGTTCAAAGTGTGTTTGATCTTGCCTTCATCACATGGGGGGGGCACCCCCGAAAAGTGGAAATTTGGAACATGCACACAATTTGGTTCTGAAAATGGTCATTAGATGGTAAAACACATGCCTAGAAGCTTCAAAAGTGCCATTTTCCATCATGGGGATGAATGGACGTTTTTTGGGGGTGCAACCCCTTCACCACAACCACTTTCGTAGTTCGTAAAGTGTTTGCACCCCCAAAAAAACGTTGCCATTCATCCACCATGATGGGAGCTAGCACATGTGGACACAATGTGTGCATGTTCCAAATTTCACACAGTTTTTAAGTTGCAAATGTGTTCAGAAGCTGGCACAAATGTGTGTAAATTACTTGGTGCTTTTTCATATTTTTCCTAAAACATCAATGATGTTCTTCAATTTTTGTTGAACATCATTGATGTTTTGCTTTATGTAATCTAGATCTCGATTGCAGACCATTATCTCTCCGATGAGTACGTGGGCACTCTCTGTGGTAAAGTGCGATTTTTCTTCCACAACATCCACGTCACCTAAAAACCACAAACAAAAAAAATGGGGTGTTGGAAATGAGGCAGCCATACATGGATTAGCTTACCAGTAGCTGTGTTCTCCCACACTCACCTGTTGTGGTGACAATTTCTCCAAGTTCGATGATCTCTCCTTCCTCCTCCTCCTCCTCTGCTTCTGCTCTTTCCCCTTTTTTGGGAGGTGTTGGTTTGGGGTTTCCTCAGACGGCCCAAGTTTTCGCTCCCCTATGAGAATGTCCAAAAGGAAGATTTAGCAACACAAACTATTGAGGGCAGAAATAGGAAATGACAAACATTGCTTGAAAGTGACGGACACTATTTTAGTTTGGCCAGTTACAAATGTCAACTACATGAATGTAGTCACTTTGTAAAGGTGCTAAACTGACTAGCTTTTTGGTAGAAGTTTGTGTGATGGAGACCCCCCTCTAGTATCCACTGGAGCACATGTGTGGAAAAGGCTAATAAAAAGGGGGTTTGGGTGTCCCAGCACTAGTGCTCTCGAGTCCAGATGGGTAAACACCTACTGGGTGACCTCTCCTTTACATTGAATAAATTGCCTTTACATTCTGGATGACATTTCTAGGGAGAACAAACTTCCTTTCCCCCAAAAAAACACCAAACATCGTATTATAAGTGGCCGCACGATCGAGGTTGCGTACGATCGAATGGACACACACGACCATGACAGTGGCAGAAAGATCGAGGCTGAGTACGATCGAATGCACAGACGAACATGAAAGTGGCCATTTTGGAATGTACAACTTTGTAAAAATCAAACCACATGGAGCAGTATGCAAGCAAGAAATCAAACACAAAACACAACTACTTACTTTTTTGAAGAATTCTCTTGATCTTTCTGTACTGATCGGCCTCCCTCAGTTTCAGGTCTGACCAGCGTTTCCTCAGTTGCTCCTTGGATCGTTGTACCCCAAAATGATTGTACAGCCTCCTCACAACTTTAGACATGATCTTGGCCTTGCGGACATTGGGGTTGAGGTAAGGCCCATACTTCCCATCATAGTCGCTCCTCTTTAATATGTCCACCATCTCCAACATTTCTCCAAATGACATATTGGAGGCCTTGAATTTCAGGCTCCGGGATCGGGACGTTTCTGCCTCCGGCCTTTCCTCGTCCTCCTCCTCGTTGGGGGGATATTTGGGGCGCACCTGCTGTGTCCCCGCCATGTGCTCTCCCCACTGCGCCGTAAAGAGAAGGGGTGGGGAATAGACGAGAAAGATCGTCAGGGGCGGGCGGAGTTTGATGCATGCGCACTGTATATAAAACGTCACACGCCTGTGTCGTAGCCACGATCTGGGAGACGAGGGGAGAGAAAGCTCACGCACGAGACGATCGCTACAAACGAAGGTACAATTTGACGTTGGTACATAACTAGCCTAGACTGATTAGAACTTGAGGCTTCTTTATGGAGAAGATTAGGAGTGTTTAGGCTGACATTATTTATATTGTTTTGTGTGGCGTTGTGTCTTGCAGAGGTGATGGAGGCGTTCTACAACGTGAGCTTTCTCCCACACTTCATTGATAAATACCGGCAATTCCCCCTCTTATGGCAGGCAAAACACAGGGATTATAGCAACAGACCAAAGAGGTACGCAGCCCTGCTGAAACTGGTGGCATTTGTAAAGCCTACCCTGCCCATGGCAACCGTCGCAAACTTAAAAGTGAAGATAAACAACATGAAGACTACCTATTTCCGGGAGCGCAATAAGGTCCTGAAGTCACAAGCATCTGGAGCTGCAGCAGCTGATGTCCATGTCCCCACGCTCTGGTACTATGACAGGCTCCACTTTCTCAAAGACCAGGCTACTGTCAGGAAGTCACTCTCGACTCTTCCTTGCACGCGTCCTTCCACGCACGCCACCCCTGATGAGGCTTCCGAGGACCAACCTGGGCCTTCCAGTCAGGAATATGTGCAGGTGCCCAGCTTGTTCCAGGTATAGTAGTTTTGGAACCAGTTTGTTGAATAATGAATGATGTTCAGTTAATTCAGGATCCCCAATTGCTTATTTCCTAACGTGATTGACATATCAACAGACAGTGGTGTGGGAGACATTTTTGGGAAGAATCTAAACTGCAGGGCTGAGAATTGTATGGTTTTGTATTTGAAAACATTTTGCAACAGTCACTAGATGAGAATTGTGTGTGTTTGATGAACAAATAACTGAAACTATGTCCCTTTTTCAGACACAGGAAGACCTCAGCCAGGAGGTGGCTGTGGAAGGTGGCAGTCAGGAGGAGGCAGGGGGTAGTGGCAGCCAAGAGGGGGGTAGGCGTAGGAGCCTGACTGTCTCCCAAGTCTCTCCCCTCCGCCTTCCCTACAGAAGGGCGAAAAACATGGGGGAGGTGGGAGAGTCAGCGCTCCAGCTGATAAAAGATGCCTCAGCCTCCCTCTATGCCACACCCACCTACGAGGAGGCCTTTGCCTCCTTGGTTACAAGTAAATTTACGGGTATGGAGGCGGGGCAACGCAGCATGTGTGAGGAGGTCATCCTCAAAATCCTAAATGAGGGGATGGCTGGGGAGATGACTCCCCTCACACATGTTTGCGAGAGTGACCTTGCTCCGCCTCCTCCTCCTCCTTCTGCCACCCCACCAGCACCAGCACCACGGCGTGGAAGGAAGCGTACAAGGAAGACAAGAGAGTGACAACCTGGACTCAGTCTGGTCTGAGAGAAGATGGAGCCTCTCGTAGTACCAGAGCCTGGGGACCTAGATGGCATCTGCTGCAGTTCCGGATGTTTTGGACTTCAGGACCAGATTGCGCTCCCTTATTATTTAGATAGGTAGTCTTCATGCCCCCAATTGTTTAAGTCTGTAAAATGATGGTTGCCATGGGTGTCCAAGGCTTTGCAAATTCCCCAAGTTTCACCATGGCTGCGTTCCTCTTTGGTCTGTTGCTGAGACCTAAATAAAGGTTTTTTTGCTTTGAAATAATCATTGACTATTGTGTTTTACTTTTCTACAATGACAGTTTTTCTTTGAGTAGGCAGGTACATTTCACTAATCCTAGAATTAACAAGGGGCACCAACAACCAACAAACTCCTAGTAAATGTAAGCAAGAAATACAAATGTTAATAATGTGGTTTTGCTAAGTTGAGACATACAAACCCCCTCCAAAAAAAAAAAAACCTCCTTCAAATATGTATTCCCCCAAAAAAAAAAAATGGGTCAAAAAATAAGAAAGATTGTCTTACGATCTGAGTAAAAATAAACATGTAGTGTATAAATGCTGCAAAGTAATAAAGAAGTAAGTTTGTGAGAAGTGCGGGTGAATAGGAGCAGCTAAAAGATGTCATTCTTGTTGCATTGTAAAGAAAAAGAGAATGCGCTGCATTAAAGACATTTTAACATTGCAGCGTGACGAATGTGCTGTGTCGATTAGGAAAGGTAGTTTTACCTGACCGAGCGCTTCCGTCACAGAATTTCTTCTGAGCATGCGTAGCACTTTGTCCGTCGGACAAGCGTACACACGCTCGGATTTGGTGTGATCGGACCGGGTTGACGGGAAATCTTTCCAGCAGGAGATAAGACTTTGTCCGACGGACAAACCGACGAACACTGTCCGATGGTGCATACACACGGTCTGATTTTTCAACAACCTTGTCCGATCGGACCAAATTGATGAAAAAGTCCGACCGTGTGTATGGGGCTTTAGAGTCCATACTTACTTAGCGATCCGGTTCAATGCACTTAGAGACGGAACTTAAGTAACTTAAGTAATACTTTAACAAGAATGACTCCAGAGAAATATCTCCAGAAACCCTGTGGGCAGCCCACACAGCTGTGATCAGGGGTAAAATTATTCATATTTCAGCTAAGCTCAAGAGAGAAAGAAGGTCTGAGATGAAAAAAACTGGAGAAGGAATAACAAGAACAATGAGCAAATCACATAAATGACACTCCCCAACTACCTCATTGGCCCAACTAGACGTGGTGTATCGCTCTGAATCTAGCCCTGACTACGGAGGCTAAAAATAATCTCCGGTGGTCTGGTGATTTGGTCCAAGATTGGCTTCCAGACTGACCCCCAGACCTCATTCTTTCTCTATTCCCAAAAGCCGTACCACTGCAGGAGTGCTATCCCAGAATCCATCAAAATATTATGCAATCTTTCCAGAACTTTTACTCAAAACTTTACAAGGCGGACGACTCAGTCTTCCCTAAACGCCCCACTGATTTTCCCCAGGATATCCCTCTTCCAAAATTGGCCTCTCAACATTGCTATCGCTAAGAGGAACCAATTTCGGGAACTGGAAGTTTTGGAGGTGATTCGTTTTCTTAAGAGAGGCTCTGCCCTGGACCCGATGGATTTGGCTGTTATTATAAATCCTTTGCAACAACCCTCGCCCCGTATCTGACCAGATTCTTTAACTCTCTGTGGGATGGCAACCCTATCGATAGAGCTCTGAATCTAGCTTATGTGACAATCATCCCTAAACCATGAAAAGGCACCAGTGATGTTAGCAATTATCAATTAATAACGATTTAAAAACCTTAAATAAAATTCTTTCCAACAGACTATATTTATAGCTAAATATGTACATAAGGATCAAGCGGGCTTCATGCCAGAGAGACAGGGCCCTGATCAGATACGGAGAGCAATTGATGTAATTTCTTTACTTCGCTCATGGTGGGATGGGGGGCCTCTTCAAGAAGGCTTTCTGCTATCAATTGATCTACAGAAAGCGTTTGATATGGTGGCTTGGCCATACCTCTTTGAAGTCCTGGAGAGATGGGGTTTGACCCACACTTTCTAGAAACACTTAGAGCACTTTACTCCTACCCTAGTGCACAGGTGCACCTCCTAGGACACTACTCAGACCTCTTTATCATATTTAAAGGCACGCGACAAGGCTGCCCTCTTTTGCCACTGATTTTTGCTATAGCTATCGAGACTTTAGCCAAAGCAATTAGAAACCACCCTGACATCCGGGGAGTGTTTTGTGGCCCAACGGAACATAAAGCCTGGTTCACACTAGTGCGATGCTAGACATTGCATGTGATTCGCACCACATTGCTGTGCACATCACATGCGATGTCTGTACGATGCGACTTCAGCCATACAAAATGTATGGCTGAAATCGCATTCGAGCCAAAATGGTGCAGGATCCTATTTTTGGTCTGCACTAGCATAGGTGTTCAAACCTATACGATCTGGGGGTGTCGTTAACTTTACATTGACACTCACAGCAGTTTGCAGATCTTAGTGTGAACCACTGCGCGATTCAGGTGCGATGCAGGAACGCGCACTGGATTTGCAAGGTTCTCGCCACACACTAGTGTGTCTCTAAAACTGAGCTATTAATATTCCCCCCTGCACATGCCCCCCTCCATGACTTTTCCATCAAAATCAACAATGCAACTATCAGTCCGTCCCCTCACGCCAGGGTACTAAGTGTAATCCTAGACTCTGACTTGTCATTTCAGCCCCAAGTCCAATCGTTGTCAAAAGTTTGTAGAATTCACCTCCGTAACATCTCTAAATTTCGCCAATGTTTAACAAATGAAACCACCAAGCTCCACACTCCCTTGTTATCTCTCGCCTTGACTATTGCAACTCCCTTCTCATTGGCCTGCCTCTCCATAGGCTATCCTCTCTTCAGTCTATCATGAATGCTGCTGCCAGACTTACCTTACCAACCACTCAGTCTGCCAACCCTCTGCTCCAATCCCTACACTGGCTCCCAATCACCCAGCAAATTAAATTCAAAATACTAACCACAACATACAAAGCCATCCACAACTCTGCCCCGAGCTACATCACCAATCTTGTCTCCAAATATCACCCAAATCTTCCTCTCTGCTCTTCTCAAGACCTCTTCTCCAGACCTCCTACTCTCAAGCTCTCACTACCTCCACTGGTACCTCCACTGGTCCAGCTATCCCCTACTCTTGCTACCTTCAGGCGATCCCTGAAAACTCATCTCTTCAGGAAAGTCTATTACGTCTCCAACTAATCTCCTACCACTTCCATCAGCTCATTCCCCACTACAACCCATTACATTACAACCTTTTGTACCACCTGCCCCACCCTATTAGATTGTAAGCTCTTATGAGCAGGGCCCTCTTAATCCTCTTGTATTTTATTCTATTGTAACTGTATTGCCTCCTTTTATATTGTAAAGTGCTGCATAAACTGTTGGCGCTATATAAATCCTGTATAATAATAATAATAATAATAATAATGAACTTTTCCTGTTTGTTTCCTCACCCCTTATCTCAGTACCCAACATTTTTAAATTACTTAAATATTTTGGTGCAGCCACTGGTCTCCAGGTCAATATGTCTAAGTCCAGAGCCATGAATATCTCGGTCAAACCCTCCTTGGTTGACCGTTTACGGTCTCATTTCTCTTTCTCATGGAATTTCGATTCCATTCTATATTTGGGTGTACACCTGACCCTTAATATAGACTAGTTGTATAAGGCTAACTACCCTCCCCTCTACAAAAATCTTGGAGAAGACCTTGACTCTTGGTTCAGACATGATTTGTCCTAGATAGATAGGATCCACTCAATTAAAATGACCCTGCTCCCATGTCTTCTCTATCTATTTAGAGCACTACTCATTCCGATTAAAAGAGATCACCTGAAAAGCTTTCAGTCCAAAATGATACTCTTCGTTTGGAGGAAAAAATACTCCCCGTGCCCTAAATTTATGCTTTTCAGATTGCGAAACCAACCCTAATCTTTGGTGGTACTTCCAGGCAGTTCAACTAGCGCAAATTTCCGTGGTCTACTCCTGGGGTTCTGAACCAGATTGGATCCATATGGAACAGCAGGCAGTCCCCCACTACACACTAGATTACCTTGTTTGGTGTTTCCCCAAGCGTAGACCCCCGATCCTAGTACCCACTCTCTCGCACTCCCTTGCCTTATGTGACCGGGTACACAAACTCCCTGCTTTGGTTTCTGAACTTAGGCTCTTATCACACCTATTCCACAACCCACAATTCCTCACAGGTCTAAACATTAAAGCCTTTCAATGGTGGCTGAATAAAGGACTATTTTGCATTGGGCACTTCTTCAATTATATGGGACCCTTATCTGTGAGTTATTGCATCAGTAAACTGGAAATGCCCTGTCCAGTAATATTCAGCTGCATCTTCAGAACAATGTTTAGTCAGCCTTCTCTAGACCACTGCACCATTCTAAAGCCCCATACACACGGTCGGACAATCCGCGGACCAGGTCCGTCGGACCATGTCCGTCATACTTTGTCCGATGTTGGTTTTGCGTACACACGGTCGGACAAAGTTGTCGGAAAATCCGATCATTCTGAACGTGGTGACGTTTGTTGCCTACGACGGGACTACATAGAGGCTAGTAGCCAATAGCTTTGGTCTTGTAATGTGATCTGAGCATGCGTAGCACTTTGTCCGTCGGACAACCGTACACACGATCGGATTTGGTGTGATCGGACCGTGTTGACGGCAAATCTTTCCAGCAGGAGATAAGACTTTGTCCGTCGGACAAACCGACGTACACTGTCCGATGGTGCATACACACGGTCTGATTTTTCAACAACATTGTCCGATCGGACAGAATCCATGAAAAAGTCCGACCGTGTGTATGGGGCTTAACCCTGTTTGGATACAATCCACTTTGTTACTATCCATGCATTTTGTTCCATCATTGGATATGAACTGTATAGATCTGTCTCATCAAGGACATCCAAGCATTGTGGCATAGGTGCTATAACATTAAGGCCCCTTTCACACTGGGGCATTTTTCAGGAGCTACAGCGCTAAAAATAGCGCCTGTACAAAAAATCCGGCCCCATTCACTCCAGTGTGAAAGCCGGATGGCTTTTACACTGGAGCGGTGTGCTAGCAGGACGGTCAAAAAGTCCTGCTAGCAGCATCTTTGGAGCGGTGAAGGAGCGGTGTTTTCACCGCTCCTATACCACTCCTACCCATTGAAATCAATGGGACACCGCGGTAATACCGCGGCAATACCGCGGCAATACCGCCGCAAAACCGCACCGCTAGCGGCCGAATACCACGGCTAAAACGACGGTAAAGCAGCGCTAAATATAGCGCTGCTTTACCGCCGACGCCGCTCCCGCCCCAGTGTGAAAGGGGCCTAAATCAAAGGATTATACTGAATTGCTCCTTTGCAGGACCATTCATCCAGTATTAATAAATCCTGTGCATATATTGTATATCCCTATCCACTGGCAACACTAGCCAGTGGGTCAAGGTATATTAATTTCACAGACACCCTGGGGTCAGATAAATACATACATACATACATATACATATATATATATATATATATATATATATATATATATACACATATGTACATGAGATGGACAATTGGCTTTTTAGCAGTATCAGTGTTTATGTGATGTGGTACCAATTTTATGGTTATGTTTTTCTTCATTACTTGTTTTTTAATAAACAAGGTTTGAGTTTAAATCAGGTTTTTATCCTCAGTTATTATATTATTTTGTTCACTATCTTTTTAATCATTTTCAGAAAAATTGATTGAAAGAAAAAAATCTGACAGGAGATCTAACCCTACCTAAGCCTATAATTGGAAAATGATCATTATATGTAATGCTATAGAAGACTTCCTGTGAACATACTACAGATATGGCCAGAGACTGTGGACATGCTACAGGTGTAGTTGAACACTGCAGAAAATCTGCAGGACACAGAGGGGGCCTGTAAACATTGGTCATAGCTAAAGATCGCTGCCATTGCAGCCCCCTAAGCCTCCCACCTCTGAAAGCTGGGGGTCGGGAGCTGCATTACAAATATCAAAGGGCTGTATGTGGCCCTCTGGATTGGGCACCAAGGCTTTAAAAGGTCCATATCTTAAAATAAATAGAAAAAGAATAAATGAACATGGGAGCATTTATAAATAATAAGCACTGAATCTTTTCTGTGTAGCTTTGATCTTTCTGGAGCTTTTCACTTATTTGGGTAATATAGTAAGTTACTATGATATGGTACGGCTGCTCTTATGCTGTTTTTCTTTGTTCAGCCACCACCATAGACTGTCCTTTACGATGCATTAAAATGATGGAAAGGTTAGAAAATCAATGTGGCAGTATTGGCCTGTTTACTTATGTTGATAGTAAATTAATGCTCAAGGTAATGTGGGTTCACATAGAACAGGGAAGACCATTGTGCTATACCCAACAGAAATGCATTTGTTAAAAAGGCTGCTATGCTTACCATAAAATGTTATTTATTTTACATTCCGAACAACAGATCCTCATTTTATGTAGTGCAGCTGACATTCATTGTAAGAGAAGCTGAGCAGGCTACTTACTATAAAAGTCATCAGTAACTGTTTATGTCAACAATATTACTTTAGTTATTTTTAGTTCAGTGTTGAATTTGCTACATTTATTTTTAAATTTAAGTTGCCTCAAAACTGAATTCCAGACAAATATAAAAACGCTATTTACATCAATTATGTACTCTTTAATGTTAATTAATGTATTTTAAAAACAACTATAATAAATATGAAGCATATACAGTGCATTCATAAAGTATCAGACTCTCTTCACTTTGTTTCCATTTTGTTATGCTGCAGCCTCCTGATACTGCAGTTAAATTCATTTTTTTTCTCATTAATCTAATGAAAACAACCCGCTTGGCGCTTGCAAAAAAAGCACCTGAAGGACTCTTATGGCGCGTACACATGAGCGGAATTTCCGTCCGAAAAATCTTGGATGTTTTTTCCGACAGAATTCCACTCAAGCTTGTCTTGCATACACACAGTCACACAAAAGTTCTATGAACTTTCGACCATCAAGAACGCGGTGACATACAACACTACGACGAGCCGAGAAAACGAAGTTCAATGCTTCCGAGCATGCGTCGAATTGTTTCCAAGCATGCGTGATTTTTTGCGCGTCCAAATTGCATACAGACAATCGCATTTTCGGCAAGGAACTTTTCCCGACCGAAAAATAGAGAACATGCTATCAATCTTTTGCTGGCTGGAATTCCACCAGCAAATAACCAATATAGCATACAAACGGTCACATTTTCCGACCAAAAGCTCACATCGGTCTTTTGCTGGCGGCATTTCCGATCGTGTGTACACTGCATTAGACTGTGAGGAACAAGATTCTCTTGTCTAATGAAATCAAAACAGTTTTGCCTTAATTCTAAACATTATGTCTGGAGGAAACTAGGCACTGCCCATTACCATCCCATCAGTGAAGCATGGGGGTGGCAGCATCATGCTGTGGTGGTGTTTTTCAGCAGCAGGGACTGGGGAACTGGTCAGGGTTAAAGCAAAGCTGAATGGAGCAATATACAGAGATATCCTCAATGAAAACCTGTTCCACAGCACTCAGGACCTCAGACTGGGCTGAAGGTTCACCTTCCAACATGACATTAATGTCAAACACACAGCCAAGACAACACAGGAGTGAATGTGGCCCAGCCAGAGCCCTGACTTGAACCCTTATGAACATCTCTAGAGAGAGCATCTCTGTCCACCGACATAACCCATCCAACCTGACTGAGCTTGAGAGGATTTGCAAAGAAGAATGGCAGAAAATCCCCCAATCCAGGTGTGCAAAGCTTGTCACGTCATACCCAAAAGCCAATGGTGCTTCAACAAAGTACTGAGTAAAGGGTCTGAAAACTTAAAGTGGTGCTAAAGGCTCAAGGTTTTTTACCTTCATGCATTCTATGCATGAAGGTAAAAAACCTTCTCTGTGCAGCAGCCCCTTCTCGATCCAGCGATGTGCCGAGTGCCTCGGCTCTCCGGGGACTTTTCCTTCTCATTGGCTGAGATAGCAGTGGGAATCATTGACTCCTGCTGCTGTCAACCACAGCCTCTAATGCTTGGTACACACTGGCCAGCGTTTTGAATGGAAAAAAACTGAAATCTCTGGTCAGAGCTGTTGTACTAACCATCCAAAGTTAGTACAACGATTTCCCCCACTGTTGTATTCTGACAGGGGAGTGTCCCCCCACCAGAACACTCCAATCAGTGCTCTCTGCCATTGGAGTGGGTCAGCTACTGGTTTTCCAGCATGCTCTTCCGACAGAGGCCGGCCAAAAGGCCAGCTGCTGACGGACAGGCCGACATACACACGGGCCAAATGTAGGCTGGTTCTTATTGAACCGGCCGATGTCTCCCAACATTCGGCCCGTGTGTGCGGAGCTTAATCAGGGGGGAGAGGGGGCGGGACCGAGCTGCGGCTCTGTGTGTGACTGGACATGCAGAGCTGCAGCTTTAAAACAAAGACTTTAATATCACTTTAAGTGCCTGTGATATTTCAGGTTTTTTTTTTTATATAAATTCACAGACATTTCTGAAATTCTGTTTTCACTTTTTTCCTTATGGTGTACCGGGTGTAGATTAATGAGAAAAAAATACATTTAAACAACTGTAGTATCAGGCTGCAAAATAACAAAAAAAAAGGTGAATGGGGTCTGAATACTTTATGAATGCACTGTATCTTTATGTAGCTTTATATAATCTCCTGTACAGAAGGACTGGCAGAGGGAGGGACAGCAATTGCAGGGAATTTGGTTTTCAATTTCTTTGCACATTATTGTTAGTTTGCTGTTGTTCCTTTATTATTTTACAGCAGGTGGGGTACTTGACCAAGCTGTATTAAAACATTAATGAGAAAATTTAGGTCACCGACCTGGTTATGCTATCTAGCAAAGATGTTTGGATTACAGGACTAATTAAACCAAATTACAAGTCCTTTGGTAAGTAAAACAGTTCACATACATCAAATTCAATAAAGTATTTTGATTTAAATGAGCACCATCTTTTGAAGATAAAAAACGGATTTTCAGATACCAGAATTATTCTGTGCATTTTGTTCATATATATATATATATTGTACAAACGTACAGGGTTCTTTATAACTGTTAAACCCCATAATGAGTATTGTTAAAAAAAAAAAATGCATTTTTTTTGAGCATTGAGAATTAGTAATCCCACCTCAACTATTGCCATAAATGGATTGCACATATATATCGTAGAGGTTTGAATATTATGTACCTTATTAATATGCGTTGTTCTGCCTTCTGCATACTTCTGAATTCCACGTGTACCATTCCCCTCAACTGGCTACTTCCTCATGCTCCGCACTGCTTGTCACACCATTAAGGTGGGCTGACCTCATGCACACGCGCTGTCTTCACAGCTTTCCCTTATGATGGTGGTGCTCAGCGAGCCAAAATGGGAGGTTGGGGCAGGCAGGAAAAAGTGGAGAGCTGGCTGTCAGCAGGTGACGGTGGTGGGAGTAGGCCAGGGCAGCAATGAGAGGAAACTGGGCCTGTGCAGCTACAGCAAAAGAAGTACAGCAGAGGAGAGACGAGGAGAGACCATGGGTGAGACTGAAGAAAGAGTGAACTGTGTGTGTGGTCTCCTACTTATCAGTGCCAAGTTCACATAACTTTAATTTGAATTGTTTTGAACATTTTTGTGTCTCAAGTATAATGAACCCAAAGGAGAGGGGGGGGGGGGTTTCATCTTTGCACTGGGCCCTGTATGACCTTGTCCTGGGACTGAATAGGTTAGAGGTCCTGTGTGTTAGCCAACAAATTGAAATGAAAAAATAATATGCAATTCTTGGGGAAAAAAGGAAGTGCACAGTTGGGCAGGTCCTGACTTGCTCATATTAACTTTTGCAACAGAGCTTTCTGTGACATTTTATTCTGAATATTTTGGTGGGATTTTTTTCTATGTATATGAAGTGAAAGCATTACTTTTCTATTGGGAAACGGGAACAACTAGATGAAAAGTAGCAGGGACTTCCCTTTATACAAAAAAAACCCTCTTCTGACGTGAAGAGGCAGGAGACCTTTCATTGCTTGGAAATGTTCACTACTGTATTGTCACTCAAATGCTACTAGTGACATATATAGTAACATTTTTCACAAACATTGATAATGTAAGACTCGGTTCACACTGGGGCGACTTGTCAGGTGACTTAGCCGCCTGACAAGTCGCGCTCCATTCTGTACAATGGAACCGTTCTAATAGGAAGCTCCGGCTTAGAAAAAGGTTCCTGTACTACTTTGGGGGCGACTTGCAGCGACTTGCATTGACTTCTATACAGAAGTCGTTTTGCAAGTCGCTGCTGAAGTAGTGTGCAAGTCGCCTGAGCCAGTCATGCTGCAAGTCGTGCTGCCTCAGTGTGAACCGGCTCTAAGGATGGCCATAAACTGCTTAATCCTACCCTGATTTACTGGACTATGCAACATTTAGGTGAGAACTGTGCCATTTAGGTTTCTTTAAGGAGCCATAACAAGGACTTCTTCAAACTGTTGGAAACACAAGTTGAGTGTGGCATGTCCCAGAGTTTTCAAAGATGGACAATGTCTTCTAGCATGTTACTTTAAAGTAACATTTACATTTACATTTACCCAGTGAAATGAATAGCCTCAGATAATTAACAGAGATGAACACATCTCCCTGCATAGGTTTTACTTGTATATTTGCTCTCTTTTCCTTTCTACACTCTTTGGAAAGTGCAGATCATGTTAGAAATCTTTCTTTCTGTTTCAGCAGTGGGTGGGGAGTCTGGGCTTACACTGTGTGAGAGCTGATTGAAAGAAAGGCACATAGGCAGAGGAATAAAGGAACCTGCAGAGCTGTAATCTGAATAGACAGGCTCCCTGCTAATCTCGCTCTAAGCTCCCTCTCCAACACAAATTTTCAGCTGCCGTTATCTTATGTGTTTGAGAGCTTATCAGAAGTAACTCATGCTAATAACAGAGGAACGAAGCACCAAAGTGAAATGGCACTTAGAGCTTTGGAGAGTGATAAGTAAACACTGCTTAGGTGAAATTTTATGAATGGGGTTTACAACCACTTTAACCACTTCAGCCCCGGACCAATTTGCAGCCAAAGGACCGGGCCCCCTTTTCATATTCGGCACTGCGTCGCTTTAACTGACAATTGCGCAGTCGTGCGACGTGGCTCCCAAACAAATTTGGCATCCTTTTTTTCCCTCAAATAGAGCTTTCTTTTGGTGGTATTTGATCGCCCCTGTGGTTTTTATTTTTTGCGCTATAAACAAAAATAGAGCGACAATTTTGAAAAACATTCAATATTTTTTACTTTTTGCTATAATAAATATCCCCAAAAAATATATAAAAAAATATTTTTTTTCCTCAGTTTAGGCCGATACGTATTCTTCTACATATTTTTGCGTATTTGCATATTTAGCGATTATTGATTTGTTTGCGCAAAATTTATAGTGTTTACAAAATAGGGGATAGTTTTATAGCATTTTTATTAATATTTTTTTTTTTTTACTAGTAATGGCGGCGATCAGCGATTTTCACATCGGACATTTTTGACACATTTTTGGGACCATTGTCATTTATACAGAAATCAGTGCTATTTAAATAGCACTGATTCCTATGTAAATGACAGTGGCAGTGAAGGAGTTAACCACTAGGGGGCAGGGAGGAGTTAGTGTGACGTGTTGTGTTTTTTTTTACAGTAGGGGGCGTGGCTGTACGTCTGACGTCATTGATCGGCTTTCCCGATGACAGGGAACAGCCGATCAATGACAGGCAGAGTAGGAAGTGCGGGGAGAGGTTTGTTTACACAGACCTCTCCCCGTTCTTCAGCTCTGTGATCCGATCGTGGGACACCAGCGGCGATCGGGTCCGCCGGTCCCGCGGCCGTGGTCACGGAGCTCCTGACCGGGTCGTGTGCGCGCCGTCGGCGGCGCGCGTGCGACCCCACAGCTAGGCAATTAAAGGGGACGTATATATACGTGCCTTTGCCTAGCCGTGCCATTCTGTAGACGTATATCTACAGGAGGCGGTCGGGAAGCAGTTAAGGGAATCATCTGCCTATCTATTCACACCTGAAGGCTGATCATATAACCGTAATGATAATTGGATGTGCATGCACCTTCTGACTGACTGTCATCAGTAGCGGGATCATTTGGCAGATATGCAAAAAAAAATGGAGGGCAGTCTCTGGAATAAATGGTTGGATCTGCTAGCTCTTGTCACTTGTCCTTGTCCTTAGGTACTTTAAAGTGTAACTCCACTTTTGTTGAGAAAGAAAAATCCCCTCCAGGTGATCTATGTGCATGGCAAGGTTAAAGTGGAGTTCCAGGCTTTTTATGTTTATTAAAAGTCAGCAGCTACAAAAAGTGTAGTTGCTGACTTTTAATAAACAGACACTTACCTGTTCCACGGTTCAGCGATGCGGCCGAACAGAGCGCCGCTCCTCTCCGCCGGCGCCTCCATTGCCACTCTGGGCACCCGACCTTGACACGGTGCATGCATGAGTCGTGCTGTGCTCCCGGAGTGGAGAGGCGATCTCCTGGGACCTGTCACGTGTCCCAGGAGATCGCCTAGAGGGAGGGGCCGCCTATGGCGAAAGGAGGAGTCGCCTTGTCGATTCCTGGGCGGAAGGAGGAAGTGGGACAGGAAGTCCTCCTCCTAACGAAAATGACATGCCAAATGTGGCATGTAAGGGGGTGAGGAGTGCTTAAAGCGGAAGTTCCGTTTTTGGATGGAACTCCGCTTTAATAACAATCGTTGTTGCAGATTTCTACCTTTTTCTGTTCTAAAGAAAAATGTGTTTGTTTCACCATGTCCATTCCAAACTGATTCCTAATTGGGAGGATCTGAATCCATTATAACCACCCGATTCACTTTCACTGTTCTGATAAGCAAAGCAGTTTTCTTATATATAGCAATTAATACTTTAATGATGAATTCTTTACATTTTCAGTGTCAGAATCTTAAAAAATGTATAGAAACCTTGGAATCCCCAGATGGGATAACCAGGAGATCAGGTCCTTTGGTAGTGAGGGCAGTTCACCTTTTGTGGCCTCAGGTTTGCATATTCCCTAGTGTAATTGGGTAACTTTCTTCATACAGTTTTCTTTAGTTCCAACAAAAACAAAATGTCAGTCATGTGAGTGGAATTTGACAGGTCGGGGGCTTATTTTGCTTTCATTTTTTAAAGTTTGCAAAGAAAGTTATGTAAATCTTGAAATGAATTAATTAAATATGTGGCACCTGGCAGTGAGTCAGGGACTAGTTTTGTTTTATTTAGTAGATTTAATTTCAGTAAAGGTTTTTTGTCGCTAACTTAAACAGTTTTATCCCTTTTCTTTCAGGTATGGTGTGTCAAAGGGAATAATGCTCTGGAACCCTGCTATTAGCAATAACCAAAATTGGATATGCTCCTTTGGTATACTCGGTAACATGATACATATGACCCTGTGTCGCCAATAATGTGAGAAGACATAAAAAGAGGGAGACATAGCCAACTCTTCTAGGCTCTGATTCAAAAGGGTGACCCAAGGCCACATGCCATCTCCTCATCTGCAAACATCTTATTGATTTATGACCAGATTTACAATGTTGTTTAATACACAAATCAAGATACTGCATGGCACTGTGGTCATCCAATTCCAAGTCTTATACCATTGTCCTAGAGAATTTCCTAATGTGCGGCCAGTGCAGTAATACTACACAGAAAGTGGCTGGAGGAGATTAGCGGCACCAAGCAAAAAAAAAGATGAAAAAAGTATTTTATAAGAAAATGAAACAGCAGTTGTTTATGATACACAGGGGAAGATGCACTAAGGCTGGATTCACACCTATGCATTTTTAGTGCTTTTTGCATTTTGCAGATTTGCACTACAGTCCATTTAACATGGTTTCCTATAGGTCACGTTCTGTAGTGTAAATCTGCAAAATGCAAAAAGCACAAAAAATGCATAGGTGTGAATCCAGCCTAAAACTGAAGCACTCGGAATTTGGTGCAGATGTGCATGGTAGCCAACCAGCTTCTAACTTCAGCTTGTTCAATTATACTTCGACAATAAAATCTGGAAGCTGATTGGTTTCTTTGCAAAGCTGCACTAGATTTTGTAAGCTCGAGTTTTAGTAAATGTCCCCCACAGTGCTTTAGCAAACTAAATGTCATCCAGTTTTGGTTTACATCTACTTCAAAGATGCCCTGAAAGATGTGATAAAATATGGACCTAATGATTAGATGACTCAGGAATTTTTTTACCCTTTTAGTTTGTCAGTTATTTCAAGTTAAGGAGCTAATCATCACAGCAGGTTAAAGCTTCTCCAAACTTGAGAGGATAGCTGTCCACCCACAGCAAGGCCGGGGCAAAGAGTGGGCAGGAGGGGAAACGGCCCTGGGCGCAGTGAAGCAAGGGGAGAAAGAAGGGCAGGGTGCTACCCCCATTCTACAGCATGTATTAACAGTTGGGGGGGGGGGCAAAGTTCTGGATCCTTATACAGACCCACAGTCTAATGTCCCTCAAGGCAAGCTCTCTGCAGGGGTAATAGTATTACATAAGGGCACATTTACAACTGCGAATGTGCAAGACACCAATTACTTGCAAGAACCCCAGTGGGGGTTCCCAGTGATTAGCTGTGGGAGGCAGCCCATTTGAAAAGCAATGGGAGGCTGCCGGCTCCATCAGCTAATTGCAGCTGTTTGCATGTAATCGCTCATGCAGCAATCACTCGTGATTGAACACCCCTGGATGGAGGCATTTATTTAACAATGTAACAATATTAACAAAAAAAAATTAACAATTGGGTTGGAAAAAATTTTTATAATTTGATTTTTGTAAAATTTGTTTTTTAACACTGTAACACACCACAAAACAGTAATGTGAGCTGACTCCACTGCATGCCCAGTAATGCAATGAAATGCAATAGAAAATGATAAAATATATAAAATGACCCAAATACAGGAAATAATATAGCAAAATACAGAAAATGAATACTTTACAAAAATAAATTTAATGAAATTATTACTTTTTTTTAATTTTAAATAAAGTGTAAGTAGAAAACAATATAGAGCTATATTCTTCACTCAGACTGGGTAATTATTCCCTGTTTATTGGATTACAGGTTTCCAAATTAGATCTCCCTTACCTGTATACTATTTACACAACAGTGGCATATCCGGCACACTGGACAGCTGTGGTTGACAGGCTCAGTGCCTGCAGCAATTTGGAGTATATTCATGCTCCATCTGCTTTCTATTCAGGAAGGTGAAGAAGGTAAATTTGGTTAAATGCATTAGTACTAACTAACATTTTATACATAGGCTATTATTTTTCATGTCATGAGCTTGAAAATGAATCTTTTGCTTATGGGCATGTAATATATATTGCTTGGTAAGGGCATAACTGTAACCATAGTAAACTATCCATCCGCTATGGACCCCAGCAGCAAATAACCCCATTATTGCCTGGTCATATAATGATTTAAACATGCAGCACTAACAATTAAATCATTCATGATATAATGAACGTGTATACAGTTACAGGTACCTCTATTGGGTTTCCATAATAAGCATTACATACAGAATGTGGTAGTGTTGGGTACTGTTTTACTATGTAGAATAACAAAGAATATGACAGCTGGGTACCCATATAATTCCCAACCAGTCACCCTTCTGACCCAATCACAGACAACACCCCTCATATGGGGTCATTAAAAAAAATGTAAAGAAAAAAATGCAAAGTCATTGTAAAGTCACAACTCTCAATCAAATTGCTTGTTTTGGGTCAGTAACTCAAAAAGTATTAAAAACTATTGTCAGCCAGACAGCAATCATTTTCAGAAGAAGGTCAGCAATAGCAGCGTGCATATTGACCTTATTAAAGATTTTCTTTAAAAGGCTAACCAGTATTCTAGTATAATCTCCTCCTCATTCAGTGCTAACACTCTGCACCCTAACTGAAGTCACTTGTCCACTTCTTTCCCAGATAGCAAGCAATTGAGCTGCAAGTTTGAAAATGACTTGATAAGCTATTGCTAGACTTGCCAGGCTTCACAAGTTTGTTGCACAATTACAGCAAGTCCACATTGCATGACTCCAGATCAACTTTCTTTGCAAAAATTCTGCAAGTCTGCTGCACATCCTGGTTCAGTTATGTTGTGCAATAGTCCTCCCACCACAGGGGTCACTGTGACTTGCAGAGCTCTTGCTGTAGACTCTTGCTAGAGACTTGCCACGCAAATTTTCTACAAATTGGAAAAGTGTCAACTAGAACTTGTGCTTCAAGTGCTCTGCAAGTGTACAACTTGCCAGTGAAAATGGATAGCAAGTTAACAAGACTTACAACTCAACACTGCCACAAATCTGTGGCAAGTAATCCTTGTTATCTGGGTTACACATTGACTTATCAAAATTTCCATTACAAGATTTCAAATTAACCCATTTTACCTGCCTGACCAATGCTGAAGTCTTATTCGATGCCCATCACCCATTCCGCAAACAGCCAGCACCCCTTCCCCTATTTGCAGTTGTCATGCCTTTGTACCCCCACTGCCCATCATTCAGGTGCATCTATACCATCTTTCTCAGAAGAGAAAGATGGAACCATTTATATAGTGTTCCCAATTCCAGGTGGGTAAAAGTTACCAGTGGGAATGCCAACAGTAATGTCCAAATGATATGGCACCACTATGTAACACATCTAGCACCTCATTGCGATGCAGGTTAGAAGAGCATGCAAGAATGTGAGAACCTAAGGGAAAATGGCCCCCCAAAAAAGCCAATATGGTGGTTGCAGACCTAATGCCGCGTACACACAATCGGAAATTCCACCAGCAAAAGTTCGATGAGAGCTTTAGGTCGGAAAATGCGACCGTGTGTATGCTCCATGTTTTGCTGGTAGAATTCCAGCCAGCAAAAGACTGAGAGCAGACTCTCAATTTTTCGGTCGGAAAAAGTTTTGATCGGAAATTCCGATTGTCTGTACCAATTCCGACGCATGCTCGGAAACAATTTGACGCATGCTCGGAAGCATTTAACTTAATTTTCTCGGCTCATCGTAGTGTTCTACGTCGCGTTTTTGACGGTCGAAAGTTAAGCAAACTTTTGTGTGACCGTGTGTATGCAAGCCAAGCTTGAACGTAATTCTGTTGGAAAAAACATCCAAGATTTTGCCGTTGGAAAATCCGCTCGTGTGTACGCAGCATAACACTTTGGCACCAAAGAGCAAACTTGGGTAAGAGAGTAACCAGGACCAACAATATCCCTGGTATTGAGAATAATAGTGTTACAATTCAACCGTAAAATACAATACGTCCCTGTGGTGATCCAGTGTATGGTAATGGTAGAACATACGCCTAATGATTTGTGATCACTCACAATATGGAGATAAGAAAGCCAAAGAGCTTTATTTAAATTTTGCTACGGGCCTCATCTTTGTTGCTTTGTTACAAGTTATGACCAAAATGAATCAAACAATTCTTTAGTTATAGTTCTCTCTACTCTACTATCTAGAAAAAGCAAATCAAAAAGGATTACAACAATCTGCAAAGCAGAAAATGTAGTCACTTTGAATTGTAGAGGTTAATTATACAATGGCTCCTTCAATGGATACAGTGCGGTATCCATTAACCCCTACTGACAGGAATGATCTTTCAACTCACTGAGGTCATATTCTTATCCATCACTTTGCTTGGGTCAACGGAAAGTGCATATTTCTCATAAGGATAAAACAAGATGTTTGTCATTTGGCAAATGCATTTCATTTTAGTGAGGGTAAAGGTCCATCTGGATAATAGGCCTTAAAGTGAAGTAAGTATGCACACTTACTTTTGAAAATAATTTGATACAGTAACATGAGTCCAAAACCTTGCTGCATTGTTAAACCAAACTACATGCGGGCCTGTCCCCTTGCAAAATTATGTGCAGTTCCCAGACACAAAACAGTTGATTGTCCACCACAAAATGCTCAGTAATCAATGTCAACTTGAATTTAAAATGTAAGGGCTTGTTCACGACAGCCGCTGCATTGCAACGCAGCGGCTGGTGTGCGGTGTGGTCTGGCCAGGCCAGCATAATGTTGATGCGTCGATACTGGTGCATCACACTGTTCACTTTTTTTTCTAAACAAACTTTATTGAAATTTCACACAGTTCTATCGGCCAGCGTTTAGTGACCCACACTTCACTGGAAAAAAGTACTGCATGCACTATGTTTTTTAGTGCACACCACCCGCACATCACTGCAACACAGCTATGTGAACTAGCCACACTGGAGACCAGGCATATTGCCTTGTTTTGCAGTGGAGGTGTGGTGGGACTGCGCTGGAATAGCCACCCAATGCAGTCCCACTGCACCTGGTGAATGGACTCTACGGCCCCTTTCACACTGGGGCGGGAGCCGCGGCGACGGTAAAGCAGAGCTATATTTAGCGCTGCTTTACCATTGTTTTTACTAAAGGAAAATCCACTTTGCACTGCAAGTGCACTGCGAGTGCACTTGAAAATGCACTGAAAGTGCACTTGGAAGTGCAGTCGCTGTAGATCTGAAGGGGAGATCTGAAATGAAAGGAAGCTCTGCTGATTTTATCATCCAATCATGTGCAAGCTAAAATGCTGTTTTTTTATTTTCCTTGCATGTCCCCCTCAGATCTACAGCGACTGCACTTCCAAGTGCACTTTCGGTGCAAAGTGGATTTGCCTTTAGTAAATAACCCCCTAAAGCTCTGCACACACAGCCGAATATTGGGCGGCATTTGGCCCTTGTGTACTGCAGCTGGTCCAACAGAAGCCTAAAAAGGTCTACCGACCGACTCCCGGTCAGCGCTCCCAGCCAATGGCTGAGAGCGCTGGTCGGATTGTTCTGGCGGGGGGCCATCCCCCTGTCAGAACACAAAAGAACAGCAGAGGAGATCCATGTACTAACATCAGATTGTTAGTACAGCGGCTCCGACCGGAGCAGTCAGGTTTTTTTTTTGATAAGCCTGCTAGGTTAAAACGAAAAAAAAAAACTAGCAGTGTGTACAAGGCTTAAAAGTCTTTTCTACATTGATTTATTGGGTCTGCTGTAGTTTGTAAAGAGAGCTTTGTTTGTGTGGCTTCAGCCTCCAGGTGCTGCATGCAGCCCATGTCTACTGGGATGCAGTGGCTGCATGAACAGCCATGTAGGTGAGCGGCCAGGGGCGGACTGACAACTCATGGGGCCCCCGGGCAATAGGAGAAGATTATGGGGCCCCTGGGCAATAGGAGATTATGGGGCCCCCGGGCAATAGGAGATTATGGGGCCCCAGGCAATAGATTATGGGGCCACACAGTATACACACACACACATACAGTATACACACACAGACACACAATATACACACACACAGTATAGACACACAGAGAATACACATACACACACTGAAAAGGTACTGGAGAGGCGGGGCAGCTATAATCTTGGGATTTAAAAAAAAACACAGATTTTTACATACTGTCCCTGGTTTTATTGAGGCTGGCAACCCTGATGAGGCCCCTTAGTGGCATGGGGCCCTCGGGCAGTGCCCGAGTGCCTGAATGGTCAGTCCGCCCCTGTGAGCGGCCCCAAATACAGACAGTGTTGTCATGCATTTAATCCTACAGTAATTAAATGCTACTGCTGCTGTTGTCATATATACTGTATACTTCCCTTGATGTCTTCTTGTTTGGGATAAACTTTGAAAACTACTGCTTAATAAAAAATACTGAAAAAAATACTGAAAAAAAAAAACAACAAAGAATGTGTGGAAAGCATTTTTTCACAAATAATGGTACAAGCTATACATATACATAAAAAATACAATGCTAGCTTACTCCATGGGGTACTTGCCATCTATAAAGGTATGCATATACAGTATATCTGTGTAGATCGCTGTTCTGTATGGTATGCCTGTATTTCCACAGACTGTTAGTCACATGTTTTCCTTGTGTTCCCTTAAACTTGTATGTAAAATATGTGAATTATGTTTTGTATGAATACAGTATATGCTTTATATGCACAAATTAAACTAAAAAGTGTGATTTTACTATGAATTGACAAAAGTTCAAAACAAGTTACATTACAAAGGACAAATTAAAGTAAGAATTTCCAGCATCTGACACTTTAAAAAACATAATTTAAAAGATAATTATTATTATTAAAACCTTAAGAACAAGCACAGTGAGAATAATTCCATTTGCAGCAGCCCCAGCTTTGCACTCAGCCGGTTCTAGCAAAGTATAGGTGGTGTGGGAGCGCCTTAGGACTGGGGAAATTCTCAGCTACCATCGTGAAGAAACCCATTCACTAGCCTGATATCATGAACTAAATTGTTTCCCAGCAGAAGAATACCCTGCAGCAACGAGGTAGCTGTATATAAATACTGCTCTAACCTCTGTAGGTATAGCCTAAAGCAGGGGTCTCCAAACTGCGGCCCTTTGCTTGCTTCTATCTGGCCCTTGGGGCACTAATCCTCCACACTGATACAAGACACTATTCTGCCATCGAACAGTAATCCACCAGTATCTTCATGTAATCCCAGACAGACTTGATGTCGAGATCAGGGCTCTGTGGGGGCCAAACCAAAACTTGTTTCTTCTTTATGCTAAAGATAGTTCTTAACCGTGTTAATATCGGACACCTTTACCCCCTTCCTGCCCAGGCCAATTTTCAGCTTTCAGCGCTGTCACACTTTGACATTTGTGCGGTCATGCAACACTGTACCCATGTAAAATTTTTAGCATTTTATTCACACAGATAGTGCCTTCTTGCAGTGGCATTTAATCACCACTGGATTTTTTTATTGTATGTTAAATAAATGAAAAAAGACCAAAACATTTGGAAAAACAAAAACATTTCCGTTAACATTTTGCAAATGAATAATCTTTCTTCATACATTGAGGCCAAAATGTATTCTGCTACATTTCTTTGGTGAAAATAACCCAAATCAGTGTATATTATTTAGTCTGTAGGAAAGTTATAGCATCTACAAACTATGGTACATAGCTGAAAATTGATCAATCCTGATGTACTGACGATCGTCTAATTTCTTGAGGCCTGAAAATGCTAGGACAATTACCCCCACCCTTTTTGGAAAGTAGACAGTCCAAGGTATTTATTAAGAGGCATAGTGAGTTTTTTGAAGTTGTCATTTTTTTTCTCACAATTTTTTGGAAAATTAAGAAATTCTAACAAAAATTTGTATCAAAGTTTTTTCACATACTGTCACTGGTGCAGTACAGCATCATTATATAACTGGTGTGGTGATGATCAGGGAAACATTGACTGGTGACAGTATGTAAATGGGCTGTGATTGGCCCTGTCTATACCATGTGATCACTGTGACTAATTGGAAAATTATGGGGCCTATAGTAAAATAAGGGGTTTAGTGACATTAGCTGTATGTTTGGGGTCGTTGTCCTGCTGTAGAATTAATTTGGGGCCAATCATACAGCTCCCTGATGGTATGGCATGATGGATAAATATCTGCCTATATTTCTCAGCATTGAGGATACCATAGATCAGACAACGTTGAGAGCCATATACACAGTGGTCGGCCAAGGAAACTTAATGCAGAAGATGAAAGACACATTATGCTTACACAATTCACTCTTACTGAAATCAACCCACCATATATATCTGGAATCTGCCAGAAGGGGCAGACCTATAATGCCACTTCCTGCAAGGAAGGGCTTATATGAAAGTGAAATAAGGTAACTCCTTCCTACAAAGATCATGAACACTTTAGTCAGGAGTATTGTACAGTATAGCATAAAGAGTACAGGTCCCAGGTGTAAGCCCCCGTACACATGGTCGAAAATTCCGACCACAAAATCCGTCTGATTTTTTCCAACAGATTTTGTCCGACACTGGTGTTGCATACACACGGTTGGACAAAGTTGTCGGAAAATCTGATTATTTTGAACGTGGTGACGTTCGTTGCATACGACGGAACTATGTAGAGGCTAGTAGCCAATAGCTTTGGTCTCGTAATTTGATCTGAGCATGCGTGGCACTTTGTCTGTCGGAATTCTCTACACCCGATCGGAAAAAGTCTGATCGGATTTTGTTGTCGGAAAATTTGAGAGCAGGATCTAAAAGTCCGATTGAGCCCACACACAGGCAGATTTTCCGACAACATGGTCTGATCGGACATTTTCCGTCGGAATTTCCGACCGTGTGTATGGGGGCTTAGGAGCGTGAGGCAGACCCTTTCTCCTGCTCCATTAACTCATGCCTAGACGCTTTCTGTCCTGTCCGCGTCCTCATTGTCAAGCCACTGGTACCTCTACACTGATTGGCCAGGGGGGTGCAACCCACTCAAGGCATGCTCAATGCTAAGCAGCAGTTTGGCTCTCATCTGCCTAGCCATCCCTAGCACTGGTGTCTATGGTCATACACCTCTACCTCTGATTTATGTTGGCTGTGTGCTTCCTGGAGCTTAATTTAAGCATCAAGGCCTCTGCGCTTGTTTTAGCATCAGCCTCCTCACTCCCTTCTTGTGCTGCCCTGCTGTGTTACCTATCATTGAATCTCTTGATGTTGCCCTGCCTTGTACCTGGTTTACTCACTGGATTCCCTGCTGAACTTGACCTTGGATTGTTTACTGGAATATGTTTGCCCACTGCCTGCCCTGACCCCAGAACTGTCTATTAGATTATGCTTTTTTGCTACATGCCCTGACAGCGGAACTGTCTATGAATTACTTTGGGATGAATTCGAGCGGTGACTGAGAGCCAGGCCTTCTCGTCCACATGATTGCCTGACCTCACAAATGCGCTTCTGGAAGAATGGTCAAACATTCCCATAGACACACTCCTAAACCTTGTGGACAGCCTTCCCAGAAGAGTTGAAGCTGTTATATAGCTGCAAAGGGTGGGCCAACTCACTACTGAACCCTATGCACTTGGACTAGGATGTCATTAAAGTTCATGTGCATGTAAAGGCAGGCGTCCCAGTACTTGGTAATATAGTGTATGTCCCCATTCATTACTTAATAGAACCAAGAAATGTCTGAAAATAGGCAATACTGCAATATTGACTATGGCCTCATTCAAAAATGAAGAAGAATAGTGACTGATTTGTTCAGTCTGCGCACATGCACACTGCCAGCGGTTTAATGACTTCTCATAAAGAAGAAGTGTAATAGGAAGAGAAAGGTATTTATTAGATTTTTCAGACACACTCACTGTGTGATGAGCAGGGAACAGAAGCTCGTGCTGGAAGTGCAGCTGGAGAGATGACATGAATTTCATGGTACTCGTTTCAAGAACTTCACATGCCAAGCTTCAGGGGGATACGTGTAAGTAGAGCATAGACTACATGCTGCAGAGAGATTCTACAAGAGAAGATGACCCAACCTAGCCACTAGGGATGAGCCGAACACCCCCGGGTTCGGTTCGCACCAGAACCCACGAACGGACCTAAAGTCCGTGCGAGCATAAGAACCCTATTAGTTACAATGGATGCGAACGTTCGAAATCAAAAGTGGTAATTTTAAAGTCTAATATGCATGTTATTGTCATAAAAAGTGTTTGGGGACCTGGATCCTGCCCCAGGGGACATGTATCAATGCAAACATTTTTTTTTAAAAACGGAAGTTTTTTCAGGAGCAGTGATTTTAATAATGCTTAAAGTGAAACAATAAAAGTGTAATATTCCTTTAAATTTCGTACCTGGGGGTGTCTATAGTATGCCTGTGAAGGGGCGCATGTTTCCTGTGCTTAAAACTGTCCCTGCACAAAGTGTAATTTTTGCAGGAAAAAAAGCTATTTAAAATCACTCACGGCTAATGAATTGACGGCTCCCGTAACACAGAGAACAGTCATTCATTGAAGCCATTGAAAAAAAAAAAGTCATTGAAAAAAAATAAAAAAATAACAAAAAAAAAGCATGGGGGTCCCCCCAAATTCAATAACCAGGCCCTTCAGGTCTGCTATGGATATTAAGGGGACCCCAGCCAAAAAAAAAAAAAAATGGCGTGGGGTCCCCCTCAAAATCCATACCAGACCCTTGAGGTCTGGGATGGATTTTAAGGGGAGCCCCGGCCAAAAAAAAAATGGCATGGGCCCCCTCAAAATCCATACAGACCCTTATCCGAGCACGCAACCTGGCAGGCCGCAGGAAAAGAGGGGGGGACGAGAGCGATTCCCCCATCAACACAGACAGTGTTGACAGGGGAATTCCTCCTGCTGAGCCATGGTCTGCTCCCGGAAGGGACGGCTTCCCCTGCCCGCCTGCTCCTTCGCACGATTCAGCTCCTTCGCACCAGGTGGAACTCAACGTTGGCCCTGCAGCAGCGACTGCACACGCAGCAGAGGCCATCAATGAGTACAGTGTTGACAGGGGAATCCCTCCTGCCACGAGGATGGTGAGCAGTGACAGTGCTGCATCAGTGACACTGTCCCTCTTGGCTGAAGCAAACCTGCTGGGATAATCACTTGAGGCAGAACAAGGCATAGAATAGGGAGGACTCCTTTTCCCCCCCCCCCCCCATCTATCCCCCCTTTAGCCGACCAGTGTTCCGTCTGTCCCCACCCATCACACAGGAAGAAGGAGAGGCAGGAGGAGGAGGAGGAGGAATTGTAGTGCGCAAGGAGTGGAGCCTGTGCACTCAGCCTCAGCAGCCTTTAAGGATGATGGACAGTCCCCAACAAACCAGCTTGGACTTGTACGTGCTGGAGGAGTGGCTGGCGCTCATGTCATCCTCATTGACCCAGAAGCATACCGGACCGGAATGCCTCAGCAAACCCTATATACGCTGCATGCCCCTGATCCAGCAAAGCCGGCGAAGTGATCCTTCCTCGTGTTCTTCGGATCAAGGAGAGGGGACCATTCCTGCTGGCCACTCTCCTTGATCCGCGGTACAAGGATAAGGTTGCAGACCTTATCTGCCGTCGCAGAGGGAGCAGAGGATAGACATCGCAGGGAGGCCTTGCAGAAAACATGTCCCAACGCGTCCCAGAAAACAGGGAGGCTTCGATTGCTGAGGCTTCTGGTCAGTATCAGAATTGAGCGGGGGAAGGTGGGACGTTCTGACCGGATGCGATCAGAACAATTTTTTTTAGTCCGCACCCAAGGTATGATATGTTCAACAACCCATCGCCACGTCATGATATACATGGTGCGAATATAGGGCAAGTCAGACTTTGGACACCGTACCCACCGAAAATCCTCTGCTTACTGGGGTCCTGAGGAGGATCACGTGGCCACCGTGCCAGTATGCAAAATGAGACTACTGGTCCTGTCCTGCCTCCAGCGTTCTTTCCAACGCACATGTCAGTGCTGGCTGGAGATTTGTCCACCGATCATAGGGTGCTGCCTGTCCCCGCCTCGGTTGATCGACTCAGCCCCCTGTTTAAGTAACCAGGGGCGATATCTCTGCTGAGCCATGGTCTGCTTTTTTTCCCGGCCAAAAAAAAAAAAGGATAAAAAATAAAAA
The DNA here is from genome assembly GCA_028564925.1 of Lithobates sylvaticus. Classification (NCBI taxonomy): domain Eukaryota; kingdom Metazoa; phylum Chordata; class Amphibia; order Anura; family Ranidae; genus Lithobates; species Lithobates sylvaticus. The sequence continues at coordinate 511,807,535 of CM053027.1, forward strand.
AAATAACAGTAAAAAAAAAAAGCATGGGGGTCCCCCCCAAATTCAATAACCAGGCCCTTCAGGTCTGCTATGGATATTAAGGGGGACCCCAGCCAAAAAAAAAAAAAAAATGGCGTGGGTCCCCCTCAAAATCCATACCAGACCCTTGAGGTCTGGGATGGATTTTAAGGGGAGCCCCGGCCAAAAAAAAAATGGCATGGGGTCCCCCTCAAAATTCCCCCATCAACACAGACAGTGTTGACAGGGGAATTCCTCCTGCTGAGCCATGGTCTGCTCCCGGAAGGGACGGCTTCCCCTGCCCGCCTGCTCCTTCGCACGATTCCCCCATCAAAACAGACAGTGTTGACAGGGGAATCCCTCCTGCCCAGTCATTGTCTGCTCCCGGCTGGGGGGGGGGGGATGGGCGTGAGAAGCTGGCAGGCTGGTTGTAACTAAGTTGATCAACTGATCAACTTGGTACCTTCAGCCTTCCCATTAATGGTTAGAATCTTGGCTGGTTCCTGCTGAACCGGCCAAGATTCAAACCATGTATGGCTGGCCTTACTGGGCCCCCATTCGACACAGCTCTTCCCCCTGCACAAGCTTTGTGCAGTACAGTGATGGAATACTCAACCTATTGCTGGTATTGTCCCCCACAGACTTGACATTGGTTTAGTACAGGACATTGTTCAGATTGACCAATACCCATCTTCCGCTACGTTTTAAGAATGATTTTCTAACAATTAGTGGGGTCAAATCAACGTTCCTTTTTGTACACAGATGATTACATTTGAAGGAGCAGAATGGAATATTTGAACAAACAAATTTATAACATTGGACAGAGTTTTTGTTTAGGAAAGTCCAATCACTCCACAATTGAGTATTGAAAGCAAACGTGTTTTGAGAATCATTCGAACATTTACAGTATAACATTATCATATGTACTCATGAGGATTTTCATTCGAATGTTCATATGAAAGTCTACCAGTGTATGGCCAGTTTTAGGCTTTAAAATGTGCTTATAATAATGCTATACCATATAGCAGAGTATATCTTTTCCATCAGAAGGAAATAATCCCGTCTTTCATCTTCGACCCATTGATCTTCTTTGATGAGTGTCACTGACAATTAGTGAGAAGGATAAACTACTCACCATTACAATTACTCAGTGAACATAATATTCACTACAAATCAAACAGTTTCTCTTGGGGAGTTGACACAAGTTTTCCCCAAAGGAAAGCTTATTGTTAGGGCCAAGTCATACTTACAGTAGACCTATCATTAAGATAGACTTCAGACAAATCAATAGGGCACTAGTCAGCTTTACCACCCAACATTACATTACCTTTTTTCTTGACATGAATAAAAAGCTGCTAAGCTTCATTCTGTCACTTAAGATGACTACACACTACAGTCACACATAGGCCGAATGTCGGTTGTTTTTTTTTTTTTTAACCGCCCATTGTCTCCGACATTCGACCTGTGTGTACAGGGCTTTACGCAGGCCAAAGACAGTACGAATTTCTTTCCTGCAACCATGGAAAGAAAGAAATTTGCACGATTCCCCCATTAACACAGGCAGTGTTGATAGGGGAATCCCTCCTGCCGAGCAATTGTCTTCTCCAGGCCGGGGGCAAGCAGGGGAAGTCATCCCTGCTGGGAGAAGACAGTGATTATCGCTAGCAGCTATAGCAGTCACTTGCGATAATTGCAAGCGAATCCGGCAGGCTGGTTGTACCCAAGTTGATCAATCAATCAACTTGGTACATTCGGCTTGCCCATTAATGGGTCGAATCCTGTCCGAATCCTGCCGAGATTCGAAGCTGGCCATACACTAGTAGAATTTGATTAAACATTTTTCGTTATAACCACTCCACCTCCAGCGACGAACCAAGGTAGTTATACCAGGATGATGCCTGTAGCTGCGGTGGTTGGCTCTCTTTAGTCAATCCTTTAGTCAATCCTAGTGGCTAACTAGCTTTACAAGCAGTGGGAGGGGACATCCCCCTCCTCCTGCCGCTTTCCAAGGCTTTACTGGAATCTTCCATTCCACCGGGAGTCCCAGTCGGCCAGCTGGCACTTACGCGGACTGATCATAGAGCCCAACAAAGACCGGACCGGCTTTGTTGGGCTCTATGGTATAGTAAGCCAGAAGAGATGATGCCATGTCACATCCAGGTTACCTGTATGTAAACGCCGCCATTTTTAAAAATCAAAAGCATTTGATCTCACCGATGTTGGTGTGATCAAACGTTTTTAAGGACTGAGGAGGGATCTGGGGTCTTATAGACCACAAATCTCTCCATAAAGAGTACCTGTCACATGCCTATTGTTGGCTCAAAGAAAGTTTACCTTCCTTGTGAGAGCAATAAAAGTGATCACATTTTTTTTTTTTTAAGTTTGCCTGCACTCACTCAAACAGCGATTGTTCCATAGATGTGAGGTATCACCGCAAACATCAAATCATTGGCAGTAATTCTACCACCAGACCTCCTGTGTAAATCTAAAGTGGTAACCTGTAAAGGCTTTTAAAGCTTCGCCTATGGATAGTAAAATTAACGTAGTGTTTCGCTGTTGCACAGGCATGCACAATTTCAAAGCATGACATGTTTGGTATCTATTTACTCGTAACATCATCTTTTATATTTTACCAAACAATTTAGGTTATATAATGTTTGGGGGTTTTAAGAAATTTTCTAGCAAAAATTACTGATTGTTACATGGAACATGTAAAAAGTGCCTGAAAAAGCCTCGTATTCAAGTGTAACGTTCATTTGATTTTCTAATTATTGAAAGCAAACATGACCCTGGTCTCTTTTCATCAATAACCTTGTGAGTTTTTGCCAATATTAGAGACTGAATAGAATATATTATAATCAGACAAACCTTAGAATTGATTTAGCAGAGCTTGTCAAAAGAGAAAGTGAAAAGAAACCTCTCCAATTGGGACACTGATCAAACCAACCATTCAAAATTAATTTTTTTTCTTTTTGCTGCTCAATATAAAAATAAATAAAAATTCCTTTCCTGCAAGAGTTTTCACCAAAGCAACATCGCTGGACTCCAGGACAGGTAAGTGTCCTATTATTAAAAGTCAGCAGCTGCATTATGTGTAGCTGCTGGCTTTAAATTTTTAGCAGGGATGGGTAAACCTCCGCTTTAAGGTTTGACATGTTGGGTATCTATTTACTCGGTGCAACCTCATCTTTTTATATTTTACCAAAAATGTGGGTAGTTTATTGTGTTTGTTTGCCCCAATATTCACTTTATTGTGTTTTTCTACTGAAATTTCGCGTTTCCTAAACCTTTGCGGGAATTACCAAAAATTGGAGCTACCACTATTTTATTCTATAGGGTGTCTGCTTAGGTCTGAAATTATTTTTTAAACATGTTTGCAAAAAAAGCAAAAAAACGGCTCTGGCAGCGAAAAGGTTAAAGTACTTTCAAAAGACATTTGTCAAGTCATCGAATGTACTGAGAATTTTTGTACGAATATTTGTACAAGTATTAGTACTGAATGGTCAGCTTTAACATGGATCAATTGATTTTCCCCTCATTCAGCCTGCAGGCTGAACAAGAGAATATTGGGCTATGTATGACTACCTTAAAGCAGAACTAAACCACTGAGTGAAAGCTTCCCACTGCCCCTCTTCAGCTCCGCCATCTTTAAAACTTCAGAGCATGTGCATATGCACCTCCAGTATCTAGAGACAAGCAGCACATATGCCCAAGTGGACCAGAATTTCTGTGCATGTGCACAAATGGTGCCAGCTTATGGCAGGATGGCAGTATGCCACCCTATGGCAGTTGTGTACACAAGCACAAATCTGTTGCAGTATCGCTGCACAGTGGCAGCTTAGAAACCCAATGCCTCCTGGGATAGCTACGTCACAGCTATCCAAGGAGGCAACAGGGCCCGGCCTAGGCTAGAAATTATCTAAAAAGGTGAAAAACTACATAAAAAGGTAAAAAAAATGTAATAAGGGGGAGGATAAAATAACCTATGACTGTGTTTGTGGGGTATAGGAACACCCAAATTATACTCAATGACAGTGTTTAGTGCCTGAGCGGCCTATCACCAGGCATGAATACTGTCATGGAGGTGCTTATTATTGACCCAAATGCCAATCATGGCACCTATCAATGCTCACAATAGCTGTACTAGTCTGAAAAACGTCTTCCTTGAAAAATAATTACAAATCATAATAAATAAATGACATATACAACGAGAAATGTTTTTTCTAATATAGACTAGGCAGCAAATATAAACACATTTCTATTCTTTTTTTAATTCTTTATTTATGGCTTTGCATAGTACAAACATTATGCCGCGCTCATGGCACACAAAGGCACAATAACATAGTTGCAACCAGCCATTAAAGAGGAAGTAAACCCTGATGGGTTTTACTTCCTTTTTTGTTCCCTGCAAAGTAAAAGCATAATGTGCTAGTATGCATCACATACTAGCACATTTTGTGCCACTTACCTGCAAACGAAGCCCACGCTGCCCCCAGCTCTGTGACTGAAGTTGCATGACGTCAATCCCACTCATGGGTGCGGGAACCGCCAGTCACGTCATTGCTAGTGAAGAAACGGCATGGGGGGGGGGGTTCTTCACAGCACATGCGCCAATGACATCATCGGCACACTAAAAAGTAAATATCTCCTAAACGGCGCACGTTTAGGAGATATTTACAGTACCTATTGGTAAAACTTGAAAATGGATGTTTATAACCTCTTTAAAGTGGTTGTAAACACTTTACTACCACTTTTACCTACAGGTAAGCCTGTAATAAGGCTTACCTGTAGGTACCGTAAACATCTCCTAAAATTGCATCATTTAGGAGATATTCACTATATCCGCATGTGCCAACGTCATCGGCACATGCGCACTGAAGAAATTGTTCGCTCGTGCCCTAACTTCAGTAGCTCTGCCATGACCGGCGGCAATCATGCAATCATCGCGACTCCGGCCAATCACAACCCGGAAGTAACTCCATTGGAAGATGTCCGCGCTGTACTCAGAGGGCCGATTCTGATCCAGGGCATCGTTCTAAGGTAAGTATTTCATAATGAGCTAGTATGCATACTAGCTCATTATGCCCTTGTCTTGCTGGGGTTTTTTTTTCTTCTTTTTTCAAGGTTTACAACCTCTTTAAAGAGGTTGTATTGTCCGCTTGGTCATTTTTACCTACAGGTAAGCCTATAATAAGGCTTATTTGTAGGTAAAATTAATATTTCCTAAACCTGTACGGTTTAGGAGATATTTACCTTGCATGCAGCCGCTGACGTCAGTGGCGCATGAGCAGTGAAGGTCCGGCGAAGGTTTGGCGTATCGTGGCGAATCTTGTCGCAACGAAGGGCTCCCGTGCGCATGCGCGGAAATGACGTCATCGTGGCTCTGGCCACTCACAGCGCTGGAGCCGCGAACCCAGAAGAAATGCTAAGGGAACATGCCAGCTCCCTCAGCGGTGACCGAGCGGCCCTGTGGGAGCTTTGTTCTAGTTAGGTAAGTATTTCATAATGAAAAAAAATAAATAACCCACGATCAGACTGTCCGGCGGGATTGTCCGCTGCTGCTGCCACCATTGCAGGTAAGGGAACCCGGCAGTGTAGCATTACGGCTTCAAGCCAGGAACACTACTGCGCATGCGCCAGGCTCCACTCCTCTCTCCTACTGGCCTGGCGGCCGGGGAAGGAGAAGGGAGGAGGAGGGAGCCGAGCTGCTGGCGTAATTTGCCGCGGTGAGATCTCCAAATGTGGCACCGGAAGAGGGAGGACACAAATGAGCGGAAGTTCCACTTTTGGGTGGAACTCCACTTTAAATTTGTGTGAGCCCATGAAATGGCGACAAATTCCAGTACCCTATATTTTCTATATAGGCGACACTTCAAAAGCCCCCTATAGGTCATCAGTTTAGTCTTACAGCGGAGGTCTTGTACTAGAATTATTGCTCTTACTCCGGCGCACACATCGATATGTAACGTGTATTGACGTTTTCATGCGTAGGCGCCCCCAACACGTGCGTTTAAGTTCATATGTGCGTATATGTGGGGGTGGGGGGGCCTCAAAAAATGCGGGGGTTTGTGCTTGGGTGTAACTTTCAAGCGAATTGACACCACTAAAGCCAGCCATAGACGGTTCGAATCTTGGCCGGCTCAGCAGGGATGTCTGATTGTACCCAAGTTGACCGATCGATCTACTTGGGTACAACCAGCATGTCGGATTTCTTATGTGATTATTGCCAGTGGCTATAGCCGCTAGCAGTAATCATTTTGTGTTTTCCCGGCCGGGGCGGCTCCCCCCCGCACCCGAACACAATAGCTCCATGGGAGGGATTCCCTCATCAATACTGGCTGCTGTATTGATGGGGGAAATCAAACAATTTTCTTTCCTGTCACCTGTGGCAACAAAGGTTCTTATAAAGAAACATTTTGAATGAAATTGCACTAGTGTATGGCCAGTTTTACCATGCGGATGGAGAAATCTCCACAGCCGCCTATTGTATTCAGGCAGCTGCGGCTCCGGGGGTATTGCTTGCAGGGACACCCATGGCTCATATTTCATCCAATTCAGCAGGCTTTACTGCTGGCTCCTGCTGTGTTTGAGGAGGTGATGGTGATAAGGATGGTACCATTTGACTTCTCTACAAGCCTTCTATCTGGGGAGAGCCTATTTAGCATCTTTTAGCAGATAAGGTTAACTTTAAAAAGATTCGGGTGATCACACGGTGATGTGGGTGGCTGGCTCCAAAATGCCTCTACAAGGGCCAATCCTGAGAACATGGTTTCCTGGGAATACCTAGAAAAAACATGAAAAAAATCTCCTAGAAAGGGTATTATCGGTACTGGAACAAATTAGAGCTTGGAATAATGGAGATTTATATTTCTATATACAATGGGCCACTTGTAAATGTGACTGCTTTTTATACTTGGCTCACCATGAGGCCAAAAAGTGTAACAGAAAAAATAAATGTCATACAGTTTACTCTTTTGAAGCATATACACATATGGAGGTTTTTTCCTAGCACACCCCCTCCTTATGGATATCTTCCAATAGTCATACTAAAAGAGCACAGGAATGGCTCTGGCTTAGCAGGGGTTAACCCAATCCCATTGCTGCCCTCCTGTATTATGTGTGTAATGGGCTGTGTAGCACATGCTGCTATTTGGATAAACTCGGCAGTGCAGCAGAGTAGGCGGCGTGTGCTGATGATAATACCGATGCACTAAAGTTCAATGCCACTTAACTGCAAGAGTTGTAACCATGTGTTTATTCTCAGGATTAAACAGCAACTTCAGGCAACAAAAAGGCAACCAGAGAACAGCTATTACTATCCAGGGAAATGTGATGATTGTGCGAGACGCTGAAAGTCCATTTCGATTTTATAGTAAAATTCCAATGCCCGATTAAGCAGGGCTTTCACAAGGTCTCTGGGCAGTATTGCACCATAAAGTGGATGTAAACTCTCACATAGGCCTGATTCACACTTATGCATTTTTAGTGCTTTCTGCAAAATGCAAAAAGCACTAAAAATGCATAGGTGTGAATCAAGCCGTATACCCAGTATCATATTATTGCAGGCGCTAAAGTGATAAAAATTGGGTCTGCAAAGCACCCAAAGAACCGCTCAATTGATTCCAATTTGAAAGCCCAAGGGCTTTCACACTGGAGAGGTGCGCTTGCAGGACGGTCAAAAAAGTCCTGCAGGTCGCCCCTAAAGTGCCCCTTCCCATTGAAAACAATGAGGCAGCGCTGCAAACCCACCAGCAAAGCGCCTTTTTTGGCCACTAGCGGGGTTAAAACTGCCCCGCTAGCTGCTGAATAGCGCCGTTAAAACGATGATAAAGCGGCGTTAAATATAGTGCCGCTTTACCGCCAGCGCCTGCCCACCTCAGTGGGAAAGTAGCCTTATACACAGAGATGAAGCAAATCCTCCTACATAGTTTTTACGTGTTTATCTGTAGTCTTCCCCTCTCTACACCCCTTCAAAAGGGCAGATTGTGTTAAAAACATTTCTTCATCTGTCAGAAGCACAGAGGAGGGGGCGGAGAGGCTGCAGTTACAGTGTGTGAGAGCTGAATGGAGGAAAGGAACACACCCCCTCCACACAGCAGAAGAACTGTGTTCTGAATAGACAAGCTATCTGTTGAGCTCTCCCCACCCCTTCCGCCCTCCAGACACAAATTTGTCTCATGTGTCAGGAAAAGTTCTCAGAGATAACAGAGGAATAAAGCACCAAAGAGAAATGACACCTAGAGCTTTGGAGAGAGATAAGTAAACACTACAGATATCTGTGCTTTGCTCAGATTCCATGACTGAGGTTTACAACCACTTTAATAAAAGTGATTAAAGTGGTTGTAAACCCACCCTAGTGACTTTTAACTATAGGTAAGCCTAGAATAAGGCTTACCTATAGGTAGTGGCAATATCTGTCAGTGAAGAGCCCTGATGGCAGTTGTCATTTCCGGGTACGCCTGCCGTTGCCGGCTCTGGCATCCATTGGGCTCACCACCTGACCCCAGGAACTCCAGGGTTAGAGGCTCAGCAGAGTAAACTAAGAAACCCATGAGTCACAGTGCCTCACTGGCCCACTACCATCTCCCTGCATGGGCTTGTGATCTATTTACCTAATGTCACCAGTCTGTTCAGTTTTACAATAAATGATTGCTGCTTTGAACTTCTACTCTGTCTCTACCTACTTACTGGAACAGTGCTCAGCTGAATTTTGTGAGTTCTACACTGCCCACTAGGGGGTGCTTCTATACACACACACGCATGCAACTGCAGTGCGATTTGCGATTTTTTGTGTTGATGCAAATCGCACAGCAAAGTATCGGTACTCTGTATCAGGGAGTACTTGACCGAAAGTATCGGTACTGGTACTCACCGATAAAAAAACGGTATCGGTGCAACCCTAATTTATATATACTTTAAAGTGACACTAAAGGATTTTTTGGTTTGAATAACAAACATGTTATACTTACCTGCTCTGTGTTGTGGTTTTGCACAGAGCAGCCCTGATTCTCCTTTTCTTGGGTCCCCCATCAGCGCTCCTGGCTCCTCCACATGCTGAGTGCCCCCAGAGCAAGCGGCTTGCTCTGGGGGCACTCGTGCATGTTGCTCCCCAGCCCTGTTCTGTTTGTCCATTGACACGCAGAGTGCTTCTCAGCTCTGCCCCCTCCTCAATGGCTGTGATTGACAGCCAATGGCTCCCACTGCTGTGTCTGAGCCAATGAGGAGGAAAAGAGCCAGAAGAGCATCTGCTCTCGTGCACCTCACTGGATCCAAATCGGGCCCAGGTAAGTATAAAGGGAGCTGGGGAGGGAGGAGCTACACACAGAAGGTTTTTTTTTACCTTCATGCATTGAGTGCATAAAGTTAAAAAAAAAACTTCAGCCTTTGGAACCACTTTAATTCTAAATGTTTAGATCTAGTATAGTGTATGAACTGGACAACATGAATAAACAATTTTGTCTTTCATCAATTTTGATATTTTTTTTTTTTTTGTATTTACTACTTAAATGAATGTTCCTGGAGGCAGAGCATGCTCTTCAAATGATTTCTGCATGGACATGAACTACAGCTTCCAGGTCATATTCTGGGTAATTGATTCATCATAGACTCCACGATAACTCTCTGGCTAGTGAATCAGTCCCATATCGTCACAGTCATGTCTCATGGAAGGTCATCATCATCCCTACCAGATGCAGACAATTTCTATATAATCCATTCAGGCGAGTATACAGGCAGCAGCCTCTGTATCCTGCAATGGTGCAGTGTAGAAATAAATACATGTAAAAGGACCAATCGTTTTATAGAGAAATGTGTATAAAACATGCAATCAAGATCTTAAAAATCAATCAAAGGATTAATCCACATAAACCTTGAATGTTAATATACTACTAATTAAAGAGCTAGTCCACCCAAAACGTTCTTATTTATTTATTTAATGCATGCTGGTTGGCTGAATCTCTCTAGAATCACTCATCTCTATTCATGTGCAGTAGTGACATTTCTTTGCTCTCTGGCCCAACCTGTATTTGCCATTGGCCATCACTCCTGCTCCTTCATTCTACATAAATAAAATTTGGAAGAAAAAATTTGGAAGAGCAAGCTCCACTAATAATCATTAACTATTAAGTTAGGAACTGAAGGGCAGTAGTTGTCTGATTTTCTTAAGGCTGGGTTCACACTATTGGGAATTGGATGCGGGTTCCCCTCATCCAATTTGCAATAGCAGAAGATTTGGAACGGCTCTCTATGGAGCCGGTTCACATATCTCCACTGCAGGTCCGGTCCGGACTCCTGCTGTGAGTCGCATGCGAAGATAGTGTAAACCTAGCCTAAACCGGCCATAGACGGAGCGATTTTCTAGCCTGGGGTTGTGGTGAGTGTTGATGGGGGAATCCCTCCCGCTAAGTTTTCCCGGAAGGGGGGGCAGGGGGAAGCCATTCCCATCAGGTGAATACAGTGTTTACTACTAGTGGCTATAATAGCCGTTAGCAGTAATCACATGTAAAATCCAACAGGCTGGTTGTACCCAAGTTGATCGATCAACTTGGGTACATTCAGCCTGCCCATACATGGTTTGAATCCCTGCTGAACCAGCTGAGATTTGAACTGTCTATGGCCTGCTTTAAAAGTTCACAGAGCCCATTAGCATCCCTCCGTGAATGAAATTGGGGGGACAGATGTATTTTTCAGTTTTGGGTGGACTAATACTGTAGTACTTTTGGCCATATCCATGAGTACAAAGAAAACCTTACCCAGATGACTTTTTTTAGTTAATGAAAGTGAAAGGAAATCCCACATTATAGGTGGTCACCAGAACAGGAATAGAGGGAAATTCTTCCAATGGACGGGCTATTTCTGGTGACAACTCGGATTATGGACAGCACAGTGACTTAGTGGTTAGAACATTTGCCTAGCAGCACTAGGGTCGTTGGTTCAAATCCCAACCACAGCACTACCTGCCTGGAGTTTGCATGTTCTCTCTTTTTCTTGGGGCATTCTGGTTTCGTCCCACACTCCGAAACATACTGGTAGTCTTATTGGATCCTGTCTTAGGCCCCTTTCACACTGGGGCGGGGAGCCGCGGTGACGGTAAAGCAGCGCTATATTTAGCGCTGCTTTACCGTCATTTTAACCGCGGTATTCGGCCGCTCGCGGTGCGGTTTTACCCCCCCGCGAGCAGCCAAAAAAGGGTTAAACACCCCCGCAGAGCGCCACCGTATCGGCGCTTTGCGGCGGTATTGCCGCGGTTTTACAGCGGTTTCCCATTCTAATCAATGGGAAGGAGCGGTATAAGAGCGGTGAACACACCGCTCCTATAACGCTCCAAAGATGCTGCTAGCAGGACTTTTTTTTGTCATCCTGCTAGCGCACCGCTCCAGTGTGAAAGCCCGCCGGCTTTCACACTGGAGTTAAAGGGGCCGGATTTTTTCATGCAGTGAACAGGCGCTATGTTTAGCGCTGCACCGCATGAAAAACGCCCCGGTGTGAAAGGGGCCTTAACGGGCCCTAGTATGTGTTTGTATGAATGTGAGTAAGGGACCTTAGATTGTAAGCCCCTTGAGGGCGGGCCAGGGACTGATGTGAATGTACAATTATGTAAATTAATGGTGCTATATAAGTACCTGTAATAAATTCCCTAACTTTATAGGGATTTTCTTTTACTTCCTGTTTTGGCTATGGAACAAGAAGTGAAGCGAAATCTCTCCAAAGAGGCAGCAATGAAAAAAAAAAAAAATACAGGGGTTATAACCCTTCTATGCTCTATTCAAAATGAAATAAAGCTTCGCTTTCTACTTTTGGCTTTAAGAATTATATGAGATTTTAGCGATCGGGTTTATATCTTCTTTAACCTTTGTACTTGTTTAACAGACGATGCTAATTGTTTTCATCATTTGCGGTATAAATGCGTAACATTGCATTGTAGATTTAGTTTGTCTTCACTTTTGTAGTCACTAGATAAGCCCCATGAGACCATGGGAGTCAGTAGCAAATTGTTTATCCAGTTTATTTACAGCTGAGATTAGGCGAACGTTATCTGTATCCACTTCCAGAAATCCTCACTATCTGTGACATCTGCACTCCTTTTTATCCTGAGCTAAAGGCCAACATGCTAGTAATCTTGGTCATACATCAATCCAGGCCGGGTGATAAGTGAATGGACTGGGCGTCCCGACTTCCATATGGGGACATTTTACTGACTTCATTCATACTTTGCTTACAAGAACAATGACTCACTATGTGCCTCTACTGAACACTGTCACTGGGTGGTTATATTCTGAGAACAGTAATATTTTCATAAAGAAGAGATTAGGAGACCAGGGGGCAATTTAGAGCTGCTTACCACCCTCTTAAAAGCGATTTGTGATGGATCGTTTTTCAGAGGGTGGTTTAGCAGTGGCTGGCGACCATTCAGGAAGGGCTACTGCCGCCCTTGTTTTTTTCCTCTTTTTTTTATTAAATTGCTGACCAGTAATTTTACATTTGCTTGTATGCAGTCCTATTGCTCTCAATGGGCAAGTTTGACAGAAGGTGCCGCCTGTCAAACTCTGCAGCAAGAGTTAAAAATACTGCCGCACAAAGCCTTGTGTACTGCCCTGTCAGGCTGTAATGTTGTTAGGTTTTGGGTGGGTGGAAAAACTTCAGCTCAGCTGCCTGCTTTTACTGCCCACTGGCTGTCCGTGTGAAAGAGCCCAAGTTTTTGCTGTTTCATGGGCACATTTAAATGCACATGTATGAGACAATGATAATATAGAATAGATATGAAATGTTTACTAGACAACTCATTATGGTGGGAGCTTCCACGTTCCCTACTAGATATTCATTACATATTACATTATGGATAAGTGAGCTGGAGTAAGGAAATGCTAAGGTGGACAGGAACCAAACCCATGTTTGTAGTGGGGAGATGTCACTCATGGGATTTCCTAAGCCCCCATTCACTATGTGTAGTGTGTTGCATATATGTGAGTTTTCACACTTCGTGTATAGGGCAGTCCATTCATTACAATAAGCGAAATGCAACACCCTCCATGGAGTAACAGGGGGCTATTATTGGCACCACGGACAAAGTGAACTCCAATTTTTGTCTGTGGTGCCAATAATAGTCCCCTGCTACTCCTTGGGAGGGTGTTGCATTTCTCTATAGATATTGGGACGAAGGCACTCCCACCATACCCCACCATGGTTCTAGATTTCATTTTAATAAGCTGCCCTTCAGCTGCCCTGCACAAATGTGGCAAAGGACAAGTATCAGTACAGCAACACAAGCAACACAGCTATATTAAAGTAGGAGTAAACTCCCATGTATGATTTTTACCTATAGGTAAGACTATAATAAGGCTTACCTTTAGGTACACTAAATGCTTGCTAAACATGCACGTTTAGGAGACATTTACTTTACATGCAGTCGGTGATGTCACCGGTGCATGCACTCTGAAGGAGTGATGTCATCGCTGGCCTGGCCAATCAGATAGACAAAGCCTGTGAACCCATAACAAAGACTGGGTGAAGGCTCTCTGTCTAGACAGTGCTGATTGGCCATGTGCTGATCACATGCACCCTCCAAAAAAAAAAAACCTCTCTAGCACTACACACCAAACTGAGCGTGTGCAGCGTGCCCCCAAAGCCCTGTTCTATCAGCAGATGGATTGGGGAACAGTAAAAGAAGGGGAGGATCAGAGAAGACAGGATCAAACAGCCTTTTTACACAATTCAGAGGATTAACCCCTTAGGTTCCACAGTGAGTATAACAAGCATGCTTTACTGCATATACAGGCTGATTTTACTGTTGTGGGTTTAGTAACACTTTAAACCTAAAACCAAACATATAATATATTGCAGCTTACCAATCATTGGATGTAGGGGCTGCATTTTCTTTTTTTGTTTTTCTTTTCTCTCCTCTGTTTTCACCTGGTGATCTGTCCAGTAACACACCTCCTGTATTAGAGGGCTCCACTCTGGATGAAGGAGCACAGGGGGCAGCTTTAGGAAGCCACATTGTCAGTCTTGGAGGGGAGTGTTAGATGGACTAACAGATTTAAATACACAAATTCATTGAAACCAAACACCAGGTTAGGCTCCATTCACACTTGTACCACTCCAAAGTTGGCACAACTTTGGAGTCGTACAAGTCTGGAGTTGTGCAACTTTGGATGGGTGCGACTTGGATACGACTTTGACCAGCGATAATGGACAACTGTTGCACAACTTTTGCATTGTATAAAATTCAGGTCCGACTTTTCGGCAACTAATGAAAGTTAACATTATAGTCTATCAAGTTGCATTGAAAGTCGGACCAAAGTAGTGCATGAACTAGTTTGAAGTCGCTGCAATTTTAAGTGGCGCCTGTATGAATGGTTATCTTTGGGAAACATGGGGAACGACATGTGAATGGAGCCTAACACTTTATAATCAGTTACAACAAACTGTTTTTTTCTTTTTTGGGAAAACAGTTTTACATGAATAAATAAACGCTGGTCATTGTCAATACTCACGTCAGTGCTAAATGATTTGTCTCATCCATGTAAACTGATACATAGAAGAGAGCTTGTTCTTTTGAAAAACAGAGACTTACTGGCTGGATCACCAGTTGAAAATAGAAGAAAAGAAAAGGAATGCAGCCATCCCATGTGATTGGTAATCTGCATTATATGCCATTGGGTATAATGGGGTGGATGAGCCCCAATCCCTGTACAGCCCAGTCCTCTGTGATCTGACCTATCAGAGCACAGTACAGATCTGTCCATCCAGGACTCTTCCCATACACTGTGTACCTTCCCCTCCAGTCACACCTATCATTCAATTATCGGCTCTCAGAACAAAGCCGTCCCCAGTAATGACATTAGAGCGGAGCCTATGGGATAAACACCGTGGAGGACTCTAATGAAATCCACATCCAGCACAAAGAGGCGTGTCCATAGAGGGGAAGGGGGCGGGGCCACCCTCTGCATCTCGGTTGGGCGGGGCTTCTTCTTCATTGGAGTAGTTGGTTTTTTTTCTTTTTTTTTTTTTTGGAGCTTCAAAGTAAGTGAGAGAGCGGAGAGTTCCCGGTGTTCTCACATGTTCCTCCGAGCCATGCCGTGCCCGCTCCGTAGCCGCTGTGTCCTCCTAGCCGCCCTCCTCCCTCTCCTCCTCACGCCGCTCCATGGATTTAACCTGGCGGTGGATGAGCCCGCTACCTACTCCGGACCCCGGGGCAGCTTGTTCGGCTTCTCCGTGGACTTCTACCTCCCGGACCCGCAGAGGTAAGTGCCGTGTATTGGTGGAGGGTGATCCTCGCCGCTCCTTGTCCCCGGGATCGGTGTGTGCATGGAGGAGAGCCCCGACTCCCGCCCTCATCTGTACCGTTATATCCGCTCCCCCTTCTCCTCCTTCCACATCCCCCCCCCCCCCCCCCCTCCGCACCCCAAACTTTATTATTGTACTATAGAACCCCCCCCCCCCCCCCCCCCCAATACATTCACACTGGGTACATCTCCCCCCCCCCATCGCACCCCAAACATTATTATTGTACTATAGAACCCCCCCCCCCCCAATACATTCACACTGGGGAACATCTCCCCCTCCGCACCCCAAACTTTATTATTGTACTATAGAACCCCCCCCCCAATACATTCACACTGGGGAACATCTCCCCCTCCGCACCCCAAACTTTATTATTGTACTATAGAATCCCTCCCCCCCAATACATTCACACTGGGAACATCTCCCCCTCCGCACCCCAAACCTTATTATTGTACTATAGAACCCCCCCCCCCCAATACATTCACACTGGGGAACATCTCCCCCTCCCTCCGCACCCCAAACTTTATTATTGTACTACAGAGCCCCCAATGCATTCACACTGGGGAACATCTCCCCCCTCCGCACCCCAAACATTATTATTGTACTATAGAACCCCCCCCAATATATTCACACTGGGAACATCTCCCCCCTCCGCACCCCCAAACCTTATTATTGTACTATAGAACCCCCCCAATACATTCACACTGGGGACATCTCCCCCTCCGCACCCCAAACTTTATTATTGTACTACAGAGCCCCCAATGCATTCACACTGGGGAACATCTCCCCCCTCCGCACCCCAAACATTATTATTGTACTATAGAACCCCCCCCCAATACATTCACACTGGGGAACATCTCCCCCTCCGCACCCCCAAACCTTATTATTGTACTATAGAACCCCCCCCAATACATTCACACTGGGGAACATCTCACCCCAAACCTTATTATTGTACTATAGACCCCCCCCCCCAATACATTCACACTGTGGAACATCTCCCCCTCCCTCCGCACCCCAAACTTTATTATTGTACTACAGAGCACCCAATGCATTCACACTGGGGAACATCTCCCCCCTCCGCACCCCAAACATTATTATTGTACTATAGAACCCCCCCCCCAATATATTCACACTGGGAACATCTCACCCCAAACCTTATTATTGTACTATAGACCCCCCCCAATACAGAGCCCCCAATACA
The DNA here is from genome assembly GCA_028564925.1 of Lithobates sylvaticus. Taxonomy (NCBI): domain Eukaryota; kingdom Metazoa; phylum Chordata; class Amphibia; order Anura; family Ranidae; genus Lithobates; species Lithobates sylvaticus. Next base: position 511,824,015 of record CM053027.1, read on the forward strand.
GTCACACTGGGGACATCCCCCTCCGAACCCCAAACCTTATTATTGTACTATAGAACCCCCCCTAATACATTCACACTGGGAACATCTCCCCCTCCACACCCCAAACTTTATTATGGTACTATAGAACCCCCCCCCCCCCAATACATTGACACTGGGAACCTCTCCCTCCGCACCCCAAACCTTATTTTACTATAGACCCCCCCAATACATTCACACTGGGGAACATTTCCCTCCGCACCCCAAACCTTTTCTAGTATAGAAGCCCCCCCCATATACATTTACACTGGTGTATGTCTCCCCCCCCCCCCCCTATACATTCACACTGGTGTATATTCTGCCCCCCCATATACATTCACACTGGTGTATGTGTCTCCCCCCCCCCCCATATACATTCACACTGGTGTATATTCTGCCCCCCCATATACATTCACACTGGTGTATGTGTCTCCCCCCCCCCATATACATTCACACTGGTGTATGTCTGTCCCCCCCCCCCCCATATACATTCACACTGGTGTATGTCTCCCCCCCCCATATACATTCACACTGGTGTATATTCTGCCCCCCCATATACATTTACACTGGTGTATGTCTCCCCCCCCCCCCATATACATTCACACTGGTGTATGTCTCCCCCCCCCCCCCATATACATTCACACTGGTGTATGTCTCCCCCCCCCCCCCCCATATACATTCACACTGGTGTATATTCTGCCCCCCCATATACATTCACACTGGTGTATGTCTCCCCCCCCCCCATATACATTCACACTGGTGTATATTCTGCCCCCCCCCCCCCCCCCCCCCCCCCATATACATTCACACTGGTGTATGGCTCAGCCCCCCTGACTTTACAGCTTGGCAGGCATTGCTTTTGTCTGGAGAGGGATCCCATTCACCCATCTGGATAAGATTACCTGCTGATGACCCAACTCTGCCTTCTCTACAACTACAACCTTCATTACCTTGTCTGACTCCACACAGCTCCTCTATTGTTGTTACATTGTTGTCTCAGCACAGATCTCTGTTTACCAACAACTCCGGGGATGGGCTACTTTTTATTTACACTATTGTTACATTTCTCTTCTTCTAAAGTCCCAAGTACAAAAATGTATACTATAGCAGCCTCCAGGTCTGCCCATGCATGGATCTTTTCTCCCCCCCCCCCCCACAAGAGGTGGATGGGGGAATCCTCCCTGCTGTGCTATTGTATGCTGACAGAGGGGACTCCTCTGCTGTCAGAATACACAAATCAGCCCTGCAACTGATTGGCTGCAGATGCTGATCAAATGAAAGTTTTCCAAGTCCCAGACAGAATCCTTAGATGCATAGGTCAGCATTCAGCTGGTCCCCGCTGAACTGCCTGAAGTTCGATCCATTGATGGCCAGATTTAGGCTCCCCATACATGTTATGATCCTCATACACTCACTTTAGATTTACCACAATCATGGAAAAAGTACCTACCTAATCTAACCAGACTGTATCCAGACATGCTGGCATCTGTACTACATAGTTGTTAGGTCAAAAGATTATACAGTCAGACTGTGTGTGGTTGCTGCATTGGTTTCTTTTATCTTTTTTATTTTTTCCCTTTTTCACCTGGTGATCTAGTTAGTAAGTCTGTTACTTTTCAACTTACTTTAACAGACCAAAATGTCCAGCAAAAGTGACAGAGGGATGGGACAAACAATTTAACACGTACATGGGTGCTTACAATGATCAGCTTTTATTTTATGTAAAACGTTTATCCCAAGAGTGTTACTGGGCAGATTATCAGGTGAAAAAAGGAGAGAAAACTAATGCTACATCTAAAAACTGTTTTTGTTTGTGGGTATACTGCTTTAGATTTTCAGTATACATTTTTAAGGGACCTACAACCTTCCTCTAATGTCTTTTAGCCCTTGTTCACATTGAACGCGGCTTACCTTTCCTTGGATGTGGTGGCTGCATTCGTTTTTCTTTTATTTTTTTTCCCCATACATTTTTTTCCTTTCATTTTAACCTGGTAATCCTGCCACTAACCATTCCTGTCATAGGACATCAGTACTGAACAGTATTCACCAAAAAGTATATTATACCAAAGTATATCACCAAAGGTCAGTGTTAGAACTATATAACGCCCCCTTCTTCTCTTCGCGCCCCCTTCTTCTCTTCGCGCCCCCTTCTTCTCTTCGCGCCCCCTTCTTCTCTTCGCGCCCCCTTCTTCTCTTCGCGCCCCCCTTCTTCTCTTCGCGCCCCCTTCTTCTCTTCGCGCCCCCCTTCTTCTCTTCGCGCCCCCCTTCTTCTCTTCGCGCCCCCCTTCTTCTCTTCGCGCCCCCCTTCTTCTCTTCGCGCCCCCCTTCTTCTCTTCGCGCCCCCCTTCTTCTCTTCGCGCCCCCCTTCTTCTTCTCTTGGCGCCCCCCTTCTTCTTCTCTTGGCGCCCCCCTTCTTCTTCTCTTGGCGCCCCCCTTCTTCTTCTCTTGGCGCCCCCCTTCTTCTTCTCTTGGCGCCCCCCTTCTTCTTCTCTTGGCGCCCCCCTTCTTCTTCTCTTGGCGCCCCCCTTCTTCTTCTCTTGGCGCCCCCCTTCTTCTTCTCTTGGCGCCCCCCTTCAATTTAATTGCTCTGTCCATTTGGGGAAATCCCCTCTTACACAGTTGTTTCTGAAATTAGTGACCCTGATAGACATGCCATCACCCCTGTTCTGGTGACAGCTGTAAAATGTTGTGTTTCTCAGCATTTTTCTGTCTGATGGGACAGTATAAATCTTCCTGGAGAGGACCCAAGGGGAGGCTTTAAATACTCAGGAGTAAAAAAGTCAGCTGTGTTGAAAAATATTTTCTTTGTATTTATATAAAATGTTTACTTTCAATAGAATCCTGAAAGGTTTCTATGGTTATCCATTTATGTAGCTTGTGTTTAGTACTTCTATGATATGTCTGGTATTCTGCACTGTGAGTGTATTTTCCATTTGGATAGGAATAGAGCCAGGGATGACATGTCACCGTCATGCAGTGTAAGGGTTAATTAGCGGTATTGTCCTGGCTTCCTCCCCGTCTGTTTTCAATGTAGACAGATCACACTCCTCTCCAGCAGGACCTGGCGGTGACCAGGCTGGCGTGCTGTGCCCTCAATCAGCTGGAGCTGGGTCCCCCTTTGTGTAAGATCAGGACCTCAGGGCTTGGAGTACATTTCTTTACAGCTCAGAGCTCACATGAGGAAAGTGAGTAATAATGTTTAACAGGACACAGTTTCCTGAAACCGGACACGCCAACAGCTAGGATTGTGTCCAGCCTCTGAATGGCACCCTGAGGAATCCACAGGCAGAACTCTTCACTGGGATATACAGAATATCCACTCTTTACAGTGTGCCTAGAGTAATGGCAGCCTTTGTTTAGTCACATTGTGCTGTGCATTATACATTTTACCCATTTCTTTTTTTTTTTAAATGGCCGTATAACTGATGTCAATCCACCCAAACGCCTTTAAAGTACTGAAACCTCAGTTAAAAAATACAACCCTCTTGGCCTATTAATCACCGGTCAGTTAATGATTGCATGCAACAGTGCCACTACACAGTCACCTTTTTTATTAATTTTACTGGCACAGCCTGGAGCAAATTTCATGTCTAGGAGCATGCACTCTGAATGTAAATGAGTCTCCTGAGGACTACATGTACCATCATTCCTAGTGCATGCACACCCATCGTGACATTGGTTCTATCCCTTTTGGTCTGCCTGTGCGCATGCAGTGCAGACTGTGGCTGCAGGTATTCTATGAGTGGGCACATAAGGGTGCCTCCAGTGGGGCTCAGTAGGACTCTACAAGTCAAGGGCCCACCTTGCTGTGGAAACTGGGGTCAGCGACTAAGGCATTGAGTGATTAAAATTGGAGAGAATAGCAGAAACTTCAGAAGAAGCGAAACACAATGTAAGTCTTACTATCCGCATCTTAAATGGGGATTAATAGCACTTTAAAGTGAACCTACGGTCCATAATGGAAGCTAATTTCTAACATATCAGCATACAAACGTGGAAAAATTTAATATGAAATTCAGGAACCAGACTGTCCAATCAGGTAGGATATATTTGAGGAGCCAACTCCATTGAGAACAACTAGATTGGCTTCTTGGCTCTTGGGATATTTTCCGTACTGTTTTATGATGTTACTTCCATCCCAACCTTTTGTCTAATTAAGGGACTTGGCACTGGTCACATAGAGGTTGATTTACTAAGGCTGGAGAGTGGGCTTCCATGTTTAGCCCCGATTAAACCTGCTGCAACTTTGAATCTGACTTGCTGGCATAACTTCATTGTGGCTTCTGTACGACCTACTTTAACAGAAGTCAATACAAGTTGTATTGAAGTCAGACCAAAGGTAGTGCATGATACTTTTTCCAAGTCTAAGTGATTCAAGTTGCTCCTATTAGAACCATTGCCGCTAATGGGGAAAGACTTGTCATGCGACTTTGAACTCTGAGGTTGCATGACCAGTCAAGGCAGTGTGAACCAGGGCTTATTGTCAAGCTTAATTGAACAAGCGTAAGTTAGAAGCTGATTGGCTACCATGTACAGCTGCACCAGCTTTTGCACTCTCCAGTTTTTTAGTAAATCATCCCCATGGTTTCTACTAAGGATCTTGGAGAAATTTGTAAGGAGAATGTCTGGACAGAAGTGAGCAGTCAGCATTACTTCTTGAAAAGTCTCCTGATCTGTCTTCAAAGATCCTTGCAAATGACTGGGCCTTAGAAATGGTTGCGTATTTGATTGTGGGTAGATGCAGTCTTGATGAAACCCGTTGGCTTCATTTGTCCTTCCTGGGACTCTGGAGGCCAGATCTCGTCACCTTATTTGCCAGGTCTGCTCAGCTGCTGCTATGACAGGGGAATCTGGATCTGTTTGTTTGAATTCATTATCGATTTTTACTTTTTACAACATTCAGGAGAATTGAAACCCTAGGGAGATTTCAACTTTGGTCAGAGTAGCTCACTGCAGGGGTCTGTAAGAGATCTAAGAAGGCCATGGGGAATCCCCCCCCCCCCTCTGTTCTCTACCCATAACCGTACTTTTGAATGGGCCAACTCTTTACTCTTAACATGTCCTTGAACCTGAAACCACTCTGCTTTATTTTAATACTGAATGCTTGGATGTCAGTGATGCAATTATTTATCTTGTATGCCTCATCACTTTGAAGGTTCAAAAAGTCACTGACTTGGACCAAGCATTGAGGTTCATGTATAAACTTGCATTCAAATAACTTATTTGTAAGAGGACACTTCATTTTATCAGCCTCTTGTAACTTGCACATGGAAATAGATCCAATTGACTCATATTCCTTGGGTTCTTGTATGTGTTTTAATTGTTTGTGAAATGGAGTAAAACAACAAGGTATCCATTTACACAGCTCAATGCATATCATATGGTGTGTGTGTGTGTGTGATCTTTCTATCTTTTCTTAAAACATTTTTTTTTACTACCAGTTATTTTCACTGGAAGTGTAAATTATTGTTTGGTTCTTGCGTGCGGTACTTTGTGCCCAAGAATTGATACTTCCATTTTTTTGTGATCCCAGGGTCATGTTAAGGCTTTCCAGTATGATTTTTATCAAGATCTCAATGGCTGCCAAAATGCCTAATGCTGGGTTAACATTGGATGCGTTTTGTAACTGTGTCCATTTCGCATAACACGTAGCTTTCAATGGAGCCGGTTCACACATGTCCATGGCGGCCGCGGTGCAGTTTTGAAAAGGGTCCTGTGCATTTTTTGGGTCTGGTTTAGGTGCGAAATTAGGGCAAAAATTAGCACCTAAATCGGTGAGCAGAAACGCTCCGGACTGCAAACACATGTGTGAACCCAGCCTGAGTGCTTGTAACTACCTCTAGACCAGATAACCTGAGCAGGTACCTCAACTGTATCAAACTAATTTTCTGCAGTGCTACAGGAGGAATCAGTCATAATGATGGTCAAGGTACCACCCGTTGATGAGTTGGCCAATCTGGTCATTTTCTGCCAGGATTGGTGAAGATCTCATATGAGGTATCAATAGGTAATTCCATCTGTCAGGATCGGGCAAAATTTTCTAAACTATACAATCAGTATTGCTTTCCCGATACAGCAGCATCCCTTTCACATAGCTGGGGAAATAATTTACACTGAGGCTATCATGGTAGCCTGTATTTACGTTCATCTCCTGCCCTAAGATGACAGTTCTCACTTGATATACTTCATCCTTGGAGGAGCAACATTGTCACCCTAGTACAGAAAGTGTTAGAACTACAGATCACCTCTATCTCTTTTTATATTTTATCATGTGGGTTGTTCTGTAGTCCTCAGAAGTGAACTTAGAAGGGCTGATAACATTGCTTTAGTTTCACTGCATTGCAGGCGGAGTTCCAAGGAAGTTAGGAGGTCACTGGAGATGGGATGCACTGGAAAGAATGGGGACATGTGCAAGTTTTGGAAAGAAAGGACCATTTGTAATTTTAGTACAATTGTCCTATAATCAACCCCCCCCCCCCCACCTAAGAAAACTTGCCATTCTTCCTGCTCCAGTTCTTTTCTTGTACACACTGCAGCTCCATTCATTTCAATGGCTGGTCTGTACTCGTGGAGGTCTCCAGTCATCCTATAGAGTACGATTTTCCCCCATAGGGAATGGATTGGGCCCCCGACATGCATGTGCATTAAGGACGGTTTCACTGCAAAAACTGTAGCGCTGTCCGGGGCCACAGTGTGAATATCTTTGGAACTGAGGAAGGTAAGACTTTTGCAGGCTGCACACAGGGGGATTAGATAAATAACAACTTCAATAAAATGTGTCTCCATGTCCCCCTATATAGTGTCAGTTGGCAACATCAGACTCTGCCCCATGTCATCCTGGTAACATTTCAGGCTAAGCCGACTAGAGTGAGTCATTATTTTTAGTAAAGTGACTCAGAGTACCTTTAATGGTAGTGACTCAATGTATATGTCTAAAAAGGTGTAATGACTTTTCTTGCACTTTTATCTTTGTACTGCTCTAATCTATTGCAGTCTTTCATGTTGGCTTGTCTGTCTTTTGACTTTGTTACAATTTATGGCCTCACTGTGCATTGCAGTGTTTGAGCACCTGTTGAAGATCTACCTCGCTATGCAGGATCGACGTGTTAAGATTGGCAGCTGTGTCATTTTCATTGCTTTAAGGCAAAGCATATGCTATTTACCCCATCTTTTAAACCCCCTTACCTGAGCCTTTCTAAGGACGTTTATTACCTCCCCCCACCTTGTAGTTTGCATTCCTTTTGCTACCCCACCCCCCCCCCCCCCCGGTCAGTTCAGCTGAAAAAGTAGAACTGTGTAAGCTACGAGTCACTAAAGTTGGGGCTTGCAGTGTGCTGAGAATTGGCGTACAGTAGCAAAAACCCATCCTAGCCAAGCGCGTTGCTTCCAGGAGTAATTGGCTGCCAGGTTGTACCTGGCCTGGTTACCATAAAGCTTATAGTTGATATATTTTGCCTATATAGACAAAATTGAGTCTCTGTCACAATTGCACTAATACGGCTACAATCACTGCCTATATAGAGAATAGTAGCATGCTCATTTAGCTTCTGCACATCCACCATTTCCTACTGTTCTCCTAGCATGTCAATAGACTGCTGAGAGTTGAAGGGATGACGCATGTGCAAAGTTGCAGCTTTGAGTGCACACATGGCTGAGAACTCTCCCTCTATGTAACAGAGCTTTGATACCTGAGTGGTCAAGCACTAAGCACCATTGCTATCCTATAGGAAGGAGTCGCATGCTTTTTCCATACTTGGACGTACCAAGTATTTCTAGCAGACCAGATTGTTGGGGAGGGAATGAGTAAGTGCAGCTGGTAATTGCCTGTGTTTTTATTTTTAAAGGTGGCCTGCCTCTATGGGTATTGCTTTGCAGTAGAAATAAAAATGGCTATACCCAGTTCTGTGATCGAATTCCCCATATTGTACAGTTTGCAAATGGTTCCAACTGTTTGGATATATGTAATGAAAAGATTTTGATATGCATATATTTTATCAGCACATCATGTAAAAAGTCTTGCAGCCTCCATAGCCTGTAATCTATGGTGCCGCCTTATCTCAGTCATTTTTTTTCTTTTGCCCCAAGCTGGTGTCATGAGGTTATCTGTACACAGCACTACACCAAGGTCCTGAAAACACTCAGAATGTGTAACTTTTGGACTCTTTGTAAAGGTTCTTTTAGCTACATATGCTTTCCTACTTGTAAAACCCCCCTTTCGAGAATGACCATTTATGAAGCAGAAAAATTGTAAAATATTGCATGTAAAGAAAATAACAGCCAAGACAAAAATGATTAGAAACCATACAGAATATTAGGCTACTTGGCACTTTTTGTTCAAAAATATAAGCCGATAGACCCCCCCCCCCCTTATTATAAAAAAAAAAGGGGGAAAACAATGCTGAGAGAAAATAAAAAGGCTGCCAGTGCTGACCTCCTGAATATGCCTATGGTTGTCTTTGGTTTCAATATTCTTTGAGTCTTTTTTGGAAGCATAATGTCGGAACATCTGATTCCATATGCAGTTGATGACTCGTAAGATGCGAAAAATACTGATTCAAGAAGACAGCCAGGCAACTCGCATTGTATTCTAAAAAAAGTCAGCCATGACCTCTTATCCTTTCCCAGTAAAAGTTTTGAGTATAGTAGACCTCCTGGTGTTTTATTGCTGTCTGGACCCTGTAGGAATGACTTTAACTGTCTTCTGTCCTGGTGACCACACAGGAGATTAGAGGAATCTTCTAAACATTGACCAAAATAAAAACTGGCAGAGGTTTTAACCCTACTCCACTGGCTGTAGAAAGTGCTGGCATTGACTTTCTGGAGCTCGTTTTATGCACAGTCACTTGTTAATTAAAAACAGCATCTACATTTCTCTTGATGGAGCAGAAAACTCCCACATGTTCAAAATGCTGTTTTACGCAAGTGACTTGGAAAAAATAAATCTGCTGTTGTGACTGAGCTCCATTGTGCTTCATTTGGAATCAGTCATGGAAATATTCATCATCCTTAAAGGGTTGGTTCACCAAAAACTTGATACTTTGATTTTTGGGCGACACTGAGGAGTTGCAGTACTTGGGAGTTTCTCTGGAGATATTGTTGATGACCTCTCTGCACATCTGATGTAGTCAACTTATGTTTGCCACTATTTGTTCTATGATGTTAATTGCATGAAGTGTGTGTGTGTGTGTGTGTGTGTGTGAGAGAGAAACTCAAGGGAACAGGAATGGGAAGGAGATCTCACCGAGTAACCAAGACATAAGAAACCAGAAGCTAACTCGGCTCACCAGACTTCACTGATGACTAAAAAAAAATATCAGGTTTGAAAGCAGAATGAATGCTTGCCTGTAGTGGTCTGTCAGTGGTCAAATCAGCATGGTGTCATCCCAATAGCTGCTTCCTTTATGGCAAGCAAGGTCTGCAATGTTTCAACCAGCAAGTGCTCACTTTTGCGATCATGTTGCTGGTGGGGTGACATGACTCTTAAGGTCGTTTTTGTACCAATGATTTGTCCCCCTTTACTAGATACACTACTGCACTGATCGCCACTATTTAGTCCGCCACTGGCAGCAATCAAAATGTTTAACATTTCCTCCTAGATCCTTCAAGTAGGACTCAAAGCAAATCCTTTTTTTTTTTTTTTCTCATTTTGGATAGAGTAAGGGAGGGTTATAACCCCTGTTTGTTTGTTTTTTGCCATCTGTGCCCAATTGGGGAGATTAAAGTGGTTGTAAAGCCTCAAGGCTTTTCACCTTAGTGCTGCAGCTCCCCCCAGACTCGCCCTTTTTCTTACCTGAGCCCGCTCTGATCCAGCAATGTGCATGAGCACTGTGACTCCAGCTGCTGTCACTCTCCTCATTGGACAGAATGGCTCCTGCTGCTGTCAATCAAATCCAGTGACATGGGAGTGGGGGCGGGGCCAAGTCAGGAGTGAGCCTGCATGGGTGCCCCCCAGAAAAAGCTGCTTTCTATGGGGGCATCTGATGAAGAGGGGCCTGGACCACTGGCGGAGCACCCCAGAAGAGGATCCGGGCTGCTCTGTGCAAAACTATTTCAGAGCAGGTAAGTATAGGCATGTTTGCTTTTATTTTTTAAAAAGCAAGGTTTACATCCACTTTAACCTTCACTTTCTGTCCCATAGCCAAAACGTAAGAGGTAATTCCTGCTAATTAAGGGCCTTGCGGACCCCCGGCCACCAGAAGTAGTGTCCCCATTGAAAGATTTCTCCTATTTCTTTTCTGGGGACAACCTGAAATGTGGAGTTTTCTTTTACTTTCAATGATAAACAGGACAAATTGAGAGGGTGAATCTCCCTAGCAATAAAAACTGACAGATGTTGTAATCCCTCTCCACTCCAAATCGAAAGAAGTATTTTTGCTTTTAGTTATGCTTTCAGGAGCCTGTAAAGATATGAAATAATGGTATGCAAAATGCCATGCACAATTCTGATAAATTACTGAACATTCTTGCAAAATGTGAATACAGATTATAGTAAATGTTCTATTTCTGTCCTATAGGTAATAATTTACTAAAGGGGTCATGTCTGTTTTGATGCATGCTGTTCTCTGTTCTTTAATCCTAGGATTCCTTGGCTGCTTTGCAGTTTTTAAGGCTCTGTGTGTAGAGGATGAGTAATGACGCACACGGGGGCTGCTCTGATCCTCCAGGTCGTTTGTCTTGTGGGCTGTGTTCTTTCTTGTAGCAGACATCCTGAAGACCAGCACCTTTTTTCCCAGTAGGCACTGTGCGTGGTCTGACTGGCTGGCAGCAGTTTTGACAGGGGCTGTAAAATTTTGCAGATATGACACTGGTTGTGATACCAAGTCTTTAGGAATTTAGGCTTTTATCAGCACAGCGTGATTGATCTCCTTATAGAGCCTGGAAATTTCAGCTAAACAAAGCAATGCCTAGAATCCGCAGGGGAGCATTGTATTATTACTACCAATTATCAGTTTACAAAGCTTCAATTAGATTTAGGTCAGTTTTTATAGTGCAGAAGGGACTAATCATAAAAACTAGCACTGTAAAGAGAAATTCTGTCCCTTAGCATATGCTGTGTGATGCAACTGTTCTGAGTCATCAGTGTAATGTAGTAGTGTCCGGGCTAAGGAACCACCCAAAGTCTTGTAAAATCTGCCACTGAGCATTTGATTTCAAGGTTGAGTGATCCTTTTTTTTTGGGGCGGGGGGGTGGGGGCAAATAAAAAAAAAATGTGGTGTTCAGAGTAGTTCTTGTCCATTTTTTGGGGGGGGTTAGCCCCCTTGAATAATGTTTTGAGTACAATCCAGCTTGGTCAGTAGCCCATTTTTAGGAAGTATTGTGCCATGATCATCAATATAAAGCTTCTCTACTGGAAGAATGGTCAAACATTCCCATAGACACACTCCTAAACCTTGTGGACAGCCTTCCCAGAAGAGTTGAAGCTGTTATAGCTGCAAAGGGTGGGACAACTCAATATTGAACCCTACGGACTAAAGCCTCGTACACACGATCGGTTTGTTGGCCAACAAAGTGTCACTTTTGTCTGAAGGGCGTGTGCCTGGAACTTGTCTTGCATACAAACGGTACACAATTGTCAGTCAACAAACACGAATGTAGTTATGTACTATGTGGAATTTCAGCTCTTGAGCGCCACCCTTTGGGCACCTTCTGCTAATGTGTTTGGTGAGCATTGATTCCGAGCATGCATGTTTGTACTTTGGACTTTTGTGTGACGTATTTGGGTACACATGATATGAAAATCTGACAACAGACCGCTGTCCGCCGAAAATTTATTAGCCTGCCTTCCAACATTTGTTGGCGGAAAGTTGGACAATTGTCTGATGGAGCGTACTAACGGATTTTAGGCCAACAGTCTGTCGTCACACAATTCCCTGCCAAAAATCCAATTTGTGTGCACGAGGCTTAAGACTGAGATGCTATTAAAGTTCATGTGCATATAAAGGCAGATATCCCAATACTTTTGGTAATATAGGGGTTTATTTACTAAAAGCAAATCCACTTTGCACTGCAAGTGCACTTGGAAGTAAGGTTGCTGTAGATCTGAGGGGGACATGCAAGGAAAGTAAAAAAAAAAAGCTTTTTTAGCTTGCATATGATTGGATGATAAAATCAGCAGCGCTTCCACTCATTTCAGGTCCACCCCTTAGATTTAGAGCAACTACACTTCCAGTGCATTTTCAAGTGCACTGAAAGTGCAAAGTGGATTTACCTTTCGTAAATAACCCCCATAGTGTATTCCAACTTTTGATAATCCCCAAATCCCCCCCCCCCCCCTCCCCACCGATGCATTGTTAGTTGGAATCAATGGACATGCCTCAAAACGCAACACACTCCATGACTCCACTCTAATGCATGCATTTTTGATGCATTACCAATAATTTTTCATGGAAAGCCATGAAGCAAAAATGCAATGGTATGCATTCAGTCTTATGGAAGGCTGCTTAATTTAAAAGATTGAAAACAACTTTTTGAAATTACATCAACATCTTAAAGCTTTTATAGGATTTTACTGATTGGGTTTAGATTGACTTTAAGCCAAACCAGAAAAAAAAATACAGTACAATGGAAGAAAATGGACCATGCTAAAACACATGCGTTTTGATGGAGACTAATGGTCTGATGGTTCCTAATTTAAAAAAAAAAAATTTATATATATATATAATATATATATATATATATATATATATATATATATATAAATTTTTTTTTTTTTTTTTTTTTTTTTAACTCCCGTTTTTATTAAGGCTTTAAAAATAAAATCTAATCACCAATGTGTCATGTAGATGCATAGACAGAATATTTATCGTCTTTGATTGAAAGTGTAAGTCATTATTCCTTTTATGTGGGTGTCTAGTTGGGACAGCCTGTAATACTCGGATATACTAGCATTTTTCCTGTGGGAATTTATTTTTAAGTTAAGTTCCTTAAATATTTCTGAAAGAACAATGTCAGAATAAGCTGCAAACCATTTCTTCCCAAAGCAATTCTAATTCCTCTTCTTAAAAGTCAGTAATTATTCCCTAAATTATATAGCGTTTTGCCAAAAGAAAATGTGTTTACTCCCCACAGTTAAAGAATTAACCCCTTAATGTAACTCCTAGGATAATGCCAGGGGAAAATTGAGAATTTGGCTTAAATTATAAGTCCACCAGAAGGCAAATAAAGCAGTTAAGTGCCTATGTTAATGAACACTGTGGGGGGGGGGGGGACTAGCCAAAGAGAATTTGTTAAAATTGCATACAGTAATAATTATAGAGCACTTTGGCATACCTAATAAGGGGTACTCTAAGGTGAACCCGTTTTTTCCATGCTGGTGGCTCCACCAGAATCATGTATACACCTTTCCTTTGCTCCCCCATTGCTCTGCTCTGTTGCCGAAAAGGAGGTACCTTTTGAAAATGGGTATATTGTGACTTGCTCTTTTTTTCTTTTTTTTTCTTGTCATTGGCCAGCGATGTTGCATTGGAGTGGGCAGGAGCCCTTGGCACCATGTAAGATCCCAGCTGTGTGACTGAGTTTACATAGGGATTCCTCTCCGCAATTCTTTTATAGGCTGCTGATCTTTAACTTGGGAAGACCTGGTTATAAGCAATTCCAGCAACACTGGCATATACCTTGATCTCTTAGATTTTCCCACAGATCTTTGCGGAGCCAGCATTCAGGGAGGACACTAGTTTTGAAATCTTGGTCAAAGTGACATCCAAAATGCTACCAAAACAGTGGATGAAAGAACTCATGCAGTGATTATACATCATTCCTTAGTGACTCAAACATAATGACCTAAGTGGCTGTATCAGAGTTCACACTTCACAACTGAATTGACTGTTTAGGTAGACAGATTGTACCATGTATGGCTGTCTTTAGTTTTTGTACCATGTCAATTTGAAAAGTTTATTTTATTATTTTTTTTTATTGACTTTCAAGTTTGCGTAGAAGTAAAGTCTGTTGGTCTTGAGATGTTTTTCATATCAGTGGTTAAAGAATCTATACAAAGAATACTGGGAGCTGTAGTTGCACAACAGCTGAAGAGCCATTGGATACCCGTATCTGCTGCACATAAAGCTACAACATGAAATCTGAACTTTGATATTCTAATGAATTGGTACAATGTGTGAACCAACATGTTTAGAATAAAGCTCAGTACTTTATAGATAACAAGCTGGCAGGGTTGGCGTTGTTTTTCAGATTATCAGAAGAATTGCTTTGCATGTGATCACTGTCATGTTATCTGTTTTACAGAAGATATCGGCTAAGAAGTTGCGTTGCTCAGTTCTTTACTTGCAATTTCCTCTCCCTCACACAGACTTGTTTTGCAGGGGTGTTATTTTGTAGGTTTCTAAATTTTGGCTCTTGTCGGCATAACCTTGTTCCGGAATTGAGGCACACACTCTAAGGCCTGATTCACACCTATGCATTTTTAGTGCTTTTTGCAGATTTGCACTACAGAACATTTCCATAGGAAACCATGGTAAATGGACTGTGGTGCAAATCTGCAAAATGCAAAAAGCACTAAATGCATAGGTGTGAATCCAGCCTAAAGCAGGCATTCAAGCAAGATCCCACACTTGGTCATCCAAAACCCCTTTGTGTTCTGCAGTTATAAAGCAGATATCTTGGGGGGGGGGGGGTTTGAGATGAGAACCGGCAGGGTTATGCCGCTTTAAAATTGCACTCCAGCAAATGTTTTTGGTTAGGGTAGTTAAAGCATACCTTCTGAAATTTAAAGTTGCCATTTTTCATTCTTGCTTCCCCCAGCTGTTGCGTTTCCTTTAAAATGATTGTGCTATATCCTTCAGAATCTAATAAGGACATCCATACTGAATGGCAACTATTGGATCAGTTTACTAGTCTTTGTTGCAACAGGTATTTTCTGGTCAATTGTAGTCTAATTCTTCTTCCCTTCTTCACCCCTTTTTTTTTTTTTTTTTTTATTTAACACATGGGAATTTTGGCCTTTTGCAGGACTGGAACCACTTTGATTAACCAGGTCATTAGTCACACATTTCTGTCCATGAAATGCATAACGTGTTTAGCCGAGGCCAGGTTACAGGTCCTGTCTGGGATTAAGCCGTGGGAACTTTCTATGATTGCTTTGTCAGTTGGTGGGGGACTTTAATCAACAAAGTTGACATCAACATGATGTGGCCCTTATGTCACTAATGAACCTTGTTCTGAACCATGGCATGGATAGTCTAGACTGTCTGCCAAACAAGACAGGGTTGCCAAATACTTTGAGTGAATTTAATATTTTCTTATTAGACATAGTCTCTCCAGCTGCAATTATTAATTAGTGGAGTGGTTTATTCAGGGAATTGGGTTACATTACAATTGGCTATAATCTTAATATGTGAAGATAACTTGGCAGCTGCTTTGTGGTGTTTTGCCATCTGACTCTGTGAAGGTACCCATAACAGAGTATCATAACTTTTGGATTTTGTGCATAAGCCTGGGCAATAGACCCAGGGGAGGAAAGTCTATATGTTTCTGGTTTACTGGATGTCGGCTATTGTTCCTTCAAGCCAGAGTTGCTGTCTGGATAACAATTGTTATGTTGCAGATCTTTTTCTTTCTCCCTTTGCGATTGTGTTGTATTTCTTCAGCCTTTTTAAGAATTTTATTTTTATTTATTTTTTTCCATTTTAAAGTGTATGTACCCACTGCTGTGATCTAATAAACTGGAATGTCTATAGCATGCGGAAGGTGTGTAGGTTTTTTTTATTTATTTTTTCTGCTAAACGCTTCCCTACTGATTCTGTAGCAAAATGCTCATTGAGTCAGCCTTAGGGATATATTAGAAGCCCCTTTTGCTGTAACTAATCAAACCCAGAAAGTGTTGGCATTCTGCAAGAACTTCCACACATAAGAAAATACACACCCTCTCCTAACGTGCTTGTTACTGCTCACAGCAACATTTCTTCTTTGTGAATGTGCCATTGCATCAGTTTGCTTCAGTGCGCTGATGACGTCGGCACATGCAAATGCAGGGGATATCCAGGGTAGCTACAGGCTTACCTGTAGCAAAAAGTGTTTTATAAGTGGTGTGCCCCTTAAAAAAAATTTTTTTAAAAAGTCAGCAGCTTCAAATACTGCAGCTGCTGACTTTTTTAATAATTGGACACTTACCTGTCCCAGGGTCCAGCGATGCGGGGGAACGAAGCCCCCCCCCCTCGTTCCCGGCTCGCGTCGCTGGCATCCTTACTGTGGGCACCCGGCTGTGGCTTCACAGCCTGGCACCCACTGCGCGAGAGGCGCCGCGCAGTCATCTTGGACCTGTCGCATGTCCCAGATGACTGACTGCGCCGAGGGGAAGTGACGTGTTTAGCCTGGGCAATTGAAGAGGCAGATTTCGTGGGACCACCTAGCAACAGGGAGAAATATGTAAGTGAATTTTTTTTTTTAATCCAAAAAAAATTTTATTGGCTCATTTGCTGCACATAGAAATTAACTTGTACTTTTGGGGGAAACACCACTTTAAGTTTATAGCACCGTTGCTATTTTATTACTATTATTGAATAGCTTTATATGTTAAGAGGATTCCAACATTTTAATTGTTTTATGTTTTGGGCAATGTCGTGGATCTTTTTTTTTTTTTTTTTTTCTTCCACATTTTATGTAAACTGCAGTGTGCATATGGTACCTTTTTTTTGATATGCAGTCTTCTGAAAATTTAATGTGGGCTTAGCCTAACTGATTGTATCAGAGACCTGTGTATGTGTCCTCGGTAGAAGTACTGTATATTCTGTATATAATATTTGTTATAATTAAAGGAATATGTTTCTCTGGAACTTTAGCATGTGCTTCTTGTATATCTGGGCCTGGCTAACACTTCTGATGGTAATCTGTGCCAAAGACTCACTTGTAACAAAATGTGTTCTGGAAATGTATCTATTGCATGAACTAGCAATATGTACTCCATCTGCTGTTCCTCTAGAATTCTCTATCCGCTGATAAGTCAAGTGACATATTTTGTTTGTTTTTATATTCTATGTCCTTTGCATTATTGCACAGTGTTTAGGTGCACACTAACCCACTTCTGTCTACACTAATGCCTCGTTTCCACTGAGCAGAATTATTCGGTACGGTACGCTGTTTTCAGTGTTTCCATTATGAAAGCGGCCCATACAACCGAACCATACCGTACCATTCAGGGTCCTGCTTCAGATGTGGGGCCATAGAAAATTGTTCGGTTAGGGCGGAGCTACGATACATTCCACTGATTGGCGGACAGAAAAACGTCTGCCAATCAGTGTGAGGGCACGCTAGCCATTTTTTCTAAACCCTGTATGGACCCTGGTGGTCTGACTGGCAGTGGAAATGCTCACCTGAATAGGCCGGACCATTCTTACCCTTCCAAACTGTACCGACCCGCTCAGTGGAAACGAGGCAAAACTTGATCAAAGTCTATGGTTAACCAGACGCGTATAGATTTTTCTAATTCAGCTCAATGGGGGGGGGGAAAAAAATTTGGATTCTGTTTTAGCGTGGATGAAGTTACTGGATGAGATGGGATGCAGTCACTGTCGAACAATAATTTTCACCCTGTTCAATCAAATTTGAAATTGACTGATGCCTACTAACTTCAGGCCACTGCAGTTGATAAAGCCTTATTGCTCTTTACCCAAGTTTTTCCAAACTAATTGATACTTCCATTTTTTTTAATTATTATTATTATGTTTTCAGGATTGGGATCCTACTATTGCAAAATTTTGGTGTAGCATGGTAGCCATTTAGCTTCTAACTTCAGTGTGCATGCGTGTATACACTCAGTGGCCACTTTTATTAGGTAAACCTATTCAATTGCTTACTAACACAAAATGCTAATCAGCCAGTCACATGGCAGCCACTCAATACTTTTAGGCATCTAGACGTGGTGAAGATAACTTGCTGAAGTCCAAACCGAGCTTCAGAAAGGGGATTTTAAGTGACTTTGAACGTTGGATGGTTGTTGCTGGTCTGAGTATTTCAAACTGCTCATCCTACTAGAATTTTCAAGCGCAACCAGATCTAGGGTTTAGAGTGGTCCGAAAAAGAGAATAAAAATCCAGTGAGCAGCAGTTGTGTGGACAAAAATGCCTTGTTGATGTCAGAGGAGAATGGACAGACTGGTTCAAGATGATAGAAAGGCAACAGTAACTCAAATAACCACTCGTTACAACCAAGGTATGCAGAATGGCATCTCTGAACACATCACATCGAACTTTAAAGCAGATGGGCTACAGCAACAGAAGACCACACCAGGTGCCACTCCTGTCAGCTAAGAACAGGAAACTGAGGCTAGCATTCGCACAGGTTCAGCAAAATTGGACAATAAAAGATTGGAAAAAGTTGCCTGGTCTGAGTCTCTAGTTCAGCTGCGACATTCAGATGGTAGGGTCAGAATTTGGCGTAAACATGAAAGCATGGATCCATCCGGCCTTGTATCAACAGTTCAGGCTGGTGGTGTAATGGTGTGGGGGTTATTTTCTTGGCACACTTTAGGCCTCTTGGTATCAATTGAGCATCGTTTTGTAAATGCCATGGCCCAACTGAGTATTATTGCTGAACATGTCCTTCCCTTTGACTACAGTGTACCCATCTTCTGATAGCCACTTCCAGCAGTATAATGTCACATTACTCAAATCATCTCACCACTGGTTTCTTGAACATGACAGTGAGGTCACTGTACTCCAATGGCCTCCGAAGTCACCAGATCTCAATCGAATAGAGCACCTTTGGGATGTGGTGGAACAAGACATTTGTATCATGTGTGTGCAGCTGACAAATCTGCAGCAACTGCGTGAATATGGACAAAATCTCTGGGGAATGATTAACACCTTGTTAATTCTATACTACGAAGAATTAAGGCTTTTCTGAAGGCAAAAGGTTGTCCAACACGGTACTAGCAAGATTTTATTTTAGATAGAGATAGCGATAGAGATAGCGCTAATTCTCAGTAAAAAGAGGTGATCTGTTGTAAAACACCCTGGGATTATAGTAGACATACGTTAGGCTTTTTCTTTAGCTATTTTGGTTCCCAGTTTGGGGTGGTTGTTGCTCACGTGTGTCTGGTGCTCACTGTCACTGTACAGGAAGTGAGGGGAATTCCCCCAACAGGGACATCTGCCTGATGTTTAGCCCCCTTCCATTCTACAAAGACAGTGTTCTTATTGTTCATTGACCATAAGTGAAGGAAACCTTCCCCAACTGGGATTCAGGCTATACTATAGATCGTGCAGAGGTTCTAATTGGCCTAAACATTTCTTATTTGGATGGTGCTCCCCTTGAATACATTGACCTCACTCATGATACTGAAAAAATAATGAATGACACATTATTTTTTATGTTTGTATTAAAACATTATGTTCACTGAGGGCTTTTTTTTTTCTTCTTTTTTTTTTTTTTATGCAATTTTTATTTCGTATTTAACCTTGAATCTGAGTTTGTCTCCAAAATTAAAATGGCACAAGCTATTTATTGCCCAGAGTATTTTGCCACATACAATGTACGACTGGCAGCTGTTAGATAATAGCCTAACTTTCCTATCATTACAAAACACAAATCCCCCATGAGGGATTGTTGTGAGTTGAACTGTCCAGGATGTGCATGAAGGGTTCATGCAAATTAATTGACTAAGTTTAATGCTTTCTGTGTTAATGTTACCTGATCTGTTCTGCTTTGTATATGTTAAAAAGTCTTGTTCTATTAACAGATCTTGTGTAGACACTTGTATAAGTGTAACTCCATTTGTTTCCAGTTTGCCCTCTTGGTAGAAATTATTCTTGTACATGCTTGCGTGGTTTTGCCTCATTTGGCAGCTAATAAGCCATGTGGCTTGCATATTGGCTGCAGATGTAGTAAGCACCCACGCTGCATACACCCTGAATAAATGAAGGCTCCATGTGAATTGCCAGGATATTTGCACTCTTCATTTTTGTGAGGTCCACTGTGGTGGATGTGTTTATCCTGATTTTTTTTAGCAGATTAATGGAAGCCTACATTTTAGAGTCCAGTGATATTGTTTTCTCGCTATATCGAAGGACTGAAGATGCAAGCTTTTAAAATTGGGTTCAAGTAGTATATGCAAAAAATTTTCATAAATTGAGAAAGAGAGTAAAGGAGGGTTATAACCCCTGTTTGTTTTACTACCTATGCCCCATTCAGGGGGATTTACCGTCGCAGTTCCATGGCCAAAAGTGAGAGGAAATCCCTGAAAAGTAAAGGAATTCATTGGGGATCCTCAGGGCACCAGAACTAGTGTCCCCATTGGAGGATTTCTCTGGTATATTTCTGTGGACAACCCAAAATTTTTAGAATTTTTTTATTTTTTTTACTTTCACTTTATTTGTATTAAAACTTTATTGAAATGTTTAAAGTTTCTACAAAACCTACACACAAAGGGGAAAAAAAAAAGTAAAATTTTACTTTTTTGTAAATATTTTTTTTTTTTTTTTTTGGGACAACATAGGAGAAATTACACTTTGCTATAATGTAAGTTAGATGCATAGTAGGTGAGGTTGAAAAGACTCAAGTCCAACCTATGTGTGATTATAAGTCAGTATTACCTTGTATATCCCTGTATGTTTTGGTCGTCAGGTGCTTATCTAATAGTTTTTTTTTTTTTTTTTTTTTTTAAACTATCGATGGCCCCGGCTGAGACCACCACCTGTGGAAGGGAATTACACATCCTGGCCGCTCTTAGGCCCCTTTCACACCGGGGCGTTTTTCATGCAGTGCAGCGCTAAAAATAGCGCCTGTTCACCGCATGAAAAAATCCTGCCCCTTTTAACTCCAGTGTGAAAGCCGGCAGGCTTTCACACTGGAGCGGTGCGCTAGCAGGATGACAAAAAAAGTCCTGCTAGCAGCATCTTTGGAGCGGGATAGGAGCGGTGTGTTCACCGCTCCTATACCGCTCCTTCCCATTGAATAGAATGGGACACCGCGGTGAAACCGCGGCAATACCGCCGCAAAGCGCCGCTACGGCGGCGCTCTGGGGGGGTGTTTTAACCCCTTTTCGGACGCTCGCGGGGGTTAAAACCGCACCACGAGCGGCCGAATACCGCGGTTAAAACGACGGTAAAGCAGCGCTAAATATAGGGCTGCTTTACCGTCACCGCGGCTCCCCGCCCCAGTGTGAAAGGGGCCTTATAGTAAAGAACCCTCTACGTAGTTTTAAGGTTAAACCTATTGTCTTCTAATTTTAATGAATGGCCACGTGTCTTGTTAAACTCCCTTCAACAAAGGTTTTATTCCTATTGTAGGGTCCCCGGTACGGTATTTGTAAATTGAAATCATATCCCCCTCCCCACATAGGTTTTTGATTGGAGTTCAGCTTAAATGCGAATCAGTACATATTAAAACCATTCATGGTTACTTTATCTTAAATATTCAAGTCTCAGGAATTTATCAGAACTGTAAATGCATGAGCCATATGTTACTGCAGTGGTTAATATTTTTTAATACACAGCAAACTTTCTGTATAGGAGACCCATAACATATTTCTTTTCAGTCACTGCGAAGTATCCTTTAGTCTAAAATTTTGGTTTTAAACCAAATTGGTTGAAAATGGCAGATATCTCAACTGCTGTGCAAGTGTGAATACATTTCCATGTATATTTTAGGATGCCATGGCAAGTGTTTTTCAGTTTATCAGATACTATAAGACTCATCCTAGAAGATTCTGTTATTCCAACAATAGCAATGCAATTTTTTTTTTTTTCTTTTTACAAATTCTATAAATACTTTAAACCTATTTATGCACTGTACAGTATATGATGGGTGCATAGAGCTTCTCCGCGACTTTGAGGAGCTGGATACCTTGTAGCTGTGGAATCTTAGTTATCCTTTCATGTCATGTTCTAAGATGCCAAGAAAAATCCACAACTGCAAGTAATTACTAATAGCATCTTGCTCACGCTGTTGGTGGCATGCAGGAAACCATTATAGGCTTGGTTTTTGCTAATGTACCAGCGATGAGCTAGAAACCCAGTAACTGAGTGGAATGGAATACATTTTGTATGAAGAAAAAAACAGTTTTTTTTTGAGATGAGGCATACAGGAAGATCTCAAAAGCAAGACAGCCAGTGCACCTATAATTCTGATGTTCCAGACTCCCTTTTAGAGTTTGCTGGAGTATAAACATTTGTCTGACTTGTATAGCCTAAACTATATATATAATATATATATATATATATAATTTTATACCTGGACCAGTGATATAATCCTAGCAAGACAGCTAGAAATGTTAACCACCCTTTTTCGACTAATTGCTAGCCAATTTACAGCAAGTTACTTTTTTATTCCACAGAGTGGATAAACTGATGAGAGTTGATGTGTTGAAAGCAGAAAAAAATGGGCATCGCTCTGTGTGTGTGTCTGCATTGCCACAGACTGGTCAGATGCCTATGTTGACCCATGTCCACAGCCAAAGTGCCTACAATGGGCATGTGAGCATTGGAACTGGACCATGCGGCAATGGAAGAAGGTGACATGGTACAATTTTCTTTTACATCGTGTGGAGGTCTGGTGTATGTGCACGCACATCACTTACCTGGCGAAAAGATGGCACTGTGATGCTTTGGCCAACATTTTACTGAGAAATCTTGTTATGACGCATAACTACCTAAACATTGTTGCGCACCAAGTATACCACTTCATGGCAATGATATTCCTTAACCGTAGTGGCCTCTTTCAGCAGAATAATATGCCCTGCCACACAAAAATGGTTTTCAGAATCACAACAAGTTGACTTGGCTTTCAAATTCTCCAGGTCTCAATCCAAAGGAGTATCTGTGGGAAGTGCTGGGGAAAAAAAGTCTAAACCATGGAGGCCACAGCTTGCAACTTAGAGGACTTGATCTGCTACTGACGGCTTGGTGTCAGATATTACAGCATACCTTCAGAGGTCTAGTGATGTCCATGCCGCAATGGGACAGGACTGTTTTGGTGGCAAAAGGGGGACCTGCTCAGTATTAGCTGGGTGGTCATGATTGGTGTATCAAAGAGTGCCAATTATCCAAACTGAATAATATGAACAAATTATTTCATAGGTCTTCTAAGTTTTCTATTAACCTTACTAACATGTTGGTGTAATTGTTCCTGGAATATGCACATTTTTGATAGGTACCACTGACAAATGCTTTCTTGGTTTATTTGCCTTTTTTCTTCGTACTGTAGGTCAGCCTTTTTCAACCAGGGTGCCTTCAGGGGTGCCTTGGCAAAATGCCTAGAAATTGCCCAAAAAATGTATACAAGCCAGTGGGTGGATCAAGCTTGCCTATTGGTTCCATAAAGCCACAAGTTCATTGTGGACAATTGCAACCTTCCAGCTGCCAGTGTCCTAACAACCAATGACATGGGTTAATAAGGAGGATGTTGGGCACTTGCAGCATCCTTGTTTGCCCCTCTCTGTCAGCTCTGGGGTCACATTAGCTGAATGAGGGACAAACTGAGGGCGGAAGAGAAACATTGGATTACTAAGCAGTACTAGTGTGCAAAGGTGTGTTTGCTTTGGAAGAATAATCTCCTCTAACGTTGGGTGTCCTACGTGTGTGGATGTCACTGCTTTATGTAAAACTATTTGTTTTAGTTTTTAAACTTTAGAATGGGGTTCCTCCAGATTTATGGAGTTTTAAAGGGTGCGTTGACTGAAAAAGTTGAAACACTGCTCAAGGTAAGTGAGCAATGAAGTCTTTTTAATGCATTTGTTAGCTCACCAGCCAACACTGATGCTTGTGTCTTGGTTTATTCAAAGCTTTTATGAGGATCTGTTTTTTGTTTTTTAGTTGGTTTTAATCAAGTGAGGAGGCATAAGGGTCTGTAGCTAGCTTGCAGCAAAGGCATGTAAAATGAATTGCACAGCTACCTGGCTAGAGAGGAAAGGGGGCTTTGATTTCAGTTCTGGGGATCTAATTTCTTGAGGCGCTGTCAATCGGTGAGGAGGAGTCACTGCAGCTCAAGGGAGAATTGATATGCAGCTGACTATTGTTGCATCTGATAGCTGAACAGATTAAGCTGTGTTATGACTATCTTATGTCTCTAAAAGGGATTCGCTCTCATCATTCAAATTGGTCTCGCACTTCAGGCAATTCGTTATAGTAGACTGTGGCCATACTTTTCTAAGCAGTTGTGACGGCATCTCTTTAACTTTTCCCAATAAATTTGGTTTTATTAGCATGGAGTAATGATAGCCATAGAAATCCATTACATCTGAAGGGATTTAGTATCAATGTTACCTGCAGCGATGTACAGTATGACATCATGGACCATATCTCCCAGTTTTTGCGAAACAAAGTTTCTCCAATGGGGACCTTTTTTCATGTTTTACATAAATTTGTGTTTTTAAGAGTCTCTCTTTTCTGAGTTACCATTAACCTAACCTGGATTGTATATTTTTACATGACTTTTTACATGCTTGCTCTTCTATGTGTGATGTATGAAATTAAGACTTGTAGATTGGCCAGTGGAATGAAGATATATATATATATATATATATATATATATATATATGCCGTTGCTTTTTACGTTTAAAGCTGTTAAGATATCAGACACAAGGCATTTGTTAGTGGGTTAACCAGGGTGGATTTGATTATAAATCAAGACGATTTTAAATCGCTAGTAAAGTTTGATTTAATCAACTCTATTTAAATCCTAATTTTTAAAGAGCAACTGTCATCTCTGACCCGCTGTTGACTCAGACAGTCCTATTCACTTTAATGGGGCGGCTGGTGATATGGCAGCAGGAGAGTGGATGCCTGCCAACAGGCGCTGCCATGGTAGATCTGAAATGACAGGTGCTCTTTAAATGTAAGGGCTCACTCCTTCTGGTAGTTAGAATTTTTAATATTTGCAAACAAAATGAAGGTTTCCAATTTTAGCGTGATAAGCTGTCGGGTTTGTAAAACGGTGATATCAGAACTGATTCAATCATACAGTTTGTAGTGTACATAGATTTGCAAAACAATAGGATGAAGGCATATTCCTGAACTTTGTTTTATCTCCATGGCTACTGTGACATTGTATGAATGCATCGATGTAGTGAATGTTATCTCAGTTTGCAGAGCTTGGATTCATTGAATGGGTTTACCAAAAATGTAATATTGTAGAATAAACAGCCTCATGTTGCATAACCAAGCTCAATTTCATGCTGAATAAACTAAATTATTAATGTATCTTACATAGACCTCTATCTTTAGACAGATTTTTACTCCAAAAGCATTTTATTAAAAAAAATTGATTTAAAAATCATTATTATTATTTTTTTTTCTTTTAATCATTGATTTTATATCCACCCTGGGGTTCCCAAACACAATCCCAAAATGTGACACCATGCCTGGGTATGTAATGAGCAAGTATAATTTCCCCCATGTGCTCTGTAATTAGAAATGATACAATTGGTGGGCCTTCAGCCCACTTACTATTATTGTGTGCTGACTTATTATTTTGATGACTTGTTCTACACCTTGATAAAGTGTACCCCTTAAAGAATTTTTGTTTTCTTTTATTATCGTGTTATGAAGAGAGGACTTAATTTTTTTTTTTTTTTTTTTGGTTACCTTTTGTGTACTATATTTGTGAACTCAAAGATTTTTTTTTTTATTTTTTTTAAAGAAATGAATACAATTGCTGTAGATCCTTTTTAATGTTGGGCTTCTACATTGGTTTGTTGTAGATATTCCCAGTTTACCAGTGAGGTTTATCCAGCTAGGCTGGTGTGCTTGGCCTGGTAGTTTTGGTTAAGAGGGTGCATTGATATGGCATTTTTGGGCACCATCCATTCAAGCCTGAATATATGGCATTTAAACCCGGTCCTATATATGTGCCAGTAACCTTGCCTGTGGGTTAAGGCTTGCCATGTTCATGCACTAACCTTTTATATTCAGTTGTCACAGAAGTATGTGACAAGAGAATAGCCCGAGAAAAAGTGTGAAATGCCTAATGAATTTTAACAGCAGTGCATAATATAAGACCAGACTAAAGTGGTTGTAAACCCTAACATATACCCAGGAAATTGACTGGCCTCAGCACACGCACACGCACACACACACGTCTATCTGCAGTCTTCTCTACAGCTGTTCAAAGTCCAGCATTTATAGAGCTCATCTGAGCGGTCAGAAAAGAGGCAGAGAGCTAAATTTACTCTGTAGAGCTCAGCGAGGAGAGAGCTGATTGGAGGGAAGGGACATAAGGCTGTCAATCACAGCTTTGTGCTGGAATTACTTCCCCTGTCACCTTTTTTTTTTTTTTTTTTTTTTTTTCTTCTCTTGGTGTCAGTAAAACATGTCAGAAGTGACTCGTGCTGATAGCAGAGGAACAAAGCAGCAGAGAGAAATTACACTTAGGGGGTTATTCATGAAATTTGGAGAGTGCAATAATTGCAGCTGGAGTGCTCCAGCTTCAGCAAATCCCCCCCCCCCCCCCCAAGCGCTCCAAGTACACACTATAGAGCAGGTTTTCTCAACCTTTTAACCCTAAAACCCTTCAAAATTTTTTATTTCTCGAGGAACCCTTAAAACCAATTCATCAGGTCTCAATAGGAACAATGCCTCTTATATTGGTGGTCAATAGGAAGAATGTCCCCCCTTAAAGTGGTGCTTAGAATGCCACACTTAAAGACAGCTAAAACAATATTTGGTGACATGCTGCTAGCTTTGCAAGGTAGTGCTGAATTTTCAAATCTGTAGGCATCATCAGATAGGTGGTTTATCAGCCACAGCTTAAAGAACCCTTAGCAACCTCTGGAGGAACCCCAGGGTTCCACAGAACCCTGGTTGAGAGTGGCTGCTATCATATTTCATGTCTGAGGCTTACAACCACTTTAGAGCGGAGTTCCACCCAATTTTATAACTTGGTCTTAAGGCCCCTTTCACATGGACGGACCGTTCAGATCTGCCTGTCAGTTTTGACGGCGGATCTGAACGGGCGCTCCATGTTAGTCTATGGAGCGTCGGATGTCAGCGGAGACATCTCCGCTGACAACCGACCCGATCCGCCAAAAGCAGACGTATGGCCCCACGTCCAGATCCGTCGCTATCGGAGCGGGTGAGATCTGATGAAAACGGACACGCTGTCCGTTCTCATCCGATCTCTCCATAGAGACCAGCGGCGCTCGCAAGCCCCTCCCCGCTCAGTGAGCGGAGAGGGACTTGTCATCCGCCGGCTCAGCGGAGATCAACAGAGAGATCTCCCGCTAAGCCGGCGGACTCCGTGGAAGCGGAGTCCGCCTCGTGTGAAAGGGGCCTAAAAGGAAAAACCACCACTCATTTTTGGCTAACAATTTGTTCTTCTTTTTTTTTTTTTTTTTTTCTTTCTTTCTTTCGTCCTAGAAGACGACGGGGCCATTCAGAAAGTGACTTGCGCAGTAGGAAACCGGCGATGAAGGCTCCACTGCCGGTTTCCCTTAGAATAGTGGCGCCTGCACCCGATTCGATGGATGGATCGGCCTGGGGGGGGGGGGGGGGCGACATTGTGGGCTCCTTGGACAGGTTAATGTCCTTATTAAAGTTAGCAGCTACAGTGTTTTATAGCTGCTGACTGGATAACTGCTTACCAATCATCTTATTTTATCCAGAATGTTATGAAATTTTCCTGTGTAAATGAAACATTTTTCTCAAGTCCTCTTTCACACAGGCACCCTAAAGTGATTGTAAAGTTTTTATTTATATATAATATTTTTAGTAACAAACCTGTTATGATTGTCTGCTCTGTGCAGTAGTATTGAATCCTCCTCTTCTGGGGTCCCCCGCTGGATCTGTAGGTTCTCCTCATTCCCCCGCTTGCTGTGTGTGTGTGTGTGCGCCCGCTCCCAACCCAGGCTGTGTGCATCCATAGACACACAGTACGTCTTGGTCCTGCCCAGTGGTGGTCAATACTTTGGGGAGGGAGTCGCAGTAAACAGACCTGTCCCCCTCACTTGCACTTCTACAGCCCCCCCCCCGGCGATCGCTTGCTCAAAGCGGCCATCCACTCGCACTATACCCATACCTGTCCTAAGACTCCCAGCCAATCGGGTCTCAGGAGGAGAAGCAGGAAGACATTACCCTACCCATTTTTTTTGAAGCCAATCGGAGCCTCTGGGCTCTAATCGCGTTCTTAAAGAAATAAACCAACATTGAAATCAATGCGTCCAGCACCCTGCATGGAGATCAGGGGCTGGGCACCAGGATTGGGGGTGGGGGCGGTCCGGCCCTAATGGCCGACACTGGTCCCGCTCCTGCTCGCTCCTCCTTGCCCACATTTTTTTTTAATGTCCGCAAAAGCAGACCTGGATGCATATTTGAGTTGTGTCCAAAGATGCTGAACAGTCCTGGATGTAACCGGACGCACATCCACTTACATCTAGTCACCCATAGGATTTCATTGTAGACCAGTTTTGATCTAACCGACTAATGGAACACTACTATGAAAGCTGTATAGTTCTCCAATCAGCTTCTGGATGGCAACATCTCTAATACTACTGCTTCCACAAATTCTAACCCAAAGGTTAAAGATGTAAACGGATCAGCAATTCTCCCTGCAATTCATGCAATTTCCGTGCTTAGTATACTATGGATTTCCTCAGTGTGTGGCTGGTAAAAGTAAGATTCCCAGCAGCTAGAGGCACTTGTGCAAATAGTTAAGTTCTTGGCAGGATGTAAACAAGCTGATGGCACAAGTTATTCAGAAATACCAAAGTATGGGTGAGCCTGCAAGGAAAGTATGAAAGGGGTACACCCAAACGCACATGGAGGATGAGAATTTATTGTGCCTGCAGATTCCATGTGTGCGGCTGTCAGTAGTTTGGTGTCGGACTGGTGTTCAGATGCTATGTGTATTGAATCCTATGCATTTCTTAAAGACCAATCTGGCCTGACATCAACCGTTGTAATATTCCACAGCATTCTAAACACAAATGCCTGCAAAAATGTATTTTAAAGATACTCATCCTAATGTATTTTCTATGCATTTACTATATCTGTTTTCATTTTTTGGGGCCCATTTACACCTAGCTGTTAACTGCAATGCACATTGATATACATATGACACGCATGCATTGCAATACTCACCCCAACAAACAGTATTGCACATCTGTGCATTGTGATACAACATGTCGGGGAAAGTGCTACATATTTGTGTGGTTTTTTTTTTTCTGGTACGCTAGAAGTCTATTTTTATAAAAAAAAAAATTCTCCCAGCACATTTATTTAAATGGGCTGTATTCGCACTGGAGTGTACATAAAATAGTGCCCTACTTTTCAGAAACGCAATGCATGGAACTGCAGCACCATGTGTTCCGCTGCAGGCAAACGCACTGCATTTGCAATCTGTTAGGACTATATTGTCACCCGCAGCAGATCGCACACCTAGTGAGTTTGGATGCGGTGTGGGAAATGCACACGGAATGTGGGTTTCCCGCTTCAAGTTCCCATCTGAACAAGCCTCTAAAATGGATTGGAAGCCAAAGTTATGGCATTTTTGTCATTCACAACTAGGTTTTCTACATTAGAATTGGCCATTTGATAACCATGACCCCACACTTCCCCTGACAACTTATGTGAGTTTTAAAAAAAAAAAAGCGGAGTCTCGCTTCAGCAATTGGAGACATTGGTCCTGAACAACTAAGTCCTACAAACTCACTGTGCACTCTTATATGACCATTTTATCTCAACCGGCATTTAACAGCAATGAAAAGTTGCTAATTTTTAAATCTCTATTTAATTCCATAACAAGATATGGAAACGCAAATATGGCCAAATGAGAAAGCTGAATCAGAATGATTTGAAGGTAAATAACTTAAATAGGCATTCACTGAAACTACTCTTAATAAAGTTGATGTTCTGCTTTTACAGTTCTAATTTGGAAAAGCAAATGCTTTAACGTGACCCTGTCCCTAATGCAATGAAGACTAGCTTATCAAAGAAGGTAAATGCTTTCCTTTCTGGTGGGCGAGGTTCTAAAACCTTTGCTCTATTGTAGAAATCTACAAAGTAAGGATGGCCATACATGGTTCAAATCTCGGCCAGTAACCGGCCGAGATTGGAGCCATTAATGGGCAGGCTGAATGTACCAAGTTGGTCAATCAACTATGGTACAACCAGCCTGCCAGATTTTCTTGGGATTTATCGCTAGCAACTGCTATAGCCGCTAGCTATAATCACTGTCTTCTCCCGGAGGGGGCGGTTTCCAAAAATAAATACATTTTAGGTTTCTGTTCCCTTTTTGTCATTGTGTGTAACAGTGACACCTTTTTTTTAAGGTGTCCGCATGTGTAAATTTAGTTATTTTTTTTGTTTCTCAGAACAGTAAAGGGGTTCTGAGAGCTAATTGGATAGGGAAGCTTTGGCATCAGTTTGGCTGGGCTGTGTTGGGGTTCTGCCTGGTCATGTGTGCGTTGAGGTACACATGACAGGCTCAGAAACAGGCCTGGTTGGACGTTTGGGCACCGACATTCCCCGGAGCCAATCAGTGGGTGCGTTTGGCCCCGCTGAGGAGTCTGGGGAAAGGTACTTAAGATGCTGGAGTCACGTGTTCGGGGATTGTTAGGCCAGAGCTGCCTGTTCCTGGATCTGGGCCGGGGTAGCAGTTCAAGGTGCTGGAGTTTTCTTCATCCTTGCCCTCTGTTCTCCCATGTGACTGTCTGTTGGCTGTTACCCCTGCAAATAAAAACCTTTCAAAAGGACTTTTATGGTGTTAGCGTGCAAAGTCGTTGGGTACTAACTCTGGGAACCCCTAGACCTGGAGAAACAAGCCAAGCAGAGGTAACCGATAAGCCCAAATGTCAAGGACGCCCTATGGAGGGTTATGGCCACTACATATCATTATGTCATTTGGTTTATGCCACATAAAATTACTACTTTAATAAAAAATGTAGGAAGTTTGTCCAGTCAGTTGGAAAGGTAAACAGTTATTAGATAGACGCTGTAAAACAGGAAATATAAATGTTTGTGCACCTCCTATAATCAGTAGGAACATAACTAGGAAAATGTCCCCCTACTGAGATATTGGTGGTACGTGTTTTTTTTTTCCACTGTCGCATCAAACTCTTTAACATTTTTAATAAAT
Organism: Lithobates sylvaticus; assembly: GCA_028564925.1. Classification (NCBI taxonomy): domain Eukaryota; kingdom Metazoa; phylum Chordata; class Amphibia; order Anura; family Ranidae; genus Lithobates; species Lithobates sylvaticus. The sequence continues at coordinate 511,855,045 of CM053027.1, forward strand.
GAATATTTTTCTTTCGCACAAATGAAAGGCTTATTCTCTTGCGTTCGTTGATGTGTAAACAAGTAATGCATTAAGGTAAAAAATGTTTAGGCTTTACAACCACTTTAATGTTCCTTTTTTAAATCTGCAGCACTCTAATTTTCTGTAAAATTCAATGCAGTATGGCAACCTAGAGATCTTCTGTACACATTGGTGTACATAACTTCCCCAGTAATGTAATTTCCTGCTTGTGTGGTTTGGCTCTAATGTCTTCTAGAAAAAAGTCAGATTTTAGGAACCCTCTGCAGCAAAAACTCCCAAATCACATCTAAAGGCATGTTGGCCCTGCAACTTGCCTCAGTAGAAACCTGCAAGTGCATCAGAGGAGTAATAAGGAAATGGTTACTCCCATTCAGATTCACTCTGCACAAAAACCTTTTCTTCAGAGCAGAGACCGGTAGAAATCGTTAAAATCCTTGCTATATACATTTTTTCAGCTCTAGGTGTGTGTGTGTGTGTGTGTGTGTCAACAAAAGTGGAGATGCTCTTGTATGGAATACTGGTATTTCTGCCTACAGAGCATGCATAGAATACAATCACAACTCTGCAAGTTTTCTTCTGTATGCTTTTGGGTTTACGTCACTGCTGCGTTTTGCCTGATTTAAGCAAACATGTAATGTGATTAGCAGGAGAAAAATTAAATCTATACTCCTAAACCCTTAATTAAACATATTGTAAAATTTGATTTCCATAAATTCTGGAGATGACTGACTTCAGGGCTCCCTTCCCCCTTCTACAATGCAAATTTACACTACCCCACACGGAACTATTCACTTATATCTGTGTCAAGCACAGATATAAGTGTATATACGTCTTCCTCTATACACAATACCCCCAAAAGCATGGGAATTCTTCACTGGAGTATCCCCCCAAGACTAAAGGGATATCACTACAGCATACTACACCAAAAAACTCAGATTCACAAAGACATCCCCCCCACATACACTGGGAAAAAGATTGGGGCCAAACATACACCGAACATCAATGGCAACGTGCACTACAATCTATTTACAAATCAACTAAATGTTGAGCCTTGTGGGAACTCGCCCCTTAGATGGTACCTAACCCCTTCAAAACTCACACTGTTTAGAGCAAATATACCTGACAAATGCTGGAGATGCAATTTAGCTGAGGGTGACATGTTACACATTTTTTGGGAAGTGCTGTCATGTTGACTGTCATGACATGTTTCAACACCTATCCTGCTAGCTAAAGACAAAGTATAACTAGATTGTGGAAAACTGAAAGTCCCTTCTATCAAACACACTTGATTTGGTAAACCTACACTACAGTCATGAATTAGCAATGACCTCCAGCAAGGGCAATCTAATTAACGAAAGCGTGGTTACTGTGGGAACAGTGGTCTGGAGCTGTGAAATTCTTATAAAATAGAAAAATTAAATTTATTTTTTATTTTTTTCATGATATAGCAATGAGCTAGGTTTAAAAATCCTGATAAAGATTCAATATATATGGTATACCAGATGCACCTGGTTTGGTGCTCCCCAAGTAACAAAAGAGGTCCCATTAGGGGTTCTTGGGGGAGCAGGTACCACGATTGCATCGTGACCATATCTCTTTATGACACAAGTCTTTATAAGAAAGTTTGTTTGATTTCCACTCAAGATGATTTATTATGTCTTAATATGTACTCACCAACTTGTAACGCGATGTATAATGTATACATTGTCTGCCTCTGATTTACTACAAAAACTATTAAAGTACATAAATTCTGGAGATAATAGGTTGGACTGATGCTAAAGTACAGCTCTACTATGATTAAAAGTAAATGAAATTTGGCATATAACGCCATAGATTGTAAAGCACCTAGGGGTATCTTTTGGTTCATCACAGTGGCCCTCAGGTGCACCCCTTGAGCCCCTCAATATGTAGGCACCCAATGGTGGAGCAAAAACCTGTCCCACAATTCGTATACAGTATTGCAATGCTATGGATGATGTCTGGGAGACCACATGGTCTGGAGTCCCAGAGATTGCCAGTTAAATCGGCGCATAACGGGCCCATTCAGTTTTTGCCACGTTTAGCAAGCTGGAGCTGTCCTACCTCTGATCCTTCATATTTTAGGTCCAGAAAAACAAAAGAAAAAGAGTGCATACTTTTTTCAATTTCTTTTTCCTGAACTGGGTCTTGCGTTAAGTGAATGTAAACGAACCTACCGGTATGTCCATTTACATCTGCCCGTCCAAACGCTTACTTGGAGCTTTACATGGCTAGGCAGACCTGATTGTACCGCCCATGTGAAAGGGGCCTAAGTGAGAGATAATGCACTATGACCTAATAAAGATAAAAGGGAAAATGGGTGTGATGTCCATGGCTACAGCCAGATTTCAGCTGTCATATTTCAGTGCAGGTTGGATATGAAAAAGCAAATATTTGCTTGCAATGGAAAGCCTTCTCTGTGTACCCTTTTGCTCCTAGTTTTTTATACATGTAAGGCTTTATGAGAATAATGTTTTATTTTCTTCCAGCAGTGCAGAAGTTAAAGCACAAGCACGTCCTGTGCATGTTTTTCTCAAAGGCATACACTGCGCGCTTCCTGCACAATAATGACAGGATGTAAACTAGAGGAACGATCCCAGGCAGTTTTATACCTGGGTTAGAATGTATGATGCCTTCAACTTTCACTGCGAGCATCCAGTCCCAGGCAGCAAATCTCTCAATGGTTTTCTTTATACCTATTGGTGACTTGCCAGTGCGGAAAAATGTAAATTTAAAATCCATACAGAAAACTATTTTGTATAGGTGTTTCCCAATAAATCCAAGGGTGTTCTAATTCAAACAGAATACAGAAGCCATCTATCAGTCTAGTGCTAATATGCCAGTGAATGTGTCCTTCTATTGATAGCTGATGAAGACTAATCACAGTTGCTTCCCAACTTGTTTTGTTGAGGCCTCTTGGTTACTTGGTTTTTGAGATTTGTTCAGGCCTGCTTTAATTTCTCTAACCATGTGTACACTTCAGATCTAGCAATAATCACAGTAGATGGGAATGCTGTACGATTCGTCAGCTACAGTCGACATTTTTAATGTAGCCGCCTTGTAAGTCCAGGGTGTTTTGTGGAATAACCCAAAGAATAACTTCTGTCTCAATACTGATCTGACTTTTGTTGAGACGCGATTGCTCCTATGGTGTAAAACGTGAATGTACAGTATGTAAAGTTCTGTGTAAATTGTTGGCACTGTATTAATACCGGTAATAAACAATGCAATTAAAATAGAACCACAAAAAATTGGTCTACAGATATGGTGCCAAAACTGGCCAGGGGGTGGCACCTGTGAACCCCCTAGAGCAGTGATGGTGAACCTTGGCACCCCAGATGTTTTGGAACTAGATTTCCCATGATGCTCAACTACATGGCAGATTGCATGAGCATCATGGGAAATCTAGTTCCAAAACATCTGGGGTGCCAAGGTTCGCCATCACTGCCCTAGAGCAGAACTTTCTCAACTAGGCTTCCTCCAATGGTTGCTAGGAGTTCTTGGATAATGAGAAATTTCTATCTTTTGATATGTAACCATTGACGCAATGATCTTTTTAGTTATCTGTAAGGGAAGCCTTTCACTCATCACCAAAGTAAGAAGCATTTTTCTCACTGACCCCCACCATGTACCATGAGCTGTTAATATAGTAATTGGCAAGGGTTCCCTGAGACCGGAGTTATTTTATGTGTTTCTCCATGTTCTAAAAAGGTTGATAAGCTGCCCCAGAGTGATCATATGTATAATCTACCTGCCTGGAATTCTGATATTGAATGCAGAGAGTGTCACTTTGTTGCATAAGCATTGTCTGTGTTCTTCCCAAAATTCTTCTAGAAGGCAGATGACCACTGGCATTCTAACCTGTAGTACTAGTGCAGCACTGACCCCTGAAGGAGCTGCTGGTTATTTTTGGGCATACCGTTACCTCCTATGCGTCTAGGGTGGTAGATGGCCCAAAGGAGACTGACACTGGATCCACTTTAGGGATTTTTATTTGCAAAAACGTCAGACGAAAGCTTCAACAGGAATAGAGGGTATGGGTAGGAAGTTCAGGTACTCTTGGAACTGGTGACACTGAATGTCTCTCACTATGAAATCCAGGGAATAGCCATTCGCAACTGGATACTACATCTATCATATAAATCCCCTTTTTGGTGAATTTAGCAACCGACAGGTGATTCAGATAAAGTAAAGTCTCTGCCACAGACTTGGTTGTAGAACTTGAGAATGAAAAGTCTCTGCCACAGACTTGGTTGTAACTGAAGGATGATGGCCTTGGAGAACTCTCACACGGTACCAGTATCTCTCAGCCGGTCCGGCGATACCGTATGAGCGTGGATTCACCTGGTGTCCTTCCAACTTAGCTTCCAGACTCTTACCGAGCAGCCAGCCTTGTGCGTGGCCCTCTTCTGAAGAGTCCTCCCCTGGTTGCGTTCTCAAGTGGTGGGCCTCTCCAAAACAGACGGCACCAAACCACCTTGGAATCCTCTTTCCAGTTACTGTGCCTTGGGCTAGCCAGCTCCGAGACTCGGAAATGGATGGATCCGCACACCAGGCCATGAAGGCCGGTTAGGAGGGCCAGAACCAGGCAGTCAGAAAGATCTTCTGGACCGGAACCCAGAATCGCGTGTCCTCAGTAGCTTAATTACCCTCTCCCAGAACGCACAGCGGGGCAACACACCCACTGGTTGGTTCCAAGAAAGATTGGCACCCAATGCGTCCAACTGGACTGCGTTCAAATGCCTTTCTTTAAGTGACATTGACACCTATGGCCAAGCAGAACCCAATACAGTCCAGCCAAACTGGTACTGAGACCATAATTTAGCACAATTAACCCTAAAACCCAACTATGGTTTTATAAACCTTAAATTTATAAAAACATAGCGTGTGCTCATTTGGAGCCTGGCGCTACACTAGAATTTACTGCCATTGCACTGTGTTGTCTGGGATGTTGTTTAGCTATGTTTTTTATTAATTTTTGTTTAGCCTCATCGTTTTATTAGCTATAGTAAAAATAAGCAATTTTGGTTAGTGAGAAATGTTAAACTCTTGGCTTTATTGGACTGTTCCATTGGAGAAATTGGCTTTCCCTTCAAGTTTCAGAGCCACGGCAGGACGAATATGGGAGACCTTCTTTTTTTTTTTTTAACTCTAAAGTAGAGGGAGTTCTCTTCCTTGACATTTGGCGGTGGAAATGTCCCCATTGGAAGGTTTCCTTTCTATACCTGTTGCAGAGACGAGTTTGACATTTTGAATTTCTCACCTCCTTTCTGTCAAAGTATTGAACAGGCAGATCAATGTTTGTTTCATATCCAGACATGCAGATCACATTCACATGTGAATATGTTGGTGTCCGGAATCCAAGACATCGTCACCCTTCGTATTTCTACGCACATTCTTGGCTCACTATGATGCTGCTATTGTGTAAGTTTTTCTATAGAAAACTAAATTTGCATAAACTGTAAAACAAATTCAACCACTTGATGTTTTGGATTTGGCATTTTATGAAGCCGTACCCCCTGCTTTCACTTTCACAAGTAGTCATCCTTGTCTTTCACCCAGCAAAATGACTAAAACAAGGGAAGTGAAAGCTAAACAAAGTGAGTTTGTTGGGTTAGCATTGTGTTTTTTGACTGCCTGTTGTAGGTCTGTGGTTTCCCACACCTGTTGCGATTTCTAGTATTTGTAAAGCTTCAAGGACGAGGGTGTTTATATTTTACCTCCTGTCTGTTTGCAGCAGAATTTGGTCTTGAGTGTTGTAATAAATGACTACCAGTACTTGTTACTCCCAGAGGATTCCAGTGTGTTCAATTAAGTTTTTGAATATTTTTTTTAAATTAACGTAAATGGCTTCAACTTGGTGGTCTGGTATTTCCCATTACTGTGAGGCTGGACAATTACATTTTCATACATGCATACCGTTCTACCAGAAGAGATGTTAATCCCCTGCTGCTGGTCCATGTTTAGAACATCTGTTCCCCCTTGACGTGCTGATAGTCTAATATTAGAGACCAGAGCAGAGTCCGTTTGGAGAAGGTTAAAGGTCAAAAAGACAGCTGGGGCCTGGAACTGAATGGGTTAAGATGTGTAGATCTTGGCATAGGACCAAATGTCTTCCTCTTAAAGTAATTTGAAAGTATTCAGATACCAATAGTTTTGTTTTAGTGATGCCTCAAATGGTTAGGCACATAATCGCTGTTCATTTCTGGTATGTTTGTTAATTTTCCCATTTATTATCTGTAACATAACTTTCTATGAGACAGACGTATCAAGATTACTTATCCAAGGTCACTAGGGGCACGCTCAGGAATTTGATCAAAGGTATCCTGTGTGTCTCATGATTTGTTGTGGGTTCTGGTACTTTGACATTTTCAACATAACTTGGTCTTTTTAATTAAAAAAAAGCCTAGTTGCATCACATATGCTGGTGTATTCAGATGTTTGGTGTCCACTTTTGTAATCTACAAAAGGCTGCACATGGTCAGATATGACACTTGGGTAAGTTTTTGGTGTTTGCTCAGTTGGTATTAAATGAGCTTTGTCCACACATTGAAAGTCCTAATAAAGGTCCATTCACACCAGCTGCTGCATTACAGCGCAGTGACTGATGTGCGGTGCAGGCAACGCTAATGCGTCAATCTTGGCACATTTGCACGGTTTACTTTTTTAAAGTACTTTATTGAAATGCCACACAGTGACAAAGTCTGAGATTAATTTTGTATTTTACTGTAGAGTATTGCACAGGGCTAACTGGCACTATTTCAAGAGCTTTAAAGAATATTGCACAAAATGGGCTCTGGGGCCTGTGTCTTCTCTACATATGTACATAATATATATTTCTGCTGATCTGAACGTCCCCTCCATCCAGTGACCGGTGCCAGGTCCCCTGCCTCATGCAGGTTAAGGGTGGGCTAGCGAATGCGCACAGTCCCCCTCCCCCCCCCCCTCTTCAGGCAGCCAATGAGTGTAGAGTGCAGTGTGCGTGACTGATCTGTGATATAACTACAAGTGACGTTATTCCCCCTATGTGGTACTCAGAATAGTGTGGGAGGATAATCTTGTCCAGAAGAACTCTGCTTTCCTATTAAAAACTGACCATGTCAATCATGAGAGCACAGCCATCCCAGCATGGTCAGTTTTCTGGCTATGTTGGGAACTCGGCCTGCTCTCCTCCAATGAGACATGTGCTGACACGTGCACAGCCATTCACTGGGAAGATCAGTGTGCTGCAGTTCTCCAAGATCCTTATGAAGTGCAGAACAAAGGGCATGTGATCACTTATAAAAAAAAAAGGGGGGGAAGGTATTTGTTATATGTATACACAAATGTTTTGATTTTTCATTTCCATTTTAAACAAACTTAGTTTATAAGGTGAGGGTTTACATAACCTTTGGAGAAGTACAGCCAAAGCTCATTTGGCTGTACTTCTATGGATCACAGGAGTACAGTTTGTTCTGACCCGTTTTTTTTAGCAGACAGTGGGCTGGGGCCCGCTGTTGGCTGACATCTAAGCTGGTCAATGCTCGGGCAAGTTCGTGACCATATGGTCGGGATCCACCCAAATGCCTGGACCGACACCTGGCTCAGACTCTCAGCGAGCAACTGAGAGCCTGAGCCAGCCGCACCCACCCACCGAAAGTAACCATCTCTCCACTCTGAGTCTTGAGAACTTATCAATTTGGCAGTGTTGGAATATCTCGGCTCTCAGTGTAAGTATGATTTATGATTTTTGTTTTGGGGGGGGGATGGGGGATTGCATACTTATAAACCTGTCTACATACATGGTGTATTGATTTGCCACAAGATTTACTAGTTGTGTAAACTAATATGCAAACCCAAAAGAAAGCTCAGATGTTTGAAGGATTGTGCAGAAGCTTGCTCAGCACTAATGAGGTTTTTCCTTTAGTCTAAACCTTGAGGACTCTAGCCTATGAGGAAAACACTTGTTTTTGATACCCAAATTGTACATAATTGTGGATAACCTCTGTTAGAAAATGGTGTTTCAACTTATGTCCTGAGTAATGCATCTCACAGAATAGAAAGTTTGCTTGCGCTGAAAGGTTTTCTTTTTATTAAATCGTATATATCCTTTCTTTGTAGTCTTAAAGCCGTAGTAAAGTCTCTATCAGAAACTAAAATGTTTTAATGCATATTACTAAAGATCAAGACAGCAGTCCTTTTGTGTTTTTCAAGGTCCCTGTGTGTCCGAGTTCAAACACTGCAAAGATTGCATCACAGTTTACTAAAGATTGTCATTTGTGAACGCTAAACACAGCTGTGTGTCCCTTCCCATAACTTTATTGTACCGGTTCAGTCCCTTCCCATAACTTTATTGTACTGGTTCAGTCCCTTCCCATAACTTTATTGTAAATGAAAGATGAACACTCATCCTCTCCTGCATTATTTTAAACATTCTGGCACTAAATGAGAAAAACAGACGGATATAGTTTTGTAGATTATTCTGGTTTCAGCTCTATGGTAAAGTTTCCCCTGTCTAAAAATACTTGTTATAGAGCTGTTTTGTATGGCAGCTGATCACTGCGTTTAGTAAAAACCTTCATTATCTGCAGACAGATCTGCAATATGGAAAATCGTTTTAAGTTCAATCTTTGGGTCTTGTTACTGTTTAACGCTGAAGTGTGGGCAAAAAAAAAAAAAAACTTTAATTGGGACATTAGCTAGGTGCCACTAAGGTACTTCAATATGTGCCTCACTAATGGCTGTTGCTGCTTTTTCTTGACAAATATTGCTGACATTTAGCCTCTGATGGTGATGTCGCGCTTAAAATCTGGCATGGAAACTGTCAGTAAGGTCTGGATTGCAGGAAACACAGGGGGTTGCTTGTTTGTAACTCCACTCCAAAAATTGGTGGGGAAAAAGGAAAGCTATTTTTTTTTTTTTTTTTTTTTAACTGTTTAAGTTCATGTGAGAGATGGGTGTGTCACTTTGCTTCTTTTATAATTCCAAAGCCTAGATTTGTGGTCCTGCTTGTCTACTCTTACTGTACTGTGTTCACAAGAGTGTTAATGCCTAGAGACTGCGTTATTGGGACATAGTTCTGCGGTTTATCTAAAGGGGTGGTGCCCTTTTAAAAGAAGTGATGGTGAACAGCCATCAATGGTACTTAAGCCTAGTACACACAGTCCAAATGTCGGGTGACATTGGCCAGTTCAGTAGAAATCATCAGCCGACATTTGGCCCATGTGTACGGCAGCCAGTCCGACGAAAGCTGGCCGTTCCGCTGGCTTTTGTCAAAGGGTCTTGACCGAAAAAAGGTCTGCCGACTGGCTCCCGGTCAGTGCTCTTAGCCAATGGCTGAGACCACTGATCAGTGTGTTCTGGTTGGGGGGGGATTACAGTACTAACATCGGATTGAACTGGGTTGAACGAAAAAAACTAGTATGTATGAGGCTTAACGCTGCATACAAGATTCAAGCTGTCGCATCATTAACCATCCACATCTGTAGCGATTTTTTTGCTTCATGGGTGGGGGGTCGGAAATAACTGGGCAGTCCTGGGTTTAAATGTTAAGTCCACCTTTTAAGTAAATAAATGCACATAAATTAATTTTGGGGGGGAAACTTTTTTTTTTTTTTTTTTCCAAATTTAGACTGCAGAGGATTGCAACTGATCAGGGATGCAATACCAGGCTCCTGACAGCTCTTCCTCTACCTCGGTTTCCATACTGAAGTAAACACTTTCAGTTGGCGAACTGGTGAAAGTATCAGTGGACTGAGTGCAGTGGTCACCACTGAGAACAAGTACATCTGCCACTGTGGAAAAAGTCTTGGAGTTCATTCATTCACAGATCTTTGTGAATAAATGACACTGCTGTTGGCTGTAGCATGGTGCAAAGAAGGTGTTAGCCTTTTTAAATGCTTGTGTGTCTTACAGTGATCGATGCAATGACTGGCTTTTGGGCATCAAGAATCGCTGGCAGTTGGTACCTTTTTTCAGGGTGGGCCTGAAGCCTCCTTGTGATTCCACGGTATAATGTTTCAAATTGGGTGGGGAGTTTGGCCCAGCTGTGGCGGTCTTCCACAGAGGAAATCTAGTCCTGGCATTTATTAGTAACCACAGTTACAATTTGTTGGAAATTCCATGGTCTTATTTATTTATTTTTTTGTTTTTTTGATCAGCAAGTAGTAGAAAGTCTTTTGATGATAACCCTTTTAATGTGGAATGCAGGACTAGCTTTGAGGGGAATTGAACAAAGTTGCTTCTAACTAAATAAAAGGCATATTTGAAACCTAAAATCTGCAGTATATTTTTCACAATTTTTGTTATTTTGTAAGTTTTTGCTGATGTTTTTTTCTATGAGGATGGCTGTTTCCTGTAAAGAAAATGTGTCATGAATAATAAAACGTGTCACATCCATGGATTCCTTCCACACCTTGTACTGGGGCTCATGTTGCCTGCAGTGACTGTGTGACCGCATCACCTCCCACCCACTCCTCACACCCAGCAAACCAGCTGTGTGCATGTGACCCCTGCTGCCTGTTATGCTTGGAATTGATTTCAGCGTGTGTGTGTTTTGGGGCCATTGTCACGGCAACAAGGAAACAGCTGGATGAAAGGGGCATATTGTGCACATAGCATAGGGTGTGGAAGGAGATTGGAGGGGGGGTTCACGTATTGCAACAAAATAGTAGGTGAAGGAGTACATCATGGATTATTTGTGAAATGCTGTCATTTTTATAGTAAATCCTAGTCTGAAATATTTTAAAGAAACCTGAAATATGATAAATTTACTCTTCTTCTTTTTTTTTTTTTTTTTTTTATTTACTTTCATTTTACTTTCATTTACGTGTGTGTATATATCCCACTGATGGGATATCCAAAAAGTCAGTGTTGATGGGGGGGGGGGATCTCTCCTGCTGAGCCACTGTTCTCCCGGTGGTGACGCCAGGAGAACATAGTGATTACTGCTAGAGACTATAATAGCTGCTGACAATTGCATGTAAGATCAGACAGGCTGGTTGTACCCAAGTCACATCAACTTTGGTACATTCAGCCTTGCCCATACATTGTTCAAATCTCAGCTGGTCCCTGCTGAACCAGCCAAGATGCGAACCATCTATGGCCGGCTTAAGCTTTGCCAAAACCTGGAAGCCGATCCACCCCTGGGTGTACAGGATTACATAAACCGTTCCCACTATGTCCTAGGAACATTTGTTTTCACTAGTGGTCGGACCTGAAGGAAATGAGGAATATTCAGTCATAATATACAATTCTGCTCTGTACAAATATATTTTGTTGGTACAATTCTCCTCCTACCGGTGTAGAAGTTTTGGAAAGTTTTTTTTATAATGGGATGCTGGGGTCTGTCTTGGGTATATGCTTAGTACATTTTATTTATTTTCCTGAGATTTACTATATTTGACCAGTCATACCACAATATTTTTCACTTATGGGAAGTAGACACCCAAATTTACGTAAATTTTTTTTATTTTTTTTTTCTATGTCTGCGAGCTTTGAAGTTCTAATTTCACTTTGCATTCCAGAACTCCCCTTTGTGTGGCTCTACGGTCATGTAACAGCTGTAGGAAGCTCTGGCGAGATCTCGGTAGTTTGGCTCACTGCTTGTTTTTTGTGGCTAGTTACACTAGGGGATAATACGTGTTCAATCTGGCAGAAATGCAGCATTTTGCAGGGATGAATGCCGAGCAATGGCAATGAGGAAAGTCAGAAGCTATTCCTTTATTTATCCCGGAGCCCTCCCTCTTTTAATGACAGAGCCTTCAGATTCCAATCTGCTGTTTTCGCTCAGTTGTGTCCCCAGGTGACCCATGAGTGAGAACGTGGCATGTTCATTACTGTTACACACATGAAGAATAAACCATTTTTCTCTGGAGTCTGGTCAGTGACCTAGAGAGCAGTTTACCTAAATGGATTTCTTATTTGTTTAACTTTTTGTACCCTTTTCAGTCAATTTTGGTTCCACTGGCTTTTTAGTGTTAAAAGGATTGGCAAATTTTGTAGTAAGTAACTTAAGTAATGTTTTTCATTTATGATCACAGATTCCAAACCACTGGTATGTTTTGTATCAATTTGTGTTTAATACTTTCATCTCTTGGTATAGTATTTGGCAATCACTAAATTTGTACGTAGAAATGGGGAAAAAAATAAAATGTTCTCCAAATGTAATATTGAACATTAATAAACTATACTCTTCCGTATGCATACGAAAGTATGTTCACTTGATGTCCAGTAAATTAGCATTTCATTGTTGTAGATTTCTAGACTTGGTGCCCTGTGGTCAAATCATTGTTGGTGACTGTCAAAGTAGGCATGCTGGACCAAAGTCTGTATAAATTTCAGTCCTTCCTATTTCTCATTAGTATTTTTTCTTCTGTAAGGCTCTATTCACACTTGTACGATGGACTCCAAAGTTGCACCGACTTTGGAGTGCAACTTAGATACGACTCTGGCTTTGACCAATGATGATGGACATCTGTTGTATAACTGTTGCATTGTATAACATTCAGGTATGACTTTCATGCAACTTTTGACGTTTTACACGTTTTAGCGCATGATCTACTTTTGAAGTTTCTGCAACTTTAAGTCACACATATATGAATGGTTATCATTGGAAAACATGGGGGAAGAACTTGTCATGCAACTCTGTCCAAAGTTGCATGACAAGTTGCACAAGCGTGAATGGAGCCGTAATCGTAGCTAGAAGCTATGAAGTTAAAGCAATACCATTTTAATAACTAGAAGAATGTTGGACTGTGTACATCTGGCACTCTTGTGCTGTGGCACCACCAGCAGTATGAACATTGTGTTTTTAAGTTAATAGGGAGCGGAAAAGTTGAGCGGTATTTGCAGACACTGCTGGTGGACGTAACTGTCAGGAATGACTTACTGATTTGTCCCGGCTATTTGTTTACATCAGGGTTTCTCGACTAGGGTTCCTCCAGAGGTTGCTAGGGGTTCCTTGGGCAACAAGCAATTTATGCCTCTTTGGGTAAGTTCCCGCTGATACCATTAATATTTTTAGCTATCTGTAATGGGATAATAATCCCCAATGACTGCAAGTGTGAGGAGCATTCTTCCCACTGAATATAACACCAATGTATTGTGAGTTGTAGCTATAGCAATTTTTAGCAGGGGTTCGCTGAGCCTGAAAAGTTTTTCCTCTGTTATAAAAAGGCTGAGAAAGGCTGGTCTGCATGGTAGCTGGCTGGCAGTGTAGGATGCCCATCATAAACCTTGAACATTGGTAGAATGGAAGCCAATGAAGCAAAATTATTATTATTGTATTTGTTTTTTGATTGGTAAAAAATTGTAACTATATAATATGGCTGGTAGGGAAGCCTGAGATGGTGTGTGTGTGTGTGTGTGTGTGTGTGTGTGTGTGTGTGTGTGTGTGTGTTTGTTTTTTTTTTTTTTTTTTTTGTTTTTTTAATTACGGTATTTATTGGCGCTTCCTTCCTATATAGACTTAGATCCTTATGTTTGTATTTAAAAACAAAGGCATGCTGTCTATGGATTTCAGCATCTGGGATCCTCGTGTCATATTTGTCATTTTTGTACACTCAAAAATGATGACACTGACACTTGAGCCATAACTTACTCCTAACTTCAAGAAAGCCACCCCCCCCCCCCCCCCCCCCCCCCCCCCCCCAGAAAAAGTCTGATTCTGGTGACTTGCTAAAGTTGATAAGTGGAAAACCATGTTTTGCTCAAAGCTGAACTGTAGCATACACCAATCTTGTCTAAATACACCTTGCATGCTTATGTATTCTTCCTTGAATCTTGAGGTGCTTTGGGTATTTCTTCCAGATCTGTGCAGTAATCCAGTGTACACATTGCCTCTGTGCGGGAGCTTCATGAAACAAAGACCAGTCATTGCTGCTCTCACCTTTTTGCAGGGTGCCTGGTCGTGTCTCCGCCCCTGCTGTAGTTTTCTTCAGGTGACCTGTAGTGGGCGGGGCCTGCTGGGGCTCTGTTTTCTGCACAGGTTATGTACAGCACAGTGGTGATGTCACCACTACAATTGCAAGGTCATTTTTGGATTTGCAAAGGCATTTGTTACAGAATGTGAATTTACTGTATATCCTTTTGTGACTTTTGGGAAATATATTTAAATGCAAGTTCTTGTGCCTAGAGTTCAGCTTGAAGATGGAGCCACTGCATGAGATCACATGCTCATTCAGTTCAGACCTGAGTGCTGCTGACAGGCTTCTCTTGCTGCTTGGCGTACTTTGGCAGAGTTCTCTACTTTGGAGCAGCTCCCAGCCAAAGATGTTTTAGTTGCTAAGACTTTAACTCCACTACTGCTAGAACAACCTGTGGGACAACGCTTTGTTTTTTTTTTTGTCCTGTGCCTTTGGCTATGAGTGTTTTAACTTTAATCCTTAGCAGAACAATGCAGCTAACTTCATTTTATAGTACATTGTAATTTTAAATTTTCGTGTTCCTTTTTTGACTTTTTTTGCTCTTTGGAATGTTTTAGCCAGCTTGATTAACACTTTAACTGAGTGGTCTACACTTCTTCTTTTTTTTTTTTTTTTTTTTTTTTCTGAGCTGTAAATACTCTTATCTGAAACTGAGTAGTGATGTTTCTGTGACTTTAGCATTATATAGCTATATTTCATGCAATGACCATAGACTGGCGCTTGGCTTAGGGTAAATAAACTTTTTTTTATTTTTTATTTTTTTTTAATTGACTTACATTTTTTGACCCTCCTCTTTAAATTGACCTAACCCCTCTTCAGCTACATACTTGCCTAAATCATGTCCAGCCGAGTCCCACCACAATGTTTTCCTCTGCCTGGCTAGGCCTTTTTTTCTTGCCATGTGCATATGCAGTAAAACCCCATAGCCTTTTATGGAGCTGTTTCCTGAGCATCTCTTGCATTGGGAGATAGCATTATAAAAGTTTGTCTCTCGCTGGGTGTGACAACTCGTGAACCAGTGTCTGCTCATACCCATTGGCCACCTCTTTATGATATCACCACTCTTGGAGCCTGAGAGGAACCCCCCCCCCCCGAGAAGCCAATGGGGGGGGGGGGATCATCCTCTAAAATGAAGATCAAAGACTTGAAACCTGGCATATCATGTGACCAAGTGAATGGTGCTTTTAGTGGGCTGGGGGATGGTTGATTTTATGTCCACCGTTTTAGATTTAAGTGAAATTTGCAAGTGAAAGAATTAAATAATTGGGATCTGCACGTTACTTTTTCTAAATGTGAGTGCTGGACAGGGCTCTGTCGGAAACACAAAATAGCCCTGCTTTACTTTTTAACCAAAAATGTTACCTTCCTATGATTTAGCCAGTCATGAAGATGCAGAAGTGAAGATGATCATAGTCTCCGGCAAGTTTTCTACCAAATCTCACTGATTGCACGGGGACCCCACCACCTCATCTCACCATTGGCATCCCTCCCTCCTATGCAGATATAGATTTTATTAAAGCTGGTATTGGCATTGCAAAAGGCTAAACATGCCCTGACCCCCATCACCCAAGTAAAAGTCCTGGGGCCTGGTATTGGACCTCTTAGGCACTAAGCCCTTAACTGTGTGTAGGTAGAGTGTGTCCCCCAAATATAGAAGTATACCATTTCTCTAGAGTGTAAACTAGGTGAAGGTAAAATCGGTCACATTTCCAGATTGTGTTAGCCTGACTACTTTTTTTTTTTTTTTTTTTTTTTTAAAGCAGGTTGGTAATAGATACCATATACTGTAATTCTCGCATTTCCCTACTTGTCGAACAATTTGTGCATAAAGACTTGGCACTAAGTACCAGCTGTACTTTCATTTTTGTAGTTTTAGTTTCCAGAGCTTGAGCATTTTCTCATCAAGATTTAGTGCTTCAAATGGGGGGTCTACATTTTAGGTTCCAGGGGAAAATTGAGGTCTGCCACCCATTTATGCACATAGTGGTGGCTTGGAGGCATGGATCATTTTTGTTCCCAGTGTCGGGGTCACCCTGCTAGGAGTTCAGATGATGGAATTAAAAAAAAATGCTTCACCCGCAGGTACATAAATAACTCTGTGGCAAGGTTTGTAGGTTTCAGGCTCTTCTGAGGTAGCTATATAGGTAACGTGGTGACAGACAGCCTCACAGATATTGTAACTGCAAGTAATTTTATGGTGTTCTATCTTAACAGTTTCTGGATATAAAAATGCCATCCCACCACACTCTTGAAATATTGACACCTTGAGCCATGACCTGTGTGTCCTTTCCGCAGTTGCAGGTCAGGTTCAGTACTGCTTCCCTAGCTTATGTGTAGTTTATTTGGAATCCTCTTTTTGGAATTTTCCCAGATCATTATGTTATGCTGACAGATATTTGTTGATCTGCCATTATGCATTGTTCTTCTTTGGCCATTCCCAGTCAGTGTTTTTT
The DNA here is from genome assembly GCA_028564925.1 of Lithobates sylvaticus. Taxonomy (NCBI): domain Eukaryota; kingdom Metazoa; phylum Chordata; class Amphibia; order Anura; family Ranidae; genus Lithobates; species Lithobates sylvaticus. The sequence continues at coordinate 511,871,441 of CM053027.1, forward strand.
TTATAATGAGGTATTGCTATGGTTATACCCATTGTGCTTGTTTCCTTCCAAATACTTTAAGCATTCCACTACACAGTGATTTCATCTAAAGCCACATCTAGAATTCCTTGCATCGTTATGTGTTATTTCATTGGGGTTCCTTGTGCACACCCCCCTCCTTTCCGGAGACCAAGGTTACAAGCCAGGAACTTGCCATAGGATAATGCAGCCATTTCCGGCCTTTCAGCTGAGATGTCTGTTTTGGAGAGAAGTAGAACAATGCATTTCTGAACATTAACCCTTCAGAGCCTGGTTTGTTAACGTATATTGTTTTGCTAACCATATTTCTATCCAGTAGAGGGAGGATGTTCTTGATGGTAGCTGGTTGCTATGCTGATGCAGTTGCTCAAGCATGCCCCCAGGCTGGAGGAAAAGGAAGCTTGTCCGTTTCCCGCAGGGAGGAGGCAGTCTAGGCTATCTCACCAAATTAGGCGATTGATATATGTCCTGATTTAAAGCTTTTGTGCTGATAAATTGTTTCTTGGCAGAATGACGTACTCATGACGGAAACTGCTACTCTTCCTTTCTTCCTTTTTGTTTAGCGGGCTAATAAATATCCACACAACGCTAGCTTTTGTGGAATTAGTTACTGGCAGAGACTTGAAAAACACTTTTGTCTGAGTAAGGTTATGTGCCACATAGCTAGCAAAAACTTTTTGTAGGTCTATTCTAACTATTGCTTCAATTAAACCTGTGCTGGGAAAATATGGTTGTCATTCTAAACAATCATACAGATCCAAAGGGTTCAACCTGGAAAAATATCGCAGATCGGGTGTGCTTGACTTCACCTGCTGCATGCTTGATCAGAGTTGTTAATTTATAACTTTTATAACCTATTGAAGCCAGACATTTAGCATTTTCTGAAGGCAGCCGACCCTGACGGACTATATAATTTCTTAGTCTTTGATTATTTTAAAGCTAATTTTCCAGGCACATATTAACCCTAGGGATTCCCTGAATGGAAATTTTGGTGCTGAAAACCGCAGAATGCACTTAGCCGAATACCGAAATAAAAAATATTTATATTTTTATATAGTAGTTGACTTTTTAATATCAATTAAAGTTTAATATGAATTTATTGTTGGCCATTGTCACCTTTTTAAGTGCAAGAAAAGTTTAAGAAAAATGCATCTCTCTTGTATCATGTCTGCAATCTCTTACTTAAACACACTGCTAATAGTAAAATGTCCATTCGGTGCACCTCTAGCAGACATGATACAGGAGACGGTCAGAGACTGCAGACATAATGCATGAGATCAATGCAGCCTCACCAGTGTCCAGATCAGAGCGATAAACTCCCACTGTCAGAGCTGGATTTGAATTTCCCGGCCACAGTAACAATGTCACGCCTCCTGTGATATGTCACACTGATCCAATGTCCCGGTGTCTTGCCGAGTTGGTTCCCCTGGCGGATTGGTTCCTCTCTGTACTGCGCAGGCGCAGTACGAACGACTAGCCATCTTCCGGAAATTGCCGAACCTAAACAGATGCAGTCAAGTGTACACCGCACAGTTGATTTTGTTTGTTTAAAAAAAAAAGAAAAAAGTTAAAAAAAATCCACTCCTAATTCAAAAGAAAAACCCCAGATAGCACTCTAAAAACACAGCTTTTATATTCTCTCCGCTATATATACACAGCTGAACGATTTATTTTTCTCTTTCCTTTGCCCCTTGCTTACAGTTATAATACATACGCCCCTTAGTTAGACTTCCCCGGCATCGTCTTGTACACAGACTGCGCGTGCGCGGTGTACAGTTCCCTCGCATCTGTTTAGCTTCGGCAATTTTCGGACATTTAGCCGCGCATGCGCAGTACGGATCTACACTAATCCGCCGAGGGGAACCATCCCTGCAGAACACCGGCATTGGATCAGTACCATCAATCACAGAAGGCGGGGCATTGTTACTGCGGCCACATGGACATTTTAGCTCCATGAGACGGGGAGATCGCTGCTCTGTGTGAGGACAGATGACACCCCCCACATTATGCGGCACCGAGGGCGGACCCCATCCCCTTTTGGTACCATTATCGGCACTCCTTCTTTCAGGCCGAAATTTTGGTGCACCACTAACCCACCCCCTCGGAAACGTAGTACACATATGGACTTATTTGCATCTTTAAAATCAATCCCCATGTTAAGCATTTAAAATTTTGCTTTACCGATAATACCACATTGTACAGTGCTTGGCACACCTAACGCAAGGAACAAATAATTCTGCCGTTTGCAAGCTTGCTTGGTTAGCCATTATGTATAGTTTTGCTGTGGTGATTACAACAAAAGCCATTTCATCAAGCAAACTTGTTGAATCTTCCAGTATTGCTTGGAGTCTCTTTGTGCGCATTATGAGCTTGGAGAGAGCAAAAGTCACTGATCAGACAGCACCTAATCATTGTGCTTTCATGAAGCTAACACAAGGCTCTGTTCATGGTGACAAGTTTAGTGCCTGGGGCGTTCTACTGCAGAATTGGAGGATTATTCATACAGAGCATCAGTTTTAGAAAATGTCTCCATTCTGTTCTCAGTAGTTCATTGCAAGTCCTGTTATGCTAAATTATGGCAATTGTGACGTAAATTAAAGCTGAACTCCAGCCTTCAGTCTTGTACAGGCTTCTCTTCTGTACTGATTGCTTGCTTTGATTTTGCTGCAGCATTAGAAACTGCAGCAAGTCAGAGTGCTTACCTCAATTTCCTTGCTGGAGGATGTTCGGCATCATCGAGCCCTATCCTCCCCAGGCTGTGACTGTCCCTGGTCAATCATTGGCTTTCAGTTATGGGGGTTCAGCATCACATGTGGGCGTGTTTTTTTTTTTTTTTTTTTTTTTTTTTATCTAGGGTTGTCTAGATGCAGGCACAGTCTGCCTAGGCCTATTACTTGGTATGTGTATTATTTGGTTTGGGTTTAACTGTTTTGATCAGGACTGCTCTCATGAAATGGCCAGCATCAGGACTGTATGCTTGACCAATACAAGTTGATGAACAACAATGGAGAATAATGGGCAGTTGGAGTTCTGACTGCTCAAATCAGACAGTTCCTTTTTTTATCATATCTGTAAAACAATCCACACAGTAGTATGAGACTTATTATAGCTCCGTTATCACCTACATGTCGAATTACTGTAAGCAATCAATACCTCTTTGCATTGCTCGTATTTATTTGCCAATATACATAAACTCTTGATATAGGTATTTATTTTTTAAGTAGTTGTAAATTTCACGTTAAACATGGCATTTGTCACCTGTGTTTAATTGCTAGAATCCAAGGCAGAAAGTTGGCTATGTGCTCCGGCACATCTCAAGTCATCAATGCATCTGATGCCATGGAATGAGGCGGTGTAACTTTATTATTATTCCTTGTTAACAGGTCAACACTTTGCAGCTGCTCACATTGTTGAGCAATGAAGTGCACCTGTGGCTGCCTCACTTTTCACAGCATTTAATAATGGCTCCTGTGAGATACAGGTTAATGCTGGTTACAGGAGAGGGGAGGGAGGTTCCAGCATGAGCACCTGTCCACGCATCAAAGAAGCTTTCTTAAGTGCTAAACCAAGCATGACAAAAGAGTAATCAACTGAGCATAAGAGCTTTTCATTAACATTCAGGAAAAGTTCCCTTTTACCTGTATAGGCTATTATGAAGTATGGTAGAAGGCGTTATTGCATGCTTCACACACAGCTCTGATTGTTGTATGTTACATTATAATACGTAAAGATTGCTATAGACATACATTTTGGAAATTAAACTGTAGTATTCTGTCATTCAAGCATTTCATTATATGCATCTATATGTGGACACTGGGGCCTACGAGAGAAGGGGAGCAGGTGGGCCCACCATTTTTATAGCCCAGAGCACGACAAATTAGACATGGCTACAAAACACTACATATTGGGCATGATTTAGAAGGGATGGTTACAGTATAAACCTATTCATGGTACACACTGTCCTTGAACCCAAGAAATCTGCTTTATGGACAGACACAACCATAAACACATCTGTAAAGGCGTCCCATACTACCAAAAGCATAAACCTGTCTGAGGACAAAATTGGTACCATACTGACCCAACCAGAAACCTGAAGGCATCAGTCACTTCATTGTCAAAGAGCCTGAACTGTAAAAGTAGCATGTATCGTTACCTTACCGGTGGCCTGGATCTTCAAACCTCAATGATTTGCTGCAGGTATGCCATACTTCCAAATGTTTTATACCCACTCTTCCCATCACACACCACCTTATCTGAAAAGTGTTTCAACTATAATAGCGTGTATGTATTTGTATATTAAATGCATACATATATTTTTTATTTTTCTAGAATGTGTAGTTTTATCTTGCGTTCCTATAGATTACTAACAACTGCTTCTTTTTTACAGTGTTAGTGTTCTGATTGGGGCTCCCAAAGCAAACACAAGTCAGCCGGATGTGTCCGAAGGAGGAGCAGTATATTATTGTCCCTGGCAGAGAAATGACAGCGATTGCACTTCAATCCCATTTGATACAAAAGGTAGGTGCACCTGGATGTTCCTAAATCGCACTGTAACTTGTGTTTAAGATTGGCAGTAGAAGGAGCTTATTTGACATGTGCTGTTTAAAAATAAAGTGTAGCATTACACGTAAGGATACTTTTTATGAGACTTGCAGCAGACTTCATGGCGAGGAGCATACATTGTGAACTTGCAGCTAATATGGAATCTTTTGGATCGGCATGTTTTGCCAGCACATGAAACGAGTACATACTAGCAGTTCTAAATAGGCATAAAGTAAAATTTCAGTGCTGCATGCATGTTTAAAAGTTCACCCAAATGAATGCTTGTTTTGTGTAGATGTTTACGTGTAAAAAATTACTCCTCTCTTGCTAAAATCAGCAGAAAATTACCCCACAAAGTCCTGGCTTAGCGCCCTACCATCATAAGACATAAACTAGGGGTGGGTGTGGGTCTGGCTTCACATGCTATGTTATAATGAAAAGTTGTTCCAGAAATTGAAAATCTATTGATATAAATCTTTCCTATTGGCTGCAGCAAGTAGTTGGGGCTGGGAATAAATGTGCCAAGATCACAATAACCGTGTCCTCCTACACAAGAGAACCACATGCCATCTCAAACATGGCTCTAGAATAAAAAGGTACCCATTGGACTGCAGTCTGAAATTCTCCTTGGTGGTGCTAGGTAATATCTAGCGTTTCCAGTGACGAGGAGCAACAGCATGGACCAGCATTGTGACCCTTTGAACCTTTTAGCGGTGTATTAAACCATGAATATACCGCTGATAGTTTATTTGGGCACTGCAATGTTTTCAAGAATTAAGACTTTTTGTTCAATCTTTATGGGAAGTTTATTGACCGTACACAATGGAATTGTATATGGTTATGCCCTGTCCCAGTGGAGTACCATGGTACAAAAGCAACTGTTCTGGAAGAGCATAAAGTCTGACTTCTTCTTTTAAGCATAATTTTATACTGAACCTTAAAACTGCCAAATAACATAAAAAAAAAAAACCACAGGTCTATTCACTATAAAATTTTGAAGCGGCCTTACTAATGCATTTATGTTTTGTAAAGTCGAACTCTGAAGTTTTCTGATATACCTATAGGTAGGGTATACTTTCAATGACAAATGCATGTCTGTGAGGTGTGCTGCTTTTCCTTCAGGCTGCAAGATGGGTCCTTGCTGAAACACTCCTGGCTATGCAAAGTGGTAGAGGTACCTGGAACACAAGCTTGGATGGGCAGAATTGTAAATGGTTTTACTAGCAAAACTTTTCATATGCATGCATTTAACTGTAATTCCCTACGTTCAGAAACGTTTAACAGTCTTCTATTTGCAAAAAACACAAACACTTTTAGATGCCCTAAGGTGGTCTTGGCCCGGCTCTACATCAAGGGAATTAATCTCCCCTCATTTGTTGTTTGAAGGTACACCTGTAGGACAACTTGTCATATCTTTGGCATGAGCAAAGTAAATTATGGATGAAATCATTGTGACAGCTACTACACTCCTCTCCTGGGGCCCTGCATTGCTCAATTATAATTTACATTGTTTACACTTTCTGTCATAATTCTCTGAAATTGTATCTTTTGCATTTACAACCTTTTTTTTTTTTTTTTTTTTTTTTTTTTTTTTTTTTAGAGGTGATTCATGATCAAGGCTATGCTCATCTGTTCACATTTGACATATGGACATCTGGGAATGATGGGCAGTAGTCTTCTGTTCATGGACAACAAACATCTGCAGTATGTAATTAGTGTACTGCACATACAGGCCTGTCATGGCCATAAAATATATATCTAGGAATTAATAATTCAAGAACAACAAAAATTGGGACATGCACACTGCTGTCCTCTGTAATTTCTGTCATGCTTCTGCAGGCAGCATGTGTTTTTTTTTTTTTTTTTTAACTTACAAGTTTTTTTTATTGTTGTACAAAAGGGAAAACCATATAGAATGTTCACACGCATTAACAATGACATAGTCCATGGTGAAATTTTACAGTTAGGTAGACAGTAGAATCAGATCTTGAACAATTGTATACTATCAATCTTGCTGGGGTATAAGGAGTTTAATGAGAATTAGTGCTCCAACCAGCTGATTATACATTATTACATCTGTGGACACTGCAGGGGTCAGACTTTAACAGCTGCACGTCTGGAACAACCCAGCTTGACTGTCTCAATAAAGGGAATTGCCTTACTACCAATGTCATTGGGGGACGTAATTGCTTAACTTTGGAACCAGAACTACATCCATATTATTCCCTTGAATGGTACTATATAGCGTTAATCCAGCCCATACAGCTTGAGCTTCCAATGGAATCAACGCATTTGAGCACGTTGCTGGAATTGTTGCAGCACAGCTCAATGTGTTGAGAAACTTTGTGTCTGGACGTTTATTTGAGTATATATGCTCTATGAACTATCTAAACTAATTACGACATTTTAAACTATTTTTTCTAGTATTTTTTATGGTTTACCATCATATTTCTGAGTTTTCTGCTCCAAAAAATTGGGTTCCTTTTAAAAAGGCTTATAAACGCAGGTGCCTGCGTTTAGCCGCGTTTAGCTGCGTTTTGCGTCTGAAAAGCAGAAAAGCAAAGTGTCTGAACGCATTTTTTTGCTTCTGGAAAAACGAGGTTAAACGCAACTGCATAAAAACGGGAAAAAACTAGACTGTGTACATGGACACATAGGATAACATTGCATGCGTTCAGGTGCAGTTGAAAAAAGTGTTTTCTAAATTCCCCTCCTCAATGGAGGACGACTTTGATACATAAAGAGTTTCATGATTAACCCAACCACTATAGACTCCTTGTCATAGAAGTAGCTACTGTTACCCTTGTCCTCTGACTTTGTTTTAGTACTAGGAATTAATAATGCCTTCAGAGGCGTATCTAGTGAAAATGCGCTTATGGCAAGCACTGAAACTGCACCCCTGTCAAAACATTTGAAACCCATCTTTCAGATAACCTTCAGATAATCCAAGCTTAACATGACCACCAGGCTACTAGCACTTTCAAAAGGTGTTCAACAATGGCAGGCTAGGTGTTTGAATATGAACATAAAGGGGTGTTCCGGCCAATACTTTTTTTTTTTTTATTTAAATTTTTTTAAGTCATCAGCTACAAACACTGTAGCTGCTGACTTTTAATAAGGACACTTGCCTATTCCGCGATCCCGCGATATCAGCCACCTGAGGCCGATCCGTCCATCTTAACGAAGGGAAACAGGCAGTGGAGCCTTGCGGCTTCACTGCCCGTTTCCTACTGCGCATGCGCGAGTCACCCGGCACTTTGTGAATGGCCCCATTGTTTTCTGGGACACACGCATGTCCCCCCCCCCCCCACTTGTCAGCCTCGATTATTACTGTCCCCAGGGCCTGCCCCCGACTTGTCACCTTCTCCCAATCCTATTCCATTTCCTCACCTTCTAATCTAGACTGGTGAGTGTGAGCGCCAGTTGTGGACCACTAGTCCAGGCCGGGGGAGTCCCTCAGGCAGTCGGGCCGCGGACGGGAGGAGAAGTCGTCGCCGGGCACTGATCCGAGACGGCAAGGAGGAGCCTAGTTGGCACTGCAGAATCCCGCCGGGCCAGAGAAGGAGGTGGGTAGAGACTGGAGGAGACAGTCAGAGTGAACAAGTCCCCTGGCTGCAAGTCACTCTGTCTGGGCGCCGTGGCTGGAGATGGAGAGGAGGTGGGTCCCTGAAAACCCCTCTCTGGGACAAGTCTTTACTCCCTCACCTACTTTACTTTTTCTGATCCGGTTGTTTGGCAGCGTGTGCATTCACATTCTCAATCATATCTTTTAGATGGTTGCCCTCTGTACCTTTTGACTCAATAAAAGAGGAATATTACCTGTCCAACTGGCACGTCCGATATCTTTTATCTTTAACCTAGGCCCTTGGGGCCTAATTCTCTCAAACACCTACTATTCAACAATATCCCTTAGAACCTATGTTTAGAGTGTCTGATCTGGCCAAACTTCCCTCCTCGTTCTATGCTCACCTTATAACAAACTATATACCTGCCCTTTCAAAGGAGGAATGGGAGGATGTGAAAGTTCAATGCACTAAACTTATGATCTTCTCCAAGGACAAATTTGTCCAATTAAAATTTTTACATAGGATATATTATACACCTCGGAGGCAAAATCGTGTCGATACCCCCTCTCAACTCACTTTGCAACAAACCACTGGCACCTTTTTATTACAGGGTGCGCAGTTGCCCCCGGGTTCTTGATTACTGGACTCAAATTGTGATCAGACTGTCCAAGACATACCAGCTACCCCTAGCCACAATCTCCCTATTCAAAAACATAAATAACTGCTTTTTTTTTTTTTTTTTTTACTACTACACTAGAAGAAGCCTTCTCCTTAAGTGGAAACTCTCCTCACTGCCATCTTATGACTGGTACCTGGCTGTCAGATGCACACTTCCCATGTACGAGTTGACATAAGGGTAGAGGCTGCCCAGCTACATATGACAAGCTGGTACCTTCCCCCCCTCAGCTTCTCTTTATTCTTTAGTCGCTAATGCATTTTTTGCAGGAAATCTGTGGCTACAATTTAAAAAAAAATTCTGCAGGCAAACATGGGCTGCACACACGTATCAGTGGGAACCCAGCCTTATTGTTCCTCTAGACATAAAAGCACAATTAATCCTTGCAGTGCTGGCACAGCTCCATTGGAAGGGATCTTTTTTTTTTTATTTGCCCAGAGTTGGGCTGTAAAGGCTAAGTTTACATTCGGTGTGATTATGATGTCCCTTGTGCTTCTGTATTCTAGTTCAGTAGTGATCTTCCTCAGATGATCCACCCCCACCTCTGCTGCCTTATTCTTCTGGTACAGCAGGAGTTAAAGGAGCTCATTTGGCTGTACTTCTCCTGTGGATCACAGGTGTATAGTTTGTTGTGCACTCCTGTGACCCATTCATCTGACAGTGGGCTGAAGCCTGCTGTCAGCTGACGTCAGAGCCGGTCCAGGCTGGAGCAAGATCGCAACAATGAAGTCAGGATCTGCCCACATGCCTGGACCGACACCTGGCTCAGCCTCTCATTGAGCTGCTGAGAGCCTGAGTTGGCCGCCCCTCCACAGCCGAGCTACCGTGAGCGTGGGGTGAGGCGGGCAGAGCAGACAGTGGTGACTGAAAGTCACCAGCTCTCTGGTCAAGGAGCTCTGAGAACCAAGCAATCAGCTGTGTTTGAGCGCTTGAATCTCAGTCTTGGAGCCGGGAGGGGACAGATGCAGCATTGGACTGATGCTGCATCCACTTAGGTAAGTATGAATCTGGAAAAAAAGGGGGGAAAAAAGTAGAAAAAACCATACTCCTTTTAATAGAAATGGGGAGCGGTCAGGTCACTCGTCAACAGTTCTTGACTATGCCTGTCTTTTCTACCTAGCTCCAATATTTCTAGAAGCTGCACTACAGCATTATGACTGAAATGTGCTCTGTGATTCACATCCACCTATCCTTCATTCATAGATCACGTTTTCATTCATAGAAGCTGAAGTATGGCTTTGCTGAATGGAGGAGCTAGGTGGAAAGGGGTGGGCCTAGTCAGCACTCTCAGCCCTGCCACACTGGAAGATTACAGTAGTGGGGATGGTGCTCAAAAGCGCTTATATTAACCACAGTGCTCACCCATTAGATATGCGCTCGCCTCATGATGTGTGACCTCACACTTAAGTTCGGCCAATTAGCCTATTAGTTACCTTGGACTAGTTAAACTTGCTTTCTTTTTGTGTCTTGTCAGTTGTTGTTTTTTTTTTTTCTCCACCATTGCTTGGTATATGTAAAAAGAAAGGCACTTCAAATAGTGCTTATATCCTGTTGATGGCAGGAATGTAGGGTCCTCGTCACTTCCCTCAGTTCCTATGACAGCATACTATGCAGAGAGGACTGAGCTTTTTCTTTCTCCAAAACTGAAGTTACACTTTGGCAGGCTCAGTGTTGGCTCTCAATTCTTGCACAGGTCTGGGTATATAAAGTGAACACAGCAGCTATGATGTGGGATTATGTTTCATAGGAACTGAGGGAAGTGACAACGACCCTGCATTCCTGCCATCAACAGGATAGAAGCACTATTTGGAGCTCCTTACATATACCGAGCAATGGTGGAGAAAAAACTGACAGGACTCAGAGGAAAGCAAGCAAGTTTAACTAGTCCAAGGTGACTAAAAGGCTGTTTTTGACCGAACTTAAGTATGAGGTCACAAATCATGAGGTGAAGCACATATCTAATGGGGAAGCACTGTGGTGAATTAATATAAGCACTTTTGAGGGCTTGCGAAGATTAAACCAGTCTTATCCTTTATAGTGAATTTAACTTGACTGCACTGGATCCACTACATTTAGACTTTCTTTGAGAAATTACATTGTTTTCCCACTACTGTGTGATTTTTGTGATTTGCACGTTAAAGCGGTTCTGCACTCCTTTTTTTTTTTTTTTTGGGCTATATGCCAAGGGCATATAGCTCAATTGGGGGACTTACCTGTTCCATCTTCCATCTCGATCGCCGCCGGTTTTCATCTTCATCTTCTTCTTGTCTGCTGGGGTCCATCTTGCCTGTGGGCATGTGAAACCCCACAGGCACTTTAGATGGCCCAGCATGCACCGCCGTTACTCGCGCGTGCGCAGTAACGGCACATCTGCCGACATCTGACGAGATTTTGGAAGATGTGGCCGATAGCTCGCGAGATTTTGGAAGATGTGGCCGAAATCTCGCGAGATTTCGGAAGATGCCCGCACTGACTCCTGGGATCAATGACACCAGATCCCAGGAGACAGTGCGGCGTGACGACGATCGACGCAGAGACCCCGCCCGCCGCCGAAGAGAGAGAAGACCAGAAGTCATCAATTACAAGGTAAGTAAAAAAAAAAAAACATTTCATTTAGTACTCTTTGCCTGATTTGGAAGGCAAAGAGATTTACTAAATGAAATGGGTGCAGAACCGCTTTAAGAGATGTGAAAATTTGGTTATTTGTTTCACGGCTATATTAGCGCCAAAATTAATTTAGATTTTGCACCAAAAGTCCTGTATGCTGCATCTTTGGTGCACTTTCAGACAATGCGGCAAAAAAAAAAAAAGACCTAATGGAAGTTTATGGGACCATGGCTGAAACTGCGGATATACGCACCTCAAACCTTAGCATACAAGTTTGAACCAGGCCTCAGAAGCTACAGCAAGTCAGAATCCACCATCTCCTGGCTGGAGGACCTCCAGCAATTATCATCCATCTCTCCTGTCAAAAGCTGAACTATTTTTCCCTGCTAACCATAAGGACACATCTCTGGTATAAATTAGGGTGATTTTATTAGTGGTGCAATACAGTAAGCAGCATAATGCATCAAGTCTTGGTGTTGACCCAACAAAACCTTTATTTTTTTTAAATTTGCCTCTGAAATTTTTTCAGGTGACCGCTTTCATGAGTTCCAGACCAAAGATCTGAATTCGACAACTTTGGAACAGGTGGACTATAAATCTGGCCAATGGTTTGGCGCAACTGTTCGATCGCATGGCAACTCTATACTGGTATGTGTTTTCATATTACACTTTAAAGCTGGACTCCAGGCACAATTTTGATTTCAGTATATTCCTTAATGGCTAAAAGTGTAAATCCACTTTTTGTGCACCAAATGCCTTTGCAAACCTAGTTATGGCATTGTAAAATTCACCTTATCATTGTGTTGCACATAGTTTTTGCAGATAGTAGAGCTGCATGCAGTAAACTACAGGATGGGGCAGATACAAGACCAGTCACCCTGCACAAAGAGGGAGAGACCAACAGTGACTCAGTTTATTACAGGACGCTCGGGCAGTGTTTCACACTGGATTACTTGCACAGATGTTGAAAAAAGACACAAAGCGCACCCAGATTCAAGTATAAATGCACATGCCTCTTGTACTTGGACTATATCAATTTATCCTTGAGTTTATATTGAAAGTGTCTGTAAACCCTTACATATACCCAATGAATTGGCTAGCCTCAGGTAATGCAGAGATCAAACAAATCCTCCTAAATAAGTTGTACCTGTTTTTTTTTTTTTTGTTTTTTTTTCTGCTCTGCGTTCAAAGTGCAGAGATTATTCAGCATTTCTAAGCTTCAGAAGGCAGGGGGCAGAGAGCTGAAGTTGCACTCTGCAGGAGAGCTCCGAGAGCTAAATGGAGGAAAGGGACACCCCCCCCCCCCCTTCACACCACATAGGAATAGAGCTGAGGCTGTAGATCACATGCTGTATACCGGCACTCCCTCCCCTGTCACCTTTTTACCTCTTGGTGTCAGAAAAACTTGTCAGAAGTAACTGCACTGGATTGAGACAAGTACCTTTTTAAAGGGATATGCTTTATTCATATTTCATGTCTGAGGTTTACAACCACTTTAAATATTGCGTGTGAAACTGTAAAAATGTCATATCCTAGCCTGTTATGTAGGATACAAAAAATAATCAGTTTGCAAAATTGCTTTCCTGGATCCTCTAATGTAAAACCTCCAAAAGTAGGAATGAGTTCACCACCATATCTGAATGGAACCTCGAAGATAGCTCAGTTTACAGATCTATTTCAGAAATATGATTTTATTTTTAGGGAATCTTATAAATTGTGGAAGTATTTAAGTCCCGTAGTGCTGCCTATTGCACAATTTGTTGTATTGAGATTTAAAGGAGAAAAGCAAGTGCAAGCATTGTTTTGATCTTTGTAGAGCATGTAATATACCCCTGCACTCCCCTATGTTTTAAATTGAGGAGCTCTGCCGTAAGATGCTCAACCCCTAAGCATCTGAAGTGAAATTAAAGAAAGTGCAGCAATACTAGTAAAATGTGCCCATATGTCATATTGCAGAGGTCATTTCATTGACATATGGGCACGTTTTACTAGTAGCTCTGCACTTTTGAAAAATAGTTTTTGATCTGGTTGAACTTCAAGCGGTTGTCAAAGGTTCGTGTTTTTTCATCTTAAAGTGGTTGTAAACCCTTTTTAAAAAAAAAAAAAAATAAAAAAAAATCCAAAAAAAAAAATAAACCTGCAAGACAAAAACATAATGAACTAGTATGCAAAGCCTGAGATCAAAGTCCTTATTCACTGCTCCGGCAGCCAACATCTCTCCGGGGGGTTACTTCCTGGTATCGCGGCTCCGGCACTGTGATTGGCCGGAGCCACGATGACGCCACTCCCGCGCTTGAGCACTGGAGCCGCCGGTAACTGCACAGTACAACTGAAGCAACGGCACGTACATGCCCTTGCTTCAGTGCGCATGTGCCAATGATGTCGGCACATGCAAATACAGGGATATCTCCTAAACCATGATATCCAGTGTAGATACAGGTAAGCCTAATTATAGGCTTGCCTGTAGTATAAAGTGGTTGTAAAGGGTTTACAACCACTTTAATGCATCCTAGGCAGGGTATGGCAGGGTACTGCTGGGTATCCATCCATCCATCATCCATCCATCCATGCTCAGCCATCCCTCCATACCCTGCAATACACTGCAGGCTATTGCTGTCTGGAGGGATGGCTGAGCATGGATGGATGGATCGGTGGTGGCAGAGCAGGCTGTGGGCACTACAGATCCCGCCCACTGCACTGCTGCCACCGATCCCTCCCCCCTCTCCTCTCACACTGTACCGATCGGTACAGAGAGAGGAGGGGAGAGGAACCGGCGTCATCAAATGACGCCGGTTTGCTTACATGTGATCGCTCCGTCATTTGACGGAGCGATCACGTGGTAAACGGCCGCGATGAGTCACGGATATTCTCGAGTGCGTGCCCCAGGGGGCGCGCAAGAGGGGAATTCTGGGAGGACGTCACTGTACGCCCTCCCAGAGTTAAGCAACCGCCCTGTAATCGTTTTTCGGCTATGGGCCGGTGGTTAAGCCTGCCACAGACAGTTCAAATTTCGGCAAGTTCAGTAGGGACTGGCCAAGATCAAACCATCTATGGGCAGGCTGATTGTACCCAAGTCGCTCGATCAAGCGATTTGGGTACAACCAGCATGTCAGATTTTTATGATTATTGCCAGCGACTGTAACTACTGGCAGTAATCGATGTGTTCTCCTCGCAGGAAAGAAAATCTTATCTTTTGGGCCTGCCTTAGAGCCGGTTCACACAGGGGTGACTCGGCAGGCGACTTGCATTGACTTCTATACAGAAGTCCTTTTGCAAGCTGCTGAAGTCTGATGCCGGTCGCTTGAGGCAGTCGCGCTGCAAGTCGTGCTGCATCAGTGTGAACCGACTCTTAGACGGCACAGACAGTTGGCTGTCTGATAACTACTTGTAACATTAAGAATTATCCTTTTGTATTGTAATATGTTGATTTCAGTGGCATGCAGACTGTGCTTTTTACTTTACTTTTTTTTTTTTTTTTTTGTTGGCTGTTTGGATCAGAAAGTACAGTTTATTTGAATTCTGTCTTTCATTAAAGTATAACTAAAGGTTAAATTGTAGGGGGGGGGGGGGTTGGGAGGGGGAGGGGCAGTGGTGTAACTAGAACCTTCAGGGCCCCGGTGCAAGAAACTATGAAGGGCCCCCCTGAACCCCAGCCGAGGCCCTTCCCTCCGAGTCCGGTGGTGGAACTCCAGGGCTTGGTCACGGGTACGACTTCTGTGAGCCCTGTAGTTCCACCACTGGTATCAGCAGTTTTTTTTTTTTTTTTTTTTTTTTTTTTTATTATTTTTTACAATTTTTTTTTTTAGGAGTCCCGTTGGACTTTGAGATATCAGAGGTCTAAACAGACCTATGATGTTGCACCTTTTAGACAAAGAGGAAGAAGGGAAAGGGAAATTGGGACCCTGTCCTCTGGGGAGAAGTGGGCCCTGTCCCCAGGAGAGATTGGGTCCTTGTCCTTAGGGGAGATGGGGTCCCTGTCCCTAAGAGAAATGGGGTCCCTGTCCTCTGGGGAGAAGTGGGCCGTGTCCCCAGGGGAGATGGGGTCCTTGTCAGGTGAGAAGGGGGTCCCTGTCCTTAGGGGACAAGGGGGTCCCTGTCCTTAGGGGACAAGGGGGTCCCTGTCCCCAGGGGACAAGGGGGTCCCTGTCCTTAGGGGACAAGGGGGTCCCTGTCCTTAGGGGACAAGGGGGTCCCTGTCCTTAGGGGACATATCTCCCAGAAAGACCTGTCAACATCCTGTGTATGACGGGGAGGAGGGGGGTGCTGGCAGACAAGCCTGCGGTGTCCTTTGGGGAGCCGGCTCTCATAGGGCTGCACTGCTTAAAGTTTGTTTGCCCGGGAGAAGCATGCAGTGTGAGCCGGACTCATGGGGCGGGACTCTGGCTGGGTAGGACAGACACCGGACTGAGCAGCACTGCATGGAGCAGGAGAGGGGGACCTGGAGGAGTGGCAGAGGACACAGGTTGTGTGGGGAATGCACAACTAAAGAGCAGCCAGTGTGGTAGTAGAGCATGGAGCTCTGTTAGTCACCCCCCCACCTCCAGCCAGCCGTGCGCCCGGTGCCTAACCACCTATGCTGCCACCGGCCATATGTAGAGGGGGCAGCATGGACCCCTTGCAGCACAGGGCCCGGTTGTGCTCGCGACTGCTGCACCCCCTATAGTTATGCCCCTGGGAGGGGGGTTGCTGAAGCAGAGGTTGCAAATAAACCTATAAACTGTTGCATAGCCTTTACTAACAGGCAGCATGATTTGCCTCTAAATTTATTGCTGCTTGGCCTGCTAAATGTCCTTATGAATGTGTTCATATATCTGTGGTTTTCCTTCTTGCAGTTATATTGTCTAGTTTTACTCTTTTTAGGCTTGCGCCCCAAGGTACAGCTGGAGAACAATAAAAGATCAAATACGTCGTGACGTGGTGGGCACCTGCTACTTGTCGTCAGACAACTTTACCAATATTGTGGAATACGCGCCTTGCCGCTCAGGTACACAATTTTTCTATTAGATGTCAGAAATGTCAGAATTTGTCTGTGGATTTCATTAATTATGTTTATTTTTTATCAACACAGATGAATCTAGCGATGATACTGAAACCCGTCAGGGGTTCTGCCAAGGTGGCTTCTCTGCTGAGTTTACAAAGGTAGCCTAATCAGTGTATAATGGTGGAGGTTATGTTCCAGGTCTGTGTGTGGTGGTGGAAATAATGTGCCAGTGTTGTGGTGCTGCTTCATTTTCCTATAGACACTTGTCCTTCCTAACAGAACAGCAGTTTGTAGCACTGAAAATAATACTGATTTTTATTCTTTTTATGGTAGAATGATTGTATAGTATCCCAAAACACCATGTGTCTAGGTTTGCAAAACGTATATTTAAAGTGACAGTCAAAGCAAAATTGATTTCAGTTGTAAGAGACATGTGACGTATCTCCTGGGAATACCCTGATCCTTGCTATAATTCTTAGCTCCGTTCACACCTTCCCTGGATTGTTACTTTTAAGCGCTCCACTTCTGGCGAGTTCTCTAGAATATAAAATATAGGCTCCAGTATGATCTGTAGCTCTAGAAACTTGGTCAACCTATCGTTGGTAAAAATCCAGGGGCTGCCACTTTAGGACTACTACTTAAAATGCCTAGCTGTTATGCTGACTCTGTATGGAGTATACCCTGTATACTGGCTCCTGTATGGAGTCACTGACCTGAAACAAATATGCAGATTGAAGTGTTGAAGAAAAGTTGAAGGTCCTTGTGTGCATGTTCTAGATCAGTGAATTATTTTGAAGCAAGGACAACAGCCAGGCAGCTAACCTTGTCAAAAGGCGAGTTCTGAAATTGAACCCTACATATTATTTTCCTAACTAGTTTTCTTTAAAGAATTACTGCTTTTTTTTTTTACTAAAGCTAGTGCCAGTGCTGCCTCTCTACTTCTAGCTCACAAGAATTCACAAAAAGACTACAATTTTTTACATTGCGTGAAAGATCCAGACTGCTTGGTGTGACTAGCGACACTGCAGCCTACTTTCTGTCAGGACTTGCAGTGTATCCGGAAAGTATTCAGTGCTTCACTTTTTCAACATTTTTGTTATGTTACAGCCTTATTCCAAAATTAATTCAAATTCCTTATTATCCTCTTAATTATACAGCCTTTGCCATGACACTCAAAATTGAGCTCAGGTGCATCCTGTTTCCACTGATTATCCTTGAGATGTTTCTACAACTTTACTGGCGTCCCCCTGTGGTAAATTCAGTTGATTGGACATGATTTGGAAAGGCGCACACACCTGTCTATATAAGGTCCCACAGTTAACGGTGCATGTACAAGCCATGAAGTCCAAGGCATTTTCTGTAGACCTCAGACAAGATTGTATCGAAACACAGATCTGGAGAAGGGTACAGAAACATTTCTGCAGCATTGAAGGTCCCAATGAGCACAGTGGCCTGAATGGAGAAAAACAGACACCACTCATCACTTTGCCAATACCAGCCCTACAGTGAAGCATGGTGGTGGCAACATTATGCTGTGGAGATTTTTTTCAGCGACAGGAACTGGGAGATTAGTCAGGATCGAGTAAGATGAATGCAGCAACGTACGGAGACATCCTCGACGAAAACCTGCTCCAGAGTGCTCTGTACCTCAGACTGGGGCAAAGGTTCCCCTTCCAACAGGACAACAACCCTAAGCACACAGCAAAGATGACAAAGGAGTGGCTAGGGGACAACTCTGTATGTCCATGAGTGGCCCGGCCAGAGCCCAGACTTGAACCAGATTTGAACATCTCTGGAGAGAGCTGAAAAATGGCTGTGCAACCTGATGGCGCTTGAGAGGTCCTGCAAAAAAGAATGGGAGAAACTTCCCAAAAATAGGTGTGCCAAGCTTGTAGCATAATACGCGAAAAGACTTGAGGCTGTAATTGCTGCCAAAGGTGCTTCAACAAAGTATTAAGCAAAGCATGTGAATAATTTATCTATGTGTGTGTGTGTGTGTGTGTGTGTGTGTGTGTGTGTGTGTGTTTTTCATGAATACATTTGCAAAGATTTCAAACAAACTTCTTTCACATTGTCATTAAGGGCTATTGTTTATAGAATTTTGAGGAGAATAATGAATTTAATTCATTTTGGAAAAGGCTGTAACAAAGTTTAAAAAGTGAAGCGATGTGAATACTTTCCGGATGCACTGTAAATTGGATAAAGAGGCATTTGTAGATGATGGATCTCTGCCACTGAGTATGAAGGCAACCCTGTCTGCAGTGACAATTTTGTATATTTAAAGAAAAGTGTATTTACTGGAAGGGGCTGGGGAGAGCATGTCAGGTATAGGTGAACTTATCCTTTTGAAGAGCAGAGATCTCTCCTTTTGAAGTTTCTGAGAGACGTAAACTGGTAAAATTTATCTTGACACAATTTTAACTGAAATGTCAATTTTGGTGTCCCTGTATGTATATTGCCAATAATTGTGCTGTTACAAAATTGTGTTTTAGCTTTTTAGGTTAGTGGTTTGCATTGCTGGCATTCTGGGTTCCATTCCAGCAAGAACACATTCTACATGGAGCTTGTATGTTCAGCCCAAACTTACTGAAACAATTATTGCATTTTGGATAATATGCTTTTGTGCAAAAACGAATGTAACCTTACTTTCTCATTCTATTTAATTTTATTTACTTTTCAGAGTGGAAGAATATTATTGGGTGGACCTGGCAGTTATTTTTGGCAAGGTACATTTGTCCTCTGGTTGTTTGACAGAATATCTTGTTCATTGTATCGAATTTTGGTGTTTTATCACCTTTTTAGTAAGACACATCTCCGTTTTTTATACAAGTCCCTTTTTAACAAGTAGTATATATCAAGAGTCTAATGCACCCCTGGACATGGGTATATTTTGTACCCTGTAACGGTTTGACAATTCCAAACAAACTATTGCGTCTAGTAAATTACCAAAAATGCTTTGTTATTAATTTTTGATATATAAAATATTTGATCAAATAAGCAGTGAAAGTACATCTGTCTTGAGAAAAATATGGAGGCCGTCCTTGATCTCCTATGGAAATGCTGCTTTCCTGGTTTGTTCACAGGTTTCAGAGTTGCAAATCATGAAAGTATATAGACTTTGGACTTTTTTGGACTATTTTATTATAAAATAACGAGACAAACCGTTTATAATTTTCACAATATTTATTTATCCTGGCATTTAAATAAATGGCCATGGTTTTAGCCAAGGGGTAACCTGATAATAACTTAAATTTAAATGAAATGCGCCAACCTGGCTAAAAATTTGTTAAACAAAATTACACGGTGTCCATCCAGACAATGTTGGACTACTCACCCCCCCCCCCCCCCCACTGAACATCACCATGACTTCTCAGAAATAGGGTGGGAGGTCTGGTCCGACGGCTAGTGACTGACTGCTCCTATTCATTGCTCTCTCCGTGCGGGCTTTACCCCTGCCCATTCTGTCCAATCCACTGCTTGATACCACTGACCAATCCCATGGCTGTTGCTGCCCAGGGATACCGCTGCAACCAATGACAACCTGTAAATACAGAAAGCAGGGAGAAGAGATCTGCAGACCCCCTTTGAGCTATCCCATAGTGGCCCTGCATATTGCTGTGACCTTTCATTTGCTGTCTGCTTGTTACAGCTCAGCGATTAAACCATAATGGTGACTGAGACTACTTGACCAGGGAAAACAAAAAGTTGGGGATAAGTGGGGAAAGTACCCAGTATGGAGGGGTTAAAATAAGCTTTTTATTTCCCTTTTAGTTTGAAATTAATCACCTCTACTCTGTATTCCCACTTGACTTAAATATATTTCTAAGGAGACCACTGCCAGACATAGTCAGGCAACTAGCTTTTTCCAAAGGAAGTTAGTACTGCTATAATTATCTAAAAATGGAATTCATTGTTAACAGTTATGACAGGATTGTTAGACTAAAAGATACCTTTTTGTGGACAACCTTTCGATCTTACAGATGCAGGTTTAGGTTGAAATCTGTTAATTTAGGATTTGGTTTGGGTTTTACCTATTTCTCCTTCAATAAACCACAGAAATATCTGGTTACCTTTTTTTTCATATGCATTTATGATTTTGGATTCCAGTTTAAAAAGAAAATACAGTGCCTTGAAATGGCACATAATTGTGAAGTGAAAGGAAAATGTTAAATGTTTTTCAGAAACTTTTACAAATATCTGAAAAGTGTAGCGTGCATTTGTATTCGGCCCCCCTGAGCCAATACTTTGTAGAACCACCTTTCGCTGCAATTACAGCTGTAGGTCTTTTTGGGTATGTCTCTATCAGCTTTGCACATCTAGAGTGACATTTTTTTGCCCAGTCTTCTTTGCACAATAGTTCAAGCTTTCAGATTTGGATGGAGAATGTCTGTCTGAACAGCGATTTTCAAGTCTTGCCACAATTGGATTTAGGTCTGGCCATTCTAACACAAGAATATGCTTTGATCTAAACCATTCTATTGTAGCTCTGGCTGTATGTTTAGGGTAATTTTCCTGCTGGAAGGTGAACCTCCACCCCAGTATCAAGTCTTTTGCAGACTCCAACATGACAAAATGTGGAAAATGTCAAGGGGTATGAATACTTTTGCAAGGCACTGTATATGGTATCCCAAAAGCTTGTTTTTGGTATGAGGACTTGCCAGCCTTTTCCAGGCACTCTAGTCTCTACTTACTGTTCTCGACACAAGCAGTAAAAGTGCAAGCCAATTGACCTGAAGCATGGTGAACACAGCCAAAGTTAAAGGCTGATAGGTGTGTAGCTGGGATATGGAGGTTCAGGAAATTATGTACTACTTTGACCTCTGTTTTTAAAACAAAATCTAAACTAACTTTACATTTGTTTTGGTTGTACCCAAAGTCCTCTCCTTAAGCTGTCTGTACACTGACTGAACTGTTTGTGGCCATCCCCGCTCAACATAAGTCAATCATTTGGTCATCGTTTGAGTAGATGCAGGTTTGCTAATCGTTGTTGTTTTCCAAATTTTATTTTAGGTCAGGTGATAACGGCAGCACAGGATGATATCCGGAAATATTATTACCCAGAATACTTTATCTTGGAGATTAAAGGACAGATGCACACGCGCCAGGCACATGGCTCTTATGATGACAGTTACTTAGGTGAGGCATGTATTTTATTGCTACTTGTGATATATTTGAGCATTTCAAATGGTGAGAGAACTTCCATTTTGTTTCTAAGATTTGTAAGCCTTTGTTCTATATAGTTAATAGTAAAGCACACTTCATGTTCTTAAGAGTTCCAAGTGTTGGCTCAAGCTATTGTCTGTGGGCTGCTCAATTGCAATTCAATTGACTTGGCCCTTTTGGTTCTGTTATTTGCTCTCGGGGAGGGTTTTGTGTGAATAAATGGCACTTGAAGCGTGCACGGTCTGAAAGCCTATAGAAATAGCTGTAGTTTGCCATGAAACACATAGTCAGCTCTGTTGAAGCTGCACAAAAGCAAGCAGGCAGCAGGGTCACCGCTTGGAGTGCTTGATTTCCCACTTTATGCTCTACATGCATACAAATCCTCAAATAAGCAGCCAAAGATGCATAAAATGCAAGTAGTTTTATCTACATGCATTGCAATATGCATCAGACATTGTATACATAGTCCTGTTTTGTTTTTTTTTTTTTTTTTTTTTTTTATCTCATTCCCTATTTATTTATTACTTTTTTTTTTTTTATGTTTTTTTTTGTTTTTTCTCAGGATATTCTGTTGCAGTTGGTGAGTTCAGTGGAGATGACATCGAGGGTGAGCAACTATTTTTGCTAATTTTACCGGTTCAGTTATCTTATCTGGTAGTTTTTTTTTTTTTTGTTTTAATCTGCTTTCAGCTGCACGATTTTACAAATGCAAATGCAAAGGTATTTATCATTATAATGGCAGGCTTACATAAGTGTCACATGTAGCCCTACTGTGCTGAAAATGCCTCATCCCAAGATACAAGTTTGCCACATTGCATGTTCTTCCTTTTTTGTATATATTCTTTGTGAAAACTGTCAATGAAGGGAGTAAACCTCAAGATTACATCATCTTGGTGAACTGCATAAAAGCAGTTTAGACAAATAAAAGAAATGCAATGAAGGCATATTCTAGACTGTAAATAAAAGTGGTACAGTAGATTTATTTAAATCTTTGAATTAAAGGGGAGAATGGAGCCAAATTCTGTGCAAGAAATGTTACTCGCATACCAAGAAATTGGATAATTTCAATTACCGTATATACTCGAGTATAGGCCGACCCGAATATAAGCCGAGGCACCTAATTTTACCACAAACAACTGGGAAAACGTATTGACTCGAGCCTAGGGTGAGAAATGCGCAGCTACTGTAAGTGGAAAAGAGGGTCAACGATGCCCATTTGCAACCTCACTGTGCCCATGCAGATGGACACAGTTGACCGATTTGGGGCCCTGTATCTCGGGTCACTTAGTGCTAGGAACCCCATCTTTGGATATGTTGTAGTGCTAGTTCAACTGGGTTTGAATGCCAAATTTGGGGTTCCTAGCTCCAAGTGTCCCCGAGATATGGGGCCCCAAATTCGGGTCAGAAAATGTCAAGCACTTTTCTGCAGCAGAGAATGACATTTTCCGAACCGACTCTGGGGCCCCGTATCTAGGGGCCACTTAGTGCTAGGAACCCCATATTTGGATATGTTATAGTGCTAGGTCCACTGGGTTGGCTATTGATTCCTAGACCCAAGTGGCCCCGAGATACGGGGCCCGAAAGTCGGGTCGGTAATTTTTTTTTTTTTTTGCTGCAGAAAAGTGCTTGACTCAAGTATAAGCCGAGGGGGGCACTTTCAGCACACAAAAATGTGCTGAAAACTCGGCTTATACTCGAGTATATACGGTAAGTACAGTATTCCATGAAATTACCCAAGATTGTTTGAAAAGGATAGTTTTTCTTAATGCACAAATTGGTTATCTAGCAGCCAGTATTTGGATATTGTTATAGCTGTCTATAAAATCCTAACTTGTAATGGAAAAGTAGTTGTGTACATAGTTTTGAGAAGACTACTGGATTCATTTAGTTTTTCCAGCTGTTGAAGGTATGCCCAGATGCATTGTTCAATAGGTGGTAAAGATCTTTGATCTCGCTTACACACACCATCTATGAAACTCCTTGTATTGTAGGTACAAGTTTGTAACATGCATTTTTTTTTTTTTTTCCATTGCAGATTTTGTGGCTGGTGTCCCAAAAGGAAACATGACTTTTGGATATGTAAGCATCACTTTGAATATTTAAATCACATTTTCCTTGCAGTTGAACGTAAAGGCTCGAAGAAAAAAAAAAAAAAAAAGCAAGCCTGACAGTCTAGCAGGGGCCCATATAGCTCCATTTACTTTTCTCAGTGATACTGTATCTTATTTTAACAAACATTAAGCAGAGGAAACAAGATTATCCTGACCCACTGACCACTTTATAGGCTTAATTAAGCACACATAGTTTTTTTTATTTAGCCTGCAGGTTGAAGGAAAAAAAATCTAGCAGGGACCTCCCATATATGCTAAACCGCACAGATTGACTTTTTTCTCTCCCTGCCGGCAATTTTATTCTCACAGCCGGCACCTGCTGCTTTGTCTTGCAGTCATTGTTCAGCTGACCATTTTCCACCTGGTTCCTTCAGTCTTCAAATCAAAGTTTGTCCAGCCAGTTGGTGTCAGCAGGGCCACCCACAGATCGAATTTTGGCCGATGTCAAAAGGAAGTGGCCAAAATGTGATTAGTGTATGGCCAGCTTTACAAATCTTTATAATTGATACAATAACAAAACATTTGCAGAGGAAGCATGTAGAAGTGAGATTCAAACCAAAAATGTTTGTGGTAAATGGTACATTTCTTCTTTCTTTTTGAAGAAAAAAAAAAAAAAAAAAAATTTATTGAAGGATACAGATATATGGTAAGAGCGATAGGAGGAGCTGGATGTCCCCAGAAATAGACATTTTGTCATTTAGACAGTGTTTACAAAAGGATAACTATTAAAATATTCACCGGTAGGGTGTAAAACTTTTAAAAATACTTAAGTAGATAAGTATGTGTTGGCTATATAGCACTGTACAATAGTGGAGAGAAATTAATATGTATTCGTTATACCCTGATCACCCGTTGCCCGGGGAGGGGGGTACATTCAAAGAAAGTACAAGACCTACAGCAGTAAATCAAGCAGAAAAAAATATTTTCCAGGTTTATTTTTTTTTCTGCTTGATTTACTGCAGTACAATTTTTTGAATTTAAAATCTAAGAAATGAAAATCCACAACACTTTCCCTTTTAACTGCCCACATAGTCATTATGATTTTCCAAAGATTCCAGGTAAATGTTGATCAATGCATCACTAGCTATTCAGAGAGATTTTTGATGAAAGATCATGTGCTGGAATGCTTTAGATTTAATTGGGATACTGTTATTGTTTAAAAGATTATCTTCAGAGAGTGGAATATCTAAGAATGAAACTTGGAAAGACCTGTAATTTTTTATGGCGATATGTTTTTAGTAGGCCTCTTCCTCAGCTTCAGGCTTACATTCAACTGTATGGAACTGTCTTTTTAAAATTGCCTTTTAAATTCTTTCTATGATGGGTATACTGCGAGGACAAATAAAGACTCTTGAGTCATAGGATTACATTGACAAGTGTTCTCTAGTGACCCAGAGTTTGCGGATAGTGGACAATAAGTATACCCCATAATTCCCAAGTGTCTGTAAAGGCTCAAGGTCTTTTACCTTCTAAATTTCTGAGCCCCATCTCGATCCAGCAATGTGCACAAGAGCCTTGGCTCTCCTTGGTCTCTCCCTCATTGGCTGAGACAGCATCAGTAGCCATTGGCTTATGCTACTGTCAATCAGCCAGTGAGTGAGCGAGGATGGGGCTCCGCTGCGCTGTGTGTGTGTGTGTGTGTGTGTGTGTGTGTGTGTGTGTGTGTGTGTGTGTGTGTGTGTGTGTATATTTTACAAAAATAAAAAAAGAACCTTTTAATGTCACCTTAAGCTTGCCTATAACAATGAATCGATACTAAATGCACCAAGATTATGATACACACAATGTGTATGCAGAGTTAAGTTCTCTAACAAACCTTTTTATTTTAAAGGTAACTATTCTGAATGGCACTAATCTGAAATCATTACATAACTTCTCGGGAGAGCAAGTAAGTATGTGACTTCTATGTGAATGATTTCTATTTGATCCCCCCCCCCCCCCCCCCCCCCCCCCCCCCCCCCCCCTTTCTGTTCCATGTTAAAATCAAATACTTTGTTAGAACAAGTCTGTGTATGGGGATGGTGAAGTTGTATTAATGAAAATGTAGGCAGTCTTACCTAATGTTAAGTTTTCCAGACCAACCTTTTTAGTTCTGGATAAAACAGGGAGGGCTTTATTTAATTCTGATCACATGCTATGCCGGCAACAATGGTCACTTGCTTGGGAATGCCCCCTAAATGGAAAATCCAGACAGCAGTAAAGTTTTAAAGAAAATTACCCCCAACCTAGTCTAAGGCTGAATTGACCCCCAAGACTTAAGACCACATGACTTTCCCTAACCTTAACAGGTAAAAATGCTTTTTCTTTGGACCGAGTGGAGAGGGAATAGGACACCTGTTGTATTTTTTTTAGTGTCTGTACCTCTTTAGAAAGTTTTACCCTCTCTAAATCATGTTTACCCCTATCACCGAAAGTGAAAGAAAATCCCTCATTTTGGGCTGTTCCAGAAACCGTAATTGCGATTGCACTGGAAGATTTCCTCTCAATATTCCCTACACACACATTCATGGGAATGGTAGTAATGACAGGCTGGAAACCTCAGACAATCTGCATGGAACCATTTTATCAGCACACCAGGGATTCCTTTAGAAGGATCCAAAGCTTTATTAAATGGTCACACGGTACACATAAGGCAATGTTTTGGAGCCACGCAGGACCCCTTCGTCAGGCAAGTTGCCTGATGAAGGGGCCCTGCGTGGCTCCCAAACGTTGCCATTTGTGTACCGTGTGACCATTTAATAAAGCTTTGGATCCTTGGTGTGCTGATATGTCAAGATGTCTTCCAGTGGGCACACTAGTTGGTCCTGGTAACACAGGAATTCCTTCGCTTTGGAGGGATTTCCTCAATTCTATTGTGTCTAAAGTAAAGGAATATATCACCGAAATGGGACACGGATGGCACAAAACCTGACGGGTTTTAACCCTTACTCTATCCAAAATGGGGAAAAAAAGGTTTTGCTAGTTCTACTTTAAACACAACTTCTAACACTTGGCACTCAACCTAGTCGCCCCAAAACCTTACCCAACACTGAAGCTTTACCCAGTCCTTGCCCTTCTACAGCAACCCCATTCCATTTTCTAAGCTGAGATCCTAAGGTTTTGAGCTAGAAAATGATTTAGCACAGAGAACCCACTTAAGCTATATTTGTGCCTGCAAACTGTTCAAAGTTTTTTTTTTTTTTTATTAATCATTATTTGACGAGTACATTAATAAATATCATCTGGAGATTAGAGAACAAGACTTAAGCCCCTTTCACACGGACGGTCCGTTCAGGCCCGCCTGTCAGTTTATTTTTTTTTGGCGGACCTAAACGGACCCGCCATAGACCTCCTATGGAGGAACGGATGTCAGCGGTGACATGTCTGCTGACATCAGACCCGCTCCGTTCCGAAAAAGTGTGCCGGAGGAAAACCCTATTTTTCCATCCGTCTGTGGATCTGGTGACGACGGACTCTAAGGTCCGTCGTCATCCGATTCCCCCATAGGGGAGACAGGTCCGATCCTGCACAGCTCTGACAGGTCCATCCCTGCACAGAGTGCAGAGACAGACCTGTTCTCTTCCTGCTCAGCGGGGATCAACGGAGCGATTCCCCCGCTGAGCAGAGCAGGCTCCGTACACGGACACGTCCGTGTGAAAGAGCCCTTACAGTGCATCTCATGTGGCAATTTATACACTAATAATAATGAGAAATTTAACATAAATAGTTACAATATAACAATTCGGCGTATGTAACGGGTTCCGGGAGTTACAATCATAAGTTGAATCTACAGAAGATGCAGACAATTGAGAGGAAAGGCCTCAATAGCGTAACTGAATTAAACAAAAGTTTTCCTCAGCGAGCGAGGGAGACAATGACCGTAAGGTGGGCTCAGTCAGCCAATGATATCAATGTTGTAGAGATTATGGATGATACAACTGGGTATATAGGTAAGGGAGAAGAAAAATCAGGAATAGAGAAAGATGTGTTTTATTGATGGAGTATATATAGAACCTGCTGCTTTCTAATATTTTCTTCAAAAAAGTATAGAAGAGCCTCTTTTGCATTTCTAGGTCGAAGTCTCCCCCCCCCTTTCAGGCCTTAATCTTCTAGAAGTAGGATGCAGGCATATGACAAAACAAATAACAATTTTCCTATCTATATAATGACAAAATGATCCACCTAATCATCATGCTGCATAAAATTATAATTTAATAGCAAATATTTTATAAATGCATGCATAGCCCACCATTATCACAGGGTCACTGAAGCTTCAGTGACCTCATATATCCATGTGGTGTTAATTACACCTGCCTTAGTGATTGTAAATTGTATGACTATATATTTGTGTGTGTAAATATGGGATTATAGATGAATAGGAACAAATGGGTAGACAGGAAACCTAGTCATTAAATATTAACGTTTTTATTGTATGTGTCTTTTTAAATCTTTAGATGGCTTCATACTTTGGTTATGCTGTGGGAGCCACTGACCTCAACAATGATGGGTAAGCCATTACAAACTATTTATATCTTGCACTGATTAGTACTTTAAACTGGACCATCTACCTAATCTGATGCAGCTGTTTAAGGATTACAGGAAAATCTGTTATGAGTTTATATGTAGGCTGCAATGCTAACCTCTGCTTTTGAGATTGCAAACTGCCTGGCTGTCATGCGGATGGTTTGACATTATCCCGTCTGAGACACTGATCAGGACCAAGTATGGAGATTGGGAACTCTGTGCTTGATCTGGGTCTGTGGCAAGACACAAGCAGTCGTTTTCAGAAGTAGGCCAGCACTAGTGGCCACCATAAATTCATCAAAAGGCAGATATTTCTTTTAGGGCTATACCGCCACCCAATGGGTATAAAGAAATTGTGCACAATTTGGATTTTCTTATGAAGAAATGTGAAACGCCTGAATATCTACTTATGATTGGAGATGTAATTGTGGCAGTACTTTGTCATGCATTTATTTATTTTTATGTGCTGCAGATTGGATGACCTGATTATAGGCGCTCCTCTGTTCATGGAGAGAACCCATGATGGCAGAATTCAGGAGGTGGGACGTGTCTATATCTACCTACAAGATTACAATATGTCCAGTACTCCATCCATGGTCCTAACTGGACAGCATGAATATGGCCGCTTTGGTAGTTCCATTGCTGTTTTGGGAGATTTGGATCAAGATGGATTTAATGGTAACTGAAGTTTTTTTTTTTTTGTGTTGTCTGTCTTGCCCTCAATGTGTTTCGCTTGTGCCTGTTTTTGTACCCCCCTTTCTCCAATCCTTTTTGGTTTCTCTTCCTTTTTTTTTTTTTTTTTTTTTTTTTTTTTTAATCTTGGCTCATTATGCAAATGTAACAAACATTCCAATCAGGCAATATAAGACCCCTTTCACACCACATCGCCCATAGCGTCGGCGGTAAAATGCCGCTATTTTTAGCAGCGTTTTACCATCGGATTTGTGGCGCATTTCAGCCGCTAGCGGGGCAGTTTTACCCCCGCTAGCGGCCTGGAAAGGGTTAAAACCCCCGGCAATATGCCGCAATAGCGGCGTTTGCCGGCGGTATTAGTGCTGCCCCATTGATTTCAATGGGGAGCAGCGGTGGAGGAGCGGTGAACACACCGCTCCAAAGAAGCTGCTGGCAGGACTTTTCCTGATGTCCTGCCAGCGCACCGCTGCAGTGTGAAAGCCCTCGGGCTTTCACACTGCAGACAATGGAGCAGCAGTTTGAGGGCGGATTGCAGGCGCTTTTTCTAACGCTAGAGCGCCTGCAAAACGCCCTCGGTGTGAAAATGGTCATAATACCACATGTATATAACTCTTGTACATGTGTTTGAGCTTCCAGAAATCCATGTAAACTGGTATATACAGTAAAGATGTACACAACCTCCTGACATGGTATAGCTGTTCAATTGCTTGGTAACAAAAAATGCTGATCAGCCAATCACATGGCAGCAACTCAATAGATTTAGGCATCTAGACTGACATCTGGTTTGAGATAATAGAAATGCAGCAGTAACTCAAATAACCACTCGTTACAACTAATGTATGCAGAATACAATCTCTGAAAGCAAAACACAACGGAGCCTTGAAGCAGATGGGCTGCAGCAGCAGAACACACCGGGTGCCACTCCTGTCAGCTAAAAACAAACTGAGACTACAATTCGCACAGGCTCACCAAAATTGGATAATTGACTGGTCTGACGAGTCTTTCAGCTGCGACGTTCAGATGGTAGAGTCAAAATGTGCCGTAAACATGAAAGCATGGATCCATTCTGCCTTGTGTCAATGGTTCAGGCTGGTGGTGTAATGGTGTGGGGGATATTTTCTTGGCACACTTTGGGCCCCTTAGTAGCGATTGAGCATCACTTAAACGACCTGGCATACCTGAGTATTGTTGCTGACCATGTTCATCCCTTTATGACTACAGTGTACCCATTTTCTGATGGCCACTTCCAGCTGGATAATGCACCATGTCACAAAGCTCAAATCATCTCCCCACTGGTTTCCGGAATATGACAGAGGTCACTGTACTCCAATGGCCTCCACAGTCACCCGATCTCAATCCAGTAGAGCACCTTTGGGATGTGGGGGAACGGGAGATTCCCATTATGGATGTTTAGCCAAGAAATCTGCAGCAACTGCATGATGCTATCATGTCAATATGGACCAAAATCTGAGGAATGTTTCCAACACCATGTTGAATCTATGCCACGAAGAATTAAGGCAGTTCTGACTTCTGAAGGGGGTCCAACCCAGTACTAGCAAGGTGTACCTAAAAAATAAAGTGGCCAGTGAGTGTACATAACCAGTCAGGAAAGTCTTAGCTTTGCGTTTTACCCTTCCATCATTATCTACATAATGTCCAGTTTTCCAGAATAACAAATTATGTAGTACTGGGAATTCACTGTTCATGAATATCGGTCTTGGGACAAATCTGAAGTGTGCTGTACAATAAGCAGTGCTAATTCTGCTGGCATTTAGTATAGTGAGTGCTGTCTTTATTTCAGTGACGTGTGAGCATCCAGTGTTTAAAGCAGTGTTTCGCCCCCCAAAAAAATATTAAAAGCCAGCAGCTACACATACTGCAGCTGCTGGCTTTTAACAATAGGACACTTACCTGTCCTGGAGTCCAGCGATGTCGGCACCGCAGCTGATGTTTACATCAGCTGTCTGTTGCTGCTGCCGCCATTGCGGGTAAGGGGACCCGGCAGTGTAGCCTTACAGCTTCATGCCGGAAACCCTACTGTACATGCGTGAGGCTCCGCTCCTCTCTCCTACTTACCCATAGACAGGGAGAGGAGGAGTAGGGAGCCCTGGGGTTATGTCACGGGCCGCGGCCCGAACTCTCGGAAGTGGGAACAGGATACCTGTCAGACAGACAGGTATCCTGCTCCCCCCCCCCCCCCCAAAAGGTGCCAATTGTGGCACCAAAGGGGAGAGGAGACAAATGAGCAGAAGTTCCACTTTTGGGTGGAACTCCGCTTTAAGTGGAAGAAGTGCTCAATATTTTACAACTTGGTTTTCAGAACCAGGAATAACATAGAATATTCCTTTTCATTTTCAGATATCGCCATCGGTGCCCCCTTTGATGGCGAGCACAGCAGGGGTGCAGTGTTCATCTTCAATGGTAATGCTGCTGGCTTGAACCCTAAACCTTCCCAGGTTCTAGAAGGGCTGTGGGCAAGTTCTGTGGAGCCTGCATTCTTTGGTTTTTCCACTAGAGGAGGAAAAGACCTTGATGGCAATGGCTATCCAGGTATGTAAACCTATACAAAACTGGCTAAGCGTGTTTTTTTTTTTTTTCTTTAAGCATAATAATGGTATTGCTCACTATTGGGAAACAAAAAAAAAAATGTGTGTATGTATTTTTCAAGGACGCCTGACATTCACATGCATAGTATGGGTCTCTGATTTTCCAAGTACTAAAGTAAGAATTGTAGCTCTGGAACTTGTACTTTGAAAAGCAAGTCTGCATTGACAGTGCTCATATTATTCAGAGGTTCCTTTATAAGGGTATTGTAACTAAAGTTATTCATAGAGAAAGCAAACACCTATTTTTACTATAGTTTATTTTCTTGCTTGGGTTCTGTCCATTTATCTGGCTCTTTAGGTAAAATCTTCTTTTTTTATTTATTTTTTATTTCATTTGTTTTTTGTTTTGTCTTTTTATTTCTAGACCTTATTGTGGGTGCATTTGGCGTTGATAAAGCTTTAGTATACCGGTAAGTATGCTTTCGTTTAGTTTATTTTCTAGCAGTTTGAATACGTAATTTACTCTTTTAAAATATTCACGTTGCTCTATAGGTATTGTTGGTTATTCCTTCTATCATTCAAATAGTAGTGTATTTGTATATAATTAAAGCAAAACATTAGGTTCTTTTTTTAAGTTGCAAACTTTTACAAAAATTTGATCTAATTTAAATATATGGATTTAAAGAGACCCTGTCACCAGTCCATTCATTTCCACAACAATTTTTCTATAAGAATAGATGTACATTTTATCTTATGCGGGCTATTAACCTGTAAAAACCTCCATTGTGTAGACATCAAATGCCCCAAGACTGCTGCTGAGTGCTGTCATTTTGGATGTGATGTCGGCCAAACTGCCCCCCCCCCCCCCCCACCCTGCAAGAGAGCTTTGCAACAGGTTACATGTTCTAACCTAAATACAGGTGTAACATGTTGCTAAAGGTAGAGTTGGCCTTTAAAGCGGTCTAACAAATGCTTCCTGTAATTGGAAATGTATCCTGTATATGATTTTATTTAATGACTATTGAACTCTTTATGTCTACATATACTTCCCAGTCTGCTTTCGCAAGTAACCACTAATGGTTCAGGGAAATGCTTGATTCTAATATTGAGTTAATCACATTTGCTGCTAATATTTATCTCTGCAGTGGGCGTCCAATTGTTCATGCCAGCGCTTCTCTATCCATCTCTTCAACTATGATAAACCCAGAGGAGAAGACCTGCATGATTGAGAATACAAATGTCACAGTATCATGGTGAGTCCAAAACTTATTTTGTAATCTACGCATTGATATAGCCGTTTTATAAACACTCTGGAGATATTCAGATCTATGCGTTGCTGAAGGGTCAGTTTTTAACATGTTACTGCAGCCCACAGAAATGCACAATACACTATGTGCTGCATTGATATCTTTTTGAATGGCACTACGATGCATAGATATCTGCGAGCCAGTTAGTTGTGGTGCACTGTAGTGAAGAAATGCTGCTGGTATGTTACCACAAGCCTAGGATATCTGGACAACCCTTTGAAAATGAATGGGATCCTTACAACAACATGTGTAATGTGACATCGCATTTATGTACTGTTCGTTCTGCCTCTTGGTTGTAGGTTTATTTATTTTTTGTTGAACATTTGATTTTGCTTTTACCACTATTTTAAATGAGTGATGTATGTAGGCATGCCAATCACAAGACCCCTTAAGTGCCTATGATACTGTGGTGCATTGTCATTGCATTCTTCAGAATGTTTTGTGGCATTCTTAGAGGAACTGCAGTCTGCTCACATAATTTGTAATGCAAACATCTTTGCCATTCTAATGCTTCCCTCCAACCACTTTGCATATTTTATATATATATATACTGCGATTCTTTACTTGCCAAACATGCTGCAGAAATCTTCCTCTACTAAGTCTGCCTGCATCCATTTTAACTGTGGGCAGCTGAAGCTGCTGCCTGTTAGCTTCCTGGATTTACAGACTGAGGCACACCTCCATCTCTGCAGCCCTCATTGGCCCTCTTTTGTCTCTTCCCCCTCCCTTCCTGGCAAACTCTCACGAGAGCGAGCTGTGCTTGATATCATAAGCCTAGGCTATTGACAAGAAAGAGGAAGCGTATAAGGTACTGGCAGAAGAAAAAAAGTTTTACTATCCAAAGTTAAAACAACAAGGTCAGAAGATTTAATAGATGGAAAGATGAAAAATGACTGAAGGTCCGCTTTAAGTGTTCCAGCATACCTGAATTGAGACCGATCTGGAGGACGCAGTTACTGACCCTGAGCATGCATGCAGATCAGGAAAGTCCGAACTTCTAATCTACAGAACTCTTCTGCATCAGTGACTCACCAATCATGATGACCAGCAATAAACCAGTATATCTTATAGTACAGGAACAATTTCACAGATTCTAGTGCCAAGTTGGCTATCCACCATGCCATAAAGATTCTTGCCTGGCCAGCGGTAGTAGGCGATCCAGAGACAGGATCTGCTTAGCCCACATCATGAAAATGTTGAGCTGCAGAGGTCTTGAGTGGAAGTAAGCAAAGGGGACTGCCTTGAAGACTACCACGAAGACCAGAATTCAATGCAGAAGTAAGTTGTGGGCTGCCGGGTTGACCAGAAAGTCTAACAGTTTGACCTTCGATAATCTCTAATTTTCCTAGGGATGAAACCTTTTTTGCCTGGACTGTCTAAAATGTGCCCCCAAATACTCCAACTGCAGGGCAGGCTTCTTGAAGTTGATCATTCATTACCCAAAGTTTGAAGGAACTGGATTGTCCTTTCAAAACAGAACAGTGGCTGAGGAATCTTTAGGTCCAGGAGTAGAGCCAGTACCTTGAAGATGAAATGTATTAAAAAAAAGAATGATTTGGAAAATTCTTTATAAGGGAGGTGGTCCAAACATGACATTAGCATGGGCACTAGCAAACTGGAATCCCACGTAGTAAGTCCAATATGGAATTCACAGGAAAGTCAAAATTACCATTTTTCAGGAGTGGTCAGCTGTGGCAGCCTTTTTATGCTTTCTCATTGCAGGCTTCTGTACAAAAAAAGAGGTACTTATCTGCTATAATGGTGTAGATTGTCTTGGAGGGGGCCTGTAATCTTTGTGCAGTTTTATAAAACTTTATACCGCTATTCAGTGTTTCAGCTAAACCTGTTATACTTGCCTGCTCTGTTGCAGTGGTTACAGAGCAGCCTGGATCCCCCTCTTCTCTGGTCCCTCTTCTGTGATCCTAGCCCCTTCCTCCTGTTCAGTGCCCCCACAGCAAGCAGATTGCTATGGGGGCATCCGAGCGGAGTCACCGCTCCCTTTGTCCATTCAGACACGGAGCCATGACCCGGCCTCGCCCCCTTTCTTTCCTGATTGGCTAGCGGACTTTGACAGCAGCGGGTGCCAATGGCACCGCTGCTTTATCTCAGCCAATCAGGAAGGAGAATCTCGGCTGGCTGAGACACTCGTGGACATCGCTGGATAGAGAGGCACCTCAGGTAAGTATGAGGGGGAAGGGGGCTGCTGCACACAAGGTTCATATAGAATTTAATGCATCAAGATAAAAAAACTTCTGCCTTTACAATCCTTTTACATGTGCCTTGGCATTTTACTTTGTCATGTCTGCCTGTAATTATAGATGGCAAGTTTGTTCATATACTATGATCGTAGGCCTTTTTACTATATTCAGTTCTGCCCCTCTCCCCTTCCAATGTATCTCCAATGTATTAATTGTGGGCAACTTTTTTATTGTCGGGTAGCTGATAACACTAAAGGAAGGTACTTTGTAGTAAGTAGTATAGCGATGGATGGTTGCATGTTAGAAGGTTCCTTCTTAGTTTTGGTAGGAAGGAGGCATAGGTGGCTGGAAGGTTCTACCTTGGTCATGATAGAAGGAATAGGTAGTTGCATGTTAGCAGATTCTTTCTTGGTCACAGCAGAGAGGAGTAAAAGGTTGAATACTAGAAAGCTCTTCTGGGTAGTGGTATGAGTGAAGGACAACTGTTGGATGAAGTCTACAGGAGACTGTAGCTTTAAAATGATTACACATCAAGGTTTATTTTCCTGGGGGCTGCATGGTTCCTTTCACACACTGGTCTCTTTTTAGTGTTATCTGTGTTTTTGATAATTGTGTACAGTATATACTCGAGTATAAGCCAAGGCACCTAATTTTACCACAAAAAAACTGGGAAAACGTATTGACTCGAGTATAAGCCTAGGGTGAGAAATGCGCAGCTACTGTAAGTGGAAAAGAGGGTCAACAATGCCCGTTTGCATGCCTCACTGTGCCCATTTGCAGCCATAGGTCCCCCGAACTTCAAACTTGGTAGTTAAGGGTTCATAAAATTTGAGGTCTCTGGACCCAAAGGGTCCCGAAATGACATTGCTGCAGATGGACACAGTTGACTGACTTTGGGGCCCGTATCTCAGGGCCACTTGGTGCTAGGAACCCCATCTGGATTGGATGTGTTGTAGTGCTAGTTCCACTGGGTTTGCTTACCAAATTTGGGGTTCCTAAAACTATGTGGCCCCTATATACAGGGCCCCAAAGTCGGGTCGGGAAAATGTCATTCTCTGCTGCAGAAAAGTGCTTGACTCGAGTATAAGCCGAGGGGGGCATTTTCAGCACAAAAAAATGTGCTGAAAAACTTATACTCGAGTATATACGGTAACTTTTTACTAACGACTGAGTATTGTTATAGGAGTTAGGCTTTGAATTGGTATTTGTCCCTGCAGTGATTATACTGCTTTCCACTTGCTGGTCGGATGGTACTGTATCTATTAGAACAAAAGTGCTGCTTAGTGAGATCATTTGATTGTGTGATAATCTATATTTTTAGAACCCAGTAGTAGGCTGTTGCTAGGAAGCACTGTAAAGCCTGGCAGAATGCCTCATGCTTCAATAAATACGCAATTGTGAATGACTCTAGAAACCAGCTGCTTAAACTCTGCAGTTGATGTCATTTTGTAGTGGATGTTTCTGTTCTTGATCTAAAATTTTATTTAGGCTTCATTTAGAGGGCTTAACCCATAGCCCAAAGTTAAGTGCAAACTTCTAAACAAAACCTGAAGTTGGTATAAGGCCAGAAGATGGAAAGGCCTGATCTTTGCTGGAGGATCTTGGAGGATGCCCTAGACAGCCAGCCAGATTTTAGTTTATTTTATTATACAGCCTAAAAACGCATATTAGAAATTATTGTCTGGTGTGCAGAAAAAACTCTTGAACCACACAAGTTTCCATAGATCAGCCCCAATGTGTTTGGAGACGGCAATAGTTTAAGCAGCTGTCACTTTTAAAAAGGTAAGGAGAGGGTTCATGCTAAGAAAATAATTTCTAACAGTTTGATCTGAGTTTCTGATGCTATAAAGGATTCTAGTATATAAATGAGCTGATGTTCTTAAAGTGATATTAAAAACATGTCATACTTGCTCTGTGCAGTGATTTTTGTACAGAGAAGTCCCAATCCTCCTTGGGTACCTGTCCGGCGCTCTTGGCCCTCTCCTCTGCCAAGTTCCCTCAAAGCAAGCAGCTTGCAATGGGGGCACCAAAGCACACTTGTTCACGAGCCCTAGCTCTGCGTGTCCATTTACACACCGTGCCGCTACTCGGCATTGTCCCTGCTCTCCTCATTGGCTCACTGGCTGTGATTGCTGTCTCAGCCAATGAGGGAGAGTCCCTGGATAAGATCAGGGAAGTATAAGAGGGGGGCTGCTGCACAGAGAAGGTTTTTTAGCTTCATGCATACAATGCAATGAAGGGAATCCCAGTTTCCAATTCAGAGGCCACTTTTTTTTTCCCCCCCACCGAACACCACCCCGTGTCAGTGCACCGTGAAAGGAGAAACCAATGAGCTACTGTTACTTTGCTTTCTCCTTCTATACACATACTTCATGCACTGCAGATCTGCTGGGAGTTTAGCTTTTATACTCAAACCAGCATAAAACAAAAAACCTTTGGATACTTGTGGAACTTGACCACTTCCTGCCGGAGGACATCCATGGACGTTCTCTGGTTTCAGTGGTTATACCGGGATGATGCATGTATATAGGCATGTATGTTTTCAGACGGTGATTCTTTCAGGCAGAAGTGATCCAAGTGGGCCCCCCCCCCCCCACTGCTGGCTCCCCTGGGCTCTACTGTACGTTTGCAGTGCTGGGAGTGATGCGTCGATGGCTGTCCTGAGCAGAGAGAGAGGAACTGATGTCACTCCTCTTTGTGACCCTGGAAACTGGGAGCGATGAGTTATGTCATCACTTCCGGTTCTGCCTCCTTGTTTACCTGGCCACCAGGTTTTCTCCAGCAGGCATATGTAAACGATGATGGCATCACACATGTGAGGTATTGTCGCGAACGTCGGAGCGAGAGCAATAATTCTAGCACCAGACATTCTGTGCAGCTCTAAACTGGTAACCTGTAAAGGTGTTTAAAGTATTACCCTATATCTATTTTCTCAGCATAACCTCATCTTTCACGTTATAAAAAAGAATTGGGCTAACAGTGTTTCTAAAAAAATAAATTGCGTTTGGAAAAATTGCTGTGCAAATACCATTATGTATGTATGTTTTGGGGGTTCTAAGTTTTATTCTAGCAAAAATAAAGATTTTTTTACATGTAGGAGCGAAGTGCAATAATTGTTTCGGATGACAAGTAGTTAGAAACATGTTGACTGAACAATAGATTTAACCAAGGATCTTATTAACATGCGCCAACTCCACATAATGGAAACATTTCAGAGGGAGAAGTAGAAATGGGAGTTTGAAGGTGCAAATTAATCAAAGTGAGAACAAAATCCAAACGTATAATTTGTATTTAATGTACATTTAAAATATTCGATATTAAAACCAACCTGAAAGAATTCATACGGTTGTACAAAAGTTTTTCGACTTTTTTGCCACAATCATGGCTCCTTGGGAGCTTTTGCAAGACTTTATGTACAGTATCACCCGAATGTAAGCACAACTCCAGAGGACTATCAAGACCTCCAGGCAGACAGCCCAGCAAAGTATCAGTGTCAGAGGGTAAACCCTTAATTGAATCAAGTTTCTGCAAATGGTCAAGGAGATGGTGACAAGATTATCCAATGATTTTCCCTAAGGATTACGTCAGAGAATGATATACAGCTTGATAGAAGAAAAGGCTGTATGGTCTAGAGGGGCAATTCCTCAATGCACAATAAGAATTTCCTTTTCTTACATACCAATGCGATACAAACAAGGCAGGAAATAGTCACCTGAGGCATAGAAACTATCATGCAGGGATCAAAACTGGGTGAGCAGCCGCAATGTTGCAAAAGCTCCTGAGGCAGCCATGATTGGCAAAACATGTAGTCTAAACTTTTGTACCACGACCATATGATCTTTCAGGTTGGTTATAATATAGAGTATTTTAAATGATGCACATTAAATAAAATTTATACATTGAAATTTTGTTCTCAATTTGATTAATTTGCACCTTTTAAAACTTCCATTTCTACTTCCTCTGAAATGTTGACTGAAAACTTCCCCCTCCTCCAGTTTTGTCTTTTTTGTTTTGCTTTAACATGTTTGTGTCGTTTTTTTTTCTGCAGATGAAATTGATGCATTGAGGCATGTTGCATCATTTTTAATAGCCTGCAATTCACCTGAATGCTTAAAAGTGCACATATGTTACCATGAATCTAAGTAAATGGCACTGTAGCACAGCAACATATATGTAATGTGCATTGCCACAAATTACCCCTTTTGCGGGTGGTATGAATCGGAGATCCTGAAGTAGGGGGTCCGCATTAAAGATCTTAAAGTATGATTTGATTTTTTCCCCCCCCTGGAGCAAATTGGACCGTGTGTGTGTGTGTGTGTGTGTGTGTGTGTGTTTTTTTTATTTATTTTTCTTATCTGGCTAACTATGTAGCTGTAAATGCAACCACATTCTTGTGACTTTGTGTTGCCTATACCCATTTTATCTGTGTATAAAGAGATGTAGAAGCAGTTGTTAGTTTTTGCTTTTTAGTGACTGTACTAAAATTCTTCTTCAGAGTCTGAAACTATTTGATTCCTTCATTTTAAGCTTCTCACATC
Source organism: Lithobates sylvaticus (assembly GCA_028564925.1). Classification (NCBI taxonomy): domain Eukaryota; kingdom Metazoa; phylum Chordata; class Amphibia; order Anura; family Ranidae; genus Lithobates; species Lithobates sylvaticus. The sequence continues at coordinate 511,910,890 of CM053027.1, forward strand.
TGGATTCTTTTATGTCTTCCTTTTCAGTGTAAACCTCAGTTTCTGCCTGAATGCTTCAGGAAAACACGTGCCCAATACAATCGGTGAGTATGTGCACCTTTCTTACATTCAACCTTCTTTTTTTTTTTTCTCTCTAACCTTCCCTTGTCTGTCTGAATACATGTGTTGTATGATCTAATTATCGGGATCATGAGCTGTGTATGTCTTTTAGGGATTAATGTAGAGCTGCAGCTGGACTCTATGAAGCAGAGAGGGGCTGTAAGGAGAGCATTGTTCCTAAAATCCGGCCTTCCCCACCTTACTCAGAATATACTCTTGCGCAACGGGGGCCAAGGGCAATGTAGTGAGATGAAGATCTACCTTAAGGTAATTAATCTGACTGTGCTTAAATAGCTTCTTAGCTGCTGCTTCCATTTATTGAAAATGTCACCACAAAACATTTTAAACTAAAACAACCTATGGAAAAATGTATAGCATTTTAAAATGTGGCTACATCTCCTTGGGAGTCTGAATTGGGCACAACATAACTGATGGATGATCCAGTGGACAATTTACTCTATGTGCCAGTCAGGATAATCCAGTGGTGGGGGCAGATAATGCATATCTACCACTGAATATTTACCACTTATTCCTAAAACAGCATATTTACAAACTGACTCATTATTATGGGTGTCTGGTTTAAGAGATATGCTAGTTTGCATACTGGCATCATGTAAACTTCAGGAACCCAGATACTGGTTATATTTTGGTATATAAACAGCTCATGCATTATTCAAAAGGAAAAAAAAAATGATCAAAACAATTTTTTTAGACTAATTTATTTCTAAATGGATGTTTACTGTTGTCACTGTGTGCCTACAGTGTTATGTAATATCTGTGCTTTAAATTTAGTGATAGTGGTTTAGTAAATGGTGCAGTATGTTTATTGCTTGTTTTTTGTCAGGGCTAAATAGCTGTGGTCACCTGTATTTTAATTGTCTGTACTGTTTGCATGTGGTGAGAAAAATATAATGAAAGGCGCTTTGCATACTTAATCTGAACCTCCTTTCCAGGTACAGTGCCTTGATAAAGTATTCATACCCCTTGACGTTTTCCAAATTTTGTCAGGTTACAACCAAAAACATAAATGTATTTTATGTGATAGACCAGTGTTTCAGGAGAATTGCAGGTGTGCTGTGGGATCATTAATGTTCGCCAGGCCTGGTGGTGGCCGTGCCGGCGCCACACCGTAAGGCTCTGCCAGCATAGTGCTGACTGTCACTCACTGAGCAAGTGTGCAGGCATCACACCGACACTGTCATTTGTGCTACCTGGCCTTTTCACGAATTGGATTGGTTGTTCGCCACCACCAGACTTTGCCAATCCAGATCACAAATACAATTAGGCTGCAGTGTGCCAAGACAGGCACCGTGCCAGGCGCTTTCAGCCAATGATGTGCTGAGCATGGCGCGCCTCAACGCAACGTCATTCCCTCCTTCAGTCCCACCCACAACAGAGCAGAGAAACCTGCAGTCCCTGGCTGTCCCACATAATATGAAGCTGAGTAGGTCAGACGAGAGATAAGAGATGACGGACAGACCAGTGTGTGATTATATCAGCAGTAAATAAAAGCAGAAGTCTTGTGTGATCCCCTATATTATAGATTAGCCATATGTAATATTGGGGATCACATACAAGACTGCTTTTGTATACATTATATTTACTGCTGACCACAAAAATTGTTAAATCTTTTCAGGTACGCTGCAAACATTTTTTAGATCCTTTTTGGTGCGCAGCAAGACAAAGTTTGAGAAACACTGATAGACCAACACAAAGTGGCACATAATTATGAAGTGGAAGGCAAATGATAAATGGTTTTCAATTTTTTTTACCAATATGTGTAAAGTCTGGCGTGCGTTTGTATTCCGCCCCCCCCCCCTCCCCCCCCTCTGGCCCCGGCCCCCCCCCCCCCCCCCCCCCCCGAGCCAAAGCTTTGTAGAACCACCTTTCGCTGAAAATACAGCTGCAAGTCTTTTTGGGTATGTTTCTACTAGCTTTGCAGATCTAAAGTGAAATGTTTGCCCATTCTTTTTTGCAAAATGGTTCAAGCTCTGTCAGATTGGATGGAGAGCATCTGTGAACAGCAATTTTCAAGTCTTGCCACAGATTCTCAATTGAATTTAGGTCTGGACCTTGATTGGGCCATTCTAACACATGAATATGCTTTGATCTGAAACATTTCATTGTAGCTCTGGTTGTATGTTTAGGGTCATTGTCCTGCTGGAAGGTGAACCTTTGCTCCAGTCTCGTGTCTTTTTCAGAGTCGAACAGGTTTTCTTCTAAGATTGTCCTGTATTTGGCTCATCCAAATACAGCCTCCCCCTAGTCCTCGTCCGTGACGGAACATTGACTCGGTTTCCCAGCAGGGAGTCGGCATTCAGCCTATCACGGATGAGGATGAGGAGGCCGCCAATTAGACTACATATCTCAGCGCCGGGAGATCGTAGAGAATTATTTCCTGCCTTCCTCCCCCTGACCATTACCCTTCATTACCACACGGCAGGCAGAAACCTTGACAGGACAGCCGGGAGATCGTAAGGCTGCAGATGGACACAGTGAGGAAGGAGACTAGTATAAACTGAGGGGGGCATTTTCAGCACAAAGTGTTGAAAAACTCGGCTTATACTCGCGTATATACGGTAGTTGTCCTGTGGACAGATTCTCCCACCTGAGCTGTGGAACTCTGCGGCTCCTCCAGAGTTACCATGGTTTTTATTGGCTGCTTCCCTAATTAATGCTCTCCTTGCCCGGCCTGTCAGTTTAGGTGGGCGACCATGTCTTGGTAGGTTTGCAGTTGTGCCATACTCTTTTTCCATTTTTGGATGATGGATTAAACAGTACTCTGTGAGATGTTCAAAGCTTGGGATATATTTTTTTATAACCTAACCCTGCTTTAAACTTCTCAACTTTATCCCTGACCTGTCTGGTGTGTTCCTCATGATGCTGTTCACTAAGGTTCTCTAACAAACCTCTGAGGACTTCACAGGACAGCTGTATTTATACTGAGATTAAATTGCACACAGGTGGATTCTATTTACTAATTGGTGACTTCTAAAGGCAATTGGTTCCACTATATTTCATTTAGGGGTATCGGAGTAAAGGGGGCTGAATACAAATGCACGCTACACTTTCAAATTTTTTTTTTTGTAAAAAAATTTTGAAACCCATTTATCATTTTCCTTCCACTTCACAATTATGTGCCACTTTGTGCTGGTCTGTCACATAAAATCCCAATAAAATACATTTATGATTTTGGTTGTGACATGACAAAATGTGGACAATTTCAAGGGTTATGAATACTTTTTTCAAGGCACTGTACATCCTCCCTTCTAGCACCCATCTGTTTCCTAACTTGGGCATGAAGTGAAGATTAAAGTCCCATCTAATTGGCGTGCCTCCTTTTTAGTAGCCTCAACAATTTTTCAAGACATTACATTCATGGATTCAGCGGTTTCAGCTTTCCACAAGTTATCTTTTGGGATCTTCCCATCTGGGTGCTGTCATGAAGGACGTTTTTATTATCATTTAACTATATTTTTAAGTAGCTCTGAGAATTGCTTTTTGCAAAAATGGTACCAATAGATATATATTTTTTAAACTCCATTTTTTTCTGCTTTCTGGATTTCCCTAACAGTTTCAATAAGTGATGGTCTATTTTATTGTGAAAAGGAATTCTTAAAATGAGCTGCCCACATACTCCTTATGACTACCTGTTTTAAAAATTGCAACTACTATACCCTTGGTTGACTATTCAAATGATGACTCCTCTCCAGAACCCTAGCTTCTAAAATCAGCCCCATAAATCTTTGTAGTTTGTTTTCCCTAATGGATCCACGGAACTGAACTTGGTCAGCACTTCCTGAACTTCCAACATCTATTTTTTTTTTTTTTTTTTGTACGAGTCTTAAATTATATAAGTTAGGAATGCTGAAGAAAAGCAAATCCAAGATCTGTTAAATTGGCCACAGTCCAGGCAGTTATGCTTTTAACCAGCTACATTTCTGATCTGTCAGCATGTGTACAGCTGTTCTGCACTACGTGTTTGTTATGTTAAGGACACAAGGTGGGTGGAAGGAGCCAAGATCTGTAGAGTTCAAGTATGGATTGTTCTGATCTTCTGTTGCAGTATTCCTAAATGTAATTAGAGTTCATTTTTTATTTGTTTCTTTTCAGGAGGAGTCAGCTTTTCGGGACAAGCTCTCTCAAATTGTTGTCTCTCTGAACTTCTCTCTGGATTCGCAGGCACCTCCTGATGCTCATGGGTTATTGCCAATCTTCAATTACAAGACTAAGAATCATATTGAACAGAAGGTTAGCTGCACATAGACAATCTACCTGATTTATGGTGAACCTCTATGAATGGCTTTAGCTTAGATGAGCTCATGTGACTTTTTATAACTGCAGTCCCTTAGAAATCTTCCTTGATTTATTTATTTTTAGTTTTTTTGTTCTTCCTTGGTCAAATGGGTAACTGTTTTCAAGCAAGCCTGTCATGAGAAAAATATGGGTTTTGAGTCTTAAAGGTAGCCTGGTTGTTAGGCTGACCCTCTGCTTACTTTGAGTCACTAGAATCCTAGCTATTTTGCTGTCCTTTTTGCCTACTATGAGTCACCTAGTATCCTATTTGCTGTTCCTCTACCTATCTTGAGGCCTACCTGCCTACTATGGGTCACTCTGCCTATTTTAGTCACTGTCTTTGAATTTATGCTGATCATAGAAGTCATAAGTGCCTATTTGCATACTTGTTCTGGGTCAGAGTTTCCAAGTTTGACAGCCAGGCAGCTGCCATTTTCAGAAAGAGCAGTTGATAGTCAGCCTCCATGCATCTCCCTTGACTGGGTTTCTTTAAGGAAAAACTTGACCTTACAAACCTATTTCTATTCTGCAATATTACTGTAGGAGTCTTGTCATTGCGAACATTGTCTTCACCTTGTAAGATGCCTTACAACGCACAATGCATTGCTTCTGTAATGCAGAAATTGAATGAATGACCAAATTAAAAGTTAACACAGAGAAACCAGTATTGGTGTGGTGTACATATACTCAATTTATCCCCACAAACTTGAGGGAAAGTTGATAACATTTACTCCACCCATTGATGCTGTAGGTTAAGAAAAGATTAAAATATGTGACTTCCTTGTATACTATTGACTGCCCAGAGGTCACCCACATCCTTCTCTTGCTCCTGAAAGAGTTGTAGTGTTAACAACAAAAGATAGTGCAGATAAAATCTGGTAAGATCTGTCACACTAGCTTGCTCTTATATAATGAGGTGCCTGCAGCCTTCCTTGCTATTGATAATACGATCTTGGTTGTGAGATGTCACACGGTGCTATGTAGTGGATCAGAATCTATGGTCTAAAATGTAAAAGACAGATGCAGCAAATGTATTAATATTCTGTAATAAATCAGTTTTAACTACACACAAAAATGCTTTGGTTTTATAATTGTTGGTTGTGTACTTTTGGAGTGAATCATCAAATACCACCAAAGAGCCCAGCATTAGAAGTGTAGTCTCTTTACTAAGCTTTACTGAACATTTTACTGGAAAGTGTATATACAGTTAACAGAGCCATAGATGTCATAGGACAGTGAAACACATTGTAGGATATAGTTAGACGCCGCTTTGTCAGTGTAGTTTACTCAGCATGGTTCATAATTGTAACCTCCATATCTTTTCTCTTTTTTAGGTTCAGATTCAGCTAGATTGTGATAATAACATCTGTGTACCAGACTTGAAGCTTAATGTCTCCAGGTAAGTCTGAACAGCTGGAAGAAGTATTTGAATGTTGGTAGGGGGGCTTAAAGTGTTACTAAACCCAGGACCCTGAATTCACTATATCTGGTCTCCCACAGTACACAGGGAAAATGCAATCATTTTAGTAACTATAAACTGCTAAATACCCTTTTCTTATGAGCAGTATATAGCAGTTATATGACTTGTATCAGTGTCTGGTTAAAGCTTGTAGGAGGAGTTTTCAATTCTGACTGTCCTATGAGGCAGCAGGACCACTGACCCTCTGTCTGAACATTGCTGATTGGCCCTGTGCTGATCACATGCACCCTTTCCAAGAAGAAAATTGGCTTTAAAAAAAAAGGGTGCGATCGGGAAGCAGAGCACTGTTGTCTTCCTGTTTCTCCTCCTGGCCAATCAGGAAGCGGATCCTGAGACCCCATTGGTCGCGAGTTCGAAGACCCGATTTTGCCGGGAGGAGAAGCGACGACCAGGACTTGGAGATGGCAGGGGGTAAGCCGCAGCCGTGACCTGCATGGGGTAAGTGCAGGGCAGATGGGGGGGCCTGGCAGGCCAGAGTGAGCGAGGTGGGGGTTGTGGGTATGGTGTGCGGTGGCAGGCTAAAGCGAGGGGGGGGGGGGGTGTTTGAGGGAGCTTGGTAATTTTGGTCTTTGTACTATGCTTCGACTCCAAGAACAGCCTCGGCCCCTCTGTGACACACCTGGTTGAATGAAAGTTACTGCAAGCACTTATCATAACACCACTAGCACCAAGAGATGGACACAAGATCGTTTAGTGGCAAATGTATTTGTAGGGGTTTGAGTACGTTGTGGTTAGAGCTGGTAGGTACAGACACAGTATGCTAGACCATATGATCAGTATGCCAAAGTAATCTAGAATGTTTAATTACCGCTACACTGGATTTCACTCATAAATCAGCATAGTCAGCCATAAACTGTGTAAGTATTAAAGCGCAGCTCCGCCCTAAAGTGGAACTTGCGCTCATCGGAACCCCCCCCCCCCCCTCAGGTGCCACAATTGGCACCCGGACACGGCGCATCTCTGATCGGCAGGAGGGCTCTGTGATTGGCCCTCCTGATCACATGACGGCCGTGTCCAATCACAGCCGTTATGTGATGTAAACACAGAGCCGGTTGCTAGGCAATCAGCTCTTTTCTCACGGAAGTCATCGGTGAGGAGAGTGGATTGCTGCAGCCGGCTGGTGATCAGTGAGTATTAGCTGTTTTTTACAGCTTTTTACTCACTGATCACCACACAGTATAAACGCGCATGTCCCCAAATAATAAAAACGCATGTCCCCCACATATGTCCCAATGATTATCTGCACACATATGTCCGTGATCACCTGCACACATCCGTACATGATCATTTGTGTACATATGTCCGTGATCACACGAACCAATTATTATACACTTAACGGAATTTTTTTTGACCAAAAACATGTAGCAGAATACATTTTGGCTTAAATTTATGACAACATGATTTTATTGGATTTCTTTTAAAATGGAAAGAAGAAAATATTGTGTATTTATTTATTTATTTATTTATTTTTTTTCCAAATGTCTGCTCCTTTTTTTTTCGCTTATATCGCAAATAATTTATAACTGAGTCGTGAATAAATACCACCAAAAGAAAGCTCTATTTGTGCGAACAAAATGATAAAAAATGTATTTGGGTACAGCATTGCATGACCGCGCAATTTTCATTGAAAGTGAGAGAGCGCTGAAAGCTGAAAAATGGTCTGGGAAGGAAGGAGGCGAAAGTGCCCTGTATTGATGTGGTTAAATAGGCCCTAAAATAATCCTTCACGCTAACTCTTCCTTCAGCATATTCTCCTCTCTCTGTGCCAGGAGCTCACTTTCAAAAATTTGCTGTGCCTGTGCAGAAAAATCTCAATGCCATCCTTCAGCGCTGAAGCCTGTTGATTTTGTCTGTGAGGTGACTGCCCCTTTAAACAATAACAGGAAGTCCAAGTCATAATGAATTTCTTGTTTCATTAAGCTGGTTTCAATCATATGTTCTTATGAGTCACATTTCTGGGTTTGTTACTTGAAGTCTCTTCCTGTAAACACCACAAATGTTTACTTTTTTGTGTGATTGTTTCAAATACAGTAATACTATAAAGATGCCGTATGATTTCAGTTAATGGTGTTTTCTTTGCAGTGATCGCAAATCAGTATTTCTGGGTGATGAGAACTTCCTGACATTACTGTTTAATGCAATAAATGATGGAGAAGGGGGAGCATACGAGGCTGAGCTCTATGTCGTCATACCTGCAGAAGCAGAGTACAGCGGTATTTTGCGGAACAATGAAGTAAGTGTCAGAGCTTTGGCGAGCATTTCTTCTATAATTTTGTGTGTGTGTTTTGATACATCTGTACCATGTTCCATCCATATTACCTTTTTGAATTAAGAGTCTTTTCACTACAATGTCTTAAGCTTAACTTTCATAAAGTTATAATTTTAATGCTGTCCCCCCCTCCCCTTTAAAGCAGTGGTTCTCAACTCCTGTCCTCAAGGCCCACTAACAGGCCAGGTTTGCAAGATAACTGAAATGCATCACAGGTGATATCATTTGCTGCTCAGTGATTGCAGTATTCTAGTCTGCATCTCCCCAAGGTAATACATAAAACCTAGCATGTTAGTGGGCCCTGAGGACAGGAGTTGGAAACCACTGCCTTAAATCCTCCTACCACCTTTTGGAGGTAGGTTATTAGGAATATGTTATCTGAAGGTATAGTTGGCTTTTGGGCTCCCTTCAGCCCCATGTGTTGAGGTAATTCATCACAACAGTAACACAGGGCACATTGTAGTGACAGTTCATTGCAGTAACATTCACTTGGTATGGCACCCCAAATGCTAAAGCACAGTAGGTGCCAACTGAGTAAGGCGGGCCATACACGTTTCAAATCTTGTCTGGTTCAGCAGGAACTGGCCGAGATTCGAACCATTAACGGTAAGGCTGAATGTAACAATTTGATCGATCAGCTTGGGTACAACCAGCCTGCCAGATTCTTTTGCGATTTATTGCTAGTAGCTGCTATAGCCGCTATCGATAATTAGTCTTCTCCTGGCAGGAACCGCTTCGGCCAGGAGCATACAATGGCTCGGCAGGAGGGCTTCCCCGTTCAGCACTGTCTGTTGATGGGGGGAATCGTGCAATTTTTTTTCTTGCAACCAGTGATTGCAGAAAGCAAGTATATGGCCTGCCTTACACTGCAACACACCACAATGCAGGTGGCTTGCATTAAAGGCACTGCATTTAAAAAAAAAAAAACGCAGGTCTGTTTCCTGCTGCATTGGCAGCCCATTCTTATTGGTTGCCTTGATGCAACACTTGTTTATGTAGCGCTAAAGGCAAAACTTTTTTCTTCATTTTAGATGGCAAGGTTTCTAACACATTGTTACGATATTTTTTTTCTTTCGCCATCCATAGCCCATTGGGTAGATTTCTTTTAGCTTCTTGTACCATAGCCAAAACAGGAAGTGGGAGGATATCCCTCCAAAGTGAGGAAAAACTTTTACTATTTTCACCAGAGCTTCCCCTTTGGAATATTTTCCCTCCGTTTCTGCTCAGGTAAAAACCCAGCATATAGGATTTTATTTTGCTTTCATTCTGATAATAAAACAGGACAAATTGAGAGGGTGAATCTCCCTTATGGGGACATGGACCGCAATAAAAACCTGGCAGGTGTTCTAATCCACTCTGTCCAAAACCTAAAAACAAAATGCCTTTAGTTAGACTGCAACTTGTAATACAGTACCATGATGGTTTGGCATAGTGCAAATGGGGCCTTGTTTTGTAAAGAATTATTATTATATATTTTGTTTTGGTATGCTGCGTGAATGGGAACACACAACAAACTTTTAGTGGGGCAAAAAAAGGGGACTTAAACTGCACCATGTAAGCAACATTTAAGATAACCAAGGATTTTTATTAGAAACCCATTAAAAATGCACGAAGACACCGTGTATGTACAGACACGCAAAATATGTTTAGGTCCATCAAACATATCAAAACCACCATGAAATACAGAAGCATACAAAATGCAAATGAACACTAACTCGTTTCAATTCTGCACACCAATCTTCCTCGGGGAAATATCATAGTGGTGAAGTCTATAATTGTCAAACAACAATATATTAAGAAAAAAATAATTCTCAATGACAATCTGTGTAAAATGGACCAAATACCGGTACTTGTTTGTTTTTGCTCTGCTCTCAAGCAATTCCTGTTTGGAATGTGGCACCACTTATAGCCACTTTGGAACTTGTATACATTTAAAACATATAGCGAGGTTTCTCGAATTTGACTGCAAAATTGGAAATTCACTTTGAGAGAGCTTTCCATATGTTTTAAGAAAACTTATTAAACTTCAGCTGCTATATTTTTATGTTTAAGATCTTAAATATATTTTAAACCAGTTCAAAGTTTAATAAGTTAGACTTCCTGTTCTGGAAGCTGATTGCTGATATCTGCAAACATCCCTGCAGATTACACATCAGTAGTCCCTAAACACCAGTGCTACTGAGTACATTCTTTGGGATAAGCCAAAAAAACACCAATAACTGGTGCATGCCCAGTGGCATCGGGAGGGTAATAACATGGTGTAATTACTACTCGTGTGGTAGTTTTGCCATTTAAATGTAGACCAGTGTTATCCATACAGCCATACCTAGCAGTAAGCTTACCCAGAGTGTGGTCCCTGCCGCAGGTACGTGTTGCAATTGTGACATGGCCTTCTAATTTCTAGCCCCTCAGCTCACACCACCTCCCTACCCCCAGGCTTATGTTGACAACTCCTCACTGGGGCATCATTCACCACTCCCCCTGCAACCTCCCCCCTCACCACTACTCCTACATACCCTCACCCTCTGTCACTAAAGTGCCTGCACTCCCTATTTTACCACTGTGCTAAAAACCCTACCGCCCCCCCCAGCTCTCAATACTGCGGCTGAACCCAATCCTACTGCTCCACACTTGCCTGCCTCTGGCTGGCTGCCACTGTACTAGCGCATGCCTCTGCACTTGCCGCCACTGTGCCTCTGCACTTGCCGCCACTGTGCCTCTGCACTTGCCGCCACTGTGCCTCTGCACTTGCCGCCACTGTGCCTCTGCACTTGCCGCCACTGTACCACTGCACATAGCTATAATCTCCCTCATTGCAGTGAAGCAAACATTTTTTTTTTTTTTTTATGTTCTCTGTTAATGAGTTTGTTTTCTACAGAACCTCTCTTCTTGGTCTTGTCGTTATGAAGTTCAGAATGAGACCCGCTTAGTAATTTGTGACCTTGGAAACCCCATGAAATCTATGACCAGTGTAAGTTTATCTATTTATGGCTACCTAATTATTTTATATTTAGGACTTTCAACCAACAGATGGTAATTGGAATATTATACTTAAAGTGGGTGTAAACCCACATTATTGATGTCATAATTTGAGCCCAGTCTTGCCACACAGATTTACTCCAGCCCTGAGAAATCCTCTTTTATTTTTCAGTTAGAAAGATCTTGACAAATTGCTAAAAACTTTGTCAAAAACGCCCCCTTGCTGTGAGTGACAGGTGATTTACATATCTCATGCACTAGCCTGAGACAGACCACAGATCCACAGACCAGAGTGAAAATAAATTTATTCTCGAGTGAACAAGATGAATATAGGGGAGATGTATGTAGTCAGAGCTGGGCAGAGTAGAACATGCAGTGTGTTTCTGAGGATACATTGATCACAGGATTTGTTATGTGGGGAGGGGTGGATTTCTCACTTTTTATAATTACACAGGATGTGCCTCTCTTAGCCTAGTGCATGAGATATGTAAATCACCTGTCGCTCAGCAAGGGGGCGTTTTTGACACAGTTTTTAGCACTTTGTCAAGATCTTTCTAACTGAAAAATAAGAGGATTTCTCAGGGCTGGAGTAAATCTGTGTGGCAAGACTGGGCTCAAATGAAAGGAAATCTTATTCTCTACATTATGACATAAAAAAAAAAAAAAAAAAATTGGGTTTACATCCACTTTAAAATGGAAGATAACTCCGCGCTTAGGATACCCAAATGTCAGGTGTGCAGCCCGTCCAAGAAAATTTAACCCCCTAGAGGGTAAATTGAATATAAGGAATGTAAGTGAAAGGACGATTGGCGCTCCCCTTATGTTTAATGAATGAATCTGTTTAGAATGAGAATCCCATAAATTTGCCCTATTTTGAGTGAGCTGTAAGGTAATTATTCCTAGATTCCTACAGGCATATATTAATGAGTGGCAAGAAGTGATGAGGTGATCCAGTACCCGGTGCTGAATAAGAGGGACAGGATATAATCCCAGCCTCTCATGCAGGTTAGGCTCGTGATCCAATAATTTATCCCACCTTAGTGACTATTAGATAGAAAATAAACAAAATAGGGCCTATATATGGCCACCTATATGTACCATACCATAAGTGACCCAATACAGCCTATTAATAACAGTGAAAACAAGATAACAAATACCATACCAAAAATGTGTTAAACGTGGCCCATAAAGAGCTAATGTGTAAATATAAAGAATGATGAGACCAAAAAGCCCCAAAAAATCCCCCAAAAAGTTAATGTGATAGTCCAAGAGATAATAATAAAGATAAGACTTCCAGTCCAATTCACAATAAATTCCTAAAATAAAAATAAAAATAAAAAAGATTTCCACAGTATGTGACTGACGGCTCTACATCAAAAAAGGCTTCAAAAAGACATCGCAGCGACACTTCCACTGGTGATTCATAAAAGGTGGTTCAGAAAAGTGACTTTTGTGCTTCAAGAAATGACGGTGACTTTGTGCTGTCCCCTTTTGCTCCCTCACTCACCAGATGTAGATACCCCTGCAGGGGTGAACAGCTTGCAAATGATCGGTAGCAGGTGCTCCTCAGGTTCCCCACTGGAAGGTATCCTCGTCGATCGAGCCTTTTCAGCCAATCCACCCAGATCTCCTAGGATTGGGAAATCCAGCAACAGTCCCCAAAGGTGATATACCTTTTATCTGCATATAACGGTCCTATACACAGAGCCGGAACAAGAGAGCGTCTCTCACCTCCTCCCAGAGCCTGCCGGTGTCGTCTTGTCCGTTCTCTGAGCTCCAGGAATAGAGTGGCCGGAGCTGAGGGGCCGCTCTGGGAGGAGGTGAGAGACGCTCTCTTGTTCCGGCTCTGTGTATAGGACCGTTGTATGCAGATAAAAGGTATATCACCTTTGGGGACTGTTGCTGGATTTCCCAATCCTAGGAGATCTGGGTGGATTGGCTGAAAAGGCTCGATCGGCGAGGATACCTTCCAGTGGGGAACCTGAGGAGCACCTGCTACCGATCATTTGCAAGCTGTTCACCCCTGCAGGGGTATCTACATCTGGTGAGTGAGGGAGCAAAAGGGGACAGCACAAAGTCACCGTCATTTCTTGAAGCACAAAAGTCACTTTTCTGAATCACCAGTGGAAGTGTCGCTACGATGTCTTTTTGAAGCCTTTTTTGATGTAGAGCCGTCAGTCACATACTGTGGAAATCTCTTTTTTATTTTTATTTTTATTTTAGGAATTTATTGTGAATTGGACTGGAAGTCTTATCTTTATTATTATCTCTTGGACTATCACATTAACTTTTTGGGGGATTTTTTGGGGCTTTTTGGTCTCATCATTCTTTATATTTACACATTAGCTCTTTATGGGCCACGTTTAACACATTTTTGGTATGGTATTTGTTATCTTGTTTTCACTGTTATTAATAGGCTGTATTGGGTCACTTATGGTATGGTACATATAGGTGGCCATATATAGGCCCTATTTTGTTTATTTTCTATCTAATAGTCACTAAGGTGGGATAAATTATTGGATCACGAGCCTAACCTGCATGAGAGGCTGGGATTATATCCTGTCCCTCTTATTCAGCACCGGGTACTGGATCACCTCATCACTTCTTGCCAGTCATTAATATATGCCTGTAGGAATCTAGGAATAATTACCTTACATCCACTTTAAGCAGTTTCAAAATTTGGGAGCTGTGTACATTTTTAAAATCCCATTGTAAATAGTGTGAGTTGACCATTTTTGCGACGCTAATTATTATTTTGTCACACAAAAACTGTATGAGTATGACCTGTATGTTTCCTTTGTGTATTGTTCTCTATGGAGTCCCTTGGATGATGACTGCGTGTAGTCTTAAAGCGTATGCACTCAAAATCAGAACTCAACACATGACTGTTAACATATTCACATTATAATAGAACAATTTCTCATGTCTCATTCTATCTCTTTATTCATGTACTTCAATTTCAACTTCTTTGCATAGATGAAGCCAAATTATAAAGCCGCTGGCAAAAATACGGTTAAGATTGTAAACAGCATAAACAAACAGAAAATTGCTGCGCTAAAGTCCCCAAAATGTTAGTCCTATTAGAAGTGTACTAGTCCAATCATGAAGTTAGTAGATCACTCCAAGGAGTAGACATGTGCAATTCAAAACTTTCTGCATTCTAAAATTTAAGACCATCACAGTTCATCTGATACCACAAGGTCTTGTACTGGGTAATCTCCTTGGGTTTCTCTTAGGTGGCTAAGGATATGGTACATCAAGGGATGGGGGGTCCACTCCTATGTAAATCTCAGTCACAGTCAGTCACATGTTTGGTTCCTCCCGGAACTTCGTCGGACATGATTTACACAGGAGCGAACCCCCCCTTCCCCTGATGTACCATATCCTTAACCACCTAAGAGGAACCCAAGGAGATTACCCAGTATGATACCTTGTGGTATCAGATGAACTGTGATCGTTGGGTTTGCTGGTGTTGCCACTACCTGTGTGGAGCAAATGGACTGATCCTATCCACTACTCACTGCACAGGTGAATCGGCTCACTGCTCATTGTAGAGCCTACCATGGGAATAACGTATTTGCAGGACTCGTACAAGATTACCAACTGTCTTGTATCATTTGCCTGACCCATGGTATAGCCGATTCCATTACATCCACCCAGTGGTTTTGTTGATCCAAATCTTTGGAGGACTGCCATCACTACAACTCTATCCAGTTGTCATTTGAGGAAGCAGGACTGTTGCATAGTAGGTGAGGTTGAAAAAAGACACAAGTCCATCAAGTCCAACTTATGTGTGTGATTATATGTCAGTATTACATTGTATATCCCTGTATGTTGCGGTTGTTCAGGTGCTTATCTAATAGTTTCTTAAAACCTTTCAATGCTCCCCGCTGAGACCACTGCCTGTGATATGTTTTTGTTATTGCATTTAAAATGGTTTAGCAAGCCTCATATGTTTGTACCACATGTAATTCTCCTTTTTCTTCATCTTTAGTTGTTGGGTGGACTGAGGTTCACTGTGCCTCATTTGCGGGACACAAGTCGGAAGGTGCACTTTGAGAGTCAGATTCGCAGGTACTTGGCATCAGCTTTTAACAGTGTACATGTTTTGAATTGTTTCTCAGAAATGATATTATAGCTCAGCAGAACATATACTGTACTAGGGCAACATTGGCATGATTGTTCGTTGTCGGATGATTGCATGTGGTGGTCAATACTCCTTTTTTTTTTTTTATTCCACAACAGTGGTTTGACAAGGGAACTGTAATTGTCATAAAGCTGCATATTCAGAAAAGGAATACTTGGCATTGCTGTGATATGTGGCTGGTTCTGCCTTCCCTTTTTAGTCTAGAGATTCATTGCTCTTGTCTGCAAGTAGTTTTTTCATCTCCATTAAATTACTGTTATGTTCTAGCTATCGCCATGTGTAGCATTTTCCATTAAAGGTGTGTTTACACAATTGCATATATACTTTTTTTGAAAACCTTTTATAAATTTACAACTAAGCTGGACCCCAAACAAATGGCAATCCATATTAAAATATCCCTCTGAAAAAGTAGAAAACTCATTTGAATAAATGCCATTCTTTGATGGAAGTCCTGTAGTTAAATAACCAATTCACTGTGGTTTTAACACTGACTGTCTCCTCACTCCAACACTTTTTTTTTTTTTAGTGGGAGGGAAAAGGCATCCAGGCACACTAGCACTTTTAGTTTCTGATTTGCAATTTGTATTTATTGTACCAGTTAGTAAGTTCATAGAAAACTATTCTATCTTCCAAAATTATAATGAATATAATATAATTATTATTTTTTTTTTTTTGGATGTCATGGATGAGTTTGCCACATTTTTTGGGAAACCATACCAGCCTTATGATCTCTATCCTGGTAATCATATTGGCAATTGGTTACATTTTTACCAGCTAGATAGGTAAAATACCAGCCAAGTTGCAACCATACATGGTGGACTTTTTCTATGTTGGGTGTCGCGCAGTGAGCACTCGGATATTGCCAGCAACATTCAAATCATGCATGCAACGGGTACCGAAATGACTGCCCATGGTGGGTCACAATGCTGGCTGAAATAACACATGTGCTGGATGCAGAAATATAGGTACATGAATTAAGATAATAATCAGGATCCCAAAGTTGTAGCAGTTTTTCTATATTATTGTAAGTGTTTGTATTTTTTTTATTAATAATGCTGGCCATATATTATACAATTTTTTTTTTTTTTTTTTTTTTTTAAAGATTTACCATCGACTATATAGTGCAACAGCCTGCCTGCATACAAATTAAGTGATATTAGGTTTGACCTCATATTATATGATTTTAGTAAATCTAAAGAAAATGGTATAATGTATGGCCAGCCTAAATCTTTGAAGGTGTGCTGCCTGAACAATGCTAGTGATACAATTGCTATACCTATGACTTTTATTTTTTATTTTTTTTTCTCCTATGGTTTTACCAGTGGCCCTTAGTTAGGAAACAATCTAACTTACATGTTTTCTGGGTATATTAGATGCTTTATATAGTCTGTAACTTGTTTGTACAATTATTCGCTTTACAGCAAAAATGTCAATAACTCCCAAAGTGAACTTGTGCAGCTAGCGATCAGTGTTGAAGCCCATACATCTGTGACATTTTTGGGGTAAGTTTTATATAAAAGGTAACTCAAATTCAGGAATTCTGACACAATTGAGGGAACAGTTCTTTTGTAGAGAAGCTTTTGTTTATTTGCTTTGTAGTTTGAAAACATGGCATGAGCTGGGATTTCTTTCCAACTATGTAAAAGTGACAAAATCACTGCTCTGTAATGTGCTATATTTATATGTTGTTACCTAAAAGAAACTAGAATGTGTTATACCTAGGAGCAACTTGTTACATTGTAAAAAGCTATGGATGACCAAGCGGCTCACCACCCAACTTCCTTAATTGCATTGAAATCCGCTGGGAATTGACAAAGACCCATTCCCAGCTATCTGTTACTGGCTTTGTGAGATAACTGGTCTGTAAGTTGCATATATAAGGAAAGAATAGATATTATCTGTACCATCCCCTATTCAAGCTGTCTACACACCAGTAATCAAATGCGAACAAAGATGGTCTCCTTTTTTCAAATGAGTAGAGCGTACTAAAAATACTGTCCTGCACAGGAATGCACACTTCTCTTGTTAGGGAGACCTGTGCTGAGGAAAATATATATAGGCTACCTACATTTCACCTGGTAAATGTTTATCTGGCTTCAAAACTTTAAGTAACTAACCTGAAGAAAAAAGCGTGCAGATTAGAAGTCAGATGTATTGATCTACATTCTTGTTCCCGATCATTGACTCACAAAATGCTAAATCCATTGAAACCGAATGAAAGTTGGGAAATTTCAGATGGAGGGGGGGGGGGTTATGAATGACAGCCTCCATAGTCTCAGTATAAGTTTTCTTTAAAGCGGAGCTCCACCCTAAAGTGGAACTTCCGCTTATCGGATTCCTCCCCCCCTCCGGTGCCACAATTGGCACCTTTCAGGGGGGAGGGGGGTGCAGATACCTGTATAATACAGGTATCTGCACCCACTTCCAGGACTGGCTAGCCGAAGCTGGCCCACCCCTATCCAAGGATGCCCCGTTGTGTCTTGGGAAACACACAGTTCCCAGGACACAACGGGGACCAATAAAGACGCGCAGCGCGACTCGCGCATGCGCAGTAGGGAACCGGGCAGTGAAGCCGCAAGCTTCACTTCCTGATTCCCTGACAGAGGATGGCAGTGGGGGCAGCCGAGAGACGAGTGATCGCTCGTCATCTTCTGCCGACATCGCTGGAACCTGGAACAGGTAAGTGTCTATTTATTAAAAGTCAGCAGCTGCAATATTTGTAGCTGCTGACTTTAAAAAAAAAAAATTCAGGTGGACCTCCTCTTTAAGTAGGCTTTTATGATTGGTGTAGGTAAGCTTTTAGGTAAAGTAAAAACTGATGGAATTGGGGAAAAATCAGACCACCTGGGTTATTTGTTAACCAGTGGTGCTTAAAAAGGCATGCAGATTTCACTTGAAAATAACCCCTTACAGCGATTGCCTGGGGTGCCATATGCGTTAATTGTCTAGTTCGCATCAAGTTTACTTTACAGTAAACCTGTCACAAATTTTGGGAATTTAAATTTATAATTTAAAAGTGCAAAGATGTTGGCGGCTAAAGTTGGCAAATCTCGACATCTTCCCATATACAAGGAGATTGGCCTGGTCTTTACTCCCCTCCAGAGTCTCCTTATTGATTGGCAGGCACATTGACCTATTGAAGCCAGAAGGTACATTGAGGAACATTAAGGTTCAGAATGTAGGAGGGCATATAACTGTAGCTGCCACCTTCTCTAGATCTGATCATTATTATTATTATTATTATTATTATTATTATTATTATTATTATTATACAGGATTTATATAGCGCCAACAGTTTGCGCAGCGCTTAACAAAATAAAGGCAGACATTACAATTACATTACAATTTGGTACAAGAGGAATCAGAGGGCATCCCAACATGCACATTTTGCTGAAGGATGATGATGTGTTTTACATCGTGGGCTTAGTTTGCATTGTGCAAGTCTGAAAGGCTTACCTGCAATCATTTAATGTTGGCTTTGATGGCCCCTGTGCATGTTCTATCCACTAGCAGTCCTAAACAGCTCCTTGCAGCTAAATACAGTACATCACGTGAGCTTTTTCAAAATGCAAAGCAGGTAAAATCAAAACAAGTAAACTTCCACATAGCAACCAATATGATTAGTTGAACACGTAATTTAGAAATGTAAAAGATTCTTGCTATGGCTTACTGCACTTTGTTCATTTCCTGTTCTTATCAATTTGGCTAACCTCAATTAGCAGAGCTTGCACTGGTTAGGATAGATTGATATTTAGTAGTGTTGGCTTCTGTAGTGTGGATTTTTATTAGCAGTTACTCATATTTACTGTGAGGTGTATATTCAATGACAATAACAGTTCTTGCAAGTGTGCCTACACTAGAAAATATGCAATGCCTGCAGGTATGGAATGGAGCTGTGTCAATATTTGGAGCATATAATTATTGCTGTCACACCTGTGAATCATCCTGTCAGATGCTTAGAATTCGTTATCTGTCAGCCAGTGAATGGTGACTACATTTAGATCACAGGAGAGTAGTAAATGACTAGTCCATACACTATCCCATGGTTTATTCTCTGAGATCAATCCTAAACAGATTTTATACAATGCATTGATGGTCACATCTTAGGCAGGCTATAGATGGTGCAAATTTCTTTCCTGCAACCACGGGTTGCATGCTTCCCTCATCAGCGCTGACTGGGAAATTCCTCCTGCTGAGCAATTGTCTTCTCCCGCCAGGGTGGGTTGAGAGAGCCAGCCCCACTGGGAGAAGACCGTGGTTATCTCTAGTGGCTATAGCATCCACTAATGATGATCGCATGAGAATCCAACAGGCTGGTTGTACCCAAGTTGATCGATCAACTTCGTACATTCAGCCTGCCCATTAACCCTTCAAATATCAGCCGGTTCCTTCTGATCTGGCAGAGATTCCAACTGTGTATGGCCGCCAGCCTTAAAGTTGTGAGGTCTTATGTATTACACATTTCCTTCGGTCATTACAATTGAATGTGTAAATAGAAATTCATGTTTGAATAATACCCAAGTCATTTGTACCGTGAAGGAAAATCGTAGTATTTCAGATTCCCTACTAAGGTGATCTAAATTGGCTCTTCTTCAAAATTCTGACCCATACACATTCAAAATTTTCTGAACAAGACTGGCAAATGCTAATAGATCTGCTAATTCTATAGATTGCACTTCACCAAACTGACATTCAGATAAAGCCCATGTGTAGTGAATGGACTGTTCAACTGTCTGTGGAAAAAGGAACAATGTTCCTGTCCGGAGCTGCTCTTTATTGTGTGGAAGTTTATTCCTATGAGTCTTTCGCAGTTGACAGACTTCACTTTGATTTTTTTTTTTTTTTGTCTTGATTATCAGATCTGCAAAAATGGCCAGTTTAACGTTGTTTCTCAAACACTGATTGTAAGCCACTGGAGTGCCACTTGTATTCATAGCTTTAACTTTAATTGTTCTTTGGCTTCTATTGTGTTCTGTTTTTCTGTGAATGGTGTTAGAAGCTCACATTAACTGCTTCATCACTCACTTGTCATGTAATTTATCTTTTGTATCCCTACTTAAGGTTTTAAATGCTTTTTTCCTTTCCCCCTGGCAATTCAGATTCAAATTACATTTGTTTTGTGTAAAGCCCAAATTAGGTTAAGTTCTGGCCCAGGGCAGGTCAGCCACTTTTAATCCACAGAACAGCACATCCTGTGCAGTATTTGCTTGGATTCAGCAAGTGATAACATTGCCCAGCAAGCACAAATATAGCTTGAGTATAGCAAAGATCCTGATGTTGGCTCTAAGGATAAAACAGAAAATAATTGCTAAATTGGCTTTTTCAGCCTAAGCTAGCCATGGACCTTTTTTTTATTTTTTTTCGTTCAGCCGCTCCACTTATCTTATGTGTAGAGAGCTGGAAGGGGTTAGGACTTCTAACAAATTTAAAATGCCGCCTTTCTCCCTGATTTACCGGTATGATTGACAACCATCAAATGACAGGAAATGGAGAGTTTACCTCCATTTCCTGTTCTATCTGATGCCAATCAAATTTGCAGGAATCAAGGATACATTTCCAAAAGAAGGATACAAACACGAAGCAGTAAAAATAATTAAGAAAACTAAAACAATTTTATATGGCATTAGGCTTGAAACACTACAAATGCACAGTATATTGTTATAGCAAATACTTCTGATACATTATTTTTGTTTTATTATCCTTGCAAAAAATGTTTATAGCACATTATCTGTCTCGTGTTTGTTCTCATGTAGAAGGTGTCGGTAATTATAAAAAAAAAAAAAACCTGCAGCTGATTTTAATTGTGTGAAAGTGAAAACTACAGAGATGTCAGTCCTGTATAAAGTTGTGGTAGGTGTCGGTACTCACACACATACTGACCTATATCCAATTCTAAGCAAAGTGCAACTGGCTCTTGATGGCTACCTTTCAGGGTTGCTAGATTAAGTACAAAACTGGTTTTAAAATGACAGTTTTTCCCAAAATTTATCACAACAGTAGTATAATATTAGTAAGACAATTCCAAGTAAAATTTTATATAATGTGAGGCACTGGCAAGATTGTAGATGGTGTAAATGAGTTACCTAGGTTTCTACGCATGACAGGCTTCGGAATTTATGAATGATGTGAAGAAACCAGACTTTTTTTTTTTTTTTTTCCTCAGAATCATACGTTATGTTTTGGGTCCTGAAGCCCTGTAACGCTTTTGGGTGGGAATAAGCAACTATTCATAGGTTAATATCTATCTTCATAGCCAGACCTTGCTAAAAGGTACAGACAAACCTACTTTGTCTATTTTGGGTGTCTGTCTCGTGCCTCGTTTACTTTTGCTAGTGCCAGGTAAGTCTATCCCCTTTTTCCAAGGTATTTAACTTTATACCTTTTATACCTTTTTATATTTGCCCATACATGGTTCGAATCTCGTCAGGTTCCTGCTGAACTGGTCGAGATTCAAAACGGTGTATGGCCTGCCTTAGTCACTCACTTCACCACCAGCAAGGCTTGTATTGGCAGTCTCGCTGACCAAATGCTGCGATCACTAGAATCCATGACCAAGTACGGGTGTATTTATTGTCAATTAACTTTTCCATTTTGATGCTAAGTAACATTTAATGCAGACAGCTCTGTGACTAGCCACTCTCCTTTTTAAAGTTGGAATTGTTCAGAAGCAAATCGCAGCCACATGTTTTTGCTGCACTGGAAGTGCTTCCTTTTTACAGAGTAATTTCATTTTTGTTGAGGGGGAAAAAAAAAACCTCTGGGTGATTGGTATAAAAGAAAAAAGGGAATATGTGGGACTTTGAATGAGACGCAACGGGGAATATTGCGCCTCCATCCCTGGTTGCTTATGCAAAAAAAGAGGGGGGAGGGTGAGACTTTAGATGAGGTGCGTGGGGTAGAGCCAGTCAAAACCATATACATGTGTAAAAAATTATATTCTTTATTAGACCAAAAATAGGGCATGGATCAACCCATATAAATGCATAATGGCACATTGGCATATAAAATACAAAGTATCAACATGCATATTGAGGATAGTCACCAACATGACACAGAAAATATTGTACATCACAGTCCCCCAAATGGAGTAGGCATAACATTACATCAGGGTGGTAAAGCAATAAAACCATCTAGAATCATAAATATGAAATAAATGCATCAAAATAAGCTCAACGACGTTTCATGGACTTCTATCCATCAGGAGCAAGTGCATCCATATACTAAAAAGGGGATAAAAATCGCTATTATAGTTTGATATAACCACAGACTGGGGGGCGGCGGGATTAAGGTTGATGAACAAATAAACGGCCATAACTGAAATTACTCACAGAAGAGCTGATACTAAGACCATGTGATACCACCTGCCGGAGGTCAGCCAGATAATTATGTCCAGCACGGGAGCTGAGGCAAGGACCCCATCATGAACCAGGAGCACATACGCAGTCCCCCAAAGTGTGTATGGCAAAATCTTGATGTAGCTGTGGATGGGGTTTCAATATTGTATACAATAAAGTGGTTTGTTACCATATTGGTATAAATAAAAAGAAATGTCATATAGAGTAGGCCCATCACCACAGTATAGAAGTATATTGTGGAGCATATCAACAAGGTGAACAGAATGGAAAAAAATGGGGTGTCCGTATAGTAAGAATAGGCAAGAGGAGATGAGATTCCTGAAATCGGGAGAAATTAATGAAAGCTAGAGTAAAGAGATAGTAGTATTGCTTGTTGTAGAGGAATTAAAAATAAATCAAGAGCTTTCTATGTATTTACCCATGTAGGTCCTGATGGGATATAAACCAAAAATGGAGTGCAGCATGGGACTGCTGAGAAACGGTCACTGAAGGGGAACTGCAGGGTGAGCCCGCTGGCCAGGGTCCCATCCAGTGAGTCACTGGCATGACAACAAAGCCAGCACGGCAGCAGCCGGACCTACTCGCCATGAATCAGCCAAGCTGAAATAGCACACGCCTGCGTGAAGGGACGCCCATTGGGCGTCGCACGCATGGCGCGGGAGGTGTGGTGTACATTGAAGGAATTTTAACAAACTTTGTAGCTGATTCCTACTTTTTGTTACTTTGAAGAAAGGGCTATTTTCCTGGCAGACCTCTGAACTGGAGAGTCCAGTTATAATCACCTGGTGCACTCAGTGTTCTAATGAGAAACACTGCAGAGTCTGCATCCCTTTTTAGAAGTATTTACTCCTTTTGGGTATCACATAGTAACTGAAATTCATATTTACAGAGGATGCCTAAAATCTGATATCTTAGTGTAGACTTTAGGGGAAATTTCTGGGGGCTTTCTGTACACAAACTGTGTACAAAACACTTCTAGGTTGCAATAGTGCATTGAATTTTAGAGCGGTTACAGCACTGCAGATTGAAAAGGAGAGGTCATTTTTTTAAAAACATTAAATTGAATCATGGCTTGTATAGCAGTTGTGCCGGCTTGTGTGTGTGTGTGTTAGCTGTAGGACCTCGGTCCAGAAAGGGATAATCAATGGGCAGCTCCAATAAATATGGAGGAGAGTGCCTTTCACCCTCTGACATCTCCAACACCTATCGGAGGTTGTGGGATAAATGGCATGTAGTACATCTGGAGTAATATACCAGAATAAAAGGATTTTGTATGCATTTTCTTTATATAGTGTACACATTGAGCTCTTTGCCGCTTGGGACCATATCACCCGCCATTGTTCTATGGGGATTTCCTCCATTGAGGGCTTTCTCTCATTTGGTCATGTAGGTGTGTTTGCCTTTTTTTGTCTAGGGGGTGGGCATTTAGTATTCTATAGATTTCTGATATGAGGCCCCTTTGAGTGTGTCCTGCCAGGATCAGGTTTTCAAAAGGGGATGGGGGGGGGGGGTAAATTGCACGTCAGGGGTGATGGTGAGAGCATAGTGTCTGATTTTGAAGGTATCCATAAAACACCTGACGTGGCAGGCTATATTTAGTTTGTAGATCGGCAAAGGGTAGAAGCCTACGTGATTTGTGGTCCACTATGTGCCCGTAGTGAAACGGGTCTCGTGATGACCATGGGTATGACATCTGATGGGTGAGGCTATCCGGCACCTTGGGGCTGCAGACAAATGATGTCGGAAGCGATCTCTCAGATGACAGTCCGCTGGGCTGTGCTGGTTTACGCCACAGCCGCTTAAGTTGGCTGGCTTTATTTTTATTTGCTACGTTTCACAAATGTGAAGTTGCTTTTTTTTTTTTTTAGAAGACATCTAGATGTGGACAATATGGTAGATGCAGACACTGTGTGCCCATCAAGAACTAAATTTACTGAACTTTCATTTCAGGGTTTCAAAGCCAGACAGTGTCATCTTCCCACTTGCGACCTGGAAACCAAATAAAAATCCCACCCAAGTGGAAGATGTCGGCCCAGAAGTCAATCATGTGTATGAGGTAAGAATAGGTTTCTTGCATTAGCTACCACAAGGGAAGTGACATTTGACATGTTTCCTCACATCTAAAACGCATACAAAGGTATCAACTAATGTGTGTGGTGTTTTTGTTTTTTGTTTCTTTGCTCTTTTTAGTTAGCCAACATTGGACCTAGCTCTATTAGCCATGGTACCCTAACTCTGATCTGCCCAAGGGTTCACAAAGATCAACTTGTGATGTATATCATGAACTACTCCGTTCAAGGATTGGGGAACTGTACAGCTAAACCACCTGTTAACCCATTTGACCTGCAGGTGAGAAAAATTAGGAATTGGTGGTTTTATTAAATTGCATCGCTGCTTTCTTGTGAAGTATTCTCATGCTTGACATGTTCTCTTTGCAGTATTCAACAGTGCAAGGTTCTGCAAAGCCTGGACATCATGTAGAGCGAAGAGACGCCTCCAAAATCCCTGCTGGTGGATCACATATACTGGTGAGTCTTGTTAATTTAATACTGGTTTAAATTGGTGAAAACTGGATAAACATCCGTGGATAACTTTTTTAGATGGTGATCTTAAAGCAACTGTCCCTAGAATATATAATCCTTTTCTTCAATAGCTAAAGGGTTTGAATAATCTTCAGCATCTTTTAAACCTTTTGGGCATGTGGATGCTGTAGATTTGGCACCAATCACAGAAGTAAAAAAAAAAAAAAAAAAATTTTTATTTTTAAGAAACCACACCCAATATCCCAATGCACACAACTAAATCAAAGATAATAAAATAAACAATATAAGGATTTATGAGCTGGACATTTTGGCTTCTATGGTTGTGCTTGGCTGGGGTCACAACTTTGTGAAAGGTACCCATCCTGTAGCATGCTGTGAAGCTTGCTTCATCAGGCAAAGTTTGCAAAGGCCTTACTGCATCCCAGAATTTGCAAATTTCAATGTGGATCATTTTATTGAATTGCCCCACCAAGAATGATGACTTTTTCTAATAGCTTGTAGGATGTTATGTGGTTAAAAATTCAGTTGCTCATAGTGTTCACTGGATGTGAAACAAATACAAAATATGCATATGGAAAGTTTATTTTTTATTTTTACTTCCAGTTTTATCTTTCCAACCTTAGCTCAGTGCCCCTAGTTGAGGCTCACATAAAACAATGTACTCCTCTTCTCCCGCACTGCTCTGTTTAGATGGGATCGCACACTTTCAGTTACAGAAGTGTTTTTTACCCCAAAAGCAAACTTTTTATTATACTGCAGCTTGCCAATTCTTAGATGTGATGGTTACATTAGTTTTTCTTCACTTCACAAGTCTGTTTTTCAACAGAACAAGCTGTCCTGCAAATGTAGCAGAGGAGTGAGACAAACCATTTAACTCTATCAGGGGTGCTTACAATGATTGGCTTTTATTTAAAGCGGAGTTCCACCCTAAAGTGGAACTTCCGCTCATAGGAAACCTCCCTCCCCCCCGGTGCCACATTTTGCACCTTTCAGGGGGGAGGGGGGTGCAGATACCTGTTTAAGACAGGTATTTGCACCCATTTCCGGGCATAAACTCTCAGGGGAGTCTGTCTCTTCCTGTCCCGGCGCGCTGTCTGCTGGGACACACACGGGTCCCAGATACAGCGCGGACAATTCCCATTGCACTTTGCGTCTCACGCATGTGCAGTAGGGAACCGGGAAGTGAAGCCGCAATGCTTCACTTCCTGATTCCCTCAATGAGAATGGCGGCAGCAGCCGAGAATCAAACGATTTCTTGGCTTCGGCTGCCGACATCGCTGGACCCTGGAACAGGTAAGTGTCCATTTATTAAAAGTCAGCAGCTGCAGTACTTGTAGCTGATGGCTTTTAATTTTTTTTTTTTCGGTGCAATCCCTCTTTAATATAAAATATCTATCCAAAAAATAAAAAAACTGTTGCTGAGTTGGCTGGAGTATGGCTTATTTAGCTTTGGCTAAATTTGGCTTTATTAATGTCTTTAAATCTGCCAGTACATCGAGCACTCCTCTACACCCCCAAATTAACAATGCTGTTGGCCAAAGGGGTCTAGGTTGCCCCATCATCCAGAATGGAGGCACTCCGAAGGTGTGTTACTGGATTACAGGTGAAAACTGAGGGGAAAAGCCTAAAGAAAACAAATGCAGCCACCGCATCTAATTAGTAAACTACAATAAATTAAATGTTTGTGTTTAATACCGCTTTAAGGCAGAGCCCTGTGTAAAATAACCATAAAGCCCTGTAACACCTGTGTCTTGGCTACACACTCTTATTAATCATGTATTTATATAATCTCTAAATATATATATATTTTTTTATATAAAAAAAAAATTCATTGCCGTTTGTTTACTTTTTGAAATATATTACTTGCTTTGTAGAAATGTCATCATCATGAAGATTGCTTTAACCTTAGCTGTGATGTCTTGCCACTAGAGAAACAGCAACGGGCCATTCTTAAAGTCCATTTCCGAGTATGGGGTGATACCTTTATGCAGGTAACTTGTTTTTTGCTTTTTTTGTTTTTCTGTTTATTTGGTTTATGCTCTAATGAAAGGCAATTCACTGCTGTTCAGTACAGGTCATTTTAGAAATGTAGTTTTAAACAGGTTGGGACTGTGGGATGCAGGCAAATGTATGACTCTTACGCCATCTGGTGGTCAACCTTCTACATTCAGGCTTAAAATGTTGCTACAACTCAGCTTTGTATGACATTAGTAACTTGTTTATGATCCACCTAACTTGGCTTCCATAAATGTTAACAAATGTATTTAACTTACTGGAAATTTGTATGTGCTGCATTTTTAATTCCGGTGAACCTTTCAGGTTTGTTTGAGTGTAACTAAAGGGGCAGATAGGTATCTATATCCAGGATACGGAGTACTGTATATACTCGAGTATATACGGTATGTTGTTTACTGTTCTATAATAGGACTATATACCTGCAGTGAATTCATCTGAAAAGTTTGACCTGGTTTGGTCTGTGTTAAATCGTGACTGATCTGTCAGTAATTAACCTGCTGCCTTTTTTTTTTTTTTTTGTGTAACGATTAAAATATAAAAAAAAAAAAAAAAAAATGTATTGGGCACAAAGCCTGGAGTAACAATTGCCAGAGAATGTTTTCAGGAAGCGTGCATGAACTAAAAAAAACAGAGGTTTATGTTAAAAAATTGGATTGCAGAAATAGGTCAATTACTGGTTGAAATTGTCATGAGATCTTTTTGGCTGTTGTAGTTCAGGGTTTGCTTGGTGGTGATATTTCGTGAAAGTTACATTGTGATTAAATCATGTAAATTTTTTATTTTGCAGAAAGAGAACCAGGGTTTTGTTCTACAGTGCGAAGCAAAATATCGAATTGAACGACTTCCATACAAAATCCAACCTGCAACTTATCCCCAGGGGACACATCAGGTACGATGATCATTAAGTTTGTCTTTTTTTGTGTGTGTTTAAATCATCCATGTAAGGGCAGATTCACACTGTTGTAATGTTACTCCTTCGTTTTGAAGTGTGTTTTACTGCATGGCAGATTTTAACGGGCCTGCTCCTTCTGTGGGCGAGGTCTACTCACCCTGCACATTGTACGCGCTCATTAATGCCCGGGACCAGGTGATGCTTCGATCATGTGAAGATCAACATTAAGGCGGAACCCTGACTTAGAAGCGAGCTGTACAACTTGTGCAGCTTTGTAACATACAGATTCCTTCTGTGAAACACTGTCCCATATTGCTGCCCACCTTACCTTTTTTTTAAATGTAGCATTTAGACGAGGACACCGCTGAGCTTGTGTCCCGCTTCACCAGTCCAGCTTTTCCTCTGCCACCTCACTCCTAGTGGCAGAATGAGGTCCCACCGTGCATTTAACTCCTTGAGCTCTCTCGTGCCTGCGGCAAAGTACATGGGGTCTCCTCCCTGCAGGTTAAGTCCCGTTTGCTTTTGGGGAACTGACCGCTAGGGATGGATGGGTTCAGACTTGAAATATCATCTGATGAAAGCCATCACTAGAGTTGGTGTTTAACCTAAAATTAAATACAATATCCTGTTTCTTTTTAAAGCATGTTTTCTATCTATCTCAGTGCTTGTGCTGTGTCATTTGGCCCCCTGTATCACCTGAAATACCTGGCTGATCCTGCCTGGCTATACCCTCCCCTCTGCAAACTGACCACAATGTATCATGGATGCTGAGCCCTGACGCCGTGGTCAGTTTACATCCCTCTGTCATCTGCTCTCTCCTCTGCCCCCCCCTCTACCCGCCTGTCGGCTCCGTGTCCATGCCCACCCCCTCTGCTCCTACTGCTCAAATTACTGTACATTTTTTTTACATCCTATATTTATGTAATGTGCTCCTTTGTCTGTGCCCTATAAAAATACAGTATTATACCTGTTGACAGAGCACCGATCGGTGCACCCGTGACCAGCCACCTCTTTCCTCCTTTTCCTACCCTCCTGACTGATGTCAGCGGGAATCCTCTGCCCTGCCCGCTGCAGCTGTCAGGCCAAGAGGAAAGAGCCGGCGGGCTCATGTAAGCGCCGATCAGTGCTCTATAAACGAGTATATACTGTGTTATATTTATAGAGAGATTATTTTTAAACCGAGGATACTGTAATTTTACATTAATGGGTTAACAACCAATTTAAGCCTGATGCACATGAGACAAATATTGGCTGGTATCGGCTGGCCTGTTCATCAGAAACCGTCTGACATTTGGCCCGTGTGTACAGCAGCCTGTCTTTTTTTTTTTTTTTTTTTTTTTTTTCTAGGTTTTGGATTTCATTTATTTTATTAAACCAATTCTTCATGGTGGGCCTTTCTGGTTCCTGCCAATGTCTCTGTATAAGGCTTTTAGCCGTGTTTCAGAGCTGCAGGAGCAACGTTCTTGTATATTGCTTAGTTTGCATTCTTATCCCGTGGAATAGACACCCCACGGGTCATCAGGGACCTCTATGTTGGTTATCTCTTTATTTGCCTGATCTCCCCCCAGTATTTTCTAATTTCAGGGCATTGCCACCATATATGGGCCATGGTCCCTATTTACACCCTCTCCAACATAATTGTGATGTTCCACTTTGACATTTGTGTGCCTTTATCGGGGGTGATGTACCATCGGGCCAGGCATTTATAGTTTAACTCCTATCATATTGCTATTGACCAAAGTAGCGTATACACGCCACAATACTTGCCTGATCTCCACCTTGTTTAGTGGTATTCCCTCTCCCACTTCTCAATGTATGA
Source organism: Lithobates sylvaticus (assembly GCA_028564925.1). NCBI lineage: Eukaryota > Metazoa > Chordata > Amphibia > Anura > Ranidae > Lithobates > Lithobates sylvaticus. Next base: position 511,940,785 of record CM053027.1, read on the forward strand.
CCGTATCTCTGGCCCAATCCCATCATTCAGCACTCTGTAAATCCTAGAGATCATCTTCTTCCTTCGTTTGTCTACAACAGCCTGTCTGACAGAAGCTGGCTGAATGTCCGGCTTCTGTCGAAGGGGCATGCCAGAAAACATCTGCCAATCAGGACCCGATCAGCACTCCCAGCAATAGCTGCGAGCGTTGACCTGTGTGTTCTGGCGGGGGGTGGGTCCCCCTGTCGGAAAACAATAGCTCAATGGGGAGATCGCTGTACTAATGCTGGTTAGTACAGTAAGCTCCTCAGTTGTGTTTTTTTTTTTTTTTTTTTTTTTTTTGTTCAGCCGGCTGGGTTGAACAAAAAAAACTGATAGTGTGTACCAGGGATAAGACTGTTTGTTTGTTTTTGGTTAAATGCAGAATGCCTCATACAGCATGGAGACCACCACCTGAAATACTGGTATATAATTGTACTACTAGCTAGGACTAATTTCGCACACCGTGTCCTCTTATAAAGTTATGGTGTTCACCATGGGCGGCCGCAGAACTTTTTCATTTCGGGGGGGGGGGTCACGGCACACGCGCATCATTTTAAGGTCAACCATGGTCTGCCCCTTTTTGACAATGTCATGAAGGGGAGGGGTGAGCTATATGGGCATAATGGCAGCTTTATGGGTACAATAACATCTTTATGCTATCATGCCCATATAGCTGCTGTTGTACGTCTATATGGGTGCAACACCAGCTATATGGGCACAATAGCATAAAGATGCTATTGTGTCCAAATAACTCCTATTTCATCCATATATGTAGTCCAGCCCTATTGTGGCCATACAATGCTAGTGCTGTCTTTCTCCTCCTATTGTGCCCACACTATTCAGTGACACTGACCTGCAGCGCTGCTTTGAATCCCACAGTTTTGCGACTACCAGGAGGCGGAATGATATCTGGCTTCCCCTAGCACAGTCCTCGCCTCTCTATTTTCTCTACTCCTGTAGCACTCAATTCCTAAGCTTTTTTCCCATGTTTCAGGCTCTCTCCCCAGCAGAATGCATGCATGCTGGGGACTGTAGCCTGCTGCCTCCGAACAACTCTGAGGCTGCCAATCTTGCGGGACTATGTGTCCCATGATGCTTCCCGGCCCCCAGTGTTTTCTGATTGGCCCTCCGCTTTGGCCAAAGGGTTGGGAAACTGAGTCAGATGTCACTGTCGGAGAGGAGCAGAGCCGACTCAGAAAAGTCAGCGGCAGACCCTGCAAGGAAGGACCGCACACCTTGCCGATTCGGGGGGGGGGGGCACTTGACCCCCTTGCGGATGCCCATGGTGTTCACCAGCTGCATCAGGGAAATATTGTAGACCTTTTCTTTCTAACATAATTTCAAAGCAATGACCCTGCCCTGTGTTCAAATAATTTATCTGTAATTAAATTGTTGGTCTTTTTTTTATTTTTTTTAGGTCAACACAACAATCCATTGGCTGAAGCCAGAGAGTAGTTATGGGGTTCCACTGTGGATAATAATACTGGCTATTTTAATTGGTCTGTTGCTGCTTGCATTACTCATCTATGTTCTCTATAAGGTGAGTTTTGTTTGGATAACTTTGCCTTCTCTCTACAAATTTATTTATGCATTGCATATGTTTTATACATTTTTCTTGCTATAACCATGACAAAAATATTTTGCTTTAACAGTCTGTCTTTAAGTGAAACTCTGCTCTTTCCTCTCTAGCTTAGATGGGGATTTGTTACCCCAAAATTATTCACTGTGCAAAACCCACCTGTTTGTCACACCTGGAGTTCTCATTTGCTTTTTCATTATCTTGCTCCATCCATTTGTTTTTTGTTTTATGCTTTTGCTATACAAGAAATAATTTGAATACTAGTGTAAGTATTTACATAGCACTAAGAGTTAAGCAGAAGCTGCTTGTTTTCAGGTTTCCTAGCCCATCTGCGCCCCGAGACCACCCTTTTTGTCGCTAATTGGAGCCTCAGGCTCTAATCATGTGCTTGGGGGGGGGGGGGGGGAGACCCCATTGAAATCCATGCAGCCAGCGCCCTGCATAGAGATTAGGGGGCGGTGCCCCTATTTGAGCGGCCACTACTGGAGTTGGAAAACTCACTGCTTGAAATCATTTACTCGCATGTGTAATGTTCAGCATGACCTATTGAGCTTTGTAAGCAAACTTTTTTTTTTTTTTTTAGGAGGCAGTACACATAAAAACTAGAAATGCAAAAATTACCCTAAGGGTGTACTCACACTAGGCACAATTGCCTTGTACGGTGCCTGTCTCAAGTCTGCCTGTGCTCACATTATGCCATTCCCAAGCATGCTTCCTACATTTTCACTGTGATGGGCTCTACCACCTTTGCATTACTACCTGAGTGGGCACAAATTGATGTAATCTACTCCAGCTGAGTTCCATTCTTGGGCACTGTTACCGAACGCACAGATGCATACTATCCAAGAGACCTGTGAGTGATCACACTAGTCAAACTGGACTTTGGGGGTCAAACCTGCTTGGGCATGTTGCGTTACCCCTAATGTGAGTACACCCTTAAGGTCCGCCTTTAACCACTTCAGCTCTGGAAGATTTTACTCCCTTCATGACCAGGCCATTTTTTGCTATTTAGCACTGCACTATTTTAACTAGTAACTGCGTGGTCATGCAACGCTGTAACCTAACAAAATTAATATATATATATTTTTACACAAATAAAGCTTTTTTGTGGTATTTGATCATTGGTATTTGATCACCACTGGATTTTTCATTTTTTTTAAAATAAAATACTTTCCGCTATAGAACATACTCAATAAAAAAAATCGAATTTCTTCATACATTTTGGTCAAAATGTATTCTGCTACATGTCGTTGGTTAAAAAAAATAATAATCTCCAAGTGTATATTGATTGGTTTGTGTGAAAGTTATAGCGTCTACAAGCTATGGTATATGTATTGAAATTTTTATTTGTTTTTCTTGTACTACTTATGGCAGTAGTTAGTGACTTATAATGGGACTGCAATAGTGCGGCAGGCAGTATCACACTGATGCTTGGGGGGGGGGGGGGGGGGGAAGAAGAGAACTGACTAACTGCCACTGACATCACCAGTGACACGAATACAGTGATCAGTGCTAAAGTACACTGTACTAATGGGGAGGGAGAAAAAAAGGCATATGGCTACTGTCTGTAGAGAGCCCTGTGTTTACCTACACAGTGCTCTCCTCTGTCCTTTGCTCAGACGATAAATGGATTCTGGCCATAAATCATTGGCCGGGACCCGCTGATCGGCTTGTGCTGCAGCGAATGATAGCTCAGTCAGGGAGGCGGGTGCACGTCCCCTACCCAGAAATACCAAATCGCATACATGTATGTGATTTGGCGCAGCAGGGCCACCCTGCCACAGTATAAGTGTAGTGGTTGGCCCTGGAGTGGTTAATGTGTTGTGTGGCATTAGCCTTTTAAAAAAATGGCAACAGTAATCGTAGCAATGTAAATTTGAAAGGGGATGATACTTATTATGAATTACTTATGAATTTACCCAAATGGGTTTAGGATTTTTTTATTCTTATACAGTCTAGAGTGGAGCACTGTTTTAGCAAATCAGCCCAAAGTCCCATATAGTCATGAGTCTCTTTTCATCTAGTCAGCTGACAGTACCGTCTGTGCCAGCTGTGCTGCCTGCCACTGATCTATGCCGATTTGAATGTTTATATATTTTATTTAGTCATATCTGCCATATGAAGAGAAGGAACCGTGCGCAAATAAATGTTCGGCTTTTTTGGTATAGAATAGGAAGCTGATATAACTGTCCACAGGGAGAAACTGCCTTGTCAGGCAGTTCTTACAGGATGACCGTTTATTTTTCTAACCAAACTGTAAAATAAATATATATTTTTTTTATTTTTCTGTCTGCATTTAGCTTGGATTCTTTAAGCGCTCTTTGCCATATGGAACTGCTATGGAAAAAGCTGAACTCAAGCCTCAGGCTGCATCCGAGGCCTAGACAGATCTACAGCCTTATCCCTTGCACTGCCAAAGAATCTTCGAAAGGGAAGGTGAAAGAACAGTTGCAGATCATCTTTTGCAGTTGACACTACAATGCCTGGGAGGAAGAGGGGAAAAAATGGCACATTCTCATAAATTTTCCTCTGAGTGTTATTAAAGAACCTTGTTACCTTGAGGACATTTTGACTGAATTGCTGAGGCGTCTACTGAAGGCGAACTTGTTGAGGTCAATGAGTGACCTTATTTTGAAGGAAATATAAAATCATTACTTTCTCTTCAGACCGTCCAAAGCAAGAATGTAGGTGAAAATTGTGCAGGCCTTTCCTGAACTAAACCACTTATTTGGTGCTGGCTTTCACCTTTTTTGGTTCACTTCGAAATTTTCCTCCAAAGAAGCAGCATTCAGGACTTGCCAAACTCATTGGCCTCCCTCACTGTAATGCCTCACCTTCTCTTTGCTCCAAATGACTGGGACTCTGAGAAAAAGAATAACCAGTGACTGTATATTTGTTGACTGAAAACGTTGGACCTGCTTCCAAATTCTGGGGGGACTTGTTTTTTTATTGAAAGCGTTTTAATCTAAATTTGTATTTCTCAAAGGAAATTTGTTAACTTATTGAGCTTCAGGCACATAATGTTTGTGCGATTTTATGCAAATTATATAGGGATAGAGAAGATTTTAATTGTAGTACCTGAGTTTGCTGTGCCCCAAGAGCTGACAATCTGGTTAAAGCTGAAGCTTGGTGATCTAATCAGACATTTAAGACTGTAACCGTAATGATAAAATCTTTTTAATTGGATGACACAATGGTAAAAGCGCAAATGCCAAATCAATGCTAAATTTTTTTATTTTTTTTTTAACACTACATATTTGGCCAAACCACTGTTTTTCCTTTGTCTTAATGTAACTGAATATTGCAGCCTATTAACACATGCGGTTCTCTCTACTGGGGGTCTAAGTAAATGTGCTTTGAAGCCTGTGTTTGCAGAGTTGTGTTACCAAAGCATAGCTTCAATCAGATTTTATGGCGCCAAATCTTTCAGGGACAATTTGGCATGGCACCGCCTGTTAAATACAGACCAGTTTGGCTGACACCTCAAGATTTGGGGACTGAAGACTCAGGGGGGTGTGTGCTACAAAATGAAGCTCTACTAGAGGGCTTGAGACTTGGTTGCAGGGGCGAGAGACCTGTGACATTTTTTTTTTTTTCTAATGTACTATGTACCAAGCACCAAAGAAAAGCTAGAATCCAAGGATTTCAAACCAAAGTCACAAGTGCCTTAAACTGTGTTGCAGCTATGGGGCCATTTATGTACCTGACTGAGCACTGATCTTGTTCTTATTTGCAAAACCTCCTAAGATGACCACTGCATTGCTCAGAAACAGTCAGTACATCCTGGTGCTTTTTTGTTGCTTGGTTCCTTACCGTAAAGTGTTATAAACACATGAACACGAGGGCTTTGCTGATATTTAAAATGTGTTGCAAGTGCAATAATGTGTTGTAGCTATTTTATTATTATTTTTTTACTATGTAATGTGTATGAAGTGGGATATGGGGTTGGCTATTATAAGTTTTTTTTTTTTTTTTTTTTTTTTTTTTTTTTTTTTTAATTTGTGTGTTTTTTTTTGTTTTTTTTTTTAAACCTCTGAACCACTTTTGTGGCAGAATTTGCACATTACCTATGATAACCGTTTTTTGGCTTTTCTATCAATTTTAAAGCACTGGAGGAGCTGGATTGCCCTTGGGCAGCTGGCAAGATCATATGCATTATGAAGAATAGTAACAAGTAGCTAAATACCTGAAGTGTGCTCTTCAGCTTGACTCTGAGCCCAGAACAAAGTAGCCTCATTATATCCCCTTAACTTATTTGGTTTACAACTGGGAAAAATAGGCTTAACTCTTCCCTAGAGTTGCCTATTAAGGGGTAGGGCTTGATACAAGCTAATATTACCACAACAGAAGTAGGATGATGCCATTGCATAAAAAGGGTTTGGTATGTGTCTTAACAAACCAGATTTCTTTCTTTTCAGTTTATAATTGTATTTGGGTCATATTCATGTATCCCAGTACTGGGAGAAAAAAAAATCTGTGCAAGGTATATTGTACTGGGCAGAAGGGGTCATGTTGGAGGAGCTTCAGTTTTCTGACAGCTTTGGAAATAGTCTTGCCAGCTCATCTGTTGAACATAAGACCAATCTGATTTCTGCGGTCTTTTTAAATTGATTTGAGGCCACCACTCTGGTTCAAGTTGCTAAAAGTAATAGCTAGTCACATTCAATTTGACTTGTTCATGGTCATGTTGAAGACGTTTCACCACTCCTTAATCGACTATAAATGCTACCCCAGCATTTATAGTTGAATAGGCAACTTGGTCATTTTAATCTAATGGTAATACCATGGAGTGTGTGAACATTCCAATATGTCTAATACAATGTTCCATGGTGATTGGATTAAGGTGTCAGGAGTTGTCTATGTGGCTGTGAATGCTGAGGTATGTGCTGGACACTCGTTAGAACTGAGTAAACTACTTGGATAAGTGGTGAAATGTCTGCAACATTGTAGCACCAGTCCAGTTATGTGACTAACTAGTATCCAGAGTCCAGCCATTACCTGGATAAGTGAGAACTTTCACAGACATGTCACTACAGACTCTGCACAAATCAGATGTGTGCTTGATTTAACGGATGAGTCCACAGAATCCTTTGCAGAGTCTATGCAATGTCCTGTGTGTGGAGGGTGCCCAGGAGGTTTCATGCTACCTCTACTCATATTTGCAGCATAATACCTGGTGGCTAAAGGTCTTCCTGATTGTTGTCCCCCCCCCCCCCCCCATACATAGAGGAGCCAGTAGTTTATACATGTGGTGGTCTGATATTGGCTACACGTAGCTATATTGAATACTATAGCTTTTAATGGAACACTAATAAGTTCTGCTTCTCTCCATATATAGCCAACCCTATGTGGGGCTCATAATGTAGGAGTGTCCTATCTGGTTGTACATTTATCAACTATGCAAGAACAATTCCATTTGAATTCTTACAATCAGTATTCCTGTGTCTTTACTTTTTACTTTTTTTTTTTTTTTTTTTCTTCTTCTTTGTTTTTTTTATTGGTTTTTTTTTTTTTTTTATTATTTTCTGCTTTTGTCCTGAGGATGATTTTGGTCCGCTCCTTTTCTGCTGGATCAGACTAGTATGAGCTGAGCTATTAGAAACGGAGGTGACTAGACACCCAAAAGGATTTAGTGTGTATTGTCTTTCTGTGTGTTATGAGGGGGGTTGGCTGCCTTTCTCAGGGGTATCATACTGTAATAAAACTTGTAAAATAAACTGTTGTGTGTGTGTGCCTTATTTTCTTGTTTCCGTAGGCAGAACAGCAAGCTCGGTTAATGGATTCCTTACCATGCCTCAACATAGACTGCAGACTTGACCCTATATATCTATGCTTTGACAGCCCCCTTGCTTTTCCAGCTGTCACTGATACAGCCCTGCGACAATCCTTTCTATTTTAAAACCTGCCTATTCACTATTTTTCTTTTCTTTGCTTTCCTACTAGGCTTCCCATCCAAACACTCCATTTTTAGATTTGTTTCTCAGAGCATCGTGATCTTCTGAAATGAGAAAAAGTAAGCTGCTCCTCCATTGCCTGTGTTGCTGAAGGGGCAGACTGCGCATTGTGGAAGGAATTGTGTTGGGCACGGATTGTGATGCCTGCAGGAAGTATGGAGGCAATTTGTTCATTTTGTGAAGTGCTTCTTTGAAAAGGGAGAGAGCGATGATGGCTCCGTAGAGAAGATCAGACTGACATATTAATTCAGACTGGATGGCTTGCTGTTAAATCATTAGACCTTTGCTTCACACAGACGATCTGCTTTGACAATGCGTTTTTATGCACCTTTTCATGCTGTGCAATGATCTACATGGTAGTTACATTTACATTTATGGGAAGGCAGGACATACCCATAGCTTTTTAAACCATGTGCTAACTCGGGTCTGCTTGACACTTCAGAGCTTAGTAAATTATGTAAAGCTCCACCAAGAATACCCAATCACATGCAAGTAATATTAAACAGCGTTTCTGCTTGCACATGACTGGATGATTGAAATCATCAGAGCCCCCCCCCCCCCCCCCACCACCCCCCCCCCCCCCCCCCCCCCCCCCTTATACTAAGCTCTGGAGCAACTGCACTTGCAAGATGCACAGTCTATTTGCCTTTAGTAAATCAACGCCAATGATTTTAAGTATTACCCCCCCCCCCCCCAAGTGTTTTTGAAGAGAACTAGTCGTAACAGAAGCTTTTTAATAAGAATATAAAGGTTTAAAGCTCCACTCTATACAAATACATGGGTGAAATGCAAAGCATTTGTTCTGTTCATTCAGTTCTGACACTTGCACAGCTCTGCCCCCCCATCGCTGAAATAATTATGTATGCTGTCACTGCAGGCCCCTTTCTGAAAATGCTAATTGTCTGTATATGTTTTTTGTTTATCTTTTGGTGAGATTTCCCTTCACTGCTGACAGTTATCACTGGAACAGGTGTCCCCATGTCCCCTCACCACCTATTCTGGCAACTGTGAAATTTGGGATCTCTTCACTTTCTGTCCTGGTGGTTCCCATGAACACATAGGGGTTGGTTTACTAAAGGTTATTGTGCTGTTAATTTTGCAAGGAAATACCTTAGAGCGGAGTTCCACCCAAAAATGGAACTTCCGCTTTTCTGGTTCCCCCCCCTCCGGTGTCACATTTGGCACCTTTTTAGGGGGGAGCATATACCTGTCTAATACAGGTATTTTGCTCCCACTTCCGGGCATAGATACCTGAGCCACCCGCAGGTATCTACGCCACTTCCGGTGCCTTTTCCGTCCCCCCACCTGTCGTCTGGGAGACGCACAGATCCCAGGAGACAGCAGGGACCAGTGGGATATGCGCAGTAGGGAACCAGCAAGTGAAGCTGCAAGGTTTCACTTCTTGATCCCCTTACCGACGATGGCAGGGGCAGCACCCCCTGACAGCCGCGGAATAGATCAGCTTCAGGTGCTGACATCGTGGGCGCCCTGGACATGTAAGTGTTCTTATTTTAAGTCAGCAGCTGCAGTGTTTTTTTTTTTTTTTTACGAGCTCTGCTAACTTTTCCATCCAAACTTCTGCAAGCAAATGCTTCACAAATGCTTGTTCTTCTTTTTTTTTTTTTTTTTTTTCTTGCAAAGTGATTTTTTTTTTTTTTTTTTTTGCTATATTCACTAGGCAAGGGAAATTAACCTGAAAGGTGAATATGTCTTTAGTAAATCAAAGCCCTAGAGCATGGGTGTCAAACTGGCAGCCCTCCAGCTGTTGCAGAACTAAAAGTCCCATCATGCCTCTGCCTGTGGGAGTCATGCTTGTAATTGTCAGCCTTGCAATGCCTCATGGGATTTGTAGTTCCGCAACAGCTGGAGGGCCACCAGTTTGACACCTGTGCCCTAGATAGTGAATCTTCCCTATGGGGACAATTTTGAACAATTTAAAAACTGACAGAGGTTCTAACCTTTCAACACTGTGTAAATAGTTGTTTTGGCCAGAAGTGCATTTTAATTTACCAGACTACTTTCTCAGATTAAAAATGTAATATAATGCTGTCATTTTTGGGCTCTCAAATGTATACAAGTGTAGTTGTGATACATTTTTTTATTTTTTCTGCATAGTTTAGTTCCTTTAAAGTAAAGCTATAGGCAAACCTTTTTTTTCATTTTGGATAGAGCAAGGAAGGGTTATAACCCCTGTTGTTTTTTGTCATCTGTGTCCCGTAGCCAAACGGCAAGTGAGAAGAAATCCCTGCAAATGAAGGGCATCCCTTGGGGACCCCCAGGTCATCTGAACTAGTGTCCTCATTGGAAGGGAACAACCCACAATTTGGGATTTTCTTTACTCTTACTTTCAATGATAAACAGGACAAATGGAGAGGGGGAATCTCCTTAATTGGGGCACGGACAGCAATAAAAACTGACAAGCTTTCTAATCCCTCTGCACTCTCTTAAACTAAAGAAATGTTTTGTCTTTTAGTTATACTTTCTTCTAAAAGAACAAAACACGATAACAAGCATTTTCAGCATGCAATCACATGATCTCCAACATATAGTATTTTCAAAGAATGCAAATTGCTTTACCACTTGATCTCCGGAAGATTTACCCCCCCCCCCCCTTCATGACTAGGCCATTTTCTCCAATCGCCTTTCAGGACAACCCTGGAGAGAGCGCAGCTCCGCCCACTTTGAGGAAACACTTGCACATTTTTCTTTAAAACTCCTCCTTTTCCACCATGGCCTCAGTTATTGTGTTTCCTCCGCCATGGATGGAAGCACTTGTGGGAACCAGAGCTGCGTGGGGAGGTGAGGGGAGGTAAGCCTACCTTGAGCTGTTTCTTGCAGCAGACCATCCCAGCCCCCCCCTAGTACGAGCGGGGGGGGTTCTGGAGTCCCCGACCTTCTCCAGCTCACGGGAGCGGTGGCCGGCAGGAAGTCGAGGCGTCTGTACCCCTGGGGCCGTTTGAATCTCGCGCGCGGCACGGCTTCCGGATTGGGTCTCCTGGCGGGCGGATGACGCGGCGGCCAGTGACGCGGCTTCCTGTGTGGGCGGGACGACTGTGGTTCCGGTCGTCTGGAACGCAAGGGTCAGGGGGCGGGTCTACAGACTGGTGCTTCCGGCGTGCGTAGTGACGCTGAGCCCGGGAAACTTAAAAAGCGGCCGTTTGATTCATTCGCCCCGCTGCGCTCTCTGCAACAAGATGGATGAGAGAACTGCAGCAACGGTGGAGACAGGCGCCCCAAGCACCAGTCAGGCCCAGGTAAGAGGGGCACAATGGTGCTTTTGATTCTTTTCCTTATGGGCTGTTTTTCTCCTGTTTGGTTGTTTTCATTCCTCCCCAAGGGGGGTCCTGTCACTACAGGGTCTGAGGTCACTTCCTTCAGACCTGTAGTTAGGTGGTTGCTGCACACAGGTGGTTACTTTTTTCTTTCTGGTGGTGGTTTATCATAGCACTAGGACTAGTAGTAAACAAGCTTTTATTTCTGTCCCTAGGAAACTGTTTCAGGGAAAGTAAAGAGAGCAAACCCTCCAGGAAAGAGATGCCCTGTGTGCAAGAACCCTTTGCGTGAATCTTGGCAGAAGACTTTATGTAGGTCTTGTATCAGGGAGATAGTAGAGGAGGAGTCCTCTCAGCAATACGGCGAGCTATTTTCTTCAGTGCGAGAGATGGCGAGCTCGTTAAGCTCCGTCAAGACACTGTTGGTTCACAGTCCAGCAGGTCAGGGCGGTAGCCAGCAACCACCAGCAAGTCCTAGAGCATCCACCTCCAGGCAGAGGGAGGTAGCGGACTCAGAGGACGAAGGGGCAAGTACTCTCCCTTCCCTCAGATTCAGAGGAGGAGGTAGAAGAGGATGACAGCCGTGGTTCCAGGTACAAGCTGTCTTTAGAGGAGGTAGATGACCTTCTGAGGGCTATCTATACGACCCTGGACATCCAGGAGGAAAAAGTCCACTTGTCTGTACACGATAGAATGTATCAGGGGCTGGATGAGGTTAAATCCAGGGTTTTTCCTGTTCATAAAGTGTTGACTGACACGGTTAAAAAAGAATGGAAGGACCCAGAGAGGGGTCCTTTCCTTTCTAAGAGCCAGAAAAGACGCTTTCCCTTTGACGAGAAGGAGTCAGAGGTGTGGAACAAAAAACCACGTGTGGACGCAGCCTTTTCACAGGTCTCGCGTAGGACAGACCTGGCCTTTGAGGACATGGGGGTGCTCAAAGATGCCATGGATAAAAGAGCAGATACTCTTCTAAAGAGAGCATGGGATTCTGCTTCTGCCAGCCTCAAACCAGCCATGGCATCCACGGTGGTGGCTAGGAATTTAGAGTGTTGGATAGAAAAATTGCAAAGCCACGTGGAGGCAGGTACACCGCGTAAGGATTTGGTGGAATCCTTTCCACTAATCCTTAGGGCGGTGAAGTATATGGCTGATGCCTCTGCTGAGTCCATCAAAATGGCAGCCAGATCTGCGGCCCTGGTGAATTCCACCAGGAGAGCGGTTTGGCTTAAAACGTGGTCAGGGGACACAGCCTCCAAAGTTAGGTTGTGTGGTCTGCCCTTTTCAGGGGATCTGCTGTTTGGACCAGAACTGGAAACAGTTCTCGACAGAACAGCAGACAAAAAGAAGGCCTTTCCGGCCAAGAAAAAACAGACAGGCAAAAGGAATTTTCGTCCTGTTCAACAGTCCCGTAAGGGTGGGGAGGAAAGCAAAAGTCGCTGGAATCCCCAGAAGGGTAGAGGTAAAGGAGGAATTTTGTTCAAAACCCCCTCCAGTCAACCCCCCAAAGATAAGTGACTGCTCTGCTCCAGTGGGAGGAAGGTTGTCCGCCTTCCTTCCACAGTGGAGCCAATGTTCCTCAAGTCAGTTCGTGAGGAACATTGTGGCGCAGGGATACAGCCTGGAGTTTTCCAACACCCCTCCAAGCAGGTTTTACATCACGGCCCTTCCAAGGGACCAAGACAAAGCCTCAGCCATGAAGAGCCTTTTGGAGGATCTGATTCTACAGGAGGTGATTGTCCAGGTTCCGAAGGACCAGGAAGGCCATGGGTTTTATTCACACATCTTCCTAGTGAGAAAACCCTCAGGCAAATATCGATTGATACTGAATCTGAAAATTCTGAATCAGTCAATACGATACAAGCACTTCCGCATGGATACAATCCATACAATAACAAGGTTGTTATCCAAAAACTGCTTCATGGCCTCCCTGGATCTGAGGGACGCTTATCTACATGTCCCGATCGCCCAATCCTCCCAAAGGTTCCTCAGGTTGGCAGTGAAGCTAGGATCATCAGTTTGGCACCTACAATTCAGGGCCTTGCCGTTCGGGCTGTCGTCCTCCCCCAGGATCTTCACCAAGGTCATGGCGGAAGCCCTGGAACCACTCAGATTGAAGGGAATTTCGGTGGTCCCATATCTGGACGATCTCCTATTTTTTGCAGACTCCAGGGAACAGGTGCTGTCAAACCTTCAGATAGCACAGGCTCACCTCGAGGGCTTGGGATGGCTTCTCAATTTGGAGAAGTCGAACCTAGTGCCAAGCCAGGAAGTAGTTTTTTCTAGGGTACACGATCAACTCTACCCTGCAAAAAGTTTTTCTTCCGCAAGAAAAAGTGGAGAAAATCCTGATGGCAGTAAAACAAATGCAGACGAATCAGGTAGTGTCAGTCCGTTCAGCTATGAGGGTGTTAGGTCTCCTTACAGCCTCCATCCCAGCTGTCCAGTGGGCCCGGTTCCATTCCAGGCCTCTTCAGGCAGAGATTCTGCAGGTCTGGTTTTACCAGGTTTCACTGGAAAGGAAATTCAGTCTCACCTCAAAAGTAAAACGGGCTCTGTGGTGGTGGCGAAACACAGCCAATCTCACAAAGGGCCTTCCCTGGTTCTGGCCGCTAGACAAGCGCCTGGCGACGGATGTGAGTGCCTGGGGTTGGGGAGCCCACCTAGACGGGCTGACGGTCCAAGGGACTTGGTCCAAGGCAGAGTCTCGGAGATCCTCGAATTGGAGAGAACTCAAGGCTGTGTCGCTGGCCCTTCGGGCTTTTCAGCACGTAGTGGAGGGACAGCATGTGCAGGTCCTGTCAGACAATATGACAACAGTGGCCTATGTCCTAAAACAAGGGGGGACCAGGAGCAGGGGTCTCATGGAGTTAGCCAGGCAACTATTCACATGGGCAGAAAAAAGCGTGGCCTCTCTCTCAGCAGTCCACCTAAAGGGTTCTCTGAATCTTTGGGCAGATCTACTCAGCAGGAAGAGACTGGTGGAAGCAGAGTGGAGCTTAAATCAGGAGGTTTTCCTGATGATCGCCAGTACTTGGGGCTTCCCCCAGGTGGACCTATTTGCGAATCAACAAAATTGCAAGGTCCAAAAATACTATTCTCTTCACCGGGAAGATCAGGCCATAGGTTTAGACGCACTAGCCCATCGTTGGCACTACAGTCTGTGCTATGCCTTTCCCCCTTTTCCTCGGATACCACTGGTCCTGAGGAAATTCAGGGAAGAGAGGACCAGCATGATTCTCATCACGCCCTTCTGGCCAAAAAGGCCCTTGTTCTCGGCGCTTCTAAATCTAGCCACAGAACCTCCGTGGAGGCTACCAGTCAGGCAGGACCTTCTGATGCAGGGGTCAGTGGTCCATCCAGAGGCAGACAGGCTGCAATTAACCGCCTGGTTTCTGAAGAGGACCTCTTGAGAGCTAAGGGTTTGTCTGAGGGACTAGTAAGAACTTTACTCTCAAGTAGAAGGGAAGTGACTCGGGCCATTTACCTTAAGGTCTGGAAGAAGTACAATTCATATTGTACTCTTAGGGGGTTCCAGGTAAAAAGTACTAGTTCAGTACTGGAATTTCTCCATGAAGGAATGGAGAAAGGTTTGGCAGCCAGCACCCTGAAAACTCAGGTGGCGGCCCTTTCTGTTTGTTTAGAAAAAACCCTTTCCAGGGAATCTTTAATTTCCATGTTTTTCAGGGCAATGGCACGGAATAGGCCAGTTCCCCTTAGGAATTTTCCCAGTTGGGATTTATCCATAGTCCTACAAGGTTTAACGGGAGCTCCGTTTGAACCCCTTAAAGATTCTTGTTTAAAAAATTTAGTTTTAAAAACAATTTTCTTAGTAGCCATTACGTCGGCTAGACGAGTGAGTGAGTTACAGGCTCTGGCAGTTACAGAGCCTTTCCTAAAGATTTTCCCTGATAGGATAGTGCTGCAGATAGACCCAGCCTTTCTTCCCAAGGTATCTTCAGAGTTCCATCGTACCCAACAAATAGTGTTGCCGACCTTTTCATCCAACCCTACCAACACAGGGGAGGAGGCCTTTCATACCTTAGATGTAAGGAGGTGTCTTCTCCATTTCCTGGCAGTTACCAGGGAATTCAGAAAGACGAATGCTCTGTTTGTAGTCTTTTCTGGTCCTAGAAAAGGGGAAAAAGCCTCTAAGAGTACTTTAGGTAGGTGGCTTAGAGAGGCAATTTCGGAGGCCTATAAAGCTAGAGGAGAATCTCCTCCCTCTGGAATTGCTGCCCATTCCACTAGGGCAACAGCAGTGTCTTGGGCCGGTGCTACGCCTGACCAGATCTGCAAGGCGGCCACGTGGTCAAGTTACTCAACTTTCCTTCGGCACTACAGACTGGACTTGCTGTCGGCTGCGGATCAAGCCTTCGGCAGGAAGGTACTGCAGGCAGTGGTCCCACCCTAGGGTAAGCTTCTCGTTTATCCTCTTCAGGGTTGTCCTGAAAGGCGATTGGAGAAAATGCCTAGTTAGACTTACCGGTGACGGTATTTCTAAGAGCCTTTCAGGACAACTCCTAGTTCCCTCCCTTGTGTTTCTATGTTTAAGATGATACAAGTATCTGTCATGGTTTGTGTGTGTTCTCTGTGCTTTGTCTTCCAGTTTGCCGGAGGTAACAATAACTGAGGCCATGGTGGAAGAGGAGGAGTTTTAAAGAAAAATTTGCAAGTGTTTCCTCAAAGTGGGCGGAGCTGCGCTCTCTCCAGGGTTGTCCTGAAAGGCTCTTAGAAATACCGTCACCGGTAAGTCTAACTAGGTATTTTTTGTGATACGGCACTGCGTTACTTTAACTGACAGTTGCACAGTTTTGTGACACTGTACCCAGGACAATTGAACAATAACTGACACTTTGCTGAAACCAGTGACACTAATACAGTGTTAAAAAATTCACTGTACTAATGACACTGGTTTGGAAGGGGTTAACTTTTTTGTGTGTGTACTGTTAGGTGTTTTTACAAGGGGAAAAGATTCATTTTAATCCCTGCTTTGCAGGAACACAGGCAGAGCTCCAATTTGTTTTTATTGGCGTGTGTTGGCGGTCATCCGGTGCCTACAATTTGGCTTCACGTGTGCCTCCTGCGGCGGAAGTGCAGAATAAAATATATAGATGGAGATACATACTCAGTCCTGAAGCAGTTAAGCTCATGTACAGTACGTGAGCAGGAAAGAATTGAAGAGTAAAAGCATTCTCCTTTTTGTATGAGCTAAAAGATGCATCCAAAATAACAGCAAAAAGCTGTACAGCTAGTGAGGCTGCTGTCCACTGAAAGGTCTAATTATTTTTAATGGGAAATAGGGTTGCCACCTTTTCATCAAGCCAAACCTGAACGCTTAAGCAGCGCACACCTATTTTTATTTGTAGTACATTAAATTCATTACCTCTGTACAAAGCTATGTACAGCAATTTTTTTATGTAGTATTACTTTTTCAAATTTTATGGAATTAATCACAAGAGTCCCCCTTTACATCAGAGTTCACCTTTAGATCTGATTCTGCAGGGAGGAGCGTGGAGGGTATGATAGGGGCAGTATGTACAGGAGAGGAGTGTATGATGGGGGGGGGCAGTATCTATAGGAGAGGAGTGTATGATGGGGGGGGGGGGGGGGGGGGGGGCAGTATCTATAGGAGAGGAGTGCGGAGGGTATGATTGGGGGGGGGGGCAGTATGTACAGGTGAGGAGCACGGAGGGTTTGATGGGGGCAGTATGTACAGGAGAGGAGCACGTAGTGGATGATGGGTAGTATGTACAGGAGATGAGCGTGGGGGGCAGTATGTACAGGAGATGAGCGTGAAGGGTATTATGGGGGGGCAGTATGTACAGGAGATGAGGGTGGAGGGTATAATGGGGGGCAGTATGTACAGGAGAGGAGCGTGGAGGGGATGATGGGGGGGGGGGGCAGTATGTACAGGAGAGGAGCGTGGAGGGGATGATAGGGGGGGCAGTATGTACAGGAGAGGAGCGTGGAGGGGATGATGGGCAGTATGTACAGGAGAGGAGCACGGAGGGTATGATGGGGGGCAGTATGTACAGGAGAGGAGCGCGGAGGGAATGATGGGGGGGACGGATTGTACAGGAGAGGAGCATGGAGGGGATGATGGGCAGTATGTACAGGAGAGGAGCTTGGAGGGGATGATGGGGGGGCAGTATGTACAGGAGAGGAGCTTGGAGGGGATGATGGGGGGGCAGTATGTACAGGAGAGGAGCTTGGAGGGGATGATGGGGGGGCAGTATGTACAGGAGAGGAGCTTGGAGGGTATGATGGGGGGGCAGCATGTACAGGAGAGGAGCTTGGAGGGTATGATGGGGGGGCAGTATGTACAGGAGAGGCGCGTGGAGGGTATGATGAGGGGGTGGGCAGTATGTACAGGAGAGGAGCGTGGAGGGGATGATGGGGGGCAGTATGTACCGGAGAGGAGTGCGGAGGGTATGATGGGGGGGGGGGAGTATGTACAGGAGAGGAGTGCGGAAGCTATGATGGGGGCAGTATGTACAGGAGAGGAGTGCGGAGGGTATGATGGGGGGGGGCAGTATGTACAGGAGAGGAGCGTGGAGGGTATGATGGGGGGGGCAGTATGTACAGGAGAGGAGCGTGGAGGGTATGATGGGGGGGCAGTATGTACAGGAGAGGAGTGCGGAGGTTATGATGGGGAGGGCAGTATGTACAGGAGAGGAGCGCGGAGGGTATGATGGGGGGGGGCAGTATGTACAGGAGAGGAGCTTGGCTTGGCAGGTATGATGGGGGTAGTATGGGGAGGGAATTCTTGCATTGTCTGTGGGGTGACCATGGAATGATGCTCCTCAGCTGGGGGGGGGGGGGGGGTAGGAAGCAGCTCTGAGTGATGTCGGTCAGCTGTATGTATGAAGCGGTCTGGGGGGTGATGTAAGCCGGGGGCAGTTGGGGGCTGAGAAGTGGTCAGATAGTGATGTCTATAATCAAAAAGAGCTCTTGTGCTCATCTACTAATATATACAGCAATAAATCATACAGCAGTACTATTCAATGAAAACAATCTGTTATAAGTTGTAAGTACATATCTATATAATCCAGCCCCCAGCACTCTGTATGTATAGATGATGTCAAGGTAATTTATGACCTTTCATGTAAGATGTAACCCCGGGTTATCCAAGCTCTGAGTCTGTACAATCAGAGCTGTAAACTCATCGCATATACACAGGGTTACAGGAATGGTCGTACATTACTTTCACACTATCTAGTCTGAGTGTTTGGGGGATGTTTGTAGATATACATGTGTGCTGCTTGGGAAGTATCTGTCAGTTCTGTGATCGGCTGCACACATTTATGTGGTTGGAAAGGCTGGCTGCACTATGGGAGGATCCATGCCTATTTTTAGTGCAGTTTATGATTGCATTAATGTGTGCTAAGTTATATTCCATATTATAAGTTATTGAATGTAGTTTGGAGTACACAGAGTTGGGGATGTTCTGCATGCAAACCACACGGGCCTCTTGCAAATGTTTCTGCACCTCTGGTATGACTATATGGCATAAAATCAGAGACCCAGGAGGCATATTGCAGCTCTATACAACATTTACTGAAGATTTCCATTGAGAGCAAAGACTATGGCTAGAGGTGTGCCATTTATCATAAATTACAACTACTGAGCAGAAGCGAGGAACAATTAGTACAGCACATCATGACGCATCGCCCTGTGCTTTGGCTACAGACGGTATTTTGCAGAAAACTTTAGGGCAGTATGAGCTCTTCTTTGGATATTACTCAGAGAATGTCTGCTGGTCCTGAATATTTCACACTGTTTGTTATTCCAGAAGCAGGTCTGAAAATGTAATCAAGCAACTGACAGGCAGACTGAATAGCTAATGCCGTGTAGTGTCCAAATCCTTCCCTGGAACATGCACCTTTTTAGGCCTGGTTCACACCTATGCATTTTTAGTGCGTTTTAAGTTCTGCAGAAACACACTACAGTCCATTTAACATGGTTTTCTTATGGATGTAGTTCACATCTGTGCATTTTATGGAAAGGGCCAGGGACTTGATTTTGGTTCCATAGACGTCAATGGATCAAAAACGTGTATTGAAAAATGCAAAATGCATCTGCAATATGCAACCTGCATCGGTGTGTACCAGGCCTTAAAAGGTGCCCAGGGCAATCAGCAGGAAGTTGATGCATTACCCCTGCTGTTAGGAAGAGCCAGGAATACAAAAAAAAAAAAGCTACAGGTAAGAAAATATTTCAATACTACTAATTTGTGATTATTGCACTTTAATAATAATAATGTGACCCTTAGCACTCCTATTAAAATAAAGTGCATATAAAGCGGAGCTCCACCCAAAAGGGGAAGCTCCACTTGTTTGCACCCTCCCCACCTCCACATTTGGGGGGGGGGGGAGTGAGTACCTGGTTTTGACAGGTACCCGCTCCCACTTCCGGGTAAAATCACCACATAGCGATCTATGACATCTTTCCGCCCCCCCCCACTGCCTTCTCGGACACACAGAGGTCCCAGAAGGATGGTGGGACCATTCAAAAAGTTCAGCGTGACTCGCGCATGAGCAGTAGGAGACAGGCTGTGAAGTCGCAAGGCTTCACTTCCTTTTTCCCTTACTGCAGATGCCTGCACCCAAAGCCGATTGACAAATCAGCTAAGGGTGCCGACATTGCAGGATCCCTGGACAGGTAAGTGTTCTTATATTAAAGTGGTTGTAAACCCTAGGACAAAAATAACAAAAAGCCTGCAAGACAAAGGCATGCAAAGCATACTAGTTAATTATGAATTGCTTACCTGAGATCGAAGCCCCTGCAGCCATCCTCATACAATGCTCCGGCGGCCAACGTTGCTCCCGGAGTTACTTCCAGGTATTGCAGGCTCCGGTGCTGTGATTGGCTGGAGTCACGATGACGTCACTCCCGTGCATGCGCGCCGGAGCCGACGGTAACGGCACGCTCACTGAAGCTACGGCACGCACGTGCAATTGCTTCAGTGCGCATGTGACGATGTCAGCACATGCAAATACAAGGGATATCTCCTAAACCGTTCAGGATTAGGAGATATCCAGGGTAGCCACAGGTAAGCCTTATTATAGGCTTACCTGTAGCAAAAAGTGTTGTAAGGATTTACAACCACTTTATAAGTCAGCAGCTACAGTGCAGTATTTGTAGCTGCTGACTCTTATTTTTTTTTTACAGACTGGAAATGCCTCTTTAAAACACTCCCCCTCCACAGATGTGGCACTCAGATCTGTGTAAGCATACAAGTCCCCTTTGTCCTGGCCATGCAGGTGCATTACAGCCCCATAGCTGTCTATGAGACTAATGCACCAGGGTGGCCAGGAGAGTAAAACGTCCAGTGCTGGATGTAAAAAAAAATTAAAGAAATAAAAAGTTTGCTGCAGTCAGACCGCAGTACCTCAGTGCTTATAAAGGGTGCAAGAGCTGTTCCTTATAAACTAGACAGTGTATGCCTGCACACTGGGCCTCCTTTAAACTCACAACAATGGCCATATACTGTATACATTGCTACAGGTGCAGTGTTTTATGCAGCCTGAATTTTCTGTAATTAATTTACTGCCTCTCTAAGTAGGTGCATGTACTGGTAATCCGTTACAGGAGGCCTGTTATTTTCGGATTTGGACCACATTCACATTGGCGCGAATTGACATGCGATTTGACATGTCAAATCGCAGCCTATTGCTGGCACATGCACTGTCCCAATGGGTGCGATGCTGACTTTGTGGTGCCGCACCGATTTCCAAAAGTAGTTTAGTTTCTGCACTACTTTTGACGACGATTTCAGGCCTGATTCACACCTAGGCATTTTTAGTGCTTTTTGCCTTTTGCAGATTTGCACTACAGAACGTGTTCCATAGGAAACCATGTTAAATGGACTGTAGTACAAATCTGCAAAAAGCATTAAAAATGCATAGGTGTGACTCCAGCTTTAGTGTGAACGAGGGCTTAGTCCACTTGGAGTTTCCTCTTTGGTCAGACACTTTACTTCAGTACTGGGCATTTTCACCCTCTTCCTGCCCAGGACAATTTTCTGCTTTCAGCGCTGTCGCACTTTGGATGACAATTGAGAGGTCATGCAACATTCTACCCAAATTAAAATTTTATTTTTGTGGTTATTTAATCACCACTGTTTTTTTTTATTGCTAAATAAATGAAAAAAGACTGATCATTTTGAAGACAAAGCAGGTGAGGATAAGATTGCTAATAACCGGCAAGTATGTTTATATGTGATCAGCTGTGATTGGACAGTAAAGCTGCTGCGATTGGCCCTTTACAGTGACCTGTGATCAGCTGTGTTCGAAAAGACAAAGCGTGCTGGATGTGTGTCACGAGGGGCATGGTTCTGGAAGGATGCCCTCCCAGAACTGGGCGACTGAGCTGTAGCTTTTATTTATAACAAGGAAAGGGACCATGTCGGGTCGATACATTACAAAATAGTATGGGTATCAAGCAAACAACTTATTCAAAACATTCTGAATACATTACTTTACACACTCTTAATGTAGAAAGGGAAAGAGAAACAGTGTTTAAACATATCTAAGTGTGGCCAAATTGTTAGAGGTTACTCTCCATGGTGTGTTGTCACTTAGTGTGCCTGAGCTACTGTTAGTTTTATTTGCTCCGTTAGGGTATTTGTGCTTGAGGTTGTCGTGTTGTGTAGTACCGAGGACATGGGCCCAGTTCCTCGGTTTTTCTTATTTATGTTGGAGAAAGAGTGGAAATTTAGAGAGTAAAGTAGATCCCCCCCAGTTTAGGGTGGGATTGGTTAAAGGTAGAATATTACAGTAGAGAGCAGTGTGAAAAGAGAGAGAGAAGATGGGAGGGGGAGCTGAGGTGGGAGGATGGGTGGGTGGTGGGTAGGGGGTGGGGGTAAGGGGGTATTCGGGCCCACGAACATGGGTCATTAGTCATTCAGACATGTGTGTCAGATGGGATTGGCGGTGGCGGGGTGTAACTTTGTGTGTCTGTTGTGGTTCCCTTAAGCGCCTGGCCCTCCGCCGAGTAGATAAAAATAATCCATGACTGCCAGGTGTTAGAGAATGTTTCCTGTCTATGCTGGGCTGTGAGGACGAGGTCCTCCATATATCTTATCTCCTCCACTTTCGCTATCCATGATGCTATGGTAGGTGGGCTTGTGGATTTCCACATTATCGGTATGCAGGCCTTGGCTGCATCCAGTAAGTGTCTGATCACCGATCTTTTGTATGTTTTTTCGGGAGTGTCTGATGCGTGAAGAAGGAAGAAAGCGGGGTCTATTGGTATGGGGCTGTCTGTAAATTTTTGTGCAACTTCCCGGACCACTTTCCAAAAGTGGTGTAGTAAAGGACAGGACCAGAATATGTGCAGCAGTGTTCCCTTTTCTGCTCGACACCGCCAGCAAAGGTCCGGCGTTGTCGGGAAGAATCTGTGGAGCAGGTCTGGAGTTCTGTACCATCTTGACAGTAGCTTATAGTTGGTCTCCTGAATCTTGGCGCATATTGAGGATTTATGAGTATATTTAATTATTCTTTGTTTCTTAGTTGTGCTAAAGTGGCAATTCAGTTCTGTTTCCCATTTAGTCAGCCCTGGCGGGGTAAAGTCTGTTTGTGGTATGTTTAGCAGGCTGTAGGTTTGTGAAAGTGTGTGCGTTATGGTACCCGATTCGTTGCAGAGTTCTTCTAGTGTTGTGAGGGGAGGGGGTGTTGTCGGAGGGGTTTTCAGTGAGTGTAAGAAGTGGCTCAGTTGGCTGGCTCTCAAGAAGTCCAGCCGAAATGGCCCTGTGGTATTTGAGAGTTCTGTTATTGTGGGCCAGCGACCATTGGTGTTAAAGTGGGAGGCCTGGTGTGTGCCCTCGTCTTTCAGTCTTTTAAATTCCGCGTCCTGTAATCCTGGTGCAAATTCAGGGTTTCCCAAGATGGGGAAGAGGGGTGAGTTGGGGGATGAT
Source organism: Lithobates sylvaticus (assembly GCA_028564925.1). Lineage (NCBI taxonomy): Eukaryota > Metazoa > Chordata > Amphibia > Anura > Ranidae > Lithobates > Lithobates sylvaticus. Next base: position 511,963,528 of record CM053027.1, read on the forward strand.
ATGGGGGTCGTCGAGATGAGACGTGCGCAGACCTGTGTTGTGGTTCCTATTAGCGGGTGTCGCTTAATTTCTGCTGGCAGAGACGGGTAGCACCAGGGAGCCCTACTAAGTGGGGTTTCGCTTTGATGTTGCTCCAGTTGTGTCCAGAGTTTAGTCTCCTGGTGACGGCACCAGTCTATAAGCCTGCCCAGGTGAACTGCCTGGTAGTATGTACGGATGTTTGGTAATGCGAGTCCCCCATATTGTTTGGGTAGAACTAAAAGTTTATAAGAGAGTCGTGGTCTTTTCTTAGCCCATACAAAGTCTGTAAACATGGTTTGTACTTGTTTGAAATAGAGTGTGGGAATGTGAATAGGTATCGCCTGCATGAGGTAAAGGAATTTTGGGAGTATCATCATTTTGAGGATGTTGCAGCGACCTATCCATGAATGTAGACCGGTGTGCCATTTTTTAAGTAATATTTTGATTGTTTTCAGGAGTGGTGGGAAGTTCAGCTCATATAGCCTTGTGAGTGTGCGAGGGATGGAAGTACCTAAATATTTTAGGGCTGTCTGTGTCCATTTCAACTGGAAGCTGGATTGTAAGTGTGTAAGTTGTGTGGGTTGTATTCCTACTCCCATCGCCTCAGATTTAGTAAAGTTAATTTTAAGGTTGGAGAGGGCTCCGTATATCTTAAATTCTCGTAAGAGGTTGGGGAGGGAGATTGAGGGGGTGGTAAGTGTGAACATGAGATCGTCGGCGTACGCCGATACCTTATGTTGCGTTTGGTGTACTTTCACTCCTGAGATATTGGGGTTTTGTCTAATGTGGCATAGGAATGGTTCCAGAGTGAGTGCGAATAGGAGGGGGGACAACGGACACCCCTGCCTTGTCCCGTTTGTGATCGGGAAAGGGTCTGAGAGTACTCCATTAGCCCTCACTCTGGCAGATGGTTTTTCATAGGTTGCGGCTATCCACCTTAGCATGTTGTCTCCCAGTCCTATATGCCGTAACGTGGCAAACATGAAGGCCCAACTAACCCGATCAAACGCTTTCTCAGCGTCCGTGCTTATAAAAACACTGGGTGTTTGGGTGCGGGTGACCTTATGTAGTAGATTCAAGACCTTAGTGGTATTGTCCCTTGCCTCTCTGTAGCCGTCTTTTACCTATAGCGCAGTCGTTAAAAGAGACAATGCGCATGAGCTCGTGTTTTACTACAAGAATTAAGATACTGCAGAGGGTATAGCAGTGTAAAATTGACCAGTAACCAGAACCGTTTTAATCAGGGATAACAGGCTTAACTAGTACATGCCTAACCTTTATTTCTACTAGGGAGATAAGGGATATAATTTGAGATGGTGCACACTGTTATTACACTTTTTCTTTCAAATGAAGCTGTGTGCTATTGAGAAAAGGCAAGTCTAGGAAAATATGGTCACTAACATGGCAATGTTGTACTTTGAGCACCCAAACTTTAAAAAAGGCCCTAGCAATATAAAATGGAATTCAAGAAAACACCCAAACTTGAGGCAAATCCCAAACTGCCACCCAACCGCTGGCAACAAAAGTGAGTACACCCTAAGCCACGATGATGTAGCTCAGTTTCAGGGTCTTGGCAATCGTCTTATAGCCTAGGCCATCTTTATGTAGAGCAACAAATCTTTTTTTTTTTTTCCCCAGCTCCTCAGAGCTCTTTGCCATGAGGTGCCATGTTGAACTTCCAGTGACCAGTATGAGCGGGTGAGAGCGATAACACCAAATTTAACACACCTGCTCCCCATTCACACCTGAGACAATTTAACACTAATGAGTCGCATGAATGTCTGTCATTGGAAATCTTGGGGGACGACTTGTCATGCTACTTTGCAGTCCCAAATTATGGGACAAGTCGTATAAGTGTGAAAGGGGACTTAGGCCCCTTTCACACTGGGGCGGCTCCATTCACTCCAGTGTGAAAGCCGGCGGGCGTTCACACTGGATCGGTGCGCTAGCAGGACGGTCAAAAAAGTCCTGCTAGCAGCATCTTTGGAGCGGTATAGGAGCGGTGTATTCACCGCTCCTATACCGCTCCTGCCCATTGATTTCAATGGGCACACTGCGGTAATAGCGCCGCTACGTGGGGGATTTAAACCCTTTTTCGGCCGCTCGCGGGGGGTAAAACTGCCCCGCGAGCGGCCGAATACCGCAGCTAAAACGATGGTAAAGCAGCACTAAATATAGCGCTGCTTTACCGTGCTTTACCGTCACCGCGGCTCCCGCCCCAGTGTGAAAGAGGCCTTGGGTGCACACACCTATGGTTGTGGAAGATGAATTCTCTGCACTAGCGTGGATTGACGACCTCTCGCTGCTCTACACATATCTGTGACAGTTACACTTAAGAATGTAATCCCAACCATCTCCTTACATTCTCCAACCTGTAAGTACATAATGTGTACTTGATAAGGAAGCACTTATTGGAAAGCTAATTAGCATACTTTCATTGGGGCACAAGGCCATCACATCTGATGAGATCTGAGCTTTTCCCACTGACCTCCAGATTGAGATAATAAAGCCGTCATTAGCTCAGTAGGGAATTTGCACAATGATTTTTTTCAATCTAAACAAGAGGCTAAGCCTGAGGCAGCCCTAAGGATGTTAAGCTGAACTCCGGCCTTCCCTTCAGCCTTACACAGTTGTACAGGCTCCTCTCCTATACTGAAATCTCTTCAACCAGCCATATATGGATCGAAATTTGGATTGTTCAGCAGGGACTGGACATATTTTGATCCATGTATGGCTAACTGGTTGTACACAAGTCGACTTCTGATCTACAATTAATAATTGATAAAATAATATAACACTTTTAAAGGTATCAGATATAGAAGGAATTTATATCCTTTATTATGATGCTGGAGATAACACATCTTACTTTGGCATATTTTTATACTCTGCGTGTTTTGGATTTCTTGTTTTACCCCTTTCCCCTCCTGCCCGTATGATGGTAAACCCTCCACCTTACCCTGTTCCCCACCACTAGGCATGTATTACATGTGGTAGAATACCAATATGCAATGATATAAAGTAACCAAAGCATTTTTTTCCCCTTCATGTATCTTTTCTGAAAAAAAAAAGTAAAAAAAAGAATGAAGGAGTGAAGAAAAAAGTCAGGACTTCTGACTGAAAATGTATTCCAAGTCAGTGCCTTACTTAGGGTAGATTTTGACATGCGCTCTCTTTCCACTGAAGCCTGGTCTGTGTTTGGATCACACATCAGAGGCTACTGATAAGTGGTAACCCCATTCTTGCCGGCTAATGTGCCGCAACCCTGTGCATTTCACACGGTTGCGGGCCATTTGCGGCGGTTCCCCAGTGTAGCAATCAGCAGGCGGCAAGCCCATGACATGTCGGGTAAAATTTGTAAACACCCCAGTCCACTGCCTATTACAGCTTAAGGGCGGCGGTTGGCGGGTGAAAAAAAATGCAGTTCAACTACACATTTTTTTTTTTCCCTACCCCCCAACCACTCATCTACACTTAGCCCCTTTAAGAATATAAAACTGTAAGGGTACTTGCACATGGTACTGATGTTTGAACATTAGTATTCCTGGCCGAAATCTCAGGCAATTATTTTGCACATAAAATTAATTCTAGCTTCCAGAATGTCATTTTTGTTTTTGTATTAAGTACATGAAATACTGACTGACAACACAGATTTCTGTATTTTTTTTTTTAACGGATTTGTACTCAGTGCAGGTGTGACAATTTAATTCCCAGAATGACCATGGTGTACCACTATGGTGGTGTGTTACACAGCCATTTGCACTTGAGCGTGTTCTGACATGTCCTAACTTGCACTTGCTGGGGTTGCAGACCAGTCGACTCTGACTTTACCGAGTAGAAGATATAACATGAGTGCACATTGCGCTGTTGGGGGGAAAATGAGTAACCGGAATCTGGAGCAGCGAATTAACATAAAATTTTGCATGAAAATTGGCAGAAATGTGAGTGAAACTTTGGCTCTGTTACAACAGGCTTATGGTGAACATTACATGAAGAAATCAGGTGTTTTTAAATGTCATAGGCGGTTTAAGGAGGGGCGGGAAGATGTCCATCATTATACAAGAACTAGGCAGCCAAAAACACAAAGGACGGATGTAAGTTGGGCAGTGCAATCCATTGTACACTCATGCTGGTGTGTTTTTTTTTTTTATCACAAGTGGATAGTTCACTACGAGTTCATAGAACATGGTACAACTGTCAACAAACATGTTACTTGGAAATTCTGAAAAGGTTATGCAAATCTGTTTGGAGACTGGAACCCTGGCCTGACAATTGGATTCTCCACCATGACAATGCTCCTGCACAAATTTTTTTGGTACAGTCCATTCCAGGAATTCAATTGTCACACCTCGTAGGCGTCTGCGTATACAAGCAGATTGAAAAACATGGTCTTGAGGAATACTGTTCGAATGAAAGGACCTTATCACAGGTTTTCTCTAAGAACCACAATCTATTGATCACTCCTATCAAACAACCACATCTACCTTGTATGAAGTGTTGGGAAACTGAACTAACCCGTAGATTTATGACAGACCAAGAACAAAACATTAGATTTTCTCTAAAATCATCTATCTGTACAAAGATTCAGGAAACCAATTAAAAAATTTCACGAGGTATTACCATACTCATATGCTACATAAGTTTTACCCCAATACCACCGATCACTGTTGGAGATGCCAGGAGGGAAGGGGAAAGCTGCTCCACATCTTTTGGTCCTGCCCAAGCTTGAATACTTCTGGGAAAAAGTCTGAAAAATTATCCAAAAATTCACTGATTATGAGATTCCTGATGATCCAGCCTATTTTCTTATTGCATGTTTCGACCATCCCAGCGAAAATTTATAAAAAATCGGATGTACTTCGCCTACCTAATGCCGCCAAGTCATGTATTCCCCTTAATTGGAAAAACCCATAGCCACTGACTATCAGTTGTTGATTTCACAAAGTGGAAGAAATAAATAAGATGGAAGACCTCATACTTACAACGCAGCACAAACATGAAAAGTACTCCAAGATTTGGAGGCTATGGAATATGTTTGTCCCTTTTGAAGAGGGGACAGCTCTTTTTGGATCAATTTATCGAGCAGACATTTTTTCTGACTACCTTTTATTGTATTGAACCATCATCACCTCAAACTTCCCTTTCCCCGCTCCCCTTTTTTTTTTTCCTCCCTTTTCTCCTCTAGCCCTCTCTATTTTCTCTTTTTTTCTTGTTCTTGCATAAAATGAAAAAGGAGTGGGCAGCTCCATACTTCTTTTTAAGTGGTTCACCTTTTAGGCTCAGCAAAGTAATGATGAACCTATGCCGTAAATATCCTCTGTTGATTCCTTGAAGTAGAGTGCCTTACAAAAGTATTCACCCCCCTTGGCTTTTTACATATTTTGTTACATTACAGCCTTTAGTTCAATGTTTTTTTTTTTTATTTTTTTTTTTCTTGCATAAAATGAAAAAGGAGTGGGCAGCTCCATACTTCTTTTTAAGTGGTTCACCTTTTAGGCTCAGCAAAGTAATGATGAACCTATGCCGTAAATATCCTCTGTTGATTCCTTGAAGTAGAGTGCCTTACAAAAGTATTCACCCCCCTTGGCTTTTTACATATTTTGTTACATTACAGCCTTTATTCAATGTTTTTTTTTTATCTGAATTATATGTGATGGATCAGAACACAATAGTCTAAGTTGGTGAAGTAAAGTTAGAAAAATATGTGCGTATGTATTCACCCCCTTTGTTATGAAGCCCATAAAAATCTCTGGTGCAACCAATTACCTTCAGAAGTCACATAATTAGTGAAATGATGTCCACCTGTGTGCAATCTACATACATAGTTACATATTTACATAGTCACATAATCTGTCATTATATATACACACCTCTTTGAAAGGCCCCAGAGGCTGCAGCACCTAAGCAAGAGGCACCACTAACCAAAACACTGCCATGAAGACCAAGGAACTCTCCAAACAAGTAAGGGACAATGTTGTTGAGAAGTCAGGGTTAGGTTATAAAAAAGAATTCAAATCTTTGATGGATCATCAAATCTATCATAACCAAAGGGAAAGAACATGGCACAACAGCAAACCTGCCAAGAGACGGCCACACACCAAAACTCACGGAGGGGGCAAGGAGGGCATTAATCCGAGAGGCAGCACAGGGACCTAAGGTAACCCTGGAGGAGCTGCAGAGCTGCACAGCAGAGACTGGAGTATCTGTATATAGGTCGACAATAAGCTGTACGCTCCACAGGGTTGGGCTTTATGGCAGAGTGGCCAGAAGAAATCCATTACTTTCAGGAAAAAACAAAATGGCATGTTTTGAGTTTGCGAAAAGGCATGTGGGAGACTCCCAAAATGTATGAAGGAAGGTGCTCTGGTCTGATGAGACTAAAGAGACTAAAATTTAACTTTTTGGCCATCAAAAAAAAAAATGCTATGTCTGGCGCAAACCCAACACATCACATCACCCAAAGAACACCATCCCCACAGTGAAACATGGCGGTGGCAGCATCATGCTGTGGGGATGTTTTTCAGCAGTCGGGACTGGGAAATTGGTCAGGGTTGAGGGAAAGATGTATGGTGCTAAATACAGGGATATTCTTGAGCAAAACCTGTACCACTCTGTGTGTGATTTGAGGCTAGGACGGAGGTTCACCTTCCAGCAGAACAATGACCCCAAACACACTGCTAAAACAACACTTGAATGATTTAAGTGAAACCTGTAAATGTGTTGGAATGGCCTAGTCAAAGCCCAGACCTCAATCCAATAGAAAAATCTGTGGTCAAACTTAAATATTGTTGTTCACTATCGTAGACCATCCAACAAGGAGCTGGAGCAGTTTTGCAAGGAGGAATGGGCAAAAATCCCAGTGGCAAGATGTGGCAAGCTCATAGAGACTTATCCAAAGCGAATTGGAGCTGTGATAAGTGCAAAAGGTGGCTCTAAAAAGTATTGACTTTAGAGGGATGAATAGTTATGCACATTTAGTTTTTCATTTTTTTTGTCCTATGTGTTGTTTGCTTCACAATAAAAAAAAAAAAAAGAAAAACATCTTCAAAGTTGTGGGCATGTTCTGTAAATTAAATTATGCAAATCCTCAAACAATCCATGTTAATTCCAGGTTGTGAGGCAACAAAACACGAAAAAATGCCAAGGGGGTGAATACTTTTGCAAGACACTGTATATGTATCTCCAGCAAATGCTTACTGGTTTGATATTTGTTTTATGCTATGTAATTGGATATATTGATGTCTATATGTTTATATTTGGATCTGTCTATTCCAGATTTAAATAAAATATTTGCAAAAAAAAGAAAACAATGGTCTGCATTTACATCAGTAGAAAAAGGCCTGTATGCCTAGAAATTATGCTTTTTTAGGCAGCAATATGCAATAGGCCTAAGCAGGGCCGGCCCGACCATGAGACCCAATGGGACCATGATTCCAGGCGGCATTTAAGGAGGTGCAGCAGCCGGCAGGAATTTGTTAGGAGTAGTACAGTACTCGGACTCCGTAGTAGCCGCACGGATCAGTCCGCAGGAGCAGGGCGGCTGTGCGCTGCACTGGTTGCTAGAATCGCCTGCTGCCCGGCGTCTAGTAACCAGTGACTTCAGAGGCCGTGGCCGCCCCAGCATTTAGAGCGCTCAGCCTCCGCGCCAGTCAATTGCTTCACCCACCCACCCACCCCTGCCATCTTCTTCAGCATGAGGGAAGGGAGGGTCTGAAGACAGCTGCCTGTGTGGCTGTGCCTGCTGTGACTCAGTGTAAGCTGAGCCTGAGCAGCCTGAATAGCACCGGCCTATCTGAAGAACAAGGTGGATGCAACTTTAACTTCTGGACAGTCGGCATGTGAGCGAGCAGGCTGGCCAATCAGCGGGCCAGGGAGTAGAGTGATGACATCATCTCTCACGCCTTTTTTTTTTGTAGGGGGGGGGGTGGGAGCTTAGCATTTCATTCTTGGTTCCAGGCAGCACAATGTCTTGGGCCGGCCCTGGGCCTAAGTGGCCATTGACACTATGCTTTGCAACGTACGTGCATTACCATGTATTAAGCCCAATTTTTTGTTAGACAGCTTATTCTTTCTCAATGGGCTGGGAGCACAACTTTGCACAAAAAAATGAAATTACTTTTCTCGTGGCATTGTGGTGCGCTGTATTACTGGTACATTGCACACTGCTGTAATAGTGCATTGACAATACCACTGTCCAAGTGTGACTCTGATGCTCCATAGATAGGGGAGCCACCCTTAAACAGAAAGTGTTATTGGTCAGATCCAGTGGCGTCGCTAGAGGGGGTGGAGGGTGCGGCCCGCAGGCAGCGGCACTGCTAACTGCACGGTCCTCTGGCAGTGGCGCCGCTAACGCTGCAGGTCCTCACCCCCTACCCTGATCTCTCGCATCTCTCCAGCTGTCTCACACAGCGGAGCAGACCGAAGCCGCCTCCCACATCTACACAAGAGGAGGAGGAGGAGGGAGTCCAAGGAACACACTGTTGTGCCTATCCCGCGCTGTTCTGAAGTCTGTAAAAATGTAATGCAAATGGACATGTGCTGGGGGGGCGCTATGGGAGGGGAGGATCTGTACTGATGGGGGTGGGTGGTCTGCACTGAGGGGGATCTGCACTGATGGAGGGGGTCTGCACTGAGGGGGTCTATACTGATAGATGGGTCTGCACTAAGGGGGGTCTGTACTGATAGATGGGGGGGTCTATACTGAGGGGGTCTATACAGTTGGAGGGGGGTCTGTACTGAGAGAGGGGGATCTATACTGCTGGAGGGGGGGTCTGTACTTAGTAAGGGGGGTGGGCTACACTGAGGGAGGGGGGTCTGTACTGAAGGGGGACTATAGTTGGTGGAGGGGGGAGTGACACAATTTTTTTTCCGCACCGGGTGACACCAACCGTAGTGACGCCACTGGTCAGATAACCGGGTCAAAATGAGGGAAAAAGCACTCAACAAAAAAAAAATCGAATACAGCCACCACACTTACGGATTGATAAGCTGTGATATGTTTATGGCTTTTATTTTTTGTTTCACAATCTATGCTTTTAATATAAGATCCCAGTAAAGAGCTAAGATCTGTAACCTCTGATGTGCTGGCAATTTCTGCTATGTAGGCAAGAAAAACCTGACAAAAGCTTTAACCTTTGCCCACTCTATCCAAAACAAAAAAAAGTTTTGACTTTAGGCCCCTTTCACACGGATGTTCCATTTTTCCCTTTTTACATCAATCTAATAAGGCAGGGGTCTCCAAACTTTCTAAACAAAGGGCCAGTTTACTGTTCTTTAGACTTTAGGTGGGCCAGAGTGTGGCCACTGGGAGTAGAAAATGTCCTGGTATCAGTGGGGGTAAACAATGCCCCATCATTGGTGTCAGTGTGAGGAATAATGCCCATCATTGGTGTCAGTGGGAGGAATAGTGCGCCATCATTGGTGTCAGTGGGAGGAATAGTGCCCCATCATTGGTGTCAGTGGGAGGAATAGTGCCCCATCACTGGTGTCAGTGGGAGGAATAGTGCCCCATCATTGGTGTAAGTGGGAGGAATAGTGCCCCAAGGGCCAGATAAAGGCAAGCAAGGGGCCACATCTGGCCCCTGGGCCGTAGTTTGGAGACCCCTGCATTAAGGGATGAAAAACAGACATCAATGCATCTCTATGGAAAAACAGATGTAAGCGGATGATCATCCATTTACATCCGCATCCATCAGTATTTGTTTTTTGAAATGGATCAAAGCCCTGATGAGATTCTGATGTAGAACTGATGTAAACTGAATCCTTTTTTCTTTGAAAGAACGTGACTGAACTGATGAAACAAACCGGAACGCCCATGTGAAAGGACCCTTATATAGCCCCTGGTCTGCTGCTGCTCTGTTCCACTGTACTGCACTGTCTGGCAGCCAGGACCGGGCTATTATTACTGTTATTTCTGGGCTGTGTGTAGTCCAAGTAAGCCCCACCTACCCTCCGAGATCACAGAGAGGATAAGGAAAAGGAAGCTGAGCTGCTGCGGATTGTGGGAAGAACAGAGCTCACTGGTAGGGACTTGTGGTGAATGTAGTCCAAGGATGACTGAGCCTCTACTACAGATTAGCTACCGCAGATCAGCTCGCACTGTGTATAATCACAGCAGGAGCAGGTCGCCGGTGGCACATATGTGTGCCCCAGACCCGGAAGTGCAGGGACACGTACTAGGTACGTGATTGGCTTTTAAAATTTACAAATGCAGCAATTTAGAAATTGGACGAAATGTTTAGCACTGGGAAACACTTTTTGAAAGATAAAAAGTGTTATTTTATATACAACTATATAGATCAAACCAAAATGAGGGACAAATGAGGAGGAAAGAGGGACATTGCTCCAAATCAGGGACAGTCCCTCGAAATCAGGGACAGTTGGGAGCTATGTAGTAGCCGTACGGAGAATAGTAGCAGAAGTCCACCTATGATCTACTGTTTAAATGTTCTTCCCATTAAGCCCACTCTTTCCCCCTCCTTGCAGTCCCAAGGCCTCTGTAGGAACCTGTGCTCTGGGGACAGGGATACTTTTACAGCTGTCAGCGAAAGTCGTCGTGGATTATGCTTAAACAGCCAAAGGGAGAGCCTGCCCTACTGAGTCCAGGGCTGCTTCACTCTGACTACTTTGCCCTCACAACTGCCATGTCAGCTGGAATCAAAAATTCTCCTCGAAGCCTCTGACCCTTCTAGATATCGATTGCTCGAACACACATGCTGTGAAGAAATGACAGCAGGAGGGGGATCCTGAGAGTGTGTGACACTAAGCCTGTGTGCTGGACGGGTGTGCAGGACAGAGAAATCACAAGGTTTCATTCAGGACTTAATACTTTGCATTGCCAGAGTCCATCCGGTAGTGCCCACCACATGGAGCTGGAGTGTCTCTGATAAATTAATGGAGATCATTGAGCTGGATTACTTTTGCCTTTAATCAAGGGAGTAGAAGCCACCTACAGGTACTGTGCCTACTACTACCACATGTAATATTACTTCTCTGTGCTTTGTTCTAATATTTGGCAGTTAGAAGAGATGAACTTATATTATTGCAATAATTTAAAGCGGTAGTAAACCACCGTTTTTTTTTTTTTCTTTTTTTAACCTGCAAGGTAAAGCCATAATGTATGCTAGTATGCATCGGTTACTAGCACATTATGGGAAACTTACCTTAGAATGAAGAAGAGCTGCACGATTTAGGCTAAAATGAGAATCACAATTTTTTTGCTTAGAATAAAGATCACGATTCTCGTGGTATAACATCTTTCACATTATACAAAAAAAATTGGGCTAACTTTACTGTGTTTTTTTTTTTTTTTTATTCATTAAAGTGTATTTTTAAAAGAAAAAAAAATGTGTTTGAAAGACCGCTGCGCAAATACTGTGTGACATACACTATTGCAACAACCACCATTTTATTCTATAGGGTCTCTGCTAAAAAAAAATAAAAATATATATCATGTTTGGGTGTTCCAAGTAATTTTCTAGCAGAAATTTTTACTTGTAATCAACAAATGTCAGAAAAGGTTTGGTCTTTAAATGGTTAAGCTTCCTTCATTTACACGCCGAGATCTTTCCTTTCATAAAAGAACGAACGAAAAGATAATTTGTTTCTACTTATTTGTGTTCTGTGATAAAACTTGGCAGGCTGCCTGGATTTTTTTCCCAGCTGTGAGAACTCTCCGCACTTGTTATAAAGAATCGTGACATGTTGGTTTGAAGATCGGGAAGGGAAAAAGATCGCAATTTTGATTCTTAACGATCAATCTTGCAGCTCTAGAATAAAGCCCTTCCAGCGGCGAGCTGTCACCGTGTGACACAGCTTCCATCTGCACCCACCTTCTTTCCAGGTTTGCGGACTCCAGCTGTGTGACTGGCCGGAGCTGCAATGATGTCACCCCCACGCATCCGGGTGGCCATTCCTTCAGAGTGCATGCACCGGGGATGTTACCAGCTCCATGTACAGTAAATATCTCCTAAATGGTGCATGTTTAGGAGATATTTACATTACCTATAGGTAAGCCTTATTATAGGCTTACCAAAATTTAATGTCATGTATGGGAGGTTTAAGAAAGAAAATTATATTCAAGTACGTATTCTTGATTAATTCTTTTGATTGTTTTAGGCAAAAATAACAGCAACAGGTACACCCACACAGGGGCCAGAACATTTGAAAAAAATTTATGAATGTTTACGGGGAAAAAAAAACTAGCAAATAAAAAATGTTTTTAGTCTCCAGGGTTGATAAATTTTGAAAGTTTACACAAGAAAATAGGGGAGCAAGGGTTGGCACAGGTGTTCCATGCATCCCTCTACAGGTAGTCCCATTGATTATACATGTGCGATTCGTTTTGTACGAATTGGAAATTCGTACAAATTTCCGGAAATTCGTACATTTGTATGAATCCGAAATACGAATTTTTATGCATTCGAATTTTGCACGAAATACGAAATTTCGTATACGAACTTCGGATCCAAATTCTGTTACAACAGAATCGGACAGAATGTTTGTTAACTGCGATTATTTGTTATGATGAAGTTAAAAACCCCAAGTCAGCACTTCCTGGGTTTTTAACTTTTAGGTTCGTTAACTTTTCGCAACAATTACGAATTAATGATAAATTCATCATAACAAAAATTCGTAATTGTTACGAAAAGTTAACGAACCTAAAAGTTAAAAACCCAGGAAGTCAGCACTGGGATGGTGGGAGCCCCTCATAATGATAAATTCACCATAACGAACATTCGTAATTGTTGCGAAAAGTTTACGAATCTAACGAAAATTCGTATTTTGGACGAATACGAATTGAATTTCGGACATTAATTACGAAATACTAATTAATTTGAATACAAAACGGAACGGAACGAAACAAAAAATTTTTATTGCACCTGTCTACCATTGATGGCATTTTGGACACAGCAGATACGCACACACACAGCCGCTGCTTCCATTTTCACATCCGTGTGGGTACACGGCCCCAAACCCAGACTGTGTGCATTCAGAGCCATGCAATCATACAGATTGCAAATTGGGAGCAGTGGCTGTGCCCGTGCATTCATTGCATTCCAATTGACATCAATGTGACTGTCTTCATGGGGATGCATGGATCTGTGCATCCCTTTACGGGTAAACACGGTCCTCACATGGGCGTATGTTGTAGCGAACCCTGTGTGAACAAGGCCTAAAGGAGTAGGAAGAGGGAAAAGTATACCCCCCACAGACTCGGGTCATAGATCAGATTGAAAGACTATAAGTAGAAGGACTTGGGGATGGTAGGGCATAAGTAAGCCAAGTTTCCATACAAGTATCTATTAAAATTACATTCTATTGCTCCCAGACTCCTCCAAAATCTCCACATTTTTTTGTTTGTTGCTGTGATCTAACTTGCGGGTAGAGGGTGGGGTGGCGTGGCTACAGTTGTTCTGCATGGTCTTTATGTATGTAAGAATGTAGCCACCCTCTGTCTCGAGTAAAAAATAAATTATTATTCTTGCCAATAAAATAATTGCTCAGCGGGGAATCTCTCTGCTGATCCCCTCTGAGCAGGCAGATAACAGGTCATCAGACACAGCCCACTGTCCACTATGGACTGTCGGATGGAAACGGACTGCCTATCCATTTCCATGCATCTGTCACCTGATCGGATCCCCATACGTCTGTTTTAGGGTACAGGATCGAATCGCACGTCTGTTGACATCCACTGCTCCATAGAGGGCAATGGGTGGTCCAATCGCGTTCACCTAAAAGACTGACAGGTGAGCCAGCTTGGTCCGCCCATGTGAAAGGGGCCTTAATCTACACAAGTGAAGAATTGTAACCAATTGCCTCATTGAGCTGGAGCTACACATAGGATATTTAGTAGCTCAATTGTGCTCAAGGCCCCTTTTACATGGTTGTTCTGATCGGGTCCACCTTAAAAAGTGACGGGCGGACCCAATCAGAACCTCCATTCTTCTCAATGGATCGGCGGGTGTAACAGTTGTAAACGAACATGTGTCCGATCCGCCAAAAAGAGATGGATGGGGATTAGTTCCCCTGCCATCCAGCAGATCGGATGGGATGGCAGTCAGGTGTAAGTGGACAGGTGATCCGTTCACATCCCACGGCCCATAGTGGAGAGCGGGCTGTGTCCGTGCCCGCTCTGCATTAGCGCAGAGAGGACACGGACCTGTCATCCAACTGCTCAGCAAAGATCAGCGGACAGATCCCCTGCTGAGCAAGCAGATCGCAGCCGTAGTCCACCCCGTGTAAAAGGGGCTAAAATCATCAGCAATTAATCACTGGGAGTAGCAACTGACTACTTAACAGATGTGACAAATGGCTCTTTATGGGGAAAGCACATGAGACGGATTTGCTACTTGTGTAGTTTACTCCATGAGAAGTCATTTGTGCCATCTGCTTAGTAATTGCTACTCTCATCAATTATTTGCCAGCAATTTTAGAAACAGGTTTGAGCTAACAAACATATCCTGTGTACTTCTAGCCTAATAAGGTGACTGGCAACGAGACGTTTAAACTCAAACTGCTTTTAACAAAATTGTTGTAGGTCTTTTTCCATTTTTAAATTGACCTTCCAATAAACTTTATTGAAGCTGGCAATTTATTTCCCTGTTGACTTTACAATTGACCACATGCTGGGGGTCGATCGAACTTGTGGGTAGTAGATTTCCTAGTTTCTAGGAATTACTTTCCATTGTGTGTGTAATTCCCAGTGGATGGAAATTGATTAAAAATGCCATGTGTATGGGCAGCCTTAATCGTTGGTAAATTCAGAGCGCACTGGATTGTTTAGCAGAAGAAGCCTAGTAAGCAGGACAGTGCCCACATTTGGATAATAAATATTGTATGTGATAAACTAGTGTAAGTATTTGTGGCTTTCCTAAACCCTTTATCTGTTCACAATGTCTGATCTTAACCACTTCAGCCCCGGACCATTTGGCAGCCAAAGGACCAGAGGTCTTTTTTCAATTTCGCACTGCACTACTTTAACTGGTAATTGCGCGGTCATGCAATTTTGTAACAAACGAAATTTGCGTCCTTTTCTTCCCACAAATAGAGCTTTCTTTTGATGGTATTTGATTGCCTCTGTGATTTTTATTTTTTGCGATATAAACGGAAAAAGAGCGAAAATTTTGAAAAAAAAAGAGATTTTCTACTTTTTGTTATAAAAAAAATCTAATAAACTCAATTTTAGTCAAACATTTGGGCCAAAATGTATTCAGCCACATGTCTTTAGTAAAAAAAATGCCAATAAGCGTATATTTATTGGTTTGCGCAAAAGTTATAGCGTCTACAAACTAGAGTACATTTTCTGGAATTTACACCGCTTTTAATTTATGACTGCCTATTTCATTTCTTGAGGTGCTAAAATGGCAGAGAAGTACAAAACCCCCCCAAATGACCCATTTTGGAAAGTAGACACCCCAAGCTATTTGCTGAGAGGCATGTTGAGCCCATTGAATATTTTTTTTTTAGTCCCAAGTGATTGAATAAAGACAAAAATAAAAAAGATTTTTTTTTTTTTCAAAAAGTTGTCACTAAATGATATATTGCTCACACATGCCATAGTTATATGTGGAATTGCACCCCAAAATACATTTTGCTGCTTCTCCTGAGTATGGGGATACCACATGTGTGGGACTTTTTGGGAGCCTAGCTGCGTACGGGGCCCCGAAACCCAAGCACCGCCTTCAGGATTTCTAAGGGTGCAAATTTTTGATTTCACTCCTCACTACCTATCACAGTTTCGAAGGCCATAAAATGCCAAAATAGCACAAAACCCCCCCAAATGACCCCATTTTGGAAAGTAGACACCCCAAGCTATTTGTTGAGAGGCATGGTGAGTATTTTACAGCTCTCATTTGTTTTTGAAAATGAAGAAAGTAAAGAAAAAAAAATTTTTTTTTTTTTTTTTTCAATTTTCAAAACTTTGTGACAAAAAGCGACATCTGCAAAATACTCACAATACCTCTCAGCAAATAGCTTGGGGTGTCTACTTTCCAAAATGGGGTCATTTTGGGGGGTTTTATGCCATCTGGGCATTCCATGGCCTCCGAAACTGTGATTGGCAGTGAGAAGTGAAATAAAAAAATTACACCCTTAGAAAGCCTGAAGGCGGTGATTGGTTTTTGGGGTTCCGTACGCAGCTAGGCTCCCAAAAAGTCCCACACATGTGGTATCCCCGTACTCAGGAGAAGCAACAGAATGTATTTTGGGGTGTATTTCTACATATGCCCATGACATGTTTGAGCAATATATCATTTAGTGACAACTTTTTGTAAAAAAAAAATATATATTTTTTTTTTTTCATTATTCAATCTCTTGGGACAAAAAAAAAAAATATTTAATGGGCTCAACATTGCTCTCATCAAATAGCTTGGGGTGTCTACTTTCCAAAATGGGGTCATTTGGGGGGGGGTTTGAACTGTCCTGGCATTTTATGCACAACATTTAGAAGCCTATGTCACACGTCACCCACTCTTCTAACCACTTGTAGACAAAGCCCTTTCTGACACTTTTTGTTTACATGAAAACATATTTTTTTTTTTGCAAGAAAATTACGTTGAACCCCCAAACACTATATATAATGTTAAAGCAAAGGCCCTACAGATTAAAATGGTGGGTGTTGCATTTTTTTTTTCCACACAGTATTTGCGCAGCGATTTTTCAAACGCATTTTTTGTGGAAAAAATACACTTTTTTTTATTTTAATGCACTAAAACACACTATATTGCTCAAATTTTTGATGAAATAAAAAATATGATCTTAGGCCGAGTACATGGATACCAAACACGACATGCTTTAAAATTGCGCACAAACACGCAGTGGCGACAAACTACATACATTTTTAAAAGCCTTTAAAAGCCTTTACATGATACCACATTAGATTCACGGAGGAGGTCTACTGCTAAAATTACTGCCCTCGATCTGACCTTCGCGGTGATACCTCACATGCATGGTGCAATTGCTGTTTACATATGACGCCAGACCAACGCTTGTGTACGCCTTTGCGCAAGAGAAGGGGGGGCAGGGGTGCTTTTTTTTTTTTTTTTTTTGGTTTTTTTTTTATTTATTTAGCTTTTTTATTTTATTTTTAAACTGTTCCTTCCATTTTTTTTCTTTGTTATGATTTTTATTGTTATCTCAGGGAATGTAAATATCCCCTATGATAGCAATAGGCAGTGACAGGTACTCTTTTTTTGAAAAAATTGGGGTCTATTAGACCCTAGATCTTTCCTCTGCCCTCAAAGCATCTGACCACACCAAGATTGGTGTGATAAAATGCTTTCCCAATTTCCCAATGGCGCGGTTTATATCCGGGAGGGGGGACATTCCCTCCCACTGCTTGTAAAAGCAGTCTAGAGGCTAATTACCCGCTAGAATTGCTTTTACATGAAAGCCGATCA
This sequence comes from Lithobates sylvaticus, assembly GCA_028564925.1. Lineage (NCBI taxonomy): Eukaryota > Metazoa > Chordata > Amphibia > Anura > Ranidae > Lithobates > Lithobates sylvaticus. Next base: position 511,980,945 of record CM053027.1, read on the forward strand.
CTGGCTGAAAAGAATGATACCAAGATGATACCTAAACCTGCAGGCATCATTCTGGTATAACCATTCAAAGTCCAGCAACATACTGGACATATATTGTAATCTTTTTTTTTTCATGCAGCCTCTTGGCTGAACGAAAAAAAGAGATTGATTGGTGGGTATGCCCACCATTAGAATACCTCCCTTCATCCACCCACTTCTAATGATGGGCATACATGCACCATTTATATATGCCGATGCATGGGGGCATCCTCCCGCAAAAGTTATGCCGTGTACACACGGTCGGAATTTCGACCGTATGTACGTGGCATTAGGAGCCAATCGCTCCTCCCCCCCCCGCTGCCCCCATGCTTTGGCATATATGCTCTTTTTTTTAACTGTGGTGGTGAAATCACCTCCTACAGTGTTGGAGTCGCGTCTTTATGTATCGTGGGAGCAAACGCTGTTGCTGTCAAGATAAATAAATCCGCGTTGCAACTGAATGGCGCACCTGAAAACAAAAAAATGCTTAACACTAAAACACAGTAAACAAAATTACATACCTGAAAAGCAAGCATGATAAAACATAATAAAACATTGCAGAATAGAATGGAGTAAAAAAAGAGCAACAATAGAGAGAGAATAGAGTGAGAGAGAGAACAATAAAACGACAACTATTTTATTTTTTTTTATTTTTTTGAGATTCACAGGTAAAAAAGCTCCTGACTGAAGCGACTGAATCAAAACGCTACCACAAAAAAACTGTTAGCGATCGCAGGGATCAGGCCTGACTCTGCGAACGCTGCAGTTATGTGTGCTTAGTGTTTTGTAAGTGACAGTGATCGATCGATACTGCACTTGGGTGGGCTGGGCTGGGAGGAGGGGGAAAACGCAGGTGCTAGCAGGTATCTGGGCTGATCCCGCTAACAATGCGGTTTTTTTTGGAACCCTAAACTGCTGGGACGCTAGTATAGATCTGATCAGATCAGATATTGATCTGTTCAGATACTGTGCCACTAAGGGAGGTGTATGCTTTGTGCGTGGGTGTTTGCGGTACTGGCACTAACCTGGGGCGACGCAGACCTTATTTGACCCTAAAACCTAATTGATATCACCCGCCGGGCGATCAGGGGGTTAAACCGTTATTGGGTAATAAATGGCGGGTGCCCTGACAGTATAAAAAACAAGCTAACTAACCAGCGTCACCCGTAACAGTAATACAAAAAAAAACTGGTTACCTAGCGACACTAATGCAGCGATCAGAAAAACGATCGCTTAGTGACACTGGCAAAAGGGGGTGAAAGGGTTAACTAGGGGCAATCAGGGGGTTAAACCTTTATTAGGTAATATATGGGGGTACCTGACGCTATATAAAAACCTGACGGGGAACCTAAATAACGAAATAACTAACTGGCTAACCAGCGTCACCAGTGACAGTTATACAGTGATCACTGGTGAAAGGGTTAACTCTAGGGGCAATCAGGGGGTTTAAAACCTTTATTTAGGTTGTAATATGGGGGTACCTGACCTATAAACCTATTTATGAACCTATATAAACATGGCGGTTACCTAAAAAAAAAAAATGGTTACCTAGCGACACTAATGCAGCGATCAGAAAAACGATCGCTTAGTGACACTGGCAAAAGGGGGTGAAAGGGTTAACTAGGGGCAATCAGGGGGTTAAAACCTTTATTAGGTAATATATGGGGGTACCTGACGCTATATAAAAACCTGACGGGGAACCTAAATAACGAAATAACTAACTGGCTAACCAGCGTCACCAGTGACAGTTATACAGTGATCACTGGTGAAAGGGTTAACTCTAGGGGCAATCAAGGGGTTAAAACCTTTATTTAGGTTGTAATATGGGGGTACCTGACCTATAAAACTATTTATGAACCTATATAAACATGGCGGTTACCTAAAAAAAAAAAAATGGTTACCTAGCGACAGCAGTGACACTAATACAGCGATCAGAAAAACGATCGCTTAGTGACACTGGCAAAAGGGGGTGAAAGGGTTACCTGGGGGGCAATCAAGGGGTTAAACCTTTATTAGGGGGGGGGGAGGGGGCTACCTTGGACCTAAAACTAACTGCCCTGACAGTTATTACAGTCACACTGACACTAAATGCAGTGATCAGTAAAAAAATGATCACTGCAATTAGTGACACTGTGACTGGGGGGGGAGGGGGTGATCTGGGGGGTGATCAGGGGGTGACCGGGGGGGTGGAATATGTGCCTAACTGTACTGGTGTCAGTGTACTGTTGTGCACTAACCTTTACATGTTCACCGCTCGGCGTCTCCGGTCACATAGACCGGCGCACCGAGCGTGACATCACTTCCGCCTTCCTGTCTATACAATAGACAGGAAGGGGAAGCTTTTCATTGGCCAGGAGCGATCGCGAGGGGGTGGCCAGAAACCACTGGCCGTCCCCTCGTCCCGGATCGCTCCTGACACGATCCCGACCGTCCCCGCCGGCGGAGGGGGGTCCGATCGGACCCCCCAACCGCCGGAAGAATGTCACGTACAGGTACGTGATTCTGCCTGTACGTGCCATTCTGCCGACGTATATCTACATGGGGCGGTCGGGAAGTGGTTAAAGGGAACATGATGGATGGCATATGACCTTCTTTGAAAATGCTAATTCTCTGGCTTCAATAGTTTAAGTCAATGACTCAGAACAAACATGCAGCAAGTGAAGTCACTGTGAGGTCAGAACGCCTGATCTGCATGGGCAGTGCATTTTGGAAGCCAGAGGGTCAGCATGACAGCCAGGCAACAAGCATCTTCAAAGTGAGACTTTAGCAGAGGCAGCCTCATGATTATATCGTGCCAGGTTTCTTTTAAAGGAAAACCTTGACCAGAACAACACAAGATAATATAGTGGGCATAGGAATAGTCACTAACAGGAGACAACATTTTGCACTAATGTGTCAAATGGGAAATCTGCTGCTTTTGTCCCAGCTAGGGAAACATTCACTCACTTCTTGTCTACCTGTTAGTTGTTAGATAGGACAGGAAGTAAGAGTTACAACAGTTCGCAGGTTTTTATACCTTTAGGTGTCCCCGCTGACGATTAACAGCAATGGACACAGGCAGCAATAAAAACCTGACAGTGTTTCTAACCCATTCAAATCTAAAAAAAACATTTTGGTTGAAGCTGGGCTTGAAATGTCATGGTATCTATTACGTTTAAAGGAGAACTCCGAACCATAATGAAAATCATCTTTAAACCAAAAGTATCAGGCTGTATACTAGAGGTCTGTTTTCTCGTGACTGTCTGTCAGAGCCATGTAATGCAGATCCCATGACATAAAGTGAGAGCAGCTTCCTCAGGTGTGGAGAATGTCACGTGGATCTGTAGTATCATCTGCCACACTGCCCAGGACCATTCAAGCAGCACAATCTTACACAGGCTTCATATCTTACTACAAGCCAAAGGTATTAGGGGCCTTGCACACAGTATGGATGGATGAACTCCGGATCTTGCTGGCAGAAAGTTCCTGTGCAAAAAACAGTATAAGGTCCATATAGTGTGTTTACACCCCTATATGCATGTTTGAGTCGACGTGCGTTCCAAGCGGCCGAATGTTCCAACCAGATCAAAACCCAAAAATGACATCATATATGGTGGACGTGCAGCCTCAATGCATTTCGATTGTCAGCATCGTTAGGAAGCTCAGAGCTTGCGTTTGCACCACTCTTTGTTGGCTCCCCAAGTGTGAATACAGCCTCAGAAAGAGATATGCCCCATACACACGATCAGAGATTCTGCCAGAAAAAGTCCGATGAGAGCTTTTGGTTGTAAAATGCGACCGCGTGTATGCTCCATCTGATTTTTGCTGGCGGAATTCCAGCCAGCAAAAGATTGAGAGCAGGTTCTTAATTTTTCGGTCGGAAAAAGTTTTGATCGGAAATTTCCGATCGTCTGTACCAATTCCGACGCGCAAAATTCCTACGCATGCTTGGAAACAATTCGATGCATGCTCGGAAACAATTTGACGCATGCTCGGAAGCAGTGAACTTCATTTTCTCGGCTTGTCGCGTTCTTGACGGTCGAAAGTTCAGCAAACTTTTGTGTGACTGTGTGTATGCAAGCCAAGATTGAGCGGGATTCCGTCGGAAAAAACATCCAAGATTTTTCGACGGAAAATCTGCTCGTGTGTACACGGCATTAGTCTAAAAGGAAACATCTGCTGCTATGCCCTTTTACCAGGAAACCCGTTACCTGTAAGAATGATTAAGCAGCTGAACCTCCGGTGTTTCTACCGGCTCGCCTGTGCGATCGGCAATCCAGAGAACAAATCGGCCACCACCGGAAGTTGAGCATATAGATTTCTGGTGACCAGATGGTCCCCAGTCATCTCTATGACCATCGGAGGCCTGGGCACGATGTTATGACATCATGTACGGCCCGGCGAAAGTAAACAGTGGCGAGGACACGGCTGGAAAGGCCGAGACAGTTTATTTATTTTTTTCCAGCCTGAAGGAGAAATGTGGGGTCTTATAGGCCCCACTTCTCTCCATAAAGAAGACCTGTCACGCACTATTGCTATTATAAGGGATGTTTACATTCCTTGTATTAGGAATAAAAGTGATATAAAAGCTAAATTTAAAGAGAAAGTGTACATTTTTTTTATAAAAGTAAAGAACAAAAAGAAAAATTGTAAGCGCCCCCCGTCCCTGCATGCTTGCGCACAGAAGCGAATGCATATGTAAGTCATGCCCAAATATGTAAACGATGTTCAAATCACGCATGTGAGGTATTGCCGCGTGCGTTAGAGCAAGAGCAACAATTCTAGCCCAAGACCTCCTCTGTACAGGTAACCTCTAAAAAATTTTAGAGCGTCGCCTATGGAGATTTTAAAGTATCACATTTTGGCACCATTCCATTCCGCAATTTTAAAGTGTGACATGTTGGGTATCTATTTATTCAGAGTAACATCATCTTTCACATTATACAAAAAAAGTGGGCTTTTTTTTTTTTTTTTAATTCATTAATTTTCCAAAAAAAAAAATGTTTGAAAAATCACTGCGCAAATACTTTGTGACATAAAAAGTTGCAATTTTATTTCCTAGGGTCTCTGCAAAAAAAAAAAACTTATGTAATGTTTGGGGCTTCTGAGTAATTTTCTAGAAAAAAAAATGATGATTTTTACATGTAGGTGTGAAGTGCCAGAATTGGCCCGGATGGGAAGTGGAAACCATAGGCCCCTTTCACACCTATACGACTTGTCCCACGATTTGGGACTGCAAAGTAGCATGTCAAGTCATTCCCCATGATTTCCAATGAGAGCCATTCATATTAGTACGACTTCAAGTCGTTCCGACTTCAAAGTAGTCCCAGCACTAATTTGGTCTGATTTTGATGCCACTTACACAGGCCTTCCTTGAAATCGCGGCAAAATCGTGGCAAAAATCGCGGTAAAATCGCGCGACTTTGAAGTCGCACAAGTGTGAAATGGGCCTAAAACATCACTTGAAAGTTTGTTTTAAATACAGTTTTATTTAGTTGGTTTACACACTATATGTACTTTGGGTAATGATTTATAGTTAAACATATATGATTTACCTCATGGTAATTCTTATTTACATTTTGTGTAAACAAACTATTGCTAACCATTGGCAGTGGAACAACAAATCCCAGCATTGACCAACAGGCCTTACTTACTTATGGTAGGCCTGTATGTATGATATCTTTAGAACATACTGAAGCTGCTAGTATCAGGCAATAACTGGCAGTGTTTAATGTATGAACTATGCTATCAGATAACTGTGAGCTACCAAAGCTGGCTGAGTGGGAACATTTGTTCTGGGCCCCCACTGTTCGTTGTTGGATGTCTACAGTGACACTGCCAACAACCTATATTACTGTTTTTACATATTCACCATGCAGTGTACATAAGAGGGTATAAAATATTTTTCTATAGTTGTTTCCATGACCTGTGCACATGGCCACCTCTTCATTGTCTATATGAGTGACATACAGAGCACAGAGCTAACATGCAGAGCATGTTCAGATGCAGTGCTTGCTAAAATCCACTAGAGGTCATTCTGAGCCGTGTCTGGAACATCAGCACCGATTATACAGTTTGACCTGATCCGCATCTTGGTGTTAGCAGTATATGTCTTTCTCCATTCTATAATAGGAATTATTGTACGGACGAGGAACAGAATGGGTTCTACAAAAGCATACGTTTATTAGAATGTAATTACGTCCCACAATACATTTAAGTTGTAAAGTTGTTAGTGTTGCTTTATGCTATGTACCAACAAATGTATTCTCTTCTCAAAGAGCCAAATCCAAGGACTGATCCTCGGGAAGTACAAAGGATGCTTGGGTTGTCATGATTAAACATGGGGCCATTATAGAGACCAGAAGCCATTCAGCATGAAAAACGAAGATTAACTTTAGACATCAAGTACAATAAATCAATACATTGTTAATGCAATTCAGACATTTTAAGAGAAGAGCTGGGTGTTCTATTATCCATCTAATATGGTATAAGATTAAAGTCACACTGGTTCTGGATGCAGAATAGGTCAGGCTCTGTTCGGCCTGTAATGCTAATGTTCTCCCAGATCGGGGCCTGCTAGTAGTAAATGAAGTCAATAGAGTAGTATGACACACATGTTGCAAAGCATGTTTATCAAGTGTGGAAGCATTTAATGCATGTGGCCTTAGGCTCACCCTTTCTTACATGAAGATTGTGAGGAGGGAGCACCTGGCATTAAATCATAGTAGCTGCCAAGTTCCCCAATCTGATGGCTGTTTAGGAATATCCTTAAAGCTTAATTGTTTTTTTTTTTTTTAATCAGCACAAAAGATGGTACTTATACAGAATGAGAAGTGTTCCTTGTGCTGGTGACTGCTCTGCAGTGTTGCCAACCTACAATATTTAAATTTACTGACACGACACTCAAAATTTCCTGGCACAGCCAAGTTTTTTACTGGCATTTCCAAAAGTTACAAAATTAAGTGCAACTTTTTAGTTTTAAGTGCAACTTTTAGTATTTAGGCTACAAAAAAGTACAATATGCCATTAGCAAGGTTATTTAAGGTAGATATTAGGGCAAAAAACATATTTCTTATTTTATTTTCGATATAGTAAGTAAGTAGCTCAGGGACAGAAATTAGAATAGGAAGGCACACACACATGAAGTTGACTCTTGGTCCCTTCAGTCCACTCCAGTCTAAACAGCACTGACAGTCCCACTCCCGACCTGCCCTGCTCCTGTCCTGCAGACCCACACACGAAAAAAATAATGGAGAATACTGCGCTGTCCCAAAATTTATGAATAATATCCCATATCATTGATTATAGGAAAGAATGTGAAAATAAAAAACAAATAAAAGTTAAAAAAGCTGCTGCAGTTGTAAATGCGAGATACCCACACCAACAAGACCAATATAAAAATAAACAACTGCGCTGCAAACGATAGTGTACTTGTGACACAGATTATGTAAACCAACATACATTAAAGTTGACACAGTAATTTTACACCTCCTTATAACTCAATAGTATCAGGTTCAAGGAAGTCCATAATAACATGAAACAATCGTGTAAAAACAAAAAGTGAAAAAAACAATCATTGGTGACTGACTGTCCTTATAAAGATCGATGTGATTTGTGAAAAACACAATAAGCATATAAAAAGTTCCAGAGATTCCACAGTGCTCTCATTAAATGAACAGCAGCTCAAAGGGTGATCCAGATGAGAAAAAGAAAACACACACGAGGCTCTGGCCACTGTGCTTTGCTCCCTTGCACCATGACACCACTCGAAACGCTCCTACACCGCATCCACCAGAGCTACCCAAACACACTGTAGCAGGGACTCAGGTGGTCTCAGCCAGCTCTGGACCGAGCCGAACATCGCAGCCATATTTTTTACTGGCAACTTTTTCCTTTTACTGGCATTTACTGGCAGGAGAAAATTGCCTGTTTTTTACTGGCTGCCAGTAAAAATACTGACGGTTGGCAACACTGCTGCTCTGTTCTGTTGGACCTGTTACAAACACTCGTCAAAAGTGCCCACCCTTTCCACCCCTGTTCCATTCGTAAAAGTTGTACTATAGCTTCCTGCAATCAGAAGCGCTCTATGTATGGAGGAGGTGGACCTTTCCTCCATCAGCCTGTTCTCCAGTCATATAGTGCTTTTCATTGCAAGAAGCTATAATATACCTTTTATGAACCAGAAGATCACATCAGCGGGATATGGGGGCAAGAACTTTTCACCGAACAGGGCAGCCACCAGTACAAAGTCACTTCTTATTCAATCTAAATACCATCCCTTGTGCTGAATAAAATTGGTGTAACTAAACTTAAAGTGGTTGTAAAAGCAGAATGTTTTTTTATCTTAATGCATTCTATGCAGTGACATTTTAGCTTTTTCAACAAATGTTTGTTTTATATTTTCATTACTGTGTATGACTATTTAAAAAATATCTGGGTGTCACAAAGCCCCGGTGCTCCTCACCATTTCCCCTTTCCTTTGTGGACCATATTGTAGAATGGTAATTTGTTACAAGTATAAGCAGAAAAGTATCAATTTAGAAAGCCACAAAGTCGCCAGAGAATTAGCTGCAGACATAGCTGACATTTACGTTGAATACAGTAGATGACGCCTTATTTACACTGCTCCTCCTTGTGACTTCCACCACTGTTTCCTGTTCTCCACCACTCCTATCATGTATGTTTACCTCGCCTCATAATAACATGTGCAGGTTGTTGACATTATTCAGAGGTGTCACAGCTCCATTTCAGTTATTACGTCTTCCTCCTAACAAGAAATCTGAGATAGCGCCACACATAACTTTCTATTACTCTATGGCTCTGTCTCTCCAGTAACACATGCAATGCCAAATAGTGCAGTCCTTTAGAAAGTGTTCTTTTCCTGAAAGAGTGCTACAAGCATGCATCTGACTGCCAGCAGATTAGGAGGGAAATTCAACATGTAATCTTTGAAAAAACACATGTATGTTCTAATATATGAGTAGACCTAATGGACCATCTGCCAACAAGGGCAGAGCCGTATTTAGATTTTATGATGCCCATGGCACAAGTGAATGATGGAGGCCTGTCACAATTTTCCAGGAAACCAATTGCACGATTTTAAAAAGTATATATTGAATGTTATGTGCAGACAGTGAAGCATACAGCACTAGAAACTTGCATAGATTATGCACATATTTAATACATCAAAACATAAAAGTCCCCAACACTCTGCTTTCAAGAATGTAAATCCATTAAATGGCACTAAATAAAAATTAACGGCCATCCTTCGACAGAAAAAACACAATTTTAAAGGCATGGGAACTATGGCTTATTATCTCTACCAGCCAGGACTTTGAAGTGACTTTCTTCTTTTTTAAGAGGTTAACGTTCCTGGTGCTCCCACACAGCCTTGTGAAATACCCAATACTTTCATATATGGGGGGCATGTGACCCTCTCTCACAACGCTGTGTTCCATGCCTGAGTGGTCCATCACCAGAACTGAGCACTGTCACATGGGGAAGTTCTATATCCCTGTTTAAGCTCTGACACAGAACAAAACAGCTTAAAGAGGGATTCTTACACAGACACTAGCAGGTGGATAGGTTGGTGGTGGAACACACAGAACGTACAGTATGTAACAGAGGAGGTGAGAGTAACTGTGGCTTTGTCATTTGATTGTTAATCTCATCAAATCAAAATATGAACAGGTTCCTCCTTGACACCTAAAAATATGATTACATTTTTTCTACTGTAACCCACATTACATTGGGCAGCATTTTTCACTCACCCCCTTCTCCTAAACATGGCAAAAAGCCTTTGCCACCTATACCTGAGATATAACAGCAACTGGATAGCACAGGTCAAACAGTTTCACTAAATAAAACAAATAATGCCACGTACACACGACCAGACTTTTCGACAGCAAAGGTCTGACGGAACAAATTTGTCGGATAATTCGATCGTGTGTGGGCTCCATCGGACTTTTGCTGTCAAAAAATCTGACAGACTTTAGAAATAGAACATGCTTCAATTTTTTCCGCCGGACCCAGGCCCTATCGAGAAATACGCTCGACTGTATGCTAGTCCGACGGACAAACAACGACGCAAGGGCAGCTATTGGCTACTGGCTTACGAACTTCCTTACTCTAGTCTGGTCGTACGTCATCACGTTCGAATCTGTCAGACTTTGGTGTGATTGTGTGTGGCCAAGTCCGTTCATTCGGAAAGTTCGTTGGAACTCTGTCGAAAGTCCGTCGGAAAGACCATCAGACCTAGTCCGTCAAAGTCCACTCGTGTGTACGTGGCATTTGAAATAGAAAAAAAAAGAAGAAAAACTTAGTACTTATACTATATACTCTAGGTTCTTGGGCATGTCAGCCAGCATATACAGGTGCATCTCAAAAATTAGAATATCATCAAAAAGTTTATTTATTTCAGTAATTAAATTCAAAAAGTAAAACTCGTAAATTTTATATAGGTTCAAGTATTATTCAAGTATTTATTTATTTTAATTTTGATGAATACAGCTTATAACTAGTGAAAACCCAAAATTCAGTATCTCAGAAAATTTGAATATTACATAGGACCAATAAATAAGGATTTTTAATACATAAATGTTGGCTTACTGAAAAGTATATCCATGTACAGTATAACATGCATTCAATACTTGGTCGGGGCTCCTTTTGCATGAATTACTGCATCAATGCGGCATGGCATTGAGGCAATCAGCCTGTGGCACTGCTGAGTAGTTATGGAAGCCCAGGTTGCTTTAATAGTGTCTTTCAGCTCGTTTGCATTGTTGGGTCTGGTGACTCTCATCTTGCTCTTGACAATACCCCACAGATTCTCTATGGGGTTTAGGTCAGGCGAGTTTTCTGGCCAATCAAGCACAGTGATACCATGATCATTAACTACTTGCCGACCAGCCGCCATTGTTATACGTTAGCAGGTTGGCTCCCCTGCACAAATTGCTGTTGCTGTACAGGGATCTGTCAATGTAAACAGACAGATCCCCATTCTGTCAGGGAAGTAGAGAGAGATCTGCTAAAGTGCCGGAAAACCGCCCCAGTGTGAAAGGGATCTAACTTTCTTGCTGAAAAAGACATGTTTACTCACTACGTCACATGCCTGATAAAGGGGTCCTGCATGGCTCTGAAAAGGTTACTTCTGTTACAATGAAGTGATTGCTGAATAAAACTTTGGACTTGTTCTGGAGATCCTTGGTGTGCTGGTGACATTCTCTCACTTTGATTATCTGCGGTTTCAGCCGTTGGTCGCTGCAGCGCTCATTTACATTACAGCCACTCTACAGGATTATGTGCGTTGGGAGTAGTGTGTTGGAATCTGTTCAGACAAAGTGCAATATGTGTTAAGGTTTTTTCCTTTCTTAATCTTGTTTCTGTGACGCTATCGGTAACCAGTCCTGGCACATTTGGCTCTACTGATGCCCAATAGGTACATGTGAATGTCCCAGACCCACTTACTTGGTGATACATGTCCCTGGCACATTCCTTCTCAGGGTGAAAGTGCTTTTTCCCGGGTGGTGGTGGATTAATTAAGGGAGCCATTCACTTTGAATACACTTTAGATGTTTTAATAATGCACGTGTATGAAGAATGGGAAGGAGGATGGAGGGAACACAGGATACCTGAGGGTTCCATTAACAATACACAGTCTCTGGTCCCATACATGTTCTTCTCACTAATATCAATCCTTCTGTTACAGAACTCTGCTAGATGGAATACATCTCATAATAGTGGCTCCTTGTCAACTGAGGTTCCTGTGTATTCTCAGTCTTAGGATCAGGGCCAGTGCTACCACTAGGCAAACTAGGCAGCCGCCTAGGGCGCCATGTTGCCTAGGGGGCGCCCGGCCACTGGTTTTCCTACTTTCTTCTCTCTGCAGCAAGCAACTAAGTCTCAGCATCAGCAGGCAGCCACCCCTCTGTTCACAGATAGTGTCAGAGGCGCAGCGGCGGTAAAGGACTGTGTCTGTGTCCCGACTCCTGAATGAATGGAAGCAAGCAAACATTCATTGATGGGCACTGGTAGGCTGCATTTGATGGGTCCTGGTGAGGCTAAATGTGATGGGCGCTGATGAGGCTGCATTGATGTGCGCTGGTGAGGCTGCATTTGATGGGCGTTGGTAGGCTGCATTTCATGGGCGCTGGTGGGCTGCATTTCATGGGCGCTGGTGGGCTGCATTTGATGGGTGCTGGTAGGCTGCATTGATGGGCGCTGATAGGCTGCATTGATGGGCGCTGGTAGGCTGTATTTGATGGGTGCTGGTGGGCTGCATTTTATGGATGCTTTGTTAAAAAAGTGGGGTTTACATGGGCAGGGAAAAGGCAGGGCAGGGGTGGAGTCAAGGGGGGCAGCAAAATTAGGTTTCGCCTAGGGTGTCAAAAATCCTTGCACCAGCCCTGCTTAGGATACAAGGCCGGACAGCAGTAGGAAGGTTCATGTGGTGCTTCCCAGCTCGGTCAGTTACTCACCATCACTGTGGTATGACAACCGCAGCTTTGCATACCCAATGCCCAGTAGCACTTCATCTCAGCTTAGGGACACCTCTCATGACAGGAAATCCCTCAACACTCCATACTTCTAGGCCTAGATAAGTGAATCACACAGACATCCTCTCAGGGAAAGTCCCTGGAGGGAAAGAGAGCAGGAAGTGACTCCGATATTTAATAGCTCTACCAGCATGCACAGCCAGCTCCACAGGCCTGCTGATTGGGCAGGTATTAAATATCTATAATGTGCAGTAATATCTCTAGCGCACTTTGCTGGAGAACACTCACACAGCATGTGACTGAGAATAATCACTGAACACTTAGGGCTAGTTTACACTTGCTTCAAAACATGGCTTCAGACACGCTTTGTTAAAGCTCTCTTAACGCCAGTCGAAGCTCATGTCACTAAATAAAATGGTTAGCTTACAGACATGTTTACACCTTGTGTTTGCTTTGCTTCAGCTTCGCTTCAAAAATTATACCCCATGTAGCTTTAGTGGTGCTTCAAAGCATCTTCAAAGCCTCCATAGAAGTCTATGGCAAAGCTCGTTTGAAGCTCGCTTGAAGCGGCTTTTGAGAGGCTTTAATTCGGCTTTAGCTTCGCTTTGTTTTGGAAAAAATTGCAGGTGTGAGATATCAACACACATACAGGGCATCTGCCAAGCTTCAACAAAGCTTCCAAAGAACACCACTGAAGCCACATCGAAGCACGACCAAAGCCTCATCAAAGCACCAAAAATGCATCATAAAAGCTTGTTGAAGCAGTAGGAGCTTTAATGTGCGTTGAAGCAGAAGCAAGTCTAAATGAGCGCTTAGAGTGCACAGCCAGCACCTAGCTAAGCTAACACTACACTAACAGATCACAATACACAGAAAAAAGAATTTATGAAATCACTACATCCCTACATTTATTTATAGAGTTTGTGATTACATATACATGGGCGGACCCAAATATTCTCACTGCATACTCCGGTTGCACTTCTTGGTTTTCAGAGCTACACAATAGTTCTATTTTTTGCTCCATTTCTAATTGCAAGTCTATAAGTCAGCCAACTCATTGAAAACTGCCTGCCTAGCTAACCTACAAATTCCTATATATAATAGCAACGAAAGTGCGAAGCATGCATGTAAACCTGATATAAGAAGTAACACAATGCAAAACTGTGCAATAATAGTTCAAAATATGTGCTCATTGAAAATACCATACATTCTCTTCACGGAAACAGGCCAATGGACTCATTAATATACCAGGTCTGAAGCGTGGTTGCATTTCGGGGAACAAAAGGGTGAAATTGAGATTGGGAGCTTAGCAGGCATTGTGTAATATCATGTATTTGGGTCTATATGTAATAGGTTAAATCTACTAATAAGAATTTTGTTTTATTAAATTAAAAAAAGCATATATGGTAAAATGACCTTAACCTACTGTACATGTATGTATGTAACAGTATTAACTTTGAAGGGAATATTGAGCAGATTTCACTAAGAAATGCAAGTTTGAAGCATGTAATTCATTTATATAACACTTATACAAAGTATTACACTTAACCATCCCCTCAAAAGAGTCCTTAACACTTAAAGCGGTTGTATAGTGTTTTTTTTTTACTTTTACCTACAGGTAAGCCTATAATAAGGCTTACCTGTAGGAGCCGCGATACCCGGAAGAAACGCTGAGGGAACATGTCAGCTCCCTCGGCGTGGATCGGGTGAGATGTCGGGGCCTCGTTCTAAGGTGAGTATTTCATAATGAGCATAATGCGGTGCATACTAGCTCATTATGCCTTTTCCCTCGCAGGTCGGAAAAAAAAAAAAAAACTTCAGCGGGTATACAACCGCTTTAACCTTCCTGACCATTAAATACGTAGGGCTCGTTCACTCCTGTGGGCATGTGGTCCCTGTGTATAACGCACAACCGCTGCATTGTAACAGCACTTCCCAATGTTTTTTTTTCTACTTGGTTAAATGGTAACAAACATAATTCCAATGCTACGCAGAACAGCACATTGTGATGCATTGCTGTGTATTTTAACATGTTGTTTTGTTGTCTTGTATAAAAATGCAGACAATAAATTTTTATGCAACAAATTTATATGGTGTGAATCTGCATTGAGTTTGCATGTTCTCCCTGTGCATGTGTGGCCTTCCTTCTATGATATGCTGGAAAATTAATTGGATCCTATATTTATTAGCCCTAATATGATATGCTAATCAGTGTGCCCAAGATGCCTGCCTCACTATCTGCCCCAACAGAAAGTCCCCAGGGAGAAAAGTGTAATAGATATATAAATAATAAGGTTTAGCTGCTGTAAGAAAGTCCAGTGTGCACGAGGCCTTAATATTAGGGCTGCACCGATACTAGTATCTGTATCGGTGCCGATACAGAGTACTTGCACAAATATCGGTACTCGTGCAAATGCACCGATACTTTCAGGCTCGGTTCTTTCAGCTGTCAGTGGGGATGAACAAAGGTTCCTCTGTTTAACTCCTTATTAACCCTTAATTTACTCTAATCAGTCTTAATTAACTATCTATTCTCCTCCATTTAATTATTATTTTTTTTGTTCACGTCTATTTTATAAACGATAAGTAAACTTTTTTTTTTTTTGTTTGCTTTGTTAGTGAATATTTTCACACATATATATTAACATATATTTACACATTTCACATTGAAAAAGCGCAAAAAAAAAAAAAAATTATTTAATTTGTAAATTACTTTTCAATGCTTTGTACCATTGCTGACAGCTGAAGTGTAAACAAAACAGTTGTGGTCGGTATCGGTAATTGGTATCGGCGAGTACTAAAACAAAAATATCGGTACTTGTACTCGTAAAAAAAAAGGTACCGGTGCATCCCTATTTAATATAGAAAGATAAAAAGTAGTGATAAGGAATGATTAAAATGTTCAAAAAGAGAAAAGACCCCCTCAGTGAAAGGGTGCACAGAGATGCATAGAAATAATTGTTAGTCCATTAATAGTCCATAAATAACTTCACATTCAGACTTTATGTTATCGAGTATCCAGCTGTCACCACACCGCGTGAATGTACGTGGTCCCACTTCCCCGGTCAGATGTACACTCACCAGCTAGTATTGCCTCACACTCTCGTGTTTTGGCAAAAACAGCAGTCAGCAAATCAAACTACAGCGATATATACCCATAGATGATGATCCAAAGATGATCGTAATATGCAGAGAAAATAAACTCCAAATAGTGGGATACCATTTAAAAAGTTTTATTCCACAAACATATCTTACATCACCGTCCTAATGGTCGTGCATTTACCAGAAGGTGGTGAAAAGATCGCATTGGTATCATGTAGGATGCCAGCGATATCAAAGATTAGCGGCGAGCATATAAAATTTAAAATTCCGCTCCATGTGTACTTGTGTCTCTTTTGTCTGCTGCTTTGATCCTCTGCTATCAGCAAGAGTCACTTCTGACAAGTTTTCCTGACACCAAGAGAAAAATGGTGACAGGGGAGGGAGCTCCAGCTGATTGACAGCCTCAGCTCTGTTCCTGTGAGCTGTGTGGAGGGGGGGTCTCTTCCATCCAATTAGCTCCCAGAGCTCTCCTCGCTGAGTTTAATACAGCTCTTCTCCCCCTTTTTCTGAACGCTCACATAAGCTTTAACCTCCCTGGCGGTATGATTATGTCTGGAATTTTGTGTTGAAAGCGGTACAATTATTTTGCATGGAAATTTGGCGTTTTTATATTGTAGGCATGCAATTCTTATGAATAACTCACTTAAATCTGTCCAAACCAGAGTCTAGTAGACATCCCGGGTATGATAAAGTTTGAAACACAAAATCATAAATTATAATAAAATAAAAATATATATACAAATTATTGAATAATGTAATCAAATCAAAAACACTAAAATTTGCTCAGTTGCAGAATAGTCGCTGTCATTAAATTTAGTGTTTGATGATGAATTTAGTGATTCTAATTTATTATCGCTGTTTTCTAGCTGGTCTAAAACCACTTTTGACATAAAGGGACACTTTTTGGTTGCTATAGACAATCTCCAGTTTCCAGGCAGAAAAAAATCTATTTATTATATAAAATGACATGCAGGGCACTGGGCAGGCCACTAGGGACAAAGGGGATGTGTATTTTTTTATACAGTACTGTAATCTGTAAGATTACAGTACTGTATGTGTATTGTGTTTTTTAACTTTTTTGAATTTGGCGCCGATCTCCACTCCCGTGCGTCGGAACGTCGCAGGGAACGGAGATCAGCGGCACTCGGCACTGTGTGAATCGAGCGAGCAGACAGCTTGCACACACAGCGGGGAGACATCGCAGGATCCAGGGGACAAGGTAAGTAACTTCCCCCTGTATCCTGCAATGCAAGCCCGAGTCTGGCTCGGGGTTACCGCTTTTGGTACTGAAATCTCACCCCGAGCCAGACTCGGGAATACTGCCAGGGGGGGTTAAAAAAAAAGCTGGCTTTTGAATGGATGTAGAGAAGAGAAGACCACAGATAGTGCGGTACAACTTATGTAGGAGGATTTTTTAATATCTGTGTATCACCTGAGACCAGTCACTTTACTTGGTACTGTATATGTGGGGGTTTACAACCACTTTACGTCTAAGCCGGAATTTGATATTACAATGATCTCTCTCTGACCAGTCTCCATAAATAAAGAAGCACTTTATTTAATAAGCCTTATTATATTCTATGGCCTGTAAGCATTTGTTCAGGATGCCGCCCCTGGGGTGAGATTCCTAATTCACCCAAGATATATAACTTCCACTTTTAACCTTACATTATTATATTTTATTGTACCTAATACAATATTATTCCAATCAAGAGAATATTCACATGTGAAGTTCCCCCTGTACAGCTTCTCCTGGTGTGCCCCCCCCCCCCCGTACCTATCATGGGGAGATCTTTGGTAGCTTGAAAACTGACGTAACTATCAATTGCACTTATCATGGACCTCTTCTATACACCTGAAGAAGGAATGTCTATAGCTCCTCCATATTACTGCCAGCTTGAAATAATCTATAGTATAGTATATATTGGGAAGGCGCGCAGTGACGTCACCACGCTCAGGAGGACGGGCCACAGGATCCGACCGGCCGGCGGACTTGTTTTTATGCTCAAGTTTGAATGTGAGTTTACCATTGTTTTTAATAAAATATTCGTTACTGGTTTACGCTATGGGTACCCCCTCTCTTCCTTTATATAACCATTCATTGCTGAGCTTATGACCTGAGTTTCGGGAGGAGCAAGGGACGGTTGATCCATATCATTTACCGGATGATCGCAGGACTTCACCGCCTGGATATCCAAAGCCATCACTACAGAGCCTTATATGCTCTGCTTTCTGGTAAGAGCACAGTAATACTGGTGGAGGGATCCTATATCACCTATCGTATTATTTCACTGTGGTGTTGACCATTTGATTACCTTGGATGTGGACATTGTCCCTAGCTTATGCTTCATCTACCCCAGTCACCTTTAACTGTGTGCTTATAAACATTCCAGCTATATTTGGACTCATAACTATAGACTGGGTATAGGGATTTTGTTGAATTTATCCCTGTCTGATATTTTTATTTTTTGTTTTCCTGGCGCTGCTTCCTTTTTTTTCTCCTAGTATATAGTATAGTATATCATGTATACAGTTTACAGTTTATGCAATTTTTTTTTCAGAATTTTTCTGTAACGAGTAGGTGGCGTATGTTGGTTATATGGAAAGAGGGTTCACTTATGCTGCCATATGTTTTTCTGATATGTTTTTTTTTTTTATTCTGTGTATTGAATAAAAGATAATAATTTTCAAAAACTGTGTTGTATGCTTCTCTAGAGCCCTTGTTGACACTGGGACAAATTAGCATTAGTAAACAGGCACTGGATGTGTATCTGAAGTCAGTACTGGTACTATACACTTAGTTTTAGTGCTAGGATAAAAGTGACATTTAATATATGCAAATAAAAATAGTGAGAGCATTAAAGTGGGCCTACTGCAGCGCAGCAAACTTCACACAGCCACAGCGCTGCAGTGCAGCCTCTCAGGCAGGGAAGAGCCTCCGTATCGCATGATTCGATTACCACCAGCAGCTGTAGTATTGTAAACTCATTAGCAGATTTGTAAATAGGCGCTTTCAGAGGCTTTAAATAGCCAAGAGTTATTTGTGATGCAGGGGAGAGTCACATGTCATATGCTTCTCACTACATCTGTGAACCACAAATCTACAAGTGTCTCAGAAGACAGTATATGGCTTCTGATGCTTAAATTTGTTTAAGCAATTTACTGCCTGATTCCAAAATATCCACATATTGCAGTATAGTGCAGTACACACAAGTGTCATCAGTAGATTAGCGGAAAGTCATGGCTGGAGAGTGAATGAGGCCTAAAGCAGCCCATAGATGAGTCATTGATGAGCTATTTTAACCAAAAAAACTGACTCGATTCCACCATCCACATACTTGATGTATATTGGGAATCCTCCCAGCTAAGGTATAGTATTCTAACAGCAGGGACTTCCCTGCCCTCAGAATACACTGATTAGCACTGCAGGCTACAGCCTGCGTCCCTGATCGAGCAGGGAAAATTCAACAAGCTGCACAGAAGTCAATCGCTAGATTGACTTTTGAATGAATGAATGAAAGACTTGTATAGCGCTGCAACTGCTAACTCAATCGCCTCGAGGCTCTTGATCCGTCCTGTGCTTCCTGCTTGTTAGAAGAGGTGGGTCTTGAGTTTTTTCCTGAAAGCCCGATGGTTTTCTTCCATGCGGATGTCAGTGGGTAGAGCGTTCCTTAGCCGAGGTTCTTGGACTGCGAATCTTCGTTCTCCCTTGGATTTGTAGCGGGATTTAGGGATGAGGAGGAGGTATTGGCTAGTTGATCGAAGTCTGCAGATGGGTGTGTAGTGATTTATTATCTCACATAGGTATTGAGGAGCGTTTCGTTGTGTGCATTTGTGGGTGAGGCAGAGGGTCTTGAAAGTGATCCGATCCTTAACGGTTGGCCGTTGAAGGGTCCTTAGGGCTTTTTCCAGTGACTAGTCTTGCTGCCGTGTTTTGGACAACTTGTAGGCGTGCAATCTGGTATTTGGGTAGTCCTATGTAGAGGGAGTTGGCATAGTCGAGTCGGGAATTGATGATTGTTCCAACTACTACTGCTTTCTCTTTTGTGCAACCAGCTTGCCCATACATGGATCAAAATACAACCAGCTACATTTGGATCTACGTATGGGCTGCTTTGCTGTTTCTTATCAGATGCTGGACACATAGGGGGTTATTTACTAAAGGCAAATCCACTTTGCACTACAAGTGCAAACTACAAGTGCAAAGTGCACTTGAAATTGCACTTGAAAGTGCACTTGGAAGTGCAGTCGCTGTAGATCCGAGGGGGACATGCAAGGAAAATAAAAAACAGCATTTTAGCTTGCACATGATTGGATAATAAAATCAGCAGAGCTTCCCCTCATTTCATATCTACCCCTCAGAGTTACAGCGACTGCACTTCCAAGTGTACTTTCGGTGCACTTTGCACTTGTAGTTTGCATTGTAGTGCAAAGTGGATTTGCCTTTCGTAAATAACCCCCATAGAGTTCTATTTTCCCTAAAGACAGCACAACTGCACCTAAACACGGGTAAAGGCAGTGTGTATGGCACCATTAAAAAAATAATTACATACATTTATATGTGTTTAGAAATGTCCTCTAAATGTATATAAACTCAGGTTTGACAGTGCCAGTGTGAATGAGGCCTTAGTTTTTCTAATAGAATCCTGGAAATATAGTATTCAATTTTCTCTAAACACAGCTTAAGTGACTGTATTGACACACAGGTAAACGCACAGCATGAATGGCACCATTTATCTCACACTTTCACATTTTAATGCATGTGTTGTATAGCAAATTAATGGATGTGTCATTAAAAGCAATGTTATTCAGTGAGGTTATTCAGAGTCATGTGGTGTGGCGTGATTTGAAAAATGAGGCATGTCTGGTTTTCTGTGCTTTTTTATGGGCTGTAATGACCGGTAGAATAATGAAAATGCATGTAAATGCGATATAAGGGACGTTAAAAAACCCCCCACTAAAAATGGACAGGAGACACTGATAGATGTGAATCTGGCTTGACCTCCCACAGTTAGCAACACGCCCCTAGGACACACTTAACCCCTACACTACCACCTAGTGGTTAACCCCTTCACTGCCAGTGTCATTTACACAGGAATCAGTGCATTTGTATAGCACTGATTGCCGTATGAATGACAATGGTCCCAAAAATGTGTCAAAAATGTCCGTTGTGTCCACCATAATGTCGCAGTCCCAATAAAAATTGCTGATCGCCGCCACTACTAGTAAAAAAAAAATATTAAAAAAAATGCCATAAAACTATCCCCTATTTTGTAAACGCTATAACTTTTGCGCAAACTAATCAATGATCGCTTATTGCAATTTTTTTTACCAAAAATATGTAGAAGAATACATATCGACCTAAACTGAGGGAAAAAAAATTTTTTTATACATTTTTGGGGATATTTATTATAGCAATAATGCGTTTTTTTCAAAATTGTCGCTCTTTTTTTGTTTATAGCGCAAAAAAATAAAAACCGCAGTGGTGATCAAATACCACCAAAATAAATCTCTATTTGTGGGAAAAAAAGGATGTCAATTTTGTTTGGGAGCCATGTCGCACGACCGCGCAATTGTCAGTTAAAGCGACGCAGTGCGAATCGCAAAAAGTGCTCTGGTCTTAAACCAGCAAAATGGTCCGGTCTGAAAGTGGTTAAGGGACCAGGATCTGAATTATTTTATTTTTGGGTTAACAAACACTTTAAATGCAGCTAAGTGCATGTAAACACAGCTAAACCTGCACTAAAGCAGGAACATCTAAATGCAGGACGCTGAGACCTCTGATGTGAGATGTTCCTGTCTTAGGTGGATTGTGGTTATCATACTAAGGAGCCTCTGGCTCGGATACTTTTAAAGTCTTTTCCAACCTGGATCTGTTTAACTTGCAGGTTGTGGGTTCTGGATGCTTGTATTAGGATACCCTCTCTCTGACATCATATGGCGAGGCTGCATGAATAAAGATGCACAAAAGCCATATTATATTTTATGGCCTATAAGTGTTTATCTGGTATGCCGTCTTTGTGGTAGGATTTTAAATTCACCTTGAATAAACCGCTTCCACTTTTGCCCACACATTATTATATTTATCATGTTGTTCTAGTCAAAGAGATATATTAATGTTTGAAGCTCCCTCTGCCTGGCTTCTCCTGCTGCGCCCCAGCACCTATTTTGGGGAGACCAGACCTTTGGCGGCTTGAGAACTGACGTAACTGTTATTAGAGGCAGGTCTTTTCTGTGCTTTTTTATGGGCAGTGATGCCCAATAGAATAATGCATGCCAATTTCGCTACAAGAGACATTAAAAAACAATTTAAAAACTGAATAAAAAGGATCTTGGAAGCATAAAAGTTCAATATTTTTCCCCAGATAACTTCTACTGCATTGAGAAAAGCTAAATGCAGGAGACTAGTGCAAATGTGGTCACCCCAAGAAGTGCAAGCACAATATTAGACTATATTAGACAATATTAGACTATTTCTCAGCCACATTTAAGGATCATTCATTCTGCAACACTACAAAGTAATCTAGCCAAAAGTATACCTTCAGCCTTCCTTCTACATAAAATGCCACTAAACACATTAAACAGTGAAGTACAAAGCCACAGTTTCTTCACATTGCACTTATATCAGTACACTGCACATCAAAGTTGGTTCCATTCAGAAGGTGATTATGTAGCACTACCCCTATAAGAGCCATTGGATAGGATGGGTCCTCTTTTTTTTTTTTTTTTTTTCCTCAACCTTCTCAAGAATCTCAGCCCCTCTGACACACCAGGTTACAAACATACAATATCACAGGAAATCACTGGAAGTGATACTTAGTACCCAATAGTGCTATTTCAAAGAAAACAGGCACCAAACCAGATAGTAATGGCAAACCTAATCTATTGGCACCCAATATGATTGGTAACTAGGCAAGCATAAAATGGATTAACAATGGTAATAACACAATTTAGCACATAAAGTGATTAATAGTAAGAAATCGGCATAAGATGACATTTGGCGTGCAGATCAGAATAAACAGTAGAAAGACCACCTCAAGTGCAGTAGTGAACAGTAGTAATGTTTAATCTACCTAGTGCTGGAACTATACTGCCAGAGTGCATTTATGAGGGCAATTCTAGTCCTAAACCGACTGGGTATGCACTGTCTAAAAGAAAAGGAGGATGGTAGCAGAGGAGGAAGGGTACAAAGGGGGCTTGTAGAATAATTATTACAGGAGGGGCAGTCCTTTGAGATGTTCCTAAATGTCTTGCAGGACAATGTCATGGGTCAGATGGTAGCACCAACTAGAAACAAAGTGTTACTAGACCTACTGATTACCAACAATACAGACCTGATCACAGATTTGGAAATAAAGGGCAATTTAGGAAACAGCGATCACAGGTCAATTAGCTTCAGTATAAAACACCCAAATAGGAAACATAAGGGGAATACAAAGACACTGAATTTCAAAAGAGCCAACTTCCCTAAACTGCGAACCTTGCTAGAAGATATAAATTGGAATAAAATCTTAGGAACAAATAGGCTCTTTACCATGTGAGCAGCCGTGTCCAATCACGGCTGATCACAATGTCAACAGGAAAAGCTGTTGATCGGCTTTTCCTTACTCACGTTTAACAGACGTGAGTAGAGGAGAGCCGATCAGCAGCTCTCCTGACAGGGGGGGTCTGCGCTGATTGTTTATCAGCGCAGCCCCCCCTCGGATGCCCGCAGTAGACCACCAGGGAAGGTCCCAGGACCACCAGGAAGGGGGGCAAGATGTGGATGGCCAGGTATCTACCCCATGGCCATCCACATGTGCTCAATCTGTGCACAAAAAATAAAAATTGCAGAGGTTATCAAATACCACCAAAATAAAGCTCTATTTGTGGGAACAAAATGATAAAAAATTTGTTTGAGTACAGTGTAGCATGACCGCGCAATTGTCATTCAAAGTGCGACAGCGCTGAAAGCTGAAAATTGGCCTGGGAGGGAAGGTGTCTAAGTGCCTGGTATTGAAGTGGTTAAAATTAGAAGAAAAGAGTTTTAACCTTAAACTGCGTAGAGGGTTCTTTACTGTAAGAGCGGCAAGGATGTGGAATTCCCTTCCACAGGTGGTAGTTTCAGCAGGGACCATCGATAGTTTCAAAAAAAACTATTAGATAAGCACCTGAATAGCCACAACATACAGGAATATCCAATGTAATACTGACATATAATCACACACGTAGGTTGGACTTGATGGACTTGTGTCTTTTTTCAACCTCACCTACTATGTAACTATGTAACTATATGTTCTTCTCCCGGCTATCGTTGGGGCCCTTTTAGAGGCTTTTTGCATTTAACAACAATCCCAGTTAACCTGCTTGCAGTATAGTTACAGTATAATCTTGGCACATGTGCAAGGTAGATGCGGTTGAGATGTGGTTAAGCGTTCAGTATAATGTGGTATATGGTTGGTATAGGTGCAGTCTAGGTCTGGAATAGAAAACAGAAAACACACCACTCCAGGTGAGACCAGGAAGCCTAATGATCCAGTAGGTGCTCACCTGAACCCCCCCCCTTTCACACACAATGAAATTAGAAAAAAAAGGCCGCACACCACTGTAGATCACAATCCTCTTTATTTGGACAACCCAAAAACTACAGGCATCAGAATGCTGGGTACACACATTTTGCACACTTCACGTGCGCTTAGTCATTACCTAGGTCTGGAATAAGCGGTATAGAGTGCATTATGGGTACACTTGGTGTCCTGCTGTCAGTGGCTCAATTCCTGCTAGCAGTATCAGAAATTGGCAAATAGCCCTCTCACCAGTCCCTGGGATGCTGCCGTGACCTCTCCCTGTAGAAGGAGGCCCCCCCGAAAGCCTCCTGTGATCAGCTGTGGGAAGAAAAAAGGCGAGTGGATGCTCCAGTCTCCTAGCTGCAGTGGTGCAGGTGTTGTGATGTAGGCAGTGCAGCGCCGTCCTCGGGTGTCTTCATTCCCAGTTTCAGGCTCAGATCTCCACTGATAAGTTCTCCTGCTGGTAGACAAATATTCAGACAGACGTGCTTACTCCCTAAGTCCCTCTGTGCCAAGAATAAGAGCTTTCCCAGGTGATTTAATAAAAATCATCCCTCCACTACTACTGCACAGTGCCTATTTGGATTTATATTGTAAAGAGTCTATTTGTCCTATTATATGGCTGCCATCACAAACTAAAAATCCCAGGATTCTCAGTGCTCAGCAAAGAAGTCTATGGGCTTGCTTGTCTTTAGCTCTCCACCTGCTGGCCAGGGGAGAACGGCGCAGCATACCATCAGTGTCTCAGTAGAGGGAGAGAAGAATAAAAGGCAGCAGGGTTGATTTACTAAAACTGGAGTGCAAAATCTGGTGCAGCTGTGCATGGTAGCCAGCCAGTTTCTAACTTCAGCTTATTCAGTTAGGCTTTGACAAAAAACCTGGAAGCTGATTGGTTTCTATACAGAGGTGCACCAGACTTTACACTCTCCAGTTTTAGTGAATCTCCCCCAATGTCTCCTTCTCCATATTGCTGTAGCCCAGCACCTGACTACACTTATTGTGTAAGAAGGTGTGCAGACAGTCAAGCCCTTAGGAGGACAAGGGTCACAAGAATATACATGTATGCCCCATTAGCCATGATAAAGCCGAACTCCAGACACACTTTTTTTCTACTTTTGGATAGAATAAATGAGGAGTTACATCTTCTGTAAAGTTTTTCTACTGCTTGAGGTTTTTGCCCCATTTCCTGCCCCACTGGTAGAGTGTGAAAAACACAGTAGGCATGGATAAAAGACAAAAACAAGGGCCTCTAAAAGTGATTTATTATTTCAGGTCTGCAGACTGCTGGCAGATCATGTAGAGATGATTTAGTACAAGAGCATGAAACTATAGAAGTGCTCACCATGGACAGCACTTTTTTAATGCTGCAAATAGACAAAGAGAACTTTTGATGTTGAATTGGAGAATTGGGATGTTTATCAGTGTGATCCTGGGATATTCTTGTTTAAATGGAAACATGGAATACTTGGATTAGATAGATTGAGTAGGGACTAAACAGCTATTAGCTTTTTACTTTTTGTGTCCCATTGGGGAGCTTCCTCCCTCACTTCCTGTCCTAAATACATAACAGGCAATAGGCAAAAATCACTCAAAAAGTAATTAGAAATCTCCACTTAAAATGGTCATACACTGATAAATTTCTTTCATAGGCTGAAGGAAATGATTCTTACAAATTACTCTACCCACACTAAACACAGCAGATGGACGAATCTTCTGCTGCGCCAATTGTCAAAATACCCTAACATTGCCTGCATCTAAAATTGCCTATATCTAACTGTTTGGCTGATAGTTTTCCACCCAGCTCCTTTGACTGGTGCTAACAGGGCCACCCACTAATCACATTTTGCTCAGTGTATGGTCAGCTTTCAGACAGTTTTCACCAAAACAGGTATCCCTATTGGAAGATTGCCCCATTGTTCCTGTTCCACTCACAAACTTAATATTTTAGATCTTCTATCACTTTCTGTCTCGGAGAGACAGTCACCAGAACAAACTGAGAGGGCAAATCTCTTCAAAGAGGACACAGAGAATATTAAAAACCTGAGATAGATCCTAAATATTCCCTGCCAAATTCAAAACATAAAAAAAAAATGTTTTTTTGGCTATTGATGCCCGTTTTTTGTGACATTGATCTGAAGATTTTGGTCTTCTGAGAGCTGAAGCTCAGTATTCTTGCTAAGCTGCTTACCGACTGCCCTCCTACAAATTCTGTTGCCAAAATCCTTGGCATCGTCCGGCATAAGGAGTCATGGCCAGTTTTCAATTGCAATTTTCTTATTTTTGTTTTCAAGGAAAATGAGAGAACTGGAATGTTGACCATTCAGGAGCTAAACAACAGCAACATAACCATACACCAGTTGTCACCATGAAACCGGAAGAATAGGCAAGCCTTGGCATATTGCAAGCCCAAACAAGCAGGTCGGGCATCCCAGTTAGAGTTCCCTAAACTGAGGCTAGCCAAGTATCAAGGTTCTAAAGGAAAACTAGAAACAGAAAGGAAAATAAAAAAAAGAAAAGGCAAAGGAGTTGGAAAAGAGGAGAATGAGAGTCAGAAGATGATAGAAAAGTGTGGAGAAAGGGCAGTGCGGTTTTCCCTCTGGGGCTCAGTCCCAAACATTCTATGAGTGCCTATGGGTAGCTAAGAGTAACTAAGTCTTAGAAAATTTTGAATGGGAATCAGTAAGAATGCTTGAAATGTTTTTAAGAGTCATGACGAAACCAGAATTTATATCTTTGTCAGTTTGTGGGTAATCTTCTCTAATGATGATTGTCCCTTTATTTGGCTTTACAGTAATGACTCTCTCAGCTTTAGTAGATATAGGAAGCCTGTTTAGGCTGCTGTAGTTATGGCGGTGGCGCAGTTAAAACAGTGTATGAAGGCATAATAATGAAATACATGAAATTTTGCATGGTTGGCGTGAATAACTAGCGAGACGATCAAATATATATACAGCCCTTAAAAATTACACTCGCACACTCGCATTTTGCGAGTGATTTTTGAGGGCTGGCGAGGAGAAGAGAGGAGAGCCGCCACTGGGAGATCACAGCAAGGAACATCACAGCTTTCGTTTCATAAGCTGTGTGTTCCCCCGCGGCGCGCCGTCACATAAGCTCCTCCCCCTTTCCGGGACTTTGATAGACAGATCACCCGTCCAATCCTAGGACGGGTGACATGTATCAAAGTTCCACGGACAAGGGGAGGGGCTTATGTGACGGCGCGCCGCGGGGGAACTCACAGCTTATGAAACGAAAGCTGTGATGTTCCCTGCTGTGATCTCCCAGTGGTGGCTCTCCTCTCTTCTCCTCCACAGGTAGGCAGCACATGGGGGACACAGGGTGCACATGGGGGGGGACACAGGCTGCACATGGGGGGGACACAGGCTGCACATGGGGGGGGGACACAGGCTGCACATGGGGGGGACACAGGCTGCACATGGGGGGGGGACACAGGCTGCACATGGGGGGGGACACAGGCTGCACATGGGGGGGGACACAGGCTGCACATGGGGGGGGCACAGGCTGCACATGGGGGGGACACAGGCTGCACATGGGGGGGACACAGGCTGCACATGGGGGGGGGGACACAGGCTGCACATGGGGGGGGCACAGGCTGCACATGGGGGGGGCACAGGCTGCACATGGGGGGGACACAGGCTGCACATGGGGGGGACACAGGCTGCACATTGGGGTGGACACAGGCTGCACATTGGGGGGGGGACACAGGCTGCACATGGGGGGGACACAGGCTGCACATGGGGGAGGGGACACAGGCTGCACATGGGGGGGACACAGGCTGCACATGGGGGGGACACAGGCTGCACATGGGGGGGGGCACAGGCTGCACATGGGGGGGGGACACAGGCTGCACCTGGGGGGGACACAGGCTGCACATGGGGGGGGCACAGGCTGCACATGGGGGGGGCACAGGCTGCACATGGGGGGGGGCTCAGGCTGCACATGGGGGGGGGGCACAGGCTGCACATGGGGGGGCACAGGCTGCATTAACATTAAAGTTGTTAATATTTTTATAACTTAATTACATAAAACATTAAAGGTGTAATTTAATGAGATAATTTATGAGGGCGGGTTTAGGGGCGGGGCAGGGGAGGGGTTGGGCGGGGCAACTGGTGGCGAGTAACCCTTGAGGCCTGGCTAGTAGCTCAGGACTTTTTGAGCCCTGTGTATATATATTATATATATATATATATATACACATATATAAAAATACATATATTCTTTTTGTATACTAGTTGCATAGGACCCTTACAATTATCTGAAGTAGGACAGCCTTATTAAGTAATCTATTAAGGCTTTTGGAAGAAAGAGATTTTTTTTCATGTAGTGATGACGCTGTTAGAGATGGCAATATGCCTGAAGGTCAGCATGAATGGTTTTGCTTTACGGATCTAAGCAGAGAAAATCAATCAAGATATTGACTAGGAATGGAAGAACAGCGGATGAGTGTAATGTGAGAGTGAAGACAAGGCGTGCTATATCAGGCACATCTCGTGGTGCATACATAGAACCCCAGTGAGCTGATTGAGAAAAAAGCTCAATTTTGCCCATGTA
This sequence comes from Lithobates sylvaticus, assembly GCA_028564925.1. Classification (NCBI taxonomy): domain Eukaryota; kingdom Metazoa; phylum Chordata; class Amphibia; order Anura; family Ranidae; genus Lithobates; species Lithobates sylvaticus. The sequence continues at coordinate 512,009,653 of CM053027.1, forward strand.
ATTGGCTGCTTTGGAAAGATTCAATAACATTCATAGTAGTAGATTTGCAATCGTGCAACCTGTTCAAAATAAAGTGATTAAAGGCTATTTGAAGGCTCACAGAACAGATCGTTATGTTTATCTCTAATTTCTGCTTGGGCACTGTAATCACAATGGAAAAAAAACAAGGCTTTGTTGCAAAATACTACTTATTTCACAAAATGTGTGATTGAAGGTAGAAGTAAACAGTGCCTGCAAATTTCAAACATTAGGTAGGTGTGGTCAGTGGAAGCTGTGTATATTTGAAGAATTAAGTAGTGCTAATGTTTCCAAGAGTCTGTAATCTCAGTTATGAAAAGCAAGAGTTGGATTTCAGAAAGAATAATAGCAGCCAACTTGAAAAACCAGTCAACAAATTGCTAATGCTAGCCAGGAAATACTGTGAGATGAGAGGACCCTTTTACTTTTGCTCTTATTTGCTTTTCTTGGTCTGTTAAAGATACTTGATGTTACTGGAAGACTGTGAGCTACAACATAGACCTTTCTTGTTGAACAACAAGCAATTCCAAGAAGTTTCCAACGTTGTGAAACGTGGTGAAATTTAAAATATTCTTGACATTTAGTGGCAATCAAATATAGGGAGAATCTAGCATTCTACAATATAAGAAGTAATAACACAACAAACAGGTGGAGAATATAGCATGAGAACTGTTAATATCTTGTATAAAGGGGCAAGTAGACATACCTTTCCTGATGCAGAACATTTCTTATGCCGCGTACACACGAACAGACTTGGTCTGGCGGACCGGAATCCGTCTGACAATTCGATCGTGTGTGGGCTCCAGCTGACTTTTCTTTCCCAAAAGTCAGACGGACCTAGAAATAAAACATGTTTCAAATCTTTCCGACGGACTCGAGTCCGGTCGAAAAATCAGTTTGTCTGTGTGCTAGTCCAACGGCAATGGCTACTGGCTATGAACTTCCTTATTCTAGTCCGGTCGTACGTCATCACGTTTGAATCCGTCTGACTTTTGGAGTGATCGTGTGTAGGCAAGTCCGTTTGTTTAAAAGTCCGGCGGACCTCCGCTGCAAAGTCCGTCGGAAAGACTGTCGGACCTAGTGCGTCAAAAAGTCAGATCGTGTTTACACGGCATTAGAGAAGAGGTTTCCATCCTTCTTCAGGCTGTGGCACATTATGTAGTGTCTATCTAAAGTTTTGCATCATCTTCTTGTATTTTACAGTAGAAAAGACTCAAATTTTTAACAAACAGGCTAAAAAATTCAGTTTTGTTATTTTGTGCAAGGGCATCCTCCTAACAAACCTTGAATCAGAAGAAAAATGTCAATCTTGCTTTCGTTGCAGAAAGTATGGGAACACTAGGCTGACCCAAGTGATGGTATAACTCCTTGTGGAGCTGTGATACTGTGCTCACTGCAACAAGCCACTGAAGGGAAGCCAATGGGTGGAGGCTGCGCTAATATACTTTATGTGGTAGGGCTATATTTGCACTTATCATAATGTTACTTATGAATCAGTACCTAAGGAAACAATTTTGCTAACTTTTTCTTTCTTTTGACTATCTTTGAATATTTGTGGCTTAAATTTGCACGGAAACTGTGCGTGTCTGCAATTGCAGCAGATTCTGAGTGGAGCCATAAGGCTCTGTGGAGTTCAGGAAACATGACAGAATCTCTTTTATCTGGTGGTCGGAACAGATGAAAAGTAAGTCTGCATATACAGTATGAAACAAGTGCAAAGTTTGTGTGAATATGAGCATTAATGCCATGATTCAGTTGTGCCTGAGGTGAGGGGAGCACAATGCCTGAATACAGTCCTAGTAAGGGGGTGTTAAATACCCCCAATCTGGGTTGAAGGCTGGTGTCCATCATTTGTGATCCAATATGTGGCATAGTGGTCTTTTCTTTCTCAGGAGGAGGGTACACTGGTCCATAGTTTGAAATTCTGGAATCGTAGCCAGTTGAGGCACGTTAGGGGTTGGGGGTGTTTTTTCCGCCCCTGATTTACTTGTCTCATCCCTGCTCACTTATTAATAGCTATTCCAAAGTTCAACAAGAGACCCCTGTGCCTCTTGGAGCTTCCTGCAAGGGCCTCTGCTCCCAGAAATTAGTCCTGGGGTTCAAAATAACCAGCAATATACAGTAGTGTTGTGTAGCGGTATCAGCCAAATGATCAGACCAGTGGTGATATGCAAATTCTACTTTACTAAACAATGGTAATCAACATAACATTGCATAGGGGATATCATAAGAGCAGGAGAGTATAGTATAGAACAGTAGGGAACACAGCAATGGAACATATAAGAACAATTCTACAACTGGTCAACAGATGGCAGTAGAGTTCCTGAATTCAGTTCATCTTCTGAGAGAAAGAAGACAATTATTTCTCACATGTCCACCTTATGAAGGAAGATCCTGGGAAGCTCATGGCTGTGTGCATCTGGGTTGGCACAGGCTTCACACTAGCACTGCTGCTGTTGTCTTTGGTCAGGAGGTTCTGGTGGCTGAAGGTAGGGCCACCCCACTGCATGGGCAGCCTCTCCAAACAGACTGTAGCAAAGTCCTCTCCAGTGACTGGGGCTTAGATAGATGCTGCATGCTCTTGTTCTTACTGCTGGTGGCCTGCACACCAGACTTAATGGGGGAGAATCCAGCACCTGGTGACATCTCACTTGCCCAGGCACTGCTGTCCCATCAGGCAGAGTTTCTCTGAGCACAGGAAGCAGGGAGGATCTGGAATTTATATCCCCTGAGTGTGTCCAAGAGCTCAGGGGATGCTGGGAACCAGAGGATTGTGGGAGTTTGAATTAAAGGGACATGCATCTGACTGTAGATAAAGGGACACTCCGCCACAGTAGTATCTAGAGTATTAAAATAGTCTGCAGCTGCAGAATCAGGGCCACCACTGGAAATCATGGGGCCCGCAAAGCCCACCATAGCGCCTATATGGTCATGAGTAGGGATGAGCTTTGAGTTTGAGTCGAACTTAACTTATGTAAGTTCGACTCAATTATCAGGTGTTCGCCCGTTTGCCAAACAGCGGATTTTATGGGGCGTTCACAGCAAATTAGAGCTACCCATAATGCACTGCAAAACTGCAGTGCATTGCTGTATGATGACTGGCCAAAGCATACACCTGACCTGCATGCTTTGGCCAATCACAGCATGCTCCTCAGTGAGAGCCATACTTGGCCAAAGGCAAGTATGGCTGGGGCACGTTCTCTCTGCTAGTCCTGGCTTCTCTACACGAAGATGAGCACGAGTAGCCAGTGAAGGAGGCTGTCTCCTAGGTAGGTGGAGAAGCAGCATTCCCTATAAGAATAATTCCAGGTATGGATTTTTTATACATTGTTACATTGGTCCAGCTTGGACCAATGTAACTATGTATATACCATACCTAACTGATGCCCCTGGCAGCTGGAAATGACTGAAATAGACACCATAACTCCAATGATCTACACTTGCTTCTGGGTCCTCTACCAAGCGACCCCCTCACTTCTACACTCCCCCCCCCCTCTTCTCTCCATCTCTCCACCCTCTCTTCCCATCCACCTTCTACCCTTCCTTCTCTACCCTCCTCATCCCTCCTCTCCTTTCTCTCCTCTCTTCCCTCTCTCCTCCTCTTCTATCCCTCCCTCCTCCCTCTCCCCTCTCCTCCCTCCCTCTCTCTACCCCCCTCCATCTCTTCCTCCCCCACTCTCCCTCCCTCCCCTCCCACCCTCTCCTCTACCCCCTACCATCCTATCTCCTCCTCTCCTCTTCTCTTCTCTCCTCCTCTCCCCTCCTCCTCTACACCCCCCCCTCTCTTCCCCCCTCCTCTCTCCCTCTCTCTCTACCTTCCTCCCTCTCTCTTCTCCTCTTCCTCTCTCCCTTCCTTCCTCTCCTCCTCTCCCTCTCCCCATCCCTCTCCCCTCTCTTCCCTCTCCTCCACCCCTCTCCTCCTCCTCTCTAACTCCAATGATCTACACTTGCGTCCGGGTCCTCTACCAAGCGACCGTCCTGCTGCATTCTGAACACAGGAGGTCCCTCGCTTGGTTCGGGTTAGGGATTTACTGACACAGCCAGACAACTAGCACTTTCAGAAGGCAGTAAACAATTGCAGCACCCACATGTCTATCTGGACAGGTCTCCTTTGCAGTGTTCACATCTAGTCAGTTGTTTACCTATGCTGAAGGATTGCTAATAGTGTATGTCTTTTATACTCCCAGGTCAGTTTATTCCAAAAAACTCCAAAGGATTCACTAATAATTTTACCTGCTTGTTTTTGAAAAGATTTGAAAAGCATATAATGTGTGACCTTGCAATATGGCTGTTATCCTATAACTATTTTGTGTCTACAATGCTAAAAAGCAACCTCGAACCACCATTACTGGTAGCTTTTTTCTGAACAAATAAATGAACTTGTTTACTGGTACCCAATGCACTCCTCTATTCAATCAAAACAAATGAAAACCCTTCAGAAAACCTCTTAAATCAGTCAGCAAATAGACAATGTTCATGAAAAAGCAATAGTTGTAATAAAAAAGTTCAAAAGGTCATTACTCTATGCCCACTACACTATGTGATGTTCACAGCTCTAAAGAATAACTGCACCTCCTTTTCTCCTTTTCTGAGGTAAAGGAAATCATTATGCAGCGCTACCCCTGAAGGGAGCGCTGTAGATTTAAAGTTCTTTCCCAAAACCGTGCAGAGGCAGCCAGTCACACAGCAACAGTCCATTCACTCCGGCTCAGTAAACCGGAATCTAATGCCGCGTACACACGATCGGAAATGCCGCCAGCAAAACTCAGATGAGAGCTTTTTGTCGGAAAATGCGACCGTGTGTATGCTCCATCGGTCTATTGATGGCGGAATTCCAGCCAGCAAAAGACTGAGAGCATGTCCTCTCTTTTTCAGTCGGGAAAAGTTCCTATCCGAAAATGTGATCGTCTGTATGCAATTTGGACGTGCAAAAAATCATGCATGCTCGGAAACAATTTGACACATGCTCGGAAGCATTGAAATTCATTTTCTTGGCTCGATGTAGTGTTGTACGTCACTGCGTTCTTGATGGTCGAAAGTTCAGAGAACTTTTGTGTGACTGTGTGTATGCAAGACAAGCTTGAGCGGAATTCCGTCAGAAAAAACATCCAAGATTTTTCGGACGGAAATTCTGCTCGTGTGTACGCGACATAAGGGATGTCTTTTTTGGCATTTATTGCTGAAGAAACTTGGAACTGGAGGAGAACAATGGGGAATAGGATACTTCAAAACACTTGAGCACAATTCTGCAGAGGACACTTCTCTCTCAGTAACAGCAGCACAGTCTAAAGCAGGGGTTCCCAACCTTTTGAAGAGCGAGGGCCACTTAAGCAACTTGGTAACCGGTCGCGGGCCACAATGAGCGGAGCGGGTGGATGGCATGTCCATGTCCGCTCTACATTTGCAGAGCGGACACGGACGCAACCCACGATACTTTTTTAGCGTGTCGTATTGGAGGTAGAACACAAGTCAGATTATGTCTGCCACTACTTAGAGGTGAATGGAGGATCCAATTGGTCGGACTGTCACACTGACCGTGTGAAAGGGGCCCAAGGCTGCTTTCACACTGATGCGCTGCGGTTTACCCGAACCACGTGTGCAACGCAGTGTACCTTTGGCTTTCCTGCAGTTTGCAATAGACTTCTATTATATTCTGCAGGTTTGGTGCACTTTCAGAAAGCTCACCAAACTCGCAGGTAATAATAGAAGTCTATGGCTCAGTGCAGGTAACCCGCAGGTAAACTGCTTTGCACCTGCGGATCAATTTGAAAGCAGAAAAGATATGCCTATATATACACTGTGATTTTAGTAATAAACTGACCTTTAATAACAGTATTCTTTCTATTCAATCCCAGAGCAGGAGGTTGCGGGGCAACATCAGAGGGCTCTGCGGGCCACATGTGGCCCCCGGGCCACTGGTTGGGCACCCCTGGTCTAAAGCAATCCTTAGATCACTCAATTTTCTTTCTTTTCTTTTTTTCAGTCTGTATATTCACAGCTGGGGACCATGAATTAAATTGCAGCGCAAAATAGAGGCTCTGCTCACAAAATCCTGGAACAGGATCAGTCTATAGATGCAGCCCCTTGGAGAGTAGTGCAGCATCCAGTCCAGAAGTACCCTGGGGCAAACAGTCCCCTGAAGCTCACTGATCCATTCCCCCACAGGGGAAGACAAGTCTGCACAGACTCCAGCCTATTTACCACCTCTCTGACCACCTACTGGGCACACATCCCCAGGGAAAGGCCAAATGGTAAATATTCAGACTGGGCATTTGAATTTCCCACCCTATGCTCTGGAATGTTCTATACAGAGGCAGGGGGGAGCAATCAAATCCACAGCCTGTGGAACCATACACAGACCCAGGCAATCAATCTCCGCTTCTCTGATTAAAGAGCAGGCCAAATAAAATTTGCTAAGCATCTTATACTAGGAGAGTGCTACAATTATATAAACTATGGCTGCGTTGCATGACTCAGGAAGCGCTATTCAATTGCTCCCTGTGCTGCCACAACAGTCTTTTTTAAATAATATTAGTAATTATTAGTAATTCGTTTAAAAATATTAATGTTTTAAGCTTTTGGTGTGTTCCCATGTTTTTCCATCTTGTTTGCTCTCAGTTATTAAGGTCCCTAGTTAGATACTCCTATCCTCCCCATGCACACTAGCTAGTTTTAATTTTAACCCCCATTGTGTTTAAAGGTCCCTCTAGTGAGTAACAAACCTATAATCCTAAAATGTCTTTTTTTCTTTTTTTATCTGCAAGAATTGCTCACCCCTTGTAACCTGCCAGTCTGGATTAAACTACATTTAATTTCACTTTGAGTCTTCTTAGTGAGATGAAGCTACCTATGGATCTTGTTGAGTTAGAAAATTGCCATACTATTTGCATAGACTGGATCTCAGGAGGCAATAGAGCACTATGAATGATACTAAAAGACACTCCTTTGCAAGTGGTTATAGTTAGGTGAATATTTACTAGTATTGGGTCCAACCGTCACTGGTTTCCAACAATCCTACCTCCTGTCAGTATACAATAGTCCTTGTTGTGTTTTATATGGATGATAACTAATTTGTGCACATACTTACTTAGACACCACTGGTATTTCTTAGGCATACCATTGTCCCTTAGACCTCAAACACCACTCCAGTTTATTGCCTAAGTTTGCTTAGAAGTACAGAAGTAGTGCATCTTTAGTTGCTGATAAGAATCCTTAAATAAGAACTTCAGGCCAAAAGCTAAATGCACAATTCAAACACAGTATATATGTGTTATGTTTTCTCCTATGCTGGTGGACAGGGAGTGTGGTGGACTAGTGTAGCTTCAGTTCTAGCAGTTCCTGTTCCCTTAAGGCAAGCGGGCATAACGGTATTTTGTTGCCCCCAGGACTTTTTACATGATACTGTATTCTCTGGCCAACTAACATAAAGAGGAAGAGCAAAAAGAAGAAAGAAGAAATATATCTGTGTAACTGCCGGAGACAACACATATCTGCAGAGGATGGAGAAAACGAAGGCACCACAACAGGTGCATAGTCAATGGCAAGGTGTTAGCAGATCATGGAGGTGATTCCAGCAGATAAGGGCTGATGGGTAAGTAACAACAGCTACTGAAGGCAAGAGGCAATGACAAGGCTACGTAAACAGGCAAAGGACCTGTCCAGGTGGTTGGCAATGCTTTGCCAGAGTAACAGGCAAAGGGATAGGTTCAGGTATCAAGCAAAGGTGTAGTCAGTACAGAGTGCAAGGGGTCAGTCCAGGTGGCAGGCAAAGTGTAGTCAGTAGATGGGTCAGTCTTGGGGCAGGAAAAGACATAACTGGTACATAAACAGTGGTCAAAAGGGGCGGCTAGCGAAACAGGGTCAGGAGAAATCACAAATCAAGTCAAGAAGCACCAAGAATCCAACAGGCAATCATTTGAAGACTGTGGAGAAACATATCACAAGCCCAGGGTGATTGAGAGGTTTAAAACAGGTACCTGCAGGGCAAGGAGCAGTGCAAAGCAAGGAGGAGGAGTCAGGGCTTTAGGCCAGGTTGCCAGGAATACAAGATGCCGTGCAGCACAGAGCATGATAACCTGAAACATGGTTGACAGCGGAGTTGTCCTGGGAAGCAGGTTGGTCTGTGTGGGCAGCAGTGTGGCTGAAAAGTAGGCTGTGGGTACGAGAGGTAACAGGACGCTGGCAGATGTAAGACGCAAGGCACCAGACTGGACAACCAGCATGGGTGACAGAGAGGGACATTACAATATGTCTACGAGTGCCCCCATAGCAAACGGCTTGCTATGGGGGCACTCAGAAGTTAGGAGGAGCCAGGAGCGCTGGTGGGAGACCCCAGAAGAAGAACATCAGGGCTCCTCTGTGCAAAACCATTACATAGAGCAGGGGTGCCCAACCTTTTGAAGAGCGAGGGCCACTTAAGCACCTTGTAACCGATCGCGGGCCACAATGAGCGGAGCGGGTGGATGGCATGTCAGTGTCCGCTCTGCATTTGCAGAGTGGACACAGATGCAGCCCATGATACGTTTTAGTGGATGGTATTGGACTGACTGCGTGAAAGGGGTCCAAGACTGCTTTTACACTGATGCACTGCGGTTTACCCGCACCACGTGTGCAACGAAGTGTACCTTTGGCTTTCCTGCAGTTTGCAATAGACTTCTATTATATTCTGCAGGTTTGGTGCACTTTCAGAAAGCTCACCAAACTCGCAGGTAATAATAGAAGTCTATGGCTCAGTGCAGGTAACCCGCAGGTAAACTGCTCTATACCTGCGGATCAGTTTGAAAGCAGCCCTGTAACCACTGCAGAAAAGATATGCCTATATATACACTGATTTTAGTAATAAACTGACCTTTAATAACAGTATTCTTTCCATTTTATCCCAGAGCAGGTTGCGGGCCACATCAGAGGGCTCCGCGGGCCACATGTGGCCCCCGGGCCACTGGTTGGGCACCCCTGACATAGAGCCTGTAAGTAAAACAAGTTTGTTATTTTAAAATGTTTGTTTTTACAATCGCTTAAATACCAAGACTTCAGATGTGCACCAAATATTCTGCCTCAGGGTATTTTCTGTGCATTTGCCATTTGGTGGGAGTTCATTAAATTCCCCATACATCAGCCAATTTTACTGAACATCAACAGTATTTGCCTATTTGGAAAATATGAAAACATATATATAAAACTAAATAAAATATGCCAAAAGCCATGCAAGCCTGTTTTTGTTGCATTCAGTACTGCATTAGTGTGTTCAGGTCATTAAGACACAGGCCTCCCCATAGACACATTTCACACTATCAATGCAAAGAATGTATAGCTAAATCACCAGCACAATCCAGATCATAGACTAGAAGCCAACCAATTATAATTCTTCAGAGTAGACAAACTTGAGATACTTAGAATCCCCTGTTATTTGAATGCATCTAATGAGCCTGGCCGGACCCTCCTCAGTCTCGTTAATGGCATCTCTCAACACTTCATGGAGAAGGGTTTTAATTGCATAGATCAGTGGTGGAATGAGAGCTATGAGGGACTTATCCCATGTTGGTATCATGTATAACAATAGCATATTTAGATGTGGTTTAAATGATGGTATGTGACTTCCTGATGTTTGCTGGCTCAGTAAATGGGATGTGTTGACAAGCATTAGTTCTGGCTCATTTTCCCAAACATCCGCTATTTGTAATGATAGGCCTGTGCACAAAGCGGGAAGTGATATCATAGAAGTCAGCAATCTAAACTCCATAGAGAAGACCCAAATGATTTTTTTTGCATACTGTCTGTATCTTATATCGCAGTTCAATCTATACATCTAATATGTTTGATTATTATTATAGAGAGCCTGTCAGGACAACTTATTTACAACCAAAGGTGCTATCCAGCGCTGATTCATCTATTACTAACTCATAGGAGCAGTTCTAGTTTCAGGGCAGGCACATCACTGTCCATAACCTTGCACAGATGGGCTCTGCACTGGAATCAGAACCACCTCTCTCTATTGGACACTAAAGGTGTCTGGCAAGCTGTCAATCTCTTAAGCTCTTATTGGTGTTTGCACAATAGAATACACCCTGTTTTGGCATTTGAGCTAAGAAAGACATTATACTGCAAATAGGCACCTGAAATTCCTGCTGGTCTGAACACTAAGACTGGCCCTACATGGAACAAATTTCTTTCCTGGAACCACGGGTTGCAGGAAAGACATTTGCTTGATCCCCCCATCAACACAGACAGTGTTGTTGCAGGAATCCCTCCTGTTGGGACACTGTCTTGTCTCAGCAAGGTGGCGGGGAAGGGTAGGAAAAACTGACCCCGCCGGGAGAAGACAGTGATTATTGCTAGTGGCTATAGCAGCCGCTAGCCATAATCACAGGTGTAGCTGGGCCCCCTTGGGTACTGCTTGGACTTACCTGCTCATCTGCATTGCCATGACCCTGTTAACATTCCAACCCATCTGCCACTCTGGGTTCAGACGTCCTTGCAACACCTTTGATTAATAAGACAGCACTCAATATGTTTATATCCGTTTACTGGAATGCTTCAGATAAGATATAGTTGTACAAGAGGGGTAATAGTTCAACTGAGCTTTGGATAACAGCACCAGCTTAGTAGCATGATTCCCCCAGTAAAACAGTTAACACAGTTGGCAATGGAATGTACAATGGAATATCACTTGAACATAACCTGAAAGGATAAGCAAAAAGATTCTGACAATACTTCTATAAAGAGAAAACCAGGCCGGCCTGTTCAACCTTTTTCCTAATGAGAGATGAAGCTAAACAAGGATGGTATAAGGTCCCTTTAAGAAGCAATGACAGAATGTCCCCTTCTCTGGCAGTCGGAGCTCATTAACTGTATCCAATAAGGCGTAGTAACAGAGTGGTAGTATAACTTGTGCTTTGTGCAGCTAAAGATGCCTATGTACAGTGTTTGAATAGAAGTGCAGTGAAGTGTTCCCAAAGTAAAGCTGTCTGTACACAGTGTCCCAGTAAAACAACCAAGGAAAGACTTGCAAAGGTGAGCAATTGCCCTCTCACCAATGACCAGACTGATCAAGCGCCTTCCAGACAGTGACCCCCGAATAGATGTCCTGACTGCAGACCCGCTTGTGATGATCACCCAAATCCAAAACACGAAGCGTGGGTTGCTGTATGTTCAAGTTTGTGCTGGTCAGATGTCCGATGAACAGCAGGCAGCGCTGAACACCTTCTTGGTTGGGCAGGAATGTTGTACACCCGCGTGGTAGGCCGCAATCTCACTCTCCCTGCATGGAGGGATCCATCACACACAAGGCCTAGGAAGAAGAGAGTCTGGGGTGGGTCTCTGGTTTCTTTTATAGACCTTCCCAGCAATCTCCCTGATCACAGCAAAGATCCCTGGAATATGTGGTCCTGGATTATAGCCATGCAGGGGAATAGCCATCTGGTGCAACTACTAATCCCACAATCCCTTTGGTTGGGCTCACAAATATGAAGTCAGTTTAGTAACACCGGGCACTAGAGGGATAATATAATATACAGATAGGGCAGGGAATAACTGTTTGTTGCAATTGTAGTCCATATTGCTACATCGGTAACACCTGGTATGCTGGTTGTACCCAAGTTGATTGATCGATCAACTTGGTACATTCAGTCTGCTCATACATGGTTTGAATCTTGGCTGGTTCCTGCTGAACCATGTATGGCCTAAGACAGGCCATAAATTATGCAATTTTTGAAAGGAAAGAAAACTGCTTGATTCCCCCATTAGCACAGTCAGCGTTGATGGGGGAATCTCTCCCACAGTGCTATTGTGTTCTGCAAGCAGGGAACCTTCAGCCTTCCGTGCTGGCAGAACAAAATGCTTAGTGTTGCCAGCTATAGCCAGTGGCACTAATCATTCGGAAAACACCCGACCTGTGTGACAATACATGGATAGAAAATTTTTCTAAGACTTCTCCTAAGAATTTTATTTTTAAATTCTATCTATCTATGGCCAGCTTAACAGATTTCTCCATCCTCAATAACAGCGCTGATGGACCAATGCCCCCTGCAGCTTTTGTATTCTGACAGCCAGTGCCGCTGGGTGTTGGAATACCAACAGTCCTTGCATCTGATTTAATGCAGGCTCTGTTTAGCCTGGTATGAATTCAGGGTGGGTGGGTGCTCACACTATTTTTTTTTTTTTTTACACAATCCCCGCTGTTTGTTTACATTCACCTCTCAGTCGGGAATCCCAGCTGACAAACGAAAGTGCCTGGCGGGGTGAGTCATTGGTTGTTAGGACGCTGGCTTGTGCCAGCTCCCTAACTACCAGGAAGAAGCTGTCACATTTAGCAGTGGTAATAATACCACTGCTAAATGCTTTGTTGGTCGAACACCTGTTTGTTTGGATGTTTGCAAAAGACTCTCAAATGATTGCACACGATGCAGAAGTCTCACTCATGTTATGTTTAATGCTGGTCAAATGTTCTTAGCCTATTAACTCTTATGGTTAACTCTTAATGTTCTTAAAGTGATTGTAAAGGCAAAAGTTTTTTTTATCTTAATGCATTCTATGCATAAAGATAAAAAGCCTTCTGTGTGCACCATCCCCCTTCAGCCCCTCTAATACCTACCTGAACCCCATCTTGATTCAGCGATTTTGTAGGAGTGCCCAGGCTCCCCTTCTCATTGGCTGAGACAGCAGTGCAGTGTCATTGACCATTGTCAATGAAAGTCAGTCAGCCAATGAGGAGAGAAAAGGGGCAAGCCAGGCCATGGCTCCATGTCTGAATGGACACAGGGAGCTGTAACTCGGCTTGGGTGCCCCCATAGTAAGCTGCTTGCTGTGGGGGGCACTCAACAGGAGGGAGGGGCCAGGAAAACCGAATAATAGGAAGATCAGGGCTGCTCTGTGCAAATCCACTGCACAGGGCAGGTAAGTATAACATGTATGTTATTTTTAACAAACAAAAAAAACTGTCTTTAGTATCACTTTATGCTATTTTTCTCTTGGGATCAAATGTTTATCTGTTGTTACATTCATCTAGCAAAAGGCTACAAGAAAACTATTGCACAAACAATATGGGATTTATTCATTATGCTTGCATTAATGTTGAGACATTTGTAAAGTGTATTTTTTATAAATCGCCCCCATAGTGATTTATAATCATTTTAGGTATCAGCGATAGCAAGTGATTCATCAGTGATTAAAATATTAAATGAAGCAGCACACGATATTGTTCTGCACTTTGCGATTGACTGAAAATATTGATTGAAAGCACAATCTAATAGTTATAAATGAGAACAAGCTATTAAAAATGCTCATTTAATCAATCTGAATTAGGAATGGTTCTCTGACACACATGCAGTTATTTGTTCGATCAATCAACAATCGACAGCTCACTAAATCCAGGGAATGGAGGGTTTTATATTTAGGATCTTTATTCAGTTCGATTAGTTTATTTACATTGAATGATCATATGATCGATACATGTGTGATCACCATAAGACTGAGAAGACTGAGAAAAAGTATGCATAGAAAGAATTTCAGCCTTTTTTTACTTTCCTGATTGGATACATTTCCCAGGTTAGTTACTCCAAAAGTAATCAAACCAATGGATAGGTAAATCAGTCAAGCAGCAAGCATATTGAGATAGCCTGGCTTCACGCTTTTCTCCTGCCAGGCTTAATTTAATAGGGATTTTGGTGCAGAAGGATTGTGCATTTTTTACAAATGGCTGCTAGAGGGCACCAGTAGTCCTTTACTCGAGGAACGTACAGATAGTAAATGTGATTTTCTTTTGTAATTTGTTGTCTTTTTATACATTATTGATACTAGAAATAACAACAATATAATAATAATACTGTTAAAACAAAAAAGGGGAATAGAGGAAAAGTATGTAAGAACAGGTCCTCGATGTAGAACATGTTCCTGATGTCAACAATGATTGTGAAGTTGTTATCAATGAACGCTAACACAAATAAACTGATCAGCAAGTTTCATCACTGCAATAAAATATATCAGTGGTACAGCGTCCAGTCCATTACACCAGCATGAGGTTCAAACAAATATATATTTTAGCATAGCTCCCAACTGTCCCTGATTTCGAGGGACAGTCCCTGATTTGGAGCAATGTCCCTCTGTCCCTCTTTCATCCTCATGTGTCCCTCATTTTGGTCTGATCTATATAGTTGTTTGTAAAATGCATTATTTATCGTTCAAAAAAGTGTTTCCCAGTGCTAAACATTTCATCCAAATTCTAAATGGCTGCATTTGTAAATTTTAATAGCCAATGTAAAGGAATAGTAGTGGTAAAAAAAAGTCCTTGTGTATTTAATAAACTTATTTTTTGGTTAATTCACCTTTAAGGGGGTGTGGCAGGAGGCGTGTCCTATGCCTACATACGTTTGCAAGTTGGTATCCCTCATTCCCTTCTCAAAATGTTGGGGGGTATGTTTTAGAACAATGGCTGCCAGTCAACGAAACAGAAAGTCTGATCTGATCATCCCTGGAAATTCTGCAAGTGCTCAAATGTAACCTGGCATTTTAGATGTTCTTAGAAGAGTAATTCCACTATGATAAGGGGGGATAAGTGCATGGGCACCGATGATGCAATGCAAGGGGAAGAAGGACCGTGGAGTGAAAATGCCCCACTGTAAATGTATTTTGTGTACTGGTAACATGACAGGTTAGTTCTCAACATGAGGCTCTCAGTGCTTAAAGTGTTACTAAACCCAGCTCCCTGCATTCGCTTTATCTGGTCCCCCACAGTACACAGAACATGGAAATGCAATTATTTTAGTCAATATAAACTGCTAAATACCTTTTCTCATCAGCAATACTGTAAATATCAGCGTCTGGTTAAAGCTTGTAGGAGGAGTTTTAATTCTCCTCTGATTGTCCTATGAGACTGTAGGAACCTTGACCCTCTGTCTGGACAGTGCTGATTGGCCATGTGCGGATCATATGAACCCTCCCAAAAAAAAAGAAAAAATCTCTAGCAATACATACCAAACTAAGCATGTGCAGAGTGCCCCCAAAGCTCTGTTCTATCAGGAGATGGATTGAGGACAGTGGAAGAAGGAGATGATCAGAGAAGACAGGATCAAACAGCCTTTTTACACAATGTTGTGGGTTTAGTAACACTTTAAAAATAACAAAAGATTTGCTAACCTACCCGAATCCATAACTTAATCCCTAACACAATATCACCCTTGAGGCCATATTCTCACTTTATTTAAGCCTGCAAATGCAAACATTTTCATATAGTTTTGGATAGGGTGTGAAAGGGTTAGAAAGGCTATTATTGGTGTCTGAATCCCGATGGGGAGGTTTACCCTTTTTTTTTTGTCTTAGTGGCTATTGTCAAAGGCACTGAAAGTGAGGGAAAATCCAAATTATTGCTATCACCGGACCAGGAGGGAAAATCTTCTAATGGGATTGGGGATACCTGTTCTGGTGATAAATGTCTAATGCCCCGTACACACGTTCGGAAATTTGGCCAGCAAAAGTCTGATGAGAGCTTTTGGTCGGAAAATGCGACCGTATGTATGCTCCATGGGACTTTTGCTGGCCGAATTCCCGCCAGCAAAAGATTGAGAGCAGGATCTCAATTTTTTGGTCAGAAAAAGTTTCGATTTGAAATTCCGATCGTCTGTAGCAATTCCGACGCGCAAAATTCCTACGCATGCTCGGAAACAATTCAACGCATGCTCGGAAGCATTGAACTTAATTTTCTCGGCTGGTCGTAGTGTTGTACGTCACCGCATTCTTGACGGTCGAAAGTTCAGCGAACCTTTGTGTGGCCGCGTGTATGCAAGCCAAGCTTGAGCAGAATTCCGTCGGAAAAACCATCCAAGATTTTTCTGACGGAAAATCCGCTCGTGTGTACGCGGCATAAGAGAGGATTTCCAACACTTTGCAAAGATCTATTCTCACGTTATGTTGGTTCTAACAGATAGGTAGCAAAAGGAAATCTCCCTGATGGGATATAGAAGGCAAAAAAATGCTAAGGGTTTCAATCCGACATGCCAAATCCTGTGTTTATGTACCTGGGAGGCACCCAGGACTGACAGGTGTGCAGATCAATGACAGGCTGCGGCTGCACATGTTGTCACCTCACATCCAAGAGTTTGCATGCATACACTGAGAGATAAGTGGTCCTGGATGCACACCCAGGGGTGCCTGTTTAAATGCAGCCTATAAATGTATCTTAACCTAAAAAAAATTATATAATGCAGATTACCAGTCCTGTCTCCTGTGGTGGCTGCACTACTTTTTTGCAGACTTTTTTTTTCTTTATATAAACTCGGAAATTATGCCAGTAACCCACTTTTTTGTCCCAGGGTGACAACATTCATGTATCTTTGGAGGAGCAGCGTTGTCACTTCTCCTGTGATTAAGCTTTGCCCCTCTCCATTACATAGAAAGTAGGTGTTCTGTAGTTCAGAGAAGTTAGCGGGTTCAGCAGACAACATTGCTTGGTACTAAGGATGGGCCCGGTGCTCGATGCGAACCCACGTTCGCATCGAGCACCGGGCGTTCGCTCGCTCGGCGAGCCCAGAACTATTTTGGCCGCTCGCATCACGTTCGTGTGATGCGAGCGGCCCCCGCAATGCATTGCGGCCGGCGCGGCCGACGCAGTGCATTGCTGGCTGATGATTGGCCAAGCATGCACTGTGACCCCGCATGCTTGGCCAATCACAGCCCCGGAAACTCGAAGAGCCATAATTGGCTACAGGCAGGACGCCTGTAGCCAATTACAGCTCAGGGGCTGTAGTACACGCCCCCCCTATAAAACGCCGCCACGCCGTCTGCGCCGGTCACATGCTGTTCCGGCGCAGATTGAGCAAGCAGATTCTGTGACACTCTGCTGCATTTAGATAGTTAGAGAGATTCACTTACAGAGATTGAGTTAGATAGATTCAGTTACAAAGATTGATTGAGAAAGAGGGGCTTGTAGTGTGCTCGTGGCAGGCAGGCAGAGCTCCTATATTTTGTTACCAGAAGCACCTATAGGACTTGTAGTGTGTTCGTGGCAGGCAGGCAGAGCTCCTATATTTTGTTACCAGAAGCACCTATAGGACTTGTAGTGTGTTCGTGGCAGGCAGGCAGAGCTCCTATATTTTGTTACCAGAAGCACCTATAGGACTTGTAGTGTGTTCGTGGCAGGCAGGCAGAGCTCCTATATTTTGTTACCAGAAGCACCTATAGGACTTGTAGTGTGTTCGTGGCAGGCAGGCAGAGCTCCTATATTTTGTTACCAGAAGCACCTATAGGACTTGTAGTGTGTTCGTGGCAGGCAGGCAGAGCTCCTTCATTTTGTTCCCAGAGGCACCTATAGGACTTGAAGTGTGTTAGTCCCATTACACACACAGAGCTATATTTTCTTCCCAGAAGCACCTATAGGACTTGAAGTGTGTTAGTCCCATTACACACACAGAGCTATATTTTCTTCCCAGAAGCACCTATAGGACTTGAAGTGTGTTAGTCCCATTACACACACAGAGCTATATTTTGTTCCCAGAAGCACCTATAGGACTTGAAGTGTGTTAGTCCCATTACACACACAGAGCTATATTTTGTTCCCAGAAGCACCTATAGGACTTGAAGTGTGTTAGTCCCATCACACACACAGAGCTATATTTTCTTCCCAGAAGCACCTATAGGACTTGAAGTGTGTTAGTGGCATCACACACACAGAGCTATATTTTGTTCCCAGAAGCACCTATAGGACTTGAAGTGTGTTAGTCCCATCACACACACAGAGCTATATTTTGTTCCCAGAAGCACCTATAGGACTTGAAGTGTGTTAGTCCCATTACACACACAGAGCTATATTTTCTTCCCAGAAGCACCTATAGGACTTGAAGTGTGTTATTCCCATTACACACACAGAGCTATATTTTGTTCCCAGAAGCACCTATAGGACTTGAAGTGTGTTAGTCCCATTACACACACAGAGCTATATTTTCTTCCCAGAAGCACCTATAGGACTTGAAGTGTGTTAGTCCCATCACACACACAGAGCTATATTTTCTTCCCAGAAGCACCTATAGGACTTGAAGTGTGTTAGTCCCATTACACACACAGAGCTATATTTTGTTCCCAGAAGCACCTATAGGACTTGAAGTGTGTTAGTCCCATTACACACACAGAGCTATATTTTCTTCCCAGAAGCACCTATAGGACTTGAAGTGTGTTAGTCCCATTACACACACAGAGCTATATTTCTTCCCAGAAGCACCTATAGGACTTGAAGTGTGTTAGTCCCATTACACACACAGAGCTATATTTTCTTCCCAGAAGCACCTATAGGACTTGAAGTGTGTTAGTCCCATTACACACACAGAGCTATATTTTCTTCCCAGAAGCACCTATAGGACTTGAAGTGTGTTATTCCCATTACACACACAGAGCTATATTTTGTTCCCAGAAGCACCTATAGGACTTGAAGTGTGTTAGTCCCATTACACACACAGAGCTATATTTTCTTCCCAGAAGCACCTATAGGACTTGAAGTGTGTTAGTCCCATCACACACACAGAGCTATATTTTCTTCCCAGAAGCACCTATAGGACTTGAAGTGTGTTAGTCCCATTACACACACAGAGCTATATTTTGTTCCCAGAAGCACCTATAGGACTTGAAGTGTGTTAGTCCCATTACACACACAGAGCTATATTTTCTTCCCAGAAGCACCTATAGGACTTGAAGTGTGTTAGTCCCATTACACACACAGAGCTATATTTTCTTCCCAGAAGCACCTATAGGACTTGAAGTGTGTTAGTCCCATTACACACACAGAGCTATATTTTCTTCCCAGAAGCACCTATAGGACTTGAAGTGTGTTAGTCCCATTACACACACAGAGCTATATTTTCTTCCCAGAAGCACCTATAGGACTTGAAGTGTGTTAGTCCCATTACACACACAGAGCTATATTTTGTTCCCAGAAGCACCTATAGGACTTGAAGTGTGTTAGTCCCATCACACACACAGAGCTATATTTTGTTCCCAGAAGCACCTATAGGACTTGAAGTGTGTTAGTGGCATCACACACACAGAGCTATATTTTGTTCCCAGAAGCACCTATAGGACTTGAAGTGTGTTAGTCCCATCACACACAGAGAGCTATATTTTGTTCCCAGAAGCACCTATAGGACTTGAAGTGTGTTAGTCCCATCACACACACAGAGCTATATTTTGTTCCCAGAAGCACCTATAGGACTTGAAGTGTGTTAGTCCCATTACACACACAGAGCTATATTTTGTTCCCAGAAGCACCTATAGGACTTGAAGTGTGTTAGTCCCATTACACACACAGAGCTATATTTTCTTCCCAGAAGCACCTATAGGACTTGAAGTGTGTTAGTCCCATCACACACACAGAGCTATATTTTGTTCCCAGAAGCACCTATAGGACTTGAAGTGTGTTAGTCCCATCACACACACAGAGCTATATTTTCTTCCCAGAAGCACCTATAGGACTTGAAGTGTGTTAGTCCCATCACACAGAGCTCCTCTATTTTCTTTGCAGAAGCACCCACAGGACTTCTAGTGTGTTAGTGGCATCACACAGAGCTCCTCTATTTTCTTTGCATAAGCACCCACAGGACTTCTAGTGTGTTAGTGGCATCACACAGAGCTCCTCTATTTTTCTTTGCAGAAGCACCCACAGGACTTCTAGTGTGTTAGTGGCATCACACAGAGCTCCTATATATTCTTCTCAGCAGCACCCACAGGACTTCTAGTGTGTTAGTGGCATCACACAGAGCTCCTCTATTTTCTTTGCATAAGCACCCACAGGACTTCTAGTGTGTTAGTGGCATCACACAGAGCTCCTCTATTTTCTTTGCAGAAGCACCCACAGGACTTCTAGTGTGTTAGTGGCATCACACAGAGCTCCTCTATTTTCTTTGCAGAAGCACCCATAGGACTTCTAGTGTGTTAGTGGCATCACACAGAGCTCCTATATATTCTTCTCAGCAGCACCCACAGGACTTCTAGTGTGTTAGTGGCATCACACAGAGCTCCTCTATTTTCTTTGCATAAGCACCCACAGGACTTCTAGTGTGTTAGTGGCATCACACAGAGCTCCTCTATTTTCTTTGCATAAGCACCCACAGGACTTCTAGTGTGTTAGTGGCATCACACAGAGCTCCTCTATTTTCTTTGCATAAGCACCCACAGGACTTCTAGTGTGTTAGTGGCATCACACAGAGCTCCTCTATTTTCTTTGCAGAAGCACCCATAGGACTTCTAGTGTGTTAGTGGCATCACACAGAGCTCCTATATTTTCTTCTCAGCAGCACCCACAGGACTACCGACTACAATGGCTGGAAGACCGCCAAGGGGAGGCAGAGCGTGCAGAGCCAAGAACACAGGGCAGGCAGGCTCTGTTTCTAGTGGACGTGGCCGTGGACGTGGACGTGGTCGTGCATCGTCATCAGCACGTGGCCATGGGACACGCGCGTCTTTGTTTTCGGCAGCTGGACATGTGGAGCCGCATCATGCTGAAGGCTTGGTAGAATGGATGACCAAGCCCTCCTCATCCTCCTCATCCTCTCTCACCCAGGCTCAGGGTACTGACAGAGCATCATCAGCCACCCCTTCCCTAGACCCACCATGTCCTCCTGAGGAGTCCCCCGAACTCTTTGAGCACAGTGTTGGGTACATGCTCCAGGAGGATGCCCAACGATTCGAAGGCTCGGATGACGATACCCAGCTTGAGGAATCTGGCAGTACAGTTCCACCAGCTGCAGCTTACTGTCAGGTTTGCTCTAGTGGTGAAGAGGGAGGGGATGATGAGGTCACTGACTCCACGTGGGTGCCTCAAGGGAGAGAGGATGAGGAGGAGGACGAGGAGGAGGAGGATGCGGCGTCACATGTCCAACGAGGCAGGATGCCCCCTGGAGGCCAGGTAGAGGCCAGCACAGCAACTGTACAACACCGCAGAGCTCCGCCTGTGCAGGGCGCTGCCTCTGCACGTTATCAGAAAAGTTCTTTGGTGTGGGCCTTTTTTGAGACGAGTGCAGCAGATCGCACCACTGCTATTTGCAATATTTGTCTCAAGCGTATCTCGCGTGGCCAAAACATCAGCCGCTTGGGCACGACAAGCATGACCAGACATATGGCGACCTGCCATGCAGCTCGTTGGCAGGCACACATAAAAGACCCACACCAAAGAACTAAGCGGACCTCTCCTTGCTCCTCCTCAGCTGGGATCTCCATCCCCACTACACCTTCAGTCCTCTCTGAAAGCTGCTCTGAGAGGACTGAAGGTGTAGAATTCGGTGTGTCACAACCAAGTACTTGCAGTACACCGACGTCCGAATGCAGCAGGCAAATTTCCCTGCCCCAGCTGCTGGACCGTAGAAAGAAGTACACTCCCAGCCATCCACATGCCCAGCGGTTGAATGCTAGCCTTGCTAAATTGCTAGCACTTCAACTGCTGCCTTTTCAGTTGGTAGACTCGGCCCCCTTCCGTGAGTTTGTTCAATGTGCGGTTCCTCAGTGGCAGGTTCCCAAACGCCACTTTTTCTCGCGGAAGGCGATTCCGTCTCTCTACCGGCATGTGGAGGGCAATGTCCATGCCTCGCTGGACAGGGCGGTCAGCGGTAAGGTGCATATTACCGCTGACTCATGGTCCAGCAGGCATGGACAGGGACGGTACCTTTCTTTCACGGCCCATTGGGTCACTCTATTGGCAGCTGGGAGGGATGCAGGACAAGGTGCAGTAGTGTTGGAGGTTGTTCCGCCACCACGCCTCCAAAACGCGACTACTGCTACTGGTTGTGACACACCTCTCTCCTCCACCCCCTCCTCTTCTTCTTCCTCCAGTGCTCTGTCCTTGGAACCAGCGGTGCTCCGTAGGCGTACAAGGGGCTACGCAAGTACGCAGGCAAAAAGATGCCATGCCGTGCTTGCGCTGGTGTGTTTGGGGGACAGGAGCCACACTGGGCCAGAGGTTCTGGCAGCTCTGCAGGGGCAGGCCGAGAGGTGGTTGACGCCACGTCAGCTTAAGCCAGGAATGGTCGTTTCTGACAATGGCACCAACCTCCTCTCCGCCCTGCGACAGGGGCAGCTCACCCATGTGCCCTGCATGGCTCACGTCCTCAACCTGGTGGTGCAGCGGTTCTTGGGCAGGTTCCCAGGCTTACAGGATGTCCTGAGGCAGGCCAGGAAAGTCTGTGTGCATTTCCGCCGATCTTATAATGCCAGTGCTCGGCTGACTGAGCTGCAAAAGGAGCTGAACCTGCCCAAGAACCGCCTAATATCTGACATGCCCACCAGGTGGAACTCAACGTTGGCCATGCTGCAGCGACTGCACACGCAGCAGAGGGCCATCAATGAGTACCTTTGCGACTACGGCACCAGGACAGGGTCAGGGGAGCTTGGTTTTTTTTCCCCACGTCAGTGGAGCATGATCAGGGATGCATGCACTGTCCTCTCACCATTTGAGGAGGCCACGAGGATGGTGAGCAGTGACAGTGCATGCATCAGTGACACTGTCCCTCTTGTCCACCTGTTGGAGCATACGCTGCGTGGGATAATGGACAGGGCACTTGAGGCAGAACAGAGGCAGGAAGAGGAGGACTTCCTTGCCTCTCAAGGCCCCCTTTATCCGGACAGTGTTCCTTCTGTCCCACCCATCACACAGGAAGAGGATGAGGAGGAGGAGGAGGAGGAGGATTGTGTGAGCATGGAGGTGGAGCCTGGCACTCAGCATCAGCAGCAGCAGTCTTTAGGGATGATGTACAGTCCCAACAAGCCAGTGGACTTGTACGTGGCTGGGAGGAGGTGGCTGGCGATCATGTCATCCTCAGTGACCCAGAAGACTCCGGACCGAATGCCTCAGCTAACCTACGCTGCATGGCCTCCCTGATCCTGCAAAGCCTGCGGAAGGATCCTCGTGTTCTTCGGATCAAAGAGAGGGACCATTACTGGCTGGCCACTCTCCTTGATCCGCGGTACAAGGGTAAGGTTGCGGACCTTATCTTGCCGTCGCAGAGGGAGCAGAGGATGAGACATCTCAGGGAGGCCTTGCAGAAAGGTCTGTGCAACGCGTTCCCAGAAACTGGGAGGCTACAAACTCCTGGTCCTGGGCGACGAGTTGCTGAGGCTTCGGTCAGTGGCAGAAGGAGCGGTGGGGAAGGTGGACGTCTGACCGATGCGTTCAGACAATTTTTTAGTCCGCAGCCCCAAGGTATGATCGGTTCCAGCAACCATCGCCAGCGTCTGATATACATGGTGCAGGAATACCTTGGGGCAAGGTCAGACTTGGACACCTTTCCCACCGAAAATCCTCTGGCTTACTGGGTCCTGAGGATGGATCACTGGCCAGAGCTTGCACAGTATGCAATTGAGCTACTGGCCTGTCCTGCCTCCAGCGTTCTTTCCGAACGCACATTCAGTGCTGCTGGAGGATTTGTGACTGATCATAGGGTGCGCCTGTCCACCGCCTCGGTTGATCGACTGACATTCATCAAAATGAATCAGTCTTGGATCACCACCAGCTACCAGGCACCTGAGGCGGATATAACCGAATAATTTTTAATGTCACATCCCTTCAAGACTGCCTATGCTGATGCTGAGTGACTGTCCTCTTATGTTCACTGACTATCCTCTTCCTCCTCCTCAATGATCCATGCCACCACACCAGTGCCTAAGGCACAATTTTTCAGCCCCTGTTTAACAGGGGCGTGTACTTACAATTTTTTAAAAAAATGCTTCGCAACACGTGTGACTGCTGTGCTCCAAGTACAGTCTCTGTGAGGGCCGTGTTGCAGTGTTGTGGCACCAGCACCAGTGCCTAAGGCACAATTTTTCAGCCCCTGTTTAACAGGGGCGTGTACTTACAATTTTAAAAAAAAATGCTTCGCAACACGTGTGACTGCTGTGCTCCAAGTACAGTCTCTGTGAGGGCCGGGTTGCAGTGTTGTGGCACCAGCACCAGTGCCTAAGGCACAATTTTTCAGCCCCTGTTTAACAGGGGCGTGTACTTACAATTTTTTAAAAAAATGCTTCGCAACACGTGTGACTGCTGTGCTCCAAGTACAGTATCTGTGAGGGCCGGGTTGCAGTGTTGTGGCACCAGCACCAGTGCCTAAGGCACAATTTTTCAGCCCCTGTTTAACAGGGGCGTGTACTTACAATTTTTTAAAAAAATGCTTCGCAACACGTGTGACTGCTGTGCTCCAAGTACAGTCTCTGTGAGGGGTTGCAGTGTTGTGGCACCAGCACCAGTGCCTAAGGCACAATTTTTCAGCCCCTGTTTAACAGGGGCGGGTAATTACAAATCTTGATCTAATAGTTCACAGCAGGGCCCATTCCTGCGCCCACCAAGAGTAACTATGAGGGCCTGCAGTCTTGTGGCAACACCGTCCACCACCACCGCCAAAGGCCCAATTTTTCTGCCCTGTTCATCAGGTGCTTGCAATTACAAATCTTGATCTAATAACTCACAGCAGGGCCCATTCCTGCGCCCACCAAGAGTAACTATGAGGGCCTACAGTCTTGTGGCAACACCGTCCACCACCACCGCCAAAGGCCCAATTTTTCTGCCCTGTTCATCAGGTGCTTGCAATTACAAATCTTGATCTAATAACTCACAGCAGGGCCCATTCCTGCGCCCACCAAGAGTAACTGTGAGAGCTTACAGTCTTGTGGCAAAACCGTCCACCACCACCACCACCACCCCCAATTTTTCTGCCCTGTTCAACAGGTGCATGCAATTACAAATCTTGATCTATTAACTCACAGCAGGGCCCATTCCTGTGCCCACCAGTCTTGTGGCTACACCAACATCTAATAGGGCAAATTTCTGCAGAGTATATACGCCAGGCCCCTACTTTCAAACATCCAACTTACAAACGACTCCTACTTGCAAATGGAAAGAGAAAACAGGAAGTGAGAGGAAATCTACCCCTAGGAAGGGAAATTCTATCCTGTTAGATTTAATTTGGGAAAAAGGTATCTCCTCTCTACTGATACTTTATCACCAATCCTTGTTTCAATTAAAACCCCACTTTTCCAAAAACATTTGTCATTGGGACGGAAAGTGAGGTGACATGTTCTGAACAGATGTGCAAAGACAGCAAATGTTACAGGGGTGATAACCCCTCCCTATGTTCTCCAAAAAGCTTAAAAATAGATTTTTTTGGGATGGAGCTACACTTCATAATGTACCTGTTCAGATTCTACTTAAGATCAAACCTAAAGCCGCAAGTGGTTTTAAATGGCTTCTTTTTTTCCTTTACAAATGTCATTTTGTGCAAGGACAGTTCTAAACACGGGAAACACATGCCACTTCACAGGCATACTTTAGACACCCCCCAGGTACCATATTTAAAGGAAAATTTCACTTTTTTTTTTTCACTTTATGCATCATTAAAATGACTGCTCCCGAAAAAACGTTAGTTTTTAAAAGTTCTTTTTGCATTGATATATGTCCCCTGGGGCAGGACCCGGGTCCCCAAACCTGTTTTATGACATTAACATGCATATTGGCCGTTGTAATTAGCACTTTTGATTTCGAACGTTCGCGTCCATTATAACGTATAGGGTTCGAAAATTCGCGCGAACTTTCGGTCCGTTCGAAGGTTCTGGTTCGAACCGAACCCGGGGGTGTTCGGCTCATCCCTACTTGGTACACAAGTACTTGATACTGGAATTCTGTCAAGAAAATGTACTTAGCCTGAAAAAAGAAAACAAGTTTAGTCTCCACATGTAATGACTGATAAACTGTAATCCAGTAAAACCTTGGTTTGAGAGTAGCTTGGTTTGAGAGAGTTTTGCAAGACAAAAGTGAGTCCACCCCTTACATTTTTGTAAATATTTTATTATATCTTTTCATGTGACAACACTGAAGAAATTACACTTCGTTACAATGTAAAGTAGTGAGTGTACAGCTTGTATAACAGTGCAAATTTGCTGTCCCCTCAAAATAACAACACACAGCCATTACTGTCTAAACAGCTGGCAACAAAAGTGAGTACACCCCCTATGTCCAAATGTCCAAATTGGGCCCAAAGTGTCAATATTTTGTGTGGTCACCATTATTTTCCAGCACTGCCTTAACCCTCTTGGGCATGGAGTTCACCAGAGCTTCACAGGTTGTCACTGGAGTCCTCTTCCACTCCTCCATGATGATATCACAGAGTTGGTGGATGTTAGAGACCTTGCGCTCCTCCACCTTCCGTTTGAGGATGCCCCACAGATGCTCAATAGCGTTTAGGTCTGGAGACATGCTTGGCCAGTCCATCACCTTTACCCTCAGCTTCTTTAGCAAGGCAGTGGTCATCTTGGAGATGTATTTGGGGTCGTTATCATGTTGGAATACTGCCCTACGGCCCAGTATATGAAGGGAGGGGATCATGCTCTGCTTCAGTATGTCACAGTACATGTTGGGATTCATGGTTCCCTCAATGAACTGTAGCTCCCCAGTGCTGGCAGCACTCATGCAGCCCCAGACCATGACACTCCCACCACCATCATGACTGTAGGCAAGACACACTTGTCTTTGTATCCTCACCTGGTTGCCGCCACACATGCTTGACACCTTCTGAACCATATAAGTTTATCATGGTCTCATCAGATCACAGGATATGATTCCAGTAATCCATGTCCTTAGTCTGCTTGTCTTCAGCAAACTGTTTGCAGGCTTTCTTGTGCATCATCTTTAGAAGAGGCTTCCTTCAGGGACGACACTCATGCAGAACAATTTGATGCAGTGTGTGGCGTATATATACAGACAGGCTGACCCAACACCCCTTCAACCTCTGCAGCAATGCTGACAGCACTCATATGTCTATTTCCCAAAATCAACCTCTAGATACGACGCTGAGCATGTGCACTCAACTTCTTTGGTCGACGATGGCGAGGCCTGTTCTGAGTGGAACCATTCCTATTAAACCACAACTCAGAGAGTTCTTTAGCATGAGGTGCCATGCTGAACTTCCAGTGACCAGTATGAGAGAGTGAGAGTGATAACACCAAATTTAAAACACCTGCTTCATATTCACACCTGAGACCTTGTAATACTAACGACTAACGATAGCATGACATCAGGGAGGGAAACTGTCTAATTGGGCCCATTATGTCACTAGACATTAATGGTTGAGTGTTGGGTTATTTTGAGGGGACAGAAAATGTACACTTATACAAGCTGTACACTCACTACTTTACATTGTAGCAAAGTATAATTTCTTCAGTGTTGTCACATAAAAAAGATATAATAAAATATTTACAAAACTGTGAGGGGTGTACTCACTTTTGTGAGATACTGTGCAAGCAATGTCTTGATATACAAGTAGCGTGATGTCAAAACTGAGTATAAAAGAGAAGAGAGACGCCTCAAAGTGTAGCAATATGGTTACATTTAATGAAGGTACAACAATTAGCAACATATTGCTACACTTATGCCTCGTACACACGTACGGACTTTTCCCGGCGGACCTAAGTCCAGCGGACAATCCGCTGGACTTTCCAGCTGGGTACGTTGGACTAAAAAGCGAACGGACTTGACCACACACGATCACGCAAAAAGTCCGACGGTTCACGCGATGACGTACAGCACGTACGACGGGACTAGAAAACGAAAAATACTAGAAAAATACTTGCTACTGAGCATGCGTCCTTTTTGGTCCGCCGGACCATACTACACACGACCGGATTATCCGCTGGACTGCCAAGTCCAGCGGATAATTTGAAAACAAAACCTGAAACTTTAGTCCGCCGTACTTTGGCCAAAAAAAGTCCGCCGGCGCCCACACACGAGGGGATTATCCGCTGGACTTCGGTCCAGCGGATAATCCCGCGGGATAGTCCCTTCGTGTGTACGCGGCATTAGAAGCACCTCTCTTCTCTTTTATACTCTGTAGCTCCTGCTGGATTTTGCTTCTAATCCCCTTATGGAGGCTTCCATTTGTGGATGGACATTTTATGGTTACACAACCTGGTCACATTGCTATAATCTTTTTATATGGACTATAAACTGAAGGACCTATGAATAAATGGTTGTGGAATGAATGATTTGAATTTCCATTAATTCTTATGGGGAAATTCACTTTAATATACAAGTGCTTTGGATTCCAAGCATGTTACTGGAACGAATTATGCTCGCAAGGTTTTACTGTATATTACATTTTCGATTTTGGGTTTAGATATCCTTTAAACATGGATTCAGTGATTGCTTAAAAAAATTCTAAACACTCTCCCTTCCTCTGGAACTCCCTACCCCAATCTGTTTGGCTCCCTTTATTTTTGTAAAGTGCTATGCACTATTTAAACCTTGTATAATAATAATAAATATCAGATTTTTAATTGGGTTATAAGCTGTATAAATGGACCTGTAAATAGCCAGTTAACAAAAAAATCTGTCCAGCTCCGATTATTTTGTAAAGTACTGTGCAAAGGGTTGGCACTATATAGATCCTGTATAATAAACCAAAAAAGAGAAGAGAGCGGCACTCACGAGTCTTGAAAGGTGAACGCACAAAGGCAATTTAATTTGATGAGGCACGAGCTCCTCTTCTTCAGGATCCTGTGTAATAATAGTAATAATAATTAATAGACATGTGCACAACAAAAAAATTTGTTTTTTTTCGTTTCGTTTTTTTCGTTTCCGTTGATTCGTAACGATTTGTACATTCGTAAGTCGTCGGTGTTCGGATTCGTAACGATTCGTACATTTGTAAGTCGTCGGTGTTCGGATTCGTAACGATTCGTACATTCGTAAGTCGTCGGTGTTCGATTCGTACATTCGTAAGAGTTATTTTTTCCGTGATTAGTTTTTTCGTTAGTTTAATTTTCGGACGCATTCGTATTTATTCGTACATTCGTAACATTCGTAATCGGAGCATAATTCATAATTTTATGTAATGTGTATGCTATTATTACATTTTAATAATTTACGAATCGAAAAAAAAAAGTTACGAATCGAAAAAAAAAAAAGTTACGAATCGAAAAAAAAGTTACGAATGTACGAATTTTTTTGTTCAATAGAGACACGGAAAATTACAAATCGAAAAAAAATAGTTACGAATCGAAAAAAAAAAAAGTTACGAATCGAAAAAAAAGTTACGAATCGAAAAAAAAAAAAGTTACGAATGTACGAATTTTTTTGTTCAATCCATTCGAAGCACGTTTAGCAGCACCATTGTAAGGGACACGGAAAATTACCAATTCAACAAAAAAAAAGTTACGAATGTACGAATTTTTTCGTTCGTTCTCGTTTTTCGGATTTTCTTCATTAGTACATTCGTTGTTTCTAATTTGTTTTTTTTTTTCGGATTTTCGTTGTTTTTTGGATTCGTTCGATTCGAATTCGAAAACGAACGAACGAAAATAATGAAAAAAAAACAAAAAAATAAACTAATTGCACATGTCTAATAATTAATAATTAAATCTTTATTGGGGTTATAAGTTGTAAAAATGGACTTGTAAATGGCAAGCTGTTGGCACTATATAAATCCTGTATAATAACAATAATAATAATAATAATAATAATAATAATAATAATAATAATGATGATAATAAATAATAATAATCAGATCTTTAATTGGGTCATAAGCTATAAAAACTGGACCTGTAAATGGCCAGTTAACAAAAAAAGTAATTTATAATTTGGAAATGTGCCATTTCCTTATTCCACCATCTGTATAATGCATTTTAATATACAAAGGCAATGCTGTATGTGTAAATCCATGGCAGGACTTTTAATTAGTTCCCAGTGTGTTCCCTGTCAGTACTATATATATATAAATATACCCCTGACAGAAGGAAGATACAAACATGTAGGGGTGGTGTGCAGACATGCCTCAACATCACAACACAATCCTGGTGTTCACAAAATATATTCATAATCCAGATGTATAAATAATTAATACTGTTCTTCAAAAGAGCTTAGACACTCTTACCTGTGGAATATGGCTGGATGACTATTTAAAAAAAAAAAAAAAAAGATCTTAAAATCTCCTTTAATGTTTGCGACTCAGTTCTGTCCGCTATATCATACATATTTAAACACACCAAGCCATTGTAAATAAAATCACACCGTCCCTGCTCTATGAATGTTCACAGAGTTCTTACTGTGTCAATGTTTGATTCAGCACAGGTAAATGTGGATTCTATGAGTTCTCCTCACTCTGGGGACCTTCCACATCATCCAACACTGTAAAAAACCATTCTGTGAGTGGAGAAATCACATCTCATGGCTTCCAGAAAAAAGCTCCAGGATAGTCTTTATAGCTAAACTGCACTAACTAGCAAAATCTCTCTGCAGTTTCTGAAAAAACAACAATTTTTGGGGTTTTGCATAAGTCACTGGGCTACAGAAAATTATAAAACATGCAAAATGTCTCTGTAGCCCTTCCTCTTCCTCTGCAGAGATGTCTCAGTAAAGAAAAAATAGATAAAATAAGATAAATAAGTCAAATGGGATGAAATAAGGCACCCCTTGGTTCCCTACCAATAAATCTCCTCTTCAACCACTAGATGGCGCTATGCATATAGTATAAGATCAGCAACACTAATAAGAAAACACCACCTGATAGAGATACAGGGGAGTCAGAACATATATAACACCCAGTGTTGCCAACCTACCAGATTGAAATTTCCTGGCACGACACCCAAAATGTCCTGGCACAGCCACGTCTTTACTGGCATTTCCAAAAATTACAGTTTTAGGTGCAAATTTTAGTATTTAGGCTACAAACGAGTACAATATGCAAGTAGCAATGTGATTTAAGGTAGATATTAGGGCAAAAAACATATTTATTATTTTATTTTCGATATAGTAAGTAAGTAGCTCAGGGACAGGACTCAGAAGGACAAGAAATTAGAAAAGGAAGGCACACACACACATGAAGTTGACTCTCACAGTGACAATGACAGAAGTGTGCAACAGCACAGATGATGCTGACTTTTCACCGGCATGACATGTCCCCCTCCTGAGTCACAGTGACAATCTCTCTCCAAGCCAGGTGGTCCCTTCAGTCCACTCCAGTCTAAACAGCACTGACAGTCCCACTCCTGACCTGCCTTGCTTCTTTCCTGCAGACCCACACACGAGACTCTGGCTGCTCTGCTTGGCTCCCTTGCACCATGACATCACACGACATGCTCGGGCACCACCTCCACCAGAGCTGCCCGAACACATTGTAGCAGGCACTTGGATGGTCTCAGCTGGCTCTGGACCGGGCCAAACATGACAGCCATATTTTTTACTGGCAACTTTTTCCTTTTACTGGCATTTACTGGCAGGAGAAAATTGCCTGTTTTTTACTGGCTGCCAGTAAAAATACTGACGGTTGGCCACACTGATAACACCAATCCTTCATGTTCCCAGATAGCAGCCATAACTCATATACCAATAATTACCTGTTCTGTTTGTTGGACTTGACAGCGGAGCCTATTTGCATATTGAGAGCTTGGGAAGATCTCAGCACAATTTTTTTTCCTACTTCACTATATTTGCATGTAATTACAGCATGATCATGCAAATGTTGATTGCATTTGGTATAATCTGGAGTTTTCTGTTATAGTGTCAAAATACAATTCTGCCTTCACTTGTTTTTTTTCGCACAGAGCTCCACCTGCTGGCTGAAAGTAGTAAATATTACATAGTTACATAGTTGGTAAGGTTGAATACAGACACAGTCCCTCCAGTTCAACCTGTGTGGATGTGTGTGTGTTTATGTCACTACCATTTCCCATATCTCTGTATATTGTGTTTGCTAAAATGCCCATCTAAGATTTTTTTTTAAACTATTGCCACTTCCCTCTGATACCACTGATTGTGGAAGAAAGTTCCACAACCTTGCTGCCCAGAGAGAGTGCTTTCACACGGGCTTGTCCGCTTGGCGGACTCTGCTTTGCTCAGCAGGGATAGACCCGCTGGTCCCCGCTGAGCAGGCAGATGAGAGGCCCGTCTCCGCTCACTGTGCTGAGACG
This sequence comes from Lithobates sylvaticus, assembly GCA_028564925.1. Lineage (NCBI taxonomy): Eukaryota > Metazoa > Chordata > Amphibia > Anura > Ranidae > Lithobates > Lithobates sylvaticus. The sequence goes on from CM053027.1 coordinate 512,041,582, forward strand.
GACCTGTCAGAGTCCCGCTCTCCTCTATGTGGAGATCGGTTGAAAAGGACCGCCTGTCCATTTTCATCCAAACCAATTCGCGAGACGGGAGGAAAATAGGGCCACCATCTGTCTGGATTTCATAGACAGAATCGGATCGGATAGCAGCGGGTGTCAGCGGACATGTCACCAATGACATCTGCCGCTTCATAGGGGAGACTGGAGGGTCCGATCCGGTCTGGCTGTAAAACTGACAGGTGGACATGAACGGAAAGCCTGTGTAAAAGGAGCCTAAAGTAAGTAAAGTATTCATTAGATATGGAAGCATCCAAATGAACGAAAGACTCTTTGATGAATGTGTACAAAAACAAATTGTCAGAAAGAACAACAATACGAAAAAACAAAAATCCGAAAGAACAAAAATCTGAAAGAACAAAAAACGATTTAAGCTAAGATTTTAACGAATCAATTACATTCGGATAATTTCATTTTTCATATTTTTTTTCTTTCCGACTACTCATTATCGCTGAATATAAAGAAATAATGAATGCATTCGTATTTCTTTTGGATTTATTCGGATTCATTTGATTTCTGGATGGGCAGTGTTAGTGTATTTTCGCTGGCGAATGAGCTTATGCCTTATTCCTGTTTGTGTTTTTCTGCGTCAGACTGCATTCCAGACAGGGTGTGGTGGTGTTAGTTGGATTTCTGAATCTCTTGTGACACAGAGAGTGAGATAAAAATTATTAATTTCTTATTAAGTTTACTATTATTTAAAAAAGGATTTCTTGCAGTTCTATTTTTTTTACACATCAAACGAAAAATCTGAATAAACGGAAAAATCCGAACTAACGAAGGTTACAAATGCAACCAATGTCTGAATGAACGAATGGTCCGAGCTCGTTACAAATCTTGTTTGTAACCTGTGGACTGCCTGTAATCCAAAGTAACGAATGCTGATCATAACGAATGATCCGAAAAAAAAAAAAAACGAATGCAACGAAAACAAAAAGGGGGGGGGGGCTGTTAGAACCTCTATCAGGTTTTTTGTTGTCTGTGTCCCTTTTGGGGTGGTCTTACCATAACACTTCTTATATCTTGTAGATTGTAAGCTCTAACGAGCTGATCCCTCCTGTATTGATTTGTAGTTTAAGTGTACTGTCTGCCCTCATATTGTAAAGCGCTGCGCAAACTGTTGGCGCTCTATAAATCCTGTATAATAATAAAAATATATGAGAGGGAATCCAAAATGTTAGAGTTGTCACTGGAACTGGAGTTGTGGAAGAAGTAAGGACAATTGCTCTGGTGACAGCTGTCAAGAGTGAAATGTTTCTGTGTCTCTAGAGGAAGTTCAAGAAAATCAACTGCAACAAAATCTTGATGGAGGTTCTAACTCTGTCCAATATGCAATATAAAACAATTAGAGTTACGCTAAAACAACCATAATAAATATGAACCCAAAACCATTACAATTTCTTGTTAGGGGCTGTATCCCTTTTTCCTTTGTACTAATTATATATATTTCCAGTTTTTACCATTTATAAATAAAAAGTAAAATACTAGTTTGACAATGACATGACCTCAACACACTGAACACGAGTGATGTTCTGTGATCTGCAATATGGAACTAGAATACAGACCTGTAAAGGTTGTAATGATTTGGGAATTGTGAATGAATCTATCCAATCACCGTTGAGTTGAAATATTATTTAGTAGATATTTTAGTACATGTAAGGAGAAGCAGTGATATATTTCCATTAGGAAGGTCAGTGTGCTGGGAGTGAAGGAGCTTGAGACTAGGATCTGTCCTCTGCATGTGTCTTACCAGCTGGCGACTGTGGTTAGTAACAGGGATCCGGCACTCTTCTACTGTTACCTTCTTTCTCTTCTTTACATCCATTAAAGTCGGTACTGGTGCTGCTGACAATGGGGCAGGACAGCAAATTAGTAGAGAAGCTATTGAACACAACACTGACTCCTGTGAATTATTAATGACCTCAGTAGCTTAATGAGTAAGAGGAGATGCTGGGTAGCAAAGTGATAGCCCAACAAGGTCATAGTACCCAATGTGAAGTCCTGCACTACCTCATCTCTCTCAGATATGTATTAATATAGGAACTAGCTCCCTCCACGGTTCCCAGGCTCACAGCACAGCCTTAACATCCAATGGCGGAAGACTTTAGTCTAACCTGAATTGTTAATGTTATCCTGCAAATACAGGATCTACTTTCTGTTTCTTGGGCAAAATAGGTTAAACCAATAGGAAAGATTAAGAGATAGACAGATATACTGTATATATAACTATAAATTAACTAGATAGTAAATGTGATAAGCTAGCTAATAAATGGGAAGATATTAGAGCATGAAGTAAGGAAGGACCAAAAGGTCCATTTGGAGGTGTCAGAATCCTTTATATCTGTTGTAACAGACTAACAAGAGGAGCAAATAAAGACAAGAGAGAAAGTCAAAGAAAAAAGTAAGCCATTTGTATAAAGAACAATGTATAATGATATGAACTGTCATAATAGTTTGAAATTTCAAGATGGAATTATCTATTTAACTAGTCTTGAATATATGTTTATTACATTTCCATTATATCTCCATCTTAGCTATGTCTATTAGAGCAGGGATATGCAATTTGCCGACCTCCAGCTGTTGCAGAACTACAATTTCCATCATGCCTCTGCCTCTGGGTGTCGTGCTTGTGGCTGTCAGAGTCTTGCTATGCCTCATGGGACTTGTAGTGCTGCAACAGCTGGAGGTCCGCTAATTGAATATCCCTATAATAGAGATTAAAGCAATCTGTCACCCAGAAGAGAGTTCTAAATTCTGCCGCTTTTTGGTTTTGCCCTCAATGTTAATTTTTCTGCTGATTTCAGCCACAAGTTCAGCTGTTTTCAGAACTTCACTCTGTAAATCAACATTGGCTATTTTTAATCCTTATGCTGCTAACATTATTTAAATAGATGGGTGGCACAGTGGTGTAGAGGATAGCACTTTTGCCTAGCAGTAAGAAGGGTTGCTGGTTCAAATCCCAACCACGACACTACCTGCCTGGTGTTTGCATGTTCTCCCTGTGCCTGCGTGGGTTTCCTCCCGCACTCTGAAAACATACTGGTAGGTTAATTGGATCCTGTTTAAATTGCCCCTTGTATGTATGAATGTGAGTTAGGGACCTTAGATTGTAAGGTCCTTGAGGGTAGGGACTGATGTGAATGTACAATGTATATGTAAAGAGCTGCATAAATTGATGGCGCTATGTAAGTACCTGAAATAAATAAATAAATAGGAAAGTATATATATTTGCTTGTTTTCATTTATTTTTTACATTTCTTTAGTTACTTTCTGGTGTCCATTCCTAATCATCACGAGAGAAGGAGGGGTTTTCTCAGCTAAGAACACCCACCTGCATGGATGCCTGAGCTCAGGGCAGATGGATTCCAGGAAGTAAATGTTTACCTGCCCTTACTCAAGATGGCTACAGCCAGTAATGCTAGGGGTATTTTTCAAAGTGATTTCTGAGCAAAATAAAGCATGGAGACATGGATGGATGGGGGAGTGTGCTTTGAATATGAAAAAGGATATTGGAAAGTGGGGAATTGCCTGCAGTTGCTCCAAACATACTCTAAAGCACCAAAATTTCTCGGTACACAAGGATTGAGACAGTTAAAAAGAAAAATTGAACAATTTATTGAAAAATAGACATAGTTAAAAACAGTTAGTACAAATGTACATACACTGTGCACATAGTACAGTGCACAGTAATGAAAACAAGTAATGGACACGTAGGTCCTAATACAAGAAAACTTGGATGTATATCCTGACGGAGTCCTCTACATGTTTTGTGGTATCCACAATAAGTTATCGCTTATCGGGTGCCTCTCTTGGTACTGCGTGGCGCCTCCAGGGCCGTCTTTGGTAAGCTACTTATAATTCCATAGATTCTCCAAGATTAATCTAATATGTATTGTTACCTAAGTGTCCGTTACACTCAAACCTACTACATTTTGAAATTTGTAAACCAGTTCAATTATGAAACTTTATTCACTCTTGTAGATGTTTTTGACTGACCCCTCCTGAAGAAGCGGTGGATACCGCGAAGCATGTAGAGGACTCCGTCAGGATATACACCCAAGTTTTCTTGTATTAGGATCTACGTGTCCATTACTTGTTTTCATTACCGTGCACTGTACTATGTGCACAGTGTATGTACCTTTGTACCAACTGTTTTTAACTATGACTATTTTTCAATAAATTGTTTAATTTTTCTTTTTAACTGGTTCAATCCTTGGGTACCGAGATAGACCTCAACGTTTTAGTGCTATAGAGTATGTTTGGAGCAGCTCCAGGCACTTCCCCACTTTCCAATATCCATAATTAAGGATAATGGTACCCACCCCTTTCCCTATATTATCTTGAATGAGGCTTTATTTACTAATATTAAAAAGGAATTAAATAGTGTCTTTTGGTTTGTGATGCTCAGATGCAGTGTGTTTCGGCTTTAAGTAAACCAAGCACATAACTTCTGGAGGAAACTAGCACAAGTTTTTGTTGATTTTCCACGGAAAAGGTTGCCCATCAGTATGAGTTCTATCAAAAATGGTAAAGATCACTTTCGATAGTGTCTTCTGCAACATGGCAGTAGACAATACTTTTGACACTGTATCCTTTACCACTAATGATGACCATACATGGTTTGAAGTTTATCCAAACTTGTTTGTTTTTGAAAGGTGTCATTTTCTAATGGTTAATTGGAAATATAATTTTTTTTTTTTACCACAGTGATGAGAAGAATTGAAGATGAAGGATGAAAACTGTTTTAAGTTTCTTATTTAAACTAAATCCTAATTGCTAATGTGGTCCTCAGTTAGGAAAAATCATACTGTACTTATTGTAATGCACATATGCTAAGTGTAGTTACATCCAGAATAACAATGTTCATAGTTACAAACATTCATTCTTTCAAACTTTTATGTATGGTATAAGAATGTATGAAATAGCAATACAAACAACGTTTCTGGATATGGTGTATGCAAAATGTAATTTGTAATTGGATTATAGTATACTGTATATATACAGTTTAGTATGTCCACTACAACCCTAATGGCTGATGAACATATAATGTATATATAAATATATTTCTAAATATGCAATATACATCTAAACAAACTTTGTATGCAATTATTTTATTGATTTCATAAGCAATAAAATAAATCTGTTTAATGCATCTGGGAATCCATTCAAGTAGCAAGTCTGGAAAACATTTTAGGGGCCTTTAAACAAAACTAGTTGACTCAATGACGGCATAATCTAATGCTCTGATTAACGATTTTTCAGAATTTCATACTGACATTCAAACAACAAAGCCCATTTTTTTTTTTAAAGCAAAGGCCTACAGATTAAAATGGTGGGGTGTTGCAACGATTTTTCAAACGCAAAATCTTAGGCCGAGTCATACATTTTTAAAAGCCTTTAAAAGCCTTTACATGATACCACATTAGATTCACGGAGGAGGTTCTACTGCTAAAATTACTGCCCTCGATCTGACCTTCGCGGTGATACCTCACATGCATGGTGCAATTGCTGTTTACATATGACGCCAGACCAACGCTTGTGTACGCCTTTGCGCAAGAGAAGGGGGGCAGGGGTGCTTTTTTTTTTTTTTTTGGTTTTTTTTTTTATTTATTTTGCTTTTTTATTTTATTTTTTAACTGTTCCTTCCATTTTTTTTCTTTGTTATGATTTTTATTGTTATCTCAGGGAATGTAAATATCCCCTATGATAGCAATAGGCAGTGACAGGTACTCTTTTTTTGAAAAAATTGGGGTCTATTAGACCCTAGATCTTTCCTCTGCCCTCAAAGCATCTGACCACACCAAGATTGGTGTGATAACCATTCAAAGTCCAGCAACATACTGGACATATATTGTAATCTTTTTTTTTTCATGCAGCCTCTTGGCTGAACGAAAAAAAAGAGATTGATTGGTGGGTATGCCCACCATTAGAATACCTCCCTTCATCCACCCACTTCTAATGATGGGCATACATGCACCATTTATATATGCCGATGCATGGGGGCATCCTCCCGCAAAAGTTATGCCGTGTACACACGGTCGGAATTTCGACCGTATGTACGTGGCATTAGGAGCCAATCGCTCCTCCCCCCCCTGCTGCCCCATGCTTCGGCATATATGCTCTTTTTTTTAACTGTGGTGGTGAAATCACCTCCTACAGCGTTGGAGTCGCGGCTTTATGTATCGTGGGAGCAAACGCTGTTGCTGTCAAGATAAATAAATCCGCGTTGCAACTGAATGGCGCACCTGAAAACAAAAAAATGCTCAACACTAAAACACAGTAAACAAAATTACATACCTGAAAAGCAAGCATGATAAAACATGATAAAACATAATAAAACATTGCAGAATAGAATGGAGTAAAAAAAAAAAATGATAGAGATCGCAGGGATCAGGCCTGACTCTGCGAACGCTGCATTTATGTGTCCTTAGTGTTTTGTAAGTGACACTTGGGTGGGGGGGGGTGGGCGGAGGGGGAAAACGCAGGTGCTAGCAGGTATCTGGGCTGATCCCGCTAACAATGCGTTTTTTTTTGGAACCCTAAACTGCTGGGACGCTAGTATAGATCTGATCAGATCAGATATCGATCTGTTCAGATACTGTGCCACTAAGGGAGGTGTATGCTTTGCGCGTGGGTGTTTGCGGTACTGGCACTAACCTGGGGCGACGCAGACTTATTTGACCCTAAAACCTAATTGATATCACCCGCCGGGCGATCAGGGGGGTTAAACCGTTATTGGGTAATAAATGGCGGGGTGCCCTGACAGTAAACAGTAATACAAAAAAAAAACTGGGTTACCTAGGGACACTAATGCAGCGATCAGAAAAACGATCTAACTAGGGGCAATCAGGGGGTTAAACCTTTATTAGGTAATATATGGGGGTACCTGACAGCTAAATTAACTGTGTACTACAGGGGTGAAAGGGTTAACTCTAGGGGCAATCAGGGGCAACATTGCGACACTAATGCAGCGATCAGAAAAACGATCGCTTAGTGACACTGGCAAAAGGGGGTGAAAGGGTTAACTAGGGGCAATCAGGGGGTTTAAAACCTTTATTTAATTCTTTGATTTCATACTGACATTCAAACAAAAATCTAACCATGTATGCACAGCTTTAATGTGTACTAGGGGTGTAGTAGGGGCAACATTGTGGACAAAAGGGTTAAGCACTTTTGTATTTTTCTTTGTATTATTTCTGGTACAGGATATACTAATAGGCTCAATCATGTACCAAAAATTTTAATTCTAGAACATTCCAAAACTGCTAATTTTCCACTGAACATTACTTGACAAAACAAAATGAATGAGGAATGTAAGGGGAATTTCTATAAAAGCTCAGTCTATTCTAAAAAAAAATGATTTTGCTTTATACAAGACAAATGTGGGTGCATTTCATAGGCACTAAAGTATTTTAATCTACATGGTAAGTACAAGAAAAAATTGTACATTTCAAAAACTCACAATATCGCTTTTCTCGACAATAACTATTGTTGATGTTTTATACTTTGAGGACAGGAAAAAATATTGTGTATCACCTAAGAAGCTTTTTACAATGTATTTATTATGATTTGCACATGACTCAGGTATTTTAATAAATCCCATGGTTTGTACTGAGAAGTGCCCAATATTGCAGATATTTCCATAACCATTCTCTGAGCTTTGAAGCAATGCAAGGCTTTTACTTTGTGTTCTGCTTTGCGTAGATGTCCTTGCTTCTTGAATGATCTTCTAATGGAAAATAACTTGTATCAGAAAAATATCCAGTTGGTTAACAACTGTGTTAAACACCTTTCACACTGAAGCAGTTTTCAGGCGTCAGAGCCTGTAAAGCGCATGAAAACTGCCTCAAATTCTCTGCAATGGGTGCTTTCACACCCGGGTGGTGTGCTTGCAGGACTTTTGGAAAAGTCCTGCAAGCGGCATCTTTGGGGCGGGCTGGGAGCCCTGTATACAGCGGGCTGGGAGCGCTGTATGGTCAGCGCTTCCGAAGCACCTGAAAAGCATTTCCGAAGCGCCGCAACACAGGAGTTTTTCTTTGGGGTTAAAAGCACCCTGCTAGCAGCTGAAAAGCAGCACAAAAGTGCCGCTTAAACAGCGGTAAAGCCCCTCTAAAATGAGTGAGGCTTTACCGCAAATGTGGTCGTGGCCCCAGTATGAGAGGGGTCTTATAAGAAACAAGTAGTGTAGCTACTTCCTCAGCACATACAGTAGACCTTTATATCAATGGATCAAAAGTTTCTGTGCTACTGTAGAAGTGCTTCACTCAAGGTAACCCCTATACCTTTGCTCCAATTGTGCATACAAGCATATTCCTCCTCTCTATATATAAACAAAGACCATAACTCTCTCTTCTGGCATGTTTTGCTTAACCACTTAAGCCCCAAACCAATTTGCAGCCAAAGGACCAGGCCCCTTTTTGCGATTCGGCACTGCGACGCTTTTACTGACAATTGCGCGGTCGTGTGACGTGGCTCCCAAACAAAATTGGCGCCCTTTTTTTCCCACAAATAGAGCTTTCTTTTGGTGGTATTTGATCGCCTATTTTACTTTTTGCTATAATAAATATCCCCAAAAAATATATAAAAAAAAAAAATGTTTTCCTCAGTTTAGGCCGATACGTATTCTTCTACATATTTTTGGTAAAAAAAAATCGCAATTAGCGATTATTGATTGATTTGCGCAAAAGTTATAGCGTTTACAAAATAGGGGATAGTTTTACAGCATTTTTATTAATATTTTTTTTTTACTAGTAATGTCGGCGATCAGCGATTTTTATTGTGACATTATGGCGGACACATCGGACATTTTTGACACATTTCTGGGACCATTGTCATTTATACAGCAATCAATGTTATTTAAATGCATTGATTCCTGTATAAATGACACTGGCAGTGAAAGAGTTAACCACTAGGGGGCGGGGAGGGGTTAGGTCTGTGACGTGTGTGTGTTTTTCACAGTAGGGGGGCGTGGCTTTACGTCTGATGTCACTGATCGGCTTTACCGATGACAGGGAACAGCCAATCAGTGACAGGCAGTGTAGGAAGCACGGGGAGAGGTTTGTTTACACAGACCTCTCCCCGTTCTTCATCTCTGTGACCCAATCGCGGGACACCAGCGGCGATCGGGTCCGCTGGCCCCGTGGCCGCGGAGCTCAGGACCGGGTCGCAAGTGCGCCGCCGGCGGCGCGCGTGCGACCCACGGCTGGGCAATTAAAGGGGACGTACCGGTACGTGCTTTTGCCCAGCCGTGCCATTCTGCCGACGTAAATGTGCAGGAGGCGCTCCTGAAGTGGTTAATCCTGATCTGCAATAAAAAATAGAGGTTCCTTTGAGTGGCCACATGCTTTCCTGGTGATATGGATATTTCCTTTTGACCGTCTATTGGCGTGGTCCTCACAGAGTCCTGAAGACTCTAGCAGTGGTGTGATGATGTCATGTCACACGACAATGCAAGACCTGTTGGTTGCAGGCCGAACTACAGAAGTAAATTACCAGTCCCCACTTACAGTAGAAGCGCTATGGAGGGTTGCGTGATGGTAGATTCAGGTGAATAAAAGAACGTTTATTTGAGAGTTTTTTTAAATTGTGAATGGGTGGGAGTGGTCAGAAGGGATTTGGTGTGGAAGGAAACTACATTTGCCCACTCAACTAAAAAAGAATTAGGGCTCTTTCACACGGACGGACCGTATGTCCGTTTTTCATCCATCCGTTTTCGGATGAAAAACGGACATACATGTATCCCTATGGGATAGCGGGTGTCAGCGGATGAGCATCCGCTGACACCCGCTCTCGTCCGTGCCCGCTATGCTCCGTTTCTGCAGACGGAGGAAAACCCAATTTTTTCATCCGTCTGCAGAGCGGATCGGATGACGACGGACTCTGCGGTCCGTCGTCACCCGATCCCCCATAGGGGAGAGCGGCGCTCTGACAGGTCCGTCCCTGCACGGAGTGCAGAGACGGACCTGTCATCTTCCTGCTCAGCGGAGATCGCTCCGGCGATCCCCGCTGAGCAAGCGGCTATCCACGGGGCGGATCTGCACTGATCCGCCCCGTGTGAAAGAGCCCTTACAGTGGTTAGCACTTCTGCCTAGCAGCCCTAGGGTCATTGGTTTGAATCCCAATCACTACCTGCACAGAATTTGCATGTTCTTCCTGTGCCTATGTGGGTTTCCTCCAGGGGTCAAGTCCTGGGGAAAAAAGTGTGGGAACTCCCACCCAAGATCCACTCCCCCACCAAAAAAAAAAATGATACGCTCATATGCACAAACGCTTCAAAAGTGGTATTTTTTTATCCAATTTTCATATTGTGTGTATGAAGCTTAACTGTTAGTACATAAAAAAAAACAATCCTCAATAAACATAAATACGGTAATTCTCTGAATAATCAGCATTCATTCAATTGTGCTTCCAAGCAAATGTGAACATCATGTTCTGATCTTTATTGGGGAATTTTATTTTGTATATAGAGTGTTTATGTGGTGAGTTTACACTTTTCATTGAACAGAGTTTGGATAACACAGGGTTAAACGGAAAGGTCATAAATGAACTGCACATTATCTGTACAGAATGCTTGGGGAGATAGTGATGTGTTCCTGCTTAGGAGATGTATGTTAGCTTGGGGGGCTGCAAACTCTGCAGGGCTCCAACACACACTCGCTGCTATTCCAACCCTTCACATATTTCCACATAAACTTCCCTCCTGGCATTAAACTTTGCCAGGTATTGTGCTCAGCTTACCACCCCAAACTGATGTTCCTCCTCAGCTCACCTCTCTCCCTGCATGTCCTGTGAGCAGAATAGCTGTGCTCCTCCTCTGGGTTCTCTCATCATATGGCACTGAAGATAGAGGAGGGGGGGATTCAGCGGGACACACAGAGCAAGTATGCAGGAGACTGGGGGGGGGGGGGATGAGGAGACAGAAAATCAGGAGGGGCCGGAGGGGAGGAGTGCATCGCGAGAGGTCTGACTAAATACAATCTCTTAGCAGCAGGGACCTGATCTACCAGTCAGCTAGCTGTGATAGACAGGTAGATTGAAGAGGAAGCTGTCATGGGGCCCCCTACTGGCAATGTCTGAATGGTCAGGTGTGCGGCACTTACTATTGTGAGTTGTGTCGGCAGCTGCTAGTGTAGCACCTGCCCACAGCTCGCATACTTCAAAGTCTTGCAGGACACGGCTGCTAACGGGAACTGAGTTCCTGTTGTGGAAAAAGTACAGGAACTCCGTTCCCATGCGTTCCCACAGGACTTGAGCCCTGGTTTCCTCCCACACTCCAAAGACATGCTGGTTGGTTAATTGTCTCCTGTCTAAATTGGCCCTAGTATATGTATGAATGTGAGTTAGGGGCCTTAGATTGTAAGCTCCTTGAGGGCAGGGACTGTGAATGTACAATATACAGTATCTCACAAAAGTGAGTACACCCCTCACATTTTTGAAAATATTTTATTATATATTTTCATGTAACAACACTTAAGAAATTACAATTTGCTACAATGTAAAGTAGTGAGTGTACAGCTTTTATAACAGTGTAATTTTGCTGTCCCCTCAAAATAACTCAACACACAGCCATTAATGTCTAAACTGCTGGCAATAAAAGTGAGTACAACAGTGTAAATGTCCAAATTGGGCACAATTCGCCATTTTCCCTTCCCGGTGTCATGTGACTTATCAGTGTTACAAGGTCTCAGGTGTGAATGGGGAGCAGGTGTGTTAAATTTGGTGTTATCGCTCTCACTCTCTCATATTGGTCACTGAAAGTTCAACATGGCACCTCATGCAAAGAACTCTCTGAGGATCTGAAAAAAATAATCATTGCTCTACATGAAGATGACAGGCTGCACTCAAAATAGTCCTCCCTGCGGTCAACCAAAGAAGTTATGCGCACAAGCTCAGCGTCATGTTCAGAGGTTGTCTTTGGAAAATAGACGTATGAGTGCTGCCAGGATTGCTGCAAAGGTTGAAGGGGTGGGGGATCAGCCTGTCAGTGCTCAGACCATACGCTGCACACTGCATCAAATTGTTCTGCATGGCTGTCGTCCCAGAAGGACGCCCCTTCTAAAGATAATGCACAAGAAAGCCTGCAAACACTGCTGAAGACAAGCAGACTAAGGACATGGATTACTGGAACCATGTCCTGTGGTCTGTTGAGACCAAGATAAACTTATTTGGTTCAGATGGTGTGAAGCGTGTGTGGCGGCAACCAGGTGAGGAGTACAAAGACAAGTGTGTCTTGCCTACAGTCAAGCATGGTGGTGGGAGTTTCATGGTCACTGGGGAGCTACAGTTCATTGGGAGAACCATGAATGCTAACATGTACTGTGACTTACTGAAGCAGAACATGATCCCCTCCCTTAGGATACTGGGCCGCAGAGCAGAATTCCAACATGATAATGACCCCAAACATACCTCCAAGATGACCACTGCCTTGCTAAAGAAGCTGAGAGTAAAGGTGATGGACTGGCCAAGCATGTCTCCAGACCTAAACCCTATTGAGCATCTGTGGGGCATCCTCAAATGGAAGGTGGAGGAGCACAAGGTCTCTAACATCCACCAGCTCCATAATGTCGTCATGGAGGAGTGGAAGAGAACTACAGTGTCAACCTGTGAAGCTCTGGTGAACTCCATGCCCAAGAGGGTTAAGGCAGTGCTGGAAAATAATGGTGGCCACACAAAATATTGACACTTTGGGCCCAATTTGGACATTTCCACTTAGGGGTGTACTCACATTTGTTGCCAGCAGTCTAGACATTAACCACTATCAAATGACGGCGGGGCGGTGCAGCTATTGTGGCGGGCCGCCGTCATATGACGGCGCTCGCTTTTTGGCCACTAGGGGGCAAGCGGGCGCCGCGGGAGGCGCGCGCGCGTGCCCGCCGCGTAGCTGGGGACCCGATGCGCGTGCCTGGCGGCCGCGATGTCATACAGATCCACGTCCTGTCAGAGGAGAGGAGACCGATGGTGTGTCCCTTGTACATAGGGACACCGATCGGTCTCCTCCCCCAGTCAGTCCCCTCCCCCCACAGTTAGAATCACTAAGATAGGGAACATATTAACCCCTGCAGCGCCCCCTAGTGTTAACCCCTTCCCTGCCAGTCACATTTATACAGTAATCAATGCATTTTTATAGCACGGATCGCTGTATAAATGTGAATGGTTCCAAAAATGTGTCAAAAGTGTCTGATATGTCCGCCGCAATGTCGCAGTCACGATAAAAATCACAGATCGCCGCCATTACTAGTAAAAAAAAATAATAATAAAAATGCTATAAATCTATCCCCTATTTTGTAGACGCTATAACTTTTGCGCAAACCAATCAATAGTCGCTTATTGCGATTTTTTTTTACCAAAAATATGTACAAGAATACGTATCAGTCTAAACTGAGGAAAAAATTTGTTTAAAAAAAAAAAAAATTGGATATTTATTATAATAAAAAGTAAAAAATATTGCGTTTTTTCAAACTTGTCCCTCTTAATTTGTTTATAGCGCAAGAAATAAAAACCGCAGAGGTGATCAAATACCACCAAAATAAAGCTCTATTTGTGGGGAAAAAATTATTTTTTTTTGGGTACAGCGTTGCATGACCGCGCAATTGTCATTCAAAATGCGACAGCGCTGAAAGCTGAAAAATGGCTTGGTCAGGAAGGGGGTGTTCGTACTTGGTAGGCAAGTGGTTAATGGCTGTGTGTTGAGTTATTTTGAGGGGACAGCAAATTTACACTGTTATACAAGCTGTACACTCACTACTTTACATTGTAGCAAAGTGTCATTTCTTCAGTGTTGTCACATGAAAAGATATAATAAAATATTTACAAAAATGTGAGGGGTGTACTCACTTTTGTGAGACACTGTATATATGTAAAGCACAGCGTAAATTGACAGCGCCAAATAAGTACCTGTAATAATAATAGGGTCATTGATGTGTGCTATTAGGCCTACATTTTTTGTTTGCCTAGTCTATAAGTCACATTAATATATGTGAACTATATTGTGTAAAATATACAGTATCCTTACATTTGGAGAATGGTATCCTCGTACCTGTAAAATATAGGTTTTATTTGCATAGCAATGGTATTTCTGATGTCAAATGGAATGCTACGATTGCAAGCAAAAGTAAAATAGTACTTTTCTATGATTGCAAGAAAAAGTTAAATACATTTGGGTATTAGCATATGTGGATCATGCAGTTACACGGCTGTAATAACATGCATTTCTCAAAGAATAAATATTTATTTAAACAAGAAAAAAGGAAAGCCACTAACTATACTGTCAATCAGTCTGACATGATGCAAATCTATATGGGGCTGACAGATCTCCTGAAAACATTCAGCCTTCTGTAAAGAGCTAGATCCTATACTGGCCCACATCAGATCAGTGGACAGCATCTGTCTGTCTAAACAGATCCTAATTAAAGTACTCTTTTGCTTTTCAAATGGAAAAAGAGTTCTGTTTTACAATCACATTAAAGCGGAGTTCCACCTAAAAAAATAAATAAATCTAAGTCAGCAGCTACATATACTGCAGCTGCCGACTTTTAAGTTAAGGACACTTACCTGTCCAGGGCGCCCGCAATGGCCTCACCCGAAGCCGACCTGTCCCTCAGCTCCGGGTGGAGGCGCCGGCATCGTTAGTAAGGGAATCAGGAAATGAAGCTTTGCGGCTTCACAGCCTGGTTCCATACTGTGCCTGCGCGAGTCGCGCTGATCGTTCTGAGTGGTCCCTGCTGTCTTCTGGGACCTGTGTGTCTCCCAGAAGACAGCGGGGGGATGGAGGAGGGGCCGGACATGGCGTAAGATCGCAGCGGATACTGCGGCGATCTTTTCCTGGAAGTGGGAACAAATACCTGTATTAGACGGATATCTGCTCCCCCCCTCCCCCCTGAAAGATGCCAAATGTGATAACGGAGGGGGGGGGGGGGAGAAATCCGGACAGCGGAAGTTACGTTTTTGGGTGGAACTCCGCTTTAATGTATTGTCAAATGTAAGTTACAAGATGAAAGGTCCACTAACAGAAACTGCACGTGCACCAAACCTCTGGCATGGGTGTTGGATACACTTTGTAAGCTTTCTAAAAATGTCTCATTCTTGTAAAATGCAAAGGATTTTAATGAACTGCACCTCAGCTATTTAAAGTGAATTAGAAAGTAAACTGCCATCTGGTTTTAAATACAAGCACCCAGAGGTGCACCTAGCTTTAGCTATCTTGCAGAGCATCATGTAAACCCTGAAATGCAGGGTGCTCTAAATACACTTATATACTGGCCCACCTACCCACTCACACATTCCATGCACCACTGTTGGAAATGAGGTAGTCTATCACATTGAAATACCAATAATCGGGTTATAAATCATGCATGCTCAACATGTGGCCCTCCAGCTGTTGCAGAACTACAAGTCCCATGATGCATTGCAAGGCTGACAGTTACAAGCATGACTTTAAAAGGCTGAGTCATGATGGGACTTGTAGTTCTGCAGAAGCTATAAGGTCGCAGGTTGAGCACTCATAATTTAGAACCTGATTGTTGGTATTTCAATGTGATAGACTACCTCATTTCCAACAGTGGTGCAATGAATGTGTGAGTGTGTAGGCCACAGGTTCAGCACCCATGTTCTAAATCAACAGCTTCTGAAATCAAATCATTATTTGTTTAGTAGAGCACAGTGGCGGTGCGTGCATAGAGGGCGCAGGAGCGCCGCCCCCCCCTCTCCTGCACCGCTCTATCACCAATAGATAGATTCATGCATTGCATGAATCTATCTATTGTCACCGCTGCCGCCCCCTATTCAGGTGTCCGGCCCCTGATCGGGCGCCGGGCATCTGAATTACAGTGGGGGGGTGTTGCTGGAAGCGCCCCTATTAGAGCTGTAAGCTCTAATAGGGGACCTTATTAGAGCGGTGTGCTCTAATAGGCTTCCCTAAGTGTAAACAGCGGGCGCACTGCTGTGCGTTCGCTGATTACACAGTATTGTGTTAGAGAAGCGAATACATCGCTTCCCTAACACAGACCCGCCTCTCAGCCAATCAGGTTGCTAGGTCTGTTACCTGTCACCTGATTGGCTGAAGTCACAGGCGCTGTGATTGGACTCTAGGCGTCCAATCATAGCAGAAGACAGGAGGAGCGCGGGAGAAGAAGACATCCGACGATGAGACACCGCTCGTCGCCTGACGCCGTCACCAGCTGCACACCGGGACAAGGTAAGTGCAGAGGGCAGGCAGGGGGCACAGTGGCAGCACTTGAGGGGCACAGTGGCAGCACTTGAGGGGCACAGTGGCAGCACTTAAGGGGCACAGTGGCAGCACTTAAGGGGCACAGTGGCAGCGTTTAACGGGCACAGTGGCAGCATTTAATGGGCACAGTGGCAGCATTTAATGGGCACAGTGGCAGCGTTTAATGGGCACAGTGGCAGCGTTTAATGGGCACAGTGGCAGCGTTTGATGGCACAGTGAGGCTGTTTGTTTGCGCCCCCCCAAAAATTTTGAGCACCAGCCGCCACTGGTAGAGCACCTCGAGGTTCACTTGTTTTCAATTTGGGTGGCTGATGAAAAATGACCTTGCTCTTGATGACTTTATTTAACACCTGATGACCTTTTATATTTTCTTAAATTCTTATAACCAGCACAATGTACCCCATCTATACATTGGCCCACTCACTTCCACATTTCAGGCCCCAATGTTGGAACGTGAAGCAGCCTATTACATTAAAGGGCCAACAGTTAGGCGCCAAATCACCAGCTTCTTAAACCAAGTCTTTATTTGTTTAATAGAGCACTCTGATTCATTGTTTGTGGTGGCTATTTGATAATTAACTTTCTCTTGATGACTTTATTTAACACTTGATGACAGTTGACATTTTCGTCAGCATTAGAACTGATACAAGTTATCTACTCCTCCTTTCAGTGATGGATCTGTATTTCATTTCAATATGTTTATTAATTTTGTCATAAAAAGACAAGAAGTCAAGCGTATCAAAAGATGTCTACAAAAAAGATGTGTAAAAGACTAACAAGTAATAAGCGAAACAAAAGTTAAAATATACAATGTGGTGCAGGACTTCTTTTAGAAACCACAAGGCCCCATACAGCCAACCCGTCAGCCCCCCCCCCCAAACACAGTTTACTATGTTTCAGTTATGAATGAACACAATGATCAGTACCGATCACTCATTGGGGGTTATGTACGAAAGGCAAATCCACTTTGCACCGCAAGTGCACTTGAAAGTCACTCTAAATCTAAGGGGTAGATCTGAAATGAGTGGAAGCTGTGCTGATTTTATCATCCAATCATGTGCAGGCTAAAATGCTGTTTTTTATTTTCCTAGCATGTCCCCCTCGGATCTACAGCGACTTTACTTCCAAGTGCACTTGCAGTGCAAAGTGGATTTTCCACTAAATAACCCCCATTGTGTTCATTCCGGAAAGGAATGAATGGTAAATGTGACATATTTAGCGCACCCATTTCCTCACTCTCTGTCCTGAAGGATCCTATTGTGTCTTTGCAGCTGCCAGTGGGAAGGAGAGGAGGGAAGCTGGCAGCACTGCGGGGTAGGGGGTGGGTCAAACAGGCCTGGGCAGCAGGGGGAAATGTATGGTGTACAGAGAGGGTGATTGGTGTAGTGGGGGGGGGGGGGACATTACTGGAACTGATCCCCTGTATGACTCTCTCTGCAGCAGCTGAAGGCTTGCAGGAGGGAAGAGTGAAGAAGCCAGCTTTCAGCTGCTGCAGAGAAACCCAGCTGCCTGGGCCCCCCTGCTTGCCTGGGCCCCGTACTGGAGGACTGGTGGTACAACCCTATCAACGGCCCTGGTGTGGTGCCATCATTTGCCTGCTATTATAAATTGTAAATAGGAGGTGGAAACAATAGTATGATCCAAGCAAAGGGAAATTGCACCAGGTAATGTGGCATCCATACTAATTCCAAAGAACAGGTTAATAATGAGAAATAAAAACAAAGAAAGAAAGAGGAGAAAGGAAAGAGGCATAGATAGGGGTTAGAATGGGGGGGGGGGGGGGGGGTTGGGGGGAAACATGACGCAAGAAATATCCCATGATCATGTCGATCCTTCATAAAACAGTCAGGCTGTGATGGACCTGTTTTTATAAGGACACACACTGAGCACAAAAACAAGAAAATTTCAGCGCAGGTACAACATAGGTGTAAACGCTAACGAACAAAGGTGCGTTCATGTTGAGGCAATGACCATGTTTTGTAAACAATGCCTATCATCCTCAGTGTATATGTGGCAATAAAGTGCCCTATAGTATGAGATAACAGGGAAAGCAAAGCAAATGCTTCTTGATCGGTGATACAAGCCAGTATCATATTATGATACTTCCCCCAATAACAGCTCAATGATCACCTTGTCTATAAACACTTTAAAAAGTGAAAAGTGTGGCGCTGTGAACCTTGTATCTGATCGGTAGCTATAAGGAAGAATCCAATCTCCGTTACAATGCTATCATCCAGATTTTAGTGGCTAATCACCATATATAAAGAATGGTGAAAAGAAAGTGTGTATAAACAATCCACGTCAGAACTGTTTATAAATCAATAAAATAAATAAAAATAAAAATCACAAATCTATGTGAATCATATACGTGAATTAATTATAGTACAAAGGCAAGAAAGTACTACAATAATATGTGGTGAAACACTGAGATAACGTGATACTCTCAAAATAGAAAGTCAAACAGTGTATTGCAATTGTTTTTTTACACCTGTAACCATAACTTCAATTTGAATAAACAAAGTGCAATCATGATCTAAAAAAAATATATATCGTTTCATAAAAGTATTGGACTTAATAATGACATATATAAGGAAATAACATCCCACGAGTGCTGTAGTGACAAGTGTTGAAATTAATTTAAGTATCTGAATTCGAGTGTCCCAAATGATGTATTTCATATGTGATGATATACAAGTATTCTTATGATACTAAAAAATGTTCATCAACGTATCATCCTCATATACTTTGGACGGCGTCAAAGAACTGTAAGATGCAGAAATGAGATCAGGTACGCTTACCGTCAAAGATGGACCCGCTGACCATTTGGTGAGGGGTCAAACCGAGCTTGAGTATGCCGATGGATGGCACTGGCAAGATGGTAGGCCGGGATCTCAGGCCGGGATCAGGAGCTTGAGAAAGCAAGACTGGGCAGACACCACAGTCTATACTCACCGAATCACCGGTCACAATATAGGAACTGCACTTTAAATGACTGTACAGGAACACGGTTGTTACCCACGGGACCCCTCAATGGGTCAAGACCATGAAAAAAAAAGAGATAGAGAGGGCCTCCTCATAGTGTAAATCAGTCCAGTAACGGAATAGATTTATTTAAAAATTCTTGTTTGTCGAAGATAAAACAATCAAAGTAAAAACAAAGACAAATCAAGAAATAAAAAAGTAAACGCAGTGGTGATGGGTATAGCGTATCCGCCCTACGCGTTTCGTCTTACAAGACTTCTACAGGGGCATAGGCTAGTGCACCCCCTCTGCGTTATATATATACCACTGTAAACAGATTAACACCTGGACTAGTTAGGGGCAGTCACACTTCCGGTTGTGCCCTCCCATCTACCCCGAAAGGTCTGATTGGTTACAAAACAACCAATCATAGAGTCTACTCACCAAAGAGGGAAGGTCCATTATGGACATACCAGGGTGTATTGGGCCATCCAGGTGCCAATAGAGATGATATGGAAATCATTGGTTGATAAGCGCCATAGACAAGCCCAGTCCTTATTAACATGTGTATAGGAGGGATATTTGTTTGGGCGCGGAAAACGTATATAGGTTTGGGCGCCAACAGAATGTCAATCCTGTATGGAGAGGAAAAGTCACGTGGCCGCAAACTTCCGACTCGCAATAATTGGGGAAATATTTGTCCCCGGTCAGACACCGTATAAGGCGTACAGCGCATGCGCGACCTGCGGTCACGAGTAAGGACGCAACCACGTCATCCTGCAGCCAATTACCAGTCCCAACGCAGACCGTGACGCAGCCCGTGCACGTCCGCAAGTGGCGTGCACTACAACTGTGCCCGCGTCAGCCGGAACGTGAATCACGTGCCAACCCCACGTGACGGGAATGAGTAAACATTGAGATCACATGACGGAACTACATGGGAGTGGATGGGACATTATATCATCATCCGCGGACAATGATATAGCTAATAAAAAACAGAGAAACAGAAAAAGAAGAAAAAATATATAATATAAAAACGGACTTGTAATAACTTCTTGGTAGGTGCATGTATGTTTTAGGAAACCGGAGTCTGACTATCCCAAGTAACTAGACCTAAAACGTACACATATCACTGTCTTATGAAGAGGACAATAATGTACATATGCAATCATGTTATCCAAGAAAATAGTATACATTAATTCAGCACATTATTAATTGGTCCAATATTTGAAACCAAAAAAATTAAATAAACCAAAACACAAAACAATTTCAATATTACAAAAAGAATATATATATATGTATTATCACAATAACATTCATTTGTATTACTATGAATCGCATTTAGTTAGTATTAAGTTGGCTAATGTTATCTCATATGCCGACTACCATATATAACTGAGTCTCAAATCGTATATATGGAACATGAAGTGCTCATAGTGATATCGATATAGGAAAAAGCGATATCAAGAATAGAATTAAAAAATTTAAAAATTAAAAATAAAAATAAAATGCAGGTGTATCAGGAACTTTAAGAATCATTATATAATTGGCTCTTTACACAAGGTATAACCTATGTTTTCCCGCACAAAGAACCTTGAAATTTAATTACCTCTATTCATGGGTTGTGCCATACATTTAGCAGCATGGAGTGCTGCTCTGAAGGTATTTGGGCAGCAGGGACCTACAAAGAGTGCTGCACCTGAAGATAAGAGGAATGCTAGATTACACTTTCTGCCTTCAGATAAAAGAACTGAAAATGTTTTCTTTTATAAAAACAAAGGAGTTTTATGAAAGGGACTCCTGAGATTTGACCTCTGACCTGCTGGTGCTGGGAAGAGAAGCTGAAGTGCTGCCCGGGGAGATGTTTCTTTTGGTAGAAATTATTGATTACTTGTTAAATCTGTTCTGAGAATAAATTGAGGTTTTGGCACAAAAGCCTGTAGTCCGCTATGCAGCATTTCACATATTAATTATGATATTAAATGCACAACTTGGCAGAGATAGGTGGGAATGGCAGGCTGTACTGTTTGCAAGATACTTTCTTACTTTTATTGTCTACAAAAAAAACACCTAAATTGTAGAGATCTTCAGTAGTTTAGTGTTAGCCGATGCATGGCTAGCCATTATTCTGCAATCAACACTTTACCCCCAGCTGTTTGTTTCAGCGTAGTGTACTTTTACCTTATTTAAATCTTATTGTCATCTTTTTTATTGTACACCTATGTCCATAAATAAACCTTACTAAAATGTAGTTCTTTTTTTAATATTTTTATAGTATTTGATTATTGTCACGTACCAAGTGTGAGGCCAAGATGCTGAGAGCAGGCTAAGTGCAGCACACCCCTGAAGGTGGTACAAGGGATGCAGTGCCCAAAGAAGCACGGTTTGCCAGTTACTGTGGTCTGATGAGCTGATCACCGGAAGGTAGCTGGAACAGGCAGTAGGCACTGTAGGACAGGTGTGTATGGGTGATACCAGGCAATCTTAGCAGTAGAGCAGACCGGAAACAGAAACAGGAGCCAGGCCAGGGGTCATACACGGTGGATCAGTCAGTAACAGGTTCAGGTAGCAGAACTGGAACATGCTGGGGTCATACACGGTTACACTGGTAGAAGCAGGTTCAGTGAGCCAAGCCGGGGTAGATCACAATGGAGCAGAGAGGAGCAGAGTCAGAAGTATAAAAGTATAAGCCAGAGGTCAAACCAGGAGATCAGGATAAGCAGGTCAAGGCAAGCCGGGTCGGTAGCAGGAGGTCAAGAATAAGCCCCTGTACACACGGTCGGAAATTCCGACCACAAAATCCATCAGATTTTTTCCGACGGATTTTGTCCAAAACTGGTGTTGCATACACACGGTCGGACAAAGTTGTCGGAAAATCCGATCGTTCCGAACGTGGTGATGTTCGTTGCGTACTACGGAACTACGTAGAGGCTAGTAGCCAATAGCTTTGGTCTCGTAATTTGATCTGAGCATGCGTGGCACTTTGTCCGTCGGAATTCCCTACACACGATCGGAAAAAGTCTGATCGGATTTTTTTGTCGGAAAATTTGAGATCCTGCTCTCAAATTTTTTCCGTCGGAAATTCCAACCGAAAAAGCCTGCTAGAGCCCACACACGATCAGATACTCCGACAACATAATCCGATTGGACTTTTTCCATCGGAATATGTACGGGGCATTAGGATACACAGGAGCACAGGGAACACAGGGGAGCTGACGATAATCCAGTAATCTAGTAGTTTCAGCATCTGCTTGCGCCACTGTGCATGGAAGTTCGCCAGATGCGGCCATGATGGGTGCTGGTAACATTGCCAGTTCTATGGTTATTTCCCTAACAATTATTTTGTGGACATCCAAGCTTTCTTATAACACAAGGAACAATGTTCAAAGTGTAGCTTGTAGCAACCAATTAATAATTACTTTTCATTGCATGTAAATGTAAAATGAGTGCAACCATGGATGGCAGATGTTTCCCCTGATTCCCCTTGATCACACCCGGAATACCACTTAAATTGAAATGGGCATCATTGGAAACTGCATCATGCCTATCCTCATAAATATAGTTTAATGTATCGAAGCACATTTAGTGTTGGGTGGCAGGGAATTTTTTTTAACATATAGACAAAAACAAAATCACAAATGAATGATAAAAAAATCCTACAAAACTTTATTGCAAAAATACATAAAATATTATATCCAGGCCATATTTGTAAACTGTACTCAACATGTCAAGTATAATCCCCTAAGTTTTATGTACTGATATAGCCATCCTCCCCTAAGGGGAGACGGACTTTATGTTTTCAACAGAGAAAAATATCTGACCAGATGCCCAATGCGTTTCAGGGGCGACCTAAGAAGCTTTTACCATTTTACCATGTCATCTATATCAGCACCATAACGAAGCTTGTGATAAAGAATTAAAATCAAGGTAACTCATGTGAGAAGATCTGACCTATCACATTGGGGGGGGGGGGGGATAGAAATAACCTAGCCTAACCAATTCAGAGATCCCATTATGGTGGATTTTCCCGATTGCTGTGCAGATTGAGCGGCTGATCCCATGCTTGCTGCAAGACCGGCCCCTACAGGCAGAGAACACAGTGACAGGTCTTGGGGACACTGGTTGATTGGCTACTACAGCTTGGCAGCACCCATCCCGGGATTGACACGTAGCGCATTGCTCCTCATAGAGACACTTGCTGTTGGCTGATGGCTGGGGACATGTGTAGGATTGGTAAAGTACTGCTACGGCTGATGTCATTTGAGACTGCCATGACTTTCACCCATTGATACCGTGCATGACTACGCTGTTACCACCCAGTCCGAACCCTTTTCTTCCTCTATATTGTCACTATATATCCACAATGCATCCATTCCTCTTTGGTGACTGATACTTGTGTGCAACCCCTTCCAGTCAGATATCCACGGGCTGTATGATAGTCACCAGTTCACTGTCATATACAGCACCATTCCATCCACTCAATCCACTGCATCCTCAAAAGCCAATTGTATACTATTGATTTTCCTTTGGAATAAGGAGCAGACACCCTATGTATTGCATGCATCAGAATCATGCTTCAATGATGGACAAGCTCTCTACCTGGTTGGTGGAACCCTTAATCCAGCTTACAACATTGTTGTACATCTACCAGCTGGCTTACTGCCCCCACCCCTCCCTACCCTCCCAAAGCTCGAGCCTCCAGGGGGCTGACACACGCTAGCACCACCTTGATTGATTTTGTACTGCGTGATACGGCTATTGCCATGGTGGTGCTACGTGGGCCAGAATACTTGTCATCTGTCAGGGCTGGGCTCAGCCCTTCCTTCTCAAAGCTGGCCGCTCAGCTGTTGGCTAATTTCCAACAAGCTCCTATCTCTCCTCAGTGACTCACCTGTTGATGATATCCTGCTCGTCAGTCCTGCCTTCTTAAGCCGTCCAGTCCAGATGATCTCTGCCTTCGTCTTGGTCACATCTCTAGAGACGCTCTCCTGTGTTCCTGTTAAACACTTGCTTGGCTGACATTCCTTCTGGCTCCAGATCCTGCTTGCTGTTCTACTACGCTCATCTCCGGCTCCCTGATGTTTTGGCTTGTCTGACTATCCGTTCCGGTTCCTTAACTCTGGCTATGTTTTGACTACGCTTACTCTGTTTACCTTTTTTTATTATTAAACAAGTGTGATTTAACTGTACTTCTGTCTCAGTCTGATTCATGTTTTCTGACAGCATCCAGACGATTGTCTTTCGTGTCATTGGATAGCTAGCCCTTTGACCCTCACCACAGTGTAAATATGCTAGCTATATTATTCTTTGGCCGTGCTAACCACCCTATTGATTTCAATTACTAGTTCCATGACTGGAAACTCTGTTACCTATACAGTTCCTTGTAACTATATATTTAATAACCACAAGAGACATGTGTGATGGTAATCTATTATTATTGTTTACTGTTTATTGCTTGTTTAAGTGTATAGACCTTCTCTGTGCACTGCGTTGGGCAACAAAAGTTTTTTTTATGTATGTTAGTTTGTCTTTAAAATCAATAAACATATCTTTAAAAAAAAAGAGGTGAAATCATATGGAGCTTGCATT
Organism: Lithobates sylvaticus; assembly: GCA_028564925.1. Classification (NCBI taxonomy): domain Eukaryota; kingdom Metazoa; phylum Chordata; class Amphibia; order Anura; family Ranidae; genus Lithobates; species Lithobates sylvaticus. The sequence goes on from CM053027.1 coordinate 512,066,411, forward strand.
TTCTACTTTTCTGTAACTTTAGTCTGGTTCTAGCATTCTGCTGGAGATTGTTTATTACTTCCCATGTAGACAAGTGCTTAGCTACATGCTGACATTGTTGGGGGGCAAAGAGAATGCCCCCTTGGTTGTAAAGCCAGAGAGACAAACTTTTTTTTAACTTTTTCCAGCTTTTAGCCCCGTGCAACATGGCTTAAAATCAATAATGTCAGGTTTAAGACTAGCACTCACATGATATATTTGCATTGAACTGGCCATGCGTCAGTAAAATGTTGTTTGAATGCTGGTACAGAAATTTTAAAATATATTTTTTCAGAGCATTTGATAGACACTCTGTATTGCATTACAATAAACATGATTTTTCTCTAACTAAAACTATATTCACGGTTAAATTTTTATTTTCATTGAGAAAACTAGGAAATTCAATTAATGTTCCAAACAAATGTTTTTTTGAAAGAAATGGTCCAGGTGTGTGGCCTTAGGCTCAACATTTTATTAAGCAAGTTGTGGTTAATTGCTTATACGATTATCATTTTTTTTTCAATATATCATACTATATCAACAAAAGATATCAGCAAAAATGAGGTGTGTTGTATGGATTTTTGGCATGGGATGTAAGAGCATTCCAGTGCATAGTAATTTGCAGCCCAATAACACAACACTATATTGCACAAGCTCCAGTCCAAGGTCACTCATCAGCCTTGCACTAGAGGCCATTCTGAAAACAATTGATTCTGTGTATGCAGGCAGAAGCATATCAGATGACATAGTGATAATAAAATATGGCTCATGATATATAAAAATAAGGTTCTCAGGGTACTACTGATCTTAACTGCTAATCACTGTTTAATGTATACCAGATCTAAGAACTGTGTGGATAACTGGCAAAATTGGCATTGGCCATATACCACATAAGGTAAAAATATCCAGTCTCCACTTGCGTTTAATCAGTGTTCAGTTTGTGCCACTATCACCTCCCCTTGAAATCAGCATGTAGCATTCAGATCAGCATGTCGCAATGGAGTATAAACACGATGCGGCTCTGTACATCCCTGCTTGTCTGAGATGGGTGTCTTGGCAAGTGATGAACTCAGCATTTCACATCAGTGTGAACATAGCTATAGATCAATTCTAAATAGCTGGAAGCGCAACCCGTTCAACATTGATTTATTTGTGTTTACTTACAAAGAGTCCCTTCTATTGAATCCTTGTGTACATTGTCATAAATCGCATGAGTTTAAAGTGAAACTCCATTTGGTTTTGAATAGAATCGAGAAGCATTAGAACCTCTGTCAGGCTTTTATTGCAATCCTGATAACCTTACTTCCTGGGTGGTTACTAAGACAGAAACTAAGCAGAAATTTTCCACCTGAGATATAGACAGCGATAATCACACCACACTCATAGGAAAGGACAGCTTTTTATTACTTTGTGTATCCCCACTGAGGAGGTTTACCTTCATTTCCTTTTTGCTGGGAACACATACAGTAGCGCATACTCTAAAACTGAAGCCCCATACACACGGTCGGATTATCCGATGGATTCTGTCCTATCGGACAATGTTGTCGTAAATTCCGACCGTGTGTAGGCAACATCGGACAGTGTACATCGGATTGTCCGACGGACAAAGTCCTATCTCCTGCTGGATAGATTTTTCGACAACAAAGTCCGATCACACCAAATCCGATCGTGTGTAGCGTAGTCCGACGGACAAAGTGCTACGCATGCTCAGATCACATTACAAGACCAAATTTATTGGCTACTAGCCTCTACGTAGTCCCGTCATAGGCAACAAACGTCACCACGTTCAGAATGATCGGATTTTCCGACAACTTTGTCCGACCGTGTGTATGCAACACCAACATCGGACAAAGTACGACGGACCTGGTCCTCGGATAATCCGAGCGTGTGTATGGGGCATAAGAAACATTGGGGGTTGATTTACTTAAGGCAAATAGGCTGTGAAATTTGCAAGTGCAGTTGCACTCAGCAAGGGCATTTGCTCCAGAGCTGAGTAAAAAAGGGGAAACTCTAATGACTTCCATCGTCCAATTATGTGAAAGCAAAAATGCAATTTTTTTACTTGCATGTGATTAAGTATTCTTTGTAAAGTGAAGCTTCACCGTATTTACTAAGCTCTGGACCAAATGACCTTGCAGAGTGCAACTGCACTTACAAAGTGCACAGTCTGTTTGCCTTTAGTAAATCAACCCCATAGTTCCAACTGGTGCTCTTCTTTAAAGTGAACTTATGATTTGGATATATAAAAAAAAAAAGTGAACTTATGATGGGTATATGCAGGGCAAAGAAGCAACTTATACGTACCTTCCTTGTTTTGCTACAGCTCCAGTCACCCCTAGAGGTGAAAAGAAAGTGAGACCCGCTAGGTCAGTGTTGTTGGTAGGGGTGGAGACCTTACCTGATTGGAGGCAGATGTTGAAAGGGGCAGGGTCCAGAGGAGAGGGTCTTGCGGAGGGGTGTTTTCTTTAGCATTCCAAGGAGTCAGGAGAAGTGGCAACTTCCCACCCTCCCGCCCAGGTGTTAGGGGTTACCACATTGGACAGGTAGTGGTGGTATTTGTGTCTCTAGTGTTGATTGAGTTTTTAAAAATAAATAAATAATTTAAATATTAAATAAATAAAAAAGATAAATACATAAATAAATAATAAAAATGTATGAGTATAATTTACTGAATGGTGTATATTGCTCAATTTTGTCACAGCAGTTGGCAGGTCAAGAAGTCTTTGGGGGGGTCAGTGAAGAATTACATGGTTACAGGATTAGTGGGGTCCATCTAAGGTATGGCGCTTCCACTTGGTAAGCGGTGGTTCTCCCAGGAGCTAGGTCCCCTGGGGGAAGGGAATATGGAAGTATGTGTGATGTCGGAATGTATTCAAGCTGGTTGGGGTGCGGCTGAGGACATGGACCATTGTGCCTTAAAGACACCCAAAGACCTCTTGTTGTTGGGCATTACATTGTTGAATTTGCACTTACCGGTATGTTTTATGTGGTGTTATTTTATTCTTTGGTAATAAAAATTTGGCTGCTGTCAATTGGGAAGAAAGAGTCACATGCTCTCCTATATCGGCAAAGCACAGGTTTACCTTACGACTGTTGGGGCACTCTGGAAAGAAACTGACACCAATGCTGGCCTTGAGAGGTGCCTGCTATTTGGTGCAGCAAACAGCTTAAAGTGGGAGTAAACTCCCATCTATGATGTGTATCTAAAGGTAAGCCTATAATAAAGCTTACCTATGTACTGTAAATATCTCCTAAACTTGCACCATTTAGGAGATATTTACTGTATATGCAGCAGATGAGTCCTGTGTCATAAACGGCAGCTTCCCCGCACATGCGTGGGAGCGATGTCTTCGCGGCTCAGGTCGGTCACACAGCCCCAGTCTTCATACCCAGAAGGAAGACTGAGTAAAGATGGAAATGGGCTCCAGCGGTGCTAGCGCATCGCTGGTATGCTTAGTTTTCAGGTAAGTTTCACATGCGATGCATACTAGTACATTATGACATTTCAGGTCAGAAAGAAAATAAAAATCATTGAGCGGTTTACTACAGCTTTAACCACTTGCCGACCGCTGCATGTACATTTACGTCGGCAGAATGGCACGGCTGGGCAAATGGGCGTACAGGTACGTCCCTTTAAATTTGCCGCCGTGTGGTCACATGCTCGGTGGTGGCTAATCGTGCTACCCTACCGGGAGCTCTGTGAGCAGGATCGCGGGTCCCGCAGACTCGATGTCAGTGGGGATACACGCGATCGTCTCACGGAGCTGAAGAATGGGGAGATGCTAATGTAAACAAGCCTCTCCCCGTTCTGCCTAGTGACACTGTCACTGATCATAGCTCCCTGTGATCGGGAGCTATGATCGGTGAGGTGTCACAGGTAGCCACTCACTCCCTAGGACACACTTAACGCCTTCCTAGCTAGCTAGTGGTTAACCCCTTCACTGCCAGTGTCATTTTTACAGTAATCAGTGCAATTTTATAGCACTGATCGCTGTAAAAATGGCAATGGTACCAAAAATGTGTCAAAATTGTCCGCCATAATGTCGTAGTTACGATAAAAATCGCAGATCGCCGCCATTACTAGTAATAAAAAAAAATTATTAATAAAAATGCCATAAAACAAACCCCTATTTTGTAGACGCTAGCTATAACTTTTGCACAAACCAATCAATAAACGCTTATTGCGATTTTGTTTACCAAAAATATGTGGAATATGTATCGGCCTAAACTGAGGAAAAAAATTGTTTTTTTATATATTTTTTGGGGATATTTATTATATTATTATATAAGTAAAAAATAATGCGTTTTTTTTCAAAATTGGCGCAAAAAATAAAAAACGCAGAGGTGATCAAATACCACCAAAAGAAAGCTCTATTTGTGGGAAAAAAAGGACGATTGCACAATTGTCAGTTAAAGCGATGCAGTGCCGAATCTCAAAATGTGCTCTGGTCTTTGGCCAGCAAAATGGTCCGGGGCTTAAGTGGTTAAAGTTGAACTCTAGGTATGATCTTAAATGCATACTTACAATGGTTCAGCTTGGCACAATGTATTTATATCTCATACCTGAGGAGTCAATCTGGAAGTTGACAGTCACTGTAGAAGTCAGCGCTACTACATTAATACATTAATAGCAGAAATCTCCTGGGTCCTGCTTGGGTTCTGTGTGAGTGGCTCTCCCTCTGCACACTGACCCCCGGGAGTTGCTCCCTTGGGACCACTGTCATTCATATTTTTTACAATGAATACGTTCTCCAGTTGAAAGAGGTGGCGATCGTGACATCAACACCCCACCGTAACCTCATCCAATCAGAGAAAGCCTTGTAATTAATTGAAAAAGGCATTCTGTGAATTGTGTCAATCACTGTAGTAGTGCTGTCTACTTTACTGATTGTCATCCTTTACAGTGATTCCCCAGGTTCACAGTCTGAACCAACGTAAGTTTGCAATTTAGATCATATCTGCAGTTCAGTTTTAAGCTGTCTGCTGCACCAGGTAGCAGGCAACTCTTAGCCTAGGTTCACATTATTGCTCTGTGGGAAACGCCATGATCCCTGTGTTTTTCCCACGCCGCATTCCAATCGTGCTGCCCTTGCGATTTGCTGTGAGTGTCAATACACTTGTATTATAACGACACCCCAAACGCCACATCAGATTGCATCGTACAAAGCGACCATGTCATCTGATTGCGGTGTGGCTCCAAAAACAGAGCATGCATGTCTTGGGTGCGATGTGGTGCGATCTGAGCCCATTCAAAATGCATGGCTTCAAATCACACCACACTGAATTGCAGGTAAATTGCAGAGGAATGTGGTGCAGTTGCTGTACCTGTTCCTGTACCGGTAGTTCATAGTGTGAATCGAGGCTCAGGGCTGGCATGCATGTTGAGTTTCTTTCCAGAGTGCCCCCACAGCCCTTAAGTAAACTTGTGCTTTGCCCATATGGGGGAGCATATGACTCACTGCCCTTTTTTCGCACTTGGCTAAATTGTTGCTTGGCAATTGGCATACCAAAGATTATACGTGGAATTCAGCTTTAAATGCTGCCACAGGTACACTTTGAATTGGATTTTTTTTTCCTGTTTTGTAGCTTTAATTCCCACGCACTAAATAGTCACAGCTAAAACTTTTGTTCTGCTTGTAATGATATATTATATACATTTACTTGTTATGCAGTATCAACGTTCAAGCTGCAGATTCTAGCAGAGATTTTGAATAAACTGAGCTAGCGGTTAAATGGAACTTAATAGCTAACATCTATCAGGACGTCATGAATGACCCCCTCAGGTGACTGTTCTTACAATGATGCAGGCTAAATGAACATTCTTGCACCAGTTGTATTATCAAACCTCCTAATCCATCCATACTCCTTCCTGTCATCATAAGCCTCCAGGGCTTCTCTAATAGAAGATAACATAATGGGTGTACGGCATACCTTCTCACTACTGCGACAATCTACTGCAATAGAGAAACAATGAATCCACAGGGGCTGTGACACCAGACTATAGTTGTTTGATAAGCAAATTAATGACTTAGACATCAACTCACTTATATGTATGGGAGTTTAACTATATTTGTGATCCTATTTAATGATACATTGATCATGAAAAGATTCAGCTTACGTGATTAGAGCCCATGCAAAGTAGTGCATTGCAGCAACGCACATTATTTGCATTAGTGTAATCTGAATAAATGGCACCCCAATGCACCTTGCACCATGAGTAGCGATGCAGCTTGCTGCACTGCCAGAAATGGTAAATATACCCTTTTAAAATGTTCTGTTGCGTTAGACAGGCCATTTAAATGAACGGGCTGCCTTAGCATAACATATGTCAACACACAGCATTAAGCGCATCAATATGAATGCGATAATGTGCCTCAAAAGTGTGAATGGGCCTTTAAAGTGCTTCTATTAGAATTTTTTTTAAAACCCCAAAACAAAAATGGAATATATTGCAGCATACTAGTATTTACATGTGGAGGATTTCTTAGTTTTCTTTTTCTTTTTCCTTTATTTTCACCTGGTGATCCTGCCAGCAACACACTTCCTATCCTAGGTTGGCAACACTCAAACACTCTGCTGTATCTATGGAAGAGCAACATCATCACCCAGGGTGCTCTCCTGATTTGGACTACAAACATTGTCTCCAAATATCACTCAAATTGTCCTCTCCGCTCTTCTCAAGACCTCCTACTCTCAAGCTCTCTCGTCTCCTCCTCCCAGGATTTCTCCAGAGCCTCTCCCATCCTCTGGAACCCGCTACCTCCACCGGTTCGGCTATACTCTACTCTTGCTACCTTCAGGCGATCCCTGAAAACTCTTCTCTTCAGGAAAGCCTATCACGTCTCTAACTAATCTCCTACCACTTCCATCAGCTCATTCCCCACAGTTACAACCTTTTGTACCATCTGCCCCACCCTATTAGATTGTAAGCTCTTCTGAGCAGGGCCCTCTTAATCCTCTTGTATTTTATTGTATTATAACTGTATTGTCTCCTTTTTATATTGTAAAGCGCTGCATAAACGGTTGGCGCTATATAAATCCTGTATTAAAATAATAATAATCTTCCTCACTTCATCTCCATTACATCGGGTTGTAGTTTATAGACGATAGCTTGGAAGGAAGATAACGTTGTTTAAAATCTCTATTCAATTCACAGGATGCTACAAGAATACTGCATTTATAGTAAATGCAGTTTTAGTTTGTTTATTTAGGAGATAAACTGGCATGAGATGGGAAATGGGGAGGCATGGGATGCCCTAAACTGTAGAACTTGAACAAACTTTTCAAGGACTTGTTAAAGTCTCTGGCTGCTAAGTACTATCTTCAAAGGTGCTGCCCACTTGTGGGATTGATGACAGAGCTTAAAAAGCCAAAAGAATTCCAAATGAAGAATGCAGGAGCTGCTCCTTGCAGGAATGTTAAAGCACCTGACTGCTTCTGTCAAGCTAGAGATGTAGGATATTAGAAAAAAAGGGGGAAGAGAAAGTGGACCAAGGGCCCGGACAGGATTCTTCAAAAAGGAACAAACTGGAAATAGCAAGAAATAAATAGTAATCTTTATTGAAAACAATTCCACCAAAATATCATTAAAAAAAAGTAAGGAAAATACCGCCACCGCGTAATTATAAAATATGATAAAGTTATCAAGAGACATAAGGCCACAACAAACAAACATCCATTCATTCAACCCTCATACAAATCATATACCAGCTGGTAATGAAGTGAACCCCTAAAAGGAATTTCCCTTGTGTATATAGAAGCAAAATGCTAGTTGATCATTACTAAGGAAATCTTTAGGCTTTACAGCAATCTTCAGCTGGAGACACCAGTACTGTACTGTACTAGTACAGACAGTCCTAGATAGATAGGGGAGGAAACCACAAGGGGGGGGGGGGGGGCTTGCAATGTAATTCAGAGACTGCGACTTGTGCAGGCACTAAGTTGTCCCTTGGTCATAGACAAGCAAGATATCGCACCTTGCTGTCCTCTCTATAAAGGTTTGGGGTAGGATGACATGGCAGTTACTCACTCAGTGCCTTTTTGGTGAATCCTGCTGTACAGGCTCTCTGGTACACATGCCGAATCTTGTCTGTCGAGATGGGTCCAGCTAAGCCTAGCTGAAACTTCCAGCTGCACCTTCTCTCTTCCACCTACTCACTCCTTCTCCTGTGCTTCCTTCTGCCCAGGGGCAGAGCTCCTTAGCACAGGGGTCCCCTCCAGACAACTGGACCCTGGACTATGCACCCAGACTATCAGATTGTGGACTTTTTATGTAACCGCTACCCCACCTACTGAGCCTTGCCTCCTCAGGGATTGGTGGGAACTACATAAATATTCAGTCTGCAGCTGTAATGCCACGTACACACGAGCTGAATTTCTGTCCAAAAAATCTTGGATGTTTTTTCCGACGGAATTACGCTCAAGCTTGTCTTGCATACACACGGTCACACAATAGTTCTCTAAACTTTCGACCGTCAAGAACGCGGTGACGTACAACACTACGACGAGCCGAGAAAATTAAGTTCAATGCTTCCGAGCATGCGTCGAATTGTTTCCAAGCATGCGTGATTTTTTGCGCGTCCGAATTGCATGCAGACGATCGCATTTTCGTATAGGAACTTTTCCCAACCGAAAAATAGAGAACATGCTCGCAATATTTTGCTGGCTGGAATTCAGCCAGCATAATACCGATGGAGCACACACGGTCGCATTTTCCGATAAAAAGCTCTCATCTGAGTTTTGGTGGCGGCATTACCGATAGTGTGTACGCAGCATAAGTTTCAGAACTATCCAGTAAGTTTTAAAAGCCAGGGGGAGGTAACAGAGCCACAGCCTTGAAACACTGCCCAGGTAAAAACAAATTAACCCCTACACCTCTGCCTACAGAGGAGCCAACTAAATGTACCTCACCTAGTAACTAGGAGGGTGCTAAACATTTTTTTCTTAGGTGGGAAAAACACAGGTTTAATTTAAAGTGGAAAAGTGGAAATCTTTGGACAATCATATAATTATATATTTCCATCAAGAAATACATGAGTTTTTAAGCAAACCTTTACTGATCTCTGTAGCTGCAGGCACTGTGGAGCAATGTATTTAAACATTTCCAGCAGAAAAACTTCTGCTTCCTCTTCTCAGCAGAGACTTGGCTCCTTGAATGTGTGTAAGCAGGGGGTTTAGGAAGCCACTACTATCCCTGAACAGCAATGGTGCTGCGCTGTCATGCTAGCAGTGCTGAGGAGTGATGCCACGATCCTGTGATTGCTAAATCACTTCCTTCCTTAGTCTTGGTAGTAAACAAAGCAGAGGCATGACCACTGATTATTACTAATGCTAGAGGGAACTCAGCAAGGACTAATATGACCTCTGTCATGGACTCTGGGTGCCATCTTGGGAGAGCATGAGTCTATATTTGATACAGAGTTTTCTCAAGATTTTAGCTGTCATAAATAGCAACATCTGAGTCAACAAGGGGCCATGACAGTGGGGAAGTGTCAGATAGGGACAGGACTCTGTTGATGAGGGAGAGATAGGACTCAACTGCTGCCTTTTCCCTTTAGTCAAAACAGTGGAGGCCAGATTGCTATGTACTTATAGAAAAGTGTGTGATCAGGTCAGTGTCCTGGATATTTCTTGTCATATCCTTTCTCTCTAGTTCCTTGGCTACAGGTTTGTAGAGATTTTTAAACTATCTTTTCCTTTTGTAAATTTCTCTTATTTAATTACTTTAGATCATAATTGGTGTTTTGATTTAAAAATGGATAGTATGAAGAACTATTTTTTATCAAATATGAATTTAAAAATACACAAGTCTACATGATGGGACCAGTATAGAGTACTTATATATGTAAATATATTATGAAAGTGCCACAAGGTAAGTATAAGAAAAATGCACACATGATTCACATAAAGGCAGAGTGCTAGGCTCCAGAGCACTGTTTTTTTATTAGAGAAGACTGGCTTGTCAGTATTCTCCTGATTGGGGCCTAGAGCTTGAAGGTTTCAAAGTGTCTTGGGTGGGACGGAGCCTTCAATTCTGTGTTTTGTGTTTTGGGTCATGCTATAGTATGGCAGGCCATGTGAGTGCACAGGAGTGCATATTCTTTATAAGCTGGGAGCTGTCCATAGCTTGGATACTTTGTGTGAAGATAGGTGTGTGATCCTGTCGAGACTGAGGTTCTCCATCTAAGAGACTGCACTCCATGTTGGGAGGATTCCTTGTCCATCGGACTGAGAGAGTTGAGGAAGCTATGTGAGTCTGGGTGACAAAGAGAGGGCCTGGGAGATTGAAAAAAAATCTAAGTCTCAGAGGAGTGAGCCCAAGTAGTCTGGAGAACACCCTATCCAGAGGCCAGGCGTGGGCCAGTGCAGCGCAGTGCAGCAACTAAAGGTTGAGTGAGCCTGAAGAGCCCATGGTCTGGGAAACCAGAGATAAGAGCAGGCTTGCAAAAGAGCTAGATGGCTTGGCATTTTTGCATAACCTATGGGATGCTTAAGACTTGTACTGTTCATGTTACCGTACTGTCCTAAGAGGTTGTATATTTGGTTATTTGGATAAAGAACTGTTACTACCAGAGCCTGTCCATATGTTCTTTGTGAGTCAATGTCTTCTTTGTATAGCCAACAGTGGACTACAACTATCTGCACTGCAGACCTACCTTTGCATTTTTACCCAGTTGCTGTGTCCCTCTAGTGTTTGGGGGGAGTAACTGACATCATCCCCCTGTGCCAAACGAAGAGCATTGTAGGAATTGTAGTATCCTAAACAGACATTCTGGGGCTATATAACTATTCCTGGACCACATTTCCTATCAGGCCAACTGCTACCCAGGAAAGAATTCTGGGAAAGACTATAAAAGGGCCAGCAGCCCGACCCACGCTTTCTTCTTCACCGTGCCATGAGGTCAACACATCCCTGCTGCTGTGCGAGAGGACTGCAGCCTACCACTCGGCGAAAGCAGCGACTTCGGCCCGGCCCAGGCAGGTCCAACGCTGCTTTCTTCTCAAGGGACATCACCGCAGAGTCGTTGTATCAGCCGGATCAGACGGCGTACAGTTCTTGCAGCCAGTCAGTCATCTCTGATCATTCATTAAGGGGACCACTATTCTGGAATCCCTCTTCAGGAGGATCCTACGCTGTTCTTCAGTTAGATGAGAGGGCTTCTGCCCAGTAAATACACACCCTGCCCTAATACATTACATAAAAACACTACAGTCATCTTACTCCTAGAAATACTTTACTACAATGCATACATACACTATATACAGACATCTTACCCCATTTGAATTACTTTAAAGATTACTGCTAGTCAGATTGAGTTGTTCTTATCTGCCTACACATCACTTGCTATATTCAGGATACAATTAGCTGGAGCTCCAACTGCCGATGAAGACAATTGCAGGCCTTGGACTCTGGACATTGCTGTTTACTACTATCTAAAGGGAGCCACCACTGATATATATTAAACCTGGTATCCCATTAGGACTTAAGGTGAAATAGGCCAGCCCGGGATTGCCTATTAGTGGTATAAAAATACAGCAATTACTAGTCCACTTCAGTACTTGACCAGTGTAGCCCAGATGTAACCTTCTTAAACTGCCCAAGCGCAATCCCCTTCTTACCATTCTAAATTAACGAGACCACATCTGAATTTGTAGTATAAATGGCCATAGCAGAGTGGCCTTTTATTAACAAAACATTATTAATTCAAAAACTTTTAACATATAACATCTGTAACGACAACTGTCCACCCTCAGTCTGTTGGTCTTTGACGGCACACCGAACATCACACATCTTCCACCACTACACTGCGGGACCTTTTCTCCATTATAGGCCTGTACCACACCAGCTCAGAGAAAACCCCCTTCCCGCAGTGCAACCATTACTGTATTCCAGCTAACCGTTTTAACTGGAATACACCAGAGGGGCACATGCTACTGATGAGCCCCCCAACACTTCCATCTCGTATGTTTTCTGACACCATCAAAGACCAAAAACACTGCAGTTTCTCCACTGCTATGACGAAACCGATTTCACTGCACCTGAAATGAAATAAAAACAAACAGACAAACAAACAAACCAACAACACAAGGAGGGTGGGTGGGAAACTGCTTCCTCCTTTCTGCCCCTTCCTCTGCTGCCCGGAAGTCCTGCCTCCCCCTTAATAAATACCGCTCCTCCCACTCTGTCTTCATCAATCTGTACCATCCCCTTCCTCTCACACTTTCCTGATTAACCATTTGTTGTCTCCCCTCTAAACACTGTCATGCCCGTCCCTGCACTACTTTCTTCTTTCTCTTTTCATTCCAGGCCTCACTATTCCTGCATTTGATTGCTGTCTGTTTTTATGTAAACTGTTATTCTGCAACTTTTCCAGCTGTAATTCAATTGCTTTCAAGGATCTCCTCACCTGAGCCTTGGCTGTTCAACCAGGACCAGATGACCTAAATACTGTTATTTAAGTCTCTTTCTGAACCAGTAAAATCAGAGAGTCACTTATCCACAGTGTGTTGGTGTGTCATTTAACTGTGTAACCAAAATGTCTGAACCCAGAGTGTCAGGTGGGCTGAAAGGTTCGCAGGGTCATGGAGGCGCAGATGAACAGGTAACTCTAAGCAACCTCCAAGGGGGCAGCGTTACATTTGCAATTACCACACACCACATGTGAACGCAAAGATGAAGTATGATTGGTTGCTGGGCTGTGCCGCCCCTGAGGTCAGTTGAGGTGACTGTCTTAGTTGGCATTCGTGAAGGCATTGTGGGGGATGGCACTGAGTGTGGTACTGAGTGCTCATTAGTACTGAGTGTAACGCTGAACCTAGTAATACCAGAGGCTCAGTGTTACTGCTGTACCTGTCACACAGCCATTTGCAGTGAATCAGCCTCCTCAGTGAGGTGGAGCCTTTTAAGGATACTTTCACACTGAGGCATTTTTTTTGATGTCTTAGCGCTAAAATAGTGCCTGTAAAGCGCCTGAAAACTGCCTCACCTGCCTCACCAGTGTGAAAGCAGGGTCCTGCAAGCAGCATCTTTGGGGCAGTGTAGGAGCACTGTACACAGCGCTCCTACACCAACCCTGCCCATTGTAATCAAAAGTGCTTCGGAAGCTCCGCAACAGGGTGCTATTAACCCCTTCTTCGGGTTAAAAGTGCCCTGCTAGCAGCCGAAAAGCGCAGCTAAAACGACGGTTTACTGCTAACAGACCCGCCGCCCCCAGTGTGAAAGTACCTTAAAAATGTAGGTTCAGCATCAATGCGTACTGTGCTGCTGGTCACTGCACCTGCCTATATGACAGATGCGATGACCAGGCAGGAAAACTCTGCTCAGTGATGCTGAGCCTGCACTTTTAATACAGTAGGCTCAGCATCACTGAGTTGCCTGACTTTGTGTGTGTGTGTACAGTGCTATCCCCCAGTAGGCCATCTTTGCCACGGGATGGCAAAAATGGCCGCCTTTGGCGGCATCTGCCCCCAAAACAGCCTTAATTGACTGACAAAAGGTCAGTTCATACCACAATTATACATGCAGTTTATTTTGCTCATTATAGGCTGAACAGAGAACTATTTAAGATAGCAAAATTAATAATACAATATTGAAAATGGGTGAAATGTACATATCATGCAGTCTAGTGCTCTTTGTTGTAGATGAAAGGTTTGCTTAATTTTCCTCAGCTGTCGCTGCTCTGTGTAAGTGCACTTTAAAGATTTCTGCAAGTCTGTGATGTTTTCAGATTATAAAGCCTGTGTTTGCTCAGTGTATCACAGCAGGTGGTTTGAAAGAAAACATTACTAGTGTGAGTAATTGCAGTGAGTGATGCAGCTAACCGCAGTGAACGCAAAGTAACACCCAGTACTGGCCTAATTGTAATATTTGAGGTAACTCAAGGATATATGCTCAGCTGCACATAATAGAAGAAGTACTGTATCTTGTAAATAATACGGTAATATTAATAATCTGAACATCAGTACTGTGCTCGTACTATATTTATATATTGTAAGTATGATAATAATATGTTTTATTATATAGTAAGTATGATAGTATACCATCCATAAGGTAAAGTGTGCCCTCTATTTCAGGCAGGAACTGTGGGGAGAGGGGAAGGTTTCATCACTGTAACCAACCATTTTATGGAAGATGAACGGATCATGATCAATGGTCGAGAAGGATCTGGGTGTTCTAGTTGTAGGGTATTGTTGGGGGCATGGCCTGGCGAGAGCCCAGGCTGAGATTGTCATTTTACCACTGAACATACACATGGATGTGCGGCATCTGGGATTTCCTCCTCTCGCTATCTAGTTGTAGGGTAGGCGGGTGGTACCCCCTCCATGTTCCCCTCCTTGTTGGGCGGAAGTTGGAGTGTTGGTTACATAGGAGGCCTACCCCAGTGTGTTTTTTTTTTTTTGGCTATGCTAGACCATTAGTTTAGGTCACTCTCCTCCACATGAACAGATGACTGAACTTTAGTTAACTCTCTTGATGTGAGTATGCACTACTACTGTCACTGTTGCATTTAGGAGGGACATACAGAGCCGATGCTCTCCACCTGTCCAGCATATGTCCGCTACCTCACTTCCAGTATATTACTTTTAAGGCACCTATATTTAGCATCACATCTTTTAGAGGGTGTAACACATTAATAGAAGCACTTAGTACTTGGTAGAAGTAGTATTGATTATCACACTCAGTAGAGGGTGTTTTTGGTGACTTCAGGGCCACACCTACATCATTCTCTGTCTGAGGTGGCCATATATCATAGAACGTACTTTACACCCATACTGGCTGAGGGTGTAACACATCAAGATCTGTCACTCTGAAAATAAGGTTTTAGTCATCACATTTTTTTCATTCATTTTTTTCATTTAACTATTTGATACCCAAGGGCAAGTTTTTTTTACACTAAAGGTAATTACACTGATCTAGAGGTGCACCCCACAGAGGGTGTAACACAGAAGCACATTTCTATTATTGGTGTAGCGCTGGCTCCTGATGAGCACACGCTATATGTTTTTCAAAGTTGATGTTCCTGAAACCACAGTTGGGTTTTAGGGCTAATTATGCCAAATTATGGTCTCAGTATCAGTCTAGCTGGATTGCACTGAGTTCTCCTTGGCCACAGGTGTCGCTGTCACCGCCGGCAAGTATGAGAACGCAGTTTGGCTGGGTGTATTGGATACCATTCTTTTCTCAGAACCAGACCAGTGGGAGTGTCATCCTGCTGTGGATTCTGGGAGGTGGTATTTAATGTGCTGAGATCACGTGTTTGGGGGTTCCGGTCCAGAAGAGATCTTCTGTCTGTTTGGTCCTGGTCCTCCTGACCAGCCCTCATGGCCCTCCTGGCCTGGGGTGCGGATTCATACAATTTCAAGTCTCGGGGCTGGATAGACCGAGGCAAAGCAACTGCAGGGACAGGCCTGAATGGATATCGGGGCCTAATTATCCAAGAGTGGTCCGGTGCCGTCTCATCTAAGGAGAGGCCCAGCAACTGGAGAAGCATCCAGGGGAGGACTCTTCAAGAGAAGGCCATGCACAAGGCTGGTTTCTCTGAAGGAGCCTGGAGGCTCAGTTGAAGGACACTTTATGGATCTACACTCATACGGTATTGCCGGACTCGCTGCGAGATACTGGTACCGTATGATAGCTCTCTAAGTTTGTCTATGTCCCTCAGTTACATTCAAGTCTGTGGCAGAGACTTTTCTCAAGTGTTCTACATTCAAGTCTGTGGCAGAGACTTTTCTCAAGTGTTCTACATTCAAGTCTGTGGCAGAGACTTTTCTCAAGTGTTCTACATTTAAGTCTGTGGCAGAGACTTTGCTCAAGTGTTCTACATCCAAGTCAGTGGCAAAGACCCCCTATCTTTGCAGTTCCAAAAGTACCTGAACTTTCACCCTAACCCTCTACCCTACATTTAAGAGACTGTTTTATCTTTTGAATAAATAACCCAAAAAGGAAGATAAAGTGTCAGTTTCTACATTTCTTTGGGCCATCTACCACGGGAAACCCTAGACGGAGACGAGGTGAAGAAGGTAATGGTAAGCCCAATAAAACCAGCAGCTCCTTCGGGGGGTCAGTGCTACATAGGTGTCACATTTTTTATCATCTTGGCTTACTGGACATTTATTGGTCTAAATCATCTCCATTCTTAAAGGCAATTACCTTTTTTGGTGCCACACCTTGCAGAGGTTTTAACACACCAACATTAGCAAACAAAATATTAAGGCATTAAATATTTGTTTATAGGGAATTTTTCCCTTGAAGTTATATCCATTTCAGTGCTGCACTCTACAGAGGGTGCAACACAAAAGCACTACCTTATTAGGTTCAAAAGGCATTCAGCACCTTATATATATATAATATATATATATATATATATATATATATATATATATATATATATATATATATATATATATATATATATATATATATATATTATAATATATATATATACCTACATATATATATATATATATTTATAATATATATTATATATATATATATATATTTATAATTGGAACAGCACCACACCTACACTCTTTTTGTCACTCACCGGAGTGTGACCTACAGAAGAAGTATAGCCAAAATAGCTTTGGCTATACTTCTCCTTTAATTATCTTGCATGACAATCAAACAAAGGCAATGGTCTTTCCCTAAACTAATCCCTAACTCAGGCTTTATAGCTGCCCCAGTGTACCTGTACAGAAAGAGTCCATGATGGCAGATCTCCAGAGCTGGTATCTTCAGGCAGGGCAGCATTAAACGAACCTGCTTACATGGTAGATCATGGACTTAAAGTGATTATAGAGGCTTTTAAAAAAAATAACAAACGTGTTATACTTACTTGCTCTGTGCAATGGTTTTGCACAGAGCAGCCCCTCCTCTTCTGAGGTCACCCACCAGTGCTCCTGGCTCCTCCTCCCTCCTGAGTGCCCCCCTAGCAAGCTGCTTGCTTTGACCCACCTTTACACACAGAGAGGGTCTGGGCCCCACACCCTGCTCTATACTTATTGGCTGTATTTGACAGCAGCAGCAGCCAATGGCTCCCTCTGCTGCCTCTCTGTCCAATGAGGAGAGAGAGAGCCGCTGCACTTGTTTACTCCTTCCTTCCCGTACCATGTGACCAGGGTGTGGGTCATCATAACCCGAGTTTAGTTCCAATTGCTACTGGAAACTGACTGCTAGGGAGGGAGCCAGAACATCGACCACCTTGCTACCATAGGACCTGCCACCTTTACCACGTACCATGCCTAATGGCTGGTTGTTTTGTGTTTTGAACTAGTGCTTGGTTACCCATAGCAACAACACTGCTTCTCCTACTTGACTTGCCAAGTAGACCTTTTGTAGCAGCTGAGCTTCAGACCCCACATGTGCTTTACAGACCCTGGTTCTTTTGATATGCCACAACCAACATGCACACCTTTTAATAACTTCAGACCAGGCACAGAACAGTTAATGCAACTTTACTGAAAAGCTTCTTAGTACAGTCCAATATGAACATTAATATCATCATGTCCCTAACTACCTCTATCTGGCTGCCCAGGCGTACCTCAGAAAGGTAGTAGTCCCTTTTTGGCGTTTTCCAGGTCTTCGTTGCTCTCTGGAAACCTGGTGCCTTTGACTGACTGCAAGACGCAGCAGTCCAAAGCAGCTACAGCATGTCGTTTTCAATGTGGCCCATCTGAACTGGCGAGAGGACTCTGAACCCAGCCTTCTCCCATGTTTATATCACTTGCTTTTAAACTTTAGCAATCACTGTCTACTATGTTCATATTTTTCCTATATACTTATTTTTTTGTTATCCTGATTATCCAGCCTTGCATCCTAGTCCTTATACCAGGGCCGTTTCCACATATGTGATCCCTGTGAGCACTTTCCTGTAATGCAGCTGCATTACCATCTCTCTCTTCCCCTCATTCCCATGGAGTTTGTCCTGGACTAGGGACACTATATCATTTGTCTCCGGAATGTATATCCCCTATACGGGGGGCATTTTAGATGCAATGGGGTACTGTGGAAATATACAGCGAACCATGCTATTTTTCTGAATCTGTTAAAGGTTGTCACCATGTGAGTATGTTCAGAATTTACCATCCAGTTATATTATGCCATGCTGTTATTCATCACCCATGTACTTCCCCTCATTCCCATGGAGTTTGTCCTGGACTAGGGACACCACATCATTTGTCTCTGGGATGTATATGCCCTATACGGGGTGCATTTTAGATGCAATGGGGTACTGCGGAAATATACAGTGAACCATGCAATTTTTATGAATCTGTTAAAGGTTGTCACCATGTGAGTATGTTCAGAACTTACCATCCAGTTATATTATGACATGCTGTTATTCATCACCCATGTACTACTCTTTTTATAAGCTGTATATCATAGTATATGTCTATGTTGACACTTTGTTATTATGCCATCAGAAAATACAGTAGGTTTTGGTCATCCCCAGAAGAAGGAATTTATTATATTCCGAAACATGTTGGGATCATCTACATAATTGTTTGCGATTCGGCCTCCGACCTCGAGATCAACAGTGTTTTCAAGTTTACAGTCCTGTATTGTATACACCATGACTACCATTTTTTGATTTTATTCAAAATTGTGTCATTGATATTTACATCCAGATATTTTACATTTAATACAATTTTGCACTTTTACTATACCTTTTCACAATTTCGTCTGGTTTTGACCATTGTCTATAAAGTCCCAGGGGCATTTTTCAGTTTTTCTTTCCATATCACTGGTGAGTTGGCTGGATCCAAAAACCCCCGGAACTAAAGCATATACATTAACTCTCTCCACCCTCAGCCTGGGCCAGCCACTAACTATCTAGTGCACCTGTAGGCAACCTGCCTACAAGTTCACAAAAAGGATATTGGAGAACTGGAGAGAAGGACAACCAAACTAATAAGATGCATGGAGGAGCTCAGCTATGAGGATAGATTAGAGGAACTGAATTTATTCTCTCTGGAAAGTAAATGATCAAGGGGGATATGATCAACATGTATAAGTACATAAGTGGTCCATATAGTGAACGTGGTGCAATATGATTTAATTTAAGATCATTACAGAGCACATGGAGTCACTCTTTATGTCTGGACGAAATTTTTTTTAAAGTATAACTAAAGGTAAAACTTCGATTTTTAGTTTTAGATAGAGTGAAGGTGTATTAGAACACCTGTCAGATTTTATTGCTGTCTGTGCTCCTGTTAATTAAATTCACCCTCTCTAATTGTCCTGTTTAACATTATCATCGAAAGTGAAAGTAAAAGAAAATCCCAACTTTTGAGTTGTCCCCAGAAAAGTAATACAGGGGGTTGCCAAGAAATTCCTTTAATTTCCAGGGATTTCCTCTTACTTCCTGTTTGTCTATGGGAAATCTTTGCAATGGAACACAGATGGCAGAAAAAAAACACTCCCTATAGTTCTACTTTAACTTTCACATACAGAAAGACATCTTCACAATAAGGCCCGGTTCACACCTATGCATTTTTTAGTGCATTTTTAGTTTTGCAGAAACACACTACCATCCATTTAACATAATTTCCTATGGATGTAGTTCACATCTGTGCATTTTATGGAAAAGCCAGGGATATGTTTCTGGTTTTTGGTTCCATAGATTCAATGGATCAAAAATGTGTATTGAAAAATGCAAAATGCACCTGGAATATGCAAACTGCAACCTGCATAAGTGTGAATCAGGCCTAAGGCTCGATTCACATCTATGCATTTTGCTTTTGAGCTTGCCTCGTTTTTGGACACGCGGGAAAATCGCAGCAAAATCGTGGTAAAAACCCAGTAAAAACACGGTACTTACGTTTTGGATGAGGGTCCTTTGACTTCTATTACATGCAAAACGCTGCATTTTGCATGAAAAAAAGTCCCCGACCCTTTCCAAAAACGCAGAGGCACAAAAATGCATTGATGTGAACATGTTCCATAGGAACCCATGTTAAAAAATTTCCCTGCATTTCTGCAAAATGCATCAAAAAACGCGTTAGTGTGAATCGAGCCTAAGAGCTAGAAACAAGTGGAATAGACACTCTCAGGAACTAGTTCTGACCAGCTCTGTAGATTTAAGAAGAAGAATAAACAATGAAAACGATCCCTACTTCCTCCTATCTCAGCGCTATAAATTTTAAACTTTCATCAATAAAAGCAACAAGCCATACAGCTACACTATAAACATATGTTTTTCTTTTAGCAGCCACTTAAAAAAACAGACTAAAATACTAGTATATGATAAAAAATTATCGCTGTTTGAAACAATCAATCAGACATAAATGTTCATCAAAGCGGCTAGCACATGTATAATAACATATACGAACTGCAGAATATTAAATGATCAAACAATGGAAAAATAACAAATGATGTAAAGATTACAGTCCGTGGTTAGTCTATTTGGTGGACCTAAAGGAAACTGTTGGTGAGTGCACCTTTCACCACATTTTTCCAAACTGTGCTCCACACACCCTGTTGGGGTTTAAACTCACCACAAAGATGAAATAATCAGGCCTCAAACATCAGCGATATTTTGCCATATACACGGATACGATCACACTGGGACATTGGATCAGTTGGACCTCAGATTATAGAGATCGTAAGAGCCTGGTGCATCAGCCTGCCGGCAACAATACAATCCGCCTGTTCCTCAATCCAGGGAGAAGGCTCTTATCCAGCCTCAGCGAGCGAAGGTAAAGATTGTCCAGCCGGGTTCTTTGATGTAAGGATCAGGGGAAAAAAACACGGGGATCACTTTACTTTCAAAGATAGTCCTGGGGGTTATCACTCACACAAGATTAGTTAGTACGCAGATGACGTGATTCTCATTCATTTGTGATTCTCATTCAAATCCGGCTTCTTCCCTGGTCCTGAAGCGGAAATGCTGAGAGGGCTCTCCTTGCGACTGCGTGCTTGGTGTCCCTGAAGGTGGAAACAGGGAACATGAAGCCCAGAGAAGCAGGGATTGCTGGCTGTTGACGTCCGCATAGGAGATCTCCCATCCTGGGCAGGCGTCATATGACGTCCCCCGCTTCCCGCAGGCATAGGGGCCACGCGTGCGCACCGCGTCACCAATAAGCCGATGCGCATGCCCGGGGCTGCGATGTCCGGCACCTGCGATCGCTCGTGACAGAGCAGGAACGTGGATCTGTGTGTGTAAACTCCATGCAGATCATGTCCTGGCTGGAAATCAAACCAAGAACCCCCATGCTCCGTGCTGCTTAAATATTTTTATAAATAATATGTCTCATTTTTATCTGCAGAGGTGCTCTTATACAGCAACATAATATAGTAATAATTATGTAAATTGGCATAAGCAATAGCAAATAGCATAAGTAAAGTTACAAAAGAAAGTACTCTGGATAGAAAACAATTACAGTTCTATATCGTAGTATGAAAGGCAGAACTAATGAAAGCAAGATACAAGACTAGACAAGACTATTAATCATATAAAAGTTATCAAGGTTTATGCAATGTCAACCAAATGGCCCTTGTCTGACTTATTCCTTGCAAATCCCTTTTTGCCTCATTGCTTGGTTGTAGGGTCGTCCTGCTTTGTAGCTCCCTCAGCAGTGAAGGGATTAATAATACTGCAGTGGTAGGGTCACCTTGACTCATACGGAACAGCAAAACCACAGTCTCCAGTGAAGAAATACTGCAGATTTAACCCCTTCATTATACTAATATTCAATTAGGCAACCAAATATAGAATCTGCTGCCCTGAGCGGATCTTCAGCACAACACGTTCACACAAACCCTTTAGATGACATCATGATGATAGATATTTTAAATAGTATTGACCCATTAGTAACAGTTATTTAAAATGCTAGAGAGAATTTTCATTTCCACATTTTATAAATGGAGCAAAGAACAATTTGAGGGGTTGCTTGTAGCAACCAATTATTCTTTTGTTCCTGAAACTTTACTGGAAAATTACACTTTATACCTGGCTGTACACATCTGGAATTCTCTCACTTCTCACTTTCCCCATAAATACACAGTATTTATTTATTGTGGTATTAAACCAAAAGATTTATTATATTGCAGCTTACCGATTCTTAAATATGATGGCTGCATTTGTTTTCTTTTTTTTTTAGGCTCTCTTGCCTTTATTTTCATTTGGTAAACCAGTTAGTAAGTCTGTTTCAACAGAACAAGCTGTTCTGCAGATGTAGCAGTTACAGGACTGAGACAAACCATTTACTACTGACGAAGCTGCTTAAAATGACCAGTTTTTATTTATTTATGTACAACCCTTATCCCAGAAGGGGAAAAAAACTGCTGTAACTGCTTAGAATGTTTTAGCCAGATTTTAGCTTCCGTTTGTTAGTGTATCTAAATCTGCTAGTACATCTAACACTCCCCTCCCATACTGCTGTCTAAAGGTGTCTCTGAGCTCCTTCATTCAGAGTGGAGGCACTCTGAAGGCCCGTACACACAAACTAACTTTTTGACAACAAACATGCAAATTAGCTGTTTTGTGGCAACACCCGACCGTGTGTACGCTCCATCGGACAAACCTTTTCAGTTTTCATCAGACTTTTGTTGGCTGTGCGAACGGACAAACTTTCTGCCAACAAAAGTCCAATGAAGCAAAGTGTACACAAAACCATTGGACTTTTGTACAAAGTACAAACACGCATGCTCAGAACCAATGCAAAAGATCAGACAACAATACAGAAGTTGACCAAAGGTGGCGCAGGAGTATTTGAACGTCCTCTTTTGAAGTGTCGTCAGTACGTTGAAACGTCACTACATTCGTGTTTGTTGCCTAAAGTCTGATCGTGTGTATGCAATACAAACTTGCAGCCAACGCCCTTTGTACAAAAATCCACGGGAAAGTTTGTACAAAGTCCGATCCTGTGTATGAGGCTTAACACAGAGTGGGGATTATTTACTAAAACTGAAGAGTGCAAAATCTGGTGTGGCTCTTCATAGAAACCAATCAGATTTTATTGGCAAAGCTTAATTAAACAAGCTGAAGTTAAAGTGTTACTAAACCCACAACAGTAAAATCAGTCTGTAAATGCAGCATAGCATGCTTGTTATACTTACTGTAGAACTTAAGGGGTTAATCCTCTGCATTGTCTAAAAAGGCTGTTTTATCCTGTGTGCACAGATCCTTCCCCCCTGCACTGTCAATCTGGGGAAGCCCAGCTAACACAGGCAGAGTAGCCAACCTGCACACGCTCAGTTGTGTCTTTTATGCTGGAGAGAATACGTACTTGTTGATCAGAGCTAGCCAGGTCACATGATATTGACATCACACATGTGGGCGTGTATACAGGTTGCAGTGGAAATCTCACCCTAATGAGCTTCCACCTGCACTTTATAGCCGGTGGTCTGGGGCAGTGATCATTCACCAATGCGTGGTAGATATTTCAATGTTCTTGGAAAATGGAATACTCTCTAACAAAGCCTATCTGAACAGTTTGGGATCACTGGCTTGTCTTCTGATGTAGACAAAGGCAGATAAAGCTCAGCACATACAGCAGCTGGCTGTGGCCTCATGTGTGATGTAGTTTAGCTGGAAGATACCCACTGCTAACTAGAAAAGCATCTACTATGATCACAAGGTCTTGAAAGATTTACGTTCCATACTGTAAGAACAATGTTCAACTCTTTATTCTGCCATTTTCGTTTACACTGCAAGTATAATTCTTTTGATTGTTTTTTAACATCTTACACCATGTAACAGTATACAAATTCCCATAAGATGAGGCAAGGTAGGTCTGTCACAAACATGGGCAAGTCAAACTGAGCACAGGATGAGAAACTGCAAACCTAGGTTTTATATTCCATATGACAAGGTCGTCTGCAGAGGCGGCTCTAGGCTTTGTGAAGCCTTAGGCGAAACTTACACATGAGGCCCCACTCACGCCCATAATAGGAAAAAAAATACAAGCACACAGAAAAGAGGGTGAGCTAAAGAGGGGGTGAATCAGTGATTGAGCACAGGCAAATTTGGAGGCCACGAGGCCCCATGTGAGTGCGAGGCCTTAGGCGACCGCCTAATTTGCCTAATTAGAGAGCCGCCTCTGGTCGTCTGCAAAGCTGGCCATACACCAATATAATTTTGTTCAAAAGTTTGTACAGAAATTCAGGAACATTTTTCCTCTAAGCACTTGATCATGTTGTTTTTGAATCAATTTCATTCAAAAGCCCTTAAAATGTGTCCAGATCTGCTACTTAAATGGCCCAGATCTAATAAATTGGTTTCTTTTGCGTCTAGAACAGGTACTATTTTTCCCAGACCAAAACTACATTCACACTAAAGCCCCATACACACGGTCGGACTTTTTCATGGATTCTGTCCGATCGGACAATGTTGTTGAAAAATCAGACCGTGTGTATGCACCATCGGACAGTGTTGGTCGGTTTGTCCGACGGACAAAGTCTTATCTCCTGCTGGAAAGATTTGCCGTCAACCCGGTCCGATCACACCAAACCCGATCGTGTGTACGGTTGTCCGACCGGACAAAGTGCTACGCATGCTCAGATCACATTACAAGACCAAAGCTATTGGCTACTAGCCTCTACGTAGTCCCGTCGTACGCAACAAACGTCACCACGTTCAGAATGATCGGATTTTCCGACAACTTTGTCCGACCGTGTGTATGCAAAACCAACATCGGACAAAGTACGACGGACATGATCCGACGGACCTGGTCCGCGGATTGTCCGACCGTGTGTATGGGGCTTTAGAATTTCATTCATTGAAAAAAACATTTCCATCATGTTTCTTTGAATTTTATTGGCACTATAGTCAAAAACTGTCTTGGATTTGACCATTAGAAAATTGAATGAACGTTCCAAATATGAAAATTTGCAAACAAACTTTTACTGGTGTATGGCCAACTTAGCTCCAGAGATATAGGCTTGTGAGCAAGACCACCTCGCACGTGCACACGTGTGAAGGTACTTCTCTTCTTCTCTTGTGTGCAGTCTCATCAATGCCCAGGACAAGGCGGGCCACATTCATGTTAAAGTCAACTCTATGGGGTTGATTTACTAAAGGCAAATAGACTGTGCACTTTGCAAAGTGCAGCTGCGCTCTGCAAGTGCAGTCGCTCCAGAGCTTAGTAAATTAGGTAAAGTTTCACTTTGCAAAGAATACCCAATCACGTGCAAGGAAAATAAAAAAATGCATTTTTGCTTGCACATGATTGGATGATGGAAGTTAGCAGAGCTTCTGCTCATTTACTAAGCTCTGGAGCAACTGCTCTTGTAGAGTGCAACTGCACTTTGCAAAGTGCACAGCCTATTTGCCTTTAGTAAATCAACCCCTATGGTGGAACCCCAGCTTAGAGATGAGCCTTATACCATGCGCAGTAATTTAACATACAGAGTTCCTTTGTGAAGTATTCTGTCCCATGCCACTGCACACCTAAGCTTGATGCATAGTATCTCACAAAAGTGAGTACACCCCTCACATTTTTGTAAATATTTTTTTATATCTTTTCATGTGACAACACTGAAGAAATTACTTTTTGCTACAATGTAGGAGTGAGTGTACAGCTTGTATAACAGTGTAAATTTGCTGTCCCCTCAAAATAACTCAACATGCAGCCATTAATTTCTAAACCGCTGGCAGCAAAAGTGAGTACACCCCTAAGTGAAAATGTCCAAATTGGGCCCAAAGTGTCAATATTTTGTGTGGCCATGATTATTTTCCAGCACTGCCTTAACCCTCTTGGGCATGGAGTTCCCCAGAGCTTTACAGGTTGCCACTGGAGTCCTCTTCCACTCCTCCAAGATGACATTGCGGCGCTGGTGGATGTTAGAGGCCTTGCACTCCTCCACCTTCCATTTGAGGATGCCGCACAGATGCTCAATAGGGTTTAGGTCTAGAGACAAGCATGGCCTTTGGCCATCACTTTTACCCTCAGCTTCTTTAGCAAGGCATTAGTCGTCTTGGAGGTTTGTTTGGGATTGTTATCATGTTTGAATACTGCCCTGTGGCTCAGTCTCCAAAGGGAGGGGATCAGTATGTCACAGTACATGTTGGCATTCATGTTTCCCTGAATGAACTGTAGCTCCCCAGTGCTGGCAGCACTCATGCAGCCCCAGACCATGACACTCCCACTACCATGCTTGACTGTAGGCAAGACGCTCTTAACTTTGTACTCCTCACCTGGTTGCCGCCACACACGCTTGGCACCATCTGAACCATATAAGTTTATCTTGGTCTCATCAGACCACAGGACATGGTTCCAGTAATCCATGTCCTTAGTCTGCTTGTCTTCAGCAAACAGTTTCTGGAATTTCTTGTGCATCATGAATGAATGAATGAATGAATGATTTGTATAGCGCTGCAACTGCGAACTGAATCGCCTCGAGGCGCTTGACTGCTCTTGTTGGGATGCCATGTTTAGAAGAGGTGGGTCTTGAGTTTTTTCCTGAAGGCCTGATGGTTTTCTTCCATGCGGATGTTGTTTGGTAGAGCATTCTATAGCCGGGGTCCCTGTACTGCGAATCTTCGTTCTCCCTTCTTTAGAAGAAGCTTTCTTCTGGGATGACAGCCATGCAAACCATGTGCGGCGTATGGTCTGAACACTGACAGGCTGACCCCTTCAACCTCTGCAGCAATGCTGACAGCACTAATGCGTCTATTTCCCAAAGACAACCTCTGGATTTGACACTGAGAACGTGCACTCAACTTCTTTGGTTGACCATGGCGAGGCCTGTTCTGAGTGGAACCTGTCCTGTTAAACCACTGTATGGTCTTGGCTACCATGCTGCAGCTCAGTTTCAGGGTCTTGGCAATCTTCTTATAGCCTAGGCCATCTTTATGTAGAGCAACAATTCTTTTTTCAGATCCTCAGAGAGTTCTTTGCCATGAGGTGCCATGTTGAACTTCCAGTGACCAGTATGAGAGAGTGAGGATGATAACACCGAATTTAACACACCTACTCCCCATTCACACCTGAGACCTTGTAACATTAACAAGTCACATGACACCCGGGAGGGAAAATGGCTTATTGTGCCCAATTTGGACATTTTCACTTAGGGGTGTACACACGTTTGTTGCCAGTGGTTTAGACATTAATGGCTGTGTGTTGAGTTATTTTGAGGGGACAGCAAATCTACACTTTTATACAAGCTGTACACTCACTACTTTACATTGTAGCAAAGTGTAATTTCTGCAGTGTTGTCACATGAAAAGATATAATAAAATATTTTAAAAATGTGAGGGGTGTACTCACTTTTGTGAGATATTGTATATTGCATTAAGGAGGGACACTGCTGAGCCTTTGCCCTCTGCACCAGTCCAGCGTACCTCTGCCACCTCACTCCCAGTGACAGAATAGGGTCCCCCATGCACCTAGTGTGGATCTCATGTGTGCACTTACTTAACTCCTTCTGCTCTCCTGTACAATGTGGCTAGGTATATGGGGTCCCTGTACCGCTGGTTTGTTCCCAGTTACTCTTGGGGAACCGACTGCTAGGGAGTGAGCCAGAACACCGACCCCCTCGCTACCTGTAGATTTGTCACCTATGCCAGGTACTACACTTTATGAACGGCTGCAGTTCACTTCCCAACAGTTCTTGGTAACCCGTGGCAACTACTCTCTCGTTCCAATGTTCCTGCCAAGTTAACCTTTTGTAGTGGCCTTGCTTTCGTACTCCATGTGTGCTTTACAGGTCCTGATCCTTCCATATTCCCTTTACCACCATACACCCCTTTGAATGACTTCAGATTAGGCTTGCAACAGTTAACAAAGCTTTACTGAAATACTTGGGAACACCACAATGTAATTGCAACATAGTCCTCCTGACAAACTTGGGGCTGGAAGACGAAGGCTCCTCCAGGCTACATACTTCTAGATGATACAGACCCTCCTGCTTTCCATGTGGTCCTGCTCTGACGCTCCTTGAGCCCATTTTATAAATAGACTGGGAAGGAAGGCAGGACCCAAAAAGCCTGGAACTTAACCCTTACCTAACCTGGGCAGTCTAAGCTTTCTTGTTAACAAAAAACATTCCCCTTGTAGGCACCTGCCTACAGGCATCTGAGATAATAGGCCTATCTCAGTTTTTCCTGTAAAAGTAGCACCTGCCCATTAACCTTCAGGCCCCTTTTACACTTGTGGTGAGGATGCAGTAAGCACACACTTTCTACCAACCCCCGATCACTCTCCCTTGAGCTGCAAAGGCAGTGGACGGAGAGTACACATTCCATGGCCATGATGGATTTGGATTGCACATTGCTTTGGCAAAAATTATCCCCATATTGGAGGAGAGTACAATCCATGCAAAAGAATGGGACTTCACCATAAATGCCCCATAACCGCATACAATATTTGCAGTTGCTGCACAATGGTGTGTGCGTTTAGGGGTTAAAACCAGCAGTGAGGAGGTAAAATAACACCTCCTGACTGCCTGTCAAATGCTGTCTGAAAAGCATCCAGTGCTGATAACTCTTCAGATGGCACTGCTAGAGTAAATGAGCTCTTA
Organism: Lithobates sylvaticus; assembly: GCA_028564925.1. Classification (NCBI taxonomy): domain Eukaryota; kingdom Metazoa; phylum Chordata; class Amphibia; order Anura; family Ranidae; genus Lithobates; species Lithobates sylvaticus. Next base: position 512,094,888 of record CM053027.1, read on the forward strand.
CAATTACATATTTCTGTGTATCTTCTTATCATTCTGGTGTGATTTTCACTAAGGTAACTACTTTTCTGTTCATTTAATCAGTTTTAAAATGCCCAGCTTTGTGACGGGTTTACCTAAACAACTTGGTAAAGCATTGTTACCATTTTTTCAAGTTTCTTTTACTGACTATTGCTAAAGAGTCAGCATTGCCATGTGTCTTAGTATTATCGACAGTTTTTAGTGAATTGACAGTACATCCTCAGACAACAAAATGGCTGACTCCTCAATGCATAGAAACATGTACATTTTTTATGTAAATGATTTACACAGCCAGCATTATTCTTTTGGATGCACATTAGCATTATGTGAAACTAAATGAACTACTTTATGAAATCATTCAAAGAACGTGCATTTTTTTTTCCAGAGTTACTTGGATACAGTTATCAAGAATGAGTCATTTTGCCAGGCAGCACCTAAAAAGTAATCTGTTTCTGTCATTATCAAATTACTTGTACCACGCCTAAGATGTTTTTGTGTGTTTGACTCACAAAGTTCTTGTTACGGGAAAGATAGCAGAATTTTATCTCCCTATATCCACCCTAGATGACCCAAGGTGGAATGGGCGCATGAATACTCCTCTTTTCATTTTAGCCTTTAAAAGAACCAGTGACCAATGTAGAATTTTGTGTACAATCCCAACAAATAATGCAATAATTTTTATGGCTACATGCCTATAATTATTGTTACAGCTGTGTGGCATCTGCCATTGGGTTCTCATTGTAAAGAGGTAAAGCCCATTGTAAAGAGATTGTTAGGTATGCTGGAGTAGTCTGAGGAGGTGACCAAGGCATAGGCCAGCACATACTACGAGTGCCGTATCCTTTGAGTGCCGTGGAGGTTTGTGAATTGATGCTCTTTATGTCTTAAGCAGGGTTTTTTATCTCAGAGAATAGATACAGGAACTGACCTTTTCTGAGTAACCCCTTGTTTACGCCCACTACCCACCTCCAAGCAGCGTTCCTTGGTTCTACCCCATACCCACCTCCCAGTACTGCCCCCTTTAGAGAATACAGAATCAAGTAAAATTTGTGGTACTAAGTCATTTGTATTAAATTTGCTAACGATAACAAGAAAAGCAGTAAAATAGATCCCCTGCAGCCAGCAACAATGGACCCCCACTTTCCCAGCAACAGTAGATCCCCCCCCAGCAACAATGGACCACCCACAACAAAATACCCACCCAGCTACAATAGACTCCTGGCAGCAACAACAAATCTACTGAAAGCCAACATCAATAGACCCCTCTCTCAACAGTAGATTCCTTCCAGCAACAACTGACCTCCCGACAACAATAGATTTCCTGCCAGCAACAACCCCCCCCCCCCACAAAAAATAGATCCCCTCCAGCGACAATAGATCTCCCAGCAGCCAGCATCAATAGACCCTGCAGCACACCCCAGCACCCATTCACCCATTCCCATTACTTACATTTAGTGTTGGGGGTGCGTTCCCCCCAAGTTCCCTCTGAATAAAAAGCCCTGGTCTTAGATATTAAGGGATACAGCTTATGTAAGTTTAAGTTTATCCCCTGTGTAACCTGTGGCGGTCCTCAATTGCTGTCATTAATGTTATCCTGCATTTAGTAATGTTTTATTGCATAGTATTGTTTATAAAGACAATTATGCCTAAGTAGTAGACTTGTCTGACCTACCCTCCTCTGGTTAGAAATACTCTACATATCAGTCTTTTGCTATGCCTGAACAATTGTCTTTAGAAATGTCTTCCTCAGAAATGCAAATCAACCCGTTAAGGTGTCTTGGATGGGTACAGATGTTGCCACATGCAGGACCTGTACCCATCGAGACCTTGTAGACATTTTCTTTGTTTAAGAACTATATTTTTCCCATTCTAATTTCTTATATATTCATGGATCTGCAATTTCCTCTGATTCTTGTGTTATGTCAGTAGGAATTTGGAACGCAATGCTGACTTTCATCTCTGCACTAGGTGTTCAGGCTGCAGTAGGCAGAATTGTTCATGGCTGGCATTTGCGTATTCATCCAACGCTTGCAAACTGGAGATATAAGTCTTCACTTTGGGAGAATAAGTATTATGTAATGACACTACAAGTCTGGCACCCATCTCCACTTTAAGAACTTTCCAACCCATCTCCACCTTGGGAACACATGTCTTGTAAAGAGTCTTATTAGTTAAGAGTTAACTGTGCTACATGGCTAGAGAGAACTGTTAAATTAGTTGTAAAGGCTGAAGGTTTATTTTTTTATCCTAACCCATTCTATACATTAAGGCAGTGGTCTCAAAACTGAGGCCATGGGGCTGGATGTGGCCCTTTGCTTATTTTTATCACTTTTCCTCCCTCTGATAAAAGACACTATTCTCTCCACTGACATCAACAGTGGGGCATAATTTCTGCCACAGACACCAACAATGGGCCATTATTCCTCCCACTGACACCAATGATAGGGTACTGTTCTTTCCACTAACAGCAATGATGGGGCATCCTCCAATTGACACCAACATTGGGGCACTATCCCTCCCCTAAAACCAAAGATGGGGCATTGTTTACTCCCACTGACGCCATGATATTTTCTGTCCCCACCGGCCACAGTCCAGGCCCCCGTAAAGCCTGAAGGGCAGTAAACCGGCCCTTTGTTTAGAAAGTTTGGAAACGTCGGCATTAAAGTAAAAAAAACTTCTCTCTGCAGCCCCTTGTAATTACCTGAGCCCACACTTGATCCAGCAATGTGCACAAGTGCACACCAATGAGGAGGGAGTGCACATGTCTCCCTCCTCATTGGCTCAGACACAGCAGCGCAAGCCATTGGCACTGCTGTCAATCACAGTCAGTGAGGAGGGAGTGGGGGGGCAGACCTGAGCTGCGCTCTGTGTATCTATGGACACACAGAGTGGGCCTCAGTAGGAAACATGCATGAGTGTTCCCAGAGCAATCGGCTTGGGGGAGGAGCAAGGAGCGTCAGGGCGGAAACAGGAAGTGCAAATTTTAGCTTTTCCACATAAAACTGAAGCTTGCCCATACTGCCACCTTCCAAGATTCCCTTATAGTCATTGAGGAAACTTATCACATGACCGATAGGAAAGCATAGAAGGTAATAGATGGCAGATGGCTTGACTTTTACAGGAAAGCTGGTATATAAATTCAGTCGCCGATCTGTCCATCTCCTGATGGCTTTTACATACATTGCCAGTGAGATAACCTCTGTTTTTTATGTTTTCATTATAGGCTTTGTTTAAGTCTATGACAGGTTTACTTTTAACAATTTTCATGAGCATTTCTCGTTAATGTATTGTTCCTTCTTGAGAATACTGATTGTGGATATAAATAAACTAAATTTTATTTTTCTGCTATATGACAAGGCGATGACAAAATAAGTATTATAGAACATTCAGAAGCAGTAATCTGCAATTTTATCATATAGAAGTGAAAAATGCCAAACACGTTGTCTACCAATGTTGTAGTGCATGAAAAATAAACATTCCCTCCTTCTGCAGTCATAGAACAAACAGGCCTTATCAACAATCTGCTTTGAGATCCAAGTTCTCCAGACAAAGGCCTTGGAAACTCATTTTCCAGATTCCATTCACAGCATACTACAGCTTGGCTCTCTAACAATGTCATTTTCACCACAGCACATGCAAGTAGAACACATGAATATGAAACAATGCAATTCAATTGAAATGCAGGGATTTATCATCATATGGAGTGATGATCAGGGCCATATTTAAGTTTGAAATTTTAAGCTGGCCATACACATCACAATCCAGTTGTATAATAATATCTGTTCTTTAAAGAGGAAGTTAACCCTCTCTAAAAAAAAAAAAAAAAAAATGCAGGACAAAGGCATAATGAGCTAGTAGGCATACTAGCTCATTATGAATTACTTACCTGAGATCGAAGCCCCCGAAGCGACCCTCGTTCACATCCTCCGTCACCACCATGATACACGGAGGTATCGCTGCTCCGGCACTGTGACTGGCCAGAGCAGCGATGACGTCACTTCGGCGCATGCGTGCAGGAGCCGTCAGTGATGGCATGATCACCTTCACTAACGGCATACTCAGTGAGCCTGCGCCGTTGTCTACGGCGCACATGCACCGTAGACATCGGTGCCCGTTTTTTAGGAAAATATTTCCTTAACCATGTAGGTTAAGGAGATATTTCTTGCACCTAAAGGTAAGCCTTAATCTAGGCTTACCTGTATGTTAAAGTGGTCTGTAAGCGTTTACAACCACTTTAATGGTTTACCTAAACCATACATACGTTTTTTATCAAAAGAGGTGGGCCTTCACACTACATTGATGTTAGTAGAGAGGAGACCCCATTGTGTCACCAACTAACAAACAAGACAGATGCTAGTAAGCTCCGCGAACAGGACCCTCCTATTCCTTCTGTATTGAACTGTAATGTAATTGTACTGTCCCCCCTCTACATTGTAAAGCCCTGCGCAAACTGTTGGCGATATATAAATCCTGTATAATAATAATAGAATGGTGTAAGCTCTCAGACAGACTAGAGAAAACAAACAGAACAATGACTGACAATAGCAGAGATAAAAGGATGATGATTAGAGTACAAACACAGCTCCAACAATATGCAGGGCATTGACAGTCAGACATTTTTTTTTTTGTTAAGTAGACAAGCTAACCCGAATTAGGCCCAAGCTGAATGTCTAGCAGTCTACATAAGCACTTTTGATTAGGGCAGGTGTGCGCTGCAGAGAACTGAACTACAGTGCCGAGCAATGGCCAGCAGACAGCAAGAGTTTCAGCCTGATCTTCACAGAGATTGTGCTGTCAGATTGCAATGTGTTTTTGACTGCTTTAGATTTAATAACAGTTCTATAATGTGAATGGATTTACAGTAGAGTGAATGGGTTCTACAGGTGGGCCCTGACAGTACATACATAGCTGTTAGCAAAGGGAAGATTGGCAAAAGAAGACTGCAACATCTCTAATTAGCTTAATGCCGCATACACACAAGCAAATCTTGGATGTTTTTTCCGATGGAATTCCGCTCAAGCTTGTCTTGCATACACACGGTCCCACAAAAGTTTGCTGAACTTTCGACCGTCAAGAACGCAGTGACATACAAGCCGAGAAAATGAAGTTCAATGCTTCCGAGCATGCGTAGAATTGTTTCCGAGCATGCGTAGGAATTTTGCGCATCGGAATTGCTACAGACAATCAGAATTTCCGACCTAAAAATTGAGAACCTGCTCTCAATCTGTTGCTGGCAGAAATTCGGCCAGCAAAAGTCCGATGGAGCATACACACGGTCACATTTTCTGACCAAAAGCTCTCATTGGTCTTTTGCTGGCCGAATTTCCAATCGTGTGTACGCGGCATTAGACCATATACAACCTGCCTTTCCATGTACCATAAAAAACATTGTGGTGGCTGACTTTCCAACTCATTCTTGCAAATGAGAGAACATATACATATAAATGAAAGGGAAAACAGCATTTATTTCATGCTTGAGGTTATAGATGTTGAGATAAAGTTGTTGAGATGATGAAGCAAAAATCCAGCTTTGCTCCAGGAGTTTTGACATCTTGTATCGATATAACTACTTAAATATACTGTATAAGTCCCTACTTATGCTTAGAAAGTTCTGAGCTTCTGAGTTCAAGCTTATACTCAGAACTCTATAAAAATGATTGCAATTGCAGAGCACATTCGTGGGCCTGCCTGAAAAAGATTTTCACCAATTGCAGGGTGATTTATGCAGTGATATGTCCAGTTTCATTAGACTAAATAAAATAAAAAATGGTCTCTTTATGTTGCAGTACTTTAGCAAGGATGCTAACTGCATTCCCTGATATAAAGCCACTGGAAGTAGCATGTACAAATCTGTACATAAATTACAGTCAAGGAAATAGGAAGCATATAAAATGCAAAAGTCTAATAAGGCATTGTATCCGGATTGAGTTTTTCAATATTTTAGACCTCTCATGCTGATTATGGCTCATTTGTTACCAAAATCTGACTCTTTTTAACCCTTCCCAGAAAAATCTGGCTGCAAATGCAGCTTAAAAAATCCCTGTCATCTTAAACTCTGTATACACCTATCAAAATTTGGCCGGTTAAGCAGGAACCGGTTAACTTTCAATACATGTGTGCCACTGTCTGTTCAACAGAGGCCGGTCTAACATTTGGCTTCTGTTGAACGGTCTTGCTGGAAAAAAAGTGTTCGATCAGCGCTGTTTAGTGTATTTTCGGATCCAAATTCATAACGAAAATTCGTAATTGTTGCAAAAAGTTAACAAACCTAAAAGTTAAAAACCCAGGAAGTCAGCACAGCACAAGGATGGTGGGAACCCCTCATAATGATAAATTCATCATAAAGAAAATTTGTAATTGTTACGAAAAGTTAACGAACCTAAAAGTTAAAAACCCCAGGAAGTCAGCACAGGGATGGTGGGAACCCTATGGGAATTTCTATGCTTACGAATTTATACGAAATACGAAATTTTGGAATTTCGGATTCAAATTAACAGAATTGTGACTGGTGTTTTGTTCACCAATCAGAGGAAGTCAGCACAGCACAGGGATGGTGGGAACCCCTCATAATGGACACACAGCAGGTGTACAGACCTGGGAACTCAGCTCAGGGATGGTGGGAACCCTATGGGAATTTCTATGCTTACGAATTTCATACGAAATAAGAAATTTCGGTAACGAATTTTTGAATTTCGGATCCAAATTAACAGAAACATGACTGGTGTTTTGTTCACCATTTAGAGGAAGTCAGCACAGCACAGGGATGGTGGGAACCCCTCATAATGGGCACAGCGGGTGTACACTCAGACCCAGGAACTCAGCACAGGGATGGTGGGAACCCCTCATAATGATAAATTCATCATAACGAACATCCGTAATTGTTACGAAAAGTTAACAAACCTAAAAGTTAAAAACCAAGGAAGTCAGCACAGGGAGGGTGGGAGCCCCTCATAATGATAAATTCATAATAACGAACTTTCGTTATTTTAACGAAAAATTTACGAATCTAACGAAAATTCGTATTTTGTACAAATCCGAATTGAATTTCATACACGAATATGATTTTTTTTTCGTACGAAACTAAACGGAACGAAACAAATTTTTTTTTTGACAGGGCCCATGTCTAACAGGGTGTAGGGGTCAGGAGTATGTAATGTACAGGGTGCAGGGGTCAGGAGTGTGTAATGTACAGGGTGCAGGGGTCAGGAGTGTGTAATGTACAGGGTGCAGGGATCAGGAGTATGTCATTTGCAGCATGCAGGGGTCAGGAGTGTGTAATATACAGGGGTGAGAGTCCTGGCACAAGGAGAGGGTCCCTAGAGGACCAGAGTGAATGAAGGTGTTCACTGTACACTATGTTAGAAAGAGACCCCCCTCCAGGTACCATTATACTCCTTTGTAGTCTCCAATGGGGCCAGGAGGGGACGCTTTCTAACAGACGCTCTGTTGTACTTTGTGCAAAATGTGGGGGTGAGGCCAGAGGGGGGCCATGGACAGGGCCTGACATGGGGCCCTTGTTTTTTTTTTGGTCCGGGGGCCCTGAGTGTTGTCAGTCCGCCCCTGCTTGTGTTGATGCAGGGATCTGTCAGTTTTTTTTCATTAATTTTTTTCTGCTGATCCCGTATACCCAGCTTTAGATTTGTGTTTGAACTTTTATTTATCAAATGCAAGCATTAGGCCTCATTTGCATTGGGCATATCAATGCATACCCTGTGTGAGGACCGTGTTTACCTGTGTCTGTGACAGCCACTGTGTCCCAATTGACATCAATGAGACTGCTTACCTGGGGAAGCACAGAACACCTGTATATCCATAGCTCCCAACTGTCCCTGATTTGGGGGGACTGTCCCTCATTCAGAACAATGTCCCTCTGTCCCTCTTTCCTCCTCATTTGTCCCTCATTTTGGTCTGATCTATATAGATGTATATAAAATGCATTATTTATCTATAAAAAAGTGTTTTCCAGCGCTAAACCTTTCATCCAATTTCTAAAGTGCTGCATTTGTAAATTCCAAATGCCAATATAAATGAATAGTTGTGGTAAAACAAGCACTTGTGGGTTTAACCAATCATTCTGTTTTGTACAATTCTCCTTTAAGGGGGTGTGGCAGGGGGTGTGTCCTATGCCTACATACATTTGCTAATAGGTGTCCCTCATTCCCATCTCAGAAAGTTGGGAGGTATGGTATATCCCTGTGCAGATAAACATGGCCATTGCACAAGATATGCATTGATACGCCCCGTGTGAACGAGGCCTTATACTGAATGTCGTGAAAGGTTTCCAGCTTCAGTCCTCAAGGGCTGCATTCTGGCTAAGATACTAAAAATGGGTGCGGATCCAAGGCCTCAAGGACTGAAGTTGGGTACCACTGATAAGGAGGGACAACAAATAGTAATGCCGCGTACACACAATCAGAAATTCGGCCAGCAAAAGACCAATGAGAGCTTTTGGTCAGAAAATGCGACCGTGTGTATGCTCCATCGGATTTTTGCTGGCCGAATTCCAGCCAGCAAAAGATTGAGAGCAGGTTCTCAATTTTTCGGTCGGAAAAAGTTTTGGTCGGAAATTCCGATCGTCTGCAGCAATTCCGATGCGCAAAATTCCTACGCATGCTTGGAAACAATTTGTCGCATGCTCGGAAGCATTGAACTTAATTTTCTCGGCTCGTCGTAGTGTTGTACGTCACCGCGTTCTTGGCGGTCGAAAGTTCAGCGAAATTTTGTGTGACCGTGTGTATGCAAGCCAAGCTTGAGCGGAATTCCATCGGAAAAACCATCCAAGATTTTTCTGATGGAAAATCCGCATGTGTGTACGCGGCATAACAGGTTGGAATTGCAATTAGACGATATCCACGTGCAGACAGTTTTTTTTTTAAGAAACTCATTTTAATTTTAGTTATTAATGACAGTATTTATTCCAGAGGAAGTTTAATTCCCAGCCGAATCAATTAATTCTGCATCCCTTTAAAAAAGATCACAAATGTTACTTTATTTTAAGGTTTGACATGAACATACAGCTGAGCCCACTAGTTACAGGTCATATTCTTGCTTGGCATTGCTAGTTTCTTATCAGACCCTTTGTGCCCTTGAAAAGTATTGCCTTCTAGCTGTTTTTCTGAAACAGTGAAAAATAATCAGATAAACTAAGTTAAAGCTGAAATACAAGCAGATATACAAGTCATGAATTAAAGTATAACTAAAGGTAAAACTTTTTTTTCTTTGGAAAGAGTGGAGATGGATTAGAACACCTGTCAGGTTTTTATTGCTGTCTGTGTCCCGGTGAGGAAGATTTACGCTCAATATTTGTCCTGTTTACCATTATCATTAAGGCTGGATTCACACATATGCAAATTGGATGTGGATTCGCACTACAGGAGAGTATGACTCGCTCTCAATGGAGCCGGTTCACACAGCTCTGGGGCGGCCACAGTCCGGATTTGGAAAGGGTCCTGTGCGTCTTTCACTCCGAATCAAGTGTGATTTTAGGCAGAAATTCTGACCTGATTCTCACCTGAATCAGAGAACAGGGATGCACCGGATCCCCTGCTGTGAGTCGCAGCCGCAGCATGTCTGAACCCAGCCTAAAAATGAAAAAGAAAAAGCATCATACATTCCGGGTTTTCACCAGAACAGGAATATTGGGGAAATCTTTGTATGGGGAATTTAGTTCTGGTGGCCATGTTGATAACCATGGATTTCCTCACTTTGGAGGGATTTCCTCTTACTTCCTGTCTTGGTTATGGGAGAGGAAGTAAAGGGAAATCTCCCCAATGAAAAACTCAATCTCCCCAAAGGCAAAAAAACTAACAGAGTTATATCCCTTCCTTACTTTATGCAAAATGAAAAAAAAAATGTTTTACCCTTTTACCCGCGTACATACGGTCGGACTTTCCGGCAGATAAAGTCTTACGGAATCTTTTCATCGCATATTCCGATTGTGTGTGTGCCTCATCTGACTTTTTTTTTCTAAAATTCTGACAGACCTAGAAATATTACATGTTTTAAATATTTTCGACTGAACCAATTCCTATCGGGAAAACTGCTCGTCTGTATGCTGTTCCGACGGACCAAAAACGATGCATGCGCTGAAGCAAGTACGAGACGGCAGCTATCATACGCGTTGTACGTCACCGCGTTCTAGACGGTCGGACTTTGGTGTGATCGTGTGTACGCAAGATGGTTTCAGCGGAACTCCGTCGGAACTCCGTCGGAAAAACCTTCGGAGTTTATTCCGACAGGAAAACCGGTCGTGTGTACGCGGCATTAGTTCTACTTTAACTGCAGTTGTAAATCTCAGGATGCCTCCTTTGAAAGGTAAAACAGCCCCATTTATATATATTTTATCTGTGTGTTTAGTTTTTGCCAGCAGTAAGCATAAATCTAAAGCACATTACACGAACCTCCATGGAGACCATAGCCTTCGGCTTTCTATAGAAGTCTATCTGCACATTTTTTCAAGGTTAGTGAAAATACTAGAGAAAATGAATACATATGACAGCCAAGCAAGTAGCATTCTCTGGCACAGATTAGAAAGGCAGACCCATATTTCACTTGTTTACTAGTTAAATCTGAACTCCAGGAATGGTCTGTATTGCATAGTTACATTGGTTCAGCTTGGTTCAGTATGCATATCTCCTATTTGATGGACCGCTGGTGAAGTTGAAAATCGCTGTAGTAGTCAGCACTACTACAGTGATAGCCATGATCTTCCAGGTGGTGCTCGGGTTCTGTGCGAGCTTCTTCCCCTCTGCACTGTGAATACAGTGGATTATTTGCTCAGTGTCTCTGTCATTTATAGAATGCCTTGTATTTTCTTACAACCAATCAAAGGTGTTCTCTGCCTGGAAGAGGTGCAGAGGAAGGATGGTGATATCATGATCTCAATAAATGTGCACCACAGCAGAGCATAACTGGCTGCTGATTCTGGAGCTCCTTCTGCCAGTGTGAGTGCCACTTTACAGGGTATTATAGGAGGCTGAAACAAATATAAATTAAGGCACTTGCACCAGCACGATTTAAAATATTTTTAATTAATTGATGATAATTTGTGTTTTATTCCTGCCTAAATTTAAGTTTTAAGAACACATGCTGTAAAAACATTCAATGTAAATTTCCAGTTTAAAGATGTTTTTAACCTCCCTGGCGGTATGATTATGTCTGGAATTTTGTACCAAAAGCGGTACAATTATTTTGCATGGAAATTTGGCGTTTTTATATTGTAGGCCTGCAATTCTTATGAATAACTCACTTAAATCTGTCCAAACCAGAGTGTAGTAGACATCCCGGGTATGATAAAGTTTGAAACACAAAATCATAAATTATAATATAATAAATAACTATAAAAATGATTCAATAATGTAATCAAATCAAAAACACTGAAATGTGCTCAGTTGCAGAATAGTCGCTGTCATTAAATTTAGTGTTTGATGATGAATTGTGATTCTAATTTATTATCGCTGTTTTCTAGCTGGTCTAAAACCACTTTTGACATAAAGGGACACTTTTTGGTTGCTATGGACAATCTCCAGTTTCCAGGCAGACAAAAAATGTATTTATATAAAACTACATGCAGGGCACTGGACAGACCACTAGGGACAAAGGGGATGTGTAATTTTTTTATACAGGCATTTTAAGTACACAATGGGATCAGAGCATGTATGTAAAATGAAAATGTACTTAAAGTGAAGCAATACTCTTTTACACTTATGGGGTGTCAGGGGCTATAGTGGGGGTGTCAGGGGCTGTAGAGGGGGTTCAGGGACTATAGTGTGGGGTGTCAGCGAGTGTGTTTCCAAGTAGCGGGGAATCTGAACTATCCGCGCACGGATAACTCAGCTGCAGCTTTAGCTTGAGAGCCAATTTACATACACTCACGGGTATGTCCTTACTCGCGAGTGTATGTAAAGTGAGTGTACTTAAAGCGGGGTATGCCTGTACAGTACTGTAATCTGTAAGATTACAGTGTACTGTATGTGTATTGTGTGTTTTAACTTTTTTGAATTTGACGCTGAATCTCCGCTCCCGTGCGTCGTAACGTTGCAGGGAATGGAGATCAGTGGCACTGTGTGAATCGAGCGGAGGAGCTCGCACACACAGGGGGAGACATCGCAGGATCCAGGGAACAAGGTAAGTAACTTCCCCTGTATCCTGCAATGCAGCCCCGAGTCTGGCTCGGGGGTTACCGCTTATGGTACTAAAGTTCCACCCCGAGCCAGACTCGGGATTACCGCCAGGGAGGTTAATATGAATCTGTTACACACAAAATCGCTACCATTTCCAATAGGACTTTATTAGTGTCTGTTCTACACATTGTAACATATCATAAAATATATAATTTTTATTTAATGCATCATAAAGCATAAATGCAATAAACCACATAATGGCATGTTTTTTGTACATCATTATACATATCTTGATGAAATAATACAGTATATCCAGAAATGACCCAGAAGGGATCATGTATATCAGGGATATGCAATTAGCGGACCTCCAGCTGTTGCAGAACTACACGTCCCATGAGGCATAGCAAGACTGACAGCCACAAGCATGACACCCAGAGGCAGAGGCATGATGGGACTTGTAGTTTTGCAACAGCTGGAGGTCCGCAAATTGCATATCCCTGATGTATATATAACTTTGTGCTTGATATGTCTATATATATTTCCCAAAACCGTACACACAAGGTGTTTTGAAAAATGTCTTCCTTAGGGGTGATGGTGTACAATTTCTATAACAAAATCATAAAATTTTTACCACATATTCATGTAAATTCATTCATGTTTTACATACATGATCCCTTCCGGGTCGTTGCTGGGTATACTGTATTATTAAATCAAGATATGTGTAATGACATATAAAGACATGTCAGCCATTATGTGTGTAACTCTACCCCAATGTTGCTGCTTGGTAATTTGGGTTCTCTGTTCTGCACCTCAACTCCAAGAACAACCTCAGCCCCTGTGACACACCTGGTTGAATGTTGCAGTTACTGCAAGCAAATAAAAGAACATGAGTATAGATAACTTTAACGTGGCAGTAAATTAGTTCCAGGAAGTAGACACTGGACCGTTTAGTAGTAAGTGAGCTCATTGGGTTAGAATAAATGGTGGTTTAAGCATAAATGAACACAGAAGGTGGGTTCAGAGATCTCCAAATTCCGACCCTCTAGCTGTTGCCAAACCACATGTCCCATGACGCATTGAAAAACTCTGACATTCACATACATGATTAGGCATGATGGGAATTGTAGTTCCTGAACAACTGGAGGGCCATTGTTTGGAGACCCCTGTGCTAGACAGTCGAATCACTAGTTCAAGGTAACCTAGAAGGTAGCCAGCTAGTGTTGGGGCCCAGTTGGTTCATATGAGAATAGCCCCAGTCAAGATTGCAGGCAGCAATAAGGGTACTAGATAGCTGTATGGTCGTTTCCTAAAAGGCTCAGTCTCTTTCTCTAGCAGAAGATAGTAAATACCCATGGAAAAAGGAAGCTGTGTCCTGTAGAGCCTGAGAAAATGCAGCTCCTTTCCATCCGTCTGGCAATCTCTCTTTGGGAAATGCAGTTCGATGGTCAATAGAAGTCCACAGTATGGCTCCCTTCCTGAATTTTATTTCCCACATTCCACTGTGGCCTGTATAGAACTTTATGGCACTCCTTGACTTCCCACCTCTTCCTGCTGGCAGAAAGCGGACAGTGAGATGTATCGACATATCAGTTCAGTGATAGTGTAAAGAGCTGCAAACTGTCATAACTTATTCATCATAGCCATGTACCTTGCTACATGTAGTTTTAACCACTTACCGACCAGCCACAATACATATACTGTGGCAGGCCTGCTCTATAACGCAAAACGACATTCCTGGCCGCTGTAATGTCACAGTCCCGCTAAAAATTGCAGATTGCTGCCATTACCAGTAAAAACATAAAAAAAAAAAAAAAAAAGTCCATAAATCTATCCCCTATTTTGTAGACGCTATAACTTTTGCGCAAACCAATCAATATACGCTTATTGCGTATTTTTTTTACCAAAAATATGTAGAAGAATACATATTGGCCTAAGCTGAGTAGTCGGTAGTGACAGATGAAACATAGAAGTGACAGTGATGGAACACTGTAGCAGCAACTGCATGGAGAAGGTGACCTTTATTGGGCATACAATGTTCAGACACACCAGGGAACAGAGCAAAACTAGTAGAAATGGAGACACACATGGGGCAATGACTAGAAAAAAAGGCACATGACACAGAGGCCAAGAGCAGACGATTTCCAGAAACGCAACTGGAGAAACCGAGGTCCAAGAACAGTGAAGGTTTCCTACACCAAACAATCCGGAATGGTACACAATAGGGACTTCTTCAGTGGTTGTCAATCCAAGTTTAGCTGACATAATTCTGTAGCAGTAGGATGAAGTAATGAGAAATATGGAGGCTGACTTTAATAAATATGGTAACTGACTGGCTGTTAGGCTGATCTACTGGCTTTAACCACTTAAGCCCAGGACCATTTGGCTGGCCAAACACCAAAGCACTTTTTGCGATTCGGTACTGCGTCACTTTAACTGATAATTGCACGGTCGTGCGACGTCGCTCCCAAACAAAATTGACGTCCTTTATTTCCCACAAATAGAGCTTTCTTTTGGTGGTATTTGATCACCTCTGCGGTGATCAAATTTAAAGGAACGTACAGGTACGCCCATTTGCGCAGCCGTGCCATTCTGCCAATGTATATGTACATGCGGCGGTCGGCAAGCGGTTAAAGTGTATGTATAGACAAAGCATTTTTTCAGGTTTGGATAGATTTTTGCTCTCTATGTACCACTGGTCAAAAAAAAATAAAAAAATCCTTCTTGTCCTGACCAAATAATGCAAAAGAAAGTTAAAGGTAATCTCCCAAAGTGAGGAGAAATTCCTTCTAAAGCTAGCCATACAATAATACATGGCTACAACATTTCATTTCATTGCATTGGATGACTTCATGAATGTCATTCAAAAGTACCGTATTTATCGGCGTATAACACGCATTTTTTCCCCCTTAAAATCGGGGGAAAGTCGTGGGTGCGTGTTATACGCCGATACCCAATAAAAAGGTAAAAAATAGCGAGCGGCGTCGAAAAAAAAAACCGAGCCGACAGTTCGGCTCAGCTCGTAGTCCCGCCTCCCTGCGCTCGCTCCCGAAACAGCAGGGAGGCGGGACCGCGAGCAGAGCCGAACAGTCGGCTCTGTCTTTTCCGGCGGCGCTTCGGTCTTTTCCGGCGGCGATTCTGTCTTTTCCGGCGGCGCACGCGCGGCCTGTCTCGGCAGCGGGAAATTTAAACGTGGGCAAGGCTGCAAATGATGTTGGCAAGCTGCAAATGACACTGGGCAAGCTACAAATGACACGGGGCAAGCTACAAATGACACTGGGCAAGCTGCAAACGACACTGGGCAAGCTGCAAATGACGCTGGGCAAGCTGCAAATGACGCTTAAATGTAAGTTTTTTTTTTTTCTCTAAACTTCCCTCCGCCGGTGCATGTTATACGCCGATAAATACGGTACTTAAAAATTCAGTTTGCTTTTAAAATTCAATTTTGAAGTGAATGGACTTTTCTGAATGAAAATTACTTACATTGTTAGGAATTTGTTTGAGAATTTTTTTTCCATCCTTCTCTTTTACATTTCTTCATCACTGTTGTGGAAAATGAAGGTTTGACCCCCATTAACACTTAGAAAATGGAACAAATGTCCATAAACAAAGATTTAAAGCAAAATTCTTTTAGTCCCAGTTCACATCTATGCGCCTTCAAAGTCACGCGACTTTGACAGCTGATATCCTTCGTAACTTCACTGCGGCTTGCGTGTGACTTTATTACCAGAAGTCAATGCAAGTCGTGATGAAGTTTCCCCTAAAGTACTGAAAGCACCTTTTTCTAAGTCACTGCGACTTCAGTCACACTGATTAGAACGGTTCCAACGGTTCCATTGCTTGACAATTCGCAGCAGTGTGAACTGGTATAGGTGTCCCCACCTCCCCTTGTTCTAGGAACAACTTTGAAATGTTGGATTCTCCCTCATTTTCTTTCTCAGTGACAATAGTCAACAGTGCAAATAGTGGCATAGCCCCCCCCCCCCCCCCCCAGCCAAGCAGCTAGCATTTTTAGAAGAGGTCAACAATGACACCCTTTATGTTTCTTCAATGGAATTTCTCTTTGAAGCCCCTATGAAGACAGCTACACGTGAATTACTAAAGTAATTGATTGTGATGTAGACTCATTCCAGTAGTTATATATTACTCTCAGGCATGCAAACACAACAGAAGCCATTCTGATCATATTTGGAAATCAGTCTGAAGCAATAAACAACAATTGGCGAAATCTGCAGCATTGCTAAAGTCTATGTCCTAATCAACTACTGACTGAAATACCTTATGACTGAAATTTATGGTCACAGATCACTGGGGAACCTAAAGGCACTTCTCTGGTAAGTGATAACTGATATCCCACAACAAGTATAATTTTTTTAATTTTTTCCATATTTTTTTCCAGTGGCTTTGCAGATATGTTTTAAGGTGTATGTAAAATCAACATCTTTGTTCTAATTTTGGATAGAGCAAGGAGGAATTAGAACAACTTTCTGGTTTTGCCCTGCTACCCAGGGCTCTGTAAGGGAGATTTACCTTCACTTCCTGTCCTACTGACAATGATTTCACCAGACAGGAAGTGGGGGGACTGCAACAGGAACACAGGAACAGGAACACAGACAGAAATACAAATCTGACAGGGGTTCTAGTCTTCCCCTGCTCTACTAAAGAAAATTATTTTACTGTCTGTCTGTGTTGCTGTTGGATAGTTTCCCCCACTTCCTGTCTGGAAAAATGTCAGCACAACAGGAAGTGGAGGTAAACCTCTCAAATGGAGCCCAATGCTGCGTACACACGAGCGGAATTTCCGTCTGAAAAATCTTGGCTGTTTTTTCTGACGTAATTCAGCTCAAGCTTGGCTTGCATACACACGGTCACACAAAAGTTTGCTGAACTTTCGACCGTCAAGAACGCAGTGACGTACAACACTACGACGAGCCGAGAAAATGAAGTTCAATGCTTCCGAGCATGCGTCAAATTGTTTCCGAGCATGCGTAGGAATTTTGCATGTCGGAATTGCTACAGACGATCGGAAGTTCCGATCGTAACTTTTTCCGACCGAAAAATTGTGAACCTGCTCTCAATCTTTTGCTGACGGGAATTCGGCCAGCAAAAGTCCGATGGAGCATACACACGGTCGCATTTTCCGTCCAAAAGCTCTCATCGGTCTTTTGCTGGCCGAATTTCTGATCGTGTGTACGCGGCATTAGATAGCAATAAAGTCCTAACCCATCCACATTTTATCCAAAACTAAGAAAAACATTTTAAATGGACATTTGCTTTAAGCTACATTTTGACATCACAACTTGTTGGTTCTCTACAAATCAATACAAAATTGGCAAAATATTAGTACAATGAAAGGTGATGAATATGTTTCTTACAAATTTTGCTGAGGTTCCAGTCTCTATCTGTATTTGGGAAGTTTAGAACGACTGTATGAATATTTTTTAAAATAGAATATATAAAATGACATTGGAGCCCGTCTTCAGCCAAAACTTTTTTAAGCTGCCTGGCTGTCTGTGACCCATTGTGGGATTTCTCACTTCCTGTCTTGGTGACAATTATGATGATGTCATAATAATAAAATAGTATTTTTTAATGTCATTGTGGCCCTGTAGACAGGGCCAGATTTAGACTTTGGGGGCCCAGGGCATTCATTGGGCCCTTCATACACAGGAATTATAGTGCACGGCAAATCACCAAATGTACCTATCAATGCCTGTTAATTGTTTGACATGTTATACAGTACATACATAGAAATGTTGAAGTGGTTGTAAACCCTTACATATACCCAGTGATGTGACTTTCCTCAAGTCATATACAGAGATGAAGCAAATTCTCCTACATAAGTTGTACCTGTTTAACTACAGTCCTCTCTTCTCTACATCCATTCAAAGTCCAGAAAAAAGCTTTCTAAAGTTTGTCTGAGCATTCAGAAAGGGGGGGAGCTGAAATTACACACTGCTGATTGCTGATTGGAGGGAAGGGACCCCCACCCCTTCACACAGCACACAGGAGCAGAGATTAGGCTGTCAATCTCAGGGTGTGTGCTGGAAGTCCCTCCCATGTCACCTTTTTTTCTCTTGGTGTCAGAAAAACATGTCACAAGTGGTTCATGCTGATAGCAGAGGAACAAAGCAGCAGGCAGAAATTACACTTAGAGCTCTGGATTGAGAAAAGTACACAATATAAATGAATATGATTTGTCCATAATTCATGTCTGAGGTTTACAACCACTTTAAATGAGAAAAAGAAGAAGCATGTGTACACGTAAATAAATGCCAGCAACATTTCAAGTAGATTTATTTAAGTAAGGCAAATTACGGTATGCTGCTTTGTACTCTTTAGTCTCCATAAATAACATGAAGTTGGCTTACTTTCTCAGTGACAGACACATTTTAATAGGTAACGCCACTTTATAATATTATAGCATGGGCAATTGCGACACAAGTCATATTATAATTGAATGTTATTAAAAATGACCTTTCCTTTTCAATCTGCAGAGCTTCAATTTTCTGTAAAATGGAATGCTGTATGGCAACCTGGTGGCATTCTGTACACAGAATGTGTACAATACGCCTCTCAGAAACGTAATTTCTTGCTTGTATGATTGGCTCACTGATTTTCCCAGAAGTCTGCTGAAACAAAAACGCCATTTTTGGTGAGATACTCCCAAATGGAAAACATGTCTAAAGGGATGCAGACCCTGCCACTTTTCTCGTTAGAACCCTGCAAGTGCAGCAGCTGATTGATTATTATAAAACCACTCTCATTAGATTCACTTTCCACATAGACGCAGACAAACAAACAGCATTTTATTTAGAATAACAAAAGGTAAGAATCCAACACAGTTTATTAAAATCCTTGCAATGTGCATTGATCACCCAGATGTTGGCTCACTTCCGCTGTGATTACACATAGCCGATCGGTGAGTGCACGGTACCCAATGTCTGCCAGCACCAGGAAATCATTAGGCAGAGGCAGGACGGCGATCTGTCTATGTAAACAAGGCAGATCGCCCTTCTGACAGTAAGGAAAGGATGGAATTTGTGTCCCTGCAAAGCATGGAATAAAGTCCATCTCTTCCACTAGTAAAATCACCTCACACAGTGTAGTAAAACACTGGCTAGGCACACAGTTAGCCCTTTGATCGCCCATGGTGTTAACCACTTCCCAGCCAGTGTCATAAATACAGTGACAGTGCATATTTTTTTTAGCAGTGATCACTGTATTAGTGTCACCGGCCCCCATAAAAGTGTCAGTTAGTGTCAGAATGTCCGCTGCAACATCACAGTCCCGATTTAAGTCGCTGCTCCTCGCCATTACTAGTATGAAAGTAAATAAATAAAAATATCCCCTAGATTGTAGACGCTATGTCTTTTGCAAAAAACAATCAATATACGCTTATTGGGTTTTTTTTTTTTACCAAAAGTATGTAGCAGAATACATATTGGCCTAAATTTATGAAGAAATTTGCTATTTTCAATTTTTTTATTGGATATGTTTTATAGCAGAAAGTAAAAAATATTGATTTTTTTTTTTCAAAATTGTCGGCCTTTTTTTTGTTTATAGGGCAAAAAATAAAAACCGCAGATGGGGATCAAATACCACCACAAGAAAGCTCTATTTGTGGGGAAAAAAAGGGACATAAATTATATTTAAGTACAGTGTCGCACAACCACGCAATTGTCAGTTAACCACTTCATGACCGCCCCATGCAAATATACTGAGGCAGGGCCCTTCTGCGCAAAATCACGTATTTGTATGTGATTTGGTGCACATGGTCTGGAGTGCGCGCCATCGGCGACCCGCTCCTGCTGTGAGGTAGGAGCCAATCAGTGGGTCCAGCGGACCCAATGTTTGCTGGCTCCTCACGATCATTCTGAGGAGAGGCAGAACGGTGGTCTGCCTATGTAAACAAGGCAGACAGCTGTTCTGTGAGAGGGGAAGATGGAGATGTTGTATTCCTGCTAAGCAGGAACATGGACCCGTGTCTTCCCCCAGTCAAAGCACCTCGCCCACTGTTAGATAGCACTCCCTAGGAGCACATTTAACCCCTGATGTTAACCCCTTTCCTGCCAGTGTCATCAGTACAGCGATTACTGTATTGGTTTCACTGGTCCCCAAAAAGTGTCACTTAGGGATTGATTTACTAAAGGCAAATAGACTGTGCGCTTTGCTCCAGAGCTTTGTAAATGAGGCAAGGCTTTGCTTTGCAAAGAGTACCCAATCACGTGCAAGGAAAAAAAAGAAAACAGCATTTTTGCTTGCACATGATTGGATGGCGGAAGTCAGCAGAGTTTCTGCTCATTTACTAAGCTCTGGAGCAACTGCACAGTCTTTTTCTCTTTTAGTAAATCAACCCCTTAGTGTCAGATTTGTCGGCTGCAATATCGTAGTCTTGCTATAAATCGCTGATCGCCGCCATTACTAGTAAAAACAATAAAAAAAAAATGAAAATTCCATAAATATATACCATAGTTTGTAGATGTTATAACTTTTGCACAAACCAATCAGTATAACCTTATTGGGATTTTTTTTAACCAAAAGTATGTAGCAGAATACATATTGGCCTAAATTTATAAAGAAATTTTTACAAAAATTTTATTGGATGTGTTGTATAGCAGAAAGTAAAAAATTGTCGGTCTTTTTTTGTTGACTGTATAGGGCAAAAAAATAAAAAAAACACAGAGGTGATCAAATACCACTATAAGAAAGCTCTATTTGTGGGGGGAAAAAAAGGACATAAATTATACTGGGGTACAGCGTCACACAACCGCGCAATTGTCAGTTAAAGTAACGCAGTGCTGTATCCCAAAAAATGGCCTGGTCAGGAAGGGGATAAATCTTCCGGAAGTCAAGTGGTTAATAAAAGAAAATAATTTTTAATGATTATATTTTTGTATGGGGAGGGGGGCCTTCTTGTAGGGGAGCTGGAGCGGTTGCCCCTTTTGCCCCCTTTTAAATCTGACACTGCTGGTAGTAGTATTATAGAATATTGTACTTTGTTGTACGTTATTATTAGGAATTACACTATTATCACCTTGCTATTAAATTCTCGCTCTATTTTATTTAAATCCACACCCACAGTTTCATCAGCAATTAGCACTTTCTATAAATAAGGTCTCTAAGGATCTCCGGTAGTGTCGGGTCTGAAATGATACGACCGAGAAACTGAAGTCGTGTCAGAACTGTAATAGCATTCGCGGAGCTCCCTTGCTGGTATCCTGGAGTGTGAAGCTGACTTGGCAGAACTTGCAGTATAACCGTATCCTCCTTGTTAGATTTATGGACAGGTTTGCCACCATATCATTTATATTTTTATACCGTCCTTCAACAAGCCGTTAGTGCCGGTTCACACTGGGGTGGCTTCAAAGTCGCCCAACTCTCGTCCACCCCGCGCAGTGCAGCTTGCAAAACGACTTCTGTATAGAAATCAATGCAAGCCGCTCTGAAGTCGCCCCCAATTAATACAGGAACCTTTTTCTAAGTTGGAGCGACTTGAGTCACTTCTATTAGAACGGTTCCATTGCACTGAATGGAGCGCGACTTGTCAGGCTGACAAGTCGCCTCACAAGTCCCCCCTGTGTGAACCGGCACTTACATGCCTTGCTCTTACAAATAGGATAAATATCAAGAATGTTATCCAGGTGACAGACATATGTGCCACAGCAAAATAAACGTAGGTTTCATTTACACCGCCGTAAAAATGCTACTGATGTTATTATATTACACATGTGTTTTCTAGGAGAAAGGTTCCTGCGTAATGATCAGTAAAATAGATGCGTTTAAAAGCGTACAGACACGTATGTGTACATAATTTGTTTTTATGATACTTTATTGCCCCCCTTTGTTTAGACTTATTTTACGCACTTATAATCGCATATGCTTGCATCGATATGCATAAACGTGTAAAACGCATGTTCTTAGACGCAGTTTGTTGGATTCTGTGTTTTGGCTCTAAATGCAGTGCATGTTTACACATCTGACCCTGTTCACGCTGATGCAAATTCTGTGAGGGTTCCGTACCGCATCCAAATCGCAACAACGATATTCTCTTGATATCAAATACTAATAAAAAAAGCCTTTATGTTACATGGTGCAGGAACATACCGGGAGGCACTGTGCTTCATGTGATATCCTAATATTTGTGCAATTGGTAGGCTTGATTACCCAGTTATTAAGAGGTTAATGACACACGGTCAACATCGTATGTGATTATATGCACTTGTTATGATGTTGTGATGAGCAGTATCTAGTGTCTATTGGTTATTTAGGAAAGGGGGGAATATTTAAGCTTGGTTGCCGTGCCATGTTGTCACCCCCTGTGATGAAGTCGGAAGTGACGAAACGCGTTGGGACGTGGCTACACGGCAACTATATACTGAGGCTGGGAAGGCGATCTGATGCTCAACGAGTGAAGGAGTGGTGAGATCGTAGCACAGTGCCTCCCAGCATGTTCCTTTACCATCTAACATAAAGACTTGTTTTATTAGTATTTGACACGCAATATATTTTTTTAATAAATCCATAATTTTAAGTGATTTTACTCTATTGGAGGCATTGTCTCTATGTTTTTGTGCAGCGTTTACAGCAGATCTTCATTATTATCTCTGAGCTTATTTGCCAAACACGAGAGTGAATGGCAACAGCATCTGGTGAGCTTGTTTCTTAAGGGAGACAAACTCCCATTTTTCACTGTGGTGGAGGAATTGATGTGATTTTGCACATCTTTTGCACTTTTCAAGAGGACTGTCGTTTATGTTTTATATGGAATTGCAAGAAAATTTCCAATTTTTTTCATGGACATTTATTGATCAATAGATGTTTTCATTTAGGTGTTAACTTATTCTTTATGAGCGCTACTGTGAATTAGTTATATATGTGCACTTCACTTATTCACTTTTTCACCTATTGATTTATATTGTTTTTTAAGTAGCAGCACTATTCATGTTTACATTTTTTTGGGTGTTTAACCACTTCAAATTCCAGGTATTGTCAAATGACATCCGCAGGAGGGATCTCCCATCCTGGGCGGGTGTCATATGACGTTCTGGACTTCCCGGCCGTCTAGGGGGCGTGCGCACCCGCCATGTCACTCAGGAGCCTGTGCGCATGCCCGGCGGCCGCGATGTACGCAGGGCACCTGTGGTTGCGGGTAACAGAGCCGGAACGTGGATCTGTGTGTGTTTTCATCCTGTCAGGGGAGAGGAGACCGATCGTGTGTTCCCAGTACAGAGGAACACCGATCGGTCTCCTTCCCTTATGAGTCCCCTCCCCCTACATTTAGAATCACTCCCTAGGTAATACATTTAAAGTCTTGATCTCCCCCTAGTATTAACCCCTTCCCTGCCAGTGACATTTATATAGTAATCAGTGCATTTTTATAGCACTGATCGCTGTGTAAATGTGAATGGTCCCAAAATAGTGTCAAAAGTGTCCAATGTGTCCGCTGCAATGTCACAGTCATGATACAAATCGCAGTTTGCCGCTATTACTAGTAAAACAAAATAATAATAAAAATGCCATAAATCAGTGCCCTATTTTGTAGATGCTATAAATTTTGTGCAAACCAATCAATATATGCTTATTGCATTTTTTTTACAATATATATATATAATATATATATATATATAATATATGATATATATATTATTATTATTATATATAAAATATAAAATTAATTTATTTTTTTTTTTTTTTTTAGTTGTGATATTTATTATAGCAAAAGTAAAACATATTGTGTTTTTTTCAAACTTGTCACTCTTCTTTTGTTTATAGTGCAAGAAATAAAAACTGCAGAGGTGATAAAATACAACCAAAAGAAAGCTCTATTTGTGGGAAAAAAAATGATAAAAAATTTAATTTGGGTTCAGTGTTGCATGAATACGCAATTGTCATTCAAATTGCGACAGCGCTGAAAACGGAAAATTGCCCTGGGCAGGAAGGGGGTGAAAATGGCCAGTATTGAAGTGGTTAAGCGTAGCGCTTATAGGTTTAACAATATTATCCTGCACACTGGTGTACAAAGTGCGCCCTCTGTTTTTCATTTTCTACAGCACCCAAATCGCACTCTGTTCATGCGAACCGCTGAGGGTGTGTATGTTAAGTTAACGACACCCTGAAATTGGTTTACATAACGCAGTGGGATTTGCAGAATCGGATCGCCTTGGTGTTCACTCCCATGCGATCCAATTCTGGTGCAGCAAAAAAAAAGGGTCCTGCATTATTTTGGTGCGGATGCGTTGCGATTTGAGCCATCTAGAATCAATGGCTCAAATCACACTGCTGCAGAATCGCATGTGATTTGAACAGGAATGTGATGCGATTTGTAGTTGTACTTTAAAGCGTTAGTAAACTGCTGGACGTTTTTTTTTGCATCGCATACTAGCACATTATGTAAAACTTAACTGAAAATGAAGCCTTCTAGCGGCACACTGTCACAGCTGAAGGCGCTTCCATCTTTACCCGGTCTTTCTTCCGGGTTCGGAGACTCAGCCTGTGTGAGTGGCTGGAGCATCAATGATGTCACTGCTGCACATGCATGCAGGAGCCACGGCACAGGACTTGCAGGACTCTGAAGGAACAGCCTGGGCATGTACAGTAAATATCTCCTAAACGGTGCATGTTTACCAGATATTTACAGTACCTTTAGGTAAGCCTTATTATAGTAAATGTCATGCATGGGAGCTTTTATTCCCACTTTAAAGGGAAATTATATTTTTTCAATGAAGCACATATTTAAAGTGGACCTTCATTCGTCTTTTTCAACTTTCCATCTATTAAATCTTCTGCCCTTGTTGTTTTAACTTTGAATAGTAAAATATTTTTTTTCTGCCAGTAAATACCTTATACAGCCCACTTCCTGCTTCTTGTCTGGTCATTAGCCTAGGCTTATGATATCATGCACAGCTCTCTCCCTCACTCTTGTGAGAGTTTGCCAGGAGGGGGGGGGGATGAGTCATAAGAGGGCCAATAAGAGCTGGAGGTGTGCCTCTGTGTGTCTGTGTAAATACAGGAAGTGAACAGGCAGTAGCTTCAGCTACCCACAGTTAAAATGGCTGCAGCCAGACTTAGTGGAGGGAGATTTCTGCAGCATATTTAGCAAGTACAGAACCACAGTATATATAAAATAATATGCAAAGTGGTTGGAGGGAAGCTTCAGAATGTTTGTATTACATATTATGTGAGCAGACTGCAGTTCCTCTTTAGGTTTTGGTTGCAGCATCCACACTACAATAATATATTATGCTACTTTCACATTTTAAAATGCTTGCTTTTTTATAATATTGTTGTTGTATGAAATATAGAGATTTGAAGTTGAGGTTTTTAGACACATAGGAGTGCGTTTATAGGGAGTGCATTGTTTTTAACAAGTCAGCCGACTTGTGTTAAGCTGGCCATACAAGGCTCGAATTTCGGCTTAGTGTTACTGAGATGGCTGAAATTTGAAACATGGGTGGCCATACTGGCATCACCCAGCTTGACAAAAGTTGATTTAATACTGGCTGAATAGTGATGCCATTCTATCAGATGCAGGTATTCAATTCCTGAACAATAGCTGATAGTGGAGTGGGAATCCAATGATTTTCCCTTGCTCATCCAAAAAATTAAAAATGGCTAGCTTTACATTATGAGAAAGAACAGCAATCCATTGTGTAGCACCTCAAAGCATGAAGCAGTACCTGCAAATGTAAAGGGGGGTGGAGTAGGGTTGCCAACCATCCAGGATTCACCCGACAGTCCGGGTTTTGATTCATGTGTCCAGGATTCAGACTCTCTGAAAACCAGACACATTATTCAGACTGGACTGTGGCCCCCCTCCCAACTTAGGCGTGCCTGGGGACACTCTAACCACCCAGTGTAGTGCAGATTCCCTCTGCTGCCTGGGTTGGCACACACCTACAGTATGCTCCCCAACTAACCAAGTACCACAACTGTGTAAATGACACTGGCAGTGAAGGGGTTAACCACTAGGGGCAGTGTAGGGGTTAAGTGTGCCCTGGGGAGTGGTTCTAACTGTGGGGGGGGGGGGCGTGGCTACGTGTGACACATCACTGATCTCTGCTACCGATCACAGGGAGCAGAGATCAGTGACACTGTCACTAGGCAGAATGGGGAGATGCTTGTTTACATTAGCATCTCCCTGTTCTTCCTCTCCGTGAGGCGATCGCGGGTATCCCCGCGGCAATCGAGTCCACACAATGGCACGGCGGCAAATTTAAAGGGCCCTACAGGTACGCCCATTTGCCCAGCCGTGCCATTCTGCTGACGTACATCGGCGTGCGCCGATCGGGACCCGGTTAACATCGAATGTACTTGAAAATCCCATTCTCTGTTCTGCATCGAACGTACTTGACATTCAACACCAAATGTACTTAATATTGGCCGTTCAACATCGAATATACTCAGCATTTTACATCAAATGTACTTGACTCCCTCTATCACCATACACATTATGGACCAACAAAGTAACTTTGGTTATAATCTATCTCTCTATACAGTATCTCACAAAAGTGAGTACACCCCTCACATTTTTGTAAATATTTAATTATATCTTTTCATGTAACAACACTGAAGAAATTACACTTTGCTACAATGTAAAGTAGTGAGTGTACAGCTTGTATAACAGTGTAAATTTGCAGCCATTTATATCAAAACCGCTGGCAACAAAAGTCAGTACACCCCTAAGTGAAAATATCGCTCTCACTCTCTTATACTGGTCACTGGAAATTCAACATGACAGCTCATGGCAAAGAGCTCTCTGAGGA
The DNA here is from genome assembly GCA_028564925.1 of Lithobates sylvaticus. Lineage (NCBI taxonomy): Eukaryota > Metazoa > Chordata > Amphibia > Anura > Ranidae > Lithobates > Lithobates sylvaticus. The sequence continues at coordinate 512,121,790 of CM053027.1, forward strand.
TCTAAAAAAAAAAATTGATACTGTACATAAAGATGGCCTAGGCTATAAGAAGATTGTCAAGACCCTGAAACTGAGCTGCAGCACGGTGGCCAAGACCATAACAGTACAGGCTCCACTTAGAACAGGGCTCGCCATAGTGGACCAAAGAAGTTGAGTGCACATGCTTAGCGTCAAATCCAGAGGTTGTCTTTGGGAAATAGACGTATGAGTGCTGCCAGATGTTGAAGGGTTGGGGGGGGGGGGTCAGCCTGTCAGTGCTTAGACCATACGCCGCACGCTACATCAAATTGGTCTGCATGGCTGTCGTCCCAGAAGGAAGCCTCTTCTAAAGATGATACACAAGAAAGCCTGCAAACAGTTTGCTGAAGACAAGCAGACTAAGAACATGGATTACTGGAACCATGTCCTGTGGTCTGATGAGACCAAGATAAACTTATTTGGTTCAGATGGTGTCAAGCATGTGTGGTGGCAACCAGGTGAGGAGTACAAAGACAAGTGTCTCTTGCCTACTGTCAAGCATGGTGGTTGGAGTGTCATGGTCTGGGGCTGCATGAGTGCTGCTGGCACTGGGGAGCTACAATTCATTGAGGGAACCATGAATGCCAACATGTACTGTGACATACTTAAGCAGAGCATGATCCCCACCCTTCAGAGATTTGGCCCCAGGGCAGTATTCCAACATGATAAGGACCTCAAACACACCTCCAAGACAACCACTGCTTTGCTAAAGAAGCAGAGGGTAAAGGTGATGGACTGGCCAAGCATGTCTCCAGACATGCTTTCCCTATAGCATCTATGGGGCATCCTCAAACGGAAGGTGGAGGAGCGCAAGGTCTCTAACATCCACCAGCTCCATGATGTCATCATGGAGGAGTGGAAGAGGACTCCAGTGACAACCTGTGAAGCTCTGATGAACTCCATGCTCAAGAGGGTTAAGGCGGTGCTAGAAAATAATGGTGGCCACACAAAATATTGACACTTTGGGCCCAATTTGGATATTTTCACTTAGGGGTGTACTCACTTTTGTTGCCAGCGGTTTAGACATTAATGGCTGTGTGTTGAGTTATTTTGAGGGGAGAGCTAATTTGCACTGTTATACAAGCTGTACACTCACTACTTTATATTGTAGCAAAGCATTATTTCTTCAGTGTTGTCACATGAAAAGATATAAGAAAATATTTACAAAAATGTGAGGGGTGTACTCACTTTTGTGAGATACTGCACATATGTATGGACAGGTACTCATATGTACCCGGCTTTTCCCATTTAACATCATATGTACCAAACTTTTTCCATTCAACATCAAATGTACTTGACAATTCCACTCTCCATTCAGCATTGAACATACTTGTATTCAACATCGTATGTACTTAACATTTTCCATTCAACATCGAATGTACTTAACATTTTTACATCTAATGTACTTGACTTCCTTCATCACCCAACAAAGTAACTTTGGTTGTAATCAGGGGCATATCATAAAATCAGTGGGCCCATGTGCAAGATAAAAAGTGAGTTCTAGGCAAAAAAATGTGGCACGTGTAGCACGCCATAGTGAAATGTGGTTGTGGCTTAAATTCGACTAAATATTGGGCGTAGGTTAAAGAGGGTGTGGTTTATTGGGAGTCTGAGATGTCTTACATCAGGGGTAGGCAACCTCGGCCCTGCAGCTGTTTTGAAACTACAAGTCCCATGAGACATTGCAAGACTGGGATTTGTGCTCTCTGCTGATGGAGCTGTAAAAACCGAGCGATCAGCAGTGTTTGATTGCTTGGTTCTCACTGTTAGAGCTGGCGGGGGACAGATGCAGCATCAGACCACCTAGGTAAGTATGATTAAAAAAAGTTTTCCCATACTTCTCTTTTAATAGGTTAAAATATATATGCATTACTTTTATTTAACATTTTAAATACACCACTAAAACATTGACACAAAAAGCCACAATTGAGTATATAGGTAGTAAATGAGTATAAAGGTAGTGGAGATATCAAACTAAAAATGTGTTTTCATAAATAAGTTACATGTTTTCCTAAAAGTATTTTTTTTTCCCTAGTGCACCACTGCTGATGACCCAAGCCCCCATTGGTCAGTGCACTACTGTGAGGATAAGGCTCTAGAAGTGCCTCACTCTTTCTTTAACATGGTACAGCTTCACTATAAAGCTGGCTACAGACATCACAATCTGATTGTAGGGCCTCATTAAGGATTGACAATAACTTTGTAGTATGAGCGTCTATAACCAGACTAGGATTAGGGCCCATTCACACCAGATGCCGTTGAATGCGTTTTTGAATGCATGCATTCTTTTGCATAGACAGTCAAAGGTCCAGGTTATCCTATGGACATAGTTCACACGATTACAGTGCAGTGTAGAGAAAAAAAAGTAAGGCAAGCTGCACATTTCCACACTACAAATGCACAGAAACACCCGCAAATGTATGTGAATGTGCGAAAATAAAGCACAATGCAGTGCACATAAAAGCAAAAAAAACCCCCAAAAAAACAAAGATAGAAGATGGAAGGTTATATCAAAGAAAATGCAAGCTTAGGATGCAAATGCGTGTAAAAATGCATGTGAAATGCATGTCAACGCGCATGCAAAAAGTGCAGTTTCTGGTTTGAATGGGCCCGTAAATTGAATGGATTGTTTAGCAAAGTGTATGGCCAGCTTTGGATACCACTGAAGACAAGAACAGGTCAGATATAATCCAATTCTCACTGGTCACCATCAGCACACTGGGGTAGGGGTTTCACAAATAAAAGTGGAAGTCCTTTCTTTATGACATCTCCAGACAAAACATTTTTTTTAATTATTTTTTTCGATAGACTGGATAACAGTCAAATTTGTATTTCTATAATCCAGAAACCAAGGGTTTGGGGGGGGGGGGGGGGGGTCACTGGGACAGGAAGACACAACAAATATCTGACAGGTGAGCTTTTATTGCTGTTTTTATACTCCTTAGAGAGATCTCCAATGACTTCCTGTCCTTGTGGTGACTCTACCCAATGATGATATTCAAGACAATAAAAACCTGACAGAGGTTCTAAACATTACCACTTTTTTTGTTGCCCATTATTCTGGATGCTATGGAACAGTCCGCTGAGTTAGAACACTGCCCTGTAGTATCTATGTCACTGCCCTGTAGTATCTATGTCCTACAGACTTTCCCACAGGATTCAGGACCCAGACAGTTTGCTGTTAGGTGCTTCAGGAGTCAGATAACATCCTATTCCCACCACACAGGTGATGCGTTGATGCTATGTGTGCCCTGCCAGGCTGCCACTACAGCAGAGCACATTCTATGTAATAGGTGTCCTTTCCTGCTGCACCTGTAGGATGGATGCTACCCTAGAGTCCCCTTGTGCGCTACCCACCTCCAGAGCTAGTAGTGAATATAATGAGGATGATTTACTAAAGGCAAATAGACAGTTGCAAAGAATACCCAATCACATGCAAGAAAGAAAAAAAAAAAACAGCAATTTTTCTTGCACATGATTGGATGACAGAAGTCAGCAGAGCTTCTGCTCATTTACTAAGCCTTGGAGCAACTACTCTTGCAGAGTTCAACTGCACTTTGCAAAGTGCAGTCTTTTTCCCTTTAAAATGTTGAGTCAACCATTGTTATCTATGGAAACAAAGGCTGGTCATAGATATATATATATATATATATATATATATATATATATATATATATATATATATATTTTTTTTATAAGAACAAAAAAACAAATGGATTTCCCCATCCACAGAAGCAAGGTGGATGGAGGAAAACTGCCCGCTGTGCTATTGAGTTCTGACAACAGAGACTCCTTCGCTGTTAGAATACACTGATCAACAGCTGTAGATGGCTGATTGAGAAAGATTCTCCAACATTCCCATTCAAGAGAAGCCAATCATTAGATCGACTTCTCTTAAATGGGTATGGCCATAGATGGATTGAAATACGGCCCTGCTGAGCCGGGCGAACTTAGATTCATCTATCTATGGCCAGCTTAAGGAGTACATTGCAGTGTAGCTACGTTCTTTGTAATTTGTCTAAAAATCTACTTGGAGTTTTGCTGGCATTTATTTACATGTGTTTACTATGTATAACTTGTCAATGCCAATGGCACGCAAAAAAAAGTTGATATGTAATTTTGGTGATGTTTCTGTTCATGAGGAGCCCACAAACATAAAGTGCCCTGGGACCCCCCAAGGTCTAAATCTGGTCCTTTCTTGGCTGCAAGGGAAACAGTGCCACGGCCCCCCTTATTTCTGTACAGCTACCATAATGCCACAACCTCTCATCCTCTGCCCCTATGCAGCTATAAAGAAGACTAATTGTGCATTCACCTCAAGTTTTAACCGGGCACAGTTCACTCACATGGTCCACTTCATTTGTGTAGTGTGAGTGCTCCCAACCGTGGCCGGGAACAGTTGAGTGTATTGTGCCTGGGACCACTTTGAAGATGTGGTCCTGGGCACAGTTCAATTACGGTCCGCAATGGTTCCCTTCAGTGTGTGCGCAACCATGTCAAAGCACAGACCTCTCCATTGATCACTGAGCAAAGAAGCAAGAATCACTGTGATATGGTTAGAAACAGAAGAGTGACAACAGAAAAAAAGACCAAGTGCCCATTTTATTTTATATATATATTTTTTTACTTTTTTTTTGTCTGAATATAGATCTATGTTTGTTCCAAGCATGTTTGAATCTACTTACTGTTGACTGCCTCAAAACCCCTGCTAGAAGTCTATTTCAAGCATCAACAACTCTTTCTTTAAAATAATACTTTCGAAGATTACATTTTAACTTTCACTCCTGCTACTTTGAGGTCATGTCTCCGTGTTGTTGATCTTGGCTTCATATTGAATATACTGCCCCCCTGAACCTTATTCACCCCCTTGATGTATTTAACCACTTCAATACCCACTTATTGTCATATGACGTCCACAAGGTGGATCTCCCATCCTGGGTGGACGTCATATGACATCCTCCCATTCCCGGCCGTCTAGGGGGGGCGCGCGCGCGCGTGCCGCGATGTCCGCGATGTCCGCTGGGCACCCGCGATTGCCCAGGAACACAGTAGGACGTGGATCTGTGTGTGTAAACACACAGATCCACGTCCTGTCAGAGGAGAGGAGACCGATGGTGTGTTCCCAGTACAGAGGAACACCGATCGGTCTCCTCCCCTTGTGAGTCCCCTCCCCCCACAGTTATAATCACTCCCAGGGAACCTACATTAACCCCTGCAGCGCCCCCAAGTGTTAACCCCTTCCCTGCCAGTCACATTTACACAGTAATCGGTGCAATTTTATAGCAACGATCGCTGTGTAAATGTGAATGGTCCCAAAAATGTCTCAAAAGTGTCCGAAGTGTCCGCCGCAATGTTGCAGTCACGAAAAAAAAAACGCATATCGCCGCCATTACTAAAAAAAAAATGCAATAAATCTATCCCCTTGTAGACGCTATAACTTTTGCGCAAACCAATCAATATACGCTTATTGCGAGTTTTTTTTACCAAAAATATGTAGAAGAATACGTACCAGCATAAACTGAGTAAAAAAATATATTTTTTTTAAAAAAATGGGATATTTATTATAGCAAAAAGTAAAAAATATTGTGTTTTTTTCAAAATTGCCGCTCTTCTTTTGTTTATAGCGCAAAAAATAAAAACCGCAGAGGTGATCAAATACCACCAAAAGAAAGCTCTATTTGAGGGGAAAAGGACGCCAATTTTGTTTGGGTACAACATCGCACGGCCACGCAATTGTAAGTTAAAGCGACGCAGTGCAGAATCGCAAAAAGTGCTCTGGTAGGGAAGGGGGTAAAATCCTCCGGGGCTGAAGTGGTTAAAGAGTCCAATCATGTCTCCCCTTTCCCTACTTTTCTCCAGACTGTACACATTAAAGCGGAACTTCACCCAACAAGGAGAAGTTCAACTCTTCCCCCTCTCCTCCTCCTTTACATTTGGCACATTTTTGGGGGGCGGGGGTACCTGATGTTGACAGATACCCTCTCCCTCACTTCTGGTCAGATCTGCGAAAATCTGAGCAGAAGTTCGCCCCCCCCCCCCCTTTCCCCTGGAGCCTTATGGGACACATCACAGGACCCAGAAGACTGTGGGACCAATCACAATGTGCAGCATGGCTCCCGCATGTGCAGTTGGAAGCCGGTTGTAAAGCCGTAAGGTTTCCCTGAGTGATGAAGAATCGTCTTGGGTGAGGCCATCGCTGGATCCAGGGGCGGGTGAGTGTCCTTATATTAAATGTCAGCAGCTTCAGTATTTGTAGCTGCTGATTACATCTTTTGAAAGAGACTGGAGCTCCTCTTTAAATTCCTGAAGTCTTTCCTGATACGTTTTATTCCTCAGACCTTTCACCGTTTTTGCTGTTCATCTCTGGACTTGTTCTACCTTATCAATATATTTTTGTAAGGCCCCTTTCACACCTAAGCGTTTTTCAGGCGCTACAGCGCTAAAAATAGCACCTGTAATGCGCCTGAAAAAAGCGGGTCCTTTAACTCCAGTGTGAAAGCCGGAGGGCTTTCACACTGGAGCGGTGCGCTAGCTGGACGGTAAAAAAAGTCCTGCTAGCAGCGTCTTTGGAGCGATGAAGGAGCGGTGTATTCACCGCTCCTATATTGCTCCTACCCATTGAAATCAATGGGACACCGCGGTAATACCGCCGGCTTTGCGGGGGGTTTTAACCCTTTTTCGGCCGCTAGCGGAGGTTAAAACAACGGTAAAGCAGCACTAAATATAGCGCTGCTTTATCGCCGCCGCCCCCACCGCCCCAGTGTGAAACCAGGTCTTTAGAACTGGACACAGTATTCTAAATGAGGTGATGATGTAAGTGTGCCCGGGAACACTTGTTTATAGCCCAGTGTGAGTGCAGACCAATGGAGGAGTGGGGGACTATTGAACTCGGACATGGTTCAATTTCTTTCAATATTTTTTATTGGAAGTTGTAAAGGTGTTCAACAGTCACAACATCACATAAAAGGACAATTGACCAACCAGGGCATGGTTCAATTCAACCATGCAAAGTGTGAGTGCACCCTACAAAATCGGGTTGAGTTGGGGTCTTGGATATCCAGGTCTCCAGACGTACAATGACAGAACTTTCCAGGGATAGCTCTTTACAATCAGAGACTGTCCCTGGAACACGGAGGTAGGGGGAATATATGAAATGGAAGAACAAAAGAGTCAAGACAAAACAAAAAAGCAGAAGCTAAGCTCGGCAATGAGGAAGCACACATAGAGAAGGTGAGGTCAGAGCTGGCACGGCACAACTAGAATCAGTGATAGGCACTTCTCCCTCTGATGTCCCGTTCCCAAAGAGGTCCCGGTGCTGCTGAGCATCCTTCTTGTACGTTTAATATTCTGGGCACTTGTCACTGACTCGCTTGGGGGAGGGGGAAATACTGCACTGACTGAATGTGAGGCTGGAAGAGCCAGAGAGCCTGGGAAGGGATATACACACACAGCACACTAGGCAGGGAGGGGGGGATAGGCATGACAGCGGTCATGGGAGCTCCATGCCAGCACCCTAGAGGGTCAGACCATAACACAGGTGTGTGATGGAGCTGTGCGGGAGGGATAAAAGCACAGGAAGAGTTGCATGCAGAGAGGTGTTGGAGGTGGAATCCTAAACAGTGCAGAATGTGGGCGTACAGATGGACCGATGGAACAAAGTGGCAGGACTTCTATACAGATCCAGAATGATGAAACACTGCTAGAACAAGCAGACAGGCTTACAGAAGAGAGAATAGGCTGCAGACAGGGCTAGAGCAAGAACAAGGGAAAAAATTCTCAGAATAAAAGAAGCTTTTTTTAATGAGACTGGGGATATCCAGGAGCCTATTACAGCCAATCACAGGTTAGTTAAAGGCTGGATAATGCAGTCGCAGCAAATAAAGCTCATTTCTCATGGCGTACTATCAGCTGCAGAATGTCAAATATTTTGCCCTGTATTATTTATGTATCTCATCATAAAAGCATGTCAGAAAATGGCTTTGGATAGGAAGTGACAGGACAGCGTCCTGATTAACTCTTCCACTGCCAATCTGCCTTGTATGTGCTTGATGATAATATAGGCAAGATCTTATTAAAATAAATGCAGTATAGTATTTGTGATTTCACCAGGCCAGGGCAAGTTTTACATTTTTGCCATTTAATATTCCCAGAATTCTTTATAGACCCAGAGAAATAAAAAGGCAGCAGAGATCTGCATTTTCCTGTCCTCATTATAAGCAAAATGTCCAGTTAAATGACAATACCAGACTAGAAACTGCCCAAAGAAATTATCTGTAATAAACAGATTTCTTACTACTAGAGAAGTCATATTATGTAATGTTGAAATAATAAAAAAAACATTTATAAATTAATAAATAATATAATTATTCTCTAGGAAAGAAACAAATACAGGCATTCCCCACTTTTAAGTACACAATGGGGTTTATTTACTAAAGCTGGAAAATGCACATTCAGGGTAGTTTGACAGGTGAGGATAAGTGTAGATGGAATGATAACTTTACCAAATATTGAGGTTGATTTACTAAAACTGGAGAGTGCAAAATCTGGTGCTGCTTTGCATAGAAACCAATCAGCTTCCACATTTTATTGTTAAAGCTTAATTGAACACGCAGATGTTAGAAGCTGATTGGCTATCGTGCACAGCTGCACCAGATTTTGCGCTTTCCAGTTTTAGTAAATCAACCGCAGTGTGTGGGACAACATGTGGTTTATTTACTAAAGGCAGACTGTGTACTTTGCAAGTGCAGTTGCACTCTGCAAGGGCATGTGTTCCAGAGCTTAGTAAATGAGGCTCTGTTGACTACCATCATCCAATCATGTGCAAGAAAAAATTTTAATTTTTTGTCCTTGCATGTGATTCACTATTCTTTTTAAAATGAAGCTTTACCTCATTTACTACGTTCTGGAGCAAATGCACTTGCAAAGTGCACAGTCTTTTTGCCTTTAGTAAATCAACCCCCATGGGGGTTATTTACTAAAGGCAAAGCCACTTTGCACTACAAGTGCAGAGTGCACTAGAAATTGCACTGAAAGTGCACTTGGAAGTGCAGTCGCTGTAGATCTGAGGGGCACATGCAAGGAAAATAAAAAACAGCATTTTAGCTTGCACATGATTGGATGATAAAATCAGCAGAACTTCCCCTCGTTTCAGATTTACAGCGACTGCACTTTCAGTGCAATTTCAAGTGCACTTTGCACTTATAATTTGCACTTGTAGTGCAAAGTGAATTTGCCTTTCGTAAATAACCCACCACGTGTGTCTTAATTTGGGTTTTGTCATTTGTTTTATGTAAGCTCATATCACAAAAGTAAATACAAGGATATGATATCTTTATTTGACTTTACTTTTCACATATCATAAGACTGAAAATAACTGTAGTTTTAAAAAAAGTGGAGTGGATTGAGCCCTATGTGATATAATAAGAACTTCTTTTTTTATTCCTTCCCACTACTGATGCGTAGGAGTTCAAGCACCCAGAAGCAAAGGAAAGGATTAGACAAAATAGTTAATTCTATAGCTTGAACTCTCCCCACCCTTACCTCCCTTTGGCAAAATAGGGCAGCCAATGGGAGGCCAGTCCAGGTGAGACCGAGCTCCGCCCCTCACCTGGCACAGTGCAGAACAGAAAGATCACAGAGGCGTTCTGCGGGGAGTGCATCTCAGCAGACACTTTCCCCTCGCCTGGGAGTTTTCCTTGTGTGTCCTGAATTAAGGCAGATTACTAGGGTGAACCCTTCCTGGGATCCAGCCAGGATCATTCTCCTTGAGCAGAAAGGGATGAGGAGTTGCCTTCTACATGTGTCCAAAACTCTTTAATCTCTTAGTCCTTCAGCTGCCTCCTTAAATCTCCAGCCCAGTGTACAAATAGGAAAAACACAGGACTTTCTGGGATTTCTAAGCATCTCCAGGATTTTTTTATTTTTATTTTTTCTGTTCACACCATTGGACACTAGCCTGGGCTGTCAGCATTGTTTTTAGGGCATCATCGTCCTCTCCATCCCGCCAGCCTCCCTAGAAATCCGCAAGTCTCTTTTTTTTTATGCTCCACACACCCCCCCCCTAGGCTGCACAATCTGTCAAAGCCCTAACATTTCCTCTCCTCTCTCTGTGCTGGTAAAGGGCTTTTCCAATCGCTGCTGGAAGAAGAGAGGGGACAGAGTGCTTGAAAACTGACTGAAAGAAAAAGGGGGGCTGAGGAGCGAACAGCCCCCTCCTTCCAAGATCTGAGGAATAGCGTCCTGTGTGTGCCAGACCCTGCAGGCTGAAGTCATGATTTTGGGTGAGTGAACATATTTTTCCACCCTTTTCATTTTATTTCATTTTTTTTTTTTTCACTGCAAGCTTTTTGCAATTGTGCGAAGCAGTAATGGAATCTATTGATTGTATGCCTCTGCATCACTTTACTAAGCTCTTTTGTCATGTCTTGCTATGTTATTTTTATCTTCCCATTCACAGAAATTCTCTGTCTTTGAAGCTTGCTGTTTCTTTCATTGCTGTTTTGGTTCTTTTCATTTATTTTTACCCACCTCTGTTCTCACTTGGCCAGCTCTTCCTTTTATCTCTTCTTTTTCCCTTCTCCCAACTGTGTCTCTGGATTGTAGGATTGGGGGAGATGGACTGGTGCTAACCCATCGCATTCCCCAGCACTTGAACAGAATAAGTTCTGGTCCTACTGGAAGCAAGACTGGGAGCTCGCTGTTCCGCAACTGAGGACAGTGGCCTTGCTGACCCCTTTGACTCCTCATTAGGTTCCTCCAGTAGTTTTTGCTCTAACCCGGCTTGGATGTCTTGCTGTGCTCGTTCAGAACTCATTGGTCTCGTAAACACTTGTCTGCATAGTAACAGTGACTAAGACTAATCGAGGCAGAGACGCAAATACAAATCTGAACATTACTGTTAAGCTATCTGCAAGTCTAAGTAAAGTTTACCTTGGCTTGAGGAATAAACTCCTTATTTTTGGGATTTGTTATGGGTCTACTGCAAGGGTCTCAAACTGGTGGACCTCCAGCTGTTGCGAAACTACAAGTCCCATCATGCCTCTGCCTGTGGGAGTCATGCTTGTAACTGTCAGCCTTGTAATGCCTCATAGGACTTGTAGTTTTGCAACAGCTGGAGGACCACCAGTTTGAGACCTCTGGTCTACTGTGCCTTTGTAGACCAAGCTAGCAAAAGAACAGCAAAAATATCAACTTTGTAAATATGCCTGTAGAAAGAAAATCAATCAGCCGTGTTGATAGTGGCCAAACGGGCTTGGCAGTCATTTGGCCCCATTGTGCCCGATGCAAAATGTTCACATGTGGGAACTGTACGAACCGCGGAACGTTGTGCCTACGTTAAGAATGGACAACCGTAGACAGACCACAATGGCAAATTGAAAAATGTGACCGTTTCCCACCGGACATTTTAAAGAACATAATGAATACTTCAAAAGCCTTTATGAGCATTAGGAGATAGAGCAGGTAATGAACAGCTTGATCTCACTGCCCTGCCGTACAAACGCACATGGATTTTAATATACTTTGTAGAGAGCTACCCATGCTGATATTTGGCTCCTCTACTATGGACTGGCAATGCACTATACAGTATGTTGTGTTTTATTAGCTGCCATATGTTGCGTGTTGGCTGGAAGTATATGCAGTCTGAATAGTAGAACTGGGCAATGTGCGCTGTGTGTAGGAAGTTGCTTTATGTAGCGTAACTGGGTTATATAGTTGATTAGCTGGAAGATAAATGTATAACGGTATTGACCGGGGGACAAGACGATTCCAGCACTTCTATAACAATTGCTGCAGAAACTGATTCTGTATTTTAAATTAAACATTTAAAATATGTATTATTTATACTTCTGAAAGAGGAATTTCAAATATGTATTTTTTATACTTCCACCCACTAGAAAGAAAATCAATCAGCCGTGTTGATAGTGGCCAAACGGGCTTGGCAGTTATTTGGCCATCTAAAGGCTCTGATAAATACTGGCCGCCGGGGAGTAGAAGCATTTATTGTAATGGACACAGCTGCACGCGTCCCTCCTCACCTTGGCTCGCCACCAAGATTTACAGCAGCTGCGTCTCCGTGTCTCCATTGTAATTATAAAGACACAAGGAGTCGGTGTACCTGTCTTCATTAGGACCTGGCCAATACCAGAGCCATAGCCAAGCAGTACAAGGAGCAAGGTGTTCATTCCTAAGAGCAGTAAGCCATAACAACCAATCACAATTCACTTTTCTGAAGTCAGACCCGTACTTGATGGATTTTGATGGCTTGATATGGGTTGTATACTTTAGAATTAGCTCTTTATTCTTGTGCTCTATACTGAATTTCTTGGCAGCGTTGCAACCCATCCAGTGCCTGGTTCTCCTGAGTTTATTTTATTAAGCAAATAGCAGTATGCAGGGTGCAGCCCACAGCAAGCATGTGGTAGTCATTTTTCATTCAATAGTTCTGAATTGATGGAAGGTGCAATCTGATTGGTGGATATGGGTCTGAGCACTTTGAGCAGTGTACCTGTCTTCATTAGGACCTGGCCAATACCAGAGCCATATCCAAGCAGTACAAGGAGCAAGGTGTTCATTCCTAAGAGCAGTAAGCCATAACAGCCAATCACAATTCACTTTTCTGAAGTCAGACCCGTACTTGATGGATTGTAATGGCTTGCTATGGGTTGTATACTTTAGAATTAGCTTTTTATTTCTTGTGCTCGTTTCTGAATTTCTTGGCAGTGTTGCAACCCATCCAGGGCCCTATTCTCTTTATTTGATAGGCAAATAGCGATATGCAGGGTGCAGTAGCCCATAGCAAGCATGCAGTAGTCATTTTTCATTCAATAGTTCTGAATTGATGGAAGGTGCAATCTGATTGGTGAATATGGGTCTGTGCACTTTGCTGTTTATACTGCTTTATTATTAAAGCGGTATTAAACCGAAAAGCAAACATTTAATATATTGCAACTTACAAATTCTTAGATGAGATGGTTGCATTAGTTTCCTTTTTTAGGCTTTCTTTCTTTCTTTTATTTTGCCTAGTGATATGCCCAGCAAGTCTGTTGTTTTTCAAAAGAATAAGCTCTCTTGCAGATGTAGCAATTAGAGGGATGAAAAAGACTATTTACAACTTACAGGGTTGCTTACAATGGTCAGCTTCTATTTGTTTATGTAAAACCTTTATACCCTCACAAAAACGCTTCCAAAATACGAGCCTGGAGTTTGACTTAAATTTGTTTAGTGTACCTAAATCTGCTAGTCCATCTAACACTCCCCTCGGTCCCCCCTTTCCCACTCAGACTGACAATGCTGCTGTCCAAAGGTGCTCCCTGTGCTTCATCCAGAGTGGAGGCAGGTGAAAACAAAGGGAAAAAAGTCTAAAAGAAAGAAAACTAATGCAGCCACCACATCTCATGCTTGGCGAGCTGCAATATATTACATTTTTGGTTGTAGATTTATACCGTCTGAATGTCTGTTGTTTTTATTTACCATGGAAAACAGCAGAGTATAATGTACAGTACCTCTAAGTAATGAATACACAATCATTTATTATAAGTATTTATATAGCACCAACAGTTTACGCTGCACTTTACACTCACATCAGTCCCTGACCTCAAGGTGCTTACAGTCTAAGGTTCCTATCTCACATGCATACACACACATACTGACCTAGAGAAGTTACAATTAAGCTACCAGTATGTCTTTGGAGCACAGGAGGAAACCTATCCTATATGAGCACAGGGAGAACATGCAAACTCCATAAAGGTTGTGTCCTGGTAGGGATTTGAACCAGTGCTTCAAGACAGAGGTGCTAACCACTAAGGCAGGCCATACACGGTGTGAACAAGGTGCTGATTTCTTTCCTGCCACCACGAGTTGCAGGAAAGTAATTTGCATGATTCCCCCATTAGCACAGACAGTGCTGACAGGGGAATCCCTCCTGCCAAGCTATTGTCTGCTCCTGGCAGGGGCTGGGGAAGCTTAACACAGGGGGCGGGGGTAACGCATTTCGGAGCATGAGCAATGCGCTCCTTCATCAGACCTTTTTATCAAGCCAAACCCGAACACTTTAGCGGCGCACAGCAATTTTTTGGATTGTAAAAGACCTGGGACACCTTTGGGTGCCATAAGAAGAGTAGTATTACAGCACATGTAGTGTCCCATGACAAACAGTGGGTGTGGCCAAATTGTGTTAATAATAGGAGAAGCTTAAGGAGTGTAGTTAAATCAAACACGGTCAGTCTGTCCCCCAGTACAGTCCCCCCCAGGTCAGTCTGTCCCCCAGTACATCCCCCCAGGTCCGTCTGTCCCCCAGGATAATCCTCCCAAGGTCAGTCTGCCCCCCAGTATAATCCCCCCAGGTCAGTCTGTCCCCCAGTACAGTCCCCCCAGGTCAGTCTGTCCCCCAGTACAGTCCCCCCTAGGTCAGTCTGTCCCCAGTACATCCCCCAGGTCCATCTGTCCCCCAGTATAATCCTCCCAAGGTCAGTCTGTCCCCCAGTTCAGTCCCCCCCAGGTCAGTCTGTCCCCCAGTACAGTCCCCCCAGGTCAGTCTGTCCCCCAGTACAGTCCCCCCAGGTCAGTCTGTGCCCCAGTACATCCCCCCAGGTCCGTCTGTCCTGCAGTATAATTCTTCCAAGGTCAGTCTGCCCCCAGTATAATCCCTCAGGCCAGTCTGTACCCTAGTTAAAGTGCCCCCCCACCAATATAATTAAAAGCACTGAAAGGGGGAAGGGGGATAGGAGAACTGGTGCTACAGGGCTGCCACTGCTGTGTCAGGGATTCAGGTGGACTGAAACCCAGACACAGGATCTGAAACCCAGACTGTCCGGGTGAATCCTGGACAGGTGGCAACCCTATGTGGCGGTGGGAGCGCCCCATTGCTACCCTCCTTGAGCTGCACTGCCTTCTTTGGTACAGTCCAGCCTGGTCTCAACTTACCATTGCAGGCAAATATTTTTTTTTAAATGGCTGCACTAATGATGCCATTATTATTACAGTGTAACCTAGGCACTGGCAGACAAGAAGAAAGCAAAAAAGAGAATTCCTAGCCTAGCCATAAATACACAGGTATAAAAGGCAAATGACTGAAAAGTGAAAGTGATACCTTTAGTGGCAAACTGAAAAAAAATCAAGCTTTTGGGATGCTAGTGCCCTTCTTCAGGTGTGTTTCATCTGTTAATATTATAAAAGAAGTAGCCAAGCGTCCCAAAAGCTTTTAATGTTTTTTGTTTGGGATTTACTTTCACAATACCCTTTTCTATCTGTGCCTTCTTCCTTGAAATTCCAGGGAGAAAGGTAAAATAATAGCGGATGCTTACTGAGATGCCATTCTTGTTAATACTTGTTCCTTCTGAATCCGTACCACACATGTCTGCCTTCTATCTGAAGCCTTTTATATATAGCTTTAATTATCTTTTATTGATTATTTTCTGCATGCTGCATTCTATCATTATGTACGCATTCAACAGAATAGAAAAGGATGTATAAGGAAGAATACAAAAGCTTGGTGTACCCCAGAAAAATACATACTTTTAAGTGTATCTAAAGTATTTCTTTGCATTCTAAAGTAGAACAGGGCTACAACCCCTGTCAGTTGTTTGCTGCTGCCTGTGATTATCACTCTTTATTTGTCCTGACGACTGTCTCTGGGACTATGGGGTGAGAAGAAAACTAAAATTCTGAGTTGTCACTAGAACTGGAATAGAGCAGAAATCCTCCAATGGGGACACCTCATCTCACTTCCTAGAGACCCTTGCTGAAGGAAAATCTCCACAATGGGATATGAACCGCAAGGGGTTTATCTATTCTGTACGTTCTCCATAATTAAAAAAAACTATTTAAATCCAAAACTGTTGGAGGTAAAAACATTCTTATGTGCATGGACCAAGATAAACAAATATGTATTTGTGGGCAACCTTGACCCTAATGTCTCTTAAAAGGCTGCAATAATAACCTATGTAATGATCCATAACATGGAATCTGACACCACAAAGTGAAAAAATTCAAGAGTCAGCTAAGATTTGATAGTTTTTCAGATTTTATGAACCTTAAACAATTATTTAGGGTTAACACACACTTCACACAAGTCTTATTACCCGATTAAATAAACCTGAATGTGTATTTAAGGTTATTTTCTTGCTTTATTGTATTAGTTATTGTCGTTCTATCAACTCTGTAACTCAAGCAACACTCCAGCCAGAACTGAAGAATAACTATTGAAATGCATAAAGGATGCCTGTCCATAGCTCCCAATTGTCCCTGATGTTGAGGGACTGTCCCTGATTTGGAGCAATGTCCCTCTGTCCCTCATTGCTCCTCATCTGTCCCTCATTCTGGTCTGATCTATATAGATGTATATAAAATGCACTTTTTATCTATTAAAAAGTGTTTTCCAGAGCTAAACCTTTCATCTGATATCTAAATTGCTGCATTTGTAAATGCCAACAGCCAATATAAAGGAATAATAATGGTAAAAAAAGCACTTGTGGGTTTAACCAATCTTGTTTTTTTTTGTACAATTCTCCTTTAAGGGGGAGTGAAAAGGGTAGGTGTTCTATACCTACATACTTTTGCTGATAGGTGTCCCTCATTCCCATCTCAAAAAGTTGGAAGGTATGTCTGTCTGCTGAGGGTTTCCGCTTATCACGCCGATCATTATAATAGATCACCAGTTCGTCCTCTTCGTCTGTGATCTGGTGAACTAGGAAGTGGAACTCCTCCTGCTTACTTACTTGAAATGCAGTAGGGTTATTCTCAAACACGCCCACTACTCTCTATGCGTTTTTTTCCACCTACTGCGAAAAACAGGGTTTTAAAACACACATGTTAAGGTAAATTGCGTCTACTTTCTCACTTTAGTATTATTGCAGCGTTTCCTGGATAGCATTATCGATTTAGTAATATGGTTCTCATATTGCCAACACTGCCCTCTGCCATGAATTTCCCTCATAAAGTGAATCAGGTCTCTTTACATATAATTATGCATAAATGCACTTAATTGCCTGTGAATTATTATTTTTTTTAAACTGATGCCAAGCTGACAACCTTCCCTGACCCTCCTGAAATTGCCTGCAGCGGTGAAGAATTGATAAATACAGCAGTAACAGTCGGTACAGGCTTACGGCAGTTTATAGAATTTATTTAGAAAATTTTATTGTTACACAGTATCAAAGTTGTTGTCGTGGTACAGTTCAAAGTTATTGACCGTTAAGGAGATGAATGTTCAAACTTTTATTTCATATTGGAAGTGGTAGTTTAATTATGAACTGCCACTTGCTCCACAGAGTTTGCAATCGGCCTTTGACTTCTTGCAGAGTGGCTTTGAATGCTTGAAACTTGGGCTGTTCTATGTAGCAACCAATGACTAGCTTAGAAGATTGCTGGCTTTAGCCACCTCCTCTGGCTGGTGGGAGTTCCACTTGCTTTATTAACCCCTTGGCGGTGGCTATACTCACATATGGTGCCTCTTGGCAGGTGAGCTTTGATGCTGAGCGGCCACATATATGGGGCCCTGTGTTTTCAACTTACCGCGTTGAGAGCGCTCTCCCATGGTTGCCAGCTGGGAACAAGTAAGCTCCTGATGCATAGTTTCACTGCAACAGCCAATCACAGCGGTCACCTGACCTTAATGCCCGCCTCCTGGCTTTTAGAACTCCTAAATGGCTGGGAAGCGGTCGGCGGGAAGGAGGTAAAGTAGAACTAAAGTCTACAATACTTACCTCTCCTTCAGCAATTGGCATCTTCTATCCATAGTCATCTTAGCACAGTGTATTCTAAGGAAGATTGAGAGCAGGTAGGTAAGTTAATTTTATTGAGATATGTGACATTGGGGTTGATGTACTAAATCTGAGAATTCAAAATCTGGTGCAGCTGTGCATGGCAGCAAATCAGCTTCTAGCTTCAGCTTGTTCAATTAAAGTGGAAGTCCATGCTAAAACTAAAATCCCTGCCTCTATAGACACCCGCATTCTAACATTAACCTATCTAGCCCTGTAAAGAAAAAAATTTGTATACATACCTTCTTGAAGCTGATCCAACCCGATCCGACCCGATCTCCAGCAGCGGAAGCTCTGCAGAGGACACGGCTGACAACGGCTGTGAAAATGGGAAGTGACATCACCCATAGAGTCACTATGGGACTTCCCTTGTTGGCTGCCTCCTCTGCACATGCCTACATAGCGAAGCCGTGGCTGACACCTTAGCGTGGGACCGGGTCGGATCAGCTTCAGAAAAGGTATGTATACGTATTTCGTCTTTACAGGGCTAGATAGGTTAGTGTTAGAATGTGGGTGTCTGTAGATGTAGGGATTTTAGTTTTAGCATGGACTTCCACTTTAAGCTTTAAACAATCCTGGAAGCTAACTAGTTTCTATGCAGAGCTCTACCAGATTTTTCATGTTTTAGTAAATCAACCCCATTGCATTTTTCTTCTGCAATAATGAGCCTGCCTGCTTGCTGTAAAGAGAACAGGTCACCAGACCATTTATGTCAACAGAAATCCTCCCAGAAGTGTATATGTACATTTAAAGCTGAGTTCCACCGATATTTTTTTTTTTTTTAAAGTCAGCAGCTACAAATACTGCAGCTGCTGACTTTTAAAATGTGGACACTTACCTGTCTAGGGCGCCCGCGATGTCGGCACCCGAAGCCGATTTGTCCCTCGGCTCTCGGGTGGAGGCGCCGCCATCTTCGGTAAGGGAATCAGGAAGTGAAGCCTTGTGGCTTCACAGCCTGGTTCCCCACTGCGTATGCGCGAGTCGCACCACGCGATCCCACAGGTCCCTGCTGTCTTCTGGGACCTGTGTGTCTCCCAGAAAACAGCGGGGAGACGGAGGCGCTGGATATAGCATAGATATCCGTTGGATACTGTGGCTATCTATGCCCGGAAGTGGGAGCAAATACCTGGATTAGACAGGTATCTGCTCCCCCTCCCCCCTGAAAGGTGCCAAATGTGACACCGGAGGGGAGAGGAATCTGAAAAGCGGAAGTTCCATTTTTGGGTGGAACTCCGCTTTAATGTATTTTATGCAAATTATTTACCTGTAAAAGCATCCCTTGTATAAACATCCAAAATCCCAGAGATGGCTTCTGGGCTCCCCCATCCTGGATGTGATGTCAGCAGACTCAGAGCTACCACTTAAGTAACATTTTATTAGTATTGTGTTTCGCTCCTCCCCTCAGCAGCCACATAAAAGGTTCTATAGAGAAGTGAGGGGCGGGGAAGAGGAGCTGGGCCAGCAGAGAATAATTAGACACTCTTGGTAGAGGAGAGGGCTATGAAATGCAAGGAGGTGGGGGCTGTGCTAGGTAATTGACTATCCTGGAGTAGTCAAATATTCTACAAAGTTGAAAGACACATTGCAAGTTAATAGAAAACTATCTATGGTAAGGAACAACCCTGCAACTATACATTTCAAATACTTGATATGATATGTCATGTACTTACCTTAAACTAAATTCGAAAAGCCTAGTCATAATAACTTATCTAGGGATTACTTATGGTCAACCAGATATTTACCCCTGCATGCTCATACAATGGGTGCTTGACCAGGCATAACAACCGGCTGGATTTTGCTTTCTGTTTAGTCAAGTAAAAACTTATTTATTAATTAGATTGGGAGATATGCAGAGCCTCACCTGTAACTTGAAGCACACAGTGAGAGAGCCATGCTTGCCAGAGCTTACAATTCCATATGGAGTTACAGTCTTCAATGATCTGTGGACAGAGGAGCTGTCTTGCCACTCCATTGGCTTGCTGCAATTACAAATCAATCCATGGGCTAGTCAACAAATATTGATCGGATGGGACCTGAAATCCAATAAAGCACTCAAGTCAACAAATTTTTGCTTTAAAATTTAATCTAAGAGCTTTTATCAATTTCATTAGACATGCATACAAATAGATTAAAAATTGAATTAAATAAAATGAATTTAGCATTTAAATAAGAGTACTGCCTTAAAGGGCCACTAAGCATGAATTATATACGGTATATTTACAGCTGTTTTAGGCAAAAGAGATATTAATAACATTCTTTTCTGAATATTTAAAGGTTCTCGCAGGTTAATATAATGGAAGGGGCCTAAGATGCGGGTGGTATAGTGGGGAAGAGTATTTTCAAACACAGGTGACTTCTCGTCAATCACTCACATAGAAGTGTATTTTTGGCCCATATTGCATAGAATGGCAGCCAACATAGAACAATAGGCTCCATAGTAAAGATATATGAGTTTTAAATAACTCTGTTTCTCCCACTGTGTAACTAAATTTACTTTCACATTTGTAAATGTTATCTGTAGTTATTTCACCTAAACCTGAATCCCTAGCATGCCGCTAAATAGACATAAATAGCATTTGTTTTACCATTTAAAGTATTATAAAATACGTTCAGCTAGTTTTGTGATCCCAGACCTCTTGTTGGACAGCACATTCAGATCCACTATAGCAGGAGCACAACTTGGTCATTAAAATTTTTAGGGTGGCACAGTGGTGTAGTGGGTAGCACACTCACCTAGCAGTAAGAAGGGTCGCTGGTTCAAATCCCAACCACGACACTATCTGCCTAGAGTTTGCATGTTCTCCCTGTGCCTGCATGGGTTTCCTCCAGGTACTCCGGTTTCCTCCTACAATCCAAAGACATGCAGGTAGGTTAATTGGCTTCTGTCCAAATATTGGCCCTAGTATATGAATGGGGACCTTGGATTGTGGGCTCCTTGAGGGTAGGGACCGATGTGAGTTTGCAATGTACAGGGATAGGGACAATTGTAGACACCTCACTCAGGTTGAACTGGATGGACTGATGTCTTTATTCAACCTTACTATCTATGAAACTATGAAATACACCACCAGTCTGCCAAATGGACAATGAAGGAGCAGCAGTCCACTGAGGAGCCATCATGTTGCTCAGTCCAATATTTCTTCTTATCAGTATAAGCACTACTGGAGGGTGCTATTAAATGTGAACTTGGGAGAAATGTCAAAGCTACCCTTACAGTCCTCCTGTAAGGATAGACAGTCCGCCTCTGCACTGCAAGTGTTCCTTTTTGTCCAGGGTGCCATTAAAAAGCAGTTTTATCCAGGGCTTTTTTTCTCAAACAATAGGTGCTGGAACTTAACCATGGCCCCACGAAACCCCTCCCCCTACACACACCCTTCAAATCACATCAAATAGTGGTTGTGTTCAGTCAAATTTCACGAAAACAGTAGGAAGGTCTTAAAGGGGCATTAAATACCAGGATTGCATTACATAGAGTGCAGAGATGTCACTTGTAACCACAGAAACCAGACTTCTGTGTTTACAAGTGATTGTGGTGGGAGGGCACCAAAGGGTCTGAGCCAGAGGTGGTGGAACTGAGTTCCACCAAGTTCCCCCCTGAAAAAAAGCCCTGGTTTTATCTACCTTAACCTTGTTCCTGCAGGCTTCCTCCTCTCCATGTGACCGGTCCCCTGAAGCCGTTTCTCTTTAGAGCTCCATCCATCAGTCCCATTCTGATGGCATTACGCACAATGCAGGACCAGCAGTCCTTCATTGGAAGTGAGGACGTCTGGGGTCCATCCTTATTTTTTTGGAGTTTAACTTCAATTCAAGTACATTTGAAAATACATATATATTTTTTTCTATTGGCGTTTAATATATGTGCCTACATTTTAAATTGAATGTATAGTTTTCATTTTTGGTCTACTTAAATTAACTAGGCTTAACCTCTTGCCGTCCATGTAATGCATATGTGCGGTGGAAAGATGGGTGGACTGTAACATCAACACACCTCATATATGTGTCCATGGGCTGTAGAGTTTTCTGTACTGAGAGCGTGCAAACTGAATGCTCCCAGCACAGTGACTGACCTGTCAAAGCTCTCAGTTTATATTAATGATTGGGAGTTGGTGGGACTGACTACTCATCACGTGACCATTCTGACAGCCACAGTGGTTACGTGATAGCTTGAGTTAAGGAACAAGTTCACAAAAACCTATTAGTCCACACTTCCTAGCTCTGTGATCCAACCCAAAAAAAAACACTTAGATGCTTACTTTCCTCTCCATAACAGCGACAGCCTTATCCAGTGTATACTCTCCTAGGCCTACAATCTTCCCCAGTGCCTGCACAGTGACTCCCCATAGACCTGAATAGGCCTGTACCCCTAGCTTCTCTAGCTGCAGATATATAGCTCTCTTTGAGTCTATGGGGACTTACTGTATAGACGTAGCTAGTACTGGAGAAGATTACAGTCCAAGATGAATAGACACTGGAGCTGGTGCAGGTCGAGGATGGTAAACACACGTGTGTTTAGACGTGCTTACATGCATTTACATGCGTCAAGCGTTTGTTCTGCCAAAACGCTGTTACTCCTGGACACACTGGCAGTGGGGTTTTTTTTTTTTGCCTCTAAACACCCTTGCCTCTAAACTCCTCTAAACACCTATGTGTGCATGGGCACATAGGCTAACATGCAGGGGCATTTAGAGGCAAAAAAAAAAGCCAGACACCCCTAAATGCAGCGTTAGAACATCCATGCATGAGGCCTTAATGTAATGATCAGAATCCCTTGTGTGTGAGCTTCTTTTGATGTTACAAAGGAGTTTATTTACTACTGTATTTACAAGTGACAGCTTGTCTCCCAAAGGCTCCCACAGATCTGATCTCCTGAGCAGCTCCCACTGAGTGCAGGATAAGGTAAAGGGAGATGCAGGTGTTCAGGGTGAAGTATGGATGCCAACATCCCCACTGGACGATCTCCCTGCAAGTGAGAAAGAAGGGGCGAACTACAGTGTGAAGGAGCGTACTAGAGCCGGATGGGTGCTTCAGCTTAACACAGCATCAAAAGTTGGACATGTGGAAGATGGTGGAGCTTTTAAGGAGGGGGGAGAATAAGTCAGTGGGGGGGGGGGGGTTGCATGCAGAGGTTTAGAGCTGAAGAGGGGTGAAAGTGAGATGTGGAGGAGTGATGCATAGGCAAGCAGCTGTGGAAGAAGGCTGAGCTCTGAACTCTGTAGTTCACCCCTGAACTTTGTAGGTAGTGTACAAGCGGACTCTGTACGTAGTGCAACCCTGAACTCTGCACTCTGTGTGTAAATCCCCGAACCCTGCCCTCTGTACGTAATGCACTCCTGATATTTAATGCTCTTTAAGACCTGCCCATCGTGAAATTTGACAACACTCACTATTTGATCGCGGGTGTGTGCGGGGGAAAAGGGGATTTCGGGGTCGTGGTTGAGTTCCTGCACCTATTTTCAGAAAAAAAGGCCTGTATATATATATATATATATATATATATTATATATATATATATATATATATATAAAAAAGCACCCTTCTTAGAAATACTTTAGTAGTAGTATGTCAATTTCTCTTGAAACACTATTTTTCCCGGGTAATTACTATTTATTCTGGGTATACTTACATTCCCCGTCAAACTTTCCAACATGATTCTTCCCCCTACCCACTACAAGCCATATTTTTACTTTAACCTTCTTTCTTAAATCATATGGTTCAAATGGCATCTCCATTCTAATATACTACACAATCCCAACACGTTTAACCACATTAGCGGCTTCTTCAGGGTTATACTATGTAAAAAATGAAAGTGCTCTGGTGCATGTGATAAAGTACTAAAAATATGTACAGTATAATGGTAGCTGCGTGATGGTTTAATTAAGCTATAAGAAAAATACAGCAAATGGTCATTGACACACTTAGCATTCTAGCTAGTCATTGCCTATATCAGAACATCTGCTGACCTCTGTCTCAAAGTCTGTGCATCTGGGCTGTTATTTCAGAGGAGGTAGATACATAGCATTATAATGAGCTGACAGGTGATAATGACTTTTTATGTGCTATGAGATGGATCTGTATACAAACTAGTAAATAAAAATGACATGTTTTTGTGTGCAGTGCCTCTCGTAATAATCTAGGTGATACAGATAATAAAGTGTGATGCAATTCAAGCTGGTATTATGCAGTACTTTGCACAGCGGGAGAAGGATTTGTTTTTTCAGTCAAGCCAGATACATATGGTGTTTTAAGATAGATTAACAAACAATACAAATGCTGCTGGTGAAACAGATCTAGCTGGTATGGTGCACAGTGACAACAGAGGATCTTACAATAGCAGTCATAGGGGTTCTCAGAGGGTCGCCGATCTGCTACACACTGGTGTCATGCTGTATGTCTCTACAGGCAGTAATTACGATCTTGCTTCTCTTAGAGAAATTGCAACTTTGACGCAGCATATTGTTTTTCTGCTTCTAAAAATTGACTTGATTGTTTTTAGTGCAGGAGTATCAGCATCAAAACTTTCATCTCATAATTTTTTCAGTACCCGAAAAAATGAGTTTTTCTACATACAGTAACTGGATTCTTATACAAGATGTGATATTTCAGCACACATTTACTGTATGTACCCAAAAAATGAAATGAGAACAAAGTTGTTGTTTCCAATGGTAACCTATTCGGATTCATCTTTCATTTCATGAAAAATAAATACAAATGTTAATTGGTACACCTGTTTTGTGCTCACTGTAAAGTTCAAATGATGACTTTGCGTAGCAAATTATCCCTGCACTCGCATTTAGCGGTCAGTACTACCTGCTGAACATGACCCATTCATTTGAATAGAGTTGCTCCGCAACTGCCCCACAACCACGTGCAATGCACTTGGCTGCTGCATGGTGGTGGGGGCTTTTAGGGGATGAAACTGGTGACAGAATGTCTCTGAACCACCTGTCTAATGTCCCATATACACGGTCGGACATTGCGACCACAAAATCAGTCGGATTTTTACAGACGGATTTTGTCCGAAACTTGTGTTGCACACACACGGTCGGACAAAGATGTCAGAAAATCCGATGGTTCGGAATGAGGTGACGCACAAAACATACGAAGGGACTACGTGGAGGCCAGTAGCCAATAGCTTTCGTCTCCAAATTTCTTCTGAGCATGCGTGGCACTTTGTGCGTCGGAATTCTCTACACACAATCGGAAAAAGTCTGATCAGATTTTGTTGTTTGAACATTTTAGATCCTGCTCTCAAATTATTTCCGTCGGAAATTCCGACGGAAAAAAAAAAAAAGCCAGCTAGAGCCCACACACGATCAAATTTTCTGACAACATAATCCGATCAGACTTTTTCCATCGGAATATCCGACCGTGTGTACGGGGCATAAGATCTTTGGAAATTGATCCAACAAGGATTGCTCTTCAGAGGGCAAAGCTTGTGTAGATGAGCCCATAAAAAGTATCTAATCGGGAATTAAACTATTGCCTACAGCATCTGATATCTGACTTTTATCTCAGTGTAGATTTCTGGGAAAAGCAGTAAGTCAATCTCCCAATCAGGAATGAGATCTGGGGGCATTCTGCACATTGACATTGTATAGAAAGCCTGCAGATTGAACACTGATATTTTTTTACAATTTTAGAACATTATATACAAGGTATACTGACATATAATCACACACAAAGGTTGGACTTTTTCAACCTCACCTACTATGTAACTACATACCTCCCAACTTTCTGAGATGGGAATGAGGGAGACCTATCAGCAAAAGTATGCAGGCATAGGACACACCCTTGCCACGCCCCCTTGAAGGATAATTGTACAAAAAAACAATATGGGTTAAACCCACAAGTGCTTTTTTTACCATTACTATTCCTTTATATTGGCTTTTGGAATTTACAAATGCAGCAATTTAGAAATTGGATGAAGGGTTTAGCACTGGGAAACACTTTTTGATAGATACATTTTATATACAACTATATAGATCGGACCAAAATGAGGAACAAATGAGGGGGAATGAGGGACATTGCACCAAATCAGGGACAGTCCCTCCAAATCAGGGACAGTTGGAAGCTATGTAACTATATCAAGTACAGAATGAAGGAGAAGAGTTTTTTATATTGTGAAAATACATAATTTTTTTCTAAATTCCCAACTCTATAGGAGACATGTGCACACTGAAATATTTTGTTTCGGAATTTCGTTTTCGTCCAAAAAATAAATTTATTTAGTTTAATTCGTTTTTATTTATTTTGTTTTTCGTTAAAAATTGCATTCGTCTGAAAATCCAAATGAATTAAGGTCGAATCTGTCATTGAAGGCTTATGGTGTCTGTCGAATGTTCAAAGAAGATTCAAAGGAGCAGCTAAACTGTATGACTCTGTATAGTTTAGCTGCAATTCCACCCAATTCCAGCAGCGATCTTTTCTCTCTACGTCGAATCTTTGCTCTCTACGTCGAATCTTTCCTCTCTACGTCAAATTTTTCCTTTCTACGTCAAATCTTTCCTCTCTACGTCAAATCTTTCCTCTCTACGTCAAATCTTTCCTCTCTACGTCGACTCATTCCTCTCTACGTCAAATCTTTTCTCTCTATGTAGAATAATCTTGGACTAATAGAGTTAAGGTTAGGCACATTCGACCACAGGTTCAATGGACACAGATTGTTATTGTCAGTGTCGAATCTCCTATCTATATCGAACTGTTGTCACAACGAAAATAAAGCATTTGTTTATGTCGGATCTTTAGTTTTTCAGATCCTGAACTTTCGTTATCGTTTGTTAAAACGATAACGAAACTACCTGAAATTCGGACGAAAATGCATTTGGACGAAAACGAATGCACATGTCTACTCTATAGCAAACATCTGCATAAAGTTGTTGATACTGTCCTGTGATTGGATTTTAGACACATTAATTCACAATGGTGGCATACACACTGAATTTAGTACTGTATTTTATTTGTCAAACTCTGCAGAAACATTTCCCTTGATCAAATCTGTGAATTGCTGCATGTCCAAGTCCTTTGTAGCAGATTAATCTAAAATTTCACAGAAAGTGTAAGAAAAACCACACTGGCTAGAGCCTATAATTCATGTGAACCTAAAATTGACAATGATTACTATGGGCTCTCAAAGATGGTACCTATGCGAGCCTGAATTCCGTGGAGGTAAGTATATTCAGAACAGTAAAGTCAGTCCTAGATGAATGGCAGATCACATAGGAACTGTCTAAATAACAGACTGCTGCAGTCTTAAAAGCAAAGATAAAGAAAACAACAAAAAAAAAAAAAAACACATGTACGTTGCACCTGCAGGCTGCACATTTAAAATTGGATGTTCAACTATAGGACCAAACAAAGGGTTCAAGTGCACAGATGTAATTATAGGACAGATATGTAATTAAATGCTTGAAAATGACAGACACATGAGTGACTCACAGTCTTTGTTCCCTTGGAACAGGCAAATGAGCAATGGAAACTTTTCTTTTTAATAATGGGAATGGGCCATTAAACACATTAAAGGAGGACACAGAGATAACGTGTAACATAAAGAATATTAATCTATAGAGGGAAAAAATGTCCCACCTGGCCAATCAGCCTTTCCAGTGTTTTATCTTGATAATTCAGTTATCCAGCAGCATGGCCATCCTCCTGAGTTGAAGAAAATTTGCTATTGAAGTGAAGTTGCAATAATGATCAGGAAGAAGAGACTGTCGAGTGGCAGTCTGAATGTTTTTTCTGTAATAGGTATAAGTGAAATTTAGAGTTTTTCATTTAGCCAAGTTATGTCGTTTTGGCAAAATGTATTGCAGACAATAGGGAAAGTTAAAGAAGAATTCCAGGAATGGATATTTTATACATAATTACATAGTTAGTCTGGCTGAAAAAAGTCCACCTAGTTCAGCCAATAAAAGGAAAAAAAAAATGCAATCCTATATACACAATCCTATACCCACAGTTGATCAGAAGGAAGGCAAAGAAAAAACCCCAGCAAAGCATGATCCAATTTTGCTCCAAGAGGGGAAAAATTCCACCCTGATCCCCCGAGAGGCAATTGGATATTCCTGGATCAACTTTACTTATAAATGTTAGTATCCAGTTATATTATGTACATTTGGCAAAGAATCCAAGCCTTTTTTTAAAAAACTGAGCTGGACAGTACCAGCTCTTGAGGGAGTCTATCATCCATCGTGCCCCCCCCCCTTATCCATGGGGGGTGGGGGGTTGAAGCACCTGATTAGAGCCAGAGGCTCTAATAGGCTTCAAAATAGGGTGGGCGCAGAGAATGCGAACAGAGCCCACCCAGGTGTGTTACAACAGGGAATGAATATTCGCTATTGTAACACTGATCCTCCTCCCGGACAATCAGGAAGCGGGTTTTGAGACCCGAGACCCATTACCCGATCGGTTGAAAGAACAGGCAATCCTATTGGATGCCTAGGAGGAGGCCATTGTAATGAAAGAGAGGAAACAGAGACGCTGCCTGCTGCCCGCCACCTGGGGGAGGTGCCGCTGGCCGCTCGTGGGGGGGTGGTCATTTGCCACCCCCGCCAAAAGAAAACACCAGCCGCCACTGGAGTCTAGTCTGGATTAGCTCCAGCTTGGACCAATGTAACTTTGCATATACCATACCTGGCTGGTGCCTCTGGAAGCTGGAAATTACTAATGTAGACACCACTATTCCAGAGATCTCCACATGCTTCTGAGTCCATGCAGGGTTGCCAACTGTCAGTAAATTTACAAACAGTTTATACAATCCATAATTTTTGCCTCTTTCTGTGAATGTCCATTACGGACATACAGACTGCCTCTCATTAGTTTGCGTGTTTAAATGCGTGTGAGATAAGGACCTTAGATTGTACACTCCTTGAGGGCAGGCAGGGACTGATGTGAATGTAAAGTGCTGAAAACTGTCAGTGATATACTGTATAAATACCTGTAATAAAAAAATTACTACCCTGTCATAATGAACAAAAGAAACCAATAGAAGTGCTAGTGAAGTGTCTTGCAGCTGCTGTCTATGCGTGCATGTGTTGGTTGCTTTCACTTCTATTCATCTATCAGTGTCCTGTTTTTATGAATTATTAATTTAAAGAAAGGAAACATGTAACAAGAGAAATATGAAGGATTATTTGCTGATCTCCTGAAAATGTAAGTTGCCTGGCTTTCTCTGATTTCAGTACATTTGAGGCTCTGACCCAGAACAAACATGGAGATGATGGAGTCAGAGCTCTGGATCTGTATGCTTGTTCTTGGTCAGTGGTTGAGAAAGTACAGAGACAAAAGATTGAACATGACAGCCCGGGATCAAGTATTCCAAAATACAGGGTTACACACGATCGGATTTTCCGACAACAAAACCGTGGATTTTTTTCCAAAGGATGTTGGCTCAAACTTGTCTTGCATACACACAGTCACACAAATGTTGGCCAAAAATTCAGAACGTGAGAACACGGTGACATACAAGACGTATGACGAGCCGAGAAAAAGGAAGTTCAATAGTCAGTGTGGCTCCTTCTACTTGATTCAGAGCATGTGTGAACTTTTGTGTGACAGACTTGTGTACACACAGTCGGACTTTCCGACAACAAGCCTATATCGAACATTTCCTGTTGGAAAATCCGACCGTGTGTACGCGGCATTCCTATAACAAACTTGACAAACAGCTACATACCGCATATGCCTCTTTTATTTCAGACAGCCTTTAAGGCCCCTTTCACACTGGGGCGTTTTTCTAAACGCTAAAAATAGCGCCTGTTCACCGCCTGAAAAAAATCCGGCCCCTTTAACTCCAGTGTGAAAGCCGGCGGGCTTTCACACTGGAGCGGTGCGCTAGCAGGACGGCAAAAAAAGTCCTGCTAGCAGAATCTTTGGAGCGGTATAGGAGCGGTGTATTCACCGCTCCTATAACGCTCGTTCCCATTGATTTGAATGGGAAACCGCGGTAAAACCGCGGCAATACCGCCGCAAAGCGCAGCTACGGCGGCGCTCTGCGGGGGTCTTTAACCCTTTTTCGGACGCTCGCGGGGGGTAAAACCGCACCGCGAGCGGCCGAATACCGCGGTTAAAACTACGGTAAAGCAGCGCTAAATATAGCGCTGCTTTACCGTCACCGCGGCTCCCCGCCCCAGTGTGAAAGGGGCCTAAATGAAAAGGCAGTTGCTAGCCCTTGATCTGGGCCATATATGATATATACTTTTAATTACAAACTCTATTTGTCTTGGAACTGATTATTTTACACAGGTGCAGTATGTGGGCACCTTGGAGGTACATGCTGTCAATACAAGCCTATAGACAAAAGAACATTTCTATATGGTACTTCCTAGTAATAAACCTCCCACATATCTTCTAATTATGGTTAGAATGATGGCTTAGTGAAAAGCGCTGTTTCTTTACAACTCTTGAGTTTTTTTGTTAGGTTCTCACTGGGGTTTTCTCAGGCTGGATTCTGTTATGTTCTCACCGTTTGTGTTGTTTCCTGCAATAATTGAAAAAAGCCGGTGCTACTAGTGTTATATTTTAGGAAGTGTTGAGATTCCTTTTCCGAGCAATAAATAGAGCAAACATTACATGAGGCTGGTGTTTGAAACTATAACCATAAGAATTTAGAAAAACCTATGGTGGACCACCTTCTGTCCATCACTGTGTCTCTGTACCCTTGTCAATGGTGCAGAGCATGGGAATGAAGGACACGCTCAGGGATTAATGGTTAGGAGTGACTTGCAGACCAGAGTTGGAAGCCAAGTTTCACCTCTGGTCAAAAAGGAGAACGGAGTAATGAGCCGCAGTCAAGTGTAGAGGAAGCATTCAGCTTGAGCCACACCTTAAAGTAAGTTAATAAAAGCTTTTCTCTGCAATTTGTAACTTGAGAAAGTGCTTAACAGTCTATACGGTGAACTACCTAAGGCCATAACCTTGACTAATCCTGGAACAGTTATAAATGGTTTGGGAATAAGGTGTCTTCTTTATCTCTTTGAAATAATATACGTACTCCGGGAAAAATGCAAAAGGGCGTTGTGCTCTAATTAAATGAACGCTGGGCCCCTTGCATACTGACTGGGGAAGAAAAGAGGAAACTGGTAAGATTTCAGGTGTCCTTTCATTTTCGTTCACATTGCAAAATAAGAACACACAGTTGACTGATTGCTATCTCTGCAGCAACGCTTTTGATTTTTGGTGAAACTGCATGTAGTTGGGGTGCAGCGGCAATAATTCACACAGTCGGTAAAGTAAAACTTATATAGAAATAATGCACCAACAGTTTACAGCAAGCCCGGTGGGACAGGTACCCTGCCGGGTGTACTTACAGTTTCCAACAACATGAAGAAGCAGTTTCCAGACGGATGTGTAGCACCCAATCGGGGAGTTGTCCAGAAGAGATGCAACTCTTTGCTTTCCCTCCTCATCGGGAACCTTTCCCTTGCGTTAACATCATCCCTCACAGGTGGGGTTCCTGTCCCTGCTCTACCAACTTGCCAAAAACATGCCAAATCTGGGAGCTAGGGTCACCAGGTTCACAAGGGGCGGCAACATCCAATCAGGTCGCTTCCCCAGTGACCCAGAAAACCATAGAGGAAACATGTTCCTCCTGACTTCCTTCCCAACTGCAATTCCACTGCAGACAGCGCCATCTGCAGTGAAGAAAGCACCTGCCTACATGCAGTTCTCTGATATCTGTGTTTATTCCCCCCTATCAACTACTATATTGCAGCAACTGGAAGACAAAACAAAGGAGCTAGTGGAATAGATCAGTGATCTCCTATTACCTGTCAGAGTTCAATAACCCAGTTCAAAGAGCAGTACAGTAACCTACATCACCAACCTAAAATCTGAAATCTGGCAAACAGCTAAATAAACTTTTGAAAGTATGTTATTGTTTATCATCCACATTTTTATAAATTTTTTTAGAAAAGAAGATACTAACAGTATACGTAGCTCATATTTTGCAATCCAAGCAGAAAGTATGTTATTGTTTAACCTGCCAAAGCATATTGTTACAATCATGTATATAGTGCCAACATTTAACACTGGGTTTTGGCATATTGAACATTCAAATCATTCCGAGCACTAAAAGAGTTTACAATGTCGGGTCCCTATCACACACAATTCACCTGTCAGCATGTCACTGAAATGTGGGAGGAAACCCACACAAGTACATGGAGAACATGAAAACTCCATACAGATAGTGGACCAATGGGGGATTTGAACAGGGGACTCTAGCGCAACAAGGTAGACATGCTAACCACTAAGGTGCTGTGATATGCAATTGTATGCAACTGAGCATACAGTCTTGATACCTTTAGTCATACTGCATAGATAGATCAATGACCTCGCTTATCTCTTCTGCTATTAAAGTGATACTAAAGATATATTTTTGTGTGTTAAAATAAAATAGATGTTATATTTACCTGCTCTGTGGAGCGATATTGCACAGTGAGGTCCCTTACTTTCTCTTTGGCGCTTCCCGAATGGCATTGTCCACTCCTTCTTCCTTTGAGTGTCCTGTTAGCAAACTGTGTGCTATAAGTGCACTGTGTGCCTGTGCTCCCAATCTGTGCTGTGTACGTCCATAGACACAGACAGCACTGGTAAGCCATGTCTCTGCTCCCTCCTCACAGGAGTTTGACAGCAGGAGGAGCCTTTTTTCTCTTGCTACCCTCCTGTGAGACCATGAAGAGAGGAGAGCAGTGCTGCAGCCAAGCACAGTGCTGGGACAGCAAGAGGAGTCAGAAAAGTCTTTAGGGACGGGGGGGGGGGGGGGGGTTAGGATAGGTAGTGGGGAGTTTTTTTACAACAATGCAGAGATAATGTCAAAATGTATTTCGAATTTAGAACCACTTTAAAGCTCTCCATAGGTGGTTAAGCAGGAACTGGCTGAGATTCGAACCATGTATGGGCAGGCTGAATGTACCCAAGTTGATCTATTGACCAGCTTGGCTACAGCCAGCCTGCTGGATTTTAAATGCGATTATTGTTCGCAACTCTCAAAGACTGTCAATAATCATTGTGTTCTTGTGAACTCAATGGCTCTGCACCCATGGTTGCAGGAAAGAAATTCAATCTGTCTATGACTGGCCTAAGCAGTACAGCTTTGTTGCCAATCTGCATCTTCAGATTGTTGAATGACAGCACTGATCAAAGCAACAGAGACTTGATTGTCTTGGGGTGCTGACCTCCCTTATCCAGTTTGAGTGCTGCTATGCAGGTGGCCGAGATCGGGAAATGTTCAGGTATTTATAGTAGCCCTATAAATACTTTTATTTATTTTTGAATTAATATATATAACTGGATTAACTGATGATTTGATATCTACTCAAAGCTTTACCTTAATACTTAGATGCATAAACAGACGCATTCAATAAAGCTTTGTAAAATTTGAAACATGGCTCAACAGCCCACTGACACTTCATGAGTGATGGTATTTGATGGTGTTTGGGTGCTAGGTGTGTTTCCACATTGTTTGTATCTGCCGTAGCTAGGTTTTGCTTCGGAACATGTAGACCCATCAGCCATAGCGTCATGGCTCATAATAACTTGGATGTCAGCACCTAATGACTATGCCTGTTTACACTAGGTAATTTGGATAACATCATTTAGCATTCAGTAGTCATTTACTTAATTAAATCCCAATGCTTGCAATCCAAATTTTCTAGATCGTTTTACAATTTGATTTAGAAAAAAATAAATAAAAATAAGTCTGATAGAACTTTAGAATGTTAACATAAAAAATCAAACTGAAAACTTTTAAACAGAAATCAATATTAAATATAAAATACATTCGTCCAATGGGTTATAGAAAAAATCAACCAATGGAGCAAATTATGTGGCAACATTTTTTTTTTTCTATAGTTAGGCCCTGTGTGGTGATTTATGATGACATTTTTAAGGGACAGTAATGTTCTTTATTTATTTTTTTTTGTGGTCCTTCATAAAGTGTAATTGCCGTAAAACTCCTAGGATTGTATTCAGTGCCATTGGCACTTTGTTGCTATGTGCAGCTTTGATATAACATCATTTTATCAGCCTAGTCCCTCAAGCACTTTTCCAGGGATTGCAGGCCACGTAATGCTTCTTGTTCTGACATAATTCTTTTAATAGGGTCCAGCCACGAGCATGTCGTGATAGACTCACACATACATCAAATAAATGACCATTTTCACTTTTATTTATATTTTGAAGACAAGATGTGCAATGATTCTAAAAGAAAAAAACATGATTTTGTATGTTGTTGGAAACAAAAGATTTAATAGTCTCCCTGGTTAAAGCTTTGGATATTGAAAGGGAGGAGATTCCGATTCAGTACCGCAATGCATGCATTTAGAAAAACCCTAAATATACACTGGCAGAACTGTATATGATTCTGTGAACATACACCTTTAAAGCAAAAACATAACATGATGGCTAATAAAATAAGTTTATGAAAAATGTATGCATGGACAGGTGTGGTCATATTGTGGCTACATTTTCTATGCATTAGCAGTACCGTATATTCTCGCGTATAAGCCAACCCGAATATAAGCCGAGGCACCTCATTTTACCACAAAAAACTAGGAAAACTTATTGACTTGAGTATAAGCCTAGGGTGAGAAATGCGCAGCTACTGTAAGTGGAAAAGAGGGTCAACAATGCCCATTTGCATGCCTCACGGTGCCCATTTGCAGGGGTCTCTGGACCCAAAGGTTTCCTGAAATGACATTGCTGCAGATGGACACAGTTGACCGACTTTGGGGCCCTGTATCTCGGGGTCACTTGGTGCTAGGAATCCCAAATTGTAGTGCTAGTTACACTGGGTTTGCACACCAAATTTGGGGTTCCTAGCACCAAGTGGCCCCCGAGATACGGGGCCCCAAAGTCGGGTTGGAAAATGTAATTCTCTGCTGCAGAAAAGTGCTTGACTCAAGTATAAGCCGAGGGGGGCACTTTCAGCACAAAAAAAATGTGCTGAAAAACTCGGCTTATACTCGAGTATATACGGTAATACAAAAAAAGGCACGCATCCGTGGAATCCTCTTCTTTCTTTAGTGAACTTTATTGGGCTGTATGTTAGATCCAGAAGAAGTGGGAGTAGAATGGGAGTATACAGTATATGTACATATAATATATATATATATAAACGTACTATATATGTACACATTAATTACACATGAATCATGTTCGTAAAGCAATACACAGTTCCTTTCCACATTATCCAAAGTAACAACATTGCTTTTTTAACAAGTTGCTCCATTTTCTATGCCATGAATTCAAAATCCATCCAGGCTTTCTAAGATATATGGTATGTTCTTACCTGTTAAAAAAAGATATTTGGTACCTTCACAAGCTGTTTTCACCCATGAGACATTGGGCTTGATTTACTTAAGGCAAATACCTTTCAAACTTTGTTCTTTGCAAGCAAATTTTTCCCCAGAGCATTGTAACTGAGGTTACATAGTTACATAGTTACATAGTTAGTTAGGTTGAAAAAAGACACAAGTCCATCCAGTTCAACCACAAATTAAACAATATATATATATACATATATATATATATCATCCCATATACCCCATTCTATACCCACAGTTGATCCAGAGGAAGGCAAAAAAAACCCCAGCAGAGCATTCTCCAATTTGCTAAAGCAGGGGAAAAAAATTCCTTCCTGATCCCCCGAGAGGCAATCGGATTTTCCCTGGATCAACTTTACCTATAAATGTTAGTACCCAGTTATATTATGTACATTTAGGAAGGTATCCAGGCCTTTCTTAAAGCAATCTACTGAGCTGGCTAGAACCACATCTGCAGGGAGTCTATTCCACATTTTCACAGCTCTTACTGTGAAGAAACCTTTCCTTATTTGGAGATGAAATCTCTTCTCCTCTAGACGTAAAGAGTGCCCCCTTGTCCTCTTTGTTGACCGTAAAGTGAATAACTCAACACCAAGTTCACTATATGGACCCCTTATATATTTTATACATGTTGATCATATCCCCCCTTAATCTCCTCTTATCAAGGGTGAATAAATTCAGTTCCTCTAATCTTTCCTCATAGCTGAGCTCCTCCATGCCTCTTATCAGTTTGGTTGCCCTTCTCTGCACTTTCTCCAGTTCCCCAATATCCTTTTTGAGAACTGGTGCCCAAAACTGAACTGCATATTCCAGATGAGGTCTTACTAATGATTTGAACAGGGGCAAAATGATATCTCTCTCTCTGGAGTCCATACCTCTCTTAATACAAGAAAGGACTTTGCTCGCTTTGGAAACCGCAGCTTGGCATTGCATGCTATTATTGAGTTTATGATCTACCAAAACCCCCAGATCCTTCTCCACTACGGATTCCCCCAGTTGTACTCCCCCTAGCATGTATGATGCATGCATATTCTTAGCCCCCAAGTGCATAACTTTACATTTATCAACATTAAACCTCATCTGCCACATAGTCGCCCAATTTGACAGAGCATTGAGGTCAGCTTGTAAATTGGAGACCTCCTGTAAGGACGTTATTCCACTGCATAGCTTGGTGTCATCTGCAAAGACAGAAATGTTACTTTTGATCCCAGACCCAATATCATTTATAAAGATATTAAAAAGTAAGGGTCCCAGCACTGAACCTTGGGGTACACCACTGATAACCTTAGCCCATTCAGAGTAAGAATCATTAACCACGACTCTCTGAATTCTGTCTTTTAGCCAGTTTTCTATCCATTTACAAACCGATATTTCCAAACCTGTAGACCTTACCTTACACATGAGCCTTGTGTGGGGAACTGTATCGAACGCTTTTGCAAAATCCAAGTATACCACGTCCACAGCCACGCCTCTGTCCAAGGTTTTACTTACCACCTCATAAAAAGAAATGAGGTTTGTCTGACAACTTCTGTCTTTCATGAACCCATGCTGTCTGTTGCTTAAAATATTTTTTTCCTGCAAGAACTCGTCTATGTGGTCTTTTAATAATCTCTCCAGTATCTTCCCAACTATAGAAGTTAAACTAACAGGTCTATAGTTACTTGGTAAAGACTTTGTTCCCTTTTTAAATATAGGCACCACGTTCGCCCTGCGCCAATCCAGTGGTACTATTCCTGTCATTAATGATTCCCTAAAAATTTGATACAATGGCTTTGAAATTACAGAGCTCAATTCTTTTAGGATCCGTGGGTGGATGCCATCAGGTCCAGGTGCTTTATCCACCTTTATTCTGTCTAAATATTTCTGGACCATATCACTTTTGAGCCATTGTGGATTTAGGGCTGTGTCACTACCACCCCCATTGTGGACATGAGCTCCCCCATGCTCCTTAGTATACACAGAGCTGAAGAAAGTATTTAATAAATTAGCCTTCTCTTTGTCCCCAGTCACCCACTCTAGATTATTTTGTAAAGGGCCTACATGCTCAGACTTGACCTTTTTACTATTAATATATTTGAAGAATTTTTTGGGGTTTGTCCTACTATCTTTTGCAATCTGTCTTTCGTTTTGAATTTTTGCATCCTTGATTTCCTTTTTACATATTCTGTTATGTTCTTTGTAACATTTAAATGACACTAGTGATCCTTCATTTTTATATTTTTTAAAAGCTCTTTTCTTATAGTTTATAGCTTTTTTAACTTTGGCCGTGAGCCACATAGGTTTTATTTTTAGCCTTTTAAATTTATTGCCCATGGGAATATACTTTGCAGTGAGTTCACAAACAGTCTTTTTGAAGAATCCCCATTTCTGTTCTGTGCCCATTGTTGCCAATATTCTCTCCCAGTCTAAGTTCTGGAGAGCAGCCCTCATCCTTGGAAAATTTGCCCTCTTGAAATTAAGTGTTTTTATCTTTCCTGTATGTGATTTTTGCTTACAGCTAACATCAAATGAAATCATGTTATGGTCACTGCTACCCAGATGCTCCTTTATCTGAACATTAGTAATATGCTCTGCATGGTTTGAGATTACCAGATCCAGCAGAGCATCATTCCTGGTTGGGGCCTCAATGAACTGGACCATAAAATTGTCCTGTAATAGGTTTATAAATTTTTGTCCTTTAACTGTCCCAGCAGTGCCATTATTCCAGTCAATTTCTGGGTAGTTAAAATCCCCCATTATTATCACTGTCCCAGCCCTTGCAGCCCTTTCTATTTGAGCAAGGAGCTGAGTATCCACCTCCTCATTAACATTGGGTGGTCTATAACAAACTCCAATGATTAACTTTGAACTACGCACATCTGTATGCAGTTCCACCCATAATGCTTCAGACTCATCACACTCTCCATCCCCCAGGTCCTCTTTCACACTCGCTTTGAGATCACTTCTCACATACAGACAGACCCCTCCACCTTTCCTTTTAACTCTGTCTTTCCGAAAGAGTGCAAAGCCAGGAATATTTATAGCCCAGTCATGTGAGGACTGCAGCCAAGTTTCAGCAATACCGATTACATCATAGCTCTCCTGATGCACCAGAGCTTCCAACTCACCTATTTTGCTTGGCAGACTTCTGGCATTGGTGAACAAACACTTTAATGCATTACTATATTTTGACCAGTCACATACTACCCTCTTGGGTGTTCCGAGATTGCAACTAGGACTTGCTACTATATTTACCTTGGGTTTATGTGCTTTAGTTACCCTACCACTAATGCCCCTAATATTACCCTCTGGAATATGTTCCACGCTGACTATTCCTATCTCTGGCCCATCCCCCCCATCGCCTAGTTTAGGTGAAGCTCCAATGACTTCTATCATCCAATCATGTCCAGGTAAAAATGCAGTTTATTTTCATTTGATTGGGTATCCTTTGCAAAGTAAAATTGCACCACATTCACTAAACTCTGAGGAAAATTCCCTTGTAAAGTGAACAACCTATTTTCCTTTAGTAAATCAACCAAATTTCTCAGACTGTATGAAATAGCAGTGAGGATGATTTACTAAAGGCAAATAGACAGTTTACTTTGCAAAGTGAAATTTCACCACATTTACTAAGCTTTAGTGCAATATCCCTTGCAAGGTGCAACTTCTCTTGCAAAGTGAACCGTGTATGGGCCTTTAATATATCAGCCCCAGTGTGTCTGTCTTAGCATAAAAAAAATGGCCAAAAAATTGTTCTTAACAAATCGTAACTAAGTTATCAACAAGGGAGCATACTGCAAAATAAAGCCTATCACACTGAATGCACTAAGGTGTTGTCTGCTGCATAAGGCGCAGATATGCATCATCAGCATTGTTGATGATGTCTGAACATAGTATGGTGGCTTCATGCTTATCACTTCTGACTCACAGTGCTGGTCCTGGGACCTCTTACTGGGGTGATTTGATAATATCTACATGTTAGTATAGTCTTCCTGTATTCACCTGAGTTTCATCATATAAACCAAAAACATACTACTACCTTAATTCGTTTTAATTCCGATTGACCTTAGGCTGTCTGTATGTGCCTCCCCTTCTCCCTCCCGCTAGCTTTCAGCTGCTGGAGGGAAAGACACAGTGCATCGTTCTTTAATTGTCCTCCTGTCCTGCTACACCGATCCCCCTTACTGTACTGCCCACATCTGATTCCCCCTGTGTGCCCAGGTCACCCCCTTGCCCCCCCCCCCGCAGCGCTGCCGGATTTCCTCTCCAGCAGGCTGCTGCGGGTACACAGACGGATGGAGAGTAGGGAAAGGAGACGGTAAATATGTAATTTACCGGTCCCTTCCTTTTCTGAATTGGACACAGTGAGTGATCAGTACTGATTGCTCCCGAATCCATTGATAACTGAGCATGCATAGTATATTATGTTTACCATGCTTCCATTTATGAATGGGGAGGAGCCTCTGTCTCCTTTTCATTCGTCTTCAGTGCAGCTGAGGCTAAAGAGAAAGGTATTGAAGAATCTGTTTCCTCAATTCCTTTATATGTCTCAAAGGTGAGATATCACGTGTCTAATTAGATCCCTGATATTTTATCCAAGCCCGCCCCCCTTAAAAATCCTTTTTAAATGTGTAAAACAAATATTTTTAAACATTGGAAAAATGATAAAAAATTTTTGTCATTTGGGGGGGTTGTCAAGTAGACTGTACAGTGCCCCGTGAATTCTAATTGCAGCCCTGTGGATATAAACACTCCATGAAGAAGACATGAGGATCTTGTTCCTATACTCTGTATGGTTACATAATACTTGTTCTTAAAGCGGTTGTATACCTGCACAAATTATTATAATTTTTTTTTAAACCTGTAAGGCAAAAGGCATAATCAGCTAGTATGCACCGCATACTAGCTGATTATGAAATACTTACCTAAGAACGAGGCATCGGCAGCTGTTCCCAGTCCATGCCAAGGGAGCTGATATTTCCCCTCGGTGTGTCTTCTGGGTTCGCGGCTCCGGCGCTGTGATTGGCCGGAGCCTCAATGTCGTCACTCGCACGGGAGTCTTCTTTCCGGCAAGGTCCGGCAAGGTCCGGCAAGGTCCAGCAGCATCTGCCTGGACCTTCAGCTGGACCTTCACAGCGCATGCGCCGCTGACGTCAGCGGCTGCATGCAATGTGAATATCTCCTAAACCGTACAGGTTTAGGAGATATAATTTTACCTACAGGTAAGCCTCTATTATAGGCTTACCTGTAGGTAAAAATACCAAAAAAAGGGTATACAACCGCTTTAAAGAGAAACTGCAGTCTGCTCACATAATTTGTAATAAAAACATTGTTGCCAGTCTGAAGCTTCCCTCCAACCACTTTGTATATTATTTTATATATAAAATGATTTTATACTTGCCAAAAATGCTGCAGAAATCTCCATCCACGGAGTCTGGCTGCAACCATTTTAACTGTGGGCAGCTGAAGATTCCTGGGTTTACACAGGCACACCTCCAGCTCTGCAGCTCTCATTGGCCCTCTTATGACTCACCCCCACTCTTCCTGGCAAACTCTGACTATAGTTAGAGAGAAAGCTGTGTATGATGTCATTAGCCTAGGCTTATTACCAGACAAGAAACAGGAAGTGTGCTGTATAAGATATTTACTGGCAGAATTTTTTTTTTTACTGTCAAAGTTAAAAACAGTTAAAACAACAAGGCCAGAAGATTTAATAGATAGAAAGATGAAAAAAATGACAGAAGTTCCGCTTTAATAAGGAAGCCTAAACCTTTTTTAATTTGCCGCGCTGCTAGAGAAGGTCAAATCAGTTATGCGCAGTGTATATGTTTATAATAAAGTATAACAATGGAAAATAGTCTAATAATACGCTTCATATCACCGTATACCAGGAGACCCTCCCTGTCTTACATAGTTCACCTCACTCACCCGCCCTGGGTTGCCTGTGCAGCTAATTAAAAACCACGGACAGTGCACCAGCATTTACATACAGCAATGTGATATAGGTTGACATTTTGGAATGAGTAAATAATTACTGTTTACATAACATGCTTATGAGCGAGCGTGCTGGTAAACCACCTGCAGGGACCCAGGGGCCCAGAGCCATTCAGCAGGCAGAGGTCATGCCGCGTTTTGGTTTGTGGAGGTCTGTAGAGTGACAGATGTGTCCCTCTGGGAAGTGTGATGACCGCACTAATGTCTCTTCTTTCTGCTTACCATGCTTAGCTCTCGATTTGAAGCACTGTAATAGTGTACAGACCCACTTTGTTAAAGGGGCCCTGGTTCTTAAAAGGTCACCTTTGAATCTACAATCAGCTTATAAAAATATTAACACGGACATTCTTAGCTCCTTTCATTACCCTGCAAATTAATTTCTCCATATTGCTGGACTGGAAAGTGCATATCAATGACCGCACTTGATCATAGGAGCCTCTGTTAAGACACAAAATCAAAGTACATTTAGATAGAGTCTGTGTGCATTAATGTTAATGGATGTGACGGCGCTATAAGCGGACCAGATTCAAATTCGTTTAAAGGAAAATTCAGTTATTAGAAAAACAAATGAAAGAAAATTAATACAAATTGGAACTGTTGTAGCAACTAATCAGGCTTTATTTTCATTTTATGAATATTAAACAAGAATTATGATTGGTCACTTTGGGTAACAGCTTCACTTGTATTCACCGCTTTGACCTCAGTGAAGGAGAATATTTACTTTTTAAAGTTCACATTAAATAAGCAATTATGAACACGGCTAACCAAAAGAATATTAATTTTACTAAAGACTAGTCAAGATGTGTTTTTTCTGCACCCCCTCACACATGTATGGTGTTAACAGGGCATGTAGAATTGTTTATGTCCCCTGTTCACACCATATATGTGCAGTGCAGTGGCGGCTGGTGCTCAATTTTCTTGGGGGACCTGGATGGGGTAAAGTGCCGGGCTGGTGGGGGCCTGGCGGGCGTCAGGTGAGCGATGCGGCGATTGAGTGACAGGGAGCGGCAATCGATCGGTTGGCTGGGGGGCTGGCTGGCTGGGGGGGCCGCGGGCCGCCCCCAGCCAACCACTCGATTGCCGATCCCTGTCGCTCAATTGCCGCATCGCTCACCTGTCGCCCGCCAATGGACATTTTACTAAATTTAAACTGCTAAATACCTTTTCTCACCTGCAGTATATAGCAGCCTTATGATTTCTATCAGTGTCTGGCCGAGCACTGATAGCTTGTAGGAGGAGTTTTCATTCTCCTCTGACTGTCCTATGAGGCTGCATGTATCCTGCCCCTCTGTCTGAACAGTGCTGATTGGCCCCGTGCTGCGCCTTCCCCCCCCCAAAAAAAAAAAAACTCTAGCAATACACACCACACTGAGCATGTGCAGAGTGCCCCCAAGGCTCTGTATCAACAGGAGATGGATTGGGGACAGTGGAAGAATTGGAGGATCAAACAGTATTTTTACACAATACAGAGGATTTACCCCCTAGGTTCCACAGTGAGTATAACAAGCGTGCTTTACTGCATATACAGATTGATTTTACTAACTTACTAAAACTTTATGAGTTTTACATCACTGCATGTTTAAATACTGTATAGCCAATGTAGATCTTTTACTTGCACAGTCAAGCGCAGTTATGAAAATAAAATACTGGATAAAACATTCAATTTTTATAGTCCAGGTTGCATGTTATATATAGGTTTGTTTATTAAACTATTTTTGATTAACAATATTTTATAAAACTTGTCACCTTGCAGGCCGCATCATCATTCCCTTCCTCTAGCGCAGTCAGGACAGTGCAAAATGGATGTTGTCATAGACTTATCTTCTAGAGCCATAGACATATGGATAGCTCTCTGGAACCAGTCTTGCCTGATTAAATTTCCCCCAACTCTCATTTACCATTTAATTAAAGAATACAAAAAGCTGGCTAGTCCCTGCACCGCAAAAATGAAAAATAAATCAGCTCAGGAAAGAATGAATGAGATGCCAAGTTAAACTCATTTTCTTTTAGGAACACTTGATCAAGTGTAGAAGAATTCCAGCCCACCCTTCCCACACAGTCATCTCCAGCACACGACAGGCAGCCGCCATAGACCTTGTAAACTCAGCAGAGTGCATTATGTGTGTATACTGCACTCTACTTATAGGAAGATGAAGAAGTAGAACATTCATGTTGTCATCTATGTCTACTACATAGATATTTGAGGAATTGTTGCATGACATGTAGGAGCCTATTTATAACAGACTTCAAAGCAAGGTATTTTCCCAACCGCAAACAGCATAAAATCCCAAAGTCACTATGTAATCCTACCTAAAATGTCTTTAAAAGTTTACATCTTCTTAAGCTGGACATAGAAGACTTATTTTTTTTCGCTCAGCCAGCATACAAGCGAGGTGAATGCGGAAATCTTCCCACCTGCGATATTGTATTCTGACAGCAGAATCCCTGATCCATGCTGCAGCCTATTGGCTGCATGCACTGATCAATTAAAAATTTACCGGGAAGAGTTGATCAATAGATCGAC
Source organism: Lithobates sylvaticus (assembly GCA_028564925.1). Classification (NCBI taxonomy): domain Eukaryota; kingdom Metazoa; phylum Chordata; class Amphibia; order Anura; family Ranidae; genus Lithobates; species Lithobates sylvaticus. The sequence continues at coordinate 512,165,382 of CM053027.1, forward strand.
TCCTCTCATGGTTGGTTTGAAATTCGGCCTGCCCCCGCAGAACCGGACAAATTTTGATCCATCTATGGCCAGCTAAAAGCCAAGTAAACACGGGCCAAATGTCGGCCGGCATCAAATAGAAACTGGCCAACATTTAGCCCATGTGTACCACAGCTAGTCCGACAGAAGCCAGCCGTTCGGCCGGCTTCTGTTGAAGGCTCATGACTGAAAAATGTCTGCTGACTAACTAGTAGTGTGAACGAGGCTTTAGGCTAGGCTTCACAAAAAATGCATGCATTGTTGGACATCACTTATTCAGGGTTTAAGCCCCCATTCAAACTTGAACATGCAATGTTTTCAAGTGATTTTGGAAATGTTCTTGGTCTCTTTTTTTTTTGCACTTGAGCACATGTTTTTGAAGCATTTTTAAGCTTTAGGCAATTTTGTTTTGGCCAATGGAAAACAGTATCATGTGTGACATTATATGTCATTGTTGTCCTTGGATCGGCCTGCTGGTTTTTCTGTGTGGTGTTGTGTCTTGTACTATTGGAGCTTTTATGCCATGTCTGCTATGCCAATTTCTTCCCAGACCCTTTGCTGCTTGCCACAGTTTTTGTTATGAGAATCACTTGGATGATAGAAATTCTTTTGGGCCCTCACCAGGTGAATGAAAGTCTCTACATCTAGATATTTTTGAATCCTCCATTGTGTTCACAAGTCTAAGGTTGCTATGAGGAGGAGACCAGTTTTTAGGTGCAAAAACGTGCTAAAACTCTTAAAAATATTTAAGTGCTTTAATTGATGTCTATGGGGCCAAAAAGTGTGTTCTGCCTAAAAAAAAAAAAAAGCTTATGTACTTTTTTCACGAGACAAACATCAGCACGATGCTCAGGTGTGAATGGCACCATTGAATTTAACGTGAATCTTTATGTTGAGTGTTGTTGGGCTATGGGAAATGTGCAATAAATTGCTCAGGTGTGAATGGGAACTAATTCAGTTGACTTAACTTGCAAAATGCAGACCCAGAATTTTTTTTTTAACACATTAGAGTGAACAGGTGCTATTAAAAATAATACATCCTTTGCTTTCACAGGGCAACGTAAAAGAGTCACTTAACCTCTCCCCTCCTTAGCGCATATAAACACCTTTCCTTCACCCTCCTGAGCCCCCAAGAGCAAAGTGAAATATCCTTCACTTACAGGTATGGGTGAGCATGTGACTTACTTTCCCTTTACCATTAATTAATTTATATAGTGATTTTCTCCTGGAGGACTCAATTCATAATTTCTTCTGTTAGGGCAGATGATGAGGCAGCCATTTTGGGGATGCTCAGTAAAACATCAGGGCCGATTTTAGACAGAAACCAATTAATCTACCAGAGTGTCTTTGGAGCATAGTAGGAAACCAGAGTACCCCACACAAGCACAGAGGGAACACGCAAACCCAATAAAGAGTGTTATGACCAGCAATTGAACCAAGGACCCCAGTGCAGCAAGGCAGCTGGGCTAACCACTATGTTATGCTGACCAGTGTGACAACATTGACGCCTGAAGGTTTGATATGTTATATGGAACATACAGAAACGTTAATTATGCCTAAACATTACCCTGAAAAGGGTACAATTTGTCTTTTATTACTCCAGGAAAATATCAGTGCACTTCCTGGTAGGTGAGGGTACCTAGGCATAGGTGATTTATTTCTGCAGTGTGACATCTAAGGCATTTATGCCTCTGACTTCTAGTCTCGCAAGATATTGGAGTGAAATTTGGTAATGGCAATGTTGTGCTGTTCATTATTCTCCTTCTTGACGGTGCTCTGACATGAGGAAGTAAAGCCCTGCCTCTACCAAGATGGCTACCTTCACACAGAGACAGTGCAGAACAAGACAGGGTAAGTCAGTGATGGGGAAAAAATTTGCCACAGGGAGACCACAGGCAATACTAGGGATTGGTACTTTGCCTGCCTTTGTTGGCACAGCTTTGAGAGTTCAGTTCTTCTTTTGCCTAAAAGGGATTATATTAAACTCAAGGCAAAAGGAGTGGACATTTTGGGTTTACAGTTATAGTTATGGTGTTTCCTGAACAGCATTGACAGATTACTGTATAATTTTGCTGCCTGGGGCTGCTTTTGTTAGGTGTTTACAGCAGGTCCACTTAAAGTCCATAAAAGGTTAACATTTGCTTGGCACAACTGTCTTCCATCATTTTTCTCATAAAAATGTATTTATAAAATATTTACGGTGGTCGACTCCCTGAGGACCATGTAATGGATGTATGTGTAGTATTTTGATGCAAGCTGCTCTAGATGTTAACGTTTACATGTGCTAGGTAAAAGGCAGGTCAGGGCAGATAAAAAGTGCTGTCGGAAGCTTCATACCACCCTGCGCTCTAACCAGACATGAAAGGTAAATGTGTAGGTCACATGGAGTTAGTAGGAACCCATATGAGGACTAGCTGATTTTGAAATTAAGACTGTCATTATTTTTTGAATTGCACTGTTGACAAAACGTTCAACATTTCCAGGGACATTTTGCTGCTCATCTGGAGTAGCTGAAAAATTCAAATCTGAAATCCAGGTAAAGATTTTATAGCGTTGTTACATTGGTCTGGCTTAGTCCAACATATACATATGCCATACCTGTGTGATCCTTGTGGTAGTTGGATATCCCTGTAGTAGACTCTGCTACTACAATGATTGCTGCTGTCTTCTGGGTCTCACCGTGGGGCTTCCTTGCTGCATAGTGAACCCAAGGGGGTCACTCGATCAACATTGGTAATAAATAATTGCAGTTTTCTCAATGAATGCACGGCATTCTTTGTTTGCAGTAGATGGAGTTCATGACATGGTCTTCCTGCCTCTCCACCTTGTCCAAACTGAGAACCCTTTGCATTCCTTGAAAAAAATGCAAAGCATTCTCTCTTGATGGTACCCTTGCCAACTTCCTGGGTTCACTATGCCTCACAGGAACTGCTCAACACAGGACCCACAAGACAGCAGTGATCAATGTAGTAGTGGGGACTACAGTGATTTCCAGCTTCCACAGAGATCCCACAGGTATGGCATATTTCTACTTACATTGTTCCAAGCTGGACCAACTGCTTTAACTCTATGCTGACTGCCCCATGCAGATATACTGTTCCAGGGCGGCCACTCTGCGCTGGATCACGTATCTGATCAGCGCTGCTCGGTAGGGAGCGTGCTGCTGCTGCCGCAGCTGTGCTGTGATTTGTTACAGCACAAGCCAATCAGTGGGTTCCGGCTAAAACAGAGCTCCGAACATGGACAGGCGATCTCCCTCCCTCCCTCCAAAGCGAGGAAATAAACAGCAAGATCGCTTAGTAAAAACAACACATAACACACACAGTAAACATTGTTAGGTACACATTTAACTACTTGATTGCCCCTATGTGTTAACTCATTCCCAGCCACTGTCATTAGTACAGTGACAGTGTATAGTATTAGCACCAATCACTATTGATGTCAGTGTCTGTCAGTCAGTTAGTGTACCTCCAGCCAGCGTCAGCTAGTGTCAGATTTTCCGCCACACTATTACAGTCCCACTATAAGTCGCTGATCACTGCCATTACTAGTAAAAAAAAAATAAAATAAATTACAGTATCTATATCAGACGCTATAACTTTCACGCAACCCAAATAATATACACTTATTGGGATTTTGTTTTTACCAAAGATATATAGCAGAATACATTTTGGCCTAAATTCATGAAGAAATTCGATTTTTTACATTTTTTTTTTATTGGATATGTGATATAGCGAAAAGTTAGAAATATTATTTTTTTTTTTGTTGAAAAATGTTCTGTCTTTTTCCTTTTATATCTAAGAAAAAAAAAAACAGGGTTTTAAATCTGAAGCCTAAAGTAAGCCACTAATTTTGCACTGTTGCATTCAATATTAGTCTTATGCAACAAAATGCAAACGATACGTCGTTCTATAATCGGAACATGTGTACGAGGCATTAGGGTATTGCTTAAACTTCAAACTTTCTGTATTAATCAATGACTAACATGGACTCTACTACCAATTTTATATACCTGTTGCATACCTCCCAACTTTTTGAGATGGGAACGAGGGACATCTATTACCAAAAGTATGTAGGAATAGGACACACCCCCTGGCACACCCCCTGATTAAAAAATGATTAGTTAAATTATTAAAAATTACTTTTTCCTTTTACTGGCTTTTAACATTTAAAAATGCAGAAATTTAGAAACTGGATGAAAGATTTAGCATTGGAAAACACTTTTTAAAAGATCAAAAGGGCATTTTATATACAACTATATAAATTGGACCAAAATAAGGAACAGATGAAGAGGAAAGAGGGACAAATGGACTTTGTCCCAAATCAGGACCAGTCCCTCAAAATTGAGGTCAGTTGGGAGCTATCTTATTGATCCTGTCCATGGATCTGTTATTTTTTCCTCATTCTGGCCAAGAAGTCCAGCAAAAGTGGCAGTTACAGTAAGTCCCAGCTGGTAAATGATCATAGCAGGCTATGTAAAGAAGTGCCAATACACAGGCATGATCCACTGTTGTCACCATCAGGCAATCCGCCCTGCAGCCATCCTTGTAATGCATGCATATAAATAAGAAGCGGCTGCAAAGAGTTTTTAGAAGATCAGCAGCACTGAGATGCAACAAATGTTAAAAAAAATAGGGAAAGTAAATATTTAAATAAAAAAAAACAAAAAAAAAAAAGCAATGGTTTATGATGAACTATGCATTAGCAAACTACATGTCATTAAGTTAAGGTTTACATCTACTTTAAAGTGGAAGTAAACCCTCCTATCATTTTCAGCCATGGAAGCTGCCATCTTGGCCTCTTGTTTAATCTTCAACTGCCATGATGCTGCACATGTGATCAGTTATGACACCAGCCATTGGATGGTTTTGCAGTTTGGTTGAGAGCACAACCAATGTGACAGTTAGAATTTCCAGAATGCCGGGAATGTAACTGTTTTTTTTAAACTGTTAAATCAATGGGTTTACTTCCGCTTTAAGTATATAAGACTGAGGCTGAAGAGGGAGTGTGGTGGACGTGTGGCCCTCTGGTGTTACATCATCTGTTATGTTTTACAGTTATCAGCCAGCAGTGATGTTTAAGGACGCTCGGCCAAACAAAGAGAGTGTCATTTTTATTTATTTTTTTCATTTTATTATTTCGATTCTGCTAGATTGTGGGGTATTTTAGAATACAGATTGTAGAACATTTTTCAAAGAAGGTAATGAATTCAGCTAATTCAATTTTAGGTTATGCTGCATTGTGCCCTACACAGAATTTTAGCATGGCGGGTGATAAAGCAGCACACATTGCCTTAAATACACCATCACAGTTCTCCAGCATGCAGAGACAAGCTTAAGGGGTCAAATGGCTCATACAAAGCAGAGGATAACGGGAAGATTTAATGGTGGGGTGATGCCCTTGGTCAGAATTAGGGAACCCTTCTAGAAGTGTTCTAGAAGAGATGGGACAAGAGAATTATTTTTAGGACATACATGTCTAATCAAGCTACACCTATTACAAAGATATCAAGGATAGGAAAGGTACTGAGGCAGTTCACATTCCCATATTAATTTCGTATTCATTGCTTTGTCTTCCATACATTATACATACAAGCCACCCATGGGAACGGACTGTGCAGAGTCACCGCCTTACCTTTATCTGGGTGGTGGAACTCCACCTATGTTGTGTAGCAGACAAATGGGGTTTAGATGTTACTTTGTACTGGAACTGATACATTTCAAGAACCTTTTTCAGCTTGTATTTATTTAAAGGGTGTATTCTGGCTGAACTTTGTTCCCTGTATATTTCATTTTTCTTTGAATATTTTATCCAATATGGGACATGGCAAAGGTGTTTTTTTTCCAGAAATCACAAGCAATGTGCTCTTTAATGTAAGAGGGCTGAATGATTTAGTAACTCATTAATTTCTAAGCCATAACTATAATTTTCCTCTTAGTCATGATAATAAGTGACATATCAGAATATTAATTTGAAACTCAACATGTTTCTTAATATTAAATTCACACTCACACACCATCTAGCATCAGTTATCTGCTTTGCAAATAAAAACTGCAAAAGCAACAATGTGAGATCTGTGAAGTTTAACCTTTAAGCCTGGTTCACACTACGAATCGCACAGGCATGAGCTTCACATTCTGGTTCGATTCACATAAGATTCAGTGCAGTGCAGTTTGCACCCATTTATTTTGAATAGGCTCAAATCGCACTGCATCGCAAACAAAAGTATGCACTGCACTGCAACTGGATCGCATGGTACTTTTGTGCCACGCGATCCGGTGCAGGCAAACATACTTACGAATGGGGTGTCGTTAACTTAACATTGACACCTGCTGCAGATTGCAACTGCAGGTGGTGCAGAAAACGTGCATGGTATGTAGGTTTTCTGTACCGCATTCTAGTGTGAGCATAGCCTAAGGCCTGATTCACACCTATGCATTTTTAGTGCTTTTTGCATTTTGCAGATTTGCACTACAGTCCATTTGCCATGGTTTCCTATGGAACACATTCTGTAGTGCAAATCTGCAAAATGCAAAAAGCACTAAAAATGCCTAGGTGTGAATCTGGCCTTAAGGTTCTGCTGTAAATGAGATGCATTTTGTCTGATTTCTACAGTCTGAACACCTACAAATGTTACTAAACCCAGGACCCATGCATTCGCTATATCTGGTCTCCCACAGAACATGTAAATGCAATTATTTTAGTGAGAAATACCTTTTCTCATCAGCAGTATATAGCAGTCTTGTGACTTCTATCAGTGTCTGGCCAGCACTGGTTAAAGCTTGTAGAAGGAGTTTTTCATTTTCCTCTGACTGTCCTATGAGGATGGCTGCTGATTGGCCCAGTGCTGATCACATGCACCCTCCCAAAAAACAAAACAAAAACAAAACCTCTAGCAATACAAACCAAACTGAGCATGTGCAGAGTGCCCCGAAGGCTCTCTACTATCAGCAGATGGATTGGGGACAGTAAAAGAAGGCAAGGATCAGAGAAGACAGGATCAAACAACCTTTTTACACAATGCAGAGATTAACCCCTTAGGTTCCACAGTGAGTATAACAAGCATGCTTTACTGCATATACAACTGATTTTACTGTTGTGGGGTTATTAACACTTTAGGTAATATGTATGAAATACAAGAAGAGTCCCTGGAAACCATCTTATGGCAAAAATTACACTCTCCAGGTTAACATTTTTTTATCAGATGCTCTATTATTCTTCTTGTCAAAAGTACTGTGCTATCACTGGTAAGGGAGTATGTAAACTAGTATATAATTGCCATACAAAGTAACTTTTCTGCTAAAACTGACCATACACCGAGCAAATTTAGCCTGGTATCTGATGTACCGGACAAAATTCGATCCATGGGTGGCCCCATCGGCACCCTTCCACTTAACATTTTTAGATCTAAAAAAATTGAAGGTGCCAGGCAGAAAATCGTCAGCCAAACAGTGGCTGCACTCAATCAAATGAAGTCACTGTGTGGTATGCTGACATATTTAGAGCGATTCTGGTTGGTCAAAGAGGACACATGCCAGCGCTGGCCAACCAGAATTACTGTGATCCATCTCAGAAACCCTACAGAAAAATGGGAAAAAAAGAGTGGATTTAATTTACCTGGGCCGTTACACTGACTGACTGGGGACTGGGGATAGCAGGAAAAACCCACCAGAAGCTTTAATCCTTTCCCACTCTATTCATAGTTACATAGTTAGTAAGCTAAGTAATCTTTTTGAACTTATAGACATTTCCCACGGACACCACCAACTGTGGAAGGGACAGCCACATCCTTACCCCTCTAATTCCCTGTACACACGATAGGATTTTCCGACAACAAAACCGTGGATTTTTTTCCAAAGGATGTTGGCTCAAACTTGCATACTCACGATCACACAAATGTTGTTGGAAATTCCAAACGTCAAGAACGCGGTGACGTACAACATGTACGACAAGCTGAGAAAAATGAAGTTCAATAGCCAGTGGCAGTGCGGCTCTTCTGCTTGATTCTGAGCATGCGTGAACTTTTGTGCGTCGGAATTGTGTACACACACTCGAAAATTTGAGAACCTGCTCTCAAACATTTGTTGGCAGAAATTCCGACAACAAATGTTCTATGGAGCATTCACACGGTCGGACTTTCCGACAACAAGCTCACATCCAACATTTGTATAGGGCATAACAGTAAAGAATGCCATTTGCAGCTTAAGATTGAACTGCTTCTTATCCAACTTCATTGTGTGACTATGTGTCTTCTTTAGAGACCTTATGTTAAATAGTTTCCTTCCAATGCTAGAGTCCCCATTTAAAGATGTGAATATTGTGATCATATCTCCTCCTAAGCATCTCTTCTACAGGGAAATTACATTTTTGTAGCTGTACCTCATAACTAAGGTCCTTCAGACCCTTATTAGCTTTGTTGCCCTTCTCTGGACTTTCTCCAGTTCCAGCACATTCTTCCTGAGGATTGGTGACCAGAACTGGAAGACATATCGTATTTATCGGCGTATAACATTCACTTTTTTGGTCGTTCTCGGAGGCTTTCGGCCGATTTCGGACGTTTCTCGGAGGCTTTCGGACGCTTTCTCGGCCGCTCTCGCAGTCCCGCGTGAGCCGCCGAGAATGTCCGAAAGCCTCCGAGAACGGCCGAAAGCCGACGAGAGTGGCCCGAAAGCCGACAAGAACTATCAAGCACCGCTGAGATACACAGGACATTCGGCTTTGTATCTCGGTGGCGCCATTTTTAAATTCTGCAAATGACACTGGGGCAAGGCTGCAGGTGGAACTGGGGCAAGGCTGCAGGTGGAACTGGGGCAAGGCTGCAGGTGGAACTGACAAGGCTGTGGGTGGAACTGACAAGGCTGCATTGATGGGCATTTAAATGTAAGTTTTTTTTCCTTAAACTTCCCTCCTAAAAGTTTTTTTCCTTAAAATTCCCTCCTAAACTTGGGGTGCGTGTTATACGCCGGAGCGTGTTATACGCCGATAAATACGGTACTCAAGATGTGGCCGGATCAGGGTTTTGTAAAGTGGTAAAAGTATAGTTTTATTTTATCTCTTGAGTAAATACCATTTTTAATACATGCTTTTAGTCTACTGGCCTTGCTTGCTGCAGCTTGGCATTGCATGCTATTGTTGAGTCTGTCATTTACTAGGACCTCTAGATCCATTTTCATCCTTGATTCCCCCAGAGGTTCTCACCCTAGCATGTACCTTGCATGTATATTTTAAGCTCCCAAGAGCATTACATTTTTCAATATAAAACCTCATTTGCTATTTAGTTGCTCACCTCTCTATTTTAAGTAGGTATTGGTATAAAGTTGCTTGTATTCAACACAAAAAAAAAACATTTTTGGTGCACGCTTTAATGTCTTTCTTTTAAAAATTGCTGTTTGCCTTGCTGTTTCTCTGGTTCTGAGACACTAACATGGAAAAAACATGCAGATCAGGAAAGACATTGGTAAAGTACTGATGCCAATAAATAAATAAGAAGCCAGGGAACTAGTATTTTCAGAAATTGTTCAGCAATAGCATCTTCCATATTTCTTCAGCTCAGGTTTTATTTATTATGGCAGCAAAATAAAGCATTCATTTAATGAAATGGGATGGATGCCAGTCTGGTAAATAGGGAGGAGGGAGAAGAATGGAATATGTAAAAGTTCATGAAAGGAAAGATGACACGGATGTTGAAAACTGGCTCACTTCTATACTCAATGCAAAGAGTTGATGGACAGGCATGAGGCACATAGCATTCCGCATAAGGCCCCTATTCATGTTACTTTGACAGGCTGTCTGACACAGCGAGGAGACTTTGGCTTTGTTCTCGCCAGTGACAGGGAGGGAAACCTTCCACAATATAGCAAGGTGGCCTCATGTTATTTTAACAATGGACTTTTGATGAATACAGTTTATGCATGCAAGATATGCTAACGTGAAGAGTTTGAAAAATTGTAACATAAAAAATTTAAAATAAAGCAAAAATTTAAATGGGCTGTTGCTTGATTTCTAACATTTAGAATTTTCCTATGTAAGTTAGTTGTTTTTTTCTTAGTTAACAAAAAAAAAATTATTTGCAGAAATGTCTCAACAACACCATGGGAAATTGTTACTACCGCATGATCGCGTTTGTGTAGTCTAATTGTCCAGGTATTAGTCCCTGAATACCCCATCTGAAGAAAATGTTACAGTTATTTGGAGAACAGGGAGATTTTCAGATCTTTCTTATTAAATAAAAAGTTAGCCTTTATATGAGCACAACCAGTCTTGAAAATAAAATTGATATGTCTTAAGGCCCATACACACGATCTGACCTTTTGACAAGCAACATGCAAATTAGCTGTTTTGGACCAACATCCGACCGTGTGTACGCTCCATCAGACCAACTTTTTCCAGGTTTCATCGGACTTTTGTTGGCTGTGCGAACGGACCAACTTTCTGCCAACAAAAGTCAGATGGACCAAAGTCCGACCGTGTGTACACAAAACCAACAGACTTTTGTACAAACCAATGCAGAACCAATGCAAAAGATCAGACAACAATACAGAAGTTGACCAAAGGTGGCGGTAAAGAGCAGAAAAACCAAGTGATTTGGTGAAAGTTGGCTGAAAAAGTCCTGCCGTGTGTATGCAATACCAACTTGGGGCCAACGCCCTTTGGACAAAAATCCACGGGAAAGTTGGTCCACGGTCCGATCGTGTGTATGAGGCTTAAAATTGACTTCACTAATTTTTCAGAAAAACTCCAATTGTCCACAGATGCTTTGATTGCATTTAAGCTCATTTCTGTTTACTTTTGAATAGAATTCAATCAGTGAACTGTTGGTATTCACCTATGCACTCACCAGAAGTTTGTGCAATACCAGCATTATCAACAAGTGGTCCACCGGGTGTTATGTAACCAGATCAACACTCGTGAGCCTCCACCAGCATAGACACTCACCAGAAATATGATGGAAATACGCCTTAATACTATTCTTTAGAATGGGGTCCCTCCCGATTCTAAACTCTAATTTTAACCCTGTGGTTCAAGAATGTTTATTTCTAGAACAGGCTGTTTGCCTCTCCAAGGGCTGCTTTGTGAAGTTCTTAGAGAGGGATGCTGCATTTATTGATTTTCTGGATATGCTCTTTAAAACAGAAAACAAAATAATAAGAAACCCATAAGTGAATGGTTAGGTTATGTTTGATTTTGTACTTAAAGAGGAACTGCAGTCTGCTCACATAATTTGTAATAAAAACAGCTTTGCCATTCTGAAGCTTCCCTTCAACCACTTTGCATATTATTTTATATATACTGTGATTCTGTACTTGCCAAATATGCTGCAGAAATCTCCCTCCACTAAGCCTGGCTGCATCCATTTTAACTGTGGGCAGCTGAAGTTGCTGCCTGTTCACTTCCTGGATTTACACAGACACACAGAAGCACACCTCCAGCTCTGCAGCCCTCATTGGCCCTCTTATGACCCACTTCCCTTCCTGGCAAACTCTCCCTGGAGTGAGAGAGAGAGCCGTGCATGATGTCATAAGCCTAGGCTAATGACCAGACAAGAAACAGAAAGTGAGCTGAATAGGGTATTTACTGGCAGAAAAAATAAACGTTTTACTATCCAAGGTTTAGTAAATGGAAAAGATGAAAAAACGACTGACGGTCCGCTTTAAAGTGGAAGTAAACCCCCCTATCGTTTTCAGCCAAGGAAGCTGCCATCTTTGCCTCTGTTTAATCTTCAACTGCCACAGTGATGCACATGTGATCTGTTATGACACCAGCCATTGGATGGTTTGACTGTTTGGTTGAGAGCACAGCCAATGTGCAGTTAGCATTCCCGTCATGCCTTTTTTTTTTTAAACTGTTAAATCGATGGGTTTACTTCCGCTTTAAGTACATTAATTTTAAACTTCCTTTTTTTTTGTGCATGCTGCTTTTTTCTGTGTCACCCCCATGAAGACTCAGTGAAAAAATGACTACCTTTGTCTATTTCTGATGTCACCTGTTGACCATATGAGATTGGTGTCATTGTAATATCAGAGATTCTTCTGTAAAAAGTAATTTTCTTCAAGCATCCAATTCGCTGTTCAAAATCTGAGAATGTGTACTAAGTAGCAGCCAGCTTCCACTGATCTCAGTAGAGTCACATAGTCCACATTTATTAAATGGATTGATGATGTCTCTGAAACATATTTGCAGAGATCATATTTTCAGCATAGCCTGTGTAGCAGAATTATGCCTGTGTCGCTAGAACCCAGTCGTTTTATAGCATCGCAGAGAAGTTAGCCACTCTAATATTGCACTACAATTAAGGCAGAAAGACATCTGCTTTGACATATTGCTCTGGTATGAATGCAGATTAAATCCATGTCATGCATTCTGTCTAGAACATCTTGTACGTCACACATGGCCTATATTTGGGCAATAAACAGAATAGTACTCATCTAAATGTGATTTGGAGTTTAGCTTTCTTACTTTACAGAATAACATTTGGCCATAGACATTGCACTGGTGTTTTCTGTATGCTTCAGCTTAACTGTATTAATCTTGTGGTGCTTTACCAAATGTTACAAACATTTGTTTATTTCAGTAAGTGTTTTCTTACATAGGGATAGTTGCATGGCACGAGTGCTTTTCTGCCAATATCTTCATAATCTTAGTGTATGGAACGCAATAAAAGAAAAAAAATGTGGTTTGCCAGTGAAGTCACAAAATATATAAGATATATAAACCCAAGAATATCACCGCTGATGATTACATAATACATACACGTGGCATCACCGAAGTGGGCTTTCTTCCGTGATGCCGCCAATTCAAAAGATGGTTTTGCACCAATCATTCAGGTATAGTTTCCTTTGATTCCTTCCAAGTCCTTATTCCATGTATCTAAGCCCTTATTTGGGGAAAGCTTTGAACAATAAACGGCACTTTGGACTCTTTCACTTTGTGGTTTGGCGATCTTTTGTGTGCTTTAAGTGCAAGTGATAGTGCCGGGGTGTTTAGGTAGAAAAAAAAAAACGCGAAAAAAAAGGGAAATATTATGGGCTCACGTAACAAATAATACAGACATATAAGGCTGGCCATAGATTATGCTATATCCTTTTCTTCCACCACTGGTGGAATTGTGCTCAATTCCTCCATCAACAAAGTCAGTGTTGATGGGGGAATACCTCTTGTAGAGCTATTTGTGTTCTGCCATCAGGGAGCAACAGGAGCCTTCCCTGCCGGCAGAACACAATGATTAGTGTTGCCGCCTATAGCTGGCGGCACTAATAGTTCAGAAAAAACCTGACGGGCTGGTTGTACACAAGTCATTCGATAGATAGTGTACAACCAGGCTGCTCATACAAGGATCAAAATTTGATTGATCCCTGCTGACCCAGACCAATTTTCGATCCATTTATGGCCAGCTTAAGGTATCCTCATTCATGTCAGGAGTAGAAGAATATATTTATTTATTTTGGTGTTATCAGATAGAGGTGGAACCCTCAATGGAAATTACATCTCACCAGACATCTTTATAACAACATAAACAATACATAAATAGTATTCCTTTTTTGCTGATCTTCACTCTTTGAGAATTGTTGTCCAGATGTTTCCAGATATATTTGATAATTGAGATCTATTTATGTATTGTTTATGTTGTTATAAAGATGTCTGGTGAGATGTAATTTCCATTGAGGGTTCCACTTCTATCTGATAACATCATGTCCTCATTTCGGCCATTTTTCTTGAATGTGCAGGCGTCCTGGGAACGCTGCAGCTGCCTGTACACAAGGTAATTGCCTATTTACATAATGTATACTAGATATGTATACTATATATTGGTCCTGCCACAGCCGCTCGGTATACTCCTCCAGATGAAGCCCTGTGTGAGGTGGCGAAACTAGTAGAGTTGGAGCCTGGGGTGGACTCTTATCGTTACTGAGTGAGACTGTTCTGACTATTACCAATGCTTTTAATCTTTTTAATAAATGTGAGTTTATTGCTAGCTGGGGTGGAGAGGTTTATTTATTTTTTCCTTCGGATACTGCACTATAGGAGGCACTTTTTTTGTCTTTTCTATGTACTTCTGCATCTACCGGTCATATGTGCGGATCAAGGTTTGAAGCAGCACAATGGATGGAACATATAGTAGCTATAGTTTTTCCTATTCCTTGAGCAAAGTAAAGATTACAAAGGATCCTTTGGAGGGATTATTGGCACTAAGTGCAAGGCGTGTTTAAGGAGGATAAGGAGTTTTCCTGAAAAACACACCACATACGTTTTTTCACATCACTGAAGGAATTGTTTTTTGTTTATTCTTTGGGCTTTTTTCATTTTATGTAATCATTTTATTGCACAGCTATATAGATTGTATGATTGCATTCTTTGCATTAAGATAAAAAGCCTTCTGTGCAGCAGCCCACCTAATACTTACCTGAGCCCCATCTCAATCTAGCAATATCCATGAGTGTCTTGGCCGTCTTGGACTCTCCCTCTTGATTGGCTGAGACATAGTCAGCTAGCCAATGAAGAGAGGGAGGGGGTGGGGCTAAACCGTGGCTCCATGTCTGAATGGACACACAGAGGTGTGACTTGGCTCGGGTGCCCCCATAGCAAGCTTCTTACTGTGGGGGCACTCAACAGAGGGAGGGGCCAGGAGTGCCGAAGAGGGACCCGAGAAGAGGAGGATCTGGGCTGCTCTGTGCAAAACCACTGCACATGGTAGGTAAGTATAACATGTTTGTTATTTTTATAGAAAAAAAAAAAAGAGACTTTAGTATCACTTTAACATTTGCCACCAAATAAAGGCTCAATTTGTCAGGAAAGAAAAACAAGCTATATTTTAGCTGGGGTGTCTCTACATTTTTCATATTTTTAAAGGTTGCAAACATTTGGGGGGGGGGGGTATTTCTGTAGTCTCTTCTTATTTAGTAGTCTAATTTAGAAACACATTCTGTGATCCTTCTCTTAAAATTGTTATGGCTGCTGACAATTGGATGCCCTCGGCCACACAACACACGTGTAATTTAATTTACTTGTGAATAACTTTCAATCCAAAATGTTGATTGGTCTAATCCTTTGTTTGTGTAAGGTAATCTGTGTGTTGCTGTAACTCACAGACCGATAAAATGGGAATAATCTGTTCTTTTTAGGTATGTTTTTATGGCAAATAGACAAAGTGGAGAATTACATTTTAGCCCATAAGTACTTTTCACAGGTGACCTATTTTAAAACATTGCCATGGCCTCTTCAGAGATTTAATTAACAGTTCTGTAAACAATACTTGAACGGTTAAGGTAATTTAACTAAGCTCTCCTATATTCCACTCTGAGCCCTCAATGTTGTTCTTCGCTGCTTCAAATTTGCTGAGCATTGACCTAAATCCCTTCAGACCTAAACAGAAAGAGACAGGATGGGCGAGAGATTATGGGAGGATGGGAAGATGAAGCCCTGGATCTTGTACCTTCCTCAGAAAGCTCAGATCTCTTCTGGCTTTGCTCGGTCTTCAGTACAATATGGGTGTACCAGTCAGTGCATTAAGACAACAATACAAATGATAAAAGAATGCGTAATAGCCATTGTATGGCCTTAAAGGCCAGGAAACACTAATACATTGTAAAGTGCACTTAATAATATTCACAAAGTAATATGTAAGGGCCTGTTCACACCAGAACGCACTGCGGGAAAGGTGCAATTTCGTTTTCCACACAGCATAGGAATGAGCTGCCCTTGCTAGACATGCACAGCTGTCATTAATTGTTAATAGCACCCCAAATGCATCTAGCAAACACAAATTTGCGGCCACCAAACCGCATTGTACCGCAGTAGCATGTGTTTTGGTGTGGTGCGATTTTTATAGCGCCTGCTTTACCTTTTGCACATTCCTGTCATACACAGAATCTGCAGAAATGCGCACAAATACACAAACTCAAAGGCACATGTTCTGGTGTGTACTGGTCGTTCACATCTGCACATCCCAGGAATTATTTCCACATGCAATCCTGGAATTTGTGGTGTGCTTGGGGTGCCAATATTTTGTTAATTGCACCCCAAACACAGAAAGCAAATTGCACAGTAAAAACTGCATGAACCTGAAATGCGGAAAAAGGCTTAATTTTCTTTCACTTTGCTGCATTTGACACACATGTGGCAGCCCATTGAAATCAATAGGCTGCCTTATGTGTGTTGTGTTAAAAATGTGCAAAAAGGAAAAAGTGCAGAAAAATAACAAGATTAAAATCACTAGGCATGAATGGGGCCTTCAGGAGTTTATTAGAACCACAGGTGCTTCAGCTGTCTGAATACAATAGCTGGTGGGGAAGATTCACCCATCCATGCTGTTTAGTGTGAATGGAGGAATGAATTGGAGAGAAATCTAAATGTGTATGGCTAGCTTTACACCCATATTCACCAATATGTTTACCTTCCTAAATAAATGGTGACATATTTAAGTACAAAAACCTCCATGATGTAACTTTGATAGGCCACATGACTGGACTGTACTCTTGGATATTTTGTTTTTTTGCAGAAATTTCATTCAGTTCTGTTGCAATATGTTAGCTTCAGAGTCTACACATTTAGAACGCACACCAATTAGCTTTATAAATGTGCAGTGTGGTTATACTTCTGCTTTTTAAATGAGTCCCATAACATATCATAGCACATTATACGCACAACAACCAATATTTTTATTTTAACTGATCACATGTACAGCACCACTGCAGTTGTAAATCTAACATAGGCTAGGTTGGTAGCTTCCTTGACTGAAAAGATTAGAAGGGTTTAGTTCCGCTTTAAACTAGTTGCTAGGATGCTGGCAACTGGGTTGCACATTGGTTTTCCACCTGTATAATAACAATCAGTGATGCTGTATGGTCCAGCCACCTGCATCCTAGCAACCACACAAGACAGAGTCATTAGTTGCTAGGATGCTGGCAGCCAGGCCACAACCTCATTGGTTGCTGTGCCAGCATTCTAGCAACCAAAGGAGTTTTGCGAAATGGGGTGTCATCTAGAAAGGAGGCTTGGAGGGGGGAGTTGTGGTGGTGGTAACCTGACAGGCAGCAAGCATGGCTGGCTCAGGCTGCAATTAATAAAAGCAAACTCCTGGTATAGTCATTACATAAAACTGGCTTAGGGCTCTTTCACATGGACGGTCCGTATGTCCGTTTTTTATCCTTCCGTTTTATGAAGAAAAACGGACATACATGTATCCCTATGGGATAGCGGGTGTCAGCGGATGAGCATCCGCTGACACCCGATCTCGTCTGTGTCCGCTATGGTCCGTTTCTGCAGACGGAGGAAAACCCTATTTTTTCATCCGTCTGCAGAGCGGATCGGATGATCTCCCATAGGGGAGAGCGGCGCTGTGACAGGTCCGTCCCTGCGCTGTGTGCAGAGACGGACCTGTCATCTTCCTGCTCAGCGGAGATCGCTCCGGCGATCCCCGCTGAGCAAGCGGATATCCCCGGGGTGGATCAGCACTGATCTGCCCCGTGTGAAAGAGCCCTTGTTTTGCATTCAGTATTTATTTATCACAGACACATTATACATTACTTTACACAGTACATACAGTAGAAGCTTTTATGCCTACCCGTGAAGTATAGTAGCTTACAATGTTTTTTTTTTACTGCGGTCATACAAGCACTTTGTTGAGAACATACAAACTCCATGCAGTCAATTGGCCTGATTTACTAAAGGAATTGAAAATCTTCACATTAAAACATTGTGATTATTTCCTTCAATTATCCAATCATGCCTAGATAAAAATACCTAAACAGATATTTAATTTTAACACGATTTGATGCTTGAAGTACATATTTCCATCATTTATTGTATACAAATTCATTCAGTATATCTGCCTTCATGTCTTTGGTAGGGCCACAACATTGCAACCCAAGAGTGCAAACAATGTAAAGGAATGTATCGCCAGCAAGGATCCTATACTAAATGTAGCTTTGCAAGTCAATGTTTTCACCAGAATAGTGCAGCTGTGTATCCGTTCCTTGGAATCACAGTATCCTGAGAGTAAGGAAATCTTCGGGGCTGTCCTGAATTACTGCCAAAGCAATCTGACTTCATCATTGCAGTCCGGGATGCACAGCTGTGCCCTTCAGAATTGCTGACTGGTCAGAGCCACAAAGTTCCTCTAATTAACAGGCAGTGAATCCATTAAGTTTTTTTTTTACATTCTATGTAGTAGGCTTAAGTAATTAGATGAAATTCTGATCTGTTTGTGACAACGATACATGTGTGTTTTATGTAACTCCTGGCTTTTATGAAAGCATATGCAAGCTTCATATTGGGCCAAATTTTGTTTTTTTAAATTTAGGCTTATGTACTAATTATGTACTAATTTAAAACTCAAATGAGGAAACTAGGGTAACCCAAAGCAATCATGTATCAGTTGTTTTTCATAATTTTGGTTGCTTCAAAGTGAAATTATAATATTCTTTAATATTATTTTTAAACATATATATTTTGACACAAATGTTTTAATCCTTTTTTGACTATTTATAGTAAATCTGTCTTGTATAAATGAACATTTAAGGTTGCACCTGGGATTCCAGATTTACAGAGCACTGTGAATTTCCTAAAAAAAAAAAAAAAAAAAAAGATTGTGACAGAAGCTGTTTGCTTTGAGGCCTTCTCTTTCTCATTGTAACTTCAATTTGAGCTGACTGTACACAGAGAGGGAGGAGTCCATTTTTGACTCATCAAGGCCTATTTTACATGGGCTTAGGGATGCGGTAAAGTAACAAAAACTCAGCTGTAGCAATGACCTGCGTTTAAGACACGTTTCACATATGATATCTGTGTACTAGTTGTTGGTCTAAGAATACATTCTTTTTATTTTGATTATTTATTATTTCTGTATGCTGCTATGTGGAGGACAGTGACATCAAACTAAAATGTTGCTGTGTTTTAACACATCAATCAATAGGGTATCTTATCTTAAATAAAAAGAGGAATACAAGCCATACAACAAAACCAATATACATTAGGTCTCATTCACATGAGCGCTGAGGCATCTTGACCATGAATAAGCCATGTCACCCCATATGAAGCCATAGATGAGAAATCTATACTTCCTATTCTGGATCAAACTCTTTTTACCTGCTGGCACTTATTAGTCTCAGTATTGACTGAGAAAGTATGGACTTTAAAGCTGAACTCTAGAATAAGCAAATATTATCTAAAATAGGAGGCATGTGTATTTTTACTTAAAACTTGGTGTACTTTGTGTATTCCAGATCTGTGCAGTAATCCAGTGTGACAATTTGCCTTTGTGCAGAAGTGTCCTGTAATAAAGACCAGTCACTGCTACTTTCTCTTTTTGTACAGGGTGACTGGTCTTGTATCTGCCCACTCCTGTAGTTTTCTGCAGGCAGCCTGTAGTGGGGGGGGGGGGGGTCTGTAATGATGTCACTGATACTTTTAAAAAGTAATAACTGGGTCTGAAAAGCCATTTGATGCTCACCAAGTGGACATATATCCTTTGTAGCTATTGAGGAAGATAGTTAAATTCGTTTTTGTGCCTGGAGTTTAGCTTTAAGATTATCTAATGTTGGTCATACATTATACGAAAAAATTGTTCGAACCCGTTTTTGAAAAAACGAACATTCGGCCGTGAGAGCAAACGATAGTGCCATCATGTAATGACTGCGAAATCATTCAACGGACATAAATTAATCAATTTTTTGTTCGTTTTTTCACATATACTTAGTGCAAACCGTTTGGACGATAAACAAATTAACGTTTCAGTTTATCGTTCGTTTAGCAGAAATTTCCAAACTTGTCATTCGATTTTTTGGCTCTAAAACATCCCCACCGATTACCAACTTGTACGCATTAAGTGGCCAAAAAACGAACAAACTGTTTAAATGACCGAATTTCGGACGATTTTTCATATAGTGTATGGCCAGCAAAAGTCTCAGAAAGTTTTGAAGCAGTTGAAATTAGCACTTACAGAAACAATATCAGCCTAAATATTGTAGGCAGTCACTACTTTAATATTCTGGTGTCTCCTAACAGATCATTAATAATTGCACCACTTTTTTTTTAGCTATTACACAACAGTTTTCCAGAGTCAAGTGCTGTCATTTTATATGCCAGACAAACCCAGCTTTAAAAACAAGTTGCTTTTTCCTGCAATATGAATTATTAATACCTGTTAAAAACACACGGCTTTCATCAATTAAATGAATCACCCCAGGTAGCTGGGAAAGCAAAATAAGGGTGAGGTCTAATGAGAGTTGTTGCAACGATTAAAAACTATTATGTGCAAACTCCACACCGAGCTGCATCAGCTAATGGAGGTCATTGACACCTTCTGACGGAGAGGATTTCTCCCAAAAGCTGCTGTCTATAAACGTGAAGCAGTCAGAGTAGCATTTGTCATCAAATTAACTTTATTTATACCAGTTGAAGAAAAGTTATACTCAAATATCAACTTAGACTATGGATCAGTTTTCAGAAAGTGATAATGCAGCGGCTGCCAGGCATTCAGGAGGCTGCCCACTAGACGTGCACTACAGAAATTCTTTTTTGTTTTAGTTTCACACATTTTTTTTCCATTTATCATATCGTATCGTTTGTCATGATCGTCATTCGTAACTTCGGATGCATTCGCATTCATTATGTTCCATTAGTTTAAATGCGGCATTCGTTACTTCGGATAATTCGTAACTTCGGATGCATTCACATTAATTTCGTTCCATTCATTTAGATACAGCATTCTTTACTTCAGGCTCAGACCCTTCGTTCATTCGGACATTGGTGGTTGTAGTCATAACCACCACACATTGTCTGGACTCTGGATAGAATGCAGTCTGACACAGAAAAACACACAAGGGAATAAGGGACAAGCTCATTATCCAGAGATAACACACTAACACTGCCCATCCGAAAATAAAATGAATCTGAATATTTACAAAAGAAATACCAATATGAATGCATTCATCAATTATTTCTTTATATTCAGCGATAAATTAATAGTTGGAAAGAACGAAAATACAAAAAACTAAATTATCCAAATGTAATCAATTTGTTAAACTCGTAGGTTGAATAGTTTTTTCGAATTTTAGTTCTTTCTGATTTTTTTCGTTCTTTCGGGTTTTCATGCTTTTGCATTTTCAGTCTTTCAGATTTTCGTTCTTTCTGACAATTCGTTTTCATATGCATTCGTCAAGAATCTTTTGTTCATTCGGATGCTCCCGAATGAACAAATATGCCAAATTTCCTCTGAAAACGAATGCAGGGATTTACTATGTAGATACGTGCCACAACCACATGCCAAGCATGTGGCTTGTGATTGCAGCAAAGTTCCATTCATTTGAATGGGTCACTTTTGCTAACAGTTCTACCCACTGAACGTGACATGGCATATAAAATTTGCAGCAGCAACCAAGCAAAGCCTCACGGCCATGGCATGTATAAGGTTCTGAGCAGATGCACTTTATCTTTTAGGTGGCCAGTATAACCAAAGCTCAAACGCCTGTTTATAAATAAAAGAACATCAACTGTAATAATATAAAATAATAGAATGGCTGAAATACTAACCCTTCCTTAAGGCTCAGTCACACTGCCACGACTTGCGGTGCGACTTTGCCAGGCAACTTGAGTACTACTTTAATAGAAGTATAGAATAGAAGAGAATAGAAGTGGCCTTGAAGTAGTACAGGAACCTCGGAACGACTTCAGTAGTGCTAATTAAGACAGCTCTCATTGACTAACATGGGATTTCACATGTCACATGACTTGGGGGCTCACAAGTCGGATCCCAAGATGCGGCAGTGTGAACCGAACCTAAGACAGAACTCTACTTACCTCCACTCCTGGATCTCCCTCACTAGACTGACATCTTTGGCTGGTCTTCTTCAGGGTTTCCGATCTTTGGCTGTTTACATTTTTTACACTTAGCTGCATGTGGATTTTTTTTTAATAATTAAAGTTCCACTTTAAGAAAACACTGTTCCTTCTTCTTCCTGTTACAGTCCTGTGACCAAACTCTAGGCAGGTAAGGACAAAACTTAAATTTGAAGCTCCTCTTTAGTGGAGACCACATGATTGAATGCCTAGGTATTTGGTTACATGGCTGGCACTGGAAATAAAAACTTTGTGAAAAGTATTTCCACTGTCCTAATAATAGCTATTAACCAGGTAACATTTCACTATAAGTCATCTTTGAAGTAAAACTGGGGGCCCAACTGGAAGTGCCCCTTTGGATCTGGGCCAAGGTGGTGTAAGTTCACAATACACAGCAACCCTAATGCCCTGTATACACGATAGGATTTTCCGATGGAAAATGTGTGATAGGACCTTGTTGTCGGAAATTCCGACCGTGTAGGCTCCATCTCAGTGCCCAGGGCAAAGAAGCCAAATACCCCCCCCCCCCCCCCCCCCCCCCCCCCCGTTCATGATGTGCAAGCTTAGGGAATCCAAAGGCCAGCAGTCTCTCACTTGTCAAAATCACAGCCGCTGTCACTACTCCTGTCAGTCTTGTAACAAAAGGAGGGCAGCCCCATCCCTACAGTTAACCTATGGCACCCAAGGCAACCGCCCTTCCCGCCCACCCCTTGTCCCGGCCCTGCAAAGCAGCACCTGCTCACAGGGCAAAGTGAATATGTCACAGAATTCAAGGAGGTAAATGTGTGGGGATCTTCACAAAGTAAGTTTACAAAAAGTGTTCATAGTAAACTCTGCATTTTGATTTTTCCTTACATGTAAGCTTATAATAAAGCTTATCTGTAGGTAAAATGAATATCTCCTAAACCTGCACCATTTAGGAGATATTCCAGTGAGCAGCAGCCAGTTCCTTCAGAGCTCTGTGCCACATCTATGACTACCACGCGCATGCATGGGAGTGATGTCATTGCTGTTCGGCCTTTCAAGTGGCTGCAGCTCGCAAGCCCGGAAGGAAGAGCAGGTGAAAATGAAAGCCTCCGCAGAGGTAACAGAACGCCTCTGAAGGGCTTTGTTTCAAGGTTAAGCCTTTCATAATGGGCTAGTATGCGAAGCATACTTGCCCATTATGCCTTTACCTTGCAGGGAGAAAGTTTAGGTTTTCTTCCTAGTTTCAAAGTTTACTACTACTTTAATAGGAGTAGGCTAAAAATAATTGAAAGAGAATGTGGAGATGAATATATGATTTTTCAATTTGACCTTAGATAGACTTTAACAACTTGACAAAAATCACAAAGAAGAATAAGAAATCTGTGTTGGCAGTTGATGTTGGATTCCTGGAAGCATTGATTCTGTAATACCTAAACATGTGAGTGCAATATTATCAGGATCCTCACATTCCCATGATTGGCATTTTCTGACCTACCATTTATTATCATTGTAAGGTTGACTCAGTTCCCAACCTGAAAGATAATATTGCTCTTCATGGTGTTTTCTAACTCAGACAAGTCTCAGCAGGCAGACTACCACTTTTCACAGGTTCATCATTATTATCTCCTGAATCACTCTGCATAGTATTATCTTACTCTGAACTTCTACTACCTGCATCTCACTCCCATTTAGACATAACCTTTAACCACCAAGAGTGAAAGTGGTTAGTAAATGTCATTTCATTTTATTCAACTGATCTGCTGTTCTAACCTCCCATACCAAACTTTATATAGGTACAGTCTTCATCTGGCCATACACAGCTAGATTTTCGATTGAACAGTCACACAGAACAATTGAAAAATTGTTCATCTGACATTGTTTCTTGACATTAGGCATGTTTAGATCCTAGTCTGAACTCACCTGAGCTATCCCACCAGAAAGCTGTCACTGCACAAAGCCAATCACAATTGGTCGAGGTATTCTCTGCCCCGCAGCCACACAAAGAATAGGGTTGTGTACTAATGCCCCTGCAGTGTGGGGAATGCCTCTATTGCTTATGATTGACTTTGTGCAGTGACAGCTTCCTGGTGGGATAGTTCAGGTGGATTTGGACTAGGATCTGCCTAAACTCATCCTTGTTTGCCATCACTTGAATGGAATCCCAGATATATTTAACGTTTCATTAATAAAATGTATGAGTTTTCTGAAAGAAAATCACATACGCAGTTAGAATTTTGTTTTTCGCTTATAAAAAAAGAAGAAAATTTCCATACTGCTCATTACGATTGAAAATGAATGACCATTTGACCTCGGTAAACCGGAAAATAGAGCCAAAGCTCTAAAAAATGAAAATTTGGAATAAAGTTATACTGGTGTATGGCCAGCTTTAGTCCAAATTCCTCCACCCATAATATCTCTTCTCACCAGACTGAGATAGCAAGGGGAGATCCTCACAATAGGAGACTGTGGAATAAGGCAAGGAGTTAAAGTGTATGCAAATTCTAATGCTCCGTACACACGATCGGAAATTCTGCCAGCAAAAGTCCGATGTGAGCCTTTGGTCGGAAATTCCGACCGTGTGTATGCTCCATCGGACTTTTGCTGGCGGAATTTCTGCCAGCAAAAGATAGAGAGCAGGTTCATTATTTTTCCGTCTGAAAAACCATCCAAGTTTTTTCCCACGTCCCAATCCCAATCGTGTGTACGGGGCATTAGGATGTTCTTATTTTTCCTTTTTTTGGTTAAATATACCATTGAAAGTAATCTGTTGTATCCATTCAATAAGTGAAAATCATTGTTACTAGGTGTCTCTGTGGACTGTAAAAGCATCAACTTTATGTTATGCAGATGAAAAGAGGGGGAAGTGTTCTGTAGTCTGAATACACTTCCTGTCCTAGGGTAACAATGTTGCTCCTCAATAGGAGCAGGAAGTGTGTAACTGGCAGGATCACCAAGTGAATGTAAACAAGTGCAACTACCACTTCTAAGGACTAGTCATCTGCAATACTGTACATTACACATTTGTTCTTGGGTTTAGAAACTTTAATGTGACCGTAAATTATAATAATGGAATGCAGTATAGTGAAGGATCTGATTTTTTTTTTTTAATTATATATACTATTCTGCTATATTAGAGTTTTCACTAGGACATGTTTATGGGTTGTGGATGTATTTATTTGCTGAAATTGATGAATAATAATTGCTATGTAGCAGAAAAAAAGGGCGAGGGCCCTCTGCAATCTTGAAACAAAACGCCTAGGTGTGCCTCAGCAGAGACAATTGCTGCTAATTATTCTGTGAAATTATGTTTATATTCAGTTGGCACAAAGACAAGACATTCTATATAATTCAAGAATGAAAGAAATATTCTCAGAGCATAGAAGAACCTAGAGGAACATAAAAGACCTGGATTTATAGAGTACACATTTATGTGCTTAAAATTGTTCTCTATTCTCTAATCCAGGGGTTTCCAAACTGCGGCCCAAGGGCCAGATGTGGCCCCTTGCTAGCCTTTATCTGGCCCTTGGGGCACTATTCCTTTCAATAATATGAGGTACTATTCCTCTCACTGACACCAGAAATCGGGAACTATTCTTCCCACTGACACCAGTAATGGGGCACTATTCCTCCCACTGACACCAGCAATGGGGAACTATTTCTTCCACTGACAACAGCAATGGGGCACTATTCCTCTCACTGCCACCAGAACAGTGCACTATTCCTCCCACTGACACCAATGGTGCGACACTATTCCTCCCACTGACCACCAACCCTGAGACCATAATTATTTTCTTATTTATTTTCACTGATGCTGGGCCCGGAACATTTTTCTACCCCCGCTGGCCACAATCCGGCACTCCTAAAGTCTGAAGGCCAGTAGACGATATCCCGAAAGGTAGACACTTTTGTGTTGTCCCCCCTATACATTGTAAAGCGCTGCGTAAACTGTTGGCGCTATATAAATTGTGTATAATATAATAACAATAATAATAATCTTTTAAATTAATATGTCTTAACTGCATTTAAAAAAAAAGAGTCCTCATAAATATCAGATGGCCATCATTCTATACCTGTAGTTTTTAAGTTTGGATTACAGTTGAACTGAAAATGAACTTGATAATCGTGGGAAATATGCCACTGGAGGAAAGGTGAATGAGTGTCCCATAGTCAATTGTCTAGGGTGAGCCCTGTAATGCATTATTCTAGCTATTTACTGTATATATATATATTGCTTGTTCACATCACTCCCTCAAGGAGCTTACAATCTAAGGATACACATTTACGCAGACGGGAGCCCATTACCTTACCAATTTGTTCTTGAGTGTGGGGAAGCCCAGAGAAAACCCACACAAGCACAAGAAGACATTGCAACAGTGGCGACTAGCTAGTGGTATATTTTTTTGGGGGGGGGGGGGGAACAATCCACCTGCCGCCACCCAACTCCTGGTCGGGTCACAGGCAACCTCCCCGGTTGGTCGGTCACTAGCCCCGCACTTACTCCATCTAGGTCACGGACATCGCTTCCTCTGGGCGGCGGGCTACATCTCCTCCTCCTGGTGCTTCATGGCGGCTTGCCCTGAGTCTCCTTCTTCCTCACATATATATATTTATATATATTTTTTTTGCATTCACACCCATCAAGGAGCTTACAAGCAAAGGTCCCTATCTCACATGCATACCAGCATATCTTTAGAGTGTGGGAAGACACCAGGATACCTGGAAGAAACCCACACAAAAAACCTCTATACAGGTAGCACAATTGTTGGGGTGTGAACTAAATACCCTAATTCTACAAGACAGCAGTGCCAACCACTAAGCCACTGTGTGTTAAGATCAGTACAGGTCCTCCTTAACAAATATGCCGAGTACAAAACATTTTTTTTGTCTTACCCATAAGTGTTGGTTCACACAGGTCAAGCGACTTGTCAAACTGACAAGTTGCGCTCCATTCAGTGCAATGGAACCATTCTAATAAGAGCGACTCAAATCGATCCGACTTAGAAAAAGTTTCTGTACTACTTTGGGGTGACTTCGGAGCCGGTTGCATTGACCTCTATTAAAGAAGTTGTTTGCAAGCCGTGCTGAGGTCGCGCTGTGCAGGGTGGCTTTAGAGTCAGACGACTTTGAAGCGGCCCCTGTGTGAATCGGCACTTAGGGTGATATCTTTTTATTTCCTACCCTAATTAAATAACAGTTAGTGAGAGAGAATCCTTCCAAAGTGAGGGAAATCTCCTCTTAGACAGTTGTCATTGAAATTCCCCCCTTGCCTCTTGTCTTGGTGGTAACTGCAAAATCTTGGAGTTCTTCTAACTTTCTGCCCCAAAAAATGTTCCTTGCTCTGTCATTTGGTTCACACAATTTTTACGTATGTCTAGAGATAGGAAAATGTCAGAAAATAAAAAATGTATGAAAATTAAACATGAATATATGGTAATCTATATAGTATATGCATATCCCCATAATTTCCAAAAGATAACCCTGGAGCCATATTTCAGGATTTTGATGTAGTTTATTGCGATTTTAGCCCCTTCCCCCGTGCCCCAATGTCCCTGTAAAAAGATCTGAATGCCTGGGGGTAGGAAGGATCTGCCATCATTGTGATTGTCTGTCACAGTGGTCCCATGATCGGGAACTGGTCCCACCGTCTACCGATAATTAGTCTGGACCGAGAGCTGTCTTTGTGCTAAAAGTGCACTCACTGCATTGGCTGCCCAGTGACGCATATGTGCAGCCTATGGGCATTAATGCCCACCTTTTTGCCGACACACATATATATTATGTGGGTGGCAACAGGTTAATTTGCTAAGTTTTAATAGTGTTATAGTTTAATTTATTGGTGTATGTTGGACATACACCAATAAATGTATTTCATTCAGCATGTGAGCTGAACAAAAGAAATCTAACATATTCCTCCATGCACGCTAAACAGACCAGATGGACAGATTTTTCCACTGCGGCTACCGTATTTCGACTGTCAGACTAGAGGAGATGTTGCCATTCCTCCTCCGACAGAGGAGATGTTGCCATTCCTCCTCCGACTAGAGGAGATGTTGCCATTCCTCCTCCGACTAGAGGAGATGCTGCCATTCCTCCTCCGACTAGAGGAGATGTTGTCATTCCTCCTCCGACTAGAGGAGACGTTGCCATTCCTCCTTTGTGTAGAGGAGATGTTGCCATTCCTCCTCTAACTCATTGCACTGCCATTCCTCCTCCGACTAGAGGAGAAGTTGCCATTCCTCCTCCGACTAGAGGAGACGTTGCCAGGCCTCCTCCGACTAGAGGAGACGTTGCCATTCCTCCTCCGACTATAGGAGACGTTGCCATTCCTCCTCAGACTTGAGGAGAGGTTGCCATTCCTCCTCCGACTAGAGGAGATGTTGCCATTCCTCCTCCGACTAGAGGAGATGCTGCCATTCCTCCTCCGACTAGAGGAGATGCTGTCATTCCTCCTCCGACTAGAGGAAATGTTGCCATTCCTCCTTTGTGTAGAGGAGAAGTTGCCATTCCTCCTCTAAATCATTGCATCTGCTGTCAGGTCACCCGCTTGGATCGCAGAGCCTGCCGAAGATGATGGACATGAGTCACCACTCCCCCTAGGCATCCGGGAAAAAGGAATCTCTCTCTGTCTCTCTTTTGCCCATTACGGTTTGAAATGATGACGAGTGGAGCAAGATGGACAAGAAAACTTCTCTGTCAAGCAAAGACCTCCAGGCTATATCCTTTCAAGGCAGGAGAGGTGAAGTGTCTGGGAAACTTTCCCCTTATGTATATGATTATGCTTTCTTTAAGAAGATGCAGTGTCCTGGACGGGCATGTGAGAAAATGTTTCAAAACTTCAGGATAAGCGTATGGCTCTGCCGATATGGCTAGTAAACCTGAACTGGCTCTAGCAGCTAGGTCTAAAGATATGGAAACCCGAACAGAGTACAGATTCTCGTACTCAGAAGAGTTCTCCAAAGATTTAGCAGTGAAGGAGCTGGTGTCAATCTGTTCCTCCGGTTGGCTTGGTGGTCTTCGGTCACGGTTCAACGGGCCTTAAAGTTACGCCGTCCCCAGGACGATAAATTCCAGGGGGTATATTTCCCCTCTTCTTGGAACAATAAGAGAACAGTGTTATCCATTCTCATGTGAAGAATCATAGAGGTTCTCAAAGCACCACATTATTCCGGAAGATCGAACCCATCATGTCCTGGGTCCAGGCGATGTTTTATTGGCATACTTCCTCAGAGTCCAGAACATCCGGGTGGATTTCCTGTCACGCATTTGGTTAAGTCACTAACGAGTGGTCTCTTCGTGTGCAATCATTCAAGTAGATTATGTCCCGGGGAGTCAATCCTGGGGTAGATATATTCTCTTCCCAGGTAACTTTAAGCTGGTGGGGTATTACACTCAAGGAGCAGTCCGGCATCCTTGTCCACCTCAGGTGTACTTCAAGGGTGATTTCCACTTTCATGAGTTCTATGAGGACGAGTACGAATTAGGTCGATAGAAGGTGGGCCAAGTCTGTGGCGTTCTCTTATTCTTCAGGTGGAGATCCAGAGGTTCAGATTTATTTATTCGGGCCTAGATTTATCTCTGTCCATCAGCTCTTTAGAGTCCGAGTCTCAGCCTTGTCGGCCTTCTTCGGAGCTCGGCGGGTTGTTCACCGTTTTAATCTGATGGTTCTATAAGGTGTTAAAGCTCAGCCCTCAAGGAAGACCAAGATTCCCCATTTGGATTCTTTCCCTTGTCCTCAACTCACTGTCAGGGTTCAGTAATACGGGGTCCTCCACGCTTGCTATCTCGAGACCACTTTCTTTGTGGCCATTACCCTCGCCAGGAGAGTCTTGGAAGTTGTGTCCCTAAGTTACGAGGGTCCTCTTCTGTCCTTCTTTCCAATCCAGGTGGTCCTTATTCCTATGTCTGGCTCAATTCTGGAAATTGCCTCAAGTTCTATAAGAGCCGGGGGATTCTCCTAGTTACATTTAGGTCCAAAAGTCCACTAAAGTTAATTCTCTGGATATAGGCGGAATTCGGAAGGTATAACTGTGAGTGGTTTCCAGCTTCGACTAGAAACAACTGCGACTTGGATCATCTAGTTCATCTTTCAGCCTTTTTATAAATAGGGGCCTGGTCCCTCTGGAAGAAGTATGGCACGTTATGCCAGGGATATAGCGGTTTCATGGGCAGCAGCCCAGCACGGGGCTCCAGACGTGATCTACAAAGCGGCCTCATGGGCCTCTATTAAAATGTTATCGTCATAATGCTGAGTCCGCTTCGCTATCTTCTTTGAAACTTCAGTAATAGATCGTGTCGGTTGACGGGTCAAATTGGAATTTAGTGCTGTTCAGCATACCCACCCGTGTGGATTGGCTAGTTATTTCCCACACGTAGGCTGCCATGGAGTCACCACCTCATCCCTTTAAACCCAAACACGTATTAATTACACTGGTTCAGTGGCTGATTAAGGTGGTTATTAAACTCACTTAGTGCCTTATCTGCATTAAATTAGCCTCAGAACTTGTGTAATTTATATGTGTTCAGGTTTAAAGAGATGAGGTGGCAACCCTAAGGTCTACCCACTAATCTAATTTCGTCCAGTTCATTAAGAGTGGTTGAAATTCACTCAGTGTATGGTCAGCTTTAACGCACTTTGTATGTCAGCGGCTCTAAAGAAATTTCACATTGCTGGTGTCCCCTTAATCATCTTCTTCTTTTGAAAGTCCGAGAGCTGGCCCACCTTCATTTTAGTGATACCGAGTGGTAGCCGGGCTGCTGTATTGACATGGCTGCCTTGGCTTGTTATACTCTCTATTCAGTTAAAGGCTGTAGTAATTATTAGAAGGCACAACTAAAAATCCATATATAATACAGATCATGCGGTAAGACTGGAAGTCAGCAGCATGTGTGTCAGCCTGTATTGTGGGCCGGCAGGCAAAGGGTTAAAGGAAGGCTCTGTCTGTGCTGTCTGTGAACAAGAAATCCCTTTTTACTGAAAGGATAATCAGACTATTATTATATCTGCATGGCTGAACAAACATCATTTGGGGTTGACAAGGCATTTCATTAAAATGTGGATTTTCACACGCTTCTAGCTGGGGATACAGAGTTTGGATTGGACCCAGGAAATGATTTTTTAAAACATGTACAATTTCTTTTTTTTCTTTTAAGAAACAGCAGCCCCTGACATTGTGCGCTCTTACATTGCTGTAGTATTGCATTAAACATTCTTTATTATTTTTGTCATGAATAGAGAATCATCAGACCTTTGCGCTGCAGTTTTATTGTGCTAAAATCTCTTATTGTGTGCTCAGCGTACATATGTCATCCTCAGTGACACAAAGTAGGTGGCTACTTTATATTGTTGTCTTTAGAATTTTGTCACCGGCACGGGTTACACTCTCCACTCATGCACTGATTTTGGAGTTGGTCCATCATTTTTGGCAGGTAATTGTGATTTAAAATATATCTAAATCCAAAACAGTTTTTCATTTTGAGTTTAGAGTAGGCAATTGTTAAAATATAACTAATGGCATTTTTATTTTTTGGATAGCGTAGAGAGGGATTAGAACACCTGTCAGGTTTTTATTGCTGTCTCTCTATTAGTTCTGTTTAACAGGAAAATAGGGTAAATCTTCTAATGGGGACACTCGTTCTGGTGATCCCGGTAACAAGCAAGGATTCCCTCACATTGGAGGGAACTCCTCTAACTTTCTGTTTTGGCTATGGGACAGAAAATTATGGGAAATCTTCCAACTGGGACACAGATAGCAAAAAAAAAGGGGTTATTACCCTGTTATTACTCTATCCAAAATAAATGATAACATTTTGTCTTTAGTTCCAGTTTAAAACTCATTTCAAATTTGTTTGTCATTTTGGGACATTTTGTGGGATTTCACTTCCTGTTCCATTTCACTTCTGGTTCCATTTTCTTTTCATTTCACTTCCATTTCCTCTTACATAGTTGTCAACAGAACAAGTGTTCCTATGGGAAGAGTTCCCCTTTATTCCTGTTCTTGTTACAGCTCAAAATATCTCTCATTTTCAGTGCCATTGGTTACAATGATAAATAGAAAGACTAAGGGGTTTATTTTACGTTTGATTTTACCTCAATTCCATTCCTGTTGACAGTGGTCACTAGGATAACTTTTTTTAATTTTATATTTATTTGATATTGCAAAGAAATCAGCAGGAGGAGTGTAATTCCTAGATGGCACAAGGCAGTGCCAGGAGATCTGAGATATCATTGCTGAAAAACCTAATAGAGATTCTAGTGGGCAAAAATCCCGCCAGTGGCCATATATACCTGAAATATCTGGTCTGCCCTGTAAAAAAAGGACCGTTTATGCTATATAGGCAGAATGGACATACAGTGCAAAGTCCTGGTCTCGTCCTGATTTTGTACTGTACAGGATTATAAAAGGCTCATCTGTGGATAGCGATCCAAAAAGAATATGATGGCAACCATTAGTGCTGTTGGGAGGTCCATCAGTTACCTATTATCTTATAGGGTTTTCAAAGTGGGCAGCACCTTATAATGTACAGTACACAAGACCATTCAGAGCAGTCCCCTACCTGAAGCAGCTTATCAATAATGCACCTACTAAAGTCATACAATCACACTAGGGACAATTGTGGAAGCAAGTTAGTCCTGGAGAACATATAAACTCCATGTAGATGTAGATGTTGTTGCCATAGATGTATTGCCATAATGCTAAACTCGAATGCCCCATAAACACGATCAAAAATTCCACCAGAAAAAGTCAGATGAGAGATTTTGGTCGGAAATTCTGACGTGTGTATGCTCCATCTGACTTTTGCTGGCAGAATTCCCACCAGCAAAAGATTGAGAGCATGTTCTTTATTTTTCGGTCGGCAAAAGTTCCGATCCGAAATTCGATCGTCTGTACAAATTCCGACACGCAAAATTCCTACGCATGCTAGGAAACAATTTTATGCATGCTCGGAAGCATTGAACTTAATTTTCTTGGCTCATCGTAGTGTTGTCACTGCGTTCTCGAAAGTTCATAGAACTTTTGTGTGACCGTTTGTATGCAAGCCAAGCTTAAGCGGAATTCCGTCGGAAAAAACATCCAAGGAAAATCCGCTCGTGTGTACGGGGCATAAGCCACTTTCCTTCTCCAATGAATCTAACCAGTTAGTGTGCTAGTGGCAGGATACACAAATGAAGCTGACATAGAGTTCACAAGCAAAACATTGTCAAGATCCTAACTGCAGCAAAATTATTGGGAAGATGGTCAATAATATTTTAATTATAGCCCAGAAATTTGGGGGTAAATTTATAAAAAAGATGAAAAAGTGTCTCTGTGGTCTATAACTTATTGGGTGTATCTTGAGTTTCCAGCGCAAGACAAAAAAAAATAACATCTGGAATCTAATTGGTTGCTCTGAGCAGCACATACATATTTTGTCCCTCTTGTTTTTATAAACCAGAGCTTATAGTACTAAAAACTGTACTGTTCTACTAAAAAAATGAACTTATCAAACATTCTGTGTGTACATATGTACGTTTTACCTCCAGTCTAAAAACTGCTCCACTGCAATTGATTTCGTGTTTCCCATATAATATATAATCAAATTTTTACAGCTCTCTGAAAGAGCTTAGTAGCAAATTACAAGCTACCTCACTTGGTCCAGACCCACAATAACAAATGTTGTCATTACTTTATATATATATTTTTATTTGATACATATACGATTGCAGTGATGATTGTACTAAAAAGCCAAGGGATGAAAAAAGATATTTTCTTAGGAAGCCTAGCCCAAGTTACAAACCTGGGTGTAGCTACTCTTTAACTTCCCTTCTTCGTCAGTAAAGGGATTATCCATATTCCCAGCTGTGTTTCCATCTTTTTAGGGTGCTTTGTTAACAGCCATTAATGGGATTGGCCAGTTCAAACACAAATCACTAGGAGTAGGGGATGAGCTGTCATGGATGACAGCCCAGCTATCTTGCCATCAGTCTGTCTGTGCATTCACAGTTCACCTGCAGGCATGTACGTTCGCTTGTGTGCCTGTCAGAGCCTGCCCATGCTTCTTCTATAACTATTTCCTTTGTGTATGTGTCTGCTCATACATGTTGCTTTTTTACTCTTTATTGTCTACAGCCAAAGGCTGGTTTTGTTCCTCTCCTTCCATAACCTCGACCCCCCCCCCCCCCCTTCTCTAGCAAAGGCATGCAGAGTGCAGCACCTGAGCCAGGTGGTGGGGGGATAGACAGACAAGGTGGGTGTACAAAACAACTGCAACCATTGTCTTTGTTTTTTGTTATTCAGTATATTGTAGTAATTACACAGTGTTTTCATGTTTTTTTAAATGTTAGAATGCATAAGCTCACCCAAGACCTGAAACCAGAATTAATACTTGCAACCTATGTAAACATGACAGTTTGGCCTTTTCTCTTTCCTTTTCAGAAAAAAATGACAGTTTGAAAAGTCCCTTATTTCCAAAAAGGATAATAAAAACATAAATAACATAAAAACATTATAATAACACCTAATCTACCTGTACTCTTCAGCTATAGACAAGTAACGTATACATTCACTATAGACAAAAATGTTTCCTAAAGCATGAGTTTTTAAACAATTGGTAGAGGAGCAAGACATAAAATATTAGCATCATGAAAATATGTGCTCTTCCTAAACAGCGCTTCACAGATATGTTTGCCAACTTCCAGAGTTTAGATCCAGTACCACGAAGTTCCTCTGTTCACCTTGGCATGGATGTACCCATTATACCAGCCTTTCTCTACCCTTTCACCATTGAGGAGCTCTTAAAATAGTTTCATGTCTCAAGGAATCCAAACCTAAATAGATCTACAGCTCTTAGTACTACTACTACAGCTATTAGTGTAATCAGTAGGTTGTAAATAGAAAAATAAATAGGATCTTCTTAATAATCATAAAATCAAATGACTTATAATAATGCTCATAAAAAAAAAGAAAAACAAAGAAAAATGCAGTGCCCCCTTATGTTGATGGTCAGTGTAAGCAGAAGTTCAATCTGTCACAGCTGTCTTCTCCAGGAACCCCCAGCAGCAACTTCTGGATGAACCCCGAGTTCCATGGCACCCTGGTTGAGGAAGGCGGCAAAATAGAGAGTGAGGAGAGCTTGTGGAATCAGAAGGAGCGGCTAAGAGAAGAGACTATAGAAGGGATTTCAGGAGAAATGTGCTGTCCTGTGTATAAAAAGCCATGTGATCCAGTTTATTGGATTATTTTTTAGCGTATCACATCAAAGTGCTTTGCTTAAGCTGACATAGACACTTGTGAGTTTTTTTGCAGTGCTCTAAAAGAAATCCTGCTTGCTGCATCTTTGGTAAGGTTTTGAAGAAAAACGTTACCATCGTAGGAGAAATTAGTAATACAATTAGTAATACATATAAACATATACGTAAAACCCTTCAAAAATTTGGAATAATGAGTAGATTCCCATGTTTTCCAATATTTTACATCCATTTTTGTTATTGTCATTACTCATTATTACTCATTATTATGGCTACTGGTGTGCAAGGCAGCAAGAAAAGTCTTCCATCTCTGCCTATCTTTGGCTTATTTTTGTTGACTGTGCTTCATGTTTGACTTAACTGGCTAAAATGTTGTGGTCGTGATAGGGCTTTTCTTGTCATGTAGACCAACATGTTGTGTTGATTGAAAAACACGTTCAGTTCCTATGTTCCTGGATTTCAAATGCTCACCTGGCAGGTGCAGAAATGAAGGTCAGAGGACCGGTAGCATTTTACATGCCTAGACATTGCTGATAACATTCAGGCACCTTCAAGTGAATGTTTGGCCCTGATTTGTACTGGGCTTCTTAATATATCCTGCTGGGGCACTTGAGGCATCAGAAACATGTACCCCTTTATGGATTCATTTTCCATGGGCATTTGCGTATTTTCTGCAGGAATGTTGGTTCTTGATGGCAGAGCTAGCAGAAATCATTGCCTAAAATACATGCCCAAAGTACTTTTGTTTAGTCACGTACAATTCTTCCAATGTGCATACATGTGTAAAATCTGCAGATATGTACTGCCTTGGACACCACTGTGCCCTTATTTTTTTTGTACACTGCTAAGCGCAGTGCACAGTTTTGTTTGTATGGCCCCACTGATTCCTAAAGTGCCTTGTTTAGATGCATACAAAACTATATTATTACAATTTTATAGGATTTACATAGCGCCAACAGTTTGCACAGTGCTTTACAACATGAGGGAAGACACTACAGTTACAATACAATGCAATTACAGGAGGAATCAGAGGGCCGTGATCATTAGAGCTTACAATCTAAAAGTAAAAACGACAGTATATGCTGTATGCTGTGCGCAGTGTTTTAGATGCCGGTGTGAATGAGTTCTTTTATACCTGTTAGAATAAAAGCTAAAAGTAAATGTTTGGAGTTTCTATCATAGATAGAAGCTGCGAAAAAATGTTTTAGAACAGGTACGGAAAAATCTTTCATATATATCTATATTAAAGCGGGATTCCGCCGAAAATACGTTTTTTCCCCCCCAATCAGTGTGAAATATAGACATACATAACATGTCACTTACCTGCTGCAGTTCTTCTCCCCGCCGATCGCCGATTCTGTCCGTTTGGATAACTTATAAAATATCTTTCTGGACGATTCCATCTTGCTTGTGGGCACAAGCATTTACTTCCGGGATGCGGTGAATGCTGCGCTCCCAGCATTCACCGCTCGATCCCGTGCATGCCGCATCCCGCGCATGCTCAGTTCGTAAAATTTCTGGTTGCCATCACAACGGCCGAAATCTCTCGAGATTTCGTGCTGACGGCGTCCCCCGTGGCTTCATGGGAGGAATGCAGAACAGCTCCCAGAAGTCATTGCGGAGCCGGGGGACAGCCGAAAACACGCCTACTCCCACGGGAGGACAGACCAGAAGCCAGAGGAAAAATCTGTAAGGTAAGTTAAATAATGGTTTTAATGGTCATTGGTGCATCAGCATTGCTAACTGCTTTCAATAAGCTAAAGAAGTTTTTTGGAGTACCAAACTGCTTTAAGCATGAGGCACTCCAAGTCATGCAATCATCTATAGGTATTTTACTGTCTTAGTTATTTTTATGTAAAGACTAAGTTCCAATTTTAAATAAAACTGGCTATGCGTTCACGGGGCCCCAATAGGTTAAAATGCACCATGTAGACATTTTGCTTAAATTTAGGAATTTCATCATTTTAAAAAAATCTGCTGGCTTATATGTGGTTATTGGTTAAGTCCAATGAAGTGTATGCCACCTTGTGGAATTTACTCTTTTATTTACATTTTTACTGAGCGCTGGGAATATAGCCATAGCTATACTCCCGGCACTCTGACAGGAGAGCTGCGGCTGCTATGTGATTGACCACCCCACCCCTCTGCTGTCCATTCACAAAATACTTTTTAATTTATAAATGGATTAATATAGTAAAAAGCCTTCTGTGATTGAGCAAGAGGAAAGGAGGAGTGAGCAGAATGGCTGCACACAAGTCTTTAGCCTCTGTATCTGAGACCTGAAGGTCTAGAATTGGAGCATGAGAAGTATAGAAATGGCTATACGCTCTACACTCAGTAAAAATGTAAATAGTAAATAAAAGAGATAAGTCCACAAGTTGGCATACACCTTATTCAACTTAATTCCTGTGAGCCAGAAGATTTTTTTTAAACTGCTGCAATTCCTGGAATTCTTTTTTAATGCTACATCCACACCTTTAGACCATTCCTGGTGCCCTCAAAGCCTGGCAGAGCCCACAATATTTGCATTGGCTTGCCTAGATGCTAGTATGCAGCAAACATTGAGCACTCAGCCCAGCATCACAGGAGCGAGCATTCTCCCTAGTTTAAAAGCTATGCAGTAAGCTCCACCATCACAGCGGCATCGATTGGGGTGACTCGTGAAGCTCATTGCACATGTGCAACTTTTACATTAAAGAGGAACTGCAGTCTGCTCACATAATTTGTAATAAAATCATCTTTGCCATTCGGAAGCTTCCCTCCAACCACTTTGCATAATATGTTATATATACTGTGATTCTGTACTTGCCAAATATGCAGCAGAAATCTCCATCCACTAAGTCTGGCTGCAGCCATTTTAACTGTGGGCAGCTGAAGCTGCTGCCTGTTCACTTCCTGGATTTACACAGACACACAGAGGCACACCTCCAGCTCTGCATCTCTCATTGGCCCTCTTATGACTCACCCCCCTTTCCTGGCAAACTCTCATGAGAGTGAGAGAGAGAGAGCTGTGCATGATGTTATAAGCCTAGGCTAATGACCAGACAAGAAACAGGAAGTGGGCTGTATAAGGTATCTACTGGCAGGAAAAAAAATGTTTTACTATCCAAAGTTAAAACAACAAGGGCAGAAGATTTAATAGATGGAAAGTTGAAAAAATTACTGAAGGTCCACTTTAAGCAATAGTTGTAAAATTGGATGGTGTACTTTAAAGTAAACTAATAACAAATCTTTTTTTTTAGTTTTGGATAAATTGGAGAGGGATTCGAAAACCTGTCAGGTTTGTATTGCCGTCAATGCCATTATTAGAGAGATACACCTTCTCTGTTTGACATGCTCACCATTATTACCAAAAGTAAAGGTGAAAGAAAATCCCAAATTTTGGGTTGTCATAACAAGATTAGAGCATTGGTTACTCATTGTGGCTTTCATGATCCAGTCTCCAGCTGGTGGTTGTTACAGCACCCAGTATCTTAGAGCTTTCCCCAGGACACCAATGGGACACGGAGAACTACAGCACTTTGTGCACTTGAAATAGACTTTGATTTGCACCATTGTCACTTTAAGCACTTTAACAATTTGTCACTTTGTTGTCTCATTACTTAATTTGTTCACTGTAATTGTTTGCACAGATATTAGATCTATTGTATGCACATTTTAATGTTGTATTAGTCACATATCAACATCATTTATCTAAGGATATAGATACACATAGGATTTCAACCGTAGTCACTTTTTTTTTATTATTAGCACTAGGTGGAGAAAGCAGTCTATTTTATATCTATTTAATTTGCCCCTTTAGGGGACAATACTAGACAGCAGCAGTTCATTTTCATTGCCACATAACACCAAGGTGCGAGTGTCTCACATCACCATTACTTTTTTGTTTATAGCGCAAAAAATAAAAACCGCAGGGGTGATCAAATACCACCAAAAGGAAGCTCTATTTGTGGGAAAAAAAGGACATCAATGTTTATGTGTACAGCGTTGCACGACCGCGCAATTGTTAGTTAAATTAGTGCAGTGCCGTATCACAGAAAATGGTCTGTTCATGAAGGGGGGGGGCCTGTCCGGGGGTGAAGTGGTTAAAGTGTTACTAAACCCACAACAGTAAATCAGTCTCTATATGCAGTAAAGCAGGCTTGTTATACTCACTGTGGAACCTAAGGGGTTAATCCTCTGCATGCATTGTATAGGAAGGCTGTTTGATCCTGTCTTCAATTATCCTCTCCTTCTTCCACAGTCCCCAACCCATCTCCTGATAGAACTCCTGACATATAATCACACACATAGGTTGAACTTTAATGGTCTTTTTTCAACCTCACCTACTATGTAACTATGTAAGAACAGAGCCTTGGGGACACTCTGCACATGCTCAGTTTGGTGTGTATTGCTAGAGAGTTTTTTTTTTTCATGGGAGGGTGTATGCGACTAGCACAGGGCCAATCAGCACTGTCCAGACAGAGGGCTAGGGGTCCTGCAGCCTCATTGGACAATCATGGGAGAATTAAAACCACTCCTACAAGCTTTAACCAGTGCTTGGCTGGTCACCTTACTTTAAAAAAGTAATTAGTTAAGCTACAAGCTCAGCAAAGTAACTGTGACAGGGGTGGCAGCGGTGGTACTTGAGGGGTGGCAGCGGTGGTACTTGAGGGGGTGGCAGCGGTGGTACTTGAGGGGTGGCAGCGGTTGTACTTGGGGGGTGGCAGTGGTGTACTTGGGGGGGTGGCAGTGGTGGTACTTGGGGGGGGGGGTGGCAGCGGTGGTGTACTTGGGGGGGGGGTGGCAGGCAGCGGTG
Organism: Lithobates sylvaticus; assembly: GCA_028564925.1. NCBI lineage: Eukaryota > Metazoa > Chordata > Amphibia > Anura > Ranidae > Lithobates > Lithobates sylvaticus. Next base: position 512,205,224 of record CM053027.1, read on the forward strand.
GTACTTGGGGGGGTGGCAGTGGTGGTGGTGCCATCCTCTCCCACCACCACCTCTGCCTCTTACTGATCCCATCCCCAACCACCACTTATCTCATCCCTACCCATCACCTCTGTTGTAGAAGTGATGGTGGGTGGGTAGGGATGTGATCATTAAGAAGCAGAGGTGGTGGAGGACTTGGGATGGATCGATTGCACTGCAATTCGAATCATCAGACAGTCACTTACTTGAATGCCTCCAGGGATGCCTTTCCTCATGGGGAGAGAGAGAGAGACCCTCCCCTTCACTTGATTGGTGTCAGCTGGTCAGCTGACTTCATTTTTTAGTATCCGCCCCACCTCCCTACATTTTCTCTCTCTGGACAGGTAGGCGGGATGGGGCGGTCCAGACAGTCTCTCTGAGTCTCGGCCTCTTCTCAGCTCAGCGGGCGAAAGCCCCCCTCCCCGCGGCGGAACGAACGGCCAGGCAGCGCGGCCACGGCGGGCCTCCCGGGCGGTAGATGTAATTGTGGTAACGCCGCCCAAGTAATGGGAACTGAGTTACCATGAGGGGAAGAGTAATCAGTTAGATTACTTGTTACCCTCTAAAGTAACTGCGTTAAGTAACTCTGTTTATTTTAACTGAGTTACTTACATCACTGCACAAGACTGCTATATACCGCTGATGAGAAAAGGTATTTAGCAGTTTATATTTACTAAAATAATTGCATTTCCATGTTCTGTGTACTGTGGGAGTCCAGATATAGTGAATGCAGGGTCCTGGGTTTAGTAACATTTAAGGGATAGATTTAAACAGCAAATGGTTTTCAAATTTCATTTTGTTAACAATGGCATGATGGGATTTTAGAGCTGTGCGGTCCTCACAATGGTAATGAAGTTGCTAGTCTATCTCATCTTCAACAATGCAGTCCTACAAATCATTTTCAGAAGTTGGGAATGTGAAAAGTGTTTTCATTCCAATTTGAAATATTACCGAACAATAATCTTTCTGAATAAGGCAATCCTTGTTGAAGCAGAAGAGGCATGTCAGCTTATTGTTTTGGTGAGAAAGCTGTGCAGTGTTTGTTGTCAGAGCCTCTCCTGCAGTTTGCATAGAATAAAACACCTGTTGTAGTACAATGGGCAGTTTTCCCATTGAACTTCACTGGAGGGACAATAGTTCTCCCTTTGTATTTTCATGCTTTAAAACTGTTTAAACACCCACCCACATCTTCAATCGGATGCAATATATTTCATCATCATCCTGCAAAATCACACATAGGAAATCAGGTTTGAAGGTTAACAATTTGTTTGTCAGATTCTGACTCACTAAGGCCTTATGCACATGGACAGAAAAATGGCCGATTCGAAAGCGATTTTTAATGGCTCTGGTTGCAGCTCTGTTTGAAAAAGTGCGTCCATGTACATTGTTTGGTTAAGATTAGAGCAGTGATCAGGGGCATAAAAATCAGCATTTGGAGAAGAGCTCACTGGCATAATATACGCACATACGTGCATATTTGCGTATAAACACACCTGAATGCACGTAAAATCATTCTAGGCAATAGAATGAGTTTACATACATACGTCTCTAAACACCACATGTGCATAAACAAAAGGAAAACAAGCAGATTTTTCTGCCTATTCCCAGCACAAATATCCAGTGTAAATGTGAGTATTTTAATACGCCTTGTGCATGCAGCCTAAATATCGAATTCCTTCGGCAAACTTGTTTATTTGTACATATACATACAGTAGTACCTTGGATTATGAGCATAATCTGTTCCAGAAGCGTGCTTGTAATCCAAAGCACTCGTATATCAAAGCGAGTTTCCCCATAGGAGTCAATGAAAACTCAGATAATTTGTTCCACAGTGAATGCTAATGTATGCAGTACTGTATGTGGCCAGAGGTGCAGGGGCGCCGGTGTATGGAGTAGCGCATGTGGCCAGGGTCGCCGGAGACACTCGGAGATGCTCGGAGACACTCAGGAACAGAGTGTCTCTGAGTGTGTCCGAGTGTCCCTGAGACAGCTCTACAACCAAGCAGAGTCCGGTTAGCTTACCTTCATCTTAGCGGCGTTATTCGGCCGCTAGCGGGGCAGTTTTAACCCCCCGCTAGCAGCCGAAAAGGAGTTAATTCCACCTGCAAAACGTGTCGCCGGAGCGGCGTTTTCGCAGCGCTGCCCCATTGATTTCAATAGGGAGCAGCGGTGGAGGAGCGTTGAGTTCACCGCTCCAAAGAAGCTGCTGGCAGGACTTTTTGTGACGCCCTGCCAGCGCACCGCTGCAGTGTGAAAGCCCTCGGGCTTTCACACTGGGGTGCATGGAGCAGCTTTTTTCAGGCGCTATACATGCACTATTTTTAGCGCTATAGCGCCTGAAAAACGCTGGCAGTGTGAAAGGGGTCTTAGTGTCTCTGAGCATCAACGGCGCCCCCACACCTCTGACCAAATGCGGTACTTCACACCCCAGCGGCTTTAATCCTGCTTGTGTTGCGAGACATCGCTTGTTTTTTCAAATAGCTCGTATTTCACTGTATGTAATAATTTATGAACAGTCTGTTTATTATGGTGGCTACCATTGATGACCTTAAATATGCAGGTTCTGGGGCTGTCATTCTGGGCTACACTTCCAAGATACCTAGAACAAACATATAGAATGGGGGTTCAAACGATTCAGACTTCATTGGCTGCATGCTTGTTCCAGGTCAGACACTTACTAGGTATTGAAACCATAATTAGGATGACTGTCTTGGAGGCTCTGACTTTAAAAGATAAATGAGCAATAGCAGATCTGTTATTTCTCTCCTTATAGGTTCACTTTAGAGTGATGATGATCGATTCTGTATCCAAAATCCACTGGATATGGAACAGTATGCATGCCAATTGCCTATGGACTTGTGTAGACAGACAAATGAAGCATGATTTCAGGTTCCTTCAGCTAAAATTGGAGATACATATGAGATATGCTTTTGAGTTGCTTATGAGCTCCTTCTGAGCTGCTTCAAGCTTCCATATCCTGCCTGTTGACTTATATGAAGGGCAAAAACAAATTGCTTTGTGCACAATCCCTATCTATGCTTGATGAAAATGCAACATTTTTTTTTCCTATGACAATTTGCCATTGATCTGATCAACATCTGTAGTCAATGATCGGTATTCAACTCTTGTGTTGAACATCAGCTTTACAGACATGCACATAAAATGTTTAAAGAGATTTTCAGAGTTTATAGTGGACATAAGTGAGAAGAGAATGATGTGTGTATAGGGGAGGGAGAAGATTTGTGAATTTTGGCATATTCTGGGATCCTTCACAAGGGGCCATTGGGTAGGAAACCTCTGGTACCTTGGTATGGACTGGTGGTTAAATGGGTAGTACTGCATGGTTTTTCCTATAGTTTATAAACCTTTCTGCAGTTTAATCGACTTCTACCCAAATTGGCCATAAAGTGTGTGCGCCTGTATGATAATGGTAGATTGTTTTTTAGTGCCTTCTAAGGCAAGGATTTAAGTTATTGGTTCTGCATTCCATGTAAAGCACTGTGGAATATAGACGCGATGAATAAATCTGGGAATTCAAACATCTTGAGTTTAAAAATGTTGCCTTTTAAGGAAGGTTGTATGTGATTCATAGAAAGAAAGGTAGCACTATAGTACCTAAATAAATAAATTTAACCCTGGCACCTTCTTATTAAGTACTTCTCCCAGCATGCAGCTGCTAAATCAATGAAACCCTATTGATGTCCTCCCATAATGCTAAATCAAACAGCATTTGTATGCTTTATAATACAGCAAGGAAGCGTGAGAGCCTATATGCCAGTGGTTATAAAAGCAGAATTTATTAGATACAATGCATACGCTAAAACAAAAAGCTAGTGAAATTCATCTAAGCCAAGGCATGCAGTTTTTCATTGTGGTCCCATAGATTTAAAGGTACTTTGTAGCCGACAGATTTATTTTAATGAAAACGTGGGTTAACAAATGTCTTTTGTTAACTTAATCAGAGCTTTGGTCTGCCAGCTGTAAACACTATTGCCTCTGCTCCACTGCCACCTAGACTGGCACAGGTCAAAATGAATAAATGGTAAAAAAAATGATGTCGTTAATAAATTGTTGTTTTATTTGTACAACAAACACACATATAGCTTAGATCCCTAAAATGTGCGTTTGAAGAAAACCCATGCCCCCCAACAGTCTTAGGCTAAGTTTACACTGGAATTAAAAGCAGGCGTTTGAGGGGCGTTAAAAATGCCCCTTAAACACCTATGCAAATGATACAATGGACAGCACATAGTGCTGTTCACATTTTAAAACATTAAGCGTTAGTATGGCGTTGCTTCCCTTCAATATTGAAGCCTCATGTCGAGTCAGGAGGCGCTTGAAGCCTTTCAACGCCTCCCATTTAAGTCTATGGTAATGCTTCGCAAACGCTCTGGCAGGTGTTTGCGGGGCATTAAAATGTATTTATTTCCTGTAATGTCACTTTCCGTTTCACCCTAATCTTAAAACTTTAAAAGACACTGGGGTTGATTTACTAGAGATTTCGCGTCGGCTGTCCGCACTGACTCCTGGGATGAATGACACCAGATCCCAGGAGACAGTGCGGCAATCAAAGGAAGTGATGAGGATCCCCGCACAAACCCCGCCCTAGAGAGTGCAAAATCTGGTGCAGCTGTGCATTGTAGCCAATCAGCTTCTAACTTCAACTTGTTCAGTTAAGCTTTGACAATTAAACCTGGAAGCTGATTGGTTTCTATGCAGAGCTGCACCAGATTTTTCCCTCTCCAATTTTAGTAAATCAACCCCATTGTGGCAGTGCTCATTTAGGACAAAAGGAAAGTGTCTGTGTAAAGCCCCCCACTGCAACCACTTACCTTTCCAGTACTCCCACAATACTCCTTTCTTTGCTGCAGCCTCCACCAAAATACCAGGCTTAGTGTTTGACCACTAGTCCCTAGAACAGCGTCATGGGAGGAGGTTACATGCTCCTCAACACCTAGAAGCACCAAGTATTTTACATAGTCTGGTTGAACAAAAAGATACAATTCCAGTAAGTGCAACCAAGCTTGTAGTGGCACCACTGAAGAAGGAGCAGCAGGGAATGGGGGTCTTGGCGGGTTGCTTAATGCTGCATACGACGAGCCAAGAAAAAGGAAGTTCAATAGCCAGTGCGGCTCCTTCTGCTTGATTCCGAGCATGCGTGAACTTTTGTGCGATGGACTTGTGTACACACGATCGGACTTTCCGACAACAAAGTTTTGTTGGCGGAAAATTTGAGAACCTGCTATCAAACATTTGTTGGTGGAAAGTCCAACAGCAAATGTTCAATGGAGCATACACACGGTCAGACTTTCCGACAACAAGCTCACCTCCAACAATTCCTGTCGGAAAATCCAACTGTGTGTACGCGGCATTTGAGTATCAATGGGTCAGTGGTGGGCTTTGTCACTTTAACAGTGTCTCTTTGAAGCGAACATGTTTTATGCCAATGCAGGTCAAGGTAACAAGTTTGCTTTAGTACCAACTCCTGCAACTGTTTATACTCACCTTCACTTTATCCCCAACACTCTGTTGAAGGGAAGCCCTCTGTAAGTTTCAAGTCATAATTAGTTCCTACATATACTGTATATGTATACAAGATACCAAATGCCTGATAAAGCATTTGAACATGATAAATGGGTGCTGACGAAATTATCACAGTGAGTAAATCCAGGAAACTATTGTTAAAAGAAAAATAATGTGACGGAATTGTACATCTTTTGTCCAACTCCTCTTTGTTTTCTAAGCTGGCATGTTAATGAAGAGCTTGTCATGTACAGGATTCATGGTTGAAGAAAACACCCCATATATTATCCCATCTTGCACAATGAAACTTTGAGCAGTGGACCACAAAACCAAGTTGATGAATTCCCTAACTGTAAAGCCCCATACACACGGTCGGACTTTTTCATGGATTCTGTCCGATCGGACAATGTTGTTGAAAAATCAGACCGTGTGTATGCACCATCGGACAGTGTACGTCGGATTGTCCGACGGACAAAGTCTTATCTCCTGCTGGAAAGATTTGCCGACAACACGGTCCGATCACACCAAATCCGATCGTGTGTATGGTTGTCCGACCGGACAAAGTGCTACGCATGCTCAGATCACATTACAAGACCAAAGCTATTGGCTACTAACCTCTACGTAGTCCCGTCGTAGGCAACAAACGTCACCACATTCAGAATGATCGGATTTTCCGACAACTTTGTCCGACCGTGTGTACGCAAAACCAACAGCAGACAAAGCATGACGGACAGGATCCGACCGACCTGGTCCGCGGATTGTCCGACCGTGTGTATGGGGCTTATAAGCATACCCAAGTAACATGCTGTAAATATTTAGCTAAATTAGTGAAATATTGATGTACAGTGATGACAATTTCATGCACTAGCTTTGAGCTTTAGTTGAATAGGACTATGGCTTTGTACAGTTCCACGCTGTTTGGCTGCTTGATTAAAGAGGAACTTCAGTCTTTTTCAAATACTGTAGCTGCCGACTTTTAAAAATCAGATACTCACTAGCATCTGGAATCCAACACTTACTTTCTGCAGCTTGTTCTCCTTGCCACGGCGGGTCTCCAATGCAACCATCTTGGATATGGGAGAACTGTGACTCCCTGAGGAATAACAGCTGGCTCCCCACTGCACATGTGCAAGATTGCACGGCACTGTGGGACTGGTCCTGCAGCCTCCAGGGAGGTGTAGTGTGTTCCAAGAGGCTGTTGGCAGGGGAGCGTGGACAGGTCAGGCTTAAGCGCATATCATTTTTCAATTGAAGAAATGGGAACACATACCAGTTAGAAAATGTCTAAAATGTTATTGGTGGGGGTGGGGAGGAGGAATAGTGGTACTTTCATGTGGTCATGCATGACAGGATGAATTTAAGCAGTGTTCCCAAGGTATGCATCTTTTGCACAAATAAGGCAAACATTGGACTGTGTAGGTTTGCCCTAGAGGGCATTAGGAAAGGCTTCTGACTAATAGAAGTGCTTATTACATAGGTGTTCTAACTCACAGTAAAATCGCTGTGCTAGCGCATGCTGATCCTTCCCTTATCTATACAAAAGATTGCATAGTATCCACATTTGCCAAGTCAGAGGCAAAGTCTGAATGGGTATGGTAGACATCTTGCCAGTCTAGAAAAAAATAACCTCAGTTATTAGTTTATCTCCAAATTTAATAGAAGGAACATGGATGTATTAACGGTTAACCAATCCATTTAGAAAACTGTAGTTGGATTTTTCTCCCTAAAAAACGTAACTAAAATATTTTTCTAGGATATCCATAATAAATTCAGAATCTATCAGTTAAAATTAAAGTTAAACGTTAAAAATGTGCAATCTTTTCCTTTTCAAAAATAGTAGAGATTACTGAGGGGAAGTGTCACTCCCTCTTACCACATGGATATGGACACCAGCTGGCCTTGCTTGCCAGCTATGCCGCTATCAGTTTCTACCAGTGGAGTGGATGGGGCATTACATTGTATTTATAATATACAGATTATTCATGATGATGCTTTGTAGAGCTAACCTTGTTTCACGAAATGCAGAGAGAAGGCTATTATTGACAGCCAACACCTACTTAATGATGTTAACAAAAGATATGTAACATCTGGGATAAAATATGGGTATCTACTCATTTCTAGCAGATGATATAATGTATTACTGTATATGGATGTGATATAACGCAAAAGGCAATGGCTACTACATATTCAGGTTTTTATGAATTGCCATTTTTTCCTCCAATTAAAAAAGTGCTGATTTTGAAATATTGATTTCAATGTAACTGTGAAAAGATTATACATTCGTAACTTTATAGTAGATTTGAATTTATTATGGATACCCTACACAATGCCTTTTCCTATTTCTTGCGCTACTTTCTATACAGACTATGAATATAATAGCAGGGCATCAATAGTGAGGTTTGGCTCGATCACTATATAATTATTCACAGGTCATTTACTTCTAGGGAGGGGAACTATCCATTCATAAACATACATTTAATAATGTTTTAATCATTGACAGGCTGAAACTATTTTTTTACCGCAAATCATATTTTACAACATGCTAGGAACAGGAAACAAAGGATTTCACGTGGGTAATAAAAGTGAGTGAGTGTTTGTTCTACAAAGCCTTGTGTTTTCAATAGGGGAATGTACTCCATCATATATTTACTTGCTATAAAGGTATCATCATCCATGTAACATTGCTACTGGGTAGCCCACCCTTCCCAACAGTAGCACCTTCCTTTTGACCAGAAATATGATAGGTGTCCTCACTAGTCAATGGGCAGGTGCAAGCAGCAGCAAGGAGCATTTATTGATCTATGGCGACCAAGCAATCTATGGTTGTAGATTGCTGTATAAGGCACCTCAGTTTTGGATGCTACTGGAGTGCCCGACAAAGAACCCAAAATTGCATTCAGCCACCCGAAGTTGCCTGTAGTTCAAAGCAGAATCTAGCTAAAAGGTCCCATTTAAGACTTTTATCCTAATTGTAAGTCTATAGGACTGCAAAAGCAGCTTAAAACAGTTCAAATACAGGTCAGAAAGATGGCACCTGCAGATAAAATGCACCTGCAATTAATTTTAAAGGATCTCAGAATCCGCTTAAATGGACATCAAAATCACGCAGCCCATGACCCATGGACACAAGCCCTAACAGTGTTACACCACCCATAGGTTTGCGGAAACAAGAATGCAGATGTCACAGCTCACTCACTGAATGAAAGGGGTCAATAAGAATGTACTGAAATTCAAATTTATATGTGTTACGGCAAATACACCCATTAGGTAACACTAAATTATAGGGCGATTTATATAATGTTCCAAGAAAAGATCAAAAGGGACAACCTAGAAAAGAAAGGTGAGGAAGGAATTAGGAACTCAACTAAACCAGTGCATAGCAGAGTAGAGCCTTCTTAGAACACAAGGTATTTACATGTCTCATTCCATCACATATGCTAGAAAACAGGGTGGATATTTCATATTTCAGGATAATGAATGAAAATATGCCATTTAAATATTTTGGCAGTGATTTCTGAGCACCAATCCTTTAAAAATAGCTTTGGCCTAAAATAGCAGTTAACCTAGAGAAGGGATATGCAATTAGCGGACCTCCAGCTGTTGCAAAACTACAAGTCCCATCATGCTTCTGGGTGTCATGCTTGTGTCTGTCAGAGTCTTGCTATGCCTCATGGGACTTGAAGTTCTGCAACAGCGGGAGGTCCGTTAATTGCATATCCCTGCCCTAGAGCATTTCAACACAACATTAATAAATACAAGGAAACAAACTGATCATATAGTTTTCTTATGTACAAAAGTACATTCTTTAAATGTTCTGTAGAAATGCGTGAAGAATAGGAGGGGCTTGACTACCTTTTTAAAGTGGCTGTAAACCCTTACATATACCCAGTGAAGTGACTGGACTGAAACAAATCCTCCTACATAAGTTGTACTGATTTAGCCGCAGCTTTCTCTTCTCTACAGCTGTTCAGAGTGCAGAACTTTTACAGCTTGTCAGAGAAATCAAGGAGTGGGGAGCTGAATTTACACTCTTCAAATCCCGATAAGAGCTGATTGAAGTTAAGGGACACACCTCCCTTAACACAGCACACAGGACAGAACTGAGGCTGTTAATCACAGGCTGTGGGCTGGAGCTCCCTCCCCTGTCACCTTTTTACTTCTTGGTGTCAGGAAAATGTCTCTAATAGCAGAGGAAGCAGACAGCAGAGAGTAATGGCATGCTCTGGATTGAGACAAGTATACACTATAGAGGGATATGCTTTGTTAATATTTCATTTCTGAGATTTACAACCAATTTAAATAAAATAAAATAATAATAATAGTCGCAGTAAAGGTAAAATCAAAAGACATTGTGCTTGGGTCTTGGACGTTGTATCTTCTGTGATAGCTATCGCATATGTTATGACAGTTTAGTGATATTGTTGTCATATGGGTGATAAATAAGGAATGCAAACAGTTGTAATATACAATGTTTATATAACTAACAGAAAAATTGCTTTAACTTTAGATTAATTTTAAATATTGTATTATTAAATACTTCTCTATAGGAAGAGTGTCAGGTGAGATTTTGGCAACTGTGAGAGGGTTAACTGAACCTTGTAGGAACTTCGTTTAACCTTGCTTGGAATGCACTAGGAGAATGAGATGTGATTCCCTGCTGAATAGAATCCTTTATGTCTCCCTTCCTGGCAGCAGTCTGGCCTCAGGGGAATGGTTCAGTTAGCACTGAGGAGGGGCTCTCATAGAAACATTGTATCACACGAGAAGATATTTATACTTTGTTCAATATTGGCGTCCCACCACTGTCGCCAGCCACCTGGGCAGAAAGCATTTCTTGCTAAACTGTTTTACTGATCGGCCTTTCGTCTTGTATCTATCCCTTCTGCTTTAAACTGTAAGCTCGTTTAGGTAGACAATCCACCCTACAGACTTAAAGTGGTATTAAGCCCAAAAACAATAATGTAAAAAAATGCAACTTACCAATGCAGTTGCTGCATTAGTGTTTTTTTTTTTTGGGCTTTTTTTCTATAATTTTTGCTTACTGTTCTGACCAGTAACACACTTTCTGCCTTATGCCCCGTACACACGGTCGGAAAACCGACCAAAAAATCCATCGGATTTTTTCCGACGGATTTAGTCCGACACTAATGTTGCATACACAAGGTCGGACAAAGTTGTCGGAAAATCCGATCATTCTGAACGTGGTGACGTTTGTTGCCTACGATGGGACTACGTAGAGGCTAGTAGCCAATAGCTTTGGTCTTGTAATGTGATCTGAGCATGCGTGGCACTTTGTCCGTCGGAATTCGCTACACACGATCGGAAAAAGTCCGATAGGACTTTGTTGTCGGAAAATTTGAGAGCAGGAGATAAAACTTTGTCCGTCGGAAAATCCGATGGAAAATGTCCGATGGAGCCTACACACGGTCGGAATTTCCGACCACATTGTCCGATAGGACATTTTCCGTCGGAAAATCCGACCGTGTGTATGGGGCTTTAGAGTGGCTCCACTCTATGGAGAAGCAACAGAGCCACTCTTGGACAGCAACATTGTTAAACTGGGGAGAGGATAGTGTTACATATAGTAGCAGATTTGGATGTATGTGAGTAACAAACTAAATCTGAACTGTAGGTAACACTTTTTAAACAGTTTTTTTTTTTCCTTTTGGGATAAAGATTTTACATATACAAATAAAAGCTGACTATTAAGGATGCACCAATACCTGTCTTTTAAGAGTAAGTACAAGTATCGATACTTGTGCTCAAGTACCCGCTGATACCAATTACTGATACCGTCCAGTGCAGTGCGGTTTGAGCCCATACAAAATGAATGGGCTCAAATCGCACTGCAAATATTTGCATCGAATTTCAACAGAAATTTGGTGCGATTCCTATCTGAATCACATGCAGTTTCCCGCACCGCTCCTTTGTGAACCTAGGCTGAAGTCACTTTGACAATCCTGGGTTCACACAGGAGAGGTGCAGGACACCGCATATTATTTGGACAGAAATCTCACAGCATTCCTGTTCAAATCACATGTGATTTTTTTGCAGTGTGATTTGAACCCATTCATGGGCTAAAATTGCACCACAAAGGTATCAGTTTTAGGTATTGGAGCATTTGCACACAAGTACTCGTTCAAATGCTTAGTATCAGCACTGATACCGGTATCAGTGTAACTCTACTGACTATTGTAGGCACACCTCTCAGTTTTATATGGTTTGTTTCTAACCGCCAGATTTCCTGGACAGCTTGGTCTGTTAAAGGAAGTTAAAAAAAAAAAAAAAACACAGACTTACTGGCCAGATCGCTTTTGGGTTTAGTGCCATAGATCGGGGAGCAAAGCTCTACATGGCAGGTACAGTATACTTATATGTAAAAGTGCAGTTCTGCAAATAAAATGTACCTATCATAAATAATGTAAAAAAAAAAGATAAGTCAAAGTGTATATAGAAAAACAAACACCATTAAAGTGGAATTCCACCCTAAAACATTTTTTTTACATTAAAAGACTCCTTTTAACCTAGAAAAAATAATTTGGAGGAAAACATTTTTTTATACTTACCAGAAAGGGCCTGTTTCTATGTAGTCCTGGTAATCTGCCACTTCCTGGTCCGCGGAGATCCTCGAGACTTCCTCCCTCGCCTGTGCTCCTGGGAAATGATGACACATTTCCCAGGAGTCTGTGGGCAGTACTCTGCTCGGTGCTACGGCCGCTGTTGAATTGTGCATGCGCGAGATCGAGAGGTGCATGCTGGTTACCCAGCGATCTAGATTGGGCTTCACATGCCCACATTAAGGATGGAAATGGCCACAAACAGGGGCATAAAAGATACAAGTAAGATAATTATATTATTTAAAAAGCGATCTTGATCATTGCATTGTCTTTTTGAAATTTAATTGCAATAATGCTAGGATGCAAAAAAAATTTTAAAAAAATTTCACCGGAACTCCACTTTAAGTGTAAAACAGAAGGTGAACAGTCCCAAAAATGTCCAAAAGAAACTGTATCTATGCACAGTTTTCCAATAAATCTAAGTACAGTATCCTTAACAGCCAAACAGAACTCATATTGTACTGGTCTTCGGTAAGGTGGATTATGATAGATTGCAAAGGGTTACTGGACTTTTCAAAGTTTATTGGCAAAGCCTTAAAGTTTGTCATGTGTTTGTGTATTATAATGTTATTTTATATGCTCATCTTAACCTAAATCCATACTTTGTATAAACCTGTTTCAGATTTTGTTACACTACTTTGTTCTAAGTATATTTACTCATATTATTCAACAGGAGCCTGGATGACAAAGTAGGCCCATACTGGACTCCTAGGGGTTGATTTACTAAAGGCAAAGCCACTCTGCACTACAAATGCACTTGGAAGTGCAATCGCTTTAGATCTGAGGGGTAGATCTGAAATGAGGGGAAGCTCTGCTGATTTTATCATCGAATCATGTGCAAGCAAAAATGCTGTTTTTTTTATTTTCCTTGCATGTCCCCCTCAGATCTATAGTGACTGCACTTCCACATGAACTTGCAGTGCAAAGTGGATTTGCCTTTAGTAAATAACCCCCCTTGTTTCCTGTTGATTACCAGAGTCTCTTGCTAGGGATGTCGCCACCAATTTAGGAAGCTGAAAGCTCAGAAACATTACAAAAGAACAGTTAACACTAGCAGGGCTCTTTCAGACAGGCGTTGAAGTCTAGAGCAGCCTTAAATCATATTAACACACCTATAGTCTTAATGAGTGTTTTGGATGCGTTGTACAGACATTCATGTTGTGTCAGGCAGCACTCCTCAAATTATCTGTGAGATATATTTTTTTTAATTTTGTACAAGGTTAAAATGGGAAATAATCACTTTCGAAACTTTGCAACCGTATCTTAAAAGCAATGTAAATGCCATAGGAGTACTTACAGTGCATTTCCCGGCATCTCTTACCTTTTGTACCACCACCCCCTCCCTTTAGAATGTAAGCTCTATGAGCAGGGCCCTCATGTCCCTTCTGTATTGAACTGTACTGTAATTGTGCTGTCCCCTCTATACATTGTAAAGCGATGCGTAAACTGTTGGCGCTATATAAATCGTGTATAATAATAATAATTTACGGCGCGCTTGTGTCGCGTTTCAATTGAAGTGACTGGAGCTAGTTGCAAAGCATCAACACCTGCCAAACACTGCAGGCAGTGTTATATTTGCCTCACCGCAAGGCAAAGCAACACTAACACTGCAGTGTGAACACCTCCATCCACCCCCTATTTAAACAATTTTGAGTGGCACTGATAGGAGTTCAGGAAGCATTAAAAACGCAACCCAATCGCCTATTTTCAATGCCTGTGTGAAAGAGCCTGCAGTGTCACAGAAGACAGAAGTGAGGCTGCTGGTATTAATGTTCAGGTCAGTAAGTGGACTGACATGGCAGGGACTGGAAACAAAGAGCCACCTAAGAAATAGCTCATATAATGCAAACTCACTCTAAGCTTGTAACAGCAAAGGGCATTGGCCAGGAAGTACCAGGTTGGCATTAGGGTGGCAGAGAAATGAGGCAATGATGATAGCTGTTCAAAGAGCCCATCTGCATTATTTCACAAGAGTCTGTTTCAGTTTAAGTCATCAAATGTATTTCAGGGGAATAAGGCTCATTATTTTAAGAGATAATATGCAGTACTCTGCTATTTTCATGCCGTAATGCTTGATTAGCAAACACTGTTCAGGGCCAATATGGCAGCTTTATGCTTGAATGGTAAGTCTAGCCATATGGCTTAGAAATCAGGTGCTCCTCACCTAGTAAATTATGTCAAAATTGTACATAGTATAATTTGGGTTATACTAAAAAACATGCTGTGGTTAAAAGCTTTTGCAAATTTGCATGTAATTACTCCGTTCCAACAGAGAAATTCACAGGAAGAAGGTAAATATAGTACATTGGGCTGATTTATTTTTTAAAATGGAAGAATGGAAGTACTGCTTTTGGAAATGAACAAGCCTTAGCTTTCACTGCCTAAGCTATTCTGGAAAGGAGTCTTTAAACAATTATTTAAAGAGCAGTTTCGTGTTAAATGCCCCGTACACACGTTCGGAAAATCCGACCACAAAATCCATCGGATTTTTTCCGACGAATTTTGTCCGACACTGGTGTTGCATACACACGGTCGGACAAAATTGTCAGAAAATCCGATCATTCTGAACGTGGTGACGTTTGTTGCCTACGACGGGACTACGTAGAGGCTAGTAGCCAATAGTTTTGGTCTTGTAATGTGATCTGAGCATGCGTGGCACTTTGTCCGTCGGAATTCGCTACACACGATCGAAAAAAGTCTGATAGGACTTTGTTGTCGGAAAGTTTGAGAGCAGGAGATAAAACTTTGTCCGTCGGAAAATCCGACGGAAAAAGTCCGATGGAGCCTACACACGGTCGGAATTTCCGACAACATTGTCCGATAGGACATTTTCCGTCGGAAAATCCGACCGTGTGTACGGGGCATTAAAGTGACATCACACTCATGTGGTAGTTCTTTATTGCCCTTTTCTACAGCCAAGCCATTCTAAACTAGAAAAGCTCTTGCACTACCAGGCTGTGACATCTTTTCCACCTACTCCTATCTCTCATATATTCCGATTGGCCAGTAGTTGGGAGCAGACACGCTGCGAAACAACCCAGAGGAGCCAGAGACTTTTCCATTTAAAATGGCCCAACATTAGGGCATAGCGGAGGACGATGAAAGCTGCTGAAGGTATGTGCAGACACCTCAAGATGCTTTTACTTTGCTTTCTTTTTGTTTTTTTACTCGCCAAACTACCTAGAGAGGGACACATGGCCAACTGAGCATAAAAAGTATGTCCTGCTAACCATAGGTGTGCGCAGCCTATTGCATTAGGGTGTGCAACCTTAAGCTCAAACACACATGCATGTTTATGTGCCTACATATATATGCCCTCGGCACATTGCTCTCCCTGCTGGCACAGTGAAAGAGAAGATCATAGACACTTTTCTTATGGCAGAGGCGGTAAGAGGGAGATCTTTCGCATGTTCCTGCTGCTACACAGAGCGATAACACGAATGCGCATGAGGTGATTAGGGTGTGCCTGGGAACACCCGGAACACCCTGTGCGCACGCCTATGCTACTAACCCAATCACAGGCAATCAAAGTTTGTTTCAATTTTTTGGGGCTATTCTCTTTTCTCCTGTTTGAATTAATTGACTTATTAGTGGCATCAGAAACAAAAGGTTGCAACCTATAAGCTGAAAATGTTACCCTCACAGTACAATGATGTACAAGACAGCAACCTGAACATTGACTTCCTGGTTTTTTTCCCAACCATGCCCATATTTGGTAAAATCATGTCCATTTTACTTTTCATTTTGACAGAGAGTAGAATGGACTTTTAAAGTTTAGATGATTAAAAGAGATATAAATCCCATACCATCCCTAACTATTCATACCTATGCTGAATTAGGAGTCTGGTTCCGAAAACAATCCCAGACTTAATGCAAACAACTGTCCCACTCACTGACTCAGTAACTCCAGGGACCTGTCACCAGTTCTACCTCTGCCTCCTACCTTGGCATGACACAGTGCTTGAGATCAAGGCATTTTACTTTTCACTTACTCCCACTAGGATGAAGACGTGATGCCAGTTTGGGACATGCTTCGTGTCTCATTAGTGACTGCTGCATGGTTATAAATATGAATTAGAGGTTCAAATGAAATCTGCATTGTTCTAAAATGAAGCTTGGAAGAACTGTGAAACTGCTGTTCAATGAAACACTTGAAACTTTAGACTGTGTAGGATTTATAAAATGTATGTCAGGTTCTGTCCTGGATTCAGGCATCATAGGTTGTTGTCATTGTAACTGCATGGGGCAGCCTTTTTACAACAAAACAACATGATCTGATGATTTTAAGTGCATTGCTAAGCAATAATTAAAAGTAAGCAGTGTGCTGCTGATGTAAACACTGCAACTGTACAAAGTCACAGAATCTGCTAAATACAATCTAACGCAGCAAAATTAAACAGATTTCTTACATATATATATATATATATATATATATATATATATATATATATATATATATGTTAACATTGCCTCTGTGCTATGCAACCTTCCCGTCATGGGAGCTTGGCCTGGTTTAAAGTGATTGTAAAGGATTTTTTTTAAAATAACAAACATCTCTATACTTACCTGCTCTTTGCAATGGAAGTGCACAGGGTGGCCTTGAACTTTCTCTTCTCGGGTCCTCTGCTGGCGCTCCTGGCTTCAGTGCCCCTACGGGAAGCTTCCCATGGGGTACTCTTGCATGCTCACTTCCCAGCCCTGCTGCTGCATCCATTGACACAGACAATGGGACTCCGCTCAGCCCCCATTCCATCATCACTGGCTTTGATTAACAGCACTGGAAGCCAATGGCTTCTGGTGCCCCAGAAAAGCCAGTGAGACAGGAAAATAAAGGAAGAGAAGAGCTGCAGACGTTCACAGCATTGGATTGAATGAGGAAGTGGTGCTGTAGCAATACTGTTAGTTTAAAACAGCAATGTGACACCTCTCAATAAAATTCTGAATGATGATAAAAAGATATAGGCTGCTAAATGTATATGAAGATCTTGACTTTTCCTGTACTTGTTGAGCTTCTCCCCATCTTCTTTCACTTCCCAAGTCTTCCTACTTGTCAGTGGGGCTGCCTGTCAAATCAAAGTATGAACAGGAAGGCTTTGTCAAGATTTTCTTAAAACTTCATTGGTTTGCATGCAGTTTTGCTGACAGTAACTGAAAGGTTTACTTCAATACACTATTGGGGTAAGTAACCAGCTATACTCTGAAGAATTTGTCCCTTGAAATGTGTTAGCCGGGGAGTTTGAGTGATGCCAGGGTTGTGGTGAGGCTCAAATTCACTAGGACTACCCTGCCACTTGGATCATGTTTATATTGCTATTTTAGCCTTGGGCTATTGTGAGTATGCCCTCATTGGTCTTCTTTTATTAATACATTTTTATTTGGTAATGCACAAAAAAAAGTTGAATGTGTGTGTTCTGGATAACAATTGCATTGTTGGGTGTCGCCATCAGATATTCCCATCACAGCACCACCTTTTGGCTCTTTTTCATTGACAGCTGCAGATGGGACTATCCTGTAAATACAAGTTGGAGTCAATCACTGCTCTTCTCGAACTCCTATTCCGAAATCCAGTGCAGATACTCCCACTGTCAGCTTGATTAGAAGATTGTATACTGAGGATGGTGGAAATTTAGTTAAAGAATAGACCATCATAAGCTCTTGGTTTTGGTTCTGGACTTCATTTTATTAATATTACCAAAATAGCAAAAAAAAATCTCAGTGACAACTTCCATTTAACCCCTGAACTCAACTAATGCTTTTTAGCTACTACACAGATAACTAACTGTAGGGTGGTTGGACATTTAGGCTGGGTTCATACAGTCTTCACATGCGGCTCACAACAGGGCCCGGTGCGTCCCTGTTCTCTTTTTTAGGGATGAATCAGGCACAAATTTTTGCCTCAATTCGGACCTGAAACGGAGCAATAGACGCACAGGGCACCTGTGCAATTCGCTCTGCAGCCTCCATGGAGATGTGTGAACAGGCTCCATTGAGAGCCGGTCACAATCTCCTGTCATGCAAATTGGATGTGACGAAACCCGCATCCAATTCTCACTAGTGCGAACCCAGCCTTAGACCCCTTTCACACGACCGCAACTTCAAAGTCGAGCGATTTTGCAGTCACGATTTTTGCTGCAATTTCAGGGATTACCTGTGTAACGCGCATCAAAGTTGGACCAAAGTAGCGCAGGGACTACTTTGAAGTCGGTACTTTGCAGTCCCAAATCGTAGGACAAGTCGTACAAGTGTGAAAGGGGCCTTAGGCATTGCATTGCAATGTGGTCACCTTCAATCTACAAAAAAAAAAAAATGTAGTCTCTAGAAACCTCTGCCTTTCTGACACCTGAGGGAGTGCTCAAAGGGAAAAATTAGGCTAGGCTGGCTAGATGACTATTATAAAGTAAAGGGGGTGGAAACAGACATATTTTGCTAAAAATCAATGAATCACTATTTAAAAACAGCAATTGTTTTGAAGTGACCGAAACTAGAGGTTGTAACTCTTATGCCGCCTACACACGGTCCGACTTTCCGATGGGAAATGTTCGATGTGAGCTTGTTGTCGGAAAGTCTGACCATGTGTATGCTCCATCAAACATTTGCTGTCAGAATTTCTGGCCACGAATGTTTGAGAGCAGGTTCTCACATTTTCCGCCAAGTTCACTTTGCTGTCAGAAATTCCGATCCTGTGTACAAAAGTCTGTCGCACAAAAGACCACGCATGCTCGGAATCGAGCAGAAGGAGCCACGCTGGCTATTGAACTTCCTTTGTCTCGGCTCGTCGTACGTCTTGTACGCCACCGCGTTCTCACGTTCGGAATTTCCGACAACATTTGTGTGACCATGTGTATGCAAGACAAATTTGAGCCAACATCCTTCGGAAAAAAATCCACGGTTTTGTTGTCGGAAAGTCTGATCGTGTCTACGCGGCATAACCGTATTATTACTACAATGAATAGTCATGGATTTACTTTGAAAAATAGGACACGCAGCAATATATGCAATCCTAGCTGGCAGATGTGCAATCAAATGCAAATGATGCATGCATTTTATAAATGTGTAAAATTTTCCAAAAGCCCAAAAATAGGGAATTTATTTTTCACTATTTATTAAATATTAACCATTAACATCTCTTTTTTAGAACAGTATATTTTCTATTAGACTAGAGTTCTTTTTTCCATCTAATAAGCTTGTGTTTGTCTATTGTTTTGGCTTGTTGTTGGTTTTTCAAGTGATTGCCCCCATTTTTTTCAGATTCCTTTGGGCAGCCTCCCTAATTTTCCAATTGTGCCTTTCACCCTTTGCCTATTCTGATTATTTCCCCGTATTCCCTCCCGCCCGCCCCATTCTGGCTCCTCTACTTCCCTTGTATACTGTGTCCTCCTTTCACATTCTTTTCTGCATTGCTGAAGAAGTGTCCTAGTTTGTCAGATATGATAAAAGTAACTTCCACCTCATTACGCCAAGCAGCAGGATCCAGAGAGGGGGGCGAGGGGGACGAGGAGGCTGGAAGGGGAGGGGGATAGATACGCTGTCTATATTAGCGCAGATCACTGCATGTGGATCTATGTATAGAAGTGCATGCCTCCGAATGTTTTGTTTGCTACAATTTACCATAAAACTGCTGTGGCTGCACACAAGATGGAATTTAGTGTTTGTCTCCTTGTTTCTTCTGTTTTTTTCCATCTGCACAGCTTTTCTTATTAATCCAGCGGATTAAATACAAAGCAGTCCACTAAAATGTGCATTTGTGTCAGGTCTTAAGGAAATAATCAAGGTTTATCACTAGCAAAGGTTCCTGTTGTACAGGGATAACAAAAATGTCTCTATATTGTGACATTAAATGTATTCTGTAGTCAAACAAGAGGAAAATGTTCATTCGTCTTTCCTTTTCTTTGGTTTCTTCTGTGTAATATTTCATTTTCCTCCTATTGTAAAAATAATAATAAATAATATAAAAAATACTAGTAGGGTAACTGGCATCTGACTAAACTTCCTAGTCTGAATGTTTTTCTTCACAAGTTCCAAGTCTATTCTGAGAAAAGAAGAAGTTGAGCATAAGCTAGCAACCTGGCACCATAAAATAAATAACAAGTAGTAGAGGAACAAACATTTCTAATTGCCTCATAGACAGACACTGGAAACATGGCCTACCCACATTGGTTCTTCTATTCCTTCCTGGAATTAATTCTGCCATCTGGCCTCCCCTTTGTAAATCCTAGGCCTCATGCACCCAGGGCATTTCGCAAACTCTCCTAGAAGCATCTTCTCCTGGCAGCAGGGTTTTGGCAGAAAAAATGCCTGACGCTTGTAAAAGTGTCTAACGCTTTTACAAGTGTTTAGGCGTGTTTACAGGCATCAAGTGCTTGGGCATAAATTTGTTTCATTGGCCAGAATAATAATTTATTCTGGCCATTGAAATGCGCCTAGCGTTAACACACATTTACAAGCATCAGGCGGTTTTTTTCCCCTGCCTCTAAAGCCACTGCCACTAAACGCTGCTAATAGCCTATAGGGTTGATTTACTAAAGGCAAATTGGAAAGTGCAGTTGCTTCAGTGCTTAGTAAGAGAAAAATGGTGTCCGTGCTTAATGGTATATAGCTGCTAGCAATTAGTGAAGATAAGCTCCAGAGCTTAGTAAATGAGGTAAAGCTTCACTTTACAAAGAGTATCCAATCACGTGCAAGGAAAATAAAAAAAACTTGATTTTTGCTGGCATGATTGGATGGTGGAAGTTAGCAGAGCTTCTGTTCATTTACTAAGCTCTGGAACAACTGCTCTTGTGTGCATGGACATATAGGGGTTGATTTACTAAAGGCAAATATACTCTGCACTTCCAAGTGCACTTGTAGTGCAAAGTGGATTTGCCTTTAGTAAATAACCCCCCAGGGTAACATGCAGGGGAAAAAATAAATTGGATGCCTGGATGAACCATAATATACTGTATACATTTAATAAGGGGCCCCAGGTGCATGGAGGTCACATGATACTCTTGCATTACACCATAATTGCCAACTGTCCCGGATTTGCCAGGACAGTCAAGCTTTTTACTAAGCTGTCCCAGGATGGACATGTCTTGAGTAGCATCCCAGAATCTGGGCTGCAGGGACAGCAGCAGCCTGTCATTGGGCTAAATCTACAATTGGAATTGCATCTTACCCCACTACTTGTTTAATTAATAAATATATGTTTAATTCTATTAACTAGTTATACATTCATTCTTGAAAGTAGGTGGGTCAATTGGGGCAGGCCGGTAGGGGCCCCAGTGCATTATTTGCCCAGGGGCCCATGATACTATTAAGAGGGCCCTGCTCACTACTGCCTTGATTGTCTGAGACCTCATTTAATGGTCCTTGTGGGGTTGGTTTACTAATGGCAAACAGGCTATTCACCTTGCAAGGGATGTTGCACTTTGCAAATAAATTTGCCCCAGAGCTTAATAAATGTGGTGAAATGTAATTTTCCAAAAAAAACAAAAAAAAACCCAGTCATGTTCATGTAAAATGTAAAAAACAGCATTTTACTTGCACATGATTGGATGATGGAAGTCTCATTCACAAAACTGTGGGGCAAATTGCCTTGCAAAAAGCAACTTCCCTTGCAAAGTGAACAGCCTAATCATCCTTAGTAAATCAACCACTGTGCCTCCAAAAAGTACAATCTCATTCACTACAAAGAAAACGTGTCTCTTTCACACACTCATCTACATATTTCTCCAGGGAATGACAAAGATAGAAATGATCAAATGGCCCAGCATGCAGTGACAAATTATGAAGTTGATGATCATGAGCTCTATGGAGAACCAAGAGCTGTTAGAAGCCCATAGCACAGATCATCCAGCTATTCTAAAATTAAATTGGCTGAGGAGGATGGTTGTTAACTATCAATGACATGAAAAAAAAAATCCCCCTATAGTCGTGGTATCACTGCTAATTAAAACGTTAATAAATCTCAGACAGTATTTATTTTGTTGTTTAACTGAAACATTGTCAAATGTATAAAATGTAGAATAAGCCCCAATTACATGTGGCATAAAACCTATATATATCCTTTTATAAATATACCTGGTCGTGCCCCTTCTAAATCAGCCACCTACGATACAAAGGCCATGTGCTAGAACAATTTCAAGCATTGTTGTGGGACTGCAAGGCATACACACCGGCCAAACCAATTATCTGTGGAAATTTCCGGGCATATGCCCACAATTGCGCTCTTTGTTACACAGTAAGAACCAAGGTCTTCTGTGAATAGGCAGGGTATTTGTGGAGCACTCTCCAATCAGAGGTGCTGAAAGTTAATCCAGTACAGTAAAGGAATTCACAATGACTTGCTGCATTGCACAGAACCTAATCTTGCAGCATTCAGAAATATGAAACTGTAGATTGGGAGTGTAGAGTTTCAGTTCACGCTCCGGGACAGAAAGGGGCAGGTTACGATAAGTAAGGATAGATCAGCAGCAGGATAAGTGTCAGATGTAAATATCTATTTGTTCTTTTCACTATATCGTGTTGGCGTTCTGTAAATAATAATGAAGACATGTGGGCATTGAGATAAAATTAAAATAAACACAGCCAATTTGGGACTCAGAACGATAATTGGAAATGTGCAACATCATTATAAACTGCACATAAATTGACAACTTAATTAATGTAAGTGAGCTGAGCAACACAAGTCAAAACGGATTTAAAGGAGAACTCCAGTCATTCCAATGACATAAGAAAATTGGCAAAGTGAATAGCTACTTATTATGCAAATCCCTCTTTTGTTTTTGGAAAGTCTGTCTTTAAGGAAAAAAAGCATGTTCTACAAAGGGATTGGCCTGTAGCAGGAAAGTGAAACAGTTTTAGACAAGGCTCAGTTGTCTGTGGGCTCCATATGACACAGCAGACATTAAACACAATGCAGAGTAATCCAACAAACAATTCTGCCTCCTCTACTTTAGGGTCTATGCAGATTAGGGGCAGAAAAAATGGCAGAACCTCTGGCAGAAAAAATTCTCATAGTGGCTTGTATTGCACAAGAGTTTATGAGCATCTATGGGCATTTGCTATTACAAGCGTTTTTTATCCAAAACGTTTTTCAATGTTTACTTGAGAACATGAACGCTCCTAAACGCAGTGTTTATGGGGATTTGTGAGAGTTAAACAATTTTTCTGCCCCAAAAGTCCCTCTCAAAAACGCGATTCTGAAAGATTTTTTTTCTGCCTGTAAACTCTCTAATGTTAATGGACACATGGGGGTTGATTTAATAAAACTGGAGAGTGCAAAATCTGATGCAGCTCTGCATAGAAACCAATCGGCTTCCAGGTTTTTTTTGTCCAAGTGTGGTTGAACAAGCTGAAGTTAGAAGCTGATTGGCTACCATGCACAGGTGTAACAGATTTTGCACCTATAGGCTAACATAGAGCTACTTCTACAGGCCAAATACTAAAATGTCTGTATAAGCAGCATGTTATATGTCGTTGTAAAGCCACCACTCTGGCCTTCTTTATTTTCGCTTCCACTTACTAAGCTAAAGGGTAAGTCTACCAAAATTTCATATTTCAGTTATAAGTGGAATGTGTTATGCAGCTTTTGGATTTTAACCACTTGCCGACCAGCGCACGCCGATATACGTTGGCAGAATGGCACTGGTGGGCAAAAGGGCGTACAGGTACATCCCCTTTAAGAAGCGGTGCTGCGGGTGCACGCGCCGCGGCCCCCGGACTCGATGTTCACCGGATGCCCACGATCGTGTCACGGAGAGGTAGAACAAGGAGATGCTTTTGTAAACAAAGCATTTCCCCATTCTGCCTAGTGACAGGACAGAGATCACTGCTCTCTGTCATTGAGAGCAGTGATCGTTGTCATGTGAGGTGAAGCCCCTCCCACCCACAGTTAGAATCACTCCCTAGGACACACTTAACCCATTCACTGCCCCCTAGTGGTTAAACCCTTCACTGCTAGTGTTATTTACACAGTAATCAATGCATTTTTATAGCACTGATCGCTGTATAAATGACAATGGTCCCAAAATAGCGTCAAAAGTGTCCGATCTGTCCCCCATAATGTTGCAGTCCCGATAAAAATCACAGATCACCGCTATTACTAATAAAAAAATAAAATAAAATAAAAATGACATAAAACTATCACCTATTTTGTAGATGCTATAAATTTTGCAAAAAACCAACCAATATACGCTTTTGGGATTTTTTTTTAGCAAAAATATGTAGAGAAATACATATCGGCCTAAACTGAGAAAAAAAAAAGTTTTTTAATATATATTTTTGGGGGATATTTATTATAGCAAAAAGTTAAAAATATATTTTTTTTTCAAAATTGTTGCTCTTTTTTTGTTTATAGCGCAACAAATAAAAACCCCAGAAGCGATCAAATACGTTGCACGACCGCACAATTGTCAGTTAAAGCGACGCAGTGCCGAATCGCAAAAAGTGCTCTGGTCAGCAAGGGGGTAAAATCTTCCAGGCTGAAGTGGTTAAAGACCACCCCACCATACTTACCAGCATTGTTATCCTTTACCTTGGCTTCTTTGTTCTCCAAGTTGGTGTTTTCAAAATGACCTCACTTCTTTGAATAAAAGATTACAAAGAAACATAAGATTTGTTACAAAATCCAGGCATACAAAGAAACTGTGCATTTGCTTTGCATTTTGAAGCCTTTTCCTTCTCTGTTCTTTTTTATATGCTATTACAGGCCCACATCAATATATATGTGCATATTTGCACATTTTGTTTTTCACTTTTTTACTGTATAATCTATATTGTGCTCTAATAAAACCCAGTGAAAGAATCAAGTTATGTCATATTCTTACTGTGTGCTTTTATGTTATTTTAGCGCTAAATCACTTTAATTATTATTCTGTTGTTGTGTATTGTGAACACATTTAGGTTTGGCTGCTAGTAATTTATTCATGTAAGATAATTTATCTACTTTGAATCATATTTGTCACTATCTATTGGAGCTATTTCTGCACTTTATATTTGACTTATATTTATAAGTGTTTATTGCACATTTTGCACTGATTTTATTTCACTTATTTACATACACGTGTGGATTGATCAAATCCACTATCCATCAGTGAAGCGCGAAGGTCATTTCCTATTCTTATATTGTGCTCTATTAAGGTATTGTGGGAATATTTATACATTTGTATATAAAAATAGAAGTGGTATACTGCGCTAATTACAACAAAAACTGTGAGAAAATAACTGAGAATGAAAAAGCAGCGACACAAAAACATGAGATATAATCATGCACACAAAATTATTAAAAACAATAAAGTCGCGCTATTCCAATGAATGTGAATGAACCAAAAATTTAAAAATTACCAGAACAGAACATATGAACCACAATAAGTGAATATATAAAAATATCTTTAACATATGAGAATATGAAGGAGTATTGATAAAAAAAGAAAAAGTCTCTGAAAGATAAGAAGTGAAACAAGTTCTGCAATGAAAGAATTCCAGCAGGATAGAAATTTTCGGGGCTTTCCCGACCACCAAGGGAAAAAATGGAGATCTCCGTGTGGCAGTCACTTAAAGAAGTGGGGACTCTTAACGTAAGCAGTGGACCTCCTATAGCAGCGAGGTCACGCACCTGCAGATATAGCCCTCTTGGATGTATCCTGGCTCAGGGATACATTGGCAGTCTGAGGGCATCCTTCCCAGTATACAGCTACTTTCCGACTCCCTTCCTCGACATCCCAATCTTCCGAGATAGCACGGAGCGTAAAGAGGAATAAAGGGTGTCGGACGGTAGCTGTATACTGGGACTGCCAGTGTATCCCTGAGCCAGGATCCATCCCAGCCCCCGCAGAGGGCTATATCTGCAGGTGTGTGTGACCTCGCTGCTATAGGAGGTCCACTCCTTCCGGTAAGAGTCCCCACTTCTTTAAGTGATTGCCACACGGAGATCTCCATTTTTTCCCTTGGTGGTGGTGAAAGCCCTGAAAATTTCCATCCTGCTGGAACTCTTTCATTGCAGAACTTGCTTCATTTCTTATCTTTCAGAGACTTTTTCTTTTTTTTTTTTTTATCAATACTCCTTCACATTCTTATGTGTTAGTGATATTTTTATTTATTCATTTATTGTGGTTCATATGTTCTGTTTTGTTCATTTTTCAATTTTTGGTTCAGTTACATTCATTGGAATAGCCCAACTTTATTGTTTTTAATACTTTACTACTTGTTTTTAATACTTTTAAATAATATACTGTATGCTACTTGCACTTGCACTTTACATTGAAGATTTCCACAGATTTATCAATTCAATGTGAGATCATTGAGGGTATATTTACATTTTTGTTTATTTTGAGTGTCACTTGTACCTGCACTTTATATTGAAGACTTTTATATCACCAGTCATCCTACAGCGCAGCACCATCACCTTTACTATTTCTATCTATTGGCCACGGATTAGCTAAACGGTGCCTGACGCAGTTGGGTGTTTATACATTTAATCAGTCTCAGCAGACAGCACGAGAGTACCATTTATTCATCCAGTATGTATACAGCTTTGTTAAAATTTAGCAGGTGTCACCATTGTAACCACAGACAAGGACCGAAAGTGAAGGAGGCATCTGCTGCACATATTGGTTTGATTCAATAGGGTTATTTACTTTGCAAGATCATTTTCCTTGGGCTTAATGAATGTGGTGAGAATTCACTTTGCTAAGAATACCCAATCATGTGCAAAGGAAAAACTAAATACAGTATTTTTGCTTGCACATGGTTGGATGATGAAAGTCAACAGAGCTTCACCTCATTAACCTCTGGGCAAAATTCGTAGAAGTAAAAAGCTTTCTTGACTTTAGTAAATCCACCCCAATGTGTTCACTGCCAGGAGCCGTAGATGGTTATTTCTACTTTTGCAATGTATAAATGCAATTATTAGTGATTGCAAACTGCTAGATGAAGGAAGCCCCTGCATGAGTTTAGGTAATCCCTGCCAGTATCCCCCAACCCATGCAATTTTGGGCGGTCAATTTGGAATGCAGAATGCACATTTAAAAGGAACCCTCATGTCTTCCTTGTTTTCAGTCCTGGTCTAGGAACATATGCTTTCTACACAGTAGCTTTGTTTGCAAGGGTTGTCTGTTTTTTAACTGTTTGTGGCCTCCCATAACTGCACTGGGTAACAATCCTTGTTTAGTTGTATTTTTCTTAGATTTATTTTCTGCAAATTTGTGCATAAAGAGGTGTTTTGTTAACTGGCCTTAGAGGCTTCCCATGCACTTGTTTATGCTTGACTGACTCTACAATACATAGTACTTTAAAGGAGGTAACCCTGGACCCAGTTTACAAGCTGATTCCAAGTGAATGTGTCAGTGTTGCATTAAATCAGTCAAATGCTAGTTCTTATACTTGACTTCACAAAAAGAAAATAACATAAAGATACAGCCCAGTTGAACATGAAAATTTTGCATTTACACTCCTTCAGTGAACACAGCCTTCTATTCCTGATTGATTCTAATTATCATTCTGAATAATGTCTTCTGAAATTACCTTTCTTGTTCAAAAGTGGGTGCTAATATCTTTATATTCCTAATGCTCCTAAGTAAGGCTTGTTAAAAAGAAAGCAAGGTATTCCCAAATTCCAAGAACCTCCCTCCAAAGTTTTCAGAATAGGGGATGTATAGAGTCAAGTGATAAAGTGATAACTACTAAATTTCAGATAATCTTGAAACATACTCAACCAATGACCTACTGCTGATGTCCTATCACATAATGGCGGCTGCGCACCAAGATTTTTGGAGTTGTCCAGAGTGTCCTGGGCATCCTCTTGTCTGCAATTCTTTTGTTATTATATACTCAGTTTTCCACCTGATTTAGACTTGCCTATTAAAAGGTGCCTTGGGGCTGTGATGAGATGGAAGTGTTGACGTACACCTTTTTTTGTAGAATGATATGTGAAGTCTTGGAATGTAGGCGAACAAAGTGGAGTCATGTAACATGTCTTTTCAGGACAGAACAGTTCTCTTAGTCATTTTATATGTCTTTTATTTTATAACAAAAGGTGTCTGCTGGAGTTTAAATCCATTGCTACCTCTCTGCCAGTTCGACAGACACTTTTTGGACCACACTTAGAATCAAAAATATTATGACCGCAATCAATACCTTAAAGTGGATGTAAACCCACTTTCATCATTTCTAAATTACTTCCATAGTGCTGATCTATAAGGATATACATGCCTCCTGCATGTATCCTTACCTCTAAAATATCTCCGCTTTAGCTGTTTGAAGCCCTGCAATACTCCAGATTCTGTGGGCAGGTCTGTTGTCCAGGGCTCGGTGGGTGGAGTTGTAATATCAGTAGACTCCCCTTCCACCTCTACACTCCCCTTCGCCAGGCATTGATATTTCTTACACTGAACTTCTGCTGGTCTTGTGGATTATGCCCCATGATCACTAACATCCAGTCAAAACCCAGAAAAGTCACCACATGACTTCAGCATGCCCAATCATGCAGAGGTGGGGAGCAGCCAATCCTGGGAGAGCTGGAGAATAAGGGAGGGGGGATGTGAAGTACACAGAATGCCTCTTTCACACTGGTGCATGAGATGAGAAAATTACCTGTCACTCACAGCAAGGTGTAAGAAACAGAAACCTATTTCTCTGTGTGTCTGTTTTTATCTTACTGAAGAAAGATAAGAAGATTGCTCAGAGCTGGATTAACTCTTCGTGGCAAGACTGGGCACAGATGAAATGACACCCTCTGCTATAACAGATATGATTCTTAATTAAAAACATTTTTTTTGGGGTTTACATCCACTTTAAGGCTGCCTTTAGATCTGTGTGTTGAAGTAACGATCAGTAAAACGTGTGTTTTACTGGATGTTACTTCAAAGTATTATTGGTGCTGTATGTGGGAAACAGCAAGACATCTCAAGGGAGTGTTTTTGGAAATAGTTCTCCAAAACTATGTGATAATCTCCATTGTGATAATGGAGGGACTCTCAGATCACAAGATTTCTATCAAAAGGGAGAAATGGTGGACTGGTTCAGTACTGAAAAACCAAAGTACTCAGCAGGTAGACTGTTCATGTTGCCCAGTTCCAGTTTCCAAAAATTCACCCCCCCCCCCCCCATCCCCACCCTTGAAGCCTCTTACAGCATTTTGTTTTTAAAATGTTTGTGCATGCATACCTTTTTTTGTGGGATCATCTGGCTGGTCAAGGGAGGTCAAGGGTTCTCTACTTTTCCCTCTGTCGCTGGACGACCCTGAATGATACAGAGAACAGCACTCAAGTAATGGGATGAACACCATTCTCTACAGCACCCTCCATGCTGATTCCCAATTCCTCACTGCACAGAACAAAATACCTGCATGTGACAAAAGTTTGGACTAAGAGTGCCCATAGACATCCTTTTTTAGGCTGACTGCTTAAATACCGCTGGTCCTGGCTTCATGTCGGAACAGCAATTATCTCCAGGAAAATCCAGGGCAATCTATTCCTCCCTGAGATTGGTCAGCCAGGGGTATCTGCTGAAGGTACAGAATGCACCTAGACATATGTTTATTTCCTGACCTGTCCTCGATCAAAATGTGTAACAATTATGTCATGTTTATAGTCACATTAATCCAAGTCCCAACTAATGTAACCATATGAGATAAGCCCAGACCACATTCCAGGGGATTATCTGAATTTTCAAGAGATTCATTTATTTGTCCCAAAGCAAAACAGCTGTCCACATGGAATGTGTCCAGGCAGAAGAGTGAAGGTCAGGAAGGGACATGTCTGGACAGTAACAGAGGGGCTCTTTGAATTATATATATTATTTTTAGCTAATATACAGCAATGGATGCATTGTAGTAGGGTTCATGCTTGCTGGGTATTCTATGGTAGAGTTGAATAAAGTAATAAAACATTGGAAAACACCGGGACCTTTGGGGTTAAAACATCTTTATTGTGACAGATTATTATAATGTCATAGTTACAGCCTGATGTATTTTGGACCACTAACTAAAAATCTGTCATTAAAGGCTCTGACACACATTGGGTTTTAAATGTGCATTTTCAACTACTGCAGTAATGTCTTCAGGCAGTCTGGAAGTGGCTGCTGTTGGTTGGTGTGCCGGTTATTGAGTTGTTGGACTGTTACACCTGCAGTAGAACTAAAGCTACCTTGGCCTTGGAGGGCCAGCTTTATTAAAGGAATTAAAGGATATCTCAAGTCCAAAAAAATGTTGTCAGGTGTGTTTGATATCTGTGTCCCATCCAAGAGATTTTGGAGCTCTGCCAACAGAACAATTGTCTCCTTTGTAAGATTTCCCATCTATTCTTATTCTTGTGACAATTCAAAGTTTTGGATTTTCTATCACTTTCAGTCACAGTGACTGTGATCATCTGGGAAAAAAAGAGAGAGTAAATCTCTCTACTTGGACAATTATAAAACCTGACAGGGGTTTTAACATCTTAATACTAGCCAAACCCCCCAAAAAATGGCTTTAGATACACTATAAATAGTCCTAGCTACCTGAACAGGGTATGTAAAATATGCCCAGAAACCTGTGCATTTGCTATAGGGCTGACCATAGGCGTTGGATGACTACCAACAAACACTGGGTTCCACTTTAATTCTTACCTGACCTTGAGAACTGCACAGACTTTGAACTCTTCCTTTTTCCTTTTCCTGCACAAAATAATGAAGGATCAGGACCAACTTGCAGAGAAATTTTACAACAGCCTGGGAAGCTTCCATGGGCAATCCCGCATTGTCCTCAATCCCCCATTGCCCACTATGGACAATGGAAATGGACTGATAATTACATAGGATACTCAAAATTGGAAGTATTGCTTGCCTGTGGTCTGCCTAAGAGCCTTATTTATTGATGCCCCCCTCCATGACTTTTCCATCAAAATCAACAACGCAACCATCAGTCCCTCCCCTCACGCGAGGGTACTCGTGTAATCCTAGACTCGGACTTGTCATTTCAGTCTCAAGTCCAATCGTTGTCAAAAGTTTGTAGACTTCACCTCCGTAACATCTCTAAAATTCGCCCCTTTTTAACAAATGAAACCACCAAGCTCATCATTCACTCCCTTGTTATCTCTCGCCTTAACTATTGCAACTCCCTTCTCATTGGCCTGCCTCTCCATAGGCTATCCCCTCTTCAGTCTATCATGAATGCTGCTGCCAGACTTGTCCACCTTACCAACAGTTCAGTGTCTGCCAACCCTCTCCTCCAATCCCTACACTGGCTCCCGATCACCCAGCAAATTAAATTCAAAATACTAAACTTACAAAGCCATCCACAACTCTGCCCCGAGCTACATCACCAATCTTGTCTCCAAACATATCCCAAAATGTCCTCTCCGTTCTTCTCAAGACCTCCTACTGTCAAGCTCTCTTGTTTCCTCCTCCCATGCTCGTCTCCAGGATTTCTCCAGAGCCTCTCCCATCCTCTGGAACTCGCTACCTCAACCTGTCCAGCTATCCCCTACTCTAGCTACCTTCAGGCAATCCCTGAAAACTCATCTCTTCAGGGAAGCCTATCACGTCTCCAACTAATCTTTTACCGCTTCCATCAGCTCATTCCCCACAGTTACAACCTTTTGTACCATCTCCCCCACCCTATTAGATTGTAAGCTCTTCTGAGCAGGGCCCTCCTAATCCTCTTGTATTTTATTGTATTATAACTGTATTGTCTCCCTTTTATATTGTAAAGCGCTGCGTAAACTGTTGGCACTATATAAATCCTGTAATAATAATAATAAGCCTGTGTTCACGTCAAACATTCAATCACATGTAATAGGATTTATAAAGTTTCTATTTCACATGACCCACTTCACCTCACTTTATACCTTTGTAAATATCTCCATAAATTTGCTTTTTCAAATGATATGATCTTTTTCAGTATATATCATATGAGATATATTATTATCAAAAACCTCAAACTGATATTCTGAGTTTAATGTAACCAGTGAAGTCCACACAAAGCTATCAGGCATATCTCTAAGGCTGCACATACCCCATTTCATGACGAATCATTATTTTATATCTAAGCCTAGGCCCGTGTCACAATGCTGATTTTGCCGCTGGTGACACCACGCCAAGAATAACAAATGTCCAACTCTGCTTTATCTAATGAACATCATTCCCTCACTGGTCAAAACTCTACACAATCTAAACCACTAATGATGGAACAAAGACAGAGCAACATCCTTCTGGTTCAGCCAGTTAGTCAGCAACACCATAGGAGAAAGTCAGTGGACACTTAGCGATTGGTGAATCGCTAGTGTGATATGGGTCTTATTTGGTTAGAAATGGAACAATACATCATGTTGTAACACATAGCAACCAATCAGAATTAATTTCAGATTTGACAGATTGGTTGCGTCTTTTTTATATCACCTTTCCCTTTCAGGGCTTTACTGAAAAAGCCTGCTTGTATATGTGAAATGTATTCTCCTAGCTCATGTGCATTATTTGCCAAAAAAGCAATAAACCTTGTTAAAAAAAGTAATCCTTTTATGCCATACTGATTCTTCATTGCCTAAAACTGATGGGAAGTATTCTATAAAAAATAGCACAGGAGCAGAATGCTCAGAAATATGGCCTAATAAAAGAATGAATGCATCAGAGGAGTGCAAACAGTCAGTACTTGAGTGCTATGCATGTTGAGATGGGGGAAGAACTCAGAGCCAGCAGCTAAAGGCTTAGCGGTGTTAAATGATGTATTGAGCACTTTTCTAGTCTCCTGTGACGTTATATAACCAATGCTTCTGTTAACCCATTATTTGCCAGCAGCATCAAGTTTCTTTTCAGTTCTGAAACTCACTGGGTCAGGTCAATGAAAGCTGATTTTTAAATCAAAATCTGGCAGACGCTGTCCCGTGGACTGCTGATGGTATACAATCACTGTCACCTGTGCTGTCTGCACATTATAATTTGTTTATCGCAATAGGGACAAATGACACAGAAACCCCTCTTGCACAGTTATCAGTTTATGCAAAGCATTAGCAGCTCATATTATGAATTATTAGTCAATCCTGGGTCATGGGTTGCCATTGATGTCTATGGAATTCTACTTTCCAGGCAGCTGAGTTACACAAAAGGTTCTGAGTATTATTGTTCAAAACTCTATTTTTAATATTTATATCATGAGTACAGCTAAATACACATTTGATTTACAGCAGGTAAAATAGGTATTGAACACGTCACCATTTTTCTAGGTAAATATATTTCTAAAGGTGTTATTGACATGCAATTTTCACCACATAGGTAACAACCCATACAATCCATACATATAAAGAAACCAAAACAAATAACTTAAAAAAATGAAATAGTAATGTGTAATAAAATGGAATGACGCAGGGGAAAAGTATTGAACAAGCTAACTGAAATATATTTAATACTTGGTACAAAATCCTTTGTTGGTAATGACAGATTCAAGATGCCTCCTGTATGGAGAAACTAGTCGCCTGCTTTGCTCAGGTGTGATTTTGGCCCATTCTTCCACACAGTCTTCAAATCTTGAAGGTTCCATGGGCCTCTTCTGTGAACTCTGATCTTTAGTTCTTACCATAGATTTTCTATTGGATTCAAGTCAGGTGATTGGCTGGGCCATTCTAGCAGATTTACTTTCTTTCTTTGAAACCAATTGAGAGTTTCCTTGGTATTGTGTTTGGAATCATTGTCTCACTGAAATGTCCACCCTCGTTTCATCTCCATCATCCTGGTAGATGGCAGCAGATTTTTTATCAAGAATGTCTTAGTTTATTTTTCCATTCATCCTTCCTTTGATCACATGAAGTTTGCCAGTACCGTATGCTGAAAAATAGCCCCACTCCATGATGTTCCCACCTCTAAACTATACTATTGGTATAGGGGTGTTTTTGGAGTGATGTTCAGTGCCATTTAACCTCCAAACATGGTGTGTATTATGGCATCTAAAGAGTTCAATCTTGGTCTCATCTGACCAGACTATATTCTTCCAGTATTTCACAGGCTTGTCTAAATGTTGTGCAGAAAACTTTAAACAAGCTTCAACATGCTTTTTCTTCAGAAATGGGGTCTTGCGTGGTGAGCGTGCATACAGGCCATGGCGGTTGAGTGCATTACTTATTATTTTCTTTGAAACAATTGTACCTGCTAATTCCAAGTGGTCTTTGGCTCTTGGACAACCCTTCTGATAATTATTTTCACTCTGTCAGAAATTTTGCGAGGAGTGAAGGGATTATGGTGAAATGATGTTCTTTCCACTTCCAGATTATGGCCCCAACAATGCTCATTGGAACATTCAGAAGTTTAGAAACCCTTCTGTAACCAATGCCATTAGTATGTTTTGCAACAATAAATGTGCAAAGGTCTTGAGAGAGCTCTTTGCTTTTACCCATCATAAGATGTTTCTTGTGTGACACCTTGGTAATGAGATACCTTTTTATAGGCCATCAGATGAGACTGAACAAGATGATATTAATTTGCACTGACAAGGGGCAGGATTGCGTTTTAACTACTGATAGATTTTAGCTGGTGTCTTAGCTTTCCGTGACTTTTTGCACCTCCCTTTCTTCATGTGTTCAATATCTTTTCACTGTGTCATTCCATTTTATTACACATAGCGTAATTTCTGACATTTTTTGTTTTTGTTTCTTTGTATGTATAGAGTGCATGGGTTGTTATCCACATGGTATAGGTATGAGCTGGACCAATGTAACTACTGTATGTTAAAATTGCCATATCTGAAATACAACTTTAGTGCATGAAACAATACCATATAGCCTGACACTAGATCCTGGCCTGTTTAGGAAGTCAGTGTTGATCTCAGTAGAAGATCTGACCCTGCTTTTATAAATTTGTTCATATAATTTATTTGTAATCTTCACATAAAGAATCCACACAGGATCCCACTCACAATGTGCAGTGCCCTGGTTGAACTAGTATGGAGTCGAATGGAACCCTAAATAACTAAGCCCAAACTAAACGAATTAGCTGTCCACACTTAGGGTTGCCACCTGTCCGGTATTCACCCAGACAGTTCGGGATTCACCCAGACAGTTCGGGTTTGGAACCATGCATCCGGGTTTCAGACTGCCTGAAACCCGGACATATTATTCAGACTGGACTATGGCTTCCCAGCAGATTTGGCTGGCTGAAGTTGTCTAAGCTGTTGTCAAGCTGTCTGTTACACTCTCTTTAATGCTTCCCAAAGCCAGCACTAACAATCCCCCCTCCCCCCAAACACACACACAGATGAGAGAGGAGAGAGGGCTCAATCTGCACCTCTTCCTCCCACCCCTACAAGGAAAAAGCGGGCTGTAAATTTGAAGTCCAGAAGCCTCAGATACATCTGGGTGAGAGGTGCTGACTGCCAAGAGGTGAGTGAGCTCACCATCCAGTTCTGTCTATGACTGAAGTCTCCCCTCTTCTATCTCCTGCCTCTGAGTGAGTACACTAAGGTAAATCAGGGTTCTCAGAGCACCCCTTACATCAGAGTTCCCCTTTACGCCAGAGGCCACAGTGTTCCCCCTTCAATCAGAGTCCTCTCCGTACATCAGAGTTCTCAGTGTTCCCCCTTAAATCAGGGTTCCCAGAGCATCCCTTATGTTAGAGTCCCCAGAGTTCTCCCTTACATCAGAGTCTGCAGAGTCCCCCCTTACAGTAAAAGGGAACTCTGCGTGTTCAGATGTAAAGGTGAACTCTTGTTTTTAACTTCATATGATTAGAACTGTTTTTTAATAGCAAAATATATGTATAGTTTATACTACAAAAAAATAAATTGCCACTAAAGTGTTTCGAGTTTGACTTGAAGAAAAGTTGGCAACCCTACCCACACCAAGTCATTTGATTTTTTACTGCATGGATAGTGCACTGATTCAGTGTTCTTATCTTTCCTAATAGAAGAATGATGGTCTCTATATAAATAGTAAGTTCTACTCTCTTTATTATTATTATTATTATACAGGATTTATATAGCGCCAACCAACAGTTTATGCATCGCTTTACAATATAAAAGGGAGACAATACAGTTATAAAACGATAAAATAAAAGAGGATTAAGAGGGCCCTGCTCAGAAAGCTTACAATCTAATAGGGTGGGGCAGGTGGTACAAAAGGTTGTAACTGTGGGGAATGAGCTGATGGAAGTGGTAAAAGATTAGTTGGAGACGTGATAATCTTTCCAGAAGAGGTGAGTTTTCAGGGATCACCTGAAGGTAGCAAGAGTAGGGGATAGCCGGACAGGTGGAGGTAGCAAGTTCCAGAGGATGGGAGAGGTTCTGGAGAAATTCTGGAAACAAAGACAGGAGGAGGAGACGAGAGAGCTTGAGAGTAGGAAGTCTTGAGAAGAGCGGAGAGGATGATTTGGGTGATATTTGGAGACAAGATTGGTGATGTAGCTCGGGCAGAGTTGTGAATGGCTTTGTATGTTGTGGTTAGTATTTTGAATTTAATTTGCTGGGTGATTGGGATCCAGTGTAGGGATTGGAGGAGAGGATTGGCAGAAACTGAGCGGTTGGTAAGGTGTTTAAGTCTGGCAGCAGCATTTATGATAGACTGAAGACATTTTAGACATTTAATAATGTTATTAAAGCCACTGAAAAAGTTGCATTTGCCATAATGACAGCCCAGCAGCTTTCTGAATCTTCCTCATCATTTTCACAAGTTAAATTCATATGTCTTTCCAAATTACCAAGCAATGTTTATACTCTTTTTTTCTGTACTGTCCTCTGGCTTTCTTCTGTCTAATTAAATTCATTTAATGTTCAGCTGATCATTCTGATCCTTTGTACTTCCCCAGATAAGGTGCTAATTACTGCTCTTTCCTTTATGTACACATACTGCTTATTAATGAAAAGTTGTCACACAATGAACATTAAAGGCTAGTGATAAACATAGACATAGGAGAGCATACTTATCAGTATAAAAGCTTTGCTGTTTGGGACTACAAAAGAGCGGTCATATCCTGCTCAGCAGCCCTCAAAGTGCTACAGTTAGAGACTTATGGGACAAACATAAACATTTTTCTCATATGATACAAGAACGAACGATTTTTGTTTAATCAGTTCAGTATTTGTCTGAAAAAAATTAAGTGACCAAGACCACGCATGCTCAGAAACGAAAGAGAACAGTACAATACAATACAAAACATGATATCACTTCCGAAGTTGTATTCTGTCGTACGAGAATTTTCGTAATCTCTTCATTTTCGATATGAGACTAGCATGCATAAAAAAAACACACAATCGTTTATTCAACAATCGTTCATCTGATAATCAAATATATATAAAAAAAGTGTTGCATTAAGGCCAAAATACATTTAAAAAAACAGTAAATTGTGATAGTAAAACAGTAAATTTCATTAAAAAAAATATTAAAAAAACAATAGAAAAAATAAATAGTCTATAAAAAAAGTCCCAATGCTCAAATCAAGTGAATCCGTGATAAAGTGCTCCTTTAAATAAATTCAACACCAACAGCCACCATCACCAGGTGTGTAAGGAAGTGTCTCTGGAACTTGCTACCTCCACCTGTCCGGCTATCCCCTACTCTTGCTACCTTCAGGTAATCCCTGAAAACTCATCTCTTCTGGAAATATTATCACTCTAAGGTCGTCACTATATATATATTGTCACTATATATCTCCAACGCTCTCTGATCACCCGGAGTCTGCCACTGAACGTGCCAACCAAGACTCAAGATAAGGGTAACCATGTGAAGAAAGAAAAAAATATGCTCCTCCATAGTGTAATAAAATACTGATACCTTATTTGTTTATTAGATAGAGATAAACTCACAATGGTTAAAATAAACATACACATGTACAAATGTCACAAACTGGCAGAGATTCCTGGTTCCAAGAATGCCTTGGCCCATGAAAGACATCCTTTAAAGACGAAATGTGTCGGACGGAGCCTCATGGCAGCGTCACTGTGTTCTTGGAACCAGGAATCACTGCGGTTTGTGACATTTGTACATGCACATGTTTATTTTAACCACTATGAGTGTATCTCTATCTAATAAATAAATAAGGTATCAGTCTTTTATTACACTACGCAGAGGCGTATTCTTTCTTTCTTCACATGGTTACCCTTATCTTTTTATTAATGTATTTTGGCCGCAATGCAACACTTTTGATTTTAGAGCAGCACTTTTTCATATACATGTTTAGTGGGAGAGATACTATCGCATATGTGTTTGCAGTTTCAAATTTATTTAAATTCAAATTTATAGCACAATTGTGCATTTGTTTTGTTTTTGTTTATTCGTCCAATATTCTCATTGTGTGTACGAGGCTTTAGGCTTGCCATACATGATTCATTTTTTCACTCTACCAGGTTGCATGAAAAAAAATGCGCCAATTTCCCCTGTCTACACATTCAAGGTGGATGGAGGAATCCTTTCCGCTGTGGTATCGTATTCTGACAGTGGGCAGCCTACCCCGCTGTCAGAATACTATGATCAGTGTTGCAGACTATAGCCGGTCGCACCGATCACTCTGGAAAAACCCGACAGGCGGAATATATACAACTCAATCAATTGGTCATTGGGACCAAGCACTACAC
Organism: Lithobates sylvaticus; assembly: GCA_028564925.1. Classification (NCBI taxonomy): domain Eukaryota; kingdom Metazoa; phylum Chordata; class Amphibia; order Anura; family Ranidae; genus Lithobates; species Lithobates sylvaticus. The sequence goes on from CM053027.1 coordinate 512,243,885, forward strand.
TGTGGGAGATAGTAACATGTGCCCCATACCTAGAAATGACCGGTATAAGTGAAAACTCTAATGGTGGAGCCTGATAGAGGTAATTGCTGATGCAATGCAATGCTATGCAATGACAACCTTAAGATGTTGGTTTATTTCCTTTTAGATTTCCTTTAAGTGGAAAACTGTTCAATAGGAATTTTATTACAGATCCTTGAGAAAGTATAAACATACAGATTATGATGAGGTAAGCTAAAGGAATCAAAAAGCCCTCCGCTCTCTTAAAATGAGAGATAATCCTCTTATTTCTTGGATTTGTGATAGAAGTGAGACGTGTAGAGGCCTTCTCTTTTAAGAAGACATCACTGTGCTTTGCACTGGGTTAGTACAGGGATTTTTTCATTATTTTAAAGCACATGTAAATCTATTTTTTCAGTGTGTTTGGCATCACTGTATACAGTTTTCTTAAAGCGGTTCTAAAGCCTTAAAGTAATTCTAAAGGCTCAAGGTTTTTTACTTTCACCACTTACGGTTGCTTGAACAGCATTTTTACCGCCCCCAAACAAATGAAGTTCAATGTTTCCGAGCATGCGTAGGAATTTTGCGCGTCGGAATTGCTACAGACGATCAGAATTTCCAATAGAAACTTTTTCTGTCGGAAAAATTGAGAACATACTCTCAAAATTTTGCTGGCGGAAATTTGGACAGAAAAATTCCGATGGAGCATACACGCGGTCACATTTTCCAATGAAAAGCTCTCATCTGTCTTTTGCTGGCCGAAATTCCGATCGTGTGTACACGGCATAAGAAAAAAAAATCTGTGAAGTTTTGCAAAATGATCAGAAATTGTATTGTTTTACCTGTAGGCAATTTTGGTCTCCTCGGAAGCGTGGCTAAAAAAAACTCCTAGTTAGCAACCCCCGCATCCTGTCTCATTGCTACCAGTAGGACCTGGTTCTGCAAAGCTAAAAGTGAGCATTCAATGGTTTTCACATCTTAACAACAAGTCAGGACTTGAGGAGGAGTTTTATTACCCAGGGTTCTGAGGGAACCCAAATGGCCTACAGGTAGAACAATAAAAGTGGGGTGCACACACCGCTTCAGGCAAAAAATGGACACACCCAATCCAAGGTGCTAATCCTGGCTCATCACCGTAGGCAATATCAAGAAGAGAAGAAAGGATTGATCGCACACTTGAATCCAAAAGATGCTGTAGAAATGTCTTTATTGTCATGAGCCAGACAAAATTGCAATGGTGATCAGTTGACGCGTTTCACACGAAAAGAACCGTGCTTGTTCACAACAATTGAAATGCTCACAATACAAGCTATGTAAAGGCGTATATCAAATTAAACACCTAACACAAAACACCTGTAGTTAAAGAGCAATCAACACAAAACTTCACCGACATAAAAACATTTCTTAAATGCTAAAACATCTGATCATAAAATGGTCAAAACAAAAATAAATAATGTAAACATGTAAGCAAGAAATAATTAAAAACAAAAATAGAAAAATTTGTGAAAAAACATGTATGAATACCAACATAAATCACATGTATCAGTGATATATGTGATTTGATATACGCCTTTAAACAGCTTGTATTGTGA